>CM070515.1:0-2400000 GCA_036346375.1 Guadua angustifolia | reverse complement strand
CGATTCGTTCCATAGTCCTTGACTTATTAACAAGAATTTTGAGAATTGTTGGGTAGAAAACTCTCAGATAAGCAAACTTTTCTATTTGGACGAGGGGATTTGGTTAGATTTCTTTTTTAAAAATAGATCCAAACAATATTTTCCTCATCAGCAGCCGATTTTTTTCTTACCTCAGTTTTTAAATTTTGCAAAGAACCTTGGGAAAATCACTGAAGTATCTTTATATATGGATTATTATTAGTATTTTTTTTCCATTCCAGAAGAAACGAGCCGAATAATTAGAGCTAGCTAGCTCAGCAAATGTATCAACACGTAATGGTGACGTTATTTCCGCTAGCTTTAGTGTAATCTTTGGTTCTCATAACATGTGAAGTGGTGGTGTTTTTCTTCTCGGGATGCTCAAGTGGATCATGTGACGCATCTTTGACCGGCAACTGAGAAGCTTTGTGTAGCGGCAGGCACGCAGCGATACAGATTTCTGCAACACCTACCTACGCTAGCATTATTATACTCCCTCCGGTCAGGAACAGTGGTCGTTTTAAAAACTTTAACCACTACTATAACTTTTAAAATCTTTAAAGTAAGTATATGCAATCAATCTCTTCTGTATAAAGTAAGAAAGAGTTCCTTCCGGTGTCATTTCATCAAAATTATTCATACTTATCACTGCTCTCTAATTACCTATTTTTATTATTGTTAGTGCTCTTTACAAATAAACTTTTTTATCGTAAATTAAATTTTCGTTACAATGTACGGATATATGACTAGTATTATTAAGAGAGCAGTCAATTGGGAGGAGGACGCAACGCCAGCACGTGATGTGGACACATGATCCATGGATGCCGCGGTCGATCGGAACCCGAGTGTCTGCAGCGCCGGTGGAGGAACCAACCAGGCAACCAACCTCTACAGATCTACTCCTCGGGATTGCCGCGCCGCATCTTCGCCAGGGCGCCCTTTGTGCTTTTTGCTGCTTCCCATCCCATTCCCATGCAGCATCCATCTCGGCTGCAATCTTTTGTCCTTGCTATTCGACCACTGACCGGCGGCAGCGTGTCCATGAAAAATGGGAACCGGTGAAAATTTCGTGCAAATCAAGATTATAAGTTTTCAGATATTTCTTAAAAATTATGAGATGCAGGGAGGGCATACCTGGTCGGCTCCATATCTCCAGAAAAATGTCAAGATCAAATGTCGTGTCTCTCAAATACAAGTGAGTTTGTCTACGAAATTTTGCAAAAAAAATTATAGCATGTACTCCGTACATCTAATAATGTTTTTGAGATATTTTTAATCTTATAAGTTAGGTGAAATGCCAATTTTCACCAAATTAGTATTTTTCATGTGACATTTTGACGCAATGTCTAGTGTGTACTACTAGCACTATTACATGCATGGTGGATCGGAGCTTGCCTATTATTATATGATAAAAGCCGGTGATAGGCGTATTGCAGCCGCTAAGGTTCAAGAAAAAAATATAGAAATTCTCAACAAGAAAGAGAAAAACATATGCCCTCAAATCGATCACTCCTAATTATAGTCAACAAATCATAACCACAGAATGTTTGGAATCTACACAAGAAGTTTTGTAATTAGAGTTTCGAACAATTAGGAAATATGTCAAAATGTATATATCTAGGAAGCCTCTTTTCTACTCCCGTGAGTAATTACTTTTTATACCGTATCTTATAATGTAGAGAGTATCTTGTGTAACAGAGAGTATGCACATATAGTATACGAGTATATAAGGCTATCAAGGTGGTATGTACATTTTTTTTAGATATACTCCTTCTATGTGCGTATACGAACAAAATATACTAAAAACTATGGACACCTTTACAATATTTTGTTCACATTAGAATATCTTATAATTAATATATGAGTGTACCCAAAGTGATAAAAAAAGTATTTCAAATTTATTTATGTGGTATATCAAAGATGTGAGTAACTGCTCAGGAGAGCATAATGTATGTCGATGTAAATGACAGTTGATGACAATTGTCCTACAACTAGAGTGTTAGTATGCACTACCACCTCTTGTCCCTTCATCTTCATTGCACCTAGCCGAGCTATTTTATGGTACAATAAATTCAATATAGACCGTTCATTCTTTTTCTATCCAATTAACTAGATTAGCTAGTAATTATTTATACTTTGTTCGTAGTAGAGCAGTAGAAATATCCTTAGTAAATCAATGGTTAGTTCTAATTTTTACTATCTACCGTATACTACTAGTATAATTCAGTGTAAAATTTCTCCACCTAGCCACCTTTGCATCCGCTACCCTCACCCTATCACCCAACTACCCATGCAGTCTTCAAGAGGACTACAAGTCTACAACCTAAGCAGTCCCTATCCGTCCGGACCGTTGGATCGAGGTGATAAATTATCCGGATGAACTAACAGTGTCAAGCTACAATATTTTGCTATAGTGGCAGCTACAAGAGAAACATCGCCATAGTGTTTGCTACAATACCCCTTGGAGAGATCTGAACCGTCGTTTTTTTATCTTTCAGGCCACGTGTAACTTCCAAAATTGCAAACTATATTGGATCTCTTTTTGGCATCTTTACGACCTGCCATGATTCCACCGCCGTTGTCGTAGCTCATCATCACCCCTAAAACCTCACCTGCTAGTCTCGTTGCAAGGATTCAAATTTCATTTTCGGATAAAATCTTGCTTGGGACCGAAATCCAAAATTTCACCGAAATCTTGGTATTTTGAAAAAATCTCGACCAAAATTCAAAAACCAAAATTAAAATCTAGTCCATTTGCAATCGAAAAAACTGAATTTTGACAATTGACCCGAAATTTCGGGCGAAATAGCCAAAATTTTGGTAGTTTTGTACTCGACAAAAAGTGGGTCAAACAAAGACAAAAAATTCTGAAATTTTTTAGAGAGTCCTGACACATCAGTGATATTCTCATAAAAATTTAATATGATTATCAAGTCTAAGAAATTTTTAAAAATTTAAATATTGCTACTATCATGATAAAACACTCACGGACAAGTTTGAACCTTATGAAAATTGTAGCGAAAGAGGTTAGAAAACTTTTAAATTTTTTTAGATGGTCCTGGCATATCCATAATATTTTCATAAAATTTTTATATGATTATAAAACTTTCTGAATTTTTAAAAATTCAGACAATGTTACTGTCCTGTTAAAAGCCTTACGACAAACTTAAACAAAATGAAAAATAGTTCAAACTATGTTAGAAAATTTTAACAAAATTTTTGGATGGTCCTGATGTATGATTAATGTTTCAATAAATTTTTTAGATGATGATCAAGCTTCAAGAATGTTGAAAAATTCTGACAGAGCTATGTCCTGATAAAAGCCTGACGATCAATATATAAATTTGCTTTAGTAACTAAAAAAGATTTAAAATTTTTGAAAATTTTAGAGAATGTTCCTAAGGAAATTATTAATATCTCATCAAAAATTTTGAATCATAATCATACTCCAGTGAATTTATAAAATTCTTATAATGCACTGTACTATTTATGTTCTTCTCTTTTGATTTTTGAAATATAATAAATGAAGTTCAATGCTTACATAGATTTGATTAAGCAAAAATTATAATTTTTTAAAATTTTATAAAATTGTACTGAAGTAATTCTTAAGCTCTGTAAAAATTTTGGATCATGATCACACTCAAACAAATTTATAAAATTCTAACAAGGTTATTGTCCCAATTATGCTCATTCTATTTTTGATTTTTAAAGATAACAAATGATGTTAAATTATTTTGAAAATTTTTATGTATGATACTACACTATAAAGATAGTACCATAAAATTTTCAAATAATTGTCAAGCTTGTATAATTTTATAAAAATCTGATAGTGTTTCTGCCGAAATTTTAAAATGTCTCAAAAATTCAGTTTTTCAAAAAAAATTCATAGAATATAACTTTCTTATGGGTTATTGGACCAAATCCGGCCATAAAATAGTAAAATCCGGTTTGATATCTTGAAATTTCGGCCAATTTGGGTACAATTTCACCGAAAAAAAAGAAATTACTATAGCCATTTTATTTTTTTCACCCGACTGGTAATTTAGATTTCGTGCTGATCTGAAATCCAAAATTTCGGCGAAAATTCACCCTCTGAACCTACAGTGCTTGTCTCTGTGAACCCAAAACATTGTAATCAGGGTCCAACGTCGCCAGAGAAGACGCTTGTGCAGGCTGGCAGCACGTTGCTGAACACGCTACCAGTGGCGACGAAGCGGTTTCCTATGCCAAATTCCCATCCACGTTGGTTGGCTTCACTACTTGCCGGGCATTCACAGCATAAACGAAGCAAGCTTCACGACATCAGTTTGTAATTAACCATGCAAGTTGTCGAAAAAAAAAAGCATGCAAGTTGCATATACTACTAGCCATCCTCGCTGCGCTTCTGATTCCTGCGCTATTTCATTAACATCTCTGCCGGCACGTTGCATAGAGATCTGGAGCGCTATTTTTTGTTTTTTAAATAAACTAGCTAGGATCGCATTTTCTCCGTCTAAGTTTATAAGATATATTTTTTCTTAGTACATAGACTATGAAGATATAGAAAATAACAAGAATATATCTAATTATTATTACTAAACACTATACGCAATGCATGTAGAGAATATAAAATAAAGAGATATATTTGTTAGGGATATAGATGAAACATCACACTAATTTTACAATAAAACATGAAATATACCCTATATTTATGAACAAAACCATTAAAAAAACGCTTTATAAATTTGGATGGATTGGTTACTTACTACTTATGTTTACTAGCCTACACAATTGGTAATGTGCAGTGCTGAGTGCTGACATGCATATGCAGTTCGTTGTAAAACCAAGGTGCTACTGTACAAATCATGATGCCATATGATCCCAAATGGACTGTCAGCTCCATGACACCTTTATTCCACACCCCCACCCTGTGCATTTGCAGGCTGATCATCACGCGAGATTTATAGCATCCTATGATTTCTTTTGTCTGGTTTCTACCTAGCTCAACTGTAAGCCGGATTGCATCCTCGATGTGCTTCTGATAATTTACTAGAGATGATGCATTGCTTCGCCTTCACTCCATGTCTTTTCTCTGCCCATGTACCATATTCTTGGACAGAGATTAGCTGCAGTTCCTATGAACTGCAACTTGAACAATTCTCATAGGTATAGACCGTCCGATCAAGACATCAGATGATCCAAATAAATCCTCATATGTTGCTACAGTAAAAAGTTTGACACAGTATATTATACAGTATTTAAAGATTTGGACTGTCGATTTTGGATCGAAAGTCCCACTGATCTCTGCCCCATATTCAATCCTGGTCAATAGCCCTCGTTTGCTTCCTTGTTCTCCATTAGAAGGCATTGGGAGGAGAGACGTCGATTCTTTACTTGTGTGATTCATCCACCCAAACCAAGATTTGTACTACTTAGTGATGTTTCTCACTGCAACCTCGAACTTCACGACATGAACCTAGTCGGTTAGTAGGGCTGGATATCGAGCTTAACGAGCTATTATCGAGTTTCTTTCGAAATTGACGTAGTTTGATGTAAAATCATTTTATATATCATTTAAGTGGTTACATCAAATTCAAGCTAACGAGCCATTATCGAGTCGAGCTTTATTAATTTTTTTTGCTTGAAATTGTCTTATTTCAATTTTGAACCTATCAGCTACTGTAATTGAATAAATTTTGATTCGAGCTCTAACGAGCTTTTTTTCTAGCTCTATCGGTTAGCACTGCAACCACTCAAAGTCACCTCTCGCGGAGGGTTGGCCTGGCTCAGGTCGAGGTTGCCCGATCTGGATTTGTGGAGAGAGAGAGAGAGACAGGGTGTGCGAGAGGAGGATGGCAGGGAGAGAACTTGTAGCAACGAATGGACGATGAGCTCGGTTTAGTTTCAGGCATACACTGCACTGAATGAAATCAGAGAGGGAGGGGTAGCATCTTATCTGTATAGGGAAACTAGAGGGAGAAAAAGGGTACGCGCAAAATTTGAATACTTGAAGCACTACTTAGGTCTGGACATTTTGTTTATATGGTTTTTTCGGGGGTTTTTAAAAAAAAAATTAGTTTTTAAGATCTACAAACCAAATTGAAACCGAGTAGATACACAAACCGGACCGAATTAACCAAATTTGTTCGATCCGGTTATTTTGTGTTTTAGTTCACCAAAAAGTTTCTAGCGCATCAGATCCTCAACTCCCCGTGCGTCACATGGAGATGGAGGGAAACAACGGGGGGGTGAGGGAGGCAGCCATGCGGCGCCGAGGGGTCGAGGGAGGGAGGGGGTGGTGGGCAGCTATGAGGGAGGGAGCTCGGAGCAGCGTGAGGAGAGAGGAGGCGGCCAGGGGAATGGCCCGACTCTAGAATCGCTATCCACTCCCCGTCAGTGCTCACCGTCGCCACACACGTCATCGCTATCACCCTTGCCGTGCCCACATCAGAGGAGGGAGGGGAGGGGTGTTAGAGGGTGGTGGAGGGAGGTGAGGGGGTGGCAGGAGGAGAGGGGGCTGAAGGGGCAAGGGAGATGGAGGGAGCAGGAGGAAGCCGCGCGCGGGCGAGGGAAGGAGGCAAGGAGCCATGCAGCTGCACGGGGGCAAGGGAGGGAGGAGGCAGGGAGTCATGCAACTGTGTGGGTACGATGGAGCGAGCCTGGGGGTCGGAGCCGTGCGGTAGAGAGGAGACGACTGACTAGCCGCGCAAGGAGAGATCGAGAGAGGAGGCAATTGGCCAGTGAAGTGGGCGAGGGAGGAAGAAGTGGCCGTAGTGCCACACAGGGGAATGGCCATGGCCTGACCGCCTAACTCTGGAAGTACGGATAGGGAATTTTGATGGGAGGGACCGGTGATTCGGTTATTTCGGTGTTTCATATTACAAAACTGGACTGAAAAACAAAAATCGAATAGTATCAAAATAAAAACCAAACTGAAAACAAAAAACTTGATTGTTTTCGGTTAATATGGTTCAGATTTTTAGTTTTAGTTTAAAATTGGCCACCCCTAGAAGTACTCAAACATTGGGGAGGGGGCTACTTTTGTTGATGGAACATAATATAATTGTGAAACCTTTGGGCTTTTTCTTGCACAAATCTCGAGGAAACAAGTATATAGTATAGATAGCATGTGTAACACATGTTCCCACAATCCTAGGAGTATGTATTCTCATTTTCTAAAAAAGAAACTCTCATTTGAATTTCAGTTCAATCTTGTTTAAATTAGTTAGTAAATTGGTTAAACTCAATATTCTAAAAATTTTCGCATACAATACATAGGGAAAATATCTATTTTGGACCATGGTGCCTAGGCACCATAGCGCCCCAGGTAATTGTAATTTGGTCATCCTTCATGCGGGGTGCTTATGTGCATGGAAACCAAAGAAGTTTGAATTCAAAACATTTGAACTTGGCAATCAAACAACAGTGAAAAAATTTGAAAACCAAGCAATTTTACTGATTTTTGATCAATTTTGTTTCGATAATCGATTGATTTTTGTATTTTTGATTTTACACAATTATCTAGTGATTTTATTTTAATTTCTACACACTCAAGGAAAATTTAAAAAATCAAAGAAAATTGTAAAAATTTGCATAAAATCACAATAAATCCAAATTAATCTATCTAGAGTAGTGCTTCAATACTTTATCTCCCAATACAAGTTGCACAAATGTTGAAGCAAGCGAAGGAGTAAGTAATCACCATTTACCTTTATTTATGCTTTAATATTTGTGTAACTGTCAAAAAGAAAAGCATGAAAGCACCTCTCATCTAGAAAACATCTCAAAGAAATTTTAACAATTTTTAAATTCACTTAGTACTTATGAAAAATCAAAAATAGCAATTAATGAAAAGGAATAGAGTCACTTTCAGTTTTTTATAAAATTTACAAGCTTGATCATGCTCTAAAATTTTAATGGTATCATGAAGAGTTCCCAAGGATCATGTAGTAAAATTTTTAGAAATATTAGACTTCATTTATTGCCTCTAGAAAATGAAAAATAGAAAGCATATACAAAGACAGCAGCACTTTAAGAATTTTTTAAAAAATACACAAGTCTAATAATCATCTAAAAATTTTACAAAATTATTTTAATTGCCTTTGAACCTCACAAAAAAAATTTCCAGAAATATTAGTCTTCATTTATTGACCCTAGAAAATAAAAAATAGAATAGTATATAAAAAGATAGTAGCACTTTCAATTTTTTTTAAAAAAATACACAAATCTAATAATCATCTAAAAATTTTAAAGAATCATTATAATTGCTTCAAGTCCTCACAAAAAAATTTTGAAAATTTTAATACTTTTTAATAAATTTTTTTTTGAAATTTTTGAATTTGAATTCCACTGGTTTACCGAGCGGTTTCATATATAAAACCAGCTCGATGTATTGCAAACCCTGCCTCTATGTAAGCTGGTAAAAACATGAAGGACCTATTTTGGATAGTCCAGGATTTCCAAAATGGGCCAAAGACAACAGTTTTCTTCAGAAGGGTTCAGCATGTCAAGAATTCAATATTCTTCCCGGTATGAAATTCTAACACCAGCAAGAGCTCAAGTGTTCATCTATCAGAGTTTGCTAATGGCATAGTTCGTGCAGATCTAATTTCTCCGATAATTAATTGAAACAGCCGTTATTTTGTGGAAAATGGGTTCTGGTCCAAAGAGTCATTTATTTCTTCTTTTGAAGCAAGAGCTGTGCCCTCTTCTAGTGAGAGAATCTTTCACTTCCTCCTTGCATTAGCTGTTGAGTGAGAGGACTCCTCCAAGTTAACCATGACTGGATATTTCAATCAGTTGTTGTGTAGATGAGTAGGCCTACTTTACATTGGTCACACGCAGTTCTGATCACAAATGAGAATCAACTTCAGGTGCGTGCTGCCCAGACATAGTCAGCATGCTCTTCGGTGCGCACTCAGCTCTGCAAAACCACCATTGGCCATTGTCATTTGTCGATGTTTGCTGCTTGTTTCCGTTTATGCTCGCGTTGTATGCGTGAACGAGAAGAGGTCAGGCAATTAATAAACTGCTCATCTCTGCCTTGACAGGAAGTTCCAAAAAAATAAGAAGCCTGACAGGAAAATCCTTGTACTTGGCAGTCTTGTCTATATTGCCCCTTCTTTCTTCCCTAGTGATGTACTACTAATTTTCCCAGAACAATCGCCTTGAGAACAGTATGCGTCTGATGATTTGCACAGAAAAAAGATTACAAATGGCTACAGATCTATGAAGAATTGCGCTCACCACAAATTTGGAACAACTATACTTTTTTGTCAGAGAATTGTTTCTCACCTACGATCATGATGATTTATATTTTCAATTAAGATGATAAATCCTCTAAAAGATCAACAGATCATCATTTGTAACCATCTCCTCGTCTTCGCAAGATGCTGAAGACCACCGAGATCGCCTCACTCGCACTCGCACATCAGGATGATATCCTGCTCGACACCGTCCGCGCCGTCAAGCTGACGCCCGGTCGCTGCTTCAGCCCGCTCATCATGCCGCCGCCGCCAGAGCCACCGTCCCTGCTCCTGTTCAGCGATAACCTCGACTTGAGCGGCGACATGAGCCTTGTCGCCAACCTCGACGGCGAGAACGAACACCGCCGGTTCTTGCCCGATGCCGCCTGCGCTTTCCCTGGCGGCGACACAGCGACGGGTCTTGAGGGGAGCAGTTTGCTCTGGCTTTTGAGCTTGGCCCCCAACGAGCTGGGCGGCGACTTCACCAGGAACTTGTGCGGCGTCTGCCTGGCGATGACAGGGGACCGCGTTTTGTAGAACCGCTTCTGCTTCTTGGACGGCGACGGCGAGGCGTACGATGCGGCGGGGGAGGTGGAAGAGAGGAACGTGGGGTTGGGGAACATCACCATCTTCTTGGCCCACGGCCGGTTCTTGGGGGACACCCTGTTTGCAGACACGGACGGCCGGCCGAGTGGCGTGGTGGGCTTGAACTGGATCCGGGACCTCACTCGGCCGCGCGACGGCGGCGTGCAGGCCTCGGCGCGCGGGGTACCCCGCTGGTTCTGCTTCTCCCTGGCGCGGCGGGCTCGGAGCGGCGTCGGCTCGGCAGTCACCTTCCTGGTCCTAGTTACGGGTTTCGGGGTCTTGGGGGGCTCTCTGTTCTTGTTCCCGCCGCCGTCGGCGACCGCGACGATGTCCCGCGCGAACTGGCTGGCCTGGACAATCTCCAGCACGGTCTCGCCGAGGAGCATCGCCGGCAGCGACATCAGCCGCCACTGGTTGGCGCCCTGGCCGCCGCCGCCGCGGAGCTTGCCGATCGGTGATCTCATCTGCACCGGCGTGGCCCTCATCCTGTCGCAAGCATTCAGATCGAATCAGACGAATTCGGACGGGAGAGATCTCTACGAGGCACTTGCCTGACGGTCTCCTGCTTGCAGCGGAGGCTGGTGCGGAGGTACCCGCGGGTGCTGCGCGGGCTGAGGCTGACGCCGGAGACCACCTTGGCACCGCCAGCCACCGTGTACTGCAGCTCCTGCAGCCGGGCCATGCACCGGTCCATCTGCGCGCCCATTCCATGAGACCACCACTCGTTTTTGCCCACTCCCAAACACGCACACACAGAATCGAAACCGAGCGTCTGCTCCATACCTTCTTGAGGGTCTCCCTGACGAGGGCGGGGCTGAGCGCGGCAGCGGCGAGAGTCTGCCTGTCCGGCTTGGCGTTGGGGCTCCTCGCGACCATGGTCGTCGTCGTGGCTGGGCCGTGGAAGCAGAGGAAGTCAAAAAGGGGAGAGCCAGAGGGTTCGAGAGGCATAAGGCCCAACGGTCGCCCGCGCAACGGCTAGTTCTCTCGGAGGGCACACGTCAACTGGAGTGCAAAGTGTGGTGGACCCACCACGTCAGCTGGTACAATTACGCTGTTAGTTTCCGTCTAATTCAAGTGTGCGCTGGCAAATGAGTGCGAAGGGAGCTAAATTATTTTCTTCGGAGCCTAGAAAAATCCAACGGTGCTTTTTGACTGTGTTCTGTTTGTCGGAGTTCTAGATCTTAGCTTTATCTTAGATTTAGAACTTGTAGATAAAATAAAGTGAATTAATTTTATATTTTTAGTTTAAAATATAAACAAAACGATCCATCTAAACATTTTAATATATCAACAACTTCAGTTTCATAAATTTTTTAAGTTAGAAAAACCATACTCCATCAACTCTATAGATTTTGGTGGAGCTGAAACTGTGCTAAATACCCCTTCACTATACATGAGAGATACCAAAAATATATATTGAAATAGCATCAAAATGTACTTAAAAAAAATTAAATGATGGAGGTATAAAAGATACTGAAATTTAAGAGTAATTTAGTGATACCTTTCCCGGTAAAAACTCTACTGTAAGTATACATTGAGGTCTACACTGATCAGTACAGAACAGTAAAATAAGGGTGTTGAAGGCAGCCTTGGCATCGTGACTCAAGGTCGGCACCGAAGCAAGGATATAGCTCGAACATGACAGAAAAAAAAAAGTTCGAATTCCTTTATCATTTGCTAATTCATTTTCTATCAACATACACAACTTATCAAACATAGTTTAAGTATGCTTATATTCATTTTGATGGATTCTTGTGTTTGAGCAGATGATGAATTACGAACGGTGCTTTTTAGGAAGGACGAGCGGCTCTAACACAACATAGAGTTGACTCTTTTGATTTGCTATCTCGATAATAATTCATTTATATATCACTGCAATTCTTGTCGTGGAGAACGACGATGGATAATACTGAGGAGTAGCGGAAGATGGCAGCGCCAATGCACTTGGGTGCGTTTGGTTGCTTAGATGATGATGGAGCCATCTAGATACCTGTTTGATTGGATAGATATAGGATGAGCTAATTTTTGATTAGTCGAATAGATGAGACTGGATAGGATGAGTCAATATTTTGTTTGGTTGGATGGATAGGCTAGTTGTGATCAAGGTTTGAAGTTTTTGGGTAAAATTTGAATTTTCAGACAAAAATTGACCGAAGTTTGATTTTTTGACAAAATTTGACCATGTACACTTCGGTAAAATTTGAATTTGACCAAGTACGCAATTTTAGCTAGCTAATATATGGTGTGAATGCATGTTGACTCAACATGTTTACATGGCATGATATGCAATCAAGAAACTATTTTGACAAAAAAAATTCTGAGAGATCAAATCATGGTGGATCTAAGTGGAGTACCAGGTATATATTGGCACCTTTAAAATTTTGAAAAACATTAGCAAATAATCTCTTCAATTGGCCAGATTTATTGATTGAATTGTTTTGATTTCGTTGGTTTAGGATTTGTAAGACTTTAGAACTATTTGTATTATACTTTTATCAAGTTTCGAATATATATGTTAGATTTATAATGTTAAAAAACCATTATAAAATAATATAGAGTTGCAAATGTGAAGTATGTACTTTTATTAAGAGTTTTATAGTGACGCCACTTGATCAAATTGCATCCAAATTGAGAGTTTTATAGGTACGCCACTGGATCAAATTGACTCTTCTATCAAACTTGAGAAACTAGAATGATCTTTAAACCAATCTAGTTCTAGTGTTCTACTCCCTCTATCCTATAAAATGGGGCGTATAAAAATCTGATTGAAATCTCATTTTATAGGGCGCCTTGTGATTTGCCGTTTGTTTCTTCCGCAATTGCCCATGCATACGTATGCATGGTCTTTGTTAAGCGGACAGGTTTATTCCTGATTCTATGTGATTCGCTCGTTTTCCATCTTTATGCGTGGTCCTTCCAGAAAGACAACGAAGGAGTAAAAAATAGGCTGCTGATGGAAAGTTGGGCCGGCTGTTAATTAAGAATAGCATTAGTAAAAAATCACTACGTTGATAATCACGTCCAAGCTAAGTCTTATAAGTTAGGATGGAGGGAGTAAAATGGTTTAGCCGGCGACACTAGCTAAATCAGCCAACTTTTACAAACACTGCTTCTGCTTCAAACTACCAGACCCATGGGTCTGCCAAACAAATCCTCCCCGTCCGAACGCCAGAATTTTGATCGAACGGAGCGAATGCTTGCCATCTGTCGCCTACATGCAGCGGCACCCGCACAGTAGGGTAGCGGTGGGGCCCGCGCCTGGACCTTCGCCTGACCCCACATGTCATCCCAAAACCCTCCTCTTCGAAAATTGCATATATACCCCAAAGTTAAGTTCGTTATTTTCGAAGTTGGATCGCCGTTATTTTCTTGCATAGTTTATGCCTTGTTTTTACCTTTTTTTTTACGGGTTTTCTTTTCTTTTCTAATTTCTTATCATTTAGGAGCGATTTTGCCCTCCTCTAATCTAATCACTCTGATATCTAAAATGGGATTAGCTGATTTGTTGAGCGTAATTAATAGCTAACCAATGTTTAGTGGGGCAAATCAATGTTAATCTTCGGTGATCGCCAGCCACACTGGCTCTGTTCATCTTCAAACTATGGATTTGAGTTTTTTGTTGGAAATGATGGAGCACAAAATGTAGCGATTAGATTAGCTTCACGATTAGATTAGAGGAGGGCAAATTCGTCTCTAAATGATAAGAAATTAGAAAAGAAAAGAAAACCCGAAAAAGTAAAAAAAGGTAAAAACAAGGACACACAAACTATGCAAAATAACGGCGTCATCCAACTCGGCAAGAAAATAACGAGGCCACTTAACTTTGATATATGCAATTTTCTCCTCTTCTTCCTCTTCCCCATTCCCATTCTCACAGCCGTCCCCCCAAATCATCCTCTCCATCCCAACCGCCATTCTCGATTTCTTGAGCTCCAACCCATGGCTTCTTGGCCTCCTCAACCCCCACACCCAATGCGACCACCAAGAATCTAGCCATGTCGCCGCTATACTCGCTCCTTTTCCTCCTCCTTGCCGTCCACCTCACGTCCGCCGCGGCGGTTAACAACCACCCCTCGTCCATCTCCCCCGCCGAACCCCCCGCGGTAGCCGCCTCCTCCTCCGGCCGCATCTCGTGGGCGAGCAACCTCACGCTCCTGGGCTCCGCCTCCCTCCTCCAGGGGGCGGCCGGCGTCGCGCTAACCACCCCGTCCCGCGACGGCGTCGGTGCCGGCCGCGCTCTCTTCTCGGAGCCCGTCCTCCTCCTCATCCCCTCCGCTGACGCCTCCTCGCGCGCCACCACCCAGGCCTCCTTCTCCACCCGCTTCACCTTCCGCATCACGGCCTCGCCCTCCTTCGGCGACGGCCTCGCCTTCCTCCTCACTTCCTCGCGCACCTTCCTCGGCGCCTCCAATGGGTTCCTTGGCCTGTTCCCCTCCTCCTCCGACGAAGGAGAATCCCTCGGCGAAGTCTCCACCGTTGCCATCGAGCTCGACACCCACCGCGACGTGGCACTGCGCGACCCGGACGGCAACCACGTCGCGCTCGACGCGGGCTCCATCTTTTCCGTTGCGTCTGCCAGCCCAGGCGTCGACCTCAAGGCCGGCGTGCCCATCACCGCCTGGGTCGAGTACCGCGCGCCCCGCCGTCGCCTCCGCGTGTGGCTCTCGTACTCGTCGTCCCGCCGCCCCGAGAAGCCCGCCCTCTCCGCCGACGTCGACCTCTCCGGCCTCCTACGCGCGTCCATGTACGTTGGCTTCTCCGCGTCCAATGGCCACGGCGCTGCACTTCACGTCGTGGAGCGCTGGACCTTCCGCACCTTCGGCTTGGCCAACTCCTCGTACCCAGCACCGCTACCGACCAAGAACCCAGCTCCATTGAAGAGCCCAGCACCGCCCGAAAAACCACTGCCGCTTCCAAGAAAAAACCACCACGTATTCTACAAGGTGCTCGGCTTGGTCCTCGGTGGAGTGGTCTTGTTGGTTCTTGTCGTCGTCGGCTCTGTTGCCTGGCTCACCAGGCCAATGCGTCGCACAAGTCAAGAACCTGTGGTGCCGAGTGAGGACAAGCCTAGTGGGACGCTGTCTATGGAGGTGGTGCGAGCAGCAACGAAGGGCTTCGACAGTGGCAACGTGATCGGCATTGGTGGTTCCGGTGCCACTGTGTACGAGGGGGTGCTCGCCTCCGGGTCAAGGGTTGCTGTTAAACGGTTCCAGGCTTTTTGGCCATGCGTGAATGCATTTGAAAGTGAGCTTCAGGCCATGCTTAACTGCCGGCATCACCCCAATCTAGTGCCGCTTACTGGGTGGTGCAGGAGTAAGGATGACCTTGTGCTTGTTTATGAGTTCATGCCCAACGGCAATTTGCACAGTGCACTGCACACACTGGATGGAGCAACACTTCCTTGGGAGGCACGGTTCAGGGCAGTGCTTGGCGTTGCATCAGCACTCGCATATGTGCATGATGAGTGTGATCACCGGATTCTGCATCGTGATGTTAAGTCAGCAAATGTGCTGCTTGATGCAGAGTTCAACGCCCGACTAGGTGATTTTGGGCTTGCTCGCACGGTGAGCCATGGTGGGTTGCCATTGACAACACAACCAGCAGGCACACTGGGGTACCTTGCACCAGAGTATGTGCATTCAGGTGTGGCAACTGAGCGGTCTGATGTGTACAGCTTTGGGGTGCTTGCTCTGGAGGTGGCCACCGGCCGGAGGCCAACAGAGAGGGGAGTGTGTCTTGTTGACTGGGTGTGGTCTCTCTGGGGTCGTCGGAGGCTGGTTGATGCAGCAGACCGTCGGCTTCAGGGACGATTTGTTGCGGTTGAGATGCGGCGGATTCTGCTTGTGGGTCTCTGTTGTGTGCAACCAGACTGTCGGAAGCGGCCTGGTATGCGAAGGGTAGTCAGTATGCTTGATGGGACTGCACCCTTGATATTGGTGCCAGATAAGAAGCCACCAGTTCTTCTGCGGTCACCGCTAAATCAAGTTTCATCAATGAACTCTGCAGATACTGTCAATACTGCATTCTACAGTTGTCGCTGAACATACAAGTTTCAGGTTGGTGAGTACTAACTTTCTGATTCATATGTAGCGTGTTGATATTTTGAACTCTATCCAATGTTCTTTTCTGCTCAAAACAAAAGGGTGCATATGAGATTGTTGTGATTGTTACATAATTTTGTTTGGAAATTAACTGCCTGGGCGTCACCAATGACAGAATATACTTGTATTAGAATAGGAACTCCTATAATACAAGTATATACATTGCACTGAATGCGAACAGTTAAAATGGAGCAGTGGCTCTGATGTTGATAAAAATACAGCAAAAGTTTCTTCCCATTTTGATTTGTTAACATTTGGTATTGCCTGTATGCTGACAAGCTTTATTGTCAGCATACAACATTGAGATATTGTCGTTGACTGGATGATTTTCTTGATGGTAATCCAAAGCTTTACTGTCTGATTTCACTATTAAACTAGAGTTTTTACAATTCTCTGGATTATATTCAATATGACCTTGGTACCGTACCATCACTACTCCCGCAATTAACCAGACAGTCCCGTTATCGTATAACAGGTAGAAAATTTAGCATTATACAAGCACTAGAACAGATTTTCTGTTGGTTTATCTATAGTTAGAAAGGGGGTTAAACTGTTAGGCAGAATATAGTGGTTGTTACATAGCAATGTTACAGTGCTGGCAGGATATACTGTTAGCAGCATCTATTTGTTTCAACTGCATTTGATCCAGGCATTATTTGGATAAGATTATATTAGAACTGTAGCTTACGTGAAAATCTTTTGGCAATATACAGTCTACCTGTGAAATAGTTCTGGTGCTGCTTTCATAAACAGATTGTTGAATATCCTTTGATACATGGATGTAGGTTGATGTTCTTTTCTTTTCATTTTTTGCGTTTCTGTGGCAAAGAATGACGGGGGGATATCCTTTGCAATCACCCATATATGTGCAAGCGTGCAATCAAACGATCTGAAGCACCCAATCTATATCCAACGCTAGCAGTAGCAGAGGGTGTTTAGCAAATTTCAGGGAGAAGAGATGGAGGGTGAGGTGGGAGGGTTTAAACGTAAAACAGCAGTCAGCGTTGGATATAGATTGGATGCTCCAAATCGCTTAATTGCACGCTACACACATATAGGTGATTGCATAGGATATTTTCCCAAGAATGACACTGCACCATTTTAATGTAATTCCCTAAATCATAAAAAAATTTTTGTTTGACACATATGCAGTTTGTGCAGTCAAATTATTCAGAGATCATTTGTTCTGATGTCAGTTTTCGGTGACTTCTTTGGATAAGTTGACCACTTATGCAGCACATGCATCTCATCAACTTTGAAAAATTCGTGCTTCAGGCTACAGCCTACAGGGCAGTCTGATAAGATGACCTGAATATGTAGGATTAATGTCCAGCATTCCCCTTTGACTCTGCTAAATTTCGAAGATAAAAGCACTCCCCTTTGTTCTTTACCATAATTATTTTTTTAATGTTTTTTATTTTGTTTTGTGATCTTTGCTCTCTTCAGACTTCTGAAGAATGGTGCTTTACTACTGCATTATAGTAATCTTGTTTTCGATGACATTGGTTGATTTCTCTGTAACATTGCTAAGCTCAGATCCAATATCTATTTGCCCCAGTCCAATAATCTTGTATTGCTAATATGCAGCAACTTCCATAAAAAACCATAGAAATAATTCATTTTCGTGTTGCCGATGATACTTGAGTCCCAACTACGACCATTTTCTGGTACTTGGTAACCGGTTTCGTTTTCATGCCTCACTAGTCTACTGCCGTTGCACTCGTTTTTATATTATTTTTATTCTGAATTTTAGCTATGTACGAGTTTTATTTTGGTGTTCGTATAAAAATCAAATGGCTAATTTTTTATTCCGAATTTCTATTTCTTTGTTGTCTTTGGCATGGACTCTTGCTTTTAATCTAACTCGTTATAATCCGGGTCTGCTAGATAGAGGGTTAGATGTTTTTTTTTTTAATAATAACATCCAATTTCTGATACAGTTCAACTCAGTTAGGGTTTACCGATTAAGGGCCGGATGTTTTGTTTTTTTTTAAAGAATTTCTAACCTATTTATCTTTTTTCTTCGCAACTCTCGGCACTTTGAGTCATCTCCTGACCCATGTCTCCACCATTGGTTGTCGATCAATTAGGTCTTGTTTAAAATGTGAAGATTTTCCTTGATTCACTCAAGAATCGAACCGTTTCCAACAAAATTCAAGTGTGACAAACAGAGCTAGTAGCCTTCACACATTTGTCATCCCTGTGACCAAACCTATCGGACTGCCATAGGATTGGCACGAGGGGCCATTGCATGTAGAAATTAAGGTAGCAGACGAAAGAATCAGTGTACAATCAATTCATGTTACACGCTAAAGTCTCTGTACACGAGGAAAGGCAGACAACGACACGACGGCCGACCGATCGAGCTTAGGTTACATTTGGTTGGTTTATTTGGGACAAGCTTAGCCTGCCTCTCAGTTTGCCACCCATATATACATATATATTTATGTAATGCATGCAGCGACAGTAGATACATCGATTGATCACTACTAGCCTCGATCAGCAGCAATGCTTCGCGGAGCAGGCCACCACCTGAGCCCAGTGCCTCAACCTTGTCTTGATAAGCTGAGGGTTATCTCCTGTACGTGACCATATAAACTATTAAGTCAACGTTAAATCGCATTGTAACCATTATGTGTTGCTCGGTATATATGTTCATCTCTATCTTTCAGACTCCATTCTATCTTTAGGGAATGGGCAGAAAGAAATTACGTCTTGGAGTTTGCCACATGTAGGCGTAAGATTAATTAATACCTGGAGCAAAGATATTCTTCCATGCATCGGCGGAAGCAGATGGCCCGTCCGGGCTGCGGGGGCTCGGCGTGCCGGAAAGTGTGGACGACGACGACACCGCGGACATTGTCGACGTCGGGCTTGCCAGCGTCCGTAGCTTGGGGTCGGAGAGCTGCCGGTTGACGGCGAAGTAGAAGTCCAGGGCAGGGAGGGTGTCGCAGAGGTCGGCGCCGCCGTTCTCCTCGTCGAATCCGAATCCGAGCTCTAATGACCCCCTCAGCTCGTCGAGGTCCTCGTCGGTCAGGCACCGCGCGCGCTCTGGCCTCGCCGGCCTGACGCGTTTGTCAACGGGGCTCCTCCCCTCGCCTCTAGCTTGCTCGTCCTTCACGACCACCATGCCGCTCCGCCGCAGTATCTGCCGCCGGCGCTTCTCCCACTTGGCCTCCCTGGTGGTCTCCTTCATGGACAGCTGCTTCGACAGCAAGCGCCTCCTGTTGTTGAAGCCGGCGGCGGCAATAGGGTGGTGGATCCACGCCACCGGGGGTCCCTCCCTCACCGGGACTACCTCATGGTTGTCCTCCTCCCTGTCGCTGTCCGAGGACGACGAGGAGCGGACCTCGATGCGCAACCTGTTCATCACCCGACGGTCGTCGTCGTCCATCTTCTCCGATCGATCGATATGATCCTTGTCTACTCTAAATGTTACACACACATCACACACACATATATCCTCCTCCGATGAATGGCCGGCGTAATATATTACATAAGACGAGAAGCACGCAGCTAGCCGCCGTTAAGGGGGCACAACAGCTGCGCGCGGCGGCCGGAGGAGGGATGAGGACAGCGGCGAGCGTCGTCGGAGAGGGGAGGAGGGTCTCCTCCTTTGGTGATCAAGGGAGAAAGGGCGAAGACCCTCGGGAAATAGGGGCGCACCAAGCACGTCCTATGAAAAGCCAAAGCTGCATGCCCTAGTGGGACAGATGTCCGTGCATGGACGAACCTTGCAGGTAAGCTAGCTGGGTTGGCCCGGCCGTAACGAGAGGCGGCTCCGGACTGCAATCCCCACCGCTAGCACCTTACCAAATTTAGCTCCGTCGTCCATGGGGAATGGCAGCTACATACCATGCAGTAGTTATCGATATATCGGCAAACTATTATCGAATTAAGGGGTGTTTGGAAAAGTCCAAAAATACATAAATTGGTGACCAAGAATTTTAGTCAAATTTGTGATGTTTAATTTACAAAAGATACATTAAAGTGATTTAGGTTGATCATCTTGTTTACATTTTAGACTCAAAAATATAAACTTAATTCACTTTATTTTAGACTTTTTTATAAGTTTATTTTGGAACGGAGGAGTACCATGCCGAGATCTCGATATCTCTCCAAACTATCTATCGAATTAAGATGCATGATATAAGAGTCGGGCCCTATGTTTAGCAGTTAAGACCATCTAATAGCACCTTTCAGACCGTGAATCACTGCAGTGGCGTACGCAGATGCAAATGCCCAATAGAGGAAGGAACAGCTTTGATTCCTTCGTTGCTTTCATCTCTGAGAAACCTTGTAGTAACAACAGAGGACAACAAGCAGCATTACAGAAGATAATGCGCACTTTCATCTGCTTTGTGAGGATCGCAGAGACATCCGAATATATATTAACAAAGGCACATGAAGATATCGACATCCACTAGCTAGTCAGTACGTTGTCAAGATTCTATGAAATTAATATAGTTAGTAACTATATAAGTACTAGCCCTTTTTGTTTCTGTACTAATACTTAACTGCTGAAATCAGGCTATGCCAATGCCAATGCCAATGCCAGGCCGAGCTAGCCAGCCTGTTCGTTGGAGCCATGTTTGAGAACAACCCAAACTTAGCGCCTGTTTGTTTCAGCTAGGGATTATAGAAAGCAGATTTTAAAAGCTGGATTGTAAAAGCTGGATTGTTAAAAGGTGAATTGTTAAAAGCTGATGACTGTTTGGTAACTTAGATTATAGTGTATTTGGATTGTTGTTTCTGCGTGGCAAAAGTCTGTGGTACCCTCGGCCTGTTTTGTTGCCTTATTTTGCTGGAAGGTGGAAGGGTATTATGGTCTTTTGTACAAAAAAAAGTTAAGGAAAGCTCCTCCAAGGTGGATTGTGGGATTCTAACAATCTGGACTCCGGATTGTTACAATTCAAATTAAAAGCTGTCTGTTTGTTAACCTTCCAGCTTTTAAAAGTTGCTTTCTATAATCTCTAGCTGAAACAAACAGGCCCTTAGCTAGCCAGCAAAAATGTATTAGGGCCTGTTTGTTTCTGGCCTCAAAAAGCTGAATAAAAAATAAATAGTTTGATTATAAGAACCGATTCTCATAATCCAGCCTACCTATATACACTAAAATCTACAATCCACTTTATATACGCTTCTGTGGATTCTAAGGAATACAAATATGAGAATGGCGCACTGAAAGTTTCAAGTAATTAACCACCAAATGATATCCCAGAATCAGCTTCCACTACTATAGGAATGTACATTACAATCGGTTCTTTTTCGTCATCACAGTTGGTTTTGGTGGCGATACAAAATCATTAGACAGTGATGAGATAGCGCTATCATGGTTGGTTTTCGCCTGATTATGATAAAGGCATAATCACAATTAATTCTTGGTAAAAGCCGATAGCTCATCACTATCGCTTTTGTAAAGAATCGATAGTGATGAGGGGGTGTGATATTTCTCATTTGTGCACTCTCCCAAAAACATCTTGCACATCTATTAAGTAGGAAATTTCATAACTGAATTTAAGTATACAGCAATGCTAACAAGGCAAGAGTTTGGCCATCACTAATCCACTATGCTTAATAGTCTCTATTTCAAAGGAAAATATGATAACCTCTTGTGATTTAAAGTGAGGCTTTAGCAGGTACCTAGTACAACACTGAGCTCAACATATATGAGAGTTGGTTGTTTGATCAGTAGATTCAGGACTTGTTAGGGAAAGGGTACATGCAAATTAGATTTGATATAGATAGAGAAGGCTCAGACAAAGTATTGTTCATGCATTGCATCTAAACCACTAGAGTACAACACAGTGCTCTTTTAGAGAAACCATTTTCCTTGTGGTTAGCTTGGCCATAGATCTACATTAGCATGCCTGATTTATGAACAGGACTCCATTAGAGAACATAATTAACTTGAGGGAGCAAACCCAGCTACTACATATACATAAGCACATTTCACTTACTACACCATTAAATAAAATGAGCTAGCTCCATGAAAGTACATTTTCACTTTGAACCACGCCACATAGGGTTCGCATCGCAACTTCCAGTTACTATCCCTGTGTACCTATAGAAGAATCTCATATGCATCACCAATCCAGCATCCAATTCAGATAATCGAGCTCGAGAGAACGATTGCAAAGATAAAAACCTTCTTTCAAAGATATCTTCACTTTCATATCTCATTTTGAACCTCAGTCCAATAGAAAATGGTTGACTGAAGCTTTTCATGAACTTCCGGTAGGGTGTAATGAATTCAGATTGACTTAACCTGTCAGTTTATAGAAGCAACAACTGACATTAGAACCTGCTTTATTGCATCAACAAAAGGATGGGATCACAGCAAAGTATCTTGATATGCATGTCACTAGGGACTACCTGGAAGAGCTAGTGTGCAAGTTCTTGAGTGCATAAAAAAGCCAAACAAGTCATTTTGCACTTTTGTAGTGGATTTGCAGTGACATAATTGCTTACCTAGTACATTTACACGAATATAACCAAAAATGCCATAAGCTAGCAGACAATTAGCAGAGTGGAAAACAAAAGAAGCATAGCGTCATGCTGCATTGGATTAATGGTTACTATTACATTGCATCGTCCTACAAAATTTATTCAGAGACACATCCCTATTATGTTCTCAATTATGTAGTTTGCCATTGTGTTGTATTAATCCACTAGTCCAAAAGAAACTAATAGCCACATTTTCAAGTAGTACAAATAAGTAAAACTGATAGAAAATACAGTTCTAGTAGGTGTACGCATGAAACCGAACAACACATTGCGAAGCAAGCACATCTGAACCAAAAACCCTAAACCCTATCGAAAAATCACGAATCTCGAACCCTAGCTTACCAAATCCCTTGCGAATTTCCATGAAACCAACTGCTAAGTAACAAGCAAACCCATCTAAAATGGCACAAAATGCTGAAAACCAAAACCCCAAACTTAGAGATCACGAGAAAAATGGTTGTGTAAGGGGTTCTCACAGCGCTGTGGGCCATGTCTGGAATCCCTAGTGTCGGACAGGGAGTCAAAGTGGTCGTAGCCAGAGGCGAGGACGGAGGGGCTACGACTGAGGAGGCATCCGCGGGTGCGCACCACAGTGGGCGAGATGATATGGGGCACGGGGAGTGCGCGGGCTGCGCGGGCATCAGCCTGGTTGCCCTCGTCCATGGTGGCGTCGTCGTCGTCCTGGTCGAAGTCCTCGAACTCCATGTCCTCCGCTTCCGCCGTCGACGTCCTGAAAAGGGGCTGCTAGGGAGACGATGTACGGTGGAGAACTAGGGTTAGCTGGGGGAGGAGGCGCCAGTGGGGAGACGAGGCGCGGTGGGGAACTAGGGTTAGCTGTTGATAGCATCTAGGCCCCCTCAATTCCTGAGTATAAATTGTTTATTTGTTTTGGTGTTGATGACCAAGTTAATAATACTCTCATATATTGAAATCATGGATGGAACATGTTGGACAAACAAGACTAAGGTATATTGATTGTATAGTTTCAGACTTAGGAGTTGGTTCAAGTCAAGTAGTTAAGTTCTTTTATTTCTGTCAGCTGTACTATCAAGAGGGACTTAGCACAAGTTGGTACTTTGGTTCATTAAGTAAACAAACGTCTCGGCAACTTGGAGTTTAGTCATTTGCTTTATCCAATTCTTGAACCAAACTTGAGCAAATATTGTTTTTGACAAAATTCCTTGCATTTCAACAGACCAAATTCTATGCTGTCATTCTTTAAGTCTGTTGCAATCATTTGTGATAAGTTTCCACATACCTTTGAGAGTTTCTGAAACTTCTCTCTTACCCATCTATAACGGACCTAACTCTTGGTCCGGCATACATATGGTTTAAGCAAAGGCAAAAGTCTCAGAATCATACATCTATGACGGACCGATTTTTCGGTCCGGCATACACATACTTTGTGAAATTTCTGAAACTTCTCCATTGTCCATCTATGACGGACCTAACTTTTGGTCCGGCATAAATGCTTACATAAGCCTTCGCTGTTTCAGATATCTGAGATGCATTAATTAAACTCTTTTGAAATACTCAATCTTACTTAAGTAAGTATATATATATATATCATCTCACTTATTAAGAAATTATTGTCTCAAAAAGGAAAAGGCTTTATGGACCTAAAATAATATTCAATATCATGTGTCTAAAAGTCCTTGCTAAAAAAAACAATCATTAGTCACTGATCATGTCAAAGGTCATCTCTGTCAGGCTATATTTATGACGGACCAAGTTTTTAGTCCGTCATACACATGGCTACTAAATCTTGCCCATCTATGACGGACCAAGTTTTTAGTCCGCCATACACATGGCTGTCTATCTTGTCCATCTATGACGGACCGATTTTTTAGTCCGCCATACACATGAATCTCTTTGTCTCTGACAGACCAAACTTTGGTGTCTTGCCTATCTACGACGGACTGAACTTTCAGTCCGCCATGAACATACAAGTTTGGTCCGTGATATACATGATCAGTATCGCTAAAAATTGTTTTTTGTCCGCTGTAAACGTGTTTTAGCTCAAATTTGACATTCTGACACGTGCAACGGTCACTGTGGTAGGTACAACGGCTATATTCATCAAAATTGAGTATATAAACATTGCCTGAGCCATCTACCACAGAACTTTTTGAACTCCTTCACACTTTAGCATTTTAAAGCTCTCTCATTCTTAGCAAGGAGTTGGTTTTTCACTCTCAGACTCAAAAAACTCATCTTTCTTCTAAGTGTGTTAACTCCAAGTGTGTCTAGCTATGTGTTTTTGAGTGTGAACCAAGAGACAGAACTTGTGAGAAGTTTATTACTCTTGGATCATTGTGATCCTAGACGACTTGGAGGAAGTGGAAGAGTTAGACACATCGAGAAGGAGATTGTGGAAGGCTACTCTTGTTGTGACAGTCCGAGCTCACCTCTTTGGAGTGGTGAAAGAGCTACCCGAGTGTGATCCCAAGCTACTGCGACTAGCTGTGGGAGAAGCAAAACTTCGAGAGAAGTGCTTCAACGAGGAGTAGGAGGAGTGCTCTGAACCTCGGGATAAATCTTGTGTCTCTCTGTCTCTTATTATTTTTATCTGTTATTTGCTTTCGCTGTTATTGTTGTATTCAATCATTTGTTGTTGAGCTCTTAAGTAGCATCAGTAAATAGGTTAATTGTGATTAAAAGTGAAAAATTGTAAAAGTGCCTATTCACCCCCCCTCTAGGCCATCCTGTTCCTTCAAGTGGTATCAGAGCGAGGTTTACCTTGATAGCTTAACTAGCTTTGGTAAATGGCTGAGGAATGGTTCTGCTACTGTTAATATAGGTAGAGTACCTGTTTTTGATGGTACTAATTATGCTTATTGGAAAATTAGAATGAAATGTTATCTAGAAGCTGTTGGGTATGATGTTTGGAGGGTTACAGAAAAGCCTCTGCCTCCACGTGTCATGGCCGAAGGGCAAACTGCACTTGGTGAACCAACCCTGGTGAAATTCAAAATATGCAGTATGATGCTCAAGCTAGAAATGCCATTTTTTCTTGTCTTAGCTTAGAAGTTTTTGATAGAGTTAGTAATTTAACTTCTGCTTATGATATATGGACAACCCTTCAAGAAATTCATGAAGGAACTTCTGATGTTAAAGAAGAAAGATATTATGTCATTAGAGAGAAATTTGATCAATTTAAAATGCTTCCTCAAGAAAATGCGAATGATATGTTTACTAGGCTTAATCCTATTGTTAATGAGCTAAAAGGCCTAGGGACTAAAATTTCTGATGTTGAGGTTTGCAGGAAAATGATAAGAGTTCTTCCCCGAGCTTATCACAGCTTGATCACCTACTTATCAAACAGTGGTGATCTCAAAAGGCTCACTCCTACTGAGCTACTTGGGAAGATTTCAGCTCACGAGCTCACCTTGGCTGAAGAGGATGCACCTAAGAAGAAATCCATTGCTCTTAAAGCCAAGGAAGTTGTGAAGGACTCATCAGATGAGAGTGATGATGAGTCAAGTGAGGCTGAAGATGAAGATGTAAAGTAGTTAGCTCTACTAATGAGAAAAGCAAATAAAATCATGAGAAGAGTAAACTTCAAGGACAAAGGAAGGTCAAACTCTTACTCAAAGAAAAATCCTTTTGCTAATATCATTTGCTTTGAATGTAGTGAAAAGGGACACATTGCTGCACGGTGCCCCAACAAAAGCAAGAAGAAGAGTAAGTACAAGGGCAAGGAAGATGAGGATGATGAGAAAATTCATGACAAATCAAAGAAGAAATATTATAAGAAAAGCTACTCCAAGAAATTTTCGAAGAAAGGAAAAGGAGAAGCTCATATAGGCGAGTGGATAACTGATGAAGAAAGTCCAAGTGAAGAATCATCCTCTGATGATGACAACTCAAGGTCAAAGGGACTAGCTGGACTTGCCTTGGATGAGTCAACTCCTCCACCACCATCATTTCCTATATGTCTGATGGCCAGAACAGATGAGGAAAAGGTCAGTGACTCTCCTACATATGATGAGCTAGTTGAAATAGTTGAAGAATTGAACAATGCGTTGCATGCTAAAACAACTTCAACTAGAAATCTTAAAAAGACTATTGCTGGCTTAACAAATGATCAAGAGTTGTTAAGAAATAAACATGATCAACTTATTCATGAACATGCTAAGAGTTTGCAGCTATATGATGATCTTGTCTTCAGTTATGATTCACTTGTTAAAAATCATGAAGACTTGAAAAATAAGTATTGTGAGCTAGAAATTGAAAATGAGATGATGTCTGCCAAATCTGACAATGTGCATATCTGTGATAAATCAATTTCATGTGATCTTCTGAAGGATGAAAAAATAATCTTTAGCTCCTCTAGCACTTGTGATGATAATTGCAAATATGCTTCCTGTGCTAAAGAACTTAAAACTGAAAATGAAGAGTTAAAAACTAAGATAGCCAGATTTGATAAAGGTTTAGAAAAATGCTTTTTGGGAAGTGCTACTCTTGACAAAATTCTGATTGAACACAAACCTAACTTGGGCAAAAAGGGGTTAGGTTTCAAATCTAATAGCCTGCTCAAGAAAAATGGTTCAAACAAAACCAAGCAGGTTTTTGTCAAAAAGAGCACCCATTGTTATTACTGTCATAATTTAAACCATGAATCTAGAAATTGTTTTCTTGCAAATACTCCTCATCCTGAAGTTAATAGAAACTGTATGGTAGATGCCCACTACATGCTGTTTAAAAATTTTAGAGGTAAAATGAATGTTAAATATATTGGTCCCTCTAATCTGGACAAGAAACTTAAAACTGTATGGGTACCTAAGTCTTTACTGTTGAATCCTTTTAGGCTTAAGGTTATTGAGACTAACATTAAAGGACCCAAAAGTATTTGGGTACCTAAAATCAAGAAATGATTCTACAGGTAAACTACAAAAGTGGTGGCCGGCACTGGGTGATTGACAGTGGGTGCACTCAGCACATGACCGGAACCTCAAAAATGTTCACCTCAATTGAAGGAGAAAATGATCCAAGCCACAAGATCACATTTGGTGATAATAGCAAAAGAAAGGTAAAAGGGCTTGGTAAGATTGCTATTTCAAATGATCACTCTATTGACAATGTACTTCTTGTTGATTCTTTAAATTTCAACTTGTTATCAGTGGCTCAATTATGTGATCTTGGATTTCATTGTAACTTCTCTTCTGATGGAGTAACTGTACTTGACAAAAGTGAAAAGCTTATTTTCAAAGGTTTTAGATTTCAAAATCTTTATTTAGTGGATTTCAAATCTAACTCCTCATGCATATCAACTTGTCTGTTGGCTAAGGTCTCACTTGGATGGCTTTGGCACAGACGTCTTGGGCATGTAGGTATGTCTAATCTTAAAAAGCTTTTCAAAAATGAGCTAGTGGTTGGACTAAAGGATGTAAAATTTGAAAAGAATAGGCTGTGTAGTGCTTGTCAAGCAGGCAAGCAAGTAGCCAATCCTCATCCATCCAAAAGCATCATGTCCACCTCTAGGCCACTTGAACTGCTGCACATGGATGTGTTTGGCCCTACTTCATATGCCAGTATAGGTGGTAACTCATATTGCTTAGTCATTGTTGATGATTTCTCCAGATTCACTTGGGTATTCTTTTTACCAAACAAAAGTGAAGTTGGAAAAATTTTCAAGTCTTTTGCAAAAAGGGCCCAAAATGAATTTGACTGTCCCATCAAAAAGATTAGAAGTGACAATGGATCTGAATTTGTTAATACTAATATCATTGAATACTGTGATGAATTAGGCATTAAACATGAATTATCTGCTACCTATACTCCTCAACAAAATGGTGTAGTCGAAAGAAAAAATAGAACTTTAATTGAAATGGCTAGGTCTATGCTAGATGAATATAACACTTCTGATGCTTTTTGGGCTGAAGCCATTAATACTGCTTGCCATGCTGTTAATAGACTATATCTTCATAAATTGCTTAAGAAAACTCCTTATGAATTACTGGTTGGTAGAAAACCCAATATTTCATACTTTCGAGTTTTTGGTTGCAAAGTATACATATATAGGAAGAGAACACATCTGGGAAAATTTCAGACTAGGTGTGATACTGGTATCATGTTAGGATACTCTTCTAAGTCCAAAGCTTATAGAGTATTCAATAATTCAACAGGCTTAGTAGAGGAAACCTATGATGTGAAATTTGATGAATCTAATGGCTCACAAGGTGAGCATGAGAATTTAGATGATGTAGGTGATGATGGGCTGGTGCAAGCTATGAGGAAAATGGAAATTGGTGATGTAAAGCCCAAAGATGATCAAGTTCAACCACCTACTCAATCAATGGTACCACAAGATGGATCCCAAGAAGAAGAAGAAAAGGATCAAAAAGGACCAACCTTAATCAAGAGTCACCACACCATTGCTAAAGATCATCCCGCTGACTTAATTATCGGTGAAATCAATAAGGGTGTCCAAACTCGTTCTAGGCAAGCTTCTTTCTGCGAACATTATTCTTTTGTCTCTTGTATTGAACCAAAAACAGTTGAAGAAGCCCTAGAAGATGCTGATTGGATCATTGCTATGGAAGAAGAACTCAATAACTTTGAAAGAAACAAAGTCTGGAGTCTAACTGAACGACCAAAAGATCACAATATCATTGGTACAAAATGGGTGTTCAGAAATAAACAAGATGAAAATGGAATGGTAATAAGAAATAAACAAGATTGGTAGCTCAAGGATTCTCTCAAGTAGAAGGACTGGATTATGGAGAGATTTATGCTCCGGTGGCACGTCTTGAAGCTATTCGGTTTCTTCTTGCTTTTGCTACTCATTTTAATATAACTCTTTTTCAAATGGATGTAAAAAGTGCATTCCTTAATGGTTTTATTGATGAGACTGTCTATGTTGAACAACCACCTGGTTTTGAAGATTCTAATATGCCTAATCATGTTTACAAATTATCCAAAGCTCTTTATGGCCTAAAACAAGCTCCTAGAGCTTGGTATGAACGTCTCAGAGACTTTTAATAAATAAGAACTTCAAAATTGGAAAGGTTGATCCAACCCTATTTTTGAAGGACATAAATGGAACATTAATGATTTGCCAAATTTATGTAGATGATATCATTTTTGGTTGTACTAATGATTCTTTCTGCAAAGAATTTGGTGACATGATGGCCAGGGAATTCGAGATGTCAATGATAGGAGAGCTGACATTCTTTCTTGGATTTCAAGTCAAGCAATTGAAGGAAGGAACCTTCATTTCTCAAGAAAAGTATATCAAAGATCTTCTCAAGCGCTTCAAAATGGAAGAATGCAAGCCAATAAAGACTCCTATGGCTACAAATACACATCTTGATCAAGATGTGGAAGGTAAGTCTGTTGACCAAAAGCTGTTTAGGTCTATGATTGGTTCATTATTATATTTGACAGCATCTAGGCCTGATATCATGTTTAGTGTATGCATGTGTACTAGATTTCAGGCTGCACCTAAAGAAGTTCACTTAAGTGCCGTGAAAAGGATTTTTAGATATCTTAAGTTTACTTCTAGTATAGGTCTTTGGTACCCCAAAGGTGCTTCTTTTGAGCTTCTCGGCTACTCGATTCGACTATCTTTGGTTGCAAAATTGACCGCAAAAGTACTTACGGGGATGTCATTTGCTTGGTAGATCCTTAGTTTCTTGGTGTTCAAAAAGCAAAACTCAAGAGCACTTTCAATCGCGAAGCTGAATATATAGTCTTTGGAAGTTGTTTGTGCTCAAATTCTATTTATCAAACAAACATTTCTGGATTTTGGAATCAAGTTTGATAATGTGCCTCTGTTATGTGATAATGAAAGTGCGGTAAAAATAGCAAACAACCCAGTCCAACATTCTAGAACTAAGCACATTGAAATTAGACATCACTTCATTCGTGATCATGTTGCTAAAGGAGACATTGTGCTTAGTTATGTCAGAACTGAGGATCAGTTGGCTGATATTTTTACTAAACCTCTTGATGAGGCAAGATTCTCAAAATTAAGAAATGAATTGAATATACTTGATTATTCAAATATTGTTTGATGGTGTCACATTAAGGGGGAGCAAGATTGCCTGCTATGCAATTCTTGATACCTTTGTGTGAACATATAAATTCAAAAATGCTGAATGGGTCAAAATAATTTCTTTGTAACTAAGGATATGTTGCTGATAGCCTCATTCTTCTGTTATATCCACATCTTTGTCAAATTACAGCAAATAGTGAAAATCTTGTCGTTGTCAAGTGTCAAAAATTATACATTCAGCACTTGAGTATTTCATCTAAAGTCTTAGTTGTTAATACTATTGCTTATATGAAAATCTGCTCAAACATCTCCAAAATTTGCACTTCTGCCAATCTTGAGTTTCTTGCTTGTGTTTTTGATCTTATCTTAGCTATGTCTCTTAAATTCAAATTCTCTGAATCATACTTTTATGTCAGATTGTAATCCTGTGCTGCAAAGTAATCTATTTGCATCAGACGCATCTTTTTCAGAAAGCTTATGCATGACGGACCTAATTTTCAGTCCGTCATACACAAGAAGTCTAGGGTTTGAGAACTTCCAGGTCTTTTATGTGCCACGGACTGAATGAAAAGAAGGGTTATTTGGTCCGTCACAAAAGAAAATTCTCAAATACCTTTGTGCTGTGCGAATAGAAATTTACTCTGCACATATATACTTAAAATAATCTGACATATGAATATGTTTCTAATCTTGACACTTATCTAAATTCAAAATGGATTTAGTCTGTTTTATAAAATCTTTTACTCCTTATCTGGTTTTCGAAAATCAATTTCAAAATCTCAACTGTTGCTTAGGACTTATCTTGTGCTAAACCTATCCTTGATTTCGGGACCCTGAATTTTAACCCTACTCTGTTTACTGGGTCCCGCCACTTCTTTACCAAGTCTTCTGTCCTTCTCAACCACCCACACTTTAATGGCGCCAGTTACCAAGGTTCCCTAAAACCTTTGTCAACATCATTCTTTACAGTTTCTCTTCAGAAAGAAACTTCCCTTTTTATCTCTCCTGTTCTTGCGCAACTGCTCACGAAACCAGAGAAATTTCCTCTCCAGCGCCGAAGCAGGTTCCCAATCGGATTTCTGCAACGGTGCTCGTCTGGTTTTCGCACGCAAGAACATTCTGATATTTCGGTAAGTTACCCTCAAATCCTTTCCGATTATCTGCTAAATCCCTAGACCTAGTTCTCAACCTTTAGATTTTCTTTACTAGGTGCGGTCATTGTGTTCTTGAGAAGGTTCTGCTTTGAGTTTTTGATCAGTCTAGGCAGTGTCACAATGAGTTCTAGCAATCCTGACAAAAGAGGGCTAATTAGAAAGATTGCTGATAAAATAAAGGGCAAAAAGCAGAAAATGTCAGATGCATCACCTAGTATTTCTCTGTCAAGACAACCTCAAGGTCCTGTTGTAATGCAAAATACTAAAAGAAAGAACAGAAAGCAAGTCACATCTCATCTGGAAAAGGAATAGATAAAGATGTAGTGGAGAATGAATCATCTGAGGACAGCTCCTATGAACCAAGTAGTGAATCATCTTCAGAAAACACAGACTTAGTCTCTGAAGTTGATACCTTGGGCACTAAAGAATTTTGTGCACTAAGTGGAAAGAAGTTAAGATCTGTGAGATTGGTCAGTGAAAAGACATGGTTTCCTATGACAAGATCAGCTCCTGGTGAAAACTTTGTTTCCTTGCTTCATAAAAACATTTGCAATGTTTATCTAAGTAAAGTGGATGGTAAAGGAAAATCATCACAGATCTTGACAAATCATCAGTATGTTGACTGGAATCAAGTAAATTCAGTAATTGGCTCAACTAGACTCCTTGAGTGCATAAACTCCACACCTGGTTTGATTGGATTAATGTCAAACAATACCACTCCTTGGAGCTTTTCTAGAACCCTAGAGTTCTATGCATCTCTGTTGGTTGACAAACAAAGAAAATTTATCATGTTCTCTTTTAATGGAAAGGTTAGAAAAGTAAAAGCTGCTCAATTTGAGTCTGCTATTGGTGCCTCAGGCCCTCTCATAAACAGAACAAGAGTGTTTGAAAAGATGTTTCCAAATCAAAGATGGAGATTGGTGGGTGATATGCCTGATATTCAAGTCTCTGCACACATATATAGAGACATAAACAAGATCGATTTTAACCCAAGTAGAGCTTCCTGTCTTTCTGAAGAAGCTAGAGTAATCATCATTGGTTCTAAGGCACACCATTTATCCAAAGTCAGATACAAAGAAGGTGTGACACCTTCCTTAGCTTGGTCTGCTGACTTAATTCATCCTGCATAACCCTTTGACATAGTTGACTATATCTTTGGTGAAATGGAAGAAGCAGCAGTACGTAAAAGTGAAAAGTCCATTGCCTTTTGCTCGATTATCTCTCAAGTTCTTTTGGCTCAAGGAATTATTTCTCATGAAGACCTTAGAAGAGAGTTTAACTGCTTCCAAAGAAATATTGCATGCGATCTCAATTGGTCAAAACCTAAGAATTCTTGGTTTTCTTCAAGGTTTGCAAGCAAGTCAACCAATAGTAGAAGAAGAATCACCACAATGATGATGAAGACGATGAGAATGAACCAAGAAGAGAAGTTGTTTTGGAATATGCTTCAGCAGAAAATGATGAGTCAGATGAAGAATCTGAAGACAGATATGATCAGAATGCCTCAAGTGAACATATTCAATCTCATAACAGTGGAAGTGATGGTTATATGTCACATGGCGCTTAAATGTGAGTCATGGAAGCTTATAAAAACCGTAAGCTTCCATACATGCAAGCCAAGGTTATAGGCAAGAACAATCGCCCATGGTCATCAAGGTTCAAGCAGGAACCAATTTGGAAATGAAAAGGAGTCTAGTGCTCACAGTGTACACATGAGCAAAAATGGGAAAGAGCCTAGTAATAAACATGTCAGCAAAAGCCAGTGTGGAAATAAGGACCATATGGCTGATAGGGCCGCTAACATTCTGTCAGACTCAATTGCTCAGTCTATGAGTGCAGAACAGCAAGTTCATCATCTGCAAGAACTAGCAGCAGCAGCTCAGTTCATGCAAGATCAGAGTTTTGGGGCTGGTGCACATGATTATGAAGCTGGAGGATCTGGAATGCCACAAGAATTTGAAGCCTTCTATCCTCAAGGAGCTCACCAAGACCATGATGTCAGAAACACCTTTCCTGGCTGGGAAAGTTTGTTTGACTATCAACATCAGTCTGTCAATTCATGTCATGAGCAAATGCAGCAAGAATCTAATCCAAAGACCAGAAATACTTTTGGCTCTCAACCTTCATGGTTTACATCCTTTGAGCAACAATATTATGCGGATCAAAGGAATTTTCAAACTGCATATCTAAATGATCAACAATTAGCAGTTCAAAGGCATGAAGAGCAGATAAAAGCACTTCAACAGTATAATGAGCAAGCTCAAGAGCACATGAGAAAACAAAATGAAGAGCAGCTAAAATTCAGAAATGATACCACTGCTAGATTTGGAGATATAAAGAATTGGGTCACTCAGCTTGGCACAAATCAGAACCTGATCAGGGACAGATTATATGATATGAATCTCAAACTGGATACCCATCACAAGCACATGCGAAATCAAGTTGAAGCTGCTCGTGTATCAGCAGATAGTAAACTGTTGGGGCTCAGTCACGATCTAGCATGTTTTCAGGAAAATATTGAAAATGCCTTTTATGATTATGGACAATTTGCTGAACAACATCATATAGACCTACAAGACCTATCCATGACAGTGGATCAGCTACATAATTCTGTGGACCAGCTTCATCATGATTTTCATCACTTGGTCCTTCAACCTAGAGATCCAGATTATCCCAACTGGCATGATCAAGCAATGGCCCAAGCATCAAGTCAACCAGATCCACAACAGCCAGAAAAGGAAGAAGTGAAAGTGATTTCTCCTCTGTCAAATTCATGGGAACCTTTTCAAGGCGCATAGAGGATCCCTTCTTTTGGTAATTGATGCCAAAGGGGGAGAAGAACCTTTAGAAGCCTAGATCCTAGAAGTATGTCGTTATAAATATACTATGAGTATATGTCTTATGCTGAATGTTTTGTGTCTTGTGTTGCTCTATTGATTAAAATTGTGTTCTGTTACTCCTTGTCATACTCTGATAGTGATTACAGTGCTTTAACTTTATATGATCTGTTGAATGCTATTTATGAAATTTCTAGATAATGAAATTTTTAAGGATCTAATATAGTCCTAAAACTTTCATAAATTTCCTGTGTTCAGGGCTTGTATTTGTTGAGGGGGAGCACTCTCACATATATTTAACTGTGTATACTATGTCAAGCTAACCTTGTTTTGCAGAATATCTGAGATATTATTAACTTAAAAGGTATGTTGTCATCAATCACCAAAAAGGGGGAGATTGATAGCATCTAGGCCCCCTCAATTCCTGAGTATAAATTGTTTATTTGTTTTGGTGTTGATGACCAAGTTAATAATACTCTCATATATTGAAATCATGGATGGAACATGTTGGACAAACAAGACTAAGGTATATTGATTGTATAGTTTCAGACTTGGGAGTTGGTTCAAGTCAAGTAGTTAAGTTCTTTTATTTCTGTCAGCTGTACTATCAAGAGGGACTTAGCACAAGTTGGTACTTTGGTTCATTAAGTAAACAAACGTCTAGGCAACTTGGAGTTTAGTCATTTGCTTTATCCAATTCTTGAACCAAACTTGAGCAAATATTGTTTTTGACAAAATTCCTTGCATTTCAACAAACCAAATTCTATGTCATCATTCTTTAAGTCTCATTGCAATCATTTGTGATAAGTTTCACATACCTTTGAGAGTTTCAAACTTCTCTCTTACCCATCTATGACGGACCTAACTCTTGGTCCCGGCATACATATGGTTTAAGCAAAGGCAAAAGTCTCGAATCATACATCTATGACGGACCGATTTTTCGTCCCAAGATACACATACTTTGTGAAATTTCGAAACTTCTCCATTGTCCATCTATGACGGACCTAACTTTTGGTCCCAAGATAAATGCTTACATAAGCCTTCATTTGTTTCAGATATCCGAGATGCATTAATTAAACTCTTTTGAAATACTCAATCTTACTTAAGTAAGTATATATATATATCATCTCACTTATTAAGAAATTATTGTCTCAAAAGGAAAAGGCTTTATGGACCAAAATAATATTCAATATCATGTGTCTAAAAGTCCTTGCTAAAAAACAATCATTAGTCACCGATCATGTCAAAGGTCATCTCTGTCAGCTATATCTATCTCAAGTTTTAGTCCGTCATACACATGGCTATATCTATGACGGACCAAGTTTTTAGTCCGCCATACACATGGTCGTTTATCTTGTCCATCTATGATGGACCGATTTTTAGTCCGCCATACACATGAATCTCTTTGTCTCGATGCATCAAACTTTGGTGTCTTGCCTATCTACGACGGACTGAACTTTCAGTCCGCCATGAACATACAAGTTTGGTCCGTGATATACATGATCAGTATCGCTAAAAATTGTTTTTGTCCGCTGTAAACGTGTTTTAGCTCAAATTTGACATTCTGACACGTGCAACGGTCACTGTGGTAGGTACAATGGCTATATTCATCAAAATTGAGTATATAAACATTGCCTGAGCCATCTACCACAAAACTTTTTGAACTCCTTCACACTTTAGCATTTTAAAGCTCTCTCATTCTTAGCAAGGAGTTGGTTTTTCACTCTCAGACTCAAAAAACTCATCTTTCTTCTAAGTGTGTTAACTCCAAGTGTGTCTAGTCAGTGTTTTTGAGTGTGAACCAAGAGACAGAACTTGTGAGAAGTTTATTACTCTTGGATCATTGTGATCCTAGATGACTTGGAGGAAGTGGAAGAGTTAGACCTGCCCGTATGAGATTGTAGAAGGCTATTCTTGTTGTGACAGTCTGGAGCTCACCTCACCGGAGTGGTGAAAGAGCTACCCGAGTGTGATCCCAAGCATCTGCGATTAGTCGTGGGAGAAGCAAAACTTGAGAGAAGTGCTTCAACGAGGAGTAGGAGGAGTGCTCTGAACCTCGGGATAAATCTTGTGTCTCTCTGTCTCTTATTATTTTTATCTGTTATTTGCTTTCGCTGTTATTGTTGTATTCAATCATTTGTTGTTGAGCTCTTAAGTAGCATCAGTAAATAGGTTAACTGTGATTTAAAGTGAAAAATTGTAAAAGTGCCTATTCACCCCCCCTCTAGGCCATCCTGTTCCTTCAGCTGTGCGTGTGAGAGATGGCTACAGGACAAATAGGTAAGAAGAATAATCACCATTGGTTCATAGTAAACCCCAACACAAATAAAGAACAAAACACTATCGGTTTTTGAGTAAAAACCGATACAACTAACAAAACTAATCATCATTGATTTTGAAAAAAAATCGACACAAATGACAGAGAACAATCATTGTCGATTATTGATTAAAAACTGAAAAAACTAAAACCCACTTCACTGTTGGTTTCCCAAAAAACTGACACAAATGACACTAGTAATCACTACGGTTTTCAAGTAAAAACCGACACAAATAACAAGACAATCACTATTGATTTTTTTAAAAAACCGACACAACTAAGAGACACATCACCACGTTTACAAACAAACCGACACAACCGTAAGATGATAATCACTATCGGTTTTTGCAATTAAAAACCGACACAAATAAGATGAAATCACTATCGGTTTTCAAAATAAACCGATACAAATAGATAACAATCACTATCAGTTATGATTAAAAACCGATACAACTAAGAAATGTGAACATGAGTGAAATTATCAGAGGTAGCAAAACTATCCAAAGAGCTATGAACAACATCCTGTGCTCTACTAATTCATAAATTTTCCATAAATTTGCCAAATTTAGTTCTATTTTTTGAAATTTTGTAGAAACATACTTCAGGATACTACAAACCTTTCCAACAAGAATTTTCGATGTAAGAGTCTCAAAGTCAAAATATATAGTTCAATTTTTGCTTATAAAGTACAAAAGGCTATAAATTTGTCAAATATAGTTCAATTTTTTTAAATTTTTTTGCGAAAACATACTTTGAGATACTACAAAGCTTTTCTAATAAGAATTTTCAATGTAAGAATACCAAGTCAAAAGATATGCCAGATTTCACTTTGTAGGTGTAATTTTTAGAGTACAAAAGGCTATTGCTTCCAACCAGAATATGTGATGTTCTTTCTGGTGGCGATGGAGAAATATCCTTTGGAATAACAACAAAGAAGAGTTCAACCCGAGGGGTATAAATAACCTAGCAAGACACATCATAATCGGTTCTTACTTAAGAAGCGATAGTAATGTGATCGTGCACATCACTATCGGTTCTTACCTAAGAACCGATAGTGATATGCATGCTCATCACTATCGGTTCTCACAAATAAAGCGATAGTGATGACCACGTACACATTACTATCAGTAATGTACATACACAATACTATCGCTTCTCACATAAGAACCGATAGTGATGTGTGCGTGCTTATCACTATCGCTTCTTTTCTGAGAACTGATTGTAATAAGCATGCACATTACTATCGCTTCTCACATAAGAACCGTTTGTGATGTGCCAAGTGTTACATCACAATCGTTTCTAACCTGAAAACCGATAGTGATTATTACAATCATTTTTTTCCTAAAAATTTAAGAACTGACCCAGATAAAGCGATACTGATGTATCATTCTATAGTAGTGTTCTCTACAGCCATAATTTAAAATCAGTTTTTGGAGATTCCATAGCAAAAACAAACAGACCTAAGGTCCGTAGGCCGAGCATACAGAATCAGCTTGACCAGCACAACGCACGAATCATTAAGGTAAGCCATGTTAAAAGGATGCAATGATATAAGGTTTGTCCGAACCGTGATTTTGAACTGAAGCGGAGATGTCCGGTAGGATCGTATTTTAGGATGGAATCATAAAATCCAGGATTCTACATGATTCTACAAAAATACATTATTTTCCATTTTGCAGTGTATTTCAACAGTTATGCGAGTATTTATTTGGCCATTTGGCACCTAATTTGAATGATTATATCTGTTTTATTCACGATCGACTAGAATAGTATGTGTAGTACATGTACATTTTTTATAAATATTTAGATTATTGGTCATATGAAAATGGTATGTGTAGATTTATCTTAAAAATACTTCTACAACATTAAAATTTTATTATATTATATAAAATAGTAATGTGTAGACAACTAATTAAAAAAAAGCACGACTCGCGACATTTCACTTATTTTTCAATTGAGTTGTGACACGTGACTAATTTGTGGCCTCCGATCCGGCACCAACGACAAAGATCTTAAGGGGCTAAGATCATCTCCGGTGTAGGTACCAATAATAGGAAGAAGGGCTTGGTACCAGTACTGTACATTGGAGTAAATTAGGCAACGGATCCAAGCTTAGTACCGATTCGAAGCTTGGTATCGAAGCCAAGGGGGAAAAACCGCACAGACTCGATATATCACCAATCAGCGTGAAGGATACTAAATATTGGAAAGATAAATGCAAAGATACCATCTGTTTGATGTAGCAATTAATTCTTGAGGTAATGTATACGTGCTGTGCTGACGGAGATTACTGAGGAGCTTGGAGGATGGAAGACGACGATAAAACCGACAGTCGAGGGTTTGTGAGCGGTTAACGGTGAAGATAGCACCTTAAGAATTTACGGCGTTATAAATGAAGCAGTTATCAAAGACGACGGTAAGACTACTGGGCAAATCATGATTAAGCCGATGGTGCTTGAAGCCGACGATGAAGATTTTTAGAAGATAATATATTATCTTCTAAAAATAAGGGGCATATGTTAGAACTAGAATTTAGAAGGCATGATTGAGATAAAAAAGGATATTTCTGACCGATATTGGTTAAAAGGAGTAAATTAATTTAAAGATAAAATTATGACGGATATTGATTCAAAATAGAATTTTATCTCTATAAAGGTCAATACGGATCACGGTTAGTAACACATAGGAAAGGAATATGATTGGTCGATGTACCATAAAAGAGGGTCAAGGGCAAGCAAAAAAACGTCATCCAATCGATTAAACAACTCATATATACTTTTATTTACTTTTTGGTTAATTAGGAGTAGTTTTGTAATTTAGAATCTCCCTTATAATACAATTTTGATAAATAAAGTTGCGTATCACCAATTGTTGGTCATCCTCGATTACTCTAATCAGGTTTGATTTTTTTCTCCAATCTTATTGTGCATCATCTTTTTCAGAAAAATCTACTTTTATCAATCATCTAATCAACCGTAACAAGCTATTCAGACTTATCGTTACCATTGATTTAATCAGCTTTGCATAGCTGTTTAGATATTTGCCGATTATCACATTAAATCAGTTTTGAGCATATTTTTCATCTGTCTTGTCGATTACAAGATCAAATCGGCTAACACGTCTTAAACCAATTTAAACCCAATGTTCTTATGTGTTTGAACCGATCAGCCTATCATTTTTTTTTTGACACCCAACTACTAATCAGCACGTTAAGGGTAGCTAGACAAGGGCGCAATCGATACCCGTCGGTGGATCTCAAATCTCGCAGTGACGCTATGCCGTGGCGGAGTACTTGTACTAGAGCATACGTAGGGCCTACATCACTAACAGGTAGATCTATGGATTTTTTGTTTGACGATATATAAACGGAAGGGGATAATTTTATTCTATTTTCTCTACTACTTCTAATTTTGAGTTGGTTGGTGGTCCACCACCCTTGAATCCCCTTCTCTCGATGGATTGTGCATTCCTACCCTGCGGCCCATTTCCCGCCCGTGTGCATTCCTACCCTGCGGCCCAACACCCACCTCCATCCGCGGGGAGCCCTACCCTCGCCCTCGCCTCCATTCGCCTCCCCGCGGCCGCCTCCCGCCAGATCTGGGTGCCTTCTCCGCCCTCGAGTCCCTCACCATCCGGCGCCATCCACCTCGAGCTCAAGAAAGCGCCCGCACTCTCCGACCTCGATCTCGCCACCAACACTCTCTCCCGCGACTCCCGCCTCCATCCGATCTCTGCGGCCGCCTCTCCGACCTCCGCCCATGGCAACGCTCTCATGGCGGGCACAACACCGCGCGACCACCTCCGTGTCCTGACCTCGGCGCCATCCGCTTCTCGCGACTTCCCTCCTTCCTCACAGCCTTCGCGGCCTCCAACGCTTTGGCCTCCCCTCTCTCAGACCGCCATGGCCCACCGCCTCCCCGCCAACCCCAGCAGCCTACGGTAAGTCTTTTGTGGCACATTCCTTTTCTCGCAGGATGCCTTCCTTAATTAAGAAAAGAATATATGTTATCGATGCCTTCCTTAATTAATAAAGGAATATCTATTCTCGCCATTTCTGATTTTTGTTATTTCCTTGCATGTTACACTTTACTTGCATGTCGTTCTGGTTAAAAAGAGACTGTATGAAGGGCCAAGTCTTTCGGTGCTTTGGGGACTCAAGTTGGCGAAGTGCTTTAGGGAAGTGAGTGATTCTGTTTCCGATTCAAATTCAATCCCATTTCTCTTCATTTCGTTTCTTATGTGTTGTGTTCTTCCGATTGTTGATTCAGTTTCGGTTTTTGCAAAGGCTGCAGATTGGAGAAGTGGTTACGAGACTAGACGTCGTGGCCAAAGAGGTATCATTTGATCTTACCATGGTTGCTTGTTTGGTTGCATTTGCTCATGTAACATTTCGTAATTTTTGTTTGATTCTGTATCTCCGAGTGGTTAGTTCGGATGTGGTCGTGGTTGTAGAGTGGGAAGTTTAGTATTCGCCGCTTGTTCATCCATGCCGAAAGAGTAGTTTCAAAGGTTTAATTTTTGTGCTGTTGTGACTTGCAAGCGAGGTTCTAAATGGCGGATGTTTCGGATAGTATTTCGAGTTTGTGATCAAATAAAATATAATAATTTACCCTATATTTTCTTGAAAGCGTTGAACATTGGTGGTTCTCACGGATATTAATCTATCTCGAGGAGTTGGAGAGCTACATCCTAAAGCTTCGATATTGATCTATTATTTAGGTCAATTAGTTGGATATCTCTAAGGTATTTGTTGGTACCGTGAATTTTAAGCATATTTTAATGGTGGAAAATAGTAATACAATCGTTATGATTATCTCGTATGTTTGTAGAGTCGTTTTAGATTAATCAGAACTTTGTTGACTCGCTTTCATTTTGCCTTTCATATTAATAAGCTGTTGTGTCTATCAATTGATTTACATGATCGGTACCTTCGCAATCATGCAGAACCTCTTTCCACTTTAGCGGTGAGTTACAAGGTGCGTCTCTCTCTCTCTCTCTGTGCAATCGCTATAGATTTGTTCATGTTTCGGCTGTGGCAAGAGATCGAACCTGATTGTCCAGTAGGATGTGATTTTTGGTTGTAGTAAACTGTTATACTGAAGTTTAGTTGGCATTGCATAAGGGATTGGAATTTGGATAAACAGGGTACAATTACTCCTTATCAATTACAGGACCGAGCTAATTGAATATTAGCTCCAGATCTACACAAACACAACTACACCCTACGACATCTGAAAATAAAAGACACTCATGTAGCATAAAAAACATTCCTTTCTTCGTTTGCCTTCTCCATCCTTGTTTCATTGTCCAAACTGGTTGCTCATACAGGGAAGCATTTCATAGCATAATCAAAACACTGCAAAGAAGAAAAACGAAGATGCAGAAACATGGGTCCCCCCCGATCCAAGACTTGCAATTTCGCAAGACTCTCCATATTTCAATAAAATGGGTTATGTATCTTGTGATTGCGCTTTGGATTTCTTGGCAACTTCATCCAACCCGCAAAATAAGGTTTTGTAGGTTCCCGTGATTTTGATGATTGACTTCAGCTTTTGACTTTTGAACCATATAATCAGATCGAACTTCTTATAAAATAATCGAGGAAAAATTATCAAATATCTCGTCAGATTTTGTTAAGAAAACATGGTTTTTATTGTATCATACTTGTGAAATTACGGTGTTTCGAATTTACAATGTATCAGTTATGCAATGTTTTGTTATAATATTTTAATTAGCAACCAAATTTGAATTGGTGAGATTTTAGACTTGCTCTGTTTCTTTTACTTGAAGTATCTGCACATGACTCCAAAGGTTTTGGCTGACAAGTATGAGCAACTCGTGGAAGAGGGAAGACTGCTAGAGGTATATCCATCCATTGAGACCTTTCTGTGCTGTCTGATTTTAATATTACAACATGCTTTAATATTACCGGAATTTGATATTTACATTTTTGCTATTCATTAGAATACATATGCTTTAATTTTAGGAGACTAATGAGGATGGTTGCGTGCGGCTTCTCGATCAGATCTGTATACCATATACGGGAAATGGCACAAGCATCGATAAACTCATACAGAGTGTTTTTCCTATGCTGGATGACAACCTATCAGATGCAAACTATATCACATCTCGAGCCATCCTGTCAACCCGAAACGAGTACATTGATAGGATTAATATGAAGATGATTGACATGTTTCATAGGGAGGAAATGGTGTAACATAGCTTTGATTCTGCGGAGGATGATCCCCATAGCTTCTACCCTCATGAATTCCTAAACACCCTGACGCCTAACGGTTTACCTCCACATGTACTCAAGCTTAAGATTAACTGTCCCGTGATGTTGTTGCGAAACATTGACCCTGCAAATGGACTATGCAACGGAACGAGACTTGTAGTGCAAGCATTCCAAAAGAATGCTATAGATGCTGAGATTGTGCTTGACGAGCACGCCGGGAAGAGGGTGTTTCTACCTCGAATACCTTTATGTCCCTCTGATGATGAGATGATCCCATTTAGATTCAAGAGGAAGCAGTTCCCTATTAGACTCAGCTTCGCAATGACAATCAACAAGGCGCAAGGGCAGACCATCCCGCATGTCGGTGTCTACCTCCCTGAACCGGTTTTCTCTCATGGGCAACTATATGTCGCACTGTCTAGAGCCACCGCTAGAAGCAACATCAAGATACTTGCTGTCGCAGATAAGGAGAAGGACAAGGGTCGAAAGTCTAAGAAAACTCACGGGAATCTCATGAAAAATATTGTCTACAGAGAAGTACTCACATCATAGACAAGGTTTTGATCAAAATGTTATCTAAGTCATGTTGCAGTGTAACTATTTATTTTCAGATCTTTCGGGACGTATACCAAGAATATCATTTCTAAATTTGATTTAATATCATGAATGCCTAAATTCATGTCGGAGGAGAAACTATAAAAACTTGTGTAATTTGGAGAAATAGATGTTTGATCTTGTAGCATAATTTTCTTTTATTGTTTGAGCTTTATGTTTCGTTACCAAAATTATTTTTCGTAGCAACGCACGGGCATTGAACTAGTTTAAAATAAAAAACAACCACGATAATTTTGCCAACTGTTGATTTGAAATTCTATGCCTAGGAAATTATTACAATCGCAAAAGTGAAGACAAGAGATGAAGGATCATAACAAATGTCACTGCTGGTGATGATTAATTAATAAGGAATATATATCCGTTAGTTACTACCTCAGCTCATACGTGTGAACTTGGCCGACATGATCAAAGATCATTCCTACTCTACGTAGGGCATGAAAGCCCCACGCAAGGACGAACGGCCACATAATTGTGTTTTGTTGGGCAAAGATTTTTTTTTAATAATACACTTCATAAAAGAAATTGTGACATTAATATGCGACACAAAAAAATTACAAAAACAATTCTCCGTCGCTGAACGTGCGGCGAAATAGTTGTAGTCGCCAGATAGGCGCATGAACACCATATTTTCGTCATACCATATGGTAACAATTGGTTAATCTGGCGGTTAGCGTTGCATCGACAGCATCGCCAGAGCAAATTGTGACGAGTGTCTGTTGTCGTGTCGCCACACGGTACGGCGATAACACTGGGTAAAAGGCCTCGTTTTGGCCAAATCATGTGGGCGCCGACCGAAGAAAAAGAGAGAGCATCGAGCGGGCTTCAACCGGGAGAGAGGGAGAGGAAGAGAGGGGGAGAGAGAGGGGGGGAGAGAGAGGGAGAGGAACCTTGGGAGAGAGAGGAGGAAGAGAGGGAGAGGAAAGCTCGGAGAGAGAGAGAGAGGAGGAAGCTTGGGAGAGAGAGAGAGGAGGAAGAAGAAGGAAGAAGGTAACATCCTAACTTTTTAATTTTACTTGTTAGTTCTTTAGGAAAATATGGTAGGATAGTCACATTAGAGAGATATTTGGAAATATTAGACGTAAAATTTAAATTTACATGATTCTTATTAGTTAGCAAGGGATAGTAATATTGTAGTTTATGTTAGAGTTAGTTTAATTAGTGTTTCTCTTTTAGGTTAGCGATATTAGATGTGTACTATAATATTGTAGTATTGGTAGCGGGATAGTTAATTAGTGCTGTTTAATTTAGGCTAGCAATATTATATGTTAGTAGTAATCTAAAAATTTATTTTGTCTATGTCGTCGTAGTAATGTCGGATCTAGTGAAATTTAGGGTATATTATGGCGATGTTGAAATAAAAACTAGATAGAATGGTGTTGATTTAAGAGACTTTTCGGTCACTATGGTTGAGCACTCGTTCCCCGAAAGTGTTAGCATTCGTGATATAATGCTTTGGTTGATCCAATATTTTTCCTTGGATCCAAGTGTTGACTCTGTTACCATCCAAATCTTATTCACACTTAATAAGGGTGACCCGGCTATTTGGGAGTAAAAAAAAATAGATCAGACATACTTGTGGCAAAAATGGTTAAGGTGATGCAAGGAATATCGTGTTGAATGTGTGATGTTGGTGCAGGCTTACCCTAGAGAAGATGTGTATATTAGTGGTGTGGACGAGAGCAGCACATCAGCTACAGCTAAACAAGTTCAAGCAGTGGTGCCAGTTGAGGTAGCAGCGGATGATGATAACAGGTATGCAGCAAATACAGAATGTTGAGCCAATGAAAGGGAGGTGATAGAGCAACTTGTTGATCATTTGGAGTGGGTGGGCCATATGACGATGCAAGATGAAACTGAAATGTTGGAGTGCGATGATGGCATCGGCGAAGATGAGGAAGGGGGGATGATGATGATGAAATGCATGGTAGTACTGGGGCATCGGATGTACCCATCCCTAACGAATGGAACAGGCAAAACAAAGCTGGTATGGAAGTTTTGTAGGGCTATGAGTTGCGTTGGGAGTATGGTACCAATGCCATTCAGCTGAATCAAATATTCCCGAACAATTTTGAATTGAAGTTGACAGTGAGGCTGTGGGCATTGTCGCAGCAGAGAGAGTTCCGGGTTATCTTGTCCAGGCCAGATAGGTACACAGTGAAGTGCAGAACCGATGGATGTGAATTCCGAGATCATGCATACAAGCTGAAGTGCGAGACGTATTGGATTTCATCACGAGTGGAGGAGCACACATGCAGGCTAGAAAATGTTCCGATGAAACACTGCAACTTGAATGCGGCTCTAATTGCTAGCGTGATATTCAATGAAATCATTGAGAAGTGGGACATTGAGTGTTCGTATATTCACAAAGCAATCTTAAGAATATTTAAATACCAGATAAGTTACTTGATGGTCTGGCGTGCGAAGCAAAAAGCATTAGTGAAGATGTTTGGTACATACGAGGTTTCATATTGCAACCTACCTCGTGTGCTTGATGTCTTGAAGCAAGCCAACCCTAGTACGTACACCACTTTCAAAGAAAGTGAAGCAGATGGTAATGGGATCTCGACATTTTATCGTACTTTTTTTTCATTGGGTCCTTGCATTGTGTCATTCAGGTACTGCCGTCCATTGCTTTGTGTCGATAGTACATTTTTGAGTGGGAAATACAAGTGGCAGACTCTAACGACCATTGCAGTTGATGCGAACAACCACATACTTTTATTGGACTTTGCATTTGTTGAGGGTGAGAACTGGAATAGCTAGCTGTGGTTTTTCAGACATTTGAAATTCGGAGCAGTTGGTGATTGGTCCGATGTGTGCATCATTCATGATCATTGCAAAGGTATCTGTAGGATATGTATGTCCCGGGGCCCACCAAGCAGTCCTGCAAGGCCCACCAAAGAACTTGGGTCATGTCGATCGGATAAGGTCAAGGTTACTTAAATGAGCAAAGCGTGAAGAATCAGGATAGACCTTAGTTAAAGAAACCGAGTCGTATTGGGCAAGGGATGATTGTAATCCAAACCGATACGAGCTCAGGATAGAAACCCCTACTTCGTATCCGAGTAGGACTCAATATTGTAACCGCCTTCTCTACTATATAAAGGGAGGGACGGGCACCTCAAACACAGGATATCTCGTCAGCAATCAGCTAGCCACATATAATTCCAGAGCACAGGACTAGGGTATTATCTCCATCGTGAGAGCCCGAACCTGTATACATCGGGTGTTCTTGTGCAACTATCGAGTTTGGGTCCGGTAGCGTAGCCCCTTTTCATTATTGTCGGTAACAAACGTCGACAGTTGGCGCGCTAGGTAGGGGCTGCGCTAGGATCAATCGCAGCAAGCTCGATGGTGATCTTCAGAAGCATGGCCATCTTCGCGCCAGCTCAGGTATTTCGCTTTGGAAGCTTGGATTTCATCGCCGACAACTTTGGTCGTCTCTCCGTTTCGGATTCGGATCAGTTCCGATCTGGAACCAATTTTGAGGTTCTCTTAGCCGGCCAACCACTCGGATCAGAACCAGGCATGGCCATCTGTCCCTGGGCAGTAAGCCAAGGGCCTGATCCTCGTCTCGAGTTAGGACTGGCTAATAGTGAGCCCCGAGTGGTCGAATACGCAGGAAAACCTCTCGGATTCGCTGGACGGTACGCTTCATCTTCCTGCACCTCCAATCCAGAGGGTGAGGTAGGAAATTCCCCAAGCTTTTGCAGCGTTTTTGTGATCGAAACGGACCCTCCGCAAAAGGACGCGGCAAATGCTACGGAGGAAAACCATCACCATCAAGAAAACCATGCGCGACTCCTCCAGCACAGAGGCCGTAGCGTGAATGAAGAAATCTTGCAGACGAAGGTGGGAAACCAATCGGTTTTCCATACTACTCAGCAGAACATCGTCGCTTCCAAGACGCTTCTCGACACCTTGGGACCACTGCTCGGACCGGATAGCCCGGCCGCTCCGATCGTAGCCCAAGTTCAGGCTATGGTTGCGGCGGCGGCAATTCAGCAGCACCAAGAGGCGCCAAGAGAAAAGGAGCCATCTCGTACTCGCCTCGTTTGCTCGCAGGCCGAAAGCAGTAATACGGCCCGCAGTCGCCACAGGCGGGAGCTTCGACGAGGAGAGGACGCTCGGCACAGCATCGGCCGGGACCTCCGTGCAGATTTGAACGCCAGAAAGCGTGATCGCGAAGATGAAGAGCGCCGCAGGCGCAGAGATGACTATGAACGTTTTGGCATTGGCCACGACGACCGAGAAGACCGTCGAAACCTCCGTTACCACGGCGGAGGAGAAAGTGAAGGTCACCGAGCCAGGTCGCCTCACCGTCGTTCTCCGCAAAAGCGGGGCAATGGCCCTATTGAGGGCATCCGGGCTTTCACTCCTCGCCTTCGCCGAGTGGTTTGGCCCGAAGGGTTCAACCCAAAAAGCATCACCAAATTTGACGGAGAAAGAGATCCGGAAGCTTGGCTCCAAGTTTACTCCCTTGCGATCATGGCCGCTGGGGGAAATCACAATGTGATGGCTAATTATCTCCCGGTCATGCTCACCTCTTCGGCTCAAGCATGGCTCACGGGGCTCCCGGCAAATTCCATAGACTCCTGGGAGGAACTCTGTGAGCATTTCATCACCAATTTTCAGGGCACTTACGAGCGACCTGGAACACAATGGGACCTATACCAGCTTCGCCAGAAGAAGAACGAGACGTTCCGAGAATTCATCCGGCGCTTCATGCAGAAGAAGAATACGATCAGGGACATCTCGGAGGCGAGTCATCGCAAAGATTCGTATGGGCATCAACGACCCCGACTTGATCAAAAAGATGTCTCGGAAGCCGCCATCCACCGTAAGGGAGATGTTTGAGCTGGCAGATCGGTATGCAACGGCCTCAGATGCTTTGGCCGAACGGCAAGATGATCGCCCACGTCAGAAGGACAAAAAGGATTACGCTGAGTCATCAAGACAACGTGACAGAAAGCGGAAGCCTGAAGAAATAGTGACGGCGGCCGAGCAAGACCGACAACGCGCGCCACGGGCCGACAACTATGACACGGTGATGGAGGCGATATGCCCCTTTCACCCAAATAGTAAACATGCGGCGAAGGATTGTTTCACTTTGAGGAGGTTTGCTAGAGAGTCCAGAAGGCGACCGCCAAAGGTGAAGCAAAGGAAGAAGAGAAGAAGAAACAAGATCCCCCTGAAGATGACGACGGAGAATATCAAAAGATGGAACGGGAACTCAATTACATCTACGGGGGCTCAATGGCCTATGAGTCAAAGCGAAAGCAGAAGCTCACGGAAAGAGACGTCAACGCCATCATGCCAGCTGTACCTCAGTACCTCAAATGGTCCGAGGTCCCCATAACCTTTAGCCGCTCCGACCATCCAGACCACATCCGCACCGGAAGATTTCACCGGTATTGGACCCGATGGTTCGCAACGTCAAGCTCAAAAAGGTGCTGGTCGACGGAGGAAGTGGACTCAATGTACTCTTCTCCAAGACTTTCAACGAGATGAAGATTCCTCGCTCCGAGTTGAAGCGGGGCTCCTCACCCTTCCATGGAGTAATCCCCGGAACTTCTTCCATTCCACTCGGCCAAATCACCTTGCCGGTCACGTTTGGAACCAAGGAGAATTTCCGGACGGAGTACCTTAACTTCGAGGTAGCTGACTTCCAGACGGCATATCACGCCATTCTGGGAAGGCCCGGCTTGGCCAGATTCATGGCCGTGCCACATTATACCTACCTCGTCCTGAAAATGCCAGGACCAAGGGGTATAATCTCTGTACATGGCGATGTCAAGCGGTCGTTAAATCTGCGACAAAGAAAGGCGCGAGATGGTCAAGCTCAAGAGATAGCGCATTTACGTAAAGAAGATCCGCGGGCCGCACATCGAGAAGATGAAGGAGAAGTACCAACCAAGAAGCAGGCTAAGACAAGTTTGAGGCCTGATGAAGGGACCAAGAAGGTAATCCTCGACCCGTCTAGCTCCAACCAGACAGCTTTGATTGGGACAGGCCTCACCGCTAAATAGGAGGACGCGCTCGTCACCTTCCTCTGGGCAACCGACATCTTGGCGCGGAAACCATCCGACATGCGGCGTTCCTCAGGAGGTGATCGAGCACTCTTTGAACGTTGACGAAAAGGCCAAACCCATCAGCGGCGGCTCAGAAGGTTCGCCAAGACAGAAAGAGGCCATCAAGGAGGAAATCACGGTCATTAGCAAAGCAGCTTTATAAAAGAAGTGTACCATCTCGATTGGTTGGCGAACCCAAAGGCTTGTTCGCAAAAAGAATAAAAGTGGCGCATGTGCGTTGATTATACCGATCTCAACAAGGCTCGCCCGAAAAGATCCTTTCGGGTTGCCTCAGATGACCAAGTGGTAGATTCCACTACGGGTGCGAACTCCTTAACTACGGATGCCTACTCGGGGATATCACCAGATTAGGCTAAAGGAGGAAGAGCGCATCAGACTTCATTCATCACTCCGCTTGGAGCATTTTGCTACGCCACAATGCCATTCGCTTGAAGAAAATTGGCGCGACTTACTAACGCGCTATACAATGTGCTTTCATTCCCAAATCGGGCGCAATGTGGAGGCATACGTTGATGACGTTGTCGCCAAATCGGGTGAAGGAAGACCTCATATCGACTTAGCGAAACCTTTGAAAGTCTAAGGGCCTACAAAATGAAGCTCAACCACGAAAAATGCGTCTTGAGTCCGTCTCGAAATTACTCGGATTCATTGTTTCACAACGAGGCATCGAGGCAAACCCAGAAAAAATCAATACAATCCTGAAGATGAAGCCTCCAGCCAATCAGAAAGACGTCCAAAAGCTCACTGGATGCATGGTGGCACTCGGCAGATTCATCTCCTACCGGGGTCATGAGGAATGCCTTTTTTCAAACTTCTAAAGAAGCAAGGTAATTTTCAATGGACCACTGAAGCACAGCAGGCTTTCGAAGAATTGAAGACGTTCCTGTCATCTCCACCTGTGCTGGTTCCTCCAATGCCAGAAGAACCCCTCTTGCTTTACATCGCCGCAACAACTCATGTAGTCAGCGCGGCAATTGTGGTAGAACGGAAGGAAGAAGGGCACCTCCAGAAAATACAGAGACATGTCTACTTCGTCAGCGAGGTATTGGGAGAGTCCAAGGTACGCTATCCACAAGTACAAAAACTACTATACGCCGTGTTGCTTGCCTCCCGCAAACTCAAGCATTACTTCCAAAAGCATTCAATCACGGTGGTTACCACTTTTCCGCTTGGGGACATACTTCACAACCGGGAAGCCACCGGGAGGATCGCAAAATGGGCAGTCGAGCTTGGAGCCTTTGAAGTCACCTTCAGACCATGAACGGCAGTAAAATCCCAAGTTCTTGCTGATTTCACACGCCGAATGGATAGAGCTGCAATCACCAACAAACGTTGAAGAGCTGGAATATTGGACAATGTACTTCGACGGATCTCTCATACTCGATGGCGCAGAGCGGCGTGGTCCTCATCTCTCCAACGGTGGCGCTTAAAATCGTCTTGCGATTCACTTCCCAAAGATCAAACAACGCGCGAAAGTCTGAAGCACTCATCCACGGACTCAGATCGCGATATCTCCGGTATCCGTGACTAACAATTCGAGGCGACTCCATGCTGGTGATCAATCAAGTCCAAAAAGATTGGTCATGTGTCGAAGATATCATGACGGCATACTGCCAGGAGGTACGGAAGCTTGAAGACAAGTTTGACGGGCTGGAGCTCATCCATGTGCTCCGCCGTGACAACGAAGAAGCAGATGAATTGGCAAGATTGGGTTCCACTCGGGCCATTGCACCGGCCGGGGTTTTTGTTGAAGAAATCTACAAACCCTCGATAAGCCAAAAGCAGGAGCAGAACAAGTCAGAAGAGAAATCCAACGAAGAGGAGGTCCTAGTCATCAGCACAGACTGGACGGCCCCTTTTCTCAATTACCTATTGAAAGACGAACTTCCAGAAGACCGAACAGAAGCGAGAGCGCATCTCGCGCACAAAGAAGAGTTACGTGGTGGTAGGAGAAGAGTTATTTGGAAAAGTGCCTCGAGTTCTAAGGCGATGCATATCGCCAGAAGAAGGAAAGGAACTACTCGAGAAATCCACTCGAATTTGTGGGCATCACGCATTGCGTCAAGCACCTTTGGTAGGCAAGGCGACGACAAGGCTTCTTCGCCGATCGCCGTGACCGACGCAGAAGACATCGTCCGAACTGCGAAGGTGCCGATTCTTTGCTCGCCAAGTACACGCACCGCCGAAGCGCAAACAATTCCGATCACTTGGCGTTCGCGCTTGGGGGCTTGACATGGTCGGCCCATTGAAGAAGGCTCAAGGAGGCTCCACCCACCTCTTTGTCGCCGTCGATAAATTCACTAAATGGATAGAAACAAAGCCAGTGGCTACCATCACGGCGGCCAAAGCCAAGGAATTCTTCCAAGAAATTGTGGTAAGATTCGCGTATCAAACAGATTATCACGGACAATGGAACCCAATTCGAGGAGAAGACTTTCAAGATTGGTGTGATAAGCTCGGCATCAAAATCGCTTCGCCTCCGTGGCTCATCAGAAGAGCAATGGTCGTGGAAAGAGCAAACGGCATGGTCTTTGCAAGGCTTAAAGGCACGGATCTTTGACCGTCTCAAATCAGACGCCACCCGATGGGTGAAAGAAGCGCCATCGAGACTGGGGCCGAGAACCACCCCAGCAGATCCACCGGCGATCACCTTCTTCTTCGATCACGGCTCGAGGCGGTCCTACCTACCGAATTGATCTTGGATCCCTCGGGTTCGGAGCTTCAAGGAGGACGAGTCGGAAGAAAGCAGAATGGAGGATATCGACAGGTTGGAAGAGGCAAGAGAGATCGCCGTGGTCCAGTCGGCCAGATACCTTCAGGCCCTGCGCCGGTATCACGACCGAAACATCCAAAACCGAGCGTTTTTCAAGGGCGATTTGGTTCTGATAAAGAGTCAGAAGCACGAGCACAAGTTATCTCCAATTTGGGAAGGCCCCTACATTGTGGACGAAGTAACGCGTCCAGGGGCCTACAGGCTTAAGCGAGAAGACGGTATCATCATTAGCAATTCATGGAATATAGAGCAACTACGTCGTTTTTATTCTTGAAAGAATTCAACAAGGTGTCAAATCTAGTCCAAATTGATTTGCTACTCAATTGTTCCTCAATTAAGCAGTAAATCGGGGGCTACACCTAATAGTGTTGCGCATGCGCAACTACAATAAAGAAGATACTTGTGCAAGAGTAACACCATGTATCCGAGTTTTCTATTTAATTGACTTGCTACTCAATTGTTCCCCAATTAAGCAGTAAGTCGGGGGCTACACCTAATGGTGTTGCACATGTGCAACCCCGCATGCAAACCAGCTCCTATTTTTTGGCGATCACGACTAGATCCGAGTACTCTGAACCTTCGATTGTGAAGCCCTGAACGAAAAAAGCCTAGTCACCTAAAAGCACGCTTGAGGAAAAAACTCGCGTTACTCGGGGGCTACGCTAGTCGGACAAGGTGCTCAAGTACACAAAGGAAAAAATTACTCGGAAAAGTCGACCAAGATCTAAATAAGGAAAAAGGTATATGAATCATAGTTAAAATAATATTACAAAAAGACCATCATTGTTCACAACTTCAAAGATCTTTCACCGAATATACACACAAGCAAAAGTACTATGCAAAGTTCAAAATGAGGCCGCCCTTCACGCTTCTCGCCCTTCACGCCGGCAAGACCACCGACGGCTTCAATGAGGGCGCCCAGCCTTAACAAGCTTAGGGATGACCTCGATCAAAGCATCGACGGCGGTGGTGTCCCGGGCGATGGCCTCCCGCTCCACTGCTTCCGCCATGGCAAGATCAAACTCCGCCCAGAGCTCGGCATGATCGTCTTCGGGCTCCGCAGGGGCATCGTCCCCAAAATTGAAGATCAGGTCTGCGATCCATGGCGCGACCGGCGGGCCTGGTGACTCGGGAGAAAGAGGCAAGGGGGAGAGAGCCTCGGAGGAAGAAGAAGAGTCCATGAAAAAGAAGAGGAGAACCTGCGAAAGAAAGGTGATCTAGCGTCAGATACAATTTGGCAGGCACAAAAAGATGAAAAAATCAAGAAGACGAACGGGCGAGCACTTCAAAGAAACCCCTGCGGAAGGAAGAGGAACAGGCCGGGTGAAGATGGTAGTGCGCTGCAAAACGCAAAAACCGAGGCCGAACTCGTTCTTATACGGGGCAACGCCTGTCCCTGGAGAGAGACTCAATCTCGCTGAAAATGACGCTTGTCACTAAGGCGGGAAGACGGTCCACCTTCTGGACGTGCTGTTACACATATCTCGAGGAGGGTCAGGTGTCAAGCTACAACGGAAACATCTGGACGGCCCAGGATGGCAAGCGGCTCAATAGGCCCAAACTCAACGGACGCACTAAGACAAGGATTAAACATTTCATAAAGAAAATTCAGGTCCGGGGATATTTCTTTTAATACTGGAACAAAAATCTCAGAGTCCAAATACGGAGCAAGTTCAGTATACGCGGAGGATTACACAGGACCCAGATCTAAGTTTTTTACCAAAACAGCAGCAGTATTCTTGACTTCGTCCATGAGGGCAAGCTACCGATCATCATCAGCAAGGCGGGCAAAACCCTCTTGGGCGACTTTCACTCCACTCGCGGATACTGAGACTTGGTAATCGCCAACACTTGGTCGCTTTTCATAATCGCAACATCCTCCGGTCGCGGTAATCTTTGTGGAGGCTTCCTCTAACCTTTGAATTGTAATGCTGGCGTCATGGGGAACATTGCTGGTACCGGCTTCATCAGGACTCAAGACCCGCAACACCTTCTCCGCGCTCGCTTGGAGGCGATCGGTCCGCGCCTCGGCGCACCGGATCTTTTCATCAAGTACCCGGTACTAAGCCTGCGAGTTGACTCGATGCACTGCAATATACCAGTCGGATGAGTTCGAAACTGACAAAATGATGACGACGGAGACAGGAGACAAGACCGAGAGTGTACCTTCTAATTCTCTTGTTAGCTTGGCTACCTGTTCCTTAGCATCTGCTTCAGCCTTCTTTAGTTTTTTATTTTGGGAAGAAGAGGCTTCGAGCTTCTCCCGGAAATCTGACGAAAAGAGGAAGACCAGGGCATCAGAAGACGAGGGACAAAGCTGGGACTCAAAGCATTTGGGCAAAGGAGTTACCGTCAGAAAGACTGGTCAAGTTTAACTTCTCTGCCTCAAGGGACTGGATGCGACTTCGAAGTCCCTCCAGTTCCTCTCGATTCTCTGCGCGGGTGCGTGTGAGCTCCGCCTCAAACTCATTACGAACTTGCTCGAGTTCTTCAGCATAGTCTTTCCTCATTTTCATCCTCGGGAATAGTTTTTGAAGAAGATAGTTCCAGTCCTTGGCAAAAGATGACAAGCGCTGGAGACGGCAGAGCAATGTCAAGCTTCATGAAGAAAAGAAGACCTTTGAAGAAAAGTACGGCGCAAGCAATTCACCTTGCCGAGGCGTGTACACTCACGAGCAGCGTCGAAGAATGACGCCTAGTTCTGTCTTTCGATCTCGCCATCCAAAAGGACTAAGTCACCTTCATCATCAGTAAACGCAGCCCGCACCGGAGATCTCGGGCGGGGAGGTGGAGGAATTTCGACGCATGGTGGTGACTGGCGAGGAGAGATAGGGGGAGCTTCCGGCAGCGAAAAAGCAGCGGCATCGATAGAAGGCACAGTATGGGCAGTCGGCTCGAGAAGGAAAGGCGGTAAGGCATCACTCGGCTCTAGGAGGCACTCAGTCTCAGGGGCTGCCGGAGGCATGACATCAGTCGGCGTCTCAGCCTCTGCCACGTTAGCCGTGCTTCCACTAGCGATCGCAGAAGGCTGCAAGAGTGGTTCCTCATGAAGAATTTCTTCAACTGGATCCCTGCAAGAAATAGCGATCAGGACAGGATCCAGAGGGGAGCAAGGAAAGGGTGACAAGGGAATCCAACCTGTTGGACCTTGTTATCTTGCACTTCAAACCCCTCCGGGTGGGAGGACTATCAGCAGGAGCACCAATCGGGCGTGCGAGCGAGGGCATGCTCTCGGTGGCAGGACGGGCCTGAGGCTCGGAAACTTCATGTATCGAGGATCGCTCAAGAGGAAGAAGTCGGGGAGGAGGTCATAGTGCGGTGTCCGAATCTTGGGCCACCGATCGGGCGTACATTGCTCGCCGACTGCTTCCTCTTAGCCTCATGAACAATTGGTTTTTTCCCTTTCCCGACGGGATCATCATCAAGACCACCTACTTTGTTCCGCTTTGCAGCTGGGGCTGCAGAGGACGCACGGTCAGGAAAGGTTCGCTTGTCACTCTTATGGATAGGGAATTCAGGGAGCGGCGCATCGGAGAAGAAGGCTTCTCGTTCCTGCAAGTTCGAGAAAAGAAGAACACATATTCAGATCAAAGTCCTGGTGGGAATCAAAAAAGATTCAGCATGGAAATACCATAGAAACCTCTTACCGAAGGAGCCGGATGGAGTTTTGTAAAAGGCCTCGGGTTTCGAGGAACGACGATCTTCTCATTTGAGGCGAAGAAATCAGCAGCACGACCGAAGAACGCCGCGGAAGAAATTTCATCAGAAACCTCCCGCGTCGGGTCATTGCGGCCTTCATACTCATACCCAGGATGAACTCGGTCCTTGAGGGGTTGAATTCGGCGGGTGCAGAAGTTGGCAACAACGGCCATACCAGTAAGCCCATCCTCCTTCAATTCGCAATCAGCCTCAGGAGATCAGCCACTTGGTTCATTCCATTGTCTTTGGGAAACGATGTCCAGTCGGGAGAAGGCTTGGGTGGTGTCCCAGTGAAGGCAGGCAACGGAGGGTCAGGATTGGCGCAATAAAACCACTCTTGGTGCCAACCCTTGTTTGAGGTTTTAAAGGGAATGTTAAGATAAGATTTTTTCATGCCCTCCCTCAGCTGAAACCCGGCACCGCCAACCGTCTTGGGAGAATTCTTGCTGGGGAAGGGCTTGAGGAGGAAAAGATGGCGAAAAAGATCAAAATGAGGCCGAATGCCAAGGTAGGCCTCACAAAGATTAACAAAGGCAGCAATTTGAAGAATGGAGTTAGGGTTAAGATGAGTTAACTCGATTCCATAAAACTCGAGAATACCGCGAAGAAAGGGGGATGCCGGAAGACCAAGCCCGCGCTTAAAAAAGGATTCAAAGACGATCGCCTTTCAAAGACGAGGAGTAGGGCGAATTCACTGCTTGGCGGGCGGCGGCAAGCATCACCAAAGGCGAAAAATACCAATGCCTACTAAATCCTCCGGTAGTCCCTCCGCTGCCACCAAGTAGCCCAATCTTTGGTCGAAGCGGAAGGAGGAGCGGTTATGGAGAAGGAGGCGACATCCTTGAATAAAGAATCTCGCGATCGCTGAAACTAGGGTAACGAGAAAAGTTAGCCCTAGCAATGAGGTCGAAGGAGAAGAAGTTGGAGAACAAAGGGCAAGTAAGAAGCGGTACAAAGCCACTCTATTTGCTCAGATGACAAGGAAGCGGCGCCGACTCTCGCCCCGAGCGGGAAATCGCACCACCCTTCCCAAAACCCTGAAACCGCCCTAGGGAGCATTTCAGGGTGGGCCGGTAGATACGCACGACGTATATAATTGCCGATGGCCCAAAAGAATTAAGTTAACAAGTGGTATGCCCCAAGATGGGCCCAAAGCCAGAAATCCGTAACGCACGGAGTAAATGGGTACCGCTCCAGAAACAACATCCTCTTACGGTATGCCTCATGTCAGGCCAAAAGCTGATAGCGTTCAAAGAACGAAGTCAGGTGTCGTAAAGATGATTTTTTGAAGATAAATGCTTGAAACATACAAGGAGTCAGTCGGCCTGGTAATCCGGGACAAAGACAGCTCAAGATAAAGAGAATTCGGCGAGTTCTTCGTGACCTCTTTTGCCCGACGACAAGCACTCGGCTAAAAGCACTCGGGAAGGCTTAGCAGCTGGAAGGCATTCGATCATGAAGCACTCGGGGGCTACTGTGGGATATGTATGTCCCGGGGCCCAAGCGATCTGCAAAGGCCCACCAAAGTAACTTGGGTCATGTCGACTGGATAAGACTGAAGGTTACTTGGGTTGAGCAAAGCGTGAAGAATCAGGATAGACCTTAGTTAAAGAAACCGAGTCGTATTGGGCAAGGGATGATTGTAATCCAAACCGATACGAGCTCAGGATAGAAACCCCTACTTCGTATCCGAGTAGGACTCAATATTGTAACCGCCCTTCTCTACTATATAAAGGGAGGGGACGGGGCACCTCAAACACAGGATATCTAAATCGAGAATCACTAGCCACATATAATTCCATAGCACAGGACTAGGGTATTATCTCCATCGTGAGAGCCCAAACCTGTATACATCGGGTGTTCTTGTGCAACCATCGAGTTTGGGTCCAGCGCGTAGCCCCCTTTTCATTATTGTCGGTAACAAACATCGACAGTATCCTTTCAGCAATTAAGACTCTACAAGAGGACCTTGATGAGCCATTCCCAAAGCGTGACTTACAGAGCAGGTGGTGCATGAAGACATTTCGGAGTAAATTTCTTCGGGTAGTTCAGGAATAAAAAACTAATAAACCTATTTAAAGAGGTTATGCAAGCAGAATCAGGCACGTAAGTTCAACGTGCTATTGGCCGAGTTGGATAAGCATACTAGTGCACATATCGAAGAGATGAAGAAGCAACCACCTACGCCAAACGATTGCCCACCCAAAAGGCTAGTACCCCTTGGGGAGCTCGATCCTCCTAATCTGAGAAGACGATCATCAAGAAACATAAAGTATTTGTCGCATTGGATAGATGCGAAGCCTCTAGAGAAATGGGTATTGCTCTATGACACTAGAGGCGCCAGGTTAGTATAGTAAATTAAGATATTTATAACGGTTGAACAAATGAGGTTATTGTACTAACTAATATGTGTTGAACAGGTTTGGTGTCATGACAATGAATATAGCTGGAGTTTACAATTGGGTCATCAGAGGCCTCCGTCCGCTACCACTTGTGGCCATCCTGGAAGACATGTTACACGACATCTTGCTTACTTCCAGAAAAGGTACGCGGAGGCTGTACTTCATGCCACGACATTACAAACGCCGCATTGTTGATAGATGATGACCTACATAGAGGAATGAACCATTAAAGCTCAGTAGGATATGGTACGTAGCTTCAGAATCACTATGTACCACTTCGAAGTGACTCTCTAGTGCAAAGGGGGATTGGGAACTGACACAGCGGTTATTACACATGAGGTTAATCTAGGCCAAGGGGCCACTGGATGGTGTGAATGCTCCTGCAACAAGCCAAGACTTCTCTATATTCCTTGCTCACATGTGATGGCTGCTTGTGGGCAAATTGGGATGAACACGTCGTAATACGTGTCCCCTTTCTACTCGAAGGATCAAGTTGTCTATACTTGGTCCAGTGAGTTTCGTGATTTCCGTGCACATGGTGATTTCACTGTGATTAACAGAGATGAGCGCGTCTGTCTGCTGGATGCAACCTTGCGGAGGTGTGCGGAAGGGCAGCCTGGTTGTCCACAGACTAGGCGCATTCGCAATGACATGGATGAATCTGAAGTGGGTGGCTATGTTAGGAGGTGTTCTGAGTGCGGTGAGTATAGGCACAAGACAAAACAATGCCCGTAGCCTGTAGGTTCAAAAGGTGGTGGTGTCGAAGTCTCGACATCGAATCCACCAACTCGTCATGGTTATGCTATCTGATGTATATTGAAAGAGTATGTATCGTCAGTTATGTATTGAATTATATAATTTTATTTACGTTTGACCCTTATTTATTTTGAGTTATGTTTCATATTTCTGGGATGTTATGTAATATTATTTAAGTTGGACGCTTATGTCTTTTGATTTATATATATCATGTTTATCATATGTCATGTAGTATTATTTATATTGGACCCTTATGTCTTTTGATTTATATATATCATGTTTATCATATGTTATGTAGTATTATTTATGTTGGACCCTTATGTCTTTTGGTTTATATATATTGTGTTTATCATATGTTATGTACAATAAATGTTTCATTATTTACTTACAGGGATGGAGCAACCCGACTCACTTCTGGACTCTGTTTTGGACCTGTGGCACTGTGTGTTTATCCACACGACAGAAGGCAATGAGAAGGTGCCTCTCTGCTACAGATCTGTGTGCCTAAGAAGGCATGGTGCGTTGACCCACACTTCCACATTAGGTGAGTTGCGCTACATTTACATGTTTCATTGTTCGCATAATTTAAGTTTATATAACTTATATTTAAATAATGCAACTGTTTTTTATCGATAGGTTAGCACATGCTGGGTTGCTTCCTTTCATTTGCATGGTTGAGGGGTCAGCTGAGGACACAGGTGTGCCCGACGATCGGGCCGAGGGTGAGGATGGTCCAGAGCAGTCGCGGCGTTTTCCGTTCGACCGGTCCCTGCTGTCATGTTTGGTCGACCGTTGGAGGCCGGTGTAACGACCCCCATTTTTGCAAAAATGCAAAAATAGAAATCTAATGTGCATTCTGTACTAGTCCCTAGATCAGTAGCTAGTACGCATATTTACAACAATTGGAACCACAACCATACATCATAATATTAATGGGGAAGCTAATTATACAATGTATTTTACAACTTAGAATAAATATTCATAGCACAGGAGAAGCGAAGTCTTGTAGTGTGCCCATCCAACCCTTAGGCAACTAACAAGGCACAAATCCCCAAAAAGATCGCTTCACTTGAAATTCCCATAACCTATGACGAAAAGATATTCTTCGGAGCCTCGTTGTCTTATCCACCTAAAACAACATAATAAGCAAGGTTGAGTACTTTTGTACTCAGTAAGACTTAAGGTGGTATTTGCAAATGTATAAATGCAGGTTATGTCAAAAGAGGCTTCTACAGTTAATTTGCATAAAGCAACATTTGATTTGTAACATAAGTTGCAATTGTGAAACAGAATTTGTAAAAGCATGTTTGATTGATATAAAAGTAACAATGGAGTATATGTAGCAACTCACAGTCCTCCATGACGTGAGGGTCGAGATATCCAATTTTCTGCCACCCAAGGCATAACCATAATCTTTGCCAAAACAAGGCACATCAGGTGAAAATCATCCCATTTTGAAAATAATAAAACAACTAGCTATGTCATGACGTTACCAAGTGCCTTTGACCGTAGGTGTGGCTAATTAATTAGATTTACACTCTGCAGAGGTGTACAGCTTTACCCACAAGAAATGATCAACTCTTTTGCAGCGCAATTGACACACTTCTTTTGGTGTACTACAGAGAGATCATAACATAACCGTTACATTACCTAAACCCGACTTTGCACAAGCCCAATGACGCTATTCCTTGCTATGGAGAAGAAACAAGAATGGCAGGCAGACCCTGTCTTTTGTATTGAAAATATAAGCATTACCCCAATAATAAAGGTTTCTTCTCATAACAAGGCGTACATCGTTGTACCGACATGCATTTACCCACATCGAGTGTGGAAGCCCCTCACAAGCAAACCTAAATAGAATGCTTCTACTATCTTCCGCCTACTAATGTGCAAAGCCAGATTTAAGCAACTTAATAGGTTACAACTGTCCCATACCAACATTTGTGGTTGCACGAATTTCTTAGCTTGTAAGCAACCCATAGCTAAGAAATTCGTCCCATACCAACCCATAGGTTACAACTGTCCCATACCAACACGGGCAATACTTCATCCTACACTACGTACAAGCCCTCTTATACATCCGACTATTGCCAATAATTGCCCGCATCAAAACATCATGTCGTAACCAACATTTTTAATTTCTCAATAAACAATTTTGATCTGATCATTTACATCGTTGGTTCTAAAGCAGTGCTAAGCATGGTTATTAAATCGCTTATACCCAATTTGGCATTATGTATTGTCTATCCTTATTCTATGATTATCAAGATTCACATGTCCATACTTATCAAGGAAGATTCATGAAATATCAGGTATATCTACCAGTACCTCAAAATAGCAAATTTACAGAAAATAAACACGTGCATGAAATCATTTGATAAATAAAAGGAAAATAAATACTAGGATAAATATGATTAAAGGGGTGCTTGCATTGCTTATTTGTTGCTTATGACGAAGTCATGGTCGCAGCTGGCATTGACGGCAACGGAGTTAGTAACGTCGAATTCTACACGTCGTTCGACGGAAATATAGCAAATAATAAACCTTAATAAGGGCAAAAAGAAAATAGATAGAAAAGTAAACAAAGATTTGCTATAGAAATAGGCATGATTTAGGGTTTGAGTTGAATGACTTCACAATCTTATATTTTAGTTGATTATGTATATTTATACATGTTCATTCCGTTAACAGCTTTCCGATCGAGTGATACACGATTCCTTTTATGTATTATCTATTCTTATCTTACGAATTCAAGAAGATAAAATTATGTATTCTTTTATTTATAATATCAAATTCAGGATGCAAAATTATTTAGATTAATAGAATTAATCATTAGTGAATTTGTTGTATAATGTATATATGTGAATAATATCCATTTCTTAATTAACATTGCATAAGAATTAGTTTTGGGTATGCTGGAATGGTTATGATAAGTTATTAGTTATATATTCATGCTTTTTAAGAAGGTTCTGATGATACAAACATCTTAACTATAGATATCTTCATTGTTACCGAGTTCGTTACCTCATATTACGGATATCAGAAATCATACTACTTAGGGTTGTTTGACTGACAAGATTTATATGCAAAGCATGGTGAAATGAGATTATTTCAACAGAATAAGGTAGCCTATATTTTGGAGAGCATTTCTATATTGATTTTATAAATTTTACGGTTTACATGATACATTATGTTCATCGTTGAAAAAGCTTATGTGATATTACAAAGTTTACGTTTTACGAAATAAGCGAGAATGGTGAAGCATATGATTAACACTCAAGGGTTTTGAATTAGCTGTATTTCATTGATAAGCAAGTTGTAAATAATATGTTTTCCTAGAATATGGTGGTTCATATACCAAATAATGTTTCTATGCTGGTCTTTCCAAAATTTGCATTTAGACGAGTTATTCTACAGGTCGTTCAAATTGCTTAGTTGGCTTAGTTTTCTATGTGACTATTTCACGAAGGGTATTTGCAGTAGCGGGATTTATATATAGAGCAAGTTCTAAATAGAATATTTTTTCATATTATAGTAGTACACATGATGGGGAGTGTTCTTTGGACTAATTTCCCTAATAACAATATTTAAACGAGAAGTTTTATAGATCACTAAAAGCTTAAATGGTCACAGAATTGACCTTATTGGAAATCTGATTTCATTTTAAATTTGAGGCTACACTAAACATGATTATTAATTCATTTTTCTGGCATTATCAGGGGATGATCCTAGAAGTGTTTTTGAACCATTTTTGCATTAGTTTGCTTTTAGCCGCGATAGTTTATTAACATATGAACATTAAAATCTTTTACGAACTGAATCAAATTAGTTCTTCTTGCCGATTTTCATGGTCTTATCTTCAAGATTATGTAGAGGCTAACTTTACCGAATCTGACACTTGTTGTATGAGGTCTTCTACATATATTTTCATCTGGGTCATTCCATTCATAAGGCTTATTCCAACTCCAGTTCATTTCTTAAACATTCTGTTGTTATATAGCAACTCTGTGTCATGATCCCTCCTAAGACATATTTATTTATTCAGGTGTGCTATAGCCAGTTACTAGGTGTATGTGTGTGTACATATCTCCTACTTTAGAATCACATCCCATTCATGATCTTGCCAAGTGGTTGCTCAAACACTAGTTTACTGATTTGAAATGAACTTCCTTGACCAGATGAAGCATCGGCGGTTACATAGAGGCGCATAGGTCTGGCAGGAGGTTGCTAGGCTAGATGATCTGGTGTTGTGCCATTGCTCGGAGTGGCAACGATTAATTGATTGGCAATGATTACCAAGGCAGCGAAATTGATGAGAAATGATTGCCGTGGCAGCGTTGTAGCAGAGAGGAGGTGAACCTGGTGCTGCGTTATTGCTTGCCATGGCAAGGAATTCAATGGGGCTTTCATTTGATGTGATGGATAATTAATGGGGCATTCAATTGTCATGACTGATTGGCTTTAATTGATGTGATGGAGAATCAATGGGGCTTCATCAATGCTTTGACAATGAATCAGTGGCTCAGGACCAATGTATGGTGGTAGGTGGGACTAGCTAAGAGGAGATTGGTCATTGCCATGTGGGGCCAAGAGCACTTCTCTATTGATTTGAAATGAAACCGCCTTATCTCCTTGCTATTCAGGTCATGATGAGCTGAATTGATTCATGGAATTCAGATAGCTATCTTGTCGCCAATTTAATGAAAATTTTATGGCACATACTATGGATTAGGAAGGTTAACTAGACAAATTTTTAGCTTCAGATAATGCCTATAGAATTTATAAAAATTCAGAAAATATACTATGCACAAATTTAAATTTTCTGGAAGTTTATACCCCATAAATAATTTCTAAAACTTTTTGTAAATGTTATTTATTGGAATATTAGTCTCCTATAAATTTTAGCTCAAATTCTTTATATTTTATTTATTAAAATACTGACATTTGTATTTTGATTTTTCAAACTTTTAAGTTTTTGAATTTTTATAATTAACAAATATAATCATTATTCCATGATATTTTTACTGTTAATGTAATGATTCATATTGAAGATACTATAAAAATTTCTGGTCGAAATGATGATGGAATATTTTCATTTAATTCTAACATTTTTGCTATTACTAGTCAAGACACATTATTAGGCTTCCACTTCATTCATCATTGCTTGACATGACATTTTAAAATTCATAAATGAGTTACTAGAGCTTTCCTGGTTTTAGATAATTTTTATTTATTTATTTTATTGTTGAAATCTTTTTGCTCCTCTCTTTATCCATTATTTGAGTTTATACTAAAGGATTTCTTAAGAACCAAAATTCAAGAAAGTTTCTAATTAAATGAAATTTCAAAGTAAATTTTATTTTCAACTCATTTTCATATTTTTATTGATTTGAAATTTTATTTTGCAGCTCATCCTTTGAATAAGGTTGGATTTCAAAGTATTAAGATGAAGGATAAGATTTTAATTCATTCTCTAAATTTTAATTAAAATTTTTATTAATTTCATTTTCCAAATTTTTATATTTTTATTTTTATTATTTAAAATTTTCAGGATGTTACAACCGGAGACGCAAACTTTTCACCTTCCCTTCGGCGAGGTGACGATGACCCTACAAGATATCATCATGCTTACAGGGTTGCTGATCGCTGGGACATCGATCGGACCCTCGGTGACTCCTGCTAGGTGGGTGGTAGACATGGAGGCGAGATTCGCCAAAGTGGTGGAACTTGATCCAAAAATACGGATCGACAAGAGGCACGGGCCATCGAGAAGGTGGTTGGCCCAGTTTGAGGTTAGTGGTTGTATATAAATATGTTATTCTAGTTTTGCATAACTTTAGCCTTATATTACCATATTTTCATTGTTACGGGTGCAACGAATGGTGGCAATGCCCACCGACTACCAAGTTGCACAGCACCTTGAGGCCTATTTGCTTTGGTTGTTCGGATTGGTGATATTCATGTCGACTCACGGTGACAGTGTCGACGCGTGGTGGATAGCCTATGCATGGGCTATTACTGATGCTGAGCTGGACAACATCCCATAGGTATCTTGGGGTTTGGCGGTTCTGCTGCCACGTACCACACGCTTTGCGACGCGTGCGTGAAGAAAAGAAAGACCGTCAATCTGGCTGGGATGCCTCTTCTTCAGCTCTAGTCATTCGAGCCCTTCTCTATGGGTCGAGCCTCGACAATACACCGCCGACATGTACAGAGGTGATGCGATTGACCGTCCGACGATGCGCTTCCTTTGGATTAGGCGATGGGTACGTCTTTTAAGCATTTATCCAATGTTAATTTCAATCGCATGTGCTTATAGATATTTTTTCTATTGCAGCCACAGTGGGCAAGACTGCAAGTACGTTCAATGTACCACTCCTTCACGGAGGCGTTTGATCACCTGAAGGCGGAGCAGGTGATCTGGGACCCTTACAGCAAGTGCCGTGTAGTGGAGAGAGCCACGGCAGGGGTATCTCGGTACTATGCTAAGGGACCAAGCTTACTGGCTTACCAGGAAGAAGCTCGTCTTCAACGTCTTCGTGGAGGACTACACGCAGCAGCGAGTCCTGTGGCAGTTTGGACTTCGCCAGCTGGTCCCTGTTTCATTGGAGGATCGTGTGCTAGAGAAAGTGCACCCGTGAGTTACTCGCCCACTACAAGTATGTTAAATGCTTATGTTATATTTGTAATAATGTGGATTTCTCTGAAGGTTCTCCACTCATGGATCTCAGAAGAGCATGATGACCTTGGCTCAGAGGATGGAGCCATGGCTCGCTCAGTGGGATGGGGCGCTAGAAACGTTGTTGACGAGGACACGCCATACGACTACTCCTACCAGTAGTACCTAGCCTGGTAAGTGCCTCAGACGCATACTCGTCTCCTACTTGTGGAGGAGTCACTGACCCATAGGTACGCTCTGAGCGTGGCAAATTTGTACCCAGGCCAGGAAGGAGTGGCCATGCACGTGATGGTAAGTCTTATTTCGTAAATTACATCATCTGTTGGTTATGCTATGTCATTGTGTTTATCATTTATTTGTACGTGGCAAGTGGACAACGCAAGGGATTTGCACCAGCATGGCAGCAGCATTTTGACTAGGTTATGTGACGGAGTCACTGTCACACTGGATGAGATGATGGAAACATGGAAACGTGTGGTGACTGAGACTCGACGGATCATGGAGCTTGGTTCTTGTCGGCAGGTGGACGTGACTGATCGTGGCACCTCGTCTAGGCCGCCACGTGGGCCTTCTTACTACACACCGACCCCAACACATCGCCACGCAGTGGAGGCGAAGTCCCGCTTCCACACCCTTGTGCCTCCGGCCTCAGACATGGCTGGAAGGTCCAGTTGGCAGGCACCACGCGGTCTCACTATGGTCCCCACACCAGGTAAGTCGAGCAATATTCAATTATTCACGTTTGGTATAAGTATCACCTAACTATGATTAAATGTTTGAAAGTGCATCTAGGCCCCTAATTGTGTTTTGGTTGATTAATGACAAATGTTTAAGGGACTAATAGTTTCAATAAGTTTATGAACAGGTAATAGTCCCAAGTGACACGCATCTACGGACGTTGATGACCCTCAAAAAAGAAAAGAAGAACGGTGTTGACTCGGTGTAGATTTTACATTTGCTTTGAGTCAATAGGATCGTCGTACTATCAAGAGGGATGAAATGTAGATACTTTAGAAAAAGTCTCTATGCTCAGATGAACTTCTTTTACAAAGTTAGAATTGATAGACACGAAGCACGACACTCACATCGCTGATTTTAACTTGCTGTTTTTATCAGATTGTTCGATGTGAAATATCGGATAGTCCGATACTAGTTCTAAACTAAGTCCTCTCTGGAATTATCGGATAGTTCGATAGTTTACATCGGATAGTCCGATGAGGACTTCGAGAATTTTTTTCTAAGGATTTGAAAAGGGTGCTCTCTGGAAATATCGGATAGTCCGATGGTTAATATCGAACAGTCCGATATGGACTTAGAAAGTTTTTGAAACATCTTTGAAAATGGGTACTCTCTGGAATTATTGGATAGTCCGATGTTTGATATCGGACAGTCTGATATACACTTAGAAAATTTTCAAAGTGATTGAGTTTTTTAGTTCTCTCTAGAAATATCGGAAAGTCCGATGTTTATCATCGGATAGTCCGATCTATGCTTTTGGTTCAAAAGAATTTGAATTTCGGGTGGAGTCGATCTGGAGATTTTCACAGATCGGATAGTCCGATGTTCCATATCGGATAGTTCGATGTGTGTCTGACACAGTGCATAACGGCTAGTTTTTGTGTCTTGGCTATAAATACTCCACCCCTCTCTCATTTATGAGGGTAGACCTTGTGCTGAACATTTATTGCTTCTAAGCTTTTCTCTTGCTCTCTCTTTGAGTCTTCTTTGAGATATTTGTTGAGAGTTGAAGCAAGTTGAGTTCTAGTGCTAAGATTTCAAACCGTGAAAGTTCATTTGAGCACTAGAGTGGTTTCCAAGAGCGGATCTGCATTCCATTTGTTTCTCTTGGAGATTGAGGTCTCCTAGACGGCTAGGAGTCGCCGGGAGCCACCAAGACGTTGTGTGGTGCGCCTCGGAAGTTTGTGAAGGTTTGATTCCACCTCCGCAAGGAAAGGGATCAAGGAGTGAAACCGGCGAGTGCATTTGTGCAACACCGGGAGGTAAAGGGTTGAGAGAGACCCCGGCTCAAGTGTGATCGAGCTGCCTCAACGGAGACGTAGGATCCCCTCAAGGATTCGAACTTCGGGAAAAACCAACCGTGCATAAAATCTTTGGTTTAGTCTTTTCTTGTTGCTTTGATTAAATTGGTCTTGAAGTAATTGTTGTAGCTAGCCTCCTACTACTTTGTTGCTTACCCTTGTCTAGCTCTAACTTGTGATAAATCTAATTGTTCTCGCTTTGATCGGATAATCCGATTGAGCATATCGGACAGTCCGATACATATCGGATAGTCCGATATCCAAAGTCGGATAATCCGATTCTTTTCCGCTACGAATTAAGATTTAATTTTATAAACGCCTATTCACTCCCCTCTAGGCGACTACCTCGATCCTTCAATGTTACTATTTGAATTGCGGGTTGCCCTCAGGGTGGAGGACAGTTCTCTTTGTTGTTGCACTCGTCAGGGTACGCTGATCCTGAGTATTGGGCGGATCAGTCTTCTCCGGTACGCAGTGGACTCATCTCCCTCTAGCAGCGCAGTTGACGTAGCAGGACTACGGCACCTCCTACGGGTATGTGTTGCCTCCCCGCGAGCATCGCCCGGTGCAGCGGTACAGCCCTTCAGATTACGGGCAGGCACGACTATCCTAGGAGCTTCACACATGACCTCTGGACGATGCACCTGCTTCAGCACATAGGACAAAGAGAGATTGTGTTAGGGGTAGGGGTCAAGGTCCACCTTAGTGGGTGCTCAGGGTTAGTACCTCCTTGTTAGACTGTCATCCTATCCACATTTTATACTTTCTCACTTTATGTATGTTTTACTATTTCACATCTTTAATTGTGTTGTCATCGCTTTTTACTTCATTCGTCGTTTTCAAAATATAATTTACTTTCTCAGACGACGTGACAACACAACATCGGATACCGATGCGATCTGTAATCTTTTCAAACTATATGACATAACATAGCAAAACACTGGCACACACTCGCTGAAGACTTTTACCAGTCTGAAATGACCCCTCACTGTACACAATATAGTCTGACGTGATTACTCACTACATGCTACAAAGTCCCATCGGTGCACTCAATACGCATTAACTGCACACTGCACAGTCTAAAGTGACCACTCACTCTACTTTTAACTCTAAAGTGACCACTTATTGCACAGTATATTTTTCAGTACTGACACCTTGCATACATGACTATTTTTTCAACCCGACTTAACTACACACTCCAGCGTTTTGCTGTTTGTCTCAACGTTTGAATCTTACCTTCCAACACTTAGTCATACACCACCCCTTCGAGATTATAAAAGGCTAAACCGCAGGCACGCATAAACAGTTCCCACTCATACTTCACCATGATTGGATCCTCTAGCAGAGCATTCTTGTGGATACCTGATATGAGCAGCGTAGCCCTTCATTACACATTGAAGGTTACACGCAATGAGAAGGGTGATCCGTTTAAGGAGGAGAACCTGAGTAAAGTGGTGTCCAAATTGCAAAGTAGCATTCGACATTATCGAGATATAAGGTGACAACCTTTGGTCTGAACCTTGTGATCTCCGACGACCTCAAGGCGCACTTGCAATGGTGGCGTCAAAGGTATTTCAGGGTGTGCGAACTAGCCGACCACTCTTCTGCTACAGGTTTCTCTGCGAGTCTTTATAGGGTAATGATGCTGCCTGATCAGCATGCAGAGCATATTAAGGTTAGTTATTTTTTATTTGTTCACCATACTAATCTTTTTAGCATTATCCATCAGTTCACTAATTTGTATCCTCGTTTTGTGTGTTAGGCCCTGTTTGGTAGAGCTTCAGATCTCAGCTCCACCTCAGATCTGAAACTTGTAGGCTAAAATAAAGTGAATTAAGTTTATATTTTTAGTTTAAATTTAAACAAGATGACTCACTTAAACACTCTTAACATACTCACAGCTCTAGCTCCACAGATCTATAGAGTTAGGAATACCCAGCTCCACCAGATTCACGGATCTGGTGAAGCTGGAGCTGTACCAAACATAGCCTTAGTTATTCCCAAATGATAAAGAGTTGCTGAACAAAGATATTTTAGAATTCATAGCGATGCATATGCTCTTCGGCGGGGGTGTGCTGCCTGGTTCACTCAGAAGACGTAGAAGAGAATCTAACTGGAGGGGTAGAGGTCCACCCAGTACTGTTGCAGTAGAAAGTTCAAGAGAACGTTCAACCACCACCGTAGGAGGGCTTGCTCTTAACTTTATAGATGATGATGATGATTTCATGTCACCTAGATCTCGATGTCCAAGCATTATCATAACAGGCCGTTCAAGCACTCCTAACTATACAAATGATGATGACGATTTTATGCCATGCCGAACCTTACATCCTCGGAGTCATCCGAATCCTAATGATGATATTACATTAAGCCCTATCAGGTATCCAAACGTAGTCTATTGTTACTTTGACTATGCCCTATTCCAACAACTATGGTCATATAATGTATGGATTTTTGACTTAATCCTTAACCAAAAGCATGTACTTATGTTGTATCCCAGTTTTATGAATTCCTTTTGTATCTTAGGTGTTGTTCATATGCCATGTTATTGTAGTTGTTGTACTTACTGCACTTTGTAATATCAATGTCGGGTTTTATTCAATATTTTACTATGATTTGTAGTTAAATTTGTTGCACACTGAGAGAGAATGAGGAATAACGAAATTGAATTTTTTATCAAAAAATGTAACTAATGAACAATTTTGTAAAATAATACATGAATTATAACTGACTAATATGAATTTTTTGAATTTATTGAACCCTAGTTTTAACTCTAAAATTCTAGCAACTGTCAAAATAACACTGACTTTTAATAGTTAATGCTCACAAATTACAGCGAATTTTCAAATGAAATCAGTGCAAAAATATCTCTCATAAATTTAATTTCCTCAAAGAAGTTTATAATTTTTATAATTTATTTTGTGTCCATACTCTGTATGAAGCCTAGTTGCGCCGTACCATGTGGCAACAATAGGTTGTGCCAAACCGTGTGGCAACAACTGCCATACGGTATGGTGACAACAAGCCCGTGTCACAATTTGCTCTGGCAGCGCCATCGATGCAATGCTAACTACTGGATTAACCAATTGCTGCCATATGGTATGGCGAAAATAAGGTGTTTGTCCACCTATTTGGCGACTACACCTATTTTGCCGCACCGTTCGGCGACAGAGAATTATTTTTGTAATTTTCTTGTTTCACATATTAATATCGTAATTTCTTTTACAAAATGTATTATTAAAAAAAATTCGTTGGGCAAACAACAACCGCATATAGTATGGTCCACAACAGAATGCGGCCACCAGTTCAGGACGGAAAAGGCGGCAAAAACTAGTGATGATATCTATCCAGCAGCTAAATAGTGCATATAGCTGGGAGTCTGGCATTGATCGGGCAGGTAATTAATTAAGGACACTAGGAGACGAATTCATAGTCTTCTAAGAGCAACTCCAACCCAAACTCTTATATTTTTCTCCTAAATCACTCATTTAGGGGTAGTGTAAAAATTAAGGATACCCTACATCAAATTTGTCTCCAACCCACACTCCCTATTACTCACCCCTATTATTTATCTAAACATTATTATTACTTTGCACCCATGAATTATTTACTAAAAATAGAAATAACGAATAAAAAAATGTTGAAGAAAATAGTAGGGGGAAGGAGAAAGTCTCTAGATGTAGGGGTGAGAAAGGGTCTCCCTAGAATAGGGGTTCCTTATAAAGATTGGGTTGGAGCTCATATTTTTTTAATTTTCCTTATAATTTAGGATAGGGCGAGGTTTAAGGGGTGGGTTGGACTTACTCTAAGGGCATGTATAATGGTATGATATGAGCCGCTATTAGCTTTGTCATATAGAATTTTTGGTGACATGAGGAGAGAGAAAGAGAAGAGAGTGTGTAGTGGTTTATACATGAATGACAGCACAAAACATCAATGTATAAATTAATGTCCATAAATAATATTTTTTATGTTATAATTAAAAGATTGTGGGATTACGTAAGACAAACTTAAATTGTTATTAATTGTAGAAGTTGTTTTTATTTCTATTTTTGGATGATATTGTAAAAACTCCACGACAGAGTTTTGAGCCTTTTTAGGCAGGTACGGTTAGGGCTGTAAACGAGCCGAGCTCGAGCGAGTTTAGCGCTCCAGGCTCGAGCTCGGTAAGGCTCGAACCGAAACTCGAGCTGGGTTCGAGCCTCGACTCAGGCTCGAGCTCGGCTCGATTACGCTCGATAAGCTCAGGAAGCCCGAGTAAGCTCGGTTATTTTGTAAGTTCGGTAGGCTCGGTAACAAGCTCGAGTAAGCTCGGCTCGAGAAAGTTCGGTAACAAACTTGAGAAAGCTCGATTTAAACAAATTCGATTTAGACTCAAGTAGACTCACGAACTATTCGAGCTCGGTTTTGTTAGACTCGCGAGCTCGAGAGCCTCAAGCTTTTTTTTACGACCTAGGTACGATGCTGCGTTAACCAACGTGCGAGGAGACCGATGGCAAAGCTACAACGACCAGCAAGGCAACTGGCCAACTGCACAGATTGTGTTGTCCAACAAAAAGAGGTACGCCAGCGGGATGGTGATAGGATTGGGAAACCGGGTCCTACGCCTGCCCTACCCTGCCTATATATGGCTGCTAGTGCTAGCAAGCCTGCTACCAATTATGGAGTATATCCCGGCCCTAAATCTAAGTTTTTTTCTTTCCATACCTCTTCATCAAAATTAATCATTTTTGTCACTGCTCTTTAATTGCATACCTTTATCACTGTTAGTGCTCTTTACAAATAAACTTTTTATCGCAAATTGAGTTTCCGTTGCAATACATAAACACATGGCTAGCGCATAAATAAATGCCAGATTCATGCCCACCAAACTAGCTAACCATAACTCCTCAGTCCAATTTTATCATGCACATTTTCTCTTAGTTACTACTATATAAAGTAAAAGTTTTTTCCCACATCACTTCATCAAAATTATCTATCTTTGCCACTGCTCTTTAATTACCCACCTTTGCCACTGTTAGTGCTCTTTGCAAATAAATTTTTTATCGCAAATTGAGTTTCCGTTATAACGCACGGGCACATGACTAGTCAATCATAACGCTTCTGTAATAGGAATAAATAGGATCGATCCTGTACAGTACGTCTCTCATCCCCAGTACGTAACATAACTTAATCAAGGGATCCGCATTAGCTGAAAAATAATTGCAGGCGCGCAGGAGCAGAAGCAGGAGCAGGAATCTTTGCTGCCAGTAAAACTGCGAGCAGGAACCTTTGCTGCCAGTAAAACTGCAAGGAATCTTTGTACGAATTGTCGATGCTGAAAGTAATTCGGGATATCGCACCCGAGCACGAGCAGTACTTTTCCAACAACATGTTATCACGAGTTCAATCTTCCAACAGAATGTTGAAATGAAAATTCTTAAACGGTGCAGGTAGATGGATGTGTATCAAAATTAATAGCTGAAGTGTATGTGTACGTAGAATATGTTTATTCTGAACCTTGTATCGGTTTTGTTCATGATTTATGAATGCAATTGGAATATATAATCACCTCATCAGTGTCAGTGGCTTTCCATGCATGTGTAGCAGCTCCGCAACCATGCACCTCGCCGCTCCCACCCTTCACTATTGCCCTCCATCTCTGATCCATCGCCATAAGCGCCCAGCATCCCAGCCACCCCGGTAAGTCTATAAGACCAAAGCATACAAATCTGGGAATAAATTGTATGTTATACTACGTATCTCATCTTATACATAGTAGCATTCTCTAGATCGAATCAAAGTTTTGTGAAATAAGACACAAATCTCGTAGAGAGAACCAAAATAACGACGTTGAAGTAACCACAACGAGATAGAAAGATTGGGCGAAGTCGATCATAAATTCTTTAAGAGAACCAGCCCTCAAAAGAGTTCAAGAGATTGTTGTTTTCTCACAGCCTCGCGAACCTTTTAGGATCCACATATCCTTGCCCTATACAGGAATATAATGCCTCTAATCCTCTTATATACCTTTTGCTTTGGATGTGTTGGCCTGTGGTTTCTTGGCCACTGGGTTTATATGGCCTCTCTGGTTCTCCTCCAAAACTAGGAATCCTAGTCCTATTTAGAATTCATCTATTACAACTTTGTAAATCCTAAATATCTAGATATAAGTCACCATATGTAACATGGTACACTTTGAAAAGCATGATACAGAAAGTTCTTACATAACAATCGGGTGAATTGGCATTATACAACAGAACTGGGGTGACCTCAAAAGAATCTTTTGAAACACATCAATTCAGTCCATGTGATAAAATGGGCAGGTTTGATATTCTTTAATTTTTCTTTGTGGGGAAGTTTGATATCCAACGTAACTCTTCCCAACTTTCAATTCTACCATTCATAGAGAAGTAACATAACCCACCAGATAATTGATTAGGCAAAAACAGAAGTTTAACTTGCTCGAGAGTCGTCAATTAGCTATAAAAATTTCCATTCTAGTTCTACAAAATCCATTTACACCCGGAGATGTGGCTGAAAATCATTCAAAATAAAGTATAATCTTTGGCATGCTATAAGTCGATTGTTTATTTACTGTTTTTTAAGACAAACCAATCTGTCCTCGTACTTTCGGGTTTTATATATGATGGGGATATTGCTTCTAAGTTTTGAGAAGTTATACCTGTCCATATGAATTTGATGTACTACTTGTGATCTTTGTCCAGCTTTAAATAAAGGACAGATGCTAGCCAACTTGCCATCGAAACAATCTGTCAGAAGTTCTGCTGAGATCTTATGAAATAGAATGGGAGAAATTCACTTCAAATAAATGGGGAACATGAACTCTTGCGAAACCTAGCTAAGATGTACGTATGAGTTTCAGCATTTATCCGATGCAAGCGATAGCCCATCGAGAGAACTTCAGTGAAGGGGTCACAAGGTCATGAGGCTCGAATTAAGATTTGTCTAGCCGAATAGCTAGTTATTTTATAGGCTAAGATATTTATTGTCAGACTTATTGATTAATTCACATTGCAAAGAACTTTGCATGTTGATTTATTAACGGGCAATTCTTAAGAAGACGATCACTAATATGTATGCAAAACGAATTTTTTAACAATATATTTTATTACAACAAATTACAGAAATAATGCACATTCGAGGTAATTTTCCGGAGATAATTTCGTTATGGATTTTGGATCAACAGAAGGTTTGTTAATTAGAGATAAGGTTTCCTCAAACATCTAAATTAGGAATCCAAATCTTAACTAATTCGGATTCATCTGTTTATATAAAATCACCCTTTGTACATGTAAATTGAACGAATAAAATAATAGATTTGGCTCCTATGGTTTTTTTCCTTCGAAAAATTTTCACGTTACAAATCTTTATCCCCTTTTGCATCTCTAAATCCTAACAGTATGTACGTAGTACAAGCTATGCTTGCATATCATGCCTAAAACACAAATTGAAGAGACAGTATAATACATAAGCTCTCTCGCTCTGAAAGCATGCACCATAAATCATCACTACAAGTTAACTATGGCTAAACCCCAAGGCCATAGACTGTATGTACCCTGCTCGAACGAAACCCCGAGTCCACATGTATGTACTACTCCCTTCGATCATACATAGTTCGCATTTTGAACATCGAAAGGATCTCTAAACACAGTTTTTTTATTATAATATATTTATAAAATCTAATAATATTATAAAAATACTTTTTTTGAGACAAATCTATACATATGTATGACTTCCACTGATCCAATTTAAATATTTAAAAAGATATTGATAACCAAAGTTTTGAAAGTCTAGCTGTACCTATAACCAAAACTACAACAACTATTTGTGATTGATGAGAGTATATACCTAGGTCGCTTGAAGGATCGATCATGCGTTGTGCACCTCAAAGATATTGCGCGTCTTGACGACGATGTCGTACATGTGGACGAGCTTGAGCTTGGAGAAGTCGCGCGGGACGGAGATGAGATGCACAGTGGAGGGCTGGTGGAACTGCAGCAGGCACGGGTCGTTCAAGTACCTCTCCCAGCCGAGCTCCCGTAGTCGCCTCTCCAGCACATCGTACGACGTCACCACCTCGCCGCCGGGGACGTGCACGAGCACCTTCCGGCGTCGACCGCTGTCCGCGGACACCCCTACTCCGCCGGGGTTCTCGACGCGGCGAACGATGCCGTCCTGGAATATCCACACTACCGACATATTATGTATCTGATGCCTGAATTCTTGTTGTCAATTGGCAAGGAGTTTGTGAGGCAAGGAGGAGTTGCATAAATAAAAGCGAGGACAGGGCTAGGGGAGGGGAGGAGACGGTATCGGTTGGTTGCGCGTTCTTGTCCCAAAAAGGGAAATGCTGCTTCCTTACTCTTTGATTAGCTAAGGTGGGTCCTGCCATGTGGTGTCCTGTCCTCTTTCGAAAAGGCAGGGTGGGGCCTCCCGATCATCGATGCGCCTGCAATTTACACCCATGGGATACGTACGTGCTGGTTAACTAGCGGCGGACATCGTGCATGCGTCAATTTCTCATGAAAAAAAGGACTTTATCTTGTTATTATCTACATAATTTACCAGTTGTTTTTTTAAAATGAAAGGGCAGGAGCTCTGCCATCCATTACCAGTTGTTTTTATCTAGAGAGGTGCTTTGATATTTTTTAAATAGCTACATAAATATTAAAATATAAATAAAAGATCAATAATGATTACTTACCTTTTCTTTTGCCTCAAGATTTATGTAATTTGTATTGGGAGGGAAAGCATTGAAAGACTTTCTTCTATTTATCATTGTTCGAAAGTTGTATAAATAATAATGCACAAATAAATGATATATATATATATATATATATATATATATATATATATATATGTATTCGTTTTTCTACTTGGAGTACATACTCCCACCCTGTCCGATCTCACCAGGATCACACGCGAGCAGTTATGTTTTTGGTTTGGAGCCCAGTCATGCGCATGCACACAGCACACGTTCTGATTGTGTTGAAGCCGCACGGTGGTTTGGAGCCCAGTCATGCGCATGCACACAGCACACGTTCTGATTGTGTTGAAGCCGCACGGTGGATTGAACCAGGAGTACCTACTCCCGGTAGTATATATATATATATATAAAGCAGTAGCGGTTTTTACGATGTACAAACTCCACGACAGAGTTTTGAGGCTTTTAGGCAGGAACCGACGTGCGAGGAGACCAATGGCAAAGCGACAACGACCAGCAAAAAGAGGTGCGCCAGCGGGACGGTGATAGGATTGGGAAGCCAGGTCCTACGCCTGCCCTACCCTACCTATATGTGGCTGCTAGCTAGCTAGCCTGCTACCAATTATGGAGTGTACCCCGGCCCCAAATCAATCAGAACGCTGCTGTAATAGGAAAAAATAGGACCGATCCTGTACAGCACGTCTCTCATCCCCAGTAATAACATAACTTAATCAATTATTAGCTGAAAAAATAATTGCAGGCGCGCACGAGCAGAAGCAGGAGCAGGAATCTTTGCTGCCAGTAAAACTGCGAGGAATCTTTGTACGAATTGTCGATGCTGAAAGTAATTCGGGATGTCGATCGCGCTCGAGCAGTACTTTTCCAACAACATGTTATCACGAGCAGTACTATTTGTTATTGACCAGAGTGTATACCTGGTCGCTTGAAGGATCGATCGTGCGTCGTGCACCTCAAAGATATTGCGCGTCTTGACGACGACGATGTCGTACATGTGGATGAGCTTGAGCTTGGAGAAGTCGCGCAGGACAGAGATGAGATGCACAATGGAGGGCTGGTGGAACTGCAGCAGGCACGTGTCGTTCAGGTACCTCTCTTAGCCTAGCTCTCGCAGTCGCCTCTCCAGCACATCGTACGATGTCACCACCTCGCCGCCGAGGACGTGCACGAGCACCTTCCGGCCCTTGCCGCTGCCTGCGGACACCCCTGCTCCTCCGGGGTTCTTGACGCGGCGGACGATGCCATCCTAGAATATCCACACGACCGACATATTATGTATCTAATGCCTGAATTCTTTTGTCAATTGGCAAGGAGTTTGTGAGGCAAGGAGGAGTTGCATAAAAGCGAGGACAGGGCTATGGGAGAGGAGGAGACGGTATCGGCTAGTTGCGCGTTCCTGCCCCAAAATGGGAAAGGCTGCTTGCTTACTCTTTAATTAGCTAAGGTGGGTCCTGCCATGTGGTGTCATGTCCTCTTTCGGAAAGGCAGGGTGGGGCCTCCCGATCATCGCTGCGCCTGCAATTTACGCCAGTGCGGTACGTACGTGCTGGTTAACTAGCGGCGGACATCGTGCACGCGTTAATTTCTCATGAAAAAAGGACTTTATCTTGTTATTATCTACATAATTTACCAGTTGTTTTTATCTAGAGAGGTGCTTTAATATTTTTTAAATAGTTGTATAAATATTAAAATATAAATGAAAGATCAGTGATTACTTAACTTTTCTTTTACCTCAAGATTTGTGTAGTTTGTATTGGGAGGGAAAGCATCGAAATACTCCTCTTCTATTTATCATTGTTCAAAAGTTGCATAAATATTAATGCACAAATAAAAGATCAATAATGATTACTTATCCATTCTCTTGCTTTAAAGTTTATACAATTTATATTGGAAAGACTATGCACAAAAGTTTTTGTTCAAACTAGCTAGAGGATCGGTTTCTAACATGTAGAAGAATAAAGGGGTTGATCAGAGAACATAGGAATTTAATTTGTAGACTATACTTTCTAGCAAAATAAATAGGATCAATTGATAAAATACCCTCACTTACATGTGCCATAGATAAAATGCTCTGCAATGTACAAACAGATCATTTTATCAATTTCACAAAGTAAAATGAGGCACATCATCAGTTCCACAAATAAATGCGGCCGAGGAGTAAACAAGAAGAGCTTAAAATTAATTGCACTTGAGGTGGCACGGGCAGGGCTGCAGGAACACGTACGTACATGTAGCCCGGCATGCGTATACACATTCCGTTACATAAGTAGCGATACAAATCTCCGTATGCAAGAATTGAACTCCAGTTTCATGTCACCGCTCGTGCGAAGCTGGAAATGCAAGTAAAAGAGAAGAAGAAAATGTAACGCGCCGTCGCAACACAGTTCTAGCTACTTATTATAGTAGTATCCAAACTGGCGACGGTCGATCAACACGCGCGCGCGCGTCATGGCCGCCGTGCGCCACCTTACTTAGGGGCGGCGGCGGGAGCCTGCGACGCGGCCGACTCGGATCCAGCACCGGCGGAGAATGCCTTGGAGGACATCTTGTACTCACCAAAGCCAGCAGACGACGGCTTGACCTTGCCCTTACCGCCCTTCGGGCGGCGCCCGCCGATGGCGCCGCCGGTGTCCCCGAACCCGGGAGGCAGGATGGCCTCGCTGACCTCCATGATGGAGACGGCGTAGGGGCGCGCGGCTACGACCTTGATGAGCTTGGAGATGCAGGCCGCGCCGGGGGCGCCGAAGTACATCTGCCCGTCGTCGGCCTTGGTGTAGTTGACGACGCCGAGGCGCTTGTCGGTGTTGGAGAGCAGCGTGGAGAGCATGGCGGTGCGGTCCTTCAGCTCGTCGAGCTGGATGGGGTCGAAGTACTTGAGGAGGACGTGGTTGGCGATGGCCAGCCGCTGCTTGTCGGCCGGCAGCGATTTGATGGGCTCGATGGCCTTGTCGGAGAGGACCAGTATCGACACCGACTTGAGACGGTTCACCTCCTCGGCGAGCTTCGTCTGCGTCAGGAGTTGCAGGAAGGTGCCGTACTCGGACTTGTCGGAGAGCATCTTCGTCACGTCGAAGACGGCCGGCACCACCGGCAAGGCCGCGGCGAGGAGGAGGAGCAGGATCTTGGGAGCCATCGCGGTTAACAGGGCGCACTGGGATCGATGACGTGATGCATGGCTGAGGGGAGTATGGCTGGTTATAAAGGTTGCAAGGACTTCTATTTTTGGGCAAGGGGCAGCCTCCTCCAGACGTTGTCCTGCGTACGCGCGCCATGAACGCCGTCGTTGCTGCTATGCATGCGCTGGTTCCCCGTGGTATCCGCGTCCATTCTTAATTCTTTGGCCTGAGGATGCGGTCGCGCGCCTATGGTGGGAGAGCCTAGCTAGTTCTTGGAAACGACTAGGGGTGGGCACTTTTAAACCGAACCCGAAAAACCGAACCGAACCGAACCGATTTAACCGAATATTTCGGTTTTTTCGGTTTTCGGTTTTCGGTTCGGTTTTTATTTTGGTACTATTCGGTTTTCACATTTCGGTTCGGTTTTTAAGTCGTGTAGACCGAATAGACCGAAGAACCGATTTTTACTTCACTTGCCTAGTTCACCAGTTGCCCTCGCGTCCCGTGATTCCCATCTGGTCAGTGGTCATCCCCATTCCCCATCACCGACAGAACTCATCCCCAGTCTCCTCCCCTCCTGGCTCCCTTATCCTTTCAATCCCTCCTTTTCCCAAGTGCTTGCTCCACAATCCTTGGTCTCCAGTCTCCACGAATCACGATCCTTGGTCACCAGAGGTGGACGCAGCCGTGGCGCGGAGGCGGATGATCGCAGCCGCATCTGGAGCCAGTCCATGCACCAGATCTGGACTACAAGGGGGGTGCGGGCTGAATCGGAGGAGATTTCTCGGCAAGGTGAGCATTGGCACGCTTGTGGTCCTGCTCCTCCCCGATCTAGTCTTGATTTGGTCTCTCTTATGTTCATCCCAGGGAGATTGGGTTGGGTTCCACCCAAGAAGGCAAGAACCGAGTTCTGTGATTCTAGCTCTTGAGGTTTACAGTCCTTGTGGCCTTGGCCCTGAGATTCTAGCTGTGGGATGGTTGTCTTTAGTTCAACTAGGAATTGGATGCTTTATAGACTAACCACGGCACTTCTAGGATCTGGTGAATTTTTTTATGCCATGTAATAGTAATTCGTTGTTCTTGGATGGGTTTGTGCTGCGATGTTACCCCGAAGGCCTGAACTTCATATGTGATTGCTTGCAGCTAGCATTTTTCTTGCCCTGCTCTTTTGTTCTCTGCAAGTCCTGCTTGGTGGCCAACACATTTTTGCAATTGCTCGATAGGAGATGGCATCGGTTTTACTGACAGACTACTGAGACTAGTAAGCAGTTAGTCCTACTTGCTTAGTTTTTTTGAAATTTGGTGTCTTGTAGAGCTAGAGAACTTGACATTGCTAATAGTAAGTTTCATGCAACTTTTCCATCCAAATCTTCCTGCATCTAGGCCAAAACGTAGATCAACAAGGCAACAAATCTTTCGCGCTCATCTGGCGAGTACCCAGTGCTCAGCTAAATTCGGTTAAACCGAAAACCGAATTAACCGAACCGATTCGGTTCGGTTAATTCGGTTCGGTTTTCAGATCAGTTCGATTTCGGTTCGGTTTTCAAAATCCAAAAACCGAAATATTCAAAAACCGAAAAAACCGAACCGAAAAAACCGAATTAACCGATTGCCCACCCCTAGAAACGACTCAAAAGGGGGTAAATTGCCCAAAACTAGCTAGGTTTGTGTACGTGTTTGTCAAATACAAAAGCGAGCCACATGTTTATGCGACCGAGTCACCTAACTCCCATCTATTTAATTAGCACACAAATGGCAACCTGCCCTGGTTTTTAATTTTTCTAATTGAGTGAATTTTTAAAAAAAACCCACGGGTTTTATGGTCATAATTGTGTTAAACTCTATATTTCTTTTTGGTAACACACTCCCTAGGTTTTATAGTGATAAGTTTTCATAAAACCGTGTACTACCCCTGGCCTTTAGCGAATTACTCATACACCATTGTTATAGATATCCAGTCTGAAGTAAAAAGATAGAAAAATATGCATCAACTCTATTAATATCGATGCTATGATGTTCTACAAGGATGTGGAATGACCAAATCACTAGAAGATAAATGTTTACAATGTATAAGCAACACAAAATTGAAAAATGAATGAAAATACGGTGGAGATGGTTAACAGGGCATGGTGCCGGTGGTCTTCTTGGGCTTTCCCATTTTGTACATGTCATATGACCCCTTTAAATTCAAGTCTAGCTAGGATTTCTGCTTGCGAAGGGTTCGCTTTTATGCTGCAAGTGGAATTCCAACCTTGTCCTTTCACAAAAGTTGCTCCATTTGATGTGGTGGTCACACCGAACATTAATATGGGTCAATGGTAAGGTTGTGGCAACTGCTTGTCTTATGCACAACAAGAGGTATATGTGTGACATCTTTTACACCAATGCAATTATTGAAATGAGGTGCATCTCCAAGTCTTGGATGCACTAAACTGAGATAAGGATCTTTTGGTTTTATGTTGTCTTTACCTAACCATTCCATGCACTCCAAGACTTCTTAGAACTTCATAAAGATTGTTTCAATTGACCGTTCAAACCGATTCTCTACTTGTCTAAATGACTAAGGGTCACCATATGTCCACACGAACATAGCAAGAGGCTATGTAGAATTTATCTCTCCTGTTGAAATCCATATTTTTTTCACCAAAATTACATGCAACTTACAAAATATAGGCCTATTCATTTGAAATGTTATGTAACACTTCTTGCTGCTTCTTAGTTCATCCATAATCCATTGATACCCGGTCACTCTGTAGATTCCTTTTTTCTTCAATAGGTAAGTATCACTATAGTGCATACCTACAACAGTGACAACTATTTGCAGCTTGGAGATGCATTACTTCCCTCCTTTGGTTCTCTAATCCTGCTTGGAGATGTCTTGATTTCCTCTTTTTGTTCCTTTTGTCAGCATGAACACCATACTCACTAGTCGCTATCAGTTGATATGCAATCACTCTAACTTGATGAATGTATCTACAGATAGCATAAGCACACATTATTCTAGTTAAAAAATAAATAGACATGAACTGAGTTTGAACGTCACAATCACAAATTAATGTTTTTCAAACATTAGCATACATGAACTTAGTTCAAACATACATATTAGTTCAATCTAATATAAACAAAGCAAATAGAAGAATTACATAAAACATTGATAAGAATAACATAAAGAAAGCTCCTAGTTCTTTTTCTGACCTTCATAAATCCTTTTCAGCCATACAACCCTTCCATAATTACTCTCTATAGAACAAAACATTGCTCGATATTATGGTTTTATAAAGATATTTGATGCAATAAAAATGGTCATCATTCCCTTCCTCTACTCTAGATTGGACAGCCAACCGTATGTGCTCTATAATCTTATTTTCAGCTTGATCACCCCTTTGCGATGTCATAGAATTGCTAGTAGTCATATAGTTTACTAGAGGCTTTACTTCCTTAATCATAGGGTTCCTTTTGTTCTTCTTTGGACTACGACCAACACTAGTAGCTTTACGCTTCGCATGGCCCTTCAATTCCTTGTTGGCTGCCTTATTTGACCTCTCAAGAATGACCACATCATCATCTAAATGATCATGATGTACAAGTGATTTCTGCAAGTATGCCAGGGATAACAGCATATTGAGTTGTGACATTAGCATTTCAATCATAATTTCAAGCACCTTTAGGTTCTCAAATGGCGCTTTCTTAAATTGGCCATACTTCGAGTTGGCTTGAAACAAAAGTAAAACATGTTATGTAAGCATATAAGGTTTACGGCTTGGCACGATTAGGTCCGACACGACTGTTTGGCTTGTTTATTTGAAAAATAATCGTTTTTAGTCGTTAGAGGCTTTAAAAAATTTAGAAAAATTCAAAAAAAGATATCAAAATTTTCCTATAAATAAGGTGGCAGCCCTCTAATTTCTCTACCAGCAAACTTGCAATCTCTTCTCTCTATTCTTTTGTGAAAATTATCTTGCTCTTGTTGGTACTTTGGCAAAATTCAATGTCAAAAATCTAAAAATCCGAAATCTGGCTTCTATCAAGAAATCAAGGTAATAATTGTGATTTAATTTTTCATTTTGTTAGTATTTTAAATGATATTAAAGTACTAATAGCGTAATTATTTCTTACAGTTGTCTTTATGGAGCGAGGATTTTTGTCTTTCATAGTTTCTGATTTTAGGATTTCACCCGAGGAGCTTCTTGCATCCTATGAAGCTGAAGAAGCTGCAGTACCTGTACCATTTTCAAGCTCTACAAGTGCTACTACGCTGGCAAGCACCGGGGTAAAAAGATCAAGATGCAGTACATCAGGAGTCTGGGAAGATTTCAAGCAAATTTTTGAGACATCAGATGGCGTTCAGAATAGGTATGCTATTTGTAAATATTGTAAGCACAAATTAACTGCAAAATCTACAGGTGGAACGGGGCATTTGAAGAGACATGCTGAGAGCTGTAAAAGAAAAGCAATGGTGGTTTTGAGATAGATGCAGCTCCTATATAACCCCGATGGTATGGTATGTAACTGGGACTACAATTCGAGAGGTAACTCGTGAATCTCATTGTCATCTAATTTCTCCTCAAGATCATTTTTTAAACTTTGGTGAGTCATCTGTATTTGAAAATTATGTTAGGTCCATTCATAATCCTAGGTTTTCTGCAATTTCTAGACAAATAGCAACTAAAAATTTGATTAAGTACTATAATAATTATCGTAATAAGCTAAAAGTGCAATTTAATACTTGTACTTTTTTGTGTCTTTGAGGCTTTATAGAATTTTTTTTTTGCAATAACATTAGATATCGATAATGTTTCAGCAAACACTTCTGCCATAAATATTCTTACTTTGCTTTTTTAATTCATATACTGAATCTTTCTTTAAATCTGGTTTGAAGATGTTAGACCAGTACCTTGAACCTTTTCACACTGCAATATCTTCCTTAAATAATTTTAATCAACAAATAACAACATATAAGGCTTATTGTATTGCAATGAAAGTACGTCCATGTAAGTTTGGTTTGGATATACCTATTAGATAGAACTCTACTTACTTGATGCTTAAATTTCTCATATCCTATAAGTGTACATCTTCTGTTTTTATTAACACATACTATCGTAGCCAAGATGGTCAACCACTACTTACATAGCAACATTGGTATGTTGCTGAATACTTACTATCATTTTTGAAACTTTTTTATGATTCCATTGTTTCTTTATCTGGAATTTATTACTCAGCCTCTCCTTTAATTGTGCATCATGTTCTAGAAATTGCTACCCACTTAAGAAACCACGAAAATAATAATATTTTGTGTGCATCTGTTTATGCTATGAAAACTTTTGAAATATTGACAAGAAATTCCTATGTTATATGCATTTGCGTTTATTTTAGATCGTAGAGTTATAATTCGAGGATTTTTTAATGTTCACTCACCTCTAAGCGATACAGTGGGTACTGATTATTTTAGTTATTTTTTAAATATCTATGCTAACTTATCTTAAGTTTGTACTAAGTATGATCAGAAATTTACTAGAGTTCGCATGCAGCGATCTCCACCAACACCCACAACAGGTAAGAAGAAAACTGCATAGAGAAATATATAGTGTGCAGGTGGCTCTTCCTCAAGGAGTTCGACTACAACAACATCAAGTGCGAACACAACAAGTAGTGGGAAGGTAGTTGCCTATCTCAATAGCGATACTGTCAACTATTAAGAACAACAAGAGGAGGGTTTCAATATTTTGTAGTGGTGGCACAAGCACAAAATAACATATCTGGTGCTTTCTATATTAGCACGGAATGTGTTAATAGTTTATGTCTCCATAGTTTCTTTGGAGTCTGCTTTCACTCTATCCGAAAGAATAATCGAGGAGAGAAGAACAAATTCGATAAGTGAGATAGTGGAAATACTTATCACTATGAAAGGTTGGGAACTACCTGATCAATGAGATCAACACACTACAGAAAATGTTGAGTTAGCGGAGACGTCTAAAAATCTTTATCTAGATTATCAGGAAGAATAATTGTAATCTTTTTTTTTCTTGTATCACTGAACTATAGGTTGTACTCTTTTTCTTTGTCAAAGGTTTTCTCGTGTTGAGTTTTTTACTTGGCATAGTTTTAAATCAGGCCGCCAAACATCAATAAAGCTCATTATTTAATTCCACTTATTTGTCTTATTTTATAATTTATTTCGTATTTTTAGCTTTTTCTTAATTTACATATACCTTTAAAATGTTTTCCTACATCCCTTGAGTTTTCAAATTATTCTAACTTTTTCCTTTCTTTGAAAATTTTCAAAATTTTTATGTATTTTTTATACTTTTTCGATTTTAAAAATTTTCTAACTTTTTTCGATTTTTATTTTATTTTTAAAATTTTTGGTACTAACGGACCGACCGGCCTGTTTAGGCTCGTTGGCCCGTGAGGACCCGTGCTAGACCGTGAGACTAACAGATCATGCTTGGATTGGTACCCGACACATATGACACGACTCGTCTATTAGCAGGGCCTAAACGGTCGTGCCGCCCGGTAAATGGGCCGGCGGCCCATCTGGCCACCGCCCATCGCGAAGCATTTGAAAACGGCAGCCGCCAGAGAGTGTCTCCTGCGTCCTCTCCGTTCCGTTCCCCACCAATCTCTCCCTCCTCGCTTCGGCTGCAAGGGTTTCCGCTCCCGATCCGGCCGGCGATGCCCGACGCTGACGAGCTGGAGGGCACCCAGCGCCTGGCGCACCTCGCCTTCGCGGAGCTCTCCCGGCACGACCTCTCCTCCTCGGCCTCCCCGCCTCGCGCCGACCTCCCGCCGCTGCTCCGCTGCTGCATCCTCTTGCTTCCTATCCTCGAGGCCGGCGATCCTGACCTAGCTGTACGATGCGGCCGCCGCCTCCTCGCATTCCTCCGCGCTGTTCTCTCCCGCGATCCCGACCCCTCCCTCCTCCCCGCCCTCGAGGTAAGTACCCGCTAATTATTTACCCACACGCTTCTTTGGTTGCCTCAATTCCTTCACAAAATGTAATTTCTAGGGACAAGCTGCAAGAGCTAGTTTTTATTTCTTTCAAGAGCTAGTTTTTATTTCTTTCAAGAGCTAGTTTTTATTTCTTTCAAGGGCGAAGAACTAGTTGCGAATACCGATTTTTTTTCTTAATATGGACAAGAAATGATTTTTTCCCTCCTGAAGAGGTGAGAGCTCACTGATTTATTTCAAGAATTTGATTGGTCATTTGGTTCTTGCAGGTGTTCCTTGAGAATCTTGTGGTTAGCGACCAACTGAGGAGGTGCTTCACTTTGGCCGATGATGCCATACAGAAAGGATCAAGGGTCTCCACTGCCCTGTTGTGCCGGGGTGAGCTCCGTGTCGTGCTGGAGCTCATGTCCCACCATTTCATTTCATCCGTACAAGATGACGGGGGATTTAAGCAGTTTTTGAGCGCACTATCTTGGTCGCAAAAGGCGATGGAGGGAACTCTGGAAATTGGCTTGCCGGGAGCTATTTCGCTGGTCCACAGGGGCAGTTTTTCCTCTATGCCGGTTGTTGTCCAAGCTCATTTTGTATTGCTCGCATCCAGATGTGTCGGCAATGGGGATCTGGACCCGCATTTGCTAGCGTTTGAGCATGCCATGAATGCTTACTTGAGATACTTGCCAGCATTGGGTGTTTTCGATGGAACTAGTGGTTTGAAAAGCCCTTTGAGTTGTTCCACCAAGAAGAGACCTTTTAACTCTTGTATCCAAGACGCAACTAATCAGAAGCTAAGATGTCAGATCAATAGGCTGCTTTCATTCTGCAAATCGCACTCTGGTGATGACCTGCACACCAATGAGGGGGAAATCTTTGATATTGCTGTCCACTTCATTGAAGAGAACCAGCATTTGGTTCATGAACAATTCAGGCAGCAAGCTGTTATTGCTGTGAAGAGAATAGTGTCAAATATCCTAGGTTGTGCAAAGCAAAAGGAGATGCATGAATTGGATGCTACAGTTTCAGAGGAGATGATCTGCCTTGCTGCGATACTTCGGTTGATGGGTGCCTCTTTTCTACAAATTCTGCACTGCATTGGGCAAATGAGGGTCACAGATGGCAGGCAAAATGAAAATTATCTATTGCTTTGCAAGAAGTGCAGTTTCATATTCAAAACCATCCGCTTGCTTGGACCGTATGAAGCTAATGAACTTCATAGACATGACTTATTTGGTATGATTGGGAAGCCTGTTGACAAAGAAAGGGCCTCAATGCTAATGCTGGCTCATTTTACTAGCCTATTTGTTTGTTGTTTAAGAATGAGGTTTGGCTTTTTGTGGAAAGGTTGCATTATCATGATGATGGTGGCCATGAATCTTCTGATTGCTGAAGAGGAAAATCTGGGTTTATTTCATTGTCTTGATGGTTCAAAAGATTCTGCAATTTCTTCCATTGACCAAGAGGGTAATTCGAAGGTAGCTCTTGTAGCTACTCAGACATTGATTTCTTTCTGATTCTTGTTGACCTGTCTTTTTTTCTTGTTTCTTTTCTTTCTGTCATTTTATTTCATTTGAAGACCACGAATGCAGGGTTCTTCTCGGAGAAAATCTTCTACAGTAATAGCATTACGGTTCAGTAATTTACAGAAAGTTCATATTCAAGATGAGGTTGAGCATGATTTTGGTGAGGGCAGCAGGTACGCTCGAACAACATTAGCCATTGGGTATTCACAATGGTTCTTGCTAGCCTTAGTGGACATTTTGTATGGTAAAAGTGGGAATGATTTAGAGAACTAGATCTTCTAGCAGTTCTTTTAGTTTATTTTCTTACTCATTTTCTTGTGGAGTACCTCCATAACTTTGTGACCTGTAATTATCCTTGTGAATAAGCATGATATACTTTTTTTGAAGGCTGCATTATTAGTAGTTTTGGTGTGATCTGAAATGGTATGCATGCACATGAATACTTGTAAAGCTATGGAATGTAGCTTCGTAAATATAGACAATAATAGTTAAATAAATGTAATGGCAAAGGTAAAGAATGCTTCCGCATTTACCAAATTTATTTTGTTACAGAATGCATTCTGTCAAACTTTTAAATTTTGTCCAATAATAGATTCAAAAGTACTTGGATTGCCCAGATCAACAGATGGAAATAGAAGTTGATTTCTCATTAGAACTACACCCATGATATTATATTTTTCGTAAATTTTATAATATATTAGTAGTAGTCAAAGATATACTTTGGACACCGAGTATATATATCTAAAACGACATGTATTTAGAACTGGAAGAAAAGAAAATATAGTGAATAGAAGGCCCGGTATTTTCTCTAGTCACCATGACCGTAAAATGAACATGGTTTCATCCAAATGAAAAAAATTTCTTTCTGAAGATGTTTTTTATGTAAAAGAGAAAAAAAGAAGAAGAAATATTGGTTCTCACCAAATTGCATTTGCCTGCAATACTTAGTGATTTGTTCATTTAGTGACATCGTGCTACTATGATATATTGTTAAGATCGAGTTAAGCACCCCTAACTAACTTGATTATAACCTGAATTCCTATAGATGAACACATTGGTAATGATGGTGGACTGTTCTGTTGTTTTCTTTGGACATTTTTTCATATGAAATACTAATTGGATGTTTTTTTGGTAGGCCAGTTATTCTTATAATTTCGGTCTTTGTTTCTTTTGTCAAATAGCTGAAAAGTTTGTCAGTTGTACCAAATGGAAGTTAAATTTGAATTGTGTTAACTTGTTGCAGTTTGCGCACCCTTCGGAGGTGTAAATCTGGAGATAGAAGGGGTGATGCTTCATCCTTTTTCGAGCGCCTTCCGGGATACAAGCAGAAATCTTCAGAGTGGAATGATATCATGGATTATGTTGAATGCAAACCAGGTATGGATTATTCAAGTTGGTGGACGCAGCACAAGAAATTTAAGAAGTATATGGATGAGAAATGGATCATAAGCAAGAGACTTGGTGTGAACAGAAACAAAAGAATGAAGCCTTCAAGGGGAATGCTGAACGTTCCCACAGTAGAAACTCCACAATCCCCCAAACATCCCCAGCCCCTCTCCCACTCCAGCTCCAGTGAGCTCGCCTGCGACGAGCGTGAGGGGGCCTTCAAGGGGAATGCTGAACGTTCCCACAATAGAATACTAGATTTTCTTTTTCTATGAATTGTATTCAAAGTCTCATGTAATAACAGCACCCCTTCCAAGATACATTTGTTCTTAATGAAAGCAGTTTGAGTTCTAGAAACAATAGAGTCAAACCACACAATTTAGTCTAGTCATCAAAATCTTAGTTATGATCTTAAAGCTCACATTCGATAAACAAATAGGACGGAATTTTTGAATTTAAATAGCACCTTTACATTTTGGCAACAAAGTAATGACCCTATAATTTAATCTTTGAATGTCCAAAACCTCTTTATGAAAGTTATCAATCAATCTTTTCAAATCATCTTTCACTAAGTACCAAAACTTTTTATAAAACTCAGTAGACAAACCATTTGGGCCTGGAGCTTTATTAAGCTCCATTTGAAAAACAAGCAGTTTTTATTTCCTCAATGGAGAATTCCTTAACCAACTCCATTCTTTCTTGGTCATTGATTGTATTAACATTCTCCAAGTTGAGAGAAATGTTTGTAGAGTCAGGATGACCAAAGAGGTTTTTATAAAATTTTGTAATATAATTCATAAGATGATCATCTTCCTCAATTAAACCCTCATCTTGTTGCAAATAAGAAATTTTTGTTCTTCTCCTTCTCCCATTTGCCTTAGCATGATAATATTTAGTGTTGTTATCCCCTTAGAGAAGTTCAGTCTCTTTAGATCTTTGCAACCATTTTAGTTCCTCCTGTCTTAAAATTCTAGCTAACTGGACTTCTAATTGTTTCCTTTCTTCCTTGTTGTGGTATTCAAACCTTGAATTTCACTTAATTTATCAATGGAGTCAATCTTTGCAAGAATTTCTTTCTTAAGTTTTTTGTACCAACCCTCTAGGTTTAAATTCCAACCTTTAAGATGTCTACGAAGGATTCGAAGTTTAGTTTGCCAGGAGTCAATGCTAGACAGATCCCCTACAGGGGTTGTCCAAATCTTCTCCACTTCTCCAACTAAGTCATCCCTGAGAAACCAACTTAGTTCAAATTTGAAAGGTTTATTAGTAACATTATTAACACCAGTATCTAAGAGTATGGGAACATGATCGGAAAGTGCTCTAGCCATTGCCTCTATCTTGGCCAATGGACAGTGCATCTCCCATTCCATGTTGACCACCACCCTATCTAATTTTTTTGAAAGTAGGGTTTTCATGATCATTACACCAAGTAAAAGATCTGCAAGATAAATCTATTTCTCTGAGACCAACTTGTTCCAGAATTGCATTAAAAATAAAACTCCATTTATTACAACCACCCTTTTTATTTTTCTCTTTTTCCCTCCTGAATATATTAAAGTCTCCCCATACACAAAGGATACTTATTGGCATGACAAACTTGTGCCAACTCAGTGAGAAAGGTAGGTTTATCGTCCAATTGAGCAGCACCATAAACAATTATCAAGTTCCAAACAAAACCATCATTTTTATTCTGAAGAAGCAACCTGACAAAAAAATCACCATTTTGATGTAAATTTGAAAAGATTTTATTCTTATTCCAACTAAAATGCCACCCAATTTTCCTTTAGAAGAAGACCATTTCCATGCGAAATCTTGCCCTCCACTAAGACTACTCAAGATGAACATAGGAAAGTCCTTATACATAGTTTACTGGAGCCCAACGAAATCCCCACCCCTATTCTTGGTTCTAACCATAGGTTTCACCGAAAAAATCTCATGTGAAGCCTTTTTCTTGGATTTTTTTCTTAGAGGATACCCGTTGAAATTTCCCCAATAGGCTTCCTTTAAGTCCATTGAACTGTTATCCTCATCAGACCATAATTCCTGGAGACCTACAGAATCAGGTACATCCTGACCTGTTTTGTCCTCACCAGGGTTATCATGTTGTTTACTTATATCACTCATAAATAATTTAACTCTAACCTTCTCTTGATCTTTCAGTAGCTAAATATTTGAATCTACTAGATCAAGAGTACAACCAAGATCTATTACAATGACATTAGCAATTTAGGGTAATGAAGCATTAGAAGAAGATAAAACTTTAGGCAAGTTGTTTGTACCTGCATCTATCATGTTTTTGGCTTTTGTTCTTTCCTTGGCCCTGTCCATCACATTCTTATCTTCATTATCTTTGAGTCTGGTGCATCTTTTTTTGTGGGGGGGGGGGTATATATCATTAAGGGTGTGTTTGGCAGGAATTCAGCTTCTCCAGATTCGTGAATCTGGTGAAGCTGAAAATTCTAGCTTCACCAGATTCATGAAACTGAAGCTGTAAGTACATTAAGAGTGTTTAGATAGATCATTTTGTTCACATTTTAGACTAAAAATGTAAACTTAATTCACTTTATTTTATCCTACAAGTTTTATATTTCAGGTGAAGCTGGAATCTGGAGCTCTACCAAACAGGCCCTAAATTGCTTGTTTTGATTATCTAAGTCTTGTTTCTTGACATAGTTAGTTGCTCTTTACTCAAATCTGAAGCTTTCTGGTATGCTGCATCATTGGGGGAAATATAAGTTTAGGTTTTGTTGGTTCAAATTGTATGCTGCATAATTACCAAGAAATCCACGTCAGTACTATCTTTCCATGGCTTGACTGGAAGTCTGGAAGCTTAAAAATGAGCATTATTTGGCTCCTGTGGAAACTCGGTCCTGCAGTCTACAGTACTATTGGGGATTTAAACAGCTCTGTTTTGCTTGTTTTACCAGACACAGTGAATGTAACTAGGTTTTTCCTAAAAACTTGTACTACTTGGGTTTTGCGATTTTGTCATCAGAGTAAAAAAAAATTGTGAGTCTTGCTTTGAACTAAGTAGCTGCAGGTACAAGTAGACAAAACGTTACTTTGATTTGGGCTTGTTTCCTCTTTTCGTTGAACCAGTATCATGTATTACGAACATGTCGTCACCTAATACACAGAGAATGCCTCCAGGGTTCGTCAATGTCATGCACCATGGATGTGCTTTTTCAAATCAAGGTCCCCGAACTTCTGATGGAGGTTAAGTCTCCTTTTTTTCGAATTGACAAGTACGAAATGCTCTACTTTGCAGATGAAACCGTCTAGAAGTTTGTATTCAACATAGCGAATATGATGTTAGCGGCTATTCAACAGCTGGTGAAGCCAGCCAACATGGCAAAAATGCTATGGCGCAACTAGTAGCTAATAAGCCTTTATCACTGAACTAAACCATTTTATTTTTTATGGTGAGATACAAGTTAGAGGAATATGATATCTAGAGGTTGAACCATTCCGTTTGTCCGAAACGGCTTAATGACCTTATTCAACCTCATTCCACCAACTAACACTCAGTTGGTAAGTTGCGAGAAGAAAATTCATAGTTTTGGCAAAGAACATATAGATGTGGTACAATTTCCTCAAAGAAAATTACGCTGCTGACTCATGCTTCTCTCACATTGGACTAGCCGTATTCCGAGAAGGCCCAATTAAGACGATCTACATGCATGATTACTACGTAAAATATTAATAAGAAAACCAAAAAAAAAGAGTAGCTGCATATTGTCAATCCCTAATGATCCCACTAATTATAAACGCTTCCGTCCGATTTCTCCGCCTCCGTTAGTTTGCCATCAATCAGAGTGAGACGATCATCACGAGAAGCGCCACGATACCAAGACCTGCACAGGCCACCACCCTGCCGGCAGCCGACCCTTCGGGCCCATCCGCAGCGTCGTCGCTGCTCTTCTCAGGCGCTGGCGCGTCGGCCTCCGACGGGCCGTCCGCCATGGGCGAGTCCGCCGCCGGGGCAGGCGCATCGGCAGGTGCGTCAGCGCTGGCATCGTCAGACGGGGCCGGGGCGGGGGCCTTCGGATTGGGCGGAGGAGCCGCCTTCTTGCTCTTCGGCGGCGTCGGCGCCGGCGCCTGAGCGGGCGTCGCGGCCTTAGCCGGGGCGGGCGGCGGAGCGCCGGGCTTGCTGTTGTCGGTGGAGCCGATGCTGGGCGGCACGATGGCGGAGCTAACCTGCAGCACGGATATGTTGTAGGGGCGGGAGGCGATGGACTTCACCATCTGGGACGTGACCGGCGCGCCGGGCTCGGCGGAGCCGAAGACCATGACGCCGTCGGCGCGCCTGCTGTAGTTGAGGAAGCCCATGCGGTTGGTGGCCTGGCCGGTGGACTGGAAGAGCGTGGTGAGCACGGCGGAGCGGTTCTTCATGGCGCCGAGCTTGGCGGTGTCGTAGTAGTCGAGGACGACGTGCACGGCGAGCACCTTCCGCTGGACGTCGGAAGGGAGGGAGGAGATGGCGCCCACGGCGCCGTTGTCGACGGCCAGCACGGTGATGGTCTGCCGGCTGTTGATCTCGTCGGCGAGCTTGTTCTGCGAGAGGAGGTCATTGAAGGTGGAGAAGTCGGAGAACTCGCCGAGGATCCTGGTGATGTTGAAGGCGGTGGCCGGCGACGCCAGGGCAAGGAAAAGAAGGAGCGCGGCGGCGGTTGAGGCGTTCTGAGCCATGGCTGTCCCGCTTGCTTCACCGGAGTTTGAGGTGCGATGAGGAGTAATATAGAGCTAAACTTGGGCAGTGGCGATGCTAAACTTGGACCTCTGCATCTGCATGGTCGGGCGCCAAGCTTCTCGATCGGGTTGCCTGTGGCTGTTTGAGCGGCGATAAGAGTTTGACCGAGCGAGCCATCTATCACTCGTCAGTCGGGGATCCTCTGACAAAATTTCACATTGCCGTTGTCAACATTTGAGCGGTTGAAGCGACCAAGAGGTGGGTGTCGTGCCGCACCGGTCCGACACAGTGCTTAAATTGTGCCAGATCGCGATGGTCTGTTGTGCCGGTTCGGTTTGTCTTCGGCGAGTCCAAACATGATCTATTTGGGCTTCGTACTTGTTTCGTGCAGTGTCGGTCTAGACCCAATCTATTTGCACTATTGCGACAGAGTAAAAGAGCCGGAGACACATGAAATTGAAGCAATGGATACAAGTATTATGGGAAAAAGAACTAAAACTTATTTATTCTTGAATAGTTACAGAGAACGAGGGGATGTGCTGAACACGAGCGAGAGAGGAGGCAATAGGTGAGAAAAAGAGTGAGCTCTCCCCTCTTGCCCGTCTCTCTCAGGTATCGGCTATGGGGGTGGTGTTCGTGTTGTTAAGTGCGTCTATAGCGCTCATGCCCTGCAGGTCGGTGATCTTCAGGTTGGATTTCTTTCTCATGCCCTAGATCATTGGGTCTGGTACAGCCCATACTATAGTGTCATACTAAGCTATACCGCTCATTGTGCTCGGTACGGTCTACTTTGTTTTGAACTGAGCTTTGTACTAAACCGTGTCCGTCATGCCTCGAGCCGGCAAAAAAAAAAAAAAAAAAAAGCGCCCAAATGATGATACTCGCGGACACGACACTCTTGAGCACTCACTATCAGAGGCGTGCATGAAGCCCGTAAGCTCCATGGTGGCCATGCTCAACACGAGAACACGCCTGATTGCGTATCGGCGTCATCCTGGCATAGTGGCATGCCAGTAAAACAATATGTATTAGGTGTTCTTATTGTATAGTAGAGATATATATTTTAGTCTCTACATAATTTTGAAGGCATTTTTCAAGATCCCGTAATGGTGCACTGCATGAATTGTTTTTTATAGAAATGTCTTTAGGTTCTATATGGCGTCTTTGTTTTAACAATTTACAAAATGCCACTGCAGTCCTCATTCCATATTCTTTATCTAAAACAGCTCAAATAGTATCTCAATATTTAAGGCACCTTCTGAAGTGCCGCAAAAAAGTGTATTTACAATATGATATGTCAATTTGCAAAGACAAATAAAAAATATCTAGAGAAAAGTGTATCTACGTCATGTTTTTGTTACAGTGAGTATAGCATTTTTCAACCTTTTTCAGACTCTCTCTAAAAAAGATGCTCTCTATGCCTTCTACTTATTCTCACGGATTGGCCCGGGATCGATCCCAGCTTAGATTGGGTCATCCAAATAAGACCTAATTAAATAGATTGCCTAACAACATCCAAATGGTTTGATTATATTTGGGCCCGTGAGATTGAGCGCCAGATGCTTTCGTTTTTGTTGTATCCAAGTAAACAAGTTATTTTTAGCCCTTGATGTTAATATAGTTGATCTCATGAGTCACCCTCCCTTATATATACCCTCCTAGACGGATAATTATCCGGATCGGGGCAAACGGATACGGAGCGGATATGGGGAAAGTGATATCCGATGGATACGGAGCGGATACGGATATCCGGTATCCGGATATCCGGATTCTCAATTAGGCGCGGAGCTGGGCTGGCCCGAGGCCTAGGCCCAACAAGCCAGAAGTTCTAGCGATGGAAGATGGATGCCTGGATGGAAACCCTAGTCCCTCACTCCCTTCATCCCTTGACGGCTTGACCCTTGGCCCTTGCACTGGCTGGCGGTGGCGGCTGCCCCTCGCCGCCCCTGCGCCCCTCCGGCCCTCGGCCCTCCCGGCGTCGACCACTGCGCCCCTACCGCCCCTCCGGCCCTCCCGACCTCCAGCCATCCATTCGCCCGCCGCTCCCAGTCCCGAATCGCCGATGCACGGTGACCGCCCGCCCCTGCTGCCCTCCCGACCTCCAGCTCCCTGGGCCCCGCCTCCAGGCTCCGACTCCGACCTCCGCCGCCGCTCGCGCCTCCAGCTCCAGGATCCTGAGTCCCGACCTTCGCCTCCAGAGTCCAGAGTCCGCCCTCCGTGTGTTGCTGCTCACCGACCCGGCCTTCCACGCTCGCATTCATTCACAAATGCATCTTTGCAACAATGAATCATATTCTCTAATCAGAAGGTATGTGGCATTTCAGCATTCATTCATAAATGGTATAAATTCTTACTGATTAAAATGTTTGACACTAGCGATTGTCTTTCCAACCAAGCAATTACTTACTAATGGTTATGCTCACGTAAAATCATGCACGATCTTTGTTATTAGAAATAATTACTGATTTGTTAGTTGGTTAGTTGATTCTTGATTAGTGATTCTTGATTTGTTAGTTGAATGATGGTTAGTTAGTTCTTGATTAGTGATTATTGATTGTTAGTTGTTCAATCCCTTTCCTAATTCGGTAATTCTGCGATGTCCAACGCACAGCGTGGTGGTGAAACGCCCATGCGATGTCCAACGGCAGCGTGGTGGTGGAACGCCGATTGAGGTGATCGATGTTGGTGGAAGCAAAGACAATAGCAAGAAAAGAGGATGCTCCTCGATTTCGATCGGAGGAGAAAGCACACACCGTGAAGATTCGTTCAATCGAGCTCAACGCAAGTCCCAAGAACGTCCTCGACCAACAATGGTATCCAAAGGCAAGAAACCAGTGTCAAAATTGGCAAAAGCCATAACTGTGAGAGGTGTGCATTTTACTTTCCCTACAAACATGTACACAGAACTTTACAAATCCGATAATCTCCATTTGTGTGAAAGCAACTAATAAGCAGCACTGCAATCAATTCCTTATGCTTATGTGGATAATAATATCTTTGCTTATGAACCAGATCAACTCGTTATGCTTATGCTTATTGAAATTTTATTGTGTTATAGTTTGACATATTATTCCTTATGCTTATTGAAATTATGCATCAGAAAACTCTTCATTGAGGCCGGCTCTTGCTCCTAGCACCACACCGGACAAGAACTTACAATCAAAAGGTAATGAAAGCCTATAATTAAATATTGTAAATGGTCATGTATATATGTTTATAATAAGAAGCTAACACATATGTTTTCCTGTAGCTATTGATATGCAATCTGGAAGTTCAAGTGCAAGTGTAGCTGCCAAAAAAAAATGCAAGTGCTTGTGCAAGTGCAGCTGCCAACATAAGTGAAGATGAATGTTTCAAACCTACAAAGAAGCTAACATCCTTTGTTTAGGATCATTTTACCAAATATTTTGAGAAGGTGGAACAGCCGGATGGTACATTTGACAAAGAGTTATGGGGTAAATGCAATCGCTGCAAATTCAAAAGAAAAGCTACGAGCTCAAGTGGCACATCAGTTTTTAGCAATCACTTGAAGTCAAAGCACAATGTTGTGAAAGGACAACAATTGATCGAACAACACAGTGAAGGTATTGAGACATTTCGGTATGATCAACAAACCAGTTTGAGATACTTCTATATTGCTATAATTATGCATGAGTATCCATTCAATATGGCTCAAAGACGAGTACTTTGTCAAATTTATCAATTCCATGCGACCTAATTTTCCTTTGAAGTCTCGTACATCGTCAGAAGAAATAATGGAAATTTATAAAGAGGAAAAGAAAAGGTTTTATGATCATTTCAAGACCCTTTCTTGTCGGTTTAGCACAACCATAGACATGTGGACATCAAATCAAAATAAAGCCTACTTGTGTGTCACGCTGCATTGGATTGATGATAATTGGACTATGCAAAAAAGAATCATCAACTTCATGCATTTAGAAGGTGTGCATTCAGGAGCAGCATTGAGTGGGACTTTTTTTGGAAATATATTGAACTGGAATCTTGACAAGAAATTGTTTGCTCTCTCTTTGGACAATGCTGCTTCTAACAAGGTGGCAGTTGATGATGTTATTGGAAAGCTAAATGCTAGAGGTTCTCTTGTTTGTTCTGGCAAATTCTTTAATATTAGATGTGCTAATCATATATTAAATCTTGTTGCTAGAAAGGGTATGGAAATAATTGGGCAAGGTATTGAAAAAATTAGAAAGTTTATAACAACTGTGAAAAATTCTCCTCAACAATGGGAGGCTTTTCAAAAGTGTGCCACAGAATGTGACTTGGAAACCCAAAAAGCTCTCTCTTTGGATGTTGCTACAAGGTGGAACTCTACTTATCTAATGTTGAGCAATGCCATTTATTACAAGTATACTTTTGATAGACTTTCACTTAAAGATCCTGCTAGATATGAGCGCATAACTCCTTCGGATGATGATTGGAACAATGCACATAGTATTTGCAGGTGTTTGAAAAAAATTCTATGAGATCACTTTGCTCTTTTCTGGAACTTGCTATCCTACTGCAAATCATTTTTTCAAGAAATTTTGTGAGATCAAGATTTCAATTAGCAAATGGTGCTACAGTGATGATGTTATAATAAGCAGATTGGGAAATTCTATGAGTGGTAAGTTTGATAAGTATTGGGAGCTTACAAACATGGCATTGGCAGTTGCTGCTTTTCTGGATCCCAGGTATAAAGACAAAACGATTGCACTATGTCTAGCTAAAATGTATGACTCTTACAAAGTTGAGCTAGAAAATGAAAAAATTATGGATGTGGTGAATGATTTGTTTATGTTTTATTTATCCAACATGGCTACAAGTTCAAACAGTAAGCCCTCTAATTTGAAAGAGAATGACCATTCTTTGGCCTCCAAGTCAAATGACCTTATGGGTGACGATGAGGATGATCTAAATCTTGATGAAATCTATGAATCTGATGGGGATCATAGTGAGAAATCAGAGTTGGATTTATACAAATCTGAAGGGCCATTGAAGTTTCGTGAGAGTGATGGAGTATTTGATGTTTTGGCATGGTGGAAGGGTCAAGCAAGTAGATTTCCTATTCTTTCACGTCTTGCTCGTGATGTGCTATCTATGCAATCCTCGGCGCTTGCTTCAGAGTCGACTTTTAGTGCCGGTGGGACGTGTTATTGATGCTTTTCGTGGCAGCTTGATCTCGAATGTGTTGAAGCTTTGGTCAGCATAAAGGATTGGATTCTCCATTCAAGAGGAGGTAAACATTTCATATTGATATTAGCTTGATTGCATGATAATTGATGACTATTGACTAGTATATTACTTTTACTTATTTTGATTCTATGAGCAAGATAGATTCAATTGTTGAAGAATTAGGTGTTCTGAGTCAACCGACAAAACAAATGCAATGTGTTCTACTACTATCGATAATTTGGAGGTATGCGCAACATATTACTTTACAAGCCACATTTTGAATAAAAAATAATTACGGTCTAATGTTTTACAGGATATCGCAATTGATGAAGATGAAATGACGCTGAAAGACTGACCGGATCCTCTGCGAATGTTGCTGGAAGAGAGATGTAAATCCAATCCATCAGCGACTAGTATCGCATTCTCAGCTGTCTTTTTGCTTAGCAGAATACTAGAATTTTGTTGATGTGTCAAGTGGGCTAGCGTTTGTAGCATTTGCATCAGCATCGTCGATAACTATCCCCGATCTAATCTTTGTCGATCAAATGGAATTTGACTTATTTGGAGTTGGATGCTCCTATGTTAAGATTTCGTTAACTTATGTTTGTTTTGAACACTATATGTTTGTGGATTATATACTCTAAATCCTAATATTCTGTGTTGAAACTTGTGTTTTCGCGTTTGCATATTATCCGACTAAATATTCGGTTTCGTTTCCGTTTTCGATCCGACTCCGATTACTATCCGTTTTATTATTATCCGATACCGATTTAATATCCGATCTGTTTTTAAATTATCCGTATCCGTATCCGCATCCGGGTGAAAAAAATATGAGCGGATATGGAAATGCAACTATCCGACCGAATCCGCTCTGTTTTCATCCCTATTAACCCTCCTCACCTCTCTCATCCTCAACTCTAGGCCTACTATATAACCAAGTCATTGATTGTTTGTAGGCCATGAGAAAAATAAAAGTAAGAAATATAAAAGGTCCTAGTTTGCCGCACCACAAATATTTTTCTCTGTATGTGCTATTGTGTTCGTGTGCGTGTGTTCATTATGCAAGGCTAAAACTAACAGTAACATTGCTTTTACATATGCTTAGCTCTGGTAGCCTGTAGTAACCTTCGAGTCATCAGTTCCCAAACATTTCCATGGTACACCATATTAATATACCGTCTATTAATGGTGTAGGAAATTCTTTTTTAGGTTGACAAGAAGTTTCGAGAACTAAAAGATAAAAGCATGATGAAGAAATCTAGCCCATTTGCCTGGCTCTGGCCGGGGTGTACTGCATGCCTGCATGTGAATTTGCTTTCCTGAACTAGACATCATTGGCTTTTATCATTAGTGCATTAGAGGTATTTGGTTTTGAATTATCAGGCAGCTAGACTATGATAAACCGCGGTAACATTTGAATTGTTGGAGTTCATCTGGATTCTCTTATTGTAGCATTGGCATGAATGCTACTAATTTCATAATGTAGACTGCCCCTTCATCTGTGTTATATGTTGTTGTTGCTTGCCCTTAGGCTCTACAACTTCCTCATGGACCTACTGCGATTCAACTTGCAGAAGCAATGGCAGATAGAATGGAAGCAGCGGCCTGCAGCACCCCCGTCGGTGCTCGTGACGGCCGGCGGTCTTTGTGCCGTCGAGGTCGAGCAGCTTGATGACTGGAAAGCATCGTATATGAAGCATTTTCCTGAATTTTCGTCACCTCCGCAGCCGATGGTTGTCTGTCAGAAGTCAGAACCTATTGGAGACCTGTTGACTATCGTTCTCTCTCTCGTTTCATGTACGTCAACCATAGATAGGATTGAGGAGGCACTCCAACCAAGCCAATCAGCTGTGTACACCTCTTGGCCACAGTTTCTCTCCGCTGTTCCCTTCAAGACCTACCTGGCTACGGATTACCTGCAACAAGCTGCATTTTGTAATCCTCCGAGTAGATTGCCCACCACCCAGTTCACCCTCAGAAGACGTGTTTGTTCCCTAAAAAATGGCCAAGTAAACAAAGCCACCACCTGTGGCCGCCACTCCTAAGCTTTACACAACGGTAACTGCGATCGCACCGCCGGCCATGGCTACTAAAATTCCTAGCAGTGATCTTCAAACCAAAGCGTAAAAGCGTCCCTTAACCCAAAGCATTTGACTTGGAAACGCAATCTTAGCAGGCACATCAGCGAGACAAAATGACCCTTGCTCTATATAAGCTCTCACCTCTTGTGTTCCGTTGTCCTATGCAGCAGCACTTGCCCATTGTCAGATGGAGCACCGGAGACCGGAGACGAAAGCCATGGAGGAGGCCACCTCGCCGTCTGGTCTCCTGCGTTGCTCCGGCGGCGGCGAGCTGGGACAGTCCATGAGAGAGTACTGCGCCGCGACCGGGAGGGTCCCCTTCGAGTGGGAGGACGAGCCGGGGAAACCCAAGAGCCCGCCGAGGGTGGACGTCGTCCTGCCGCTGTGCCCGTCGCCGGCGATGCAGAGCGCGCGGCTCGCAGATCAAGACGGCGGACGGCAGCGGCGGAGGCTGAAGCGCCGAATGGATCATAGCTCGGAGTCGGATGGTTTTGAAGGGTGCTTGCCTGTCAAGTTCCACCTGAGGAGAGCTATCAAGAGGTGGGACATCGTTTGCTTTTTCAGAGGAGAATGATCTTCCAAGAACTGAAGGCTGTGGAAGTGCTTGCATCTGAGAAGGATGTGTGCTATGCTGCGCCTTTGCGACAAACGTTAAACAAGTAATGGAATTTTAAGCCGTCTGTATATGGATAATTTGTAAATAAAGCATGCAGTTCACCTTTTGAGAGGTGCTTCTACGTAACTCTTTGTTTGCTTCAAAATTTGTATAAATTGTATTAAAAAGTGATGCATAGAAATACTATTCTTACCTTTTTTTTAATATACCGCAAAATGAATGTTTATTTTGATCTTTTATAATCAAGGGATAACTGGGTGGAAAACCATAACATCAACACAAAAAAGGATTGCAAACGACGAGAAAACTTCCAAGGGAAAAAATCTACTTCACTTTCTTCAAACTTGGAATATCGCGATTCCAAGTATGCAACGAAAGTGTGTTTTGTGCTGAACAAAGGAAGACAGCAACCAGAGTTTAAGCGTCACAACAGCAGCATCGACGTACAAAAGTATTCTCTACCTCTCTCCAGCGCTGCTACCTGTCTCATGCATTTTGGCAAACCTTTTGGAGAATTATTTTTTAAAATAATATATTTCTTAAATAATTTTACAAAAAGAATAGGCTGATTTTTTTTTACAAAAATACATCACTGTTGCGACGACATATGTGTATTTTATCACAAATTGAATTGACCAACGGATTATTTTATCATGGATTCGTTTGATCGACAAGACTGAGACTTCCATCGCCATTTGAATTGGCGACTATTACCAATTCAAATGATGATAAAAGATCCGTAGCCAATTCATTTGGCGACAAACCTTCTGTCGCCAATTGAAATAGCGACAATAGTGTATTTTGTAAAAAAAAAATCTATGTATTATTTTTACAAAATTATTTTAAAATGTGTTATTTAAAAAAAATCAGTACTTGGACATCTAATTAGCATGCCAACCATGCAATACCTGTGAAATTCTGGGGAGGGAAACAGCGAACCTAGCACTATAGTTACCGTACAATCATGATTTGCAGGTAAATCTCAGAAGTCAATTCAAGCTGCAAGATAATAACTGTTAAAAGAAGATGGAAGGATCTGATGCAACAGACTTAACTGTTACTAGAGTTGTCCACTTGTCCTATGAGACAGTGATATCACAGGTAAGGTAGTGCTGCAGCAACATTTGCAATCATCACCGAAAATTTCGTTCCACGGTATACAACTAAAAGGAAAAGCTGATTCACTTGGTAATCCATGTGAAGCATACCTGAAAAATTACTTAGAAACAAACACAGCTGTAAGCATAGGAAATCTAGGAGTACATAAATACAAACCATTGCTTGGGGCTCACCAAATTATATGCAGAAACATCATGTAAAGATGTAAACCCATAGTTTCAAAATATGCCACCAATTTATGTTTTCCTGGAATGTCGACAGAGCAAATGATGAAAACAGGACAAGGGAGGACAAGATCTCATAGGCTACAAAGTTTTGCAAAGTAACTAGCCATCAAGGTTATACATCTACAACGTTTTGCAAAGTAACTAGCCATCAAGGTTATACATGCTCAGTAGAAACACATCGCCTACTATGTCCACCAACAAAGTCCAGCTGTCCACTGCAACCCAACATCAGAATATGTTGCATTGATGCCTCATCCTGCGAAACAGTACATTTTTTTTTCATTAGCTAATCAGAAGCTGAGCAATCAACTAGCAAAATACCAAGGTACTAAAAGGCCACAAGATCACTGATTATTAATGGTCTTGTGCAACAAGTTACTAATAAGTTAGCTGCCAAAACAACTTAACCCAGTAACTTTCCATTTTCCAAAGCCAAACTAAGAAGTCATAATAACACTTGACCTTCTGCAACAAAAACGTTGGGAAAAAGTATTTTGATGAAAAGCATTTAGGACCATAAATTTTCCAAGGTCATGGGGGATGCGGAAATATTTATGGCAAAAAATTGATCATCAATAAATTGCATCAGAAAAGCCACATAAGACAGAAAATCTTAATATCTGACAGCTATAAACTATTAATTAGAGTGCAACAATTTTCTAAGATTGAGCTAATCCTCAGAAGTAGGATTTGTCAATAGTCCTACATATCTTAGCTAGAAGCAAAAGTCCAAAGTAGGAAAATTATGACAATCTGAAACCACATTATCCCCATGATAAAAGCACCTTTGCAAAATCCATTTATAGGTGTTACGTCTGCAGGGTTTTAAAAAGTGGCCTAGGCAGGCGCTTGGCGCCACCTGGCCACAATGATTGGCCATAATCGGTCAGCTGGGCAGCCAGAGCACCTAGGCAGGCCAAAGGGTAAGGGGGACAACAAGTTGCAATCTCTACTTGATCTCATTTCCATTTGTGCATGAGCAAAACTTCGTCCATGTGTTTCCTATCTTTCATTGATACATGAAGTGCCATCACTAGTACTAGCACAAATCCCACATTACCATATGCATCTATGTGAGTATGTGTTTCATTGATACATGAATCTGCCATTTGACACTGTTTGCTAGCGCTTCATAGGTGCCATGCTGCCACCTGCTTAGTGCTTTCTAGAACACTGCACGTCCATTTGAACAATTTTATCATTATTATAGAATGACAAGGCAAACAATTGTTATCGTTTGTGTACTTCAGTCCCATTGGAAGTCATCCCAAGACATTCTACACATCTGATACACGAAATCATATTGCACAATCTCATCGCAGCATACAGGAATCAATCCATGTAACTTGCTAGAAGCCTAGAAGAAAGCACTAATCATAAAAACATAACCAAACACAAAAACCTAATGAAAACTGAGTTCTATTCAGGAAAAATATTAAAACAATAAGCTCCAAATTATACAAGAGTAAAGGTTTAGAAACATAACATGCTGTCATGCTTAAATCACATCCATCAGGACTAGTTAGCACTTAACATATCTCATTTCTATATAGAGTCAGTAATCCTGTGTAGCAAATTTGTCATAGCCTTGTTCAGTGTGAAAAATGCCAAAACAGTTACACATGTACCAGATCTCAAGGACTTTAGTAGGGCATATCTAACAACTAGGATTTGAACTACAGATAAACAACAAAATGGTTCTGGAGCTGAATTATGGAAAGCAAACCAGTTTCTTACTATTTGGCAGCTGAAGCAAATAGTTGGTTAGACCAATAGGCAATAACATAACCAAAATAGTTTACAAACCATAGTTACCGGATATGCTATAAAACCCTGCAAATCACAAACCGGATTCATCAAACCTGAACCAGTTTAGGATATGGAGTTCGTGTTCGCAGTGGGAATTGGAAGAAAAAAAAAGGAAAACTAAGAACCTGAATCCCATACTGCGAAACAAAGCAAAGAAACCTTAACATAATGGTGCTCTTCATGTACTCAGGACTCAGGAGTATCTGCTCAGCGCTGTCAAGAAGTGTTATGAACTCAATGTAGCTCAGTTTAACATGAAACTCTGTTTTTTTTTAACAATGTAAAGATCTCCAACACACATATAATTCATATATACAACGGTTTGGCACACATATGCCCTAGGTAACACATATTGTAGGCTTATAGTCCTTGTTCATCATCTATTAATTAGCAAATTTGCTAACAAGCAGTATAACATATCCACTTCCTAACTAAAAAATCCGAGCACAATTCAACACAAAATTCCATAATCAATAGAGCTCATGTCATGCTTTTCAGTAGAATTCAAATCAAGTCCCAATATAGAAGCAAGTAATTGCAAAATTCAAACCAATTAAAGCAGTAACAGCTAAGAGCAAGGAAATCCGAACCTTTCCCCTCCTCAGCGGTTGCACTCGGGTGGCAGGGGCCGGTTGAACCCACCCCGGCGGTTCATGTACTGCCGAGGCTGCCGCTTGGTGACGACGCGCACGCCGCTGACGTCGGCGTCGGGGACGTGCTTCCCCTTGGTGGAGTCGAACCCAACGGGGATCCCCATCATCTTCATCATCTCCAGCTCCTCCGCGTCCACGTCCCCGTCGCCCGACGCGGCTGCCTCCCCGACGCCCTTGGGGGTCGCGGGAGGGTCGGGCTTCTTGTCACCCTTGAGGTCTGCGGCGGGGGACCCGTCGCGGCGGCGCTTGTGGCGGCCGGCGTCAGGGGAGTGGGACCGGTGGGAATGGCGGCGGTGGGAGCGGTCCCGGTCAGCCGAGGGGGAACGGGAACGGGAGCGCTTCCGGTCGCGGCGGCGGTCGCGCTCGCGCTCGCGCTCACGGTCGCGATCCCTCTCCTTCTCCCGGTAGCGATGACGGTCGACCTCGCGGTCCCTTTCACGGTCGCGGTCACGCTCCCGATCGCGGGGCTTCTCCTTGTCGCCGCGGCGGTCGGACATTTGTGCGAGGTAGGGTTTTGCTGCTTTAGCTCAGGGCTCCAGAGGAAAGGGAAAGAGGGAATAGTTCACTGTAGTAAACTCTTTTTTTTTTTTTTACAAAACTAGACCATGCGATCTTTTTTTTTACGAAAATGGCCCTGTAGCCCACACCTACCGCGCTTGAGGAGTTCGGAAACGGCGCTACCTGAGCTCGGAACAGCCTGTTCCTGTGCACAACCCGACTTCCTGCGCTCGCCCCGCCCTACGTGAGGACGCGAGCTACACGGGCACTCCCTCGCGTGCGCCCGTCGGCCCCAAACACACGCGCTCGGCGCCCGCCCGACTCGCTAATCAGCACGCATACCCGCGACCGTGCGCCCGCGCCTACTGCGCTTTCCGTGCGCGATAGGTTTAGGCCACGGGTTATTTTTGCAAAATATTTTATATAGGGATTAGTTTTGTAAAAAAAATAATAGGACTACTACAGTTAACAATTTGCAAGGGGGCACTGTGTGTTCGGACGAATTTCTTTTGAATGCTCTAATTTTATTTTCAAATTCCATAATAGACTCACATTAGTTTTCAAAAGGAAGAAGTTAATTTACTAATTAGTATCCTAAACTTTGCTCGTAAGTTTATCGAGTAACTCGAACTATGAATCCAGACATTCGATCTCTCAAACTTTGCATTAGGTTCAAATAACATCCTGACCTGATTTTAGGTAGTGGTATTGCTTGTGTGGCGTATTAAGTGGATGATCTTACCATGTAAGATGACACACTGGTCAAGCTAATTCAATGATAGGTGGGGCCATATGGGCTTCTCTCCCTGAGCTTCCTATCATGCTTTCATGGTTGTCAGCCATCATAGCTTCTCTCTCTCTATTTTGATTTGAAAAAGAAACCCATGTGAGCCCCACTTATCATTCTACATGACAAAAAACATTTACTCATCATATTAGATGGACAATACCACTAAATAAACCGGATGCGAGTGTTATTTGAACCAACTATCTCTCTCTCTTTGGCACACACATATATATAGGCAACATATCTAGTGAAAACTTCCTTTACCATGAAACCTATGTGTACAAATTTTCTAACATTCTCAAAAATTTACCATACATAGGGTAAGTGAGCTTCTACAATCTTGCAAAATTTGAAAACCAAACTCAATCGCATTTAAAAGATATAAAAAATACAAATTCAGTTTGAATAGTGATTTTTTACTGTTTAATACTATTCATCTCGCTGTTTGCCTTTTTCATATCCTTCAAATGCGATTGAGTTTGGTTTTCAAATTTTGCAGAATTGTAGAACCTCATCTCCCCTACGTATGATAATTTTTTGAGGATTTTTTAAAACTTGTATATGTGGATTTTACAGAGTTTTTACAGTAAAAAAGATTTTCACTAGATATATGTGTCACAGTATATCACATTTGCGGTTTGGTATACTGGCGGGCACAAGAGGTAGGACCTATGTATGCCAATCAAATGGTTCTTTGCTGAGTTATAGAAGAAGTTAAATGCTTACCGCTATCGTGTTTGCACCTATGTTAGTCCGGTTTACAGCTATAGATCTAGAGTAGACTACAGCGTATGAGCTAGAGTCAAACGACATCGACACTCTCTAACCTAGTCTACATAGTTCCTTTAATATATAAATACATAATAATCTTATTACAAGTTACACGTTAGTGTTTCGAGTTTGTATTGAACCCGACAATGCCGGTGATATCCTTTCCTATATCCGCCCCTGTATAGGTCAATGATTCCTTGATGAATACGTGATATGAGTCATATGACAACCAGCTCAAAAGGTCTTAATTTTTTTCCGGCTATGATACGGACAAAGGCATCAGCTTCTCGGTTTAGTAAGGTTTCCAGGTTCCAGCAGCAGAACACAAATGTTCATGCGATAATGAAAAGGTTTCACGTGGAACTATTCTTTTTTTAAAAAAATACAGCTACAGTATTATACCAAACTCTAGCGTATGAGCATTCTGGCGATAATTCCCATCCCAAATGATTCACTTCGTGTTAGGATGCAACGTACACAGACGACGCACCACGTGGTAACGCAACGAACTTGTAGACTAACAATGTTAATTCTACCTGCCGCTCTCTTTCGATCGTGCTTTCTACGGTTGATCCAACCTGTCATGGACTGGGCCTTGGGATCTTTGGATAGGCGTACGTGGTTGAGAAGGAGGCACTACAAAAGGCGAGAAGCGACACGACCAAAGGGGACGAACAAGCAACGACGGACTACTCTTTTCCTTCCTCTCCTCGGTGTTCTTCTTCTTCTTCCTCTCCAAGTCTATTTTTCCCTTCCTATTGGATCCTCCTTTCTCTGTTCGCTCAAATAGCCATCAAACTCTTGTAATTGGTATTTTATGATAGCAAGACCATAATAATTGGTATCAGAGCCTCGATCCAAACTATGGCTGATGTTTTTGATCGAATCATTGCGTCATGTGAGAAGTTGTTCGTGGAGTTGAGCAAGCTGCGATCCATGGGGATCGCAACCACCGAGAAACTCCGAAGCTAGCCCCAACACCATAGAACGAACAACGGCGGCTCTCATACGCCACGCCATCGCAACAAGCAACCGCCGATCTGCATGATATATAACAAATACCCCTCGTCTCTGTGAAGGCCACGGAGGCGACATGGCGGCCGTCTGGCCGACCTCGCGCTTCGCCGAGGTCTTCCGTAGGCCGATCCGCTTCGACATTGTGCGCTTCAAGACAAGTCGCTTCTCTGCAACAAGCGCCGATCCTCATTGTTTCACGAGCCGGCCACCGATGTCGGCGGTCGTGGGGCACGCAGCCATGCGGTGTCTGTATCCCGCGTTTCGGTGGCGGCACCCATCGTCTGCGGCAGGAGCCTCGGCAACATGTGCCATGGCGGACGCATGTTTGTGCCCACCAAGACTGGCGCAAGTGGCACCGCCGCGTCAACGTCCATCTCGTCGCGTGGCCGTCGCCTCGCTTCGCCGCCACCGCATTCCGTCGTTGGTCATCGCTCGCGCCACCGCGAGACGAGACCGTCCCGAGCTTCCCTTGTCATTTCGACTCGGCGGAGTCCATTGAGAAGACCTCCGAGCCATCAAGAGCTCGGCGATTAGCGCCTCGCCGTCTTGAAGGCCAAAGACTCGGTGGGCATCCGCCCCGGCAAGGGTAAGATGCGCAACCACCGCCAGACCATCATCGTGTCGGCCGTCGACGACGGCGCTATCTTTCTCCTTGCTGGATATCTGCCGTCCGTGCCACCACATCCTCCGGATCCATCTCCGAGCTCTGGTGCACGCCAAGTGTTTGGTGAAATACCGAAGAAGATCACGCCACCTGCACAAGCAAATGAGTCGCTGGTGATGGAGCACATCCGGCTCAACGGCGTCTACGGGGGCCATACCACGCTCAACCTTCCCTACAAGCTCCACGCTGTCGACGCCGGCGAGGTCGTCGACGGGATCATGTCCTGCAACCACCCCGCATCAGAGGATGGTGTCATCGCTGGAATAAGCCTAACAGATATGATATTTAACCAAGTTGATTCGTCATTGAAGGTTGAATGGTTTGAAAATGATGGAAATTATGTCCATAAGGGGTTGCAATTTGGAAAACTGTATGGGTGTGCTTGGAGCATTGTTGTTGCTGATAGGGTTGTGGCAGCAGCATCTGCTGGCAATGAAGTTGTGAAAGAATCCTTTATGGACCTGAAGGTTGATGAACTCATTTTGCAGGTTATGAGGGAGAAATCAAACAGTAATGTGCAAAGCTTGTATGATTCCATACGTGTTCTATTGACACCTGATGACAATCGAGTGGTGGCTTCTCAAGTATTTGGATATTCTCGGAGGTTTGCAGAAATTGGGATTGCAGAAGTTCTTGTCAACGCACTTCGTGAACAAGTTGCTCCTTCCAGCTTACCACCAGCTTGTGCTGCTTTGAAGGCTATTGCTGTAAATGATGAAATATGCAGGTATATCTGAAAATGGTGGGATTGATGTGCTTCTTCAATGCATTGATGAGGCTAGTGAGCAGAAGAACAAAGTTATAGCAAGATCTTACTGCTCTTTGTTGTCTAAGCTGGCTGGAAGTGACGCAAACAAGGCTGCTATCATTCAGCGAGGTGGTTTTGATCGGTTCTTGAAGTTGACATCCAGATTTTCTGAAGATCCGTCAGTAGTACAAGAGGTGATGTCTATGGTGACAGTCCTTACACTGAGGTCACCAGAAAATGCAGCGCGTGCAATGGGAGCAGGCTATGGTACTTTGGCGTCTGAGCAATGCAAAAGTTTCCCTCCTCTGCCCAGACTCAGAAGCAAGTGTGTCTTATGATTCGCAATCTTGTCGTCAGAAACCCTGAAAACAGGACAATCTTGCTTAATGATGGTGTCAAGATGGAGTTGATTGATGCTGCATTTCATCTTCTGAAGGGATTTGTCGCCACAACGGATACTGTGGTAGCCTGCACTGTGGTAAATGTTACGGTTATGGTTGGTGGATTTCCCAGGAAGGAAGGAATGGAAAGGAAGGATATTATGTCGAAAAATGTGTCAATCTACAAATCTCATGCAGCTTCCAACTACAAGGTTCTGGTTGTTGCCAATCCAGCAAACACGAATGCTCTTACTTTGAAGGCATTAGCTCCATCTATTCTGGCGGAACATAACACATTCGATCCCCAAGTTCTCAAAGGTGAACTCCCATTCTCGACTCCTGTGTTATTGGCCATGAGATCACGGGGAGGTTGTTGACCATGGCACGCACACACCTTTGGGATTATCAATAGATTCGATCGGCGATCATGTTGTTGGCGTGTTCATAATGCCTCATGAATTGCTTTTTCTTGTATTAAGGGCCAAGAAGACCGGTGTGAGTCTTTCTTTGCATATAATCGTGCTAAAGGAACAGCTGCACGATGGTGAAACTCATTGTTTCTACGTGAAATGGAAAACCGGTGTACATATACGGTATGGGTGGGCTTGCAAAATCTTGTGTTGTGCCGCCAATGCACTAGCAGTTCTTCCTAACTCATTGCCATACACGAGTCGATAATTATAGGATGTCTTGTGTTTACGTGCATATGGTGCCTTGAGGCATCTTCCGCAATGCGTCTTTGGTGATTCGAAGGTTGTGATTGGAGTTGGAGGGTTGGATCAAGTTTTACGAGATAGCGAGAGCTTTTGGAGCTTCTGAAATCATTGCAGTGGATGTTCTTGATGAGAAACTCCCGAATGCTAAAACACTTGGAGATTCAATACATGGTTTGCTATCATCGACTTAGGGACAAGCCGAGATTTAAGGAGGAAGGAATGTCATGGACTGGGCCTTGAGATACTGGACTGGGCGGCCCACGTGGTTGAGAAGGGAGGCACTACAAAAGGGCAGAGCAGCCACACAGCCAAAGGGGACGAACAAGCAACGACCAGACTACTCTTTTCCTTCCTCTCCTCTGGTGTTCTTCTTCTTCTTCCTCTCCAAGTCTATTTTTCCCTTCCTATTGGATCCTCCCTTTCTCTGTTCTGCTCAAATAGCCATCAAACTCTTGTAATTGGTATTTTATGATAGCAAGACCATAACACAACCGCTGTCGCCGACCTGACCCTGATGAACGCCAACCATGCACGGTGAAGAGCCAACCGTAAGGGCCGGAATAACCGGCTAGGTAACGGTTGGCAACTCGGCATTAACCAGCATGTGGTAGTTAAATGGTTCCCAAGTGCTAAATGACAAGAAACAGGCCTGCAATGTACTCCATTTCACTCGATTTGGTCCCGTTCTCCCCCGCGACATCTCACATGCTTCCCCAGCAAACTCTACCGCTCGGACCACCCACCGCGCAGGAATTAACCCTCGGCGGTTGGCCCCGCCCACAAAAACAGCCAGAGACAGGCGAGGGCAAGCAATTGCGCTGCGGTCATGAGCAACAACGTTGTTACTTGTACACGTCACCTGGGGAGACGACAGAACGCTGCTTAGCCATTGCAAATACGCAACTTTGTCTCTCACACAACCTTAGGATTACAGCAGAGACCCTGAGAGGGTCAAACAAAACGCCACGTAGACTCTTTGATTCGGCTGCGGCCTCAATGTAGTCTCAATGCCCTACTTCATGCAGTTCAAAAGAGACATGTCACCTTGGCGCGCCTCCTGGATCCTAACAAATGGAACTTCTCCATACATATGCTTAGTTACAGATCAACACGGAAAGAAGTCGCTGCGAAGGAAGGAGACACAACATCTAAGTGACGGGTAAATTTGCGGGACGGGAGAAAAAGAGCGCCGGTTTTACCGTGTGAACCAACCTTTTAAACTTTCTGCACTTTGGTAGTAGTGAGCTCCTTTGGCTTGCTTGCTTTGCCACAGTCCGCTTCCTGCAGTGCTATGAGGCGGACATCAGAAGATGCAGGACGTAATCTTTCCCCACCAAAGTTCCAATTGCAATGATCATCTATTTGTCTAACAAGAGGATCAATTGTATTGAACAAAGCGACAGGAAATGCTTCGAAGATACAAGTCCATAGCCCAGGGATTAGTAACAGTACTTCAGCAAATGCAGGTACCATAACCGACTACTAAAACAGAGCTAAATAACACATCCATCACGTCTAGCCAGGAAAAGGGAAAATGAACCCTAGCTAGAAAAACTTGTAGCTCCATTGGTACATTCAAATAACCTCTCAAAAAGAAAATGATACAGTATGGAATCAAGTCAAATTTAGCATTCTTTTAAATCAATGTTACAGAACCCAAGTTGAATGGGGCAGTTTGAAACACTGGGTGGGTGGTTGTGAATGTTAGAAATGAACTGACTGCATGTTTTCATCTTTTTGGTGGTGGGGGTGTGTGTGGGGGGGGGGGGGGGAAAAGCGAAAGCCCTCTAGATAGCTCAGCTTTTAAGCGGCTTTTAGCATAAACTAGAAGCAATATCTAACTAGCAAAAGCCAAAAGCTGAATACTGGGCTAGACCTGCTTTTGTAGCTTATTACTGAGGGAAATTAGCTATTTGTCAAACGGTCTCTTGTAAAAAGCTACAATCGCTTTTCAGCCTAGAAAACCAAAAATCAGCTTTTCAGAAAAGCTACAACTCCCCCCAAACAGACCCTACAGCTAATCAAGTTGCAAAAGACCTATGAATGTGTTAGCTCATTACCATGCCAGTGTTCTAAGTGCAAACTGCTAAGTGATACAATAAAGGACATGTTTCACTATGTATTCCTATATCTAATCAGCAGAGTTTTTAATTCTTGACAACAGTAAAATAACTAAGTTAGAGGATGATGTTATTTTAAATCAAACAAAATAGAAAATGCACAAGAGAAGTGATACATCATAACAATATTATATCTGTGGTAAAAAGTTGCGTAAATCCCAAATGGATATTACATTAGTTGCAACTCAATGATTCTACCAACTTGTTATATTAGTATTCTAACACTATAATCTGTTTAAGGGTAGAACTGTCCTAAAACAAACTAATCTCAGGGCATGTCCTACAATTGCAAATACCTTGCGAATCTGTATAGAAAATATATGAAATGCTAAACTGTTATCATCCTCAAAATACCCAACAAATGTGAAATTATGGAATAAGTAGGCTACATTGTGAAATGATTAGGTATAAACACACATATATAGCCAAATTCAAAGATGGCACCAAAGCCAGCTCTTGTTGAAATTTTCTCTTGAGCGTGCTTGTGATAACATTGTTTGTCCCCATCACAGCTCCTATCACTATTGTCAATTTTGAGCTTTTACAAATGTTTAATAACAGAAAGGTTAAAATGGTAATAATGACATTAGTACTAGGACAGCTTACCATTTATATATATGAAGGATGCAAATTGCATAACATCAAAGATAATTGTCACGTCACCCTCCCATGATAATTTTGTCACGTCGCCCTCTCACCAATCATGATAGTTAAAGATCATCATAAAGTGTCCTTAAGTGTGTTGAGAGGCAATAATTAACTCAAACAGTAGGTGCACTCAAAGCTAAAACCAGGGAACACCTTTGCAAAAGCTTCAAAGCATGTCACTCTAGACAATATGACAAGCCTACTGCGCATTTTCTTGCACAGGATAATCCTCCATCATTCTTATAGGAGCTAAAAAGGGCGATTAGGCATCTATTCTTGCCTTGTGTTTCAGGCCTATCTTTGGTTCCACCTGTGCCGATACTGCGATGTGGAAGTTGATCAGTTCTGCTGTAGACGCTAAATCTAACAGGCACCACCACCATCTACACCCTTCGCATATATTCTCCAAAAACACAAAAGCCTTTCGGGCCCGAACAGCACCTACCACAAAAGACACAGCTCGAAGCATCTATCACGCTGAGAGGACACTACTCAACCCTTTTATGATCTGAAAGGTCGTAGGGACAACTCCAAGCCTAGCACTAAGAAGTAGACTTCACGGGGATAAATTAAATCAGCATCGACCACATATGCATCTCACCAACTAAACATCCACACAAACAGAGCTATTTGTCCAATTCGCCCCCAACATAACAATGAAATTCTACCTCAAGTTCTCATCAAAGTTGCAGATCCAGTTAAGAATAACAATAACAATGCGTGTGAAGCAACCAAAACTACATGGATCGAACTCGATTCCCTCAAGATCACATGGAAAATGCAGCAAAAGCAAATTACGAAGGAGAAATAGGAGGTCACAAACCTTGCCAGTGCTCTCGTAGTAGTCATTGAGCGCCCACTGGTACTTGGACTGATCCAGCCCGAACCAGTTCGCCACGTACTCGTCCAGGCTCGCGTGCGCTGCAGCAATCCAAAGGAAATACCACGCATCAGAACAGCCAAATCCCAGAAATGCGAAGGAAAAACTGACAGAAATGCACTTATCAGTTGGCAAAAATCTTGTTCCCCATCACCTTCCTGCACGCGCGCGACGGCGTCCCAGAAGAACCCGAACGCCGATCCGTCGTGCTTTCCCCCCGCAGACGCCTTCTCGTACTGCGGCGGCGGCACCTGCACTGGAGGCGGGGAGACCTTCACCGGCGGCACAGGCGAGGAGAACTTCACCGGCGGCGCGGGCGGGCTCGCCGGCTTCTGCGACGAGGGCGAGGGCGAGGGCGAGGGCGGGAGAGGCCGCCGGCGGAGGAGACGCCCTGCGTGGGGTGGGTGTCGAGAAGCCCGACCGCGGGGACTCGGACGGCCGCGAGGAGCGCGGCGTGCTCGCCGGCGACGGCGGCGTGATGAAGACAGTAAGGTTGCCCGCCCTCCCGATCATCGGCGGCGGCAGCGGCGATGAGGAGGATCCCATCGCGAAGGAGGAGGGCTAAGGGTTGGGAGGTGGCGTTGTTGCGGCTTGCTTCTAGGGAGAGGATGGGAGAGCTAACTGGGCCGCCATTGCAGACAAGGGCAGTGAAGCTTTTGTTCGCTTGCAAAATTCCCCCTTCTCTTTTTGTAATCCTTTTTCCCCATTAAATAACGCGCATTTTGGCTCTGGTCCGTAGGGGTGCATACACCGCGTGTTCCAAGACCCCGTGGGGCTACGTCAGGTGGGGCCCTTGATCAGTTAGACAGTTGGTTCTGGTGGGCCCGATGAGGTGTTGGAACACGGAGTGTAGTCTGTGTAGGCCACGACCAACGGGGCTTTCATTTGTATTTTCCCCTTCTCCTTTTTGCTCTCAAATAACGTGCCTTTTGGCGTTCGTCGGGCCGCTGGCTGCACCGCGTCTACGAAGGCCTGGTCAGGGTGTGCGTCGGTTGGGGTCGGGTGGCAGAGAGAGGGAGGCTTCGGAGTTCGGTGGGAGGGACCGAGCGTGGTGCGGGAAGACCGGGTGTAGAGAGACCCAGGGAGGGGAGAGGTAAAGGGCTTTGTCTAGATTGGATCTCACTTTGCGGGAAAGGGGAGGTTACGGTTTTGCCCCTGGGATTACGGCGGATTAGCGGAGCGGTGACACTGTAGTGGAATGGAAGCTCCGAACTTGCTTGTGGGTGACACGGCAGGAAAATGGTTGGATTGTATGCGGTCATCTCCGTTCCGAGGTAAACTTGTGCAGCTTTTACGTACAAACTTTCTTTCAGAAATATATTCTCGAAATTAATCCAAGTAGAGGGTTTTGCAAATTTTCAGCATCAAGCTCGATCATATTTGCGTGGTATCAAAAGATAAACTTTAGTCTTGCTCCATTGGTTAAGACGTCATTGAACGTTGAGCTCGTGTGTGTTCAACTCTGTCGATGCACTTGTTTATCAAAAGTAAAAACAGGTATAATTGTATAAGTTTGTAGTGAGATAGTACGTTGCCATATTTCATATGTCATAAAGCCTCTAATTAATTTATTAGTGTATGTAGAATACACGCACGCGTGTATATACGTGTGTACGCGTGTGAATGTGATATGCGTAAATTATATACCTTGTATAAAATAAAATGATAAACTTTGGCATAAATAATAGAATTTGAAGCTAGCGAGCAGAAGTGAACACTGTACTGGAACGGAACCTGTCGACTATCGGGATCGTCGGACCGCAGAAATGAAAGGGAGGTGATCGTATACACGGGACCCTAAATCGACTTCACTCGCTGAAGGGTTAGCCCTATTGTTCTAATGATCGGAGGCAAAGACAGAGAACGGGACACTAAGAGTTATACTGGTTCGAGCCCTCGTGATAGGTAATAGTTCTACTTCCAGTCTTGCCCGGAGGCGGTGAATCTCATTATATTTGAGTACAAGGTCTTTTTCTAACTCGAGCTCCTGTAGTCTGAGTACTTGTGTGTGTGTGTCGTGATGATGATCTTGAGTTCGTATGTCCCAGGGGGTTACCGGAAACCTCCCAGAGATATTTCCGGGAGAGTGGTTTCGTGCGCAATGAAGGTGGGCCGTAACCGTCCCGGATTTGCTGCCCACGCCTAGCTTAACTCCACCACTTAAGAGCCTCCGTAACCGCCGATTGAATGCACGATTCGCATCCTGAGCTTGATCCCTCTGAGTGGAAGTCGATTCCTTGCTCCCCTAGCTCGAGGTCGTCAGGGAGCCACGTGGTCCACGTCGTGGTCAAAGACCATGCGGCTCGAGCTCGAATTAAGGGCCTTGTTGACCATCCGTTGACCAGACGTAGATTTCTCAGTCTCTCGACAGAACCGAGAGAGAGAGAGAGAGAGAGGTGTGTGTGTAGCGTACCATGTGCGGGAAGGATCAGATGCGCTAATTTCTATTGCGAGGTAAACTCGTGTGGCTTTTAGCTTTCAAAAATTTATCATGAAGTTAATCGCCAGGTGGGGTTTGCAAGTTTTCAACGTCAAACTCAATCAAATTTGTATTTTTTAAAAAATAATACATTTTAAAATAATTCTATGAAAATAATACTTCAATTTTTTTTAAAAAAATACTAATCGGCGAGAGAGCTTCTATCGCCAATTCTTTTTACGACAGAAGCTCTGTCGTCATTTTATATTGGCATTAGAGCTTATGTATATTTTATCGTTGATTGAATCGGCCGACAGATTATTTTGTCGTGGATTCATTTGATGTTGCTAATTCATTTGCGACAAATTTTCTGTCGCCAATTAAAATGATGACAGAAGTATATTTTTTTAAAAAAATAAGATTTCAGGGCATTTATTTGTAAAATTATTTAAAAATATATTGTTTTTTTTAAATCGTCACAGTTATGAGGTACCGAAAGATAAACTTGGACATAAATCGTGAAGACTTTCTGTTGACCACTGTTTTTTTTTTCTTCTTCTGGTCATCTCAAGCTCGAAGTCGAAGGTTGCGGTATCCATCTTGTACCTCTGGTAATTTTACGCTTAACAAGTCCTTGAGGTGTTGAGACTCGGAGACAATTTTGGCTTCGGCCGAAATTGCAACCCGTATGTTCCCAAACCTGGTGATCGTGGAAGGACAATCCAATCCAAGAGAATAATCAAATCCTGCCTTTTGCATCCATTACCTAACGTATGATAAACTCCAGTATTCCATAGAGTGCTTCTCCAGCAACTAACAAGTACAGTAACAACTAAATGCGGCTAGTCAATGCAGGCAGCAGTAGAACTTCTCTTTCCTTCTTTTTAAACATGGCCGAAGTACTTTTCTTTTTCGGAAAATTTGAGGATTTGTTCATATTTATTTATGTTATTGATGATTACACCAACTAAAACGGGGTGGCAATAGCACTCTGCATTTAAATGTTTGATTTCGTCTTCCCCAACTAAGGCGATTTTTCCAAGCAAAGGTTGCCATTTGCAAGTTAACACAACGGTACCGTCGAATTTGTGCTCAGATGTGGCCTTTGCAATTTGGGATACGTGTTTGTGCTTCAAATAAAATGAAAGGTACATTAAGGGGGTGTTTGGGAGAGCTCTGCTCTTTAATTTTTAGCTTCACTCCAAATTCGCGTAGTCAAACACCCCAGCTCTACAGAACATAGGCGGAGCCACCGGGGGGGGGCGTGATGGGGCCTACCCCCCCTCCCCCGGTCGGCCCATGACCTGAGAGTATGGTTCTTCTCTCCTTGCTGACTACGTGATCAGTACTGGCGATCGAGCCGAGGGAGTTGAGGACTTGCATGCAAGACAGTCGCACCGCCCAGCAAGCCACGACGGCCGTTTTGCATTGATCGCATATTCGCATAGCATCGTGCATGATTCAAAGCTAGCTTTTACGTGTGTAGCTTTTCGTTGAATTAATGGAAGACCTTGGTCGATCGTCAGTAATTTAGACTGATCAAACTTATAGCCCACTGTGCGTTTCCCTGCAATATGATTAACCAGTGCAGGTACCTTCATGATTTATGTTGTGTACGATGTCTACGCTTGTTTTGGTTTATCAACTGATTGAATTAGCACTTATTTTACCAGTGGGTACAGTTACAGTTGAAAGGGTTTTCTTGATAATGAAGATAATCAAGACAAATTTACGTAATAAGATAAGTGATGACTGGCTGAAGATTTGTTATATTAAGCGACATGAGTTTGTAAAGATAGATATAGAAGATATTTTACAGTATTTTTAGAACATGAGGACTCGCAAATATCAACTATCGCCTCTTGTAAAATAATAAGTGATATGTTTCCTAAATCCTTGCAAGTTACAAGTATTACATATTGTACTTACTATATATTAAATTTTGAATATCAATCATTAGTAGAGATTCACTTCATTCTTAGCCCCCTCCTTTAAAAATTTCTGGCTCCGCCACTGCCATAGAACTCCGGTTCCAGGAAAAATGCGAATATAGGGGGTTGCTTCATGATTTTTGTGGAGCTACTCAAGGGGTACTCTAAGAAACACCGTTTCGTACCCACTCGTGAAGTTCCTAGGTAATTACCCACTTTTGCCACTGGTTACACACATGAGGAAGTTCCTAGGTAATTATTACCTACCTTTGCCACTAGTTCAACATCCAAGGGCATAAATAGGTATCCACACCAAAACCATCTATTCTTGAAGTTGGATGTAATTTGCAAGCCAAACACCTCACTTTCCTACTTCAACTCTATGGTGGAGCTACTCTATGGTGAAGTTGGTGAAGTGGAGCTGATTTTTTTAGAGTTGTGGTAGAGCTTCAGATCCAAACTTCACCTCAGATCTGAAACTTGTAGGCTAAAATAAAGTGAATTAAGTTTATATTTTTAGTCTAAAATGTAAACAAGGTGACTTTCTAAGTTATGAGATAAAACCTTTAGTGTAAGTTATACCTACTTAAGTTTTTTGCACTTGGTATCAAAATAACTGTAGCATTACCTAATTTATTCAGTACTGACTTAAACTTTTTCTTCGTTTTTTTTTATCATTCAATTGATTTAGTGGACTAATGAAGGTGCACAAAGACCAAACTCGACATCGCAATGAAATGATGTTGTGTTCCCAATCATAGGGCCATGTGTGCATAGAGCTTATTGGTTGTACCAAAAAACCCCAATGCCTTTGACGTATAGTACCTTTTGTGCTTCCATTTAGATATATATGTACGAAAATTGCAGGTTGTTAAATACATATGTAGCTTCATATTGCTTTGCTTATAGCAGTTTTCCAAGACAGTTCAAATTTGAGATAAATCATGAAAGTTTCCAAGTTAGTTTTCCTCTTATATACCTGGCTGTGATTAGGCAATCCAATATGTCTATTGTAGGGCCAATTACACTCTGGACATTACCAATTATTCCTACTTGTCTCATAGATTTTTCATTTTGATTTGATTCAGCGATGCCTTGCCCTTAATGAAATACTATTTTTATAATTTTATTAGCTTTTTTTCGGTCATGATGTGTCCCTCTCATTGCCTCCTCACAGGTTCCCTTAGATTCGATGACCCATACCCTCATGTTTTTAATTAGAAAGTCATTTCAGGTAATTGTATCTGTGACAATAATTGTAGCCTTTGTTTCTTTGGTTAAAAAGTCTTGATGAGGTCTGAAAATTGTCATATGTAATTTTTTACTGGATTCAGTCATATTAGCTCACAAAAAATGTGTCATTTGATATTGAACTAATGTTGTAGGAGACATTGTCAGCCCAACGATGCTATGATTTTGATTTGGTACTGTGTGTATGCTTCAGTTATCACTTTGTTTACATATTTTGATACTAAATTCTCCCATATAAGAACCTGAGAGCACAAGAATGCATTGAAAGGATCTTTTAATACATGCTTTGCATTTAAATCGCATCGCATTCAATGTCTGAAATGTCATTTTTTTTACGTTATTGCAAACCAGCTTCAGGGGCCACTCTCCCTCTGATCCGGTTCTTCTCCTTGGTTTCCCTGACAAGGATGTATGATTCCCTCCTCTTTGGCATAGATGTAATATTTATGGTATTTTGAAAACAATCATAAATATTTTGATTTGATAAAAACAAAGTATCTGCTAGCTTTATTTTTATCTGCTATTCAAGACCATGTCATTGTGCCAAAACTTCAATGTCATACGATAACCTAAAGCATATTGGATTAAATGGGGATGTTGTAGATTGTCCTTTAATATTGAAGAGTCAAAACATTTTTTCATGGCTTCTAAATAGGTTGAGGGATAGGGAGATGATAATCCAACAAGATGGATGATAGCTCATGGCTTCATACGAAACGTTTATTTTTCTCCTAAAATTAACGAGTCATCTCATATTTCATATATACGTGTGTAAAAGATATCCTAAGTTTACTAAGCCATCTGATTTTCTCTACTGATTGAATATAACGTTAGATGCTTTCTAATTTTGTTTCTTAGAAAATAGGGAAACATATCCTGTGCAATCAGAGAGTTGGTGAAACCACGGTGCAACCCAACTAGAAAAAGTTTCAAAAAATGTTGAAAAAAATCATGGATGTACATCTCAGCTTACCCCATCTACATATCAAATTTCATGATCAAATTCGTCCTGTGCTAGAAGTTACAAAAAAGACAAAATTGATCATGAACAGTAACTATTACTGTTTATGATCAAGTTTGTCTTTTTTATTACTCTTAGCACAGGACGAATTTGATCATGAAATTTTATATGTAGATAGGGTAAGCTGAGATGTACATCCATGATTTTTTTCAGAATTTTTTGAAACTTTTTCTAGTTGGGTTGCACCATGGTTTCACCAGCCTGTCTAATTGCATAGGATATTTTTCCAGAAAATAGAGGGGGTTACATGCAGCGTCATCATGCAATGCTTAGTTCCTTTTCTTTTCAGGTTTAGCCTAGGAGTATTATAAGACGGTTTAGCATACATGCTGATACTTTGTTGGTTAAAATCCATTATTTGCATAGAAACATTGGACATCTAAAGTGTTATGGTAACAGCAAGCTTTGGCATTGCCATTTCTTCTTTTCTTTTTGCAGTTGCAAACTTCATTGTGAAAAATCTCTTGAATGTGTCCACATGTGTAGACCATACATGCCTTGGGTCTCCAGAAAACAAGAGAGAAATACCTTGAATCTAGCGTACAGCTAGCTGATATTATTGTTGCCTTGGTATTGTTATTGTGTGCTAATTCTCCTTGCTGGTTTGTTAAATGTAGATTGGGCAGAATTTTGGCATGGGGATATTGCTTACAGATTATGACTATATAGAATGCAGCTGGGTCTTATTATCAAGTCTATTCCCAGCCAAATATTATAGCACTTCATTCAAATTTGGGAGCATGCATCTGACCAGGTATATTGTTTCTGCTGTTACATTCCAGTTCTTATGTGTGGTATTTTTGCAAAAAAGATCTTATGGTTCTGCAAATTCAGCCTAGGTAAAATTCTGAAATTGTGGACATGTTCTTCCACTGGTATTTTTGGAAAACGACTATTTTTTCAAAAAATATCCGTGGTTTCGCAAATTCAGTACTAATCCTCCATAGATTCTTTTGCAAAAAGACACTAGAGTTCTGCAAATTCACTGCAGGGTCCTCCACCGGGGTGGCCCCTTCCCAGGGATGAATGGGCAAGGAGGAGAATGGCGAGCGAACTGGCGGCGTGCAGCGGCGGGCAATGACCCGTGTGACAGTGGGTACAACAGTCTGCCATGGTTAAGCAAAGAAAATAAGAGAAGAGGAAGAAGGGGGGAAAAGACAGAGGTAAAATTGTCTAAAAGGGCAAGTAATAAATTGATATTTAAACTTTGGTGTATAAACATATGATATGTTATATCGACATAATGACGTCTTATGGTAACCACGATAACTTTAACGTAAATTATCAAATTTATCTTTGTTTTTTTTTTCTTTCCACAGTCTAAGTCCAGCCTCCTGCCCTCCTCCCCTGCCTCAAAAATCCAGTTGAGCCTTCAGCCGTTCAACCAGAAAAACCAGCCGGAAGAGAGAGAGAGAGAGAGAGAGAGAGAGAGAGAGGAAAAAGAAAGGACACCTACACGGCTACACCACCACCACCACCACCGAGCCGAGGCCGAAACCGGAGAGGAGAGGGGAGGAGAGCAAGCACTCACACCAACAAACGGAAGAAACCAAACGAGAACACGAGCTAAGCAAAACACTAGCTAAGCAGAGCTGCACTCGCACCACCCACCGTAGCAGCAGCAGCATCCAGCCGCTGTCGCTCGAGCGGCGGGGGAAGCAGCCGCTCGTGCTCGTTGTCTCTTTCGCCGATCGCCTCGCCTCGCCTCTCCTCCCCCGCGCGCGGGAGAGAGAGAGCGGCTGCAAGGTGAGCTCCCTCCCCGAACCGCCCCTCCGCTCGCTCTGCCTCATCCCCAATTCCCTCGTGCGTCGACGCGGGCGGCAATGGGAGTGGGACTTGGAGCTCCCCCTACCCAATGGCGCTCGTCTCGCGCAGCCGCGGGGGCACCGCCGGCACGGCGCAGCGCGGCTGGGCTCTTCGGTCTCCCGACGCGCCGGTTCGGGCGGTGGGTGGGAACGACCTCGGGGACCTCAGAATTCGGCGCGAAACCCTAGCTTCTGGCCTGAATTGGGGCGGCGCGGGTCGGATCGCCGCCCCGGGTGGAGGGCCTGGTCCTCGGGTGTGCCCCGACCAGGGGATTCGGTTTGAATCGCGCACTGTTGCGGTGGCGCAACATGCCTATCGGGCGGTCTTTTCTTATTTGTGCGCTCATTTTTCTCGCATTCAATTGAATTTTGTGCTGCGAATTGGGTTGAGCTCTGAAGATTGAATTCGGTGCAAAACCCTAGCTTTCCTTCGTTTTGCTCGTATCGGATTCAGTGGAGCTTGGGGCGTCTTATTTGGTGATATTGGTTTGAATTCTTCTGCTCCTGTAGGCGCTCCCTGATCTCGCTTCGGACTGCAAGAGGTCCCACCTTTCTGGGTTTCCTTCACGTTTAGTTCCTGGGTTCTGTGTAGGTGTTTTTGTTACTGAATGGTTCCGTGTTGCTCCGCGCGATTAGCTCACAAGTGAGGGTATGGATTATGCTCGGAAGTCCTATGATTTGCTATGAATTAGGGCTGCAGAATTAGGTCAAAGAAGTTTCTTATGGTCTTTATTGTAGGTTCTAGTTTGAATTCGCACAGTTGTTTCAGTTAACAGTTGATCCAATTCCAATGCAGCATAGTTCAAAACCAGGTTTTCACGTGTACTTTTTATGTTTCATCAAATTATCCTTGACTAAAATGGCCTGGAAACTTGGAATCTTTGGAACTAAATTCAACCTGCTAATATAATTTAGAGGATTTAGATATGTTGATAAACTTGATTGTGAACTGGAGGTTTATTTTGAATTTTAACACCTGTAAGCGTTTTCCCAGGCTGACTTCCAGTGAACCCAACTATCACACTATTTCTCTTCTTAGGTACTTTGCTTCTCTCCCCATAGGTTTAGTTTGGCTGTTTGTTGACCTTCTGCTTGGAAATGAGCACTTAACTTTAGACAGCCTAGATTGAACTTATCGCAGTTTGAATTTAGCACTGTTCTAATGGTCCTTAATTGATCCAACTGGCGCCAAATGGCATGTCTTTCATCCTGTTTTTATTCTTCATTTCTAAAGCATTATATTTTTCATTGCAGTTAACTGTCCTGTTGGTTGAATTGTGTACTGTGACATATTGGATTGGATGAGGCATAACACTTGAACACGAGATATCCTTTCATCTTAACTTTGTGATCCAATTGTATGGAATCCCTTCTTTTAGAGATGCCGTCATCTACACCATCACTGGTGCCACCACGACCACAAAGCTTGCACCCACTACCGTCACCAGTGGCTGGGCAGGACACTCATGTTAACCTTGGGGAGATCAAGTCAAAAATAGCTAAGAGGATTGGACCGGAGCGAACAAAGAAGTACTTTGGGCACCTGCAGAGGTTTTTATCATTAAAGCTGAGCAAGACTGTATTTGACAAGCTCTGCCTCACAGTTCTTGGTCATGACAACCTTAGGCTTCACAACCACCTCATCCGCTCTATCCTCCATAATGCCTGTCGAGCTAGTGGGCCACCAGCAGTAAATGCATCTAAATCGATTGGCATTGCCAAGAATTCAACTCATTTGCTGATTCCGTCAGTTTCAGTCTATGACAATGGTGATCCATGTCAACATGTCAAGGACCATCATCCACCAATCAGAAAGGCAGATGCATTTAAGCCACAGCCATCGTTGGTTTATGGTGAGGATGTTGTTCAGGAGAATGGTGTTCCACATTTGACCAACCTGAAGAGACTTTCACAGCTTCAACACAGTGAGCTTGTGGAGCCATTGACGAAGCGATTACGTGTGGAAAAGGCATCTTTGAATGTATTTGACTCTCCAGGTAGCAATGGTCCTGTTGGGGTTGTTGATAGAGAAAACTTGGAAGATATTGCACAACATGTTCGAGATCCAGTAACTGCTCCACTAGGAATTCCATTCTATTCTGGTCGCTTTGGCGGGAGTTGGAAACCTCTGATGCTTACCTCTAGCGCCGGCAGTGATAACTCTATTGGCTGTTATGAGCTTGGTCAGTTGTGTGATAGTTCATCACTGAGAAAGCGGATAGAGAAAATAGCAGAAACAGAGGGGTTGGATGGAGTGTCAACAGAGTGTGCTAATTTGTTGAATAATGGAATCGATATTTTCTTGAAGCAGCTTATTGGATCTTGTGTTGAGCTGGTTAGAGCAAGAACTCAAAATGATCGACTAAATCTAATGGCAGTACAACAACAGTTCAGTTGGAAACTAATAAATGGAGTACAGATGCATGGTCAAAATGGTGGTACATCTCCACAGATTAGCTCGGTGTCATTGCAAGACTTAAAGGCAGTGTCAGAGCTAAATCCTCAACTGCTTGGTGTTAAGGCTTCATTGCTACTTGAAAAAATTAATTCATATGACTAATCAATTGGATTAAGTTGGATTTTCTTTTCACAGATAAGTCCTGGCTTGCATATTCAGGCAGGCATCAATGCCTTGGCATGGCTTCCTATTGATATCTGTGAACTGTGAAGTGTACTGTCTCTTTCCTAGTAGACGCCTAATCTGCTGCTCACTTGGTGTGTCTTGTATGATGGCTGGTGTGTGTGTCGTAAGTTATTGATGGACAGTGGATGATACAGATGAACTTTGTACAGTACCCTGCTACTGGTGACCTCCACAGCTCATTTTTAAGACTATTCTGTCAAAATAAATGAAGATCTGCATATCTTCTGGAGACTGTACAGTATATGAAGTCACCCATTTTGTGCCTCTATGCAACCTTGAGGTGGCAGGACTGTGCACACAACTGTGGTGTAGCAGGACGCAAAACAGATTTAGAACAGTGGTTTTCTAGCCTACAGAGAAGTGATCTGTAAGTCTACTTCACTAGTATGTGCTATTTAATTGTTATAGCTGTAGCATAGATACTACAGAAATTGATGAATATGGTGCAATCAAGTTTGTTTGAGTGTTAGTTCAGGACCTTTGTTATGTTCTTATCTCTGAGTAGATTTCTTTTTTCAGTACTCTTGAAATCATAAAATTCAGTATGGTAAGCCATATGTGGGGATTAGTTTGTCTGACTGTTGAGTTGTACTCTCTTTTATCTTATGTAAGTAGAACATAATCCATATTTTGAGTGTTTATGTACTTTCATCATAAATAGTATGGGCTTCTATTTTCTTGCTTTACATTGTGTTACTTAGCGTGGGAAGGCTGTGCATTCATGTTCTGCTGAAAGGCCTCATTTTCACTTGTACATAGAACTTTGTGAGCATGATTGGCTGTGCTTGCTAACTATAGTTAAGCTTTATTTAGGTGCCAGATACATTTGTTCAGCATGCTATGAATATCAAGGAAAAATACCCAATTCACGCATGACTATGTGTCCTTTGGAGATGGGATGTAGCCTTTCATGAAGTACCATCTTTTTTGCCTAGTATATATATGACCTATGTATTGAAATAAATAAATAATGTTCTGTTGTGCACATGATGAATTGATGTGGCACATAAAAAGGAGAAATGGTGTGTAAAAAATCAATGTAGAGACCCAACATACATGTCACTTTGTGCTACATGCTATCCCATATGATCATTTTGCATTGTTTTAAATAGTGTTTAGCGGGAGCGTAGCAGCTAAGTGTTTTTATAGCGGATAGCAGATATCGACGATATAGCGGGTGCAACATGCTCAGCTATATTTGTAGAAATACAAAGTTAAATAGACCAGTTTTGAAGTAAAATGACTTATCTTGTATTCGGATTATTTGTTTGTGCATATCTGAAGTTTTGGAGTAATGATTTAAAATGACAAATGGCAAGAGTACGCAATAAATAAATTATATGAAAACCTGAAATGTATTTGTATTGAATCACCCCTACACACCATACACTATAATGGCCATAGCGGGTTGTAGCAGGCCATAGTGGGCTGTTGCAGGTCCGCAACTGTACAAATCTACAGACAGCTGGCGCAGCGGTCACTACCCTGACCGCATTATCGGGGCTATATCAGGCTATTTAAAACAATGTCATTTTGAGATAGTGATTTTTCTAATTCTTCTCTTGCATTTTTTATTGTAATCAGAAGGGAATATCAATGATAAGTCAATTACTTTGTCGGTGTGGCATGTTGAGATGGTTGCTCCTAAGAATTTATTATGAGGCCCTTTTGATTTCCTTCCAGAATCTGATGAGCTACAGTAGCATACATAGTCCATACTTGCAATGACAAACCAACATAATGACTAAGAAAAATTATCCACCTTTGCAATAAGAGTGAGGTCAACATGAAAAACGTATTACCCTAGGTTTCAAGAGACAAAATTGTTTAAGTTATACAACATTTTAAGGCTTTCTACTTTTGACAAATATAATCTCTTTGGCTAAATAAGTTCAATTTTGGCCCTATCCCCATCTTAATCCAAAATGGTCAGAGTTATTTTTTATTAAGGTGAAAACATCTGTTTCAATTTTGTAATTACCATACCAACACAGAAATTCTTTTTACACAGGGTACCCCAAACCACCTACTGAATAGAAATATGGTGAAACTAGTATTTCTTCAATTGATTATTTACCCCTGCTGTTTCTTATACTTTTTTTTTCTGTGGCATCCACTCCTTGTGAATATGATGTGTAGTGTCGGATTATTTGAAGGTAAACAATACATTAGTAATCTCATGGCTCACTGATATTGTTGTATTTGACAATAATTCAGGTCTCCTATCCCCTGGATCTGTGGTGCTAGACTGATCCAACATGGTACCAAATGTAATTGTATGAATGGCTATGTGAAGCTTGCAGATGAGAGAGAGTAAATCTTGTTTTACTGCTCACTTTTTTTTAATCTTAATGAAAACTTGCATGGTCATACTCATATCTTGAATTCATATATATGCTATTATGTTACACCAAAATCCAGTATTTTTTTATGATTTTACATTACCTTTGAAGTTTATGAATATCAAATATTATTCCTGCAACCAGTAAATTACCACCTGAAAGGATTACAAATCTTTTATAAACCCAATACTGATAGAAACAAAGGGAAACTACATTATCAACATTGGATTAGCAGTTCCCTTTTCCTGATTTTATCAGTTCTTAATTTTTGTTATGTTCCATACTAAGATTCTGGTTCTGGAAATGCAATGGAGCAAGCTATTCAATAATAATACACCATGAGCAGACCGTGTGTTGCTAAACGAAAATATTACTCTGTGAATTTTAGGCAGCCAACCATGAATACAACTGAACTGCATAATTGTTTGTTTATGTATGATGCCATATATGTATAGGAATAGGATGATGTAAGTTTGTTTTATGACTTTTATAAAATGAGATTTCCTGGTTCCTCATAATGATCATATGGCAGTAAGTTATTTTGTATTGGAAAATATGTGGGTGTTTGGTCTGAAACTTCAGTATTGATTGCGTTGGTCTGAAACAGTGAAACTTCATACCTTCTTGCTTATCTTCTAAAACTAAACAGAGCTATTTCTTCATGCATGGTTTTTTCTTCTATTTTTAAATATTTATTTTGTGAACATCTCATCTCCTCTTAAATAGAGCCGGGCTTAACAAATAGACTAGTCCTAACAATTCAAACTAATCAGCCAGATACAATATACATCTAAGTATCCAACAAGGAAACATGCAACTAAAAGACATGCAGCTAACTAAACTCAATACGTAATTGGACTCCTAACCAAATCCTAGCTGAGTCCAGCCGCGTCCTGCACCTGCCCATCTATGCTACCGCTATGCACGGTGCTCTGCTGCTTGGACCCACGTCCACAACAAATATACTTTTGTCCCTTTACTTTTCTTGAGGTTCAATTTGGTCCCTCTACTTCAAGTTGCCCATATTTGCTCTACTTCCAAAGCTTGTTTGTTTGTCATGTTTATTAAATTGATTGTTGAGAATTGAATTGGCACAACCTAAAGTTGTTTATTTTGATGGAAATGGCAGATAATGGATATATTGCGTAAAAAGATCTTGTTACAGTTGTTGTATGTTTTGCGCAAATATGATTATACACCTGCATGCATTAACAATAGAAGACATTAATTGAAAGTGGTACAAACCATACGTTAGGTGTTGTCTCCACCCAAACATGCACTGTACTGCTATGGCATTTCAACATTCTACCTTCTTTAGTAGATGAACCAATTTGATACAAGTCTAAAAGTAGAGGGACTAATTTGCATGACTTCAAAGTAGAGTAACCACATTAGAGCCAGTGAGTAGACAGACCAATGGTACATTTTAACACTTTAAATTTTAGGTAAATAAACTTGATGCTGGTGCTGATTATACAAATAGAATCCTTATTTTATCATTGCATCAATATTGGAAGCTTTGATATGGTATAAAGTTATTGTTGTTATATCTAGAATGTACTCATTGTTGTTATATCTAGAATGTACTCTCTTTTTTTAAATCCTGACAGTTGAACTTTATATCCGAGGATCCTAGTTAATGCCTCGTATTAAGTAAGTGATGCCACTTATCCCTGTTAGTTACATTCTAACGTATCATTTCCGGTTTCTCTTTGTTCTTGTGGCTCATGTAATAGAACGTAGCAGCTTATGACATATTGGATATGGTGCTCACTTCGGTTCTAGTGGTAGTATTATATGGAGGTTTCATTGCTTACACATCTCATGCTCTTTTGATCTGCACCGTGTTTGTAAATAAACTATGGTGACAAGCTTGTTATGTTGTGACAATATTTGAGTGCTTTCAGCTCAGTTCATTCGCCTCAGACTCTAGGGCGAGCACGAGGATGTCTAGGTGCTGAATTCAAATTGAGATTAATGTGATCAAACAATAAAATAAAGATTATAATGTTCATACAAATAGGTTGGACTGTTGGAGTAGATAACCGTAATATGGAAATAGGATGATTTTTACTCACACTTGCTGAATGAGGGTAAACACATTGAGGGACATATTGGCGTATCTAGTGCAAACCCATGTCTAGGTTATACCCTTCTTCAGCAACGCGACGGCATGGTGCAGCCCCCTGGATCGCCTTACTGTTTAAGCGATGATTTAATAACCAGGTTTAGATGGAGGCAACATATCCAGTGCTGTGAAAACTCCGTGAAAACAAGTTTAAAAATTCTCAAAAATTATTATATGTAGGGAGGTGAGGTTCTACCATTTGAGAAACTCAATCGCATTTGAAATATATGAAAAAGACAAATAGCAATGACTAGCGCTAAACAGTGAAAAATCACTATTTAGGCTGAATTTGTTTTTTTTTTGTATCTTTTAAATGCGATTGAGTCTGGTCTTTAAATTTTGTAAGATTGTAGAAGCTCACCTTCCCTACGTATAGTATTTTTTTGAGAATTTTTCAAAACTTGTACACATACATTTTACGGAGTTTTTATGGTAAAGGTGGTTTTCATTGGATATATTGCCTTAAATGGATTAGAGTTAGGCAGAGTTGAGGACAGCATGGATGAGCATTTACAAATAACCCCACAGATTGAAAAATCATTGACGAGGGATCCCAGTATCCCGCCGCATGGAGTCTCTTTAATTCTCATGCGTTGAACTATCATCCACTGACATGTTAATGAAAATATATATTGTATTGATAAAATTGGAGATGAGAGAGTATGCAAAGTATGAAAAATCGTTAAACATATAGATATCATTATCTACACGCACGGTGCAGAATAGAAGCTAAACTGTCGTGTGGTTGAATCATTACAATCCAAAGACATCTTTATTTGTTAATGCTTTATGGTTAACCATCTTGATTGCTGTTAGCCTGCATCCATATTTTGATGCAAGTGTATAATGCTTTCGACACTCCTTTCTAAGTATGGGTGCTTCCTCAGCCTGATTCTGGTGTTGTGTGAAGTGCCAACGGGGTACATGAGAAGGGATATCCGACTTAGGGCTATTGGAGTTTAAATTTAAGAAGAGAGATGTTTCCATGCTTTTCTTTTTATAGTTGTACAAATATTAAAGCATGAATAAATGGTAGATGGTGATTACTTACTCCTTCACTTGCTTTAAGATTTGTGCAACTTGTATTGTGAGGGAAAATATTAAAGCATTGCTAATTTAAGAATATGTTGACACAGAAACTTAGGAATTGTATTCGACCTTGCTGCTTGTCAATTCTTTCTGTACATGTTTTACGAAATTGAGCCTAGATTGAAGTTAAAATGTAACATTGGGAAACTATATATTTCAAAAGATTGAATGGTGAAATCTCTTGAAGATGTGGGTCAAGCACAGCATACTAACCTAGTGGATTTACATTGAGCATGCAATGCTCGCCTTCTATGCAATATAAGCATATCAAAGTCATTTTCTCTAGAGGTCTGCATAGCTAACTGCCTTGGGGTGAAGCACAAATAATTATATTAAATTTGTGAAATTGGAGTGCAGTAGATTTAGTCTTGTATGGATATGGGCGCTGATGCTTATGGGTAAAATGCGAGGAAATGAGAATCATCTTGGGTTAGTGGTCTAGGGTTCCCCGTGCTTGGAGAATTAGATACCTAGCTTGGTAATTTAGCCAAATTATGGTTAACATCTGTACAGAATTCATATTTTGAAAACTTTCTCTCAACAAGGTTAATGAATATATATAAGTTGGGGCTTAGCTCAGATAGAATTGTTCAGGAAACTGCCTTTTACTTTTGCATGTGCATGTACATTGACTTTGAGCTTACAGAAGCTTTCTCAACATGCACCGATAATTTCACCCAATTCCACAACAACAAACAATGGAACGAAATATATATATCCGGGAATCAGGATTGCATGTGCTTTGCAAAAGATGAAAAGATGGTTGGTTGCGAACCACTCTGCCAGTGTCTTTTCTCTTCTCACTCTCGGCCTGCCATTGCCGTCTCAAATTTCCCGATCAAGGCCATGACCCTGCTCTTCCTCTTCACTTCGTTGCTCCTTCCATCATCCTTCTTCCACCCCTGTACCAACTCCAGGGTCTTCTTTGGTGGCATTACATTCTCTGCCTTGTCTTTAACCTCTTTCTCCACTACTAACTCAGGTTCAACGACAGATTCCTTTAACTTGGTTTCATTGACAGCATCCTTCAACCCAGTTTCACTGACAACTTCATTTACCTCGGCTTCATCAACAGCTTCCTTTAACTCTTCTTCATCGGCAGCTTCCTTTACGACGTGTACTTGGCTGTTGATGCCGACATCAGCGTTCTCTCCTCCATTCAGATCTTCGTTGTCCTTCGCTTCATGTTTCTCTTCTGAAATGAACTCCGTGACTTCCTCATTCTTTTCCTCCTGTTGATTACAGGATGGCTCGCTAGGATCATCTTGAGATGTAACACAAGCGATGGCATCCACATGTTTCAGCTCGACGGGGTCAGGGAGCCATTCTTGCAAGTGCTCTTCTATGGAAGGGGTGCTTATGCTCCACTCCATCTCATCAAATTCCATCAACAGCTCGACTTCTTGCTCCTGGATTTTGGGTGCCTCTATTGGCCTTGCTGGTACACTTCTTGTCCTCTGGATACAAGGAACAGGGTTTGCTGCCCCGACCTTTTCCTTTGCTGCGGCGCCAGGAGCACGCACCGAAGACACGGCTTGAGTTTTTCCACCCGCCATAGCTCCTGACGCTCCTTTCTTGGTTCTCAGCTTTGGAGATGGCACTGCCATTTTCTCGACACCAGGCCTTGGAGAGGGCTTACTCTTCCGCAGAGTGGACGGTGATCTTGCTGCCCTGTTCGTATCCTTGGATGAAGGACTGCGTGTTGCAAGGGCCGGAGGCCACAGGGATGTGCCACCGGACCTGTCGGCTTTTCCTCTCACTGTGTTGGCGTGCTTTGTGGCGGCGGCTATGGAGGATGGATGGTGCAGCGTCCTGCCATGAGTGGATGAAGAGGCTGAGCGATGATGTGGTGCGGGCATTGAACGATGACGAAGGTGGACTGGGTTTGGACAAGCTAGAGGCGGGGGATGGGGATAATTTTCGATCAGGAGAGCTTGGGACAGACCTTGCCCGCCGAAGCCCCTGGCCTGGTTCAGTGGCCTGTTGATCCTAGCATCCGAATGAGGCTCCCTCCTTGATGTTGCCATTGCTATTCTGCCAGCAAGTAAAAAGCCACAAATTAATGAAGCTTTTGAGGCCATCTCTTTAATTGATTACTGGCTTTTACTTTGAGCTCTTTTATGGTACACTACACTAAATTCAATAAGGACAGTTCATTCCTTTCCATCCAATGATTCAAATTAATGAAGCTTTTGAGACCATCTCTTTAATTGATTACTTTCTTTTACTTTGAGCTCTTTTACGGTACACTAAATTCACCGTTCATTCCTTTCGATCCAATGGATCACATTAGTTAGCATTTGTTTATACTTACCCTGGTAATAGAGTAGTAGAAATATTTTTGACAAATTAAGGGTTGGATCCGATTTCTACTATCCACTATATAATACCAGTATAATGCATTGTAAAATTTCTCTTCTTTAGTTATGAAGCGCAATTATGTTGACGTCATCATGTGAAAAATGAACTAGCTGCTCCATGCATGGTACAATAATTCAGCTAGATGCCTAGCAATTCAGCTGGTAAGGAGCTTGTACCTTGTGTGCGGTTTCGTTTAAGAGAGCAGTCAAAACAATTGGAAAACTGAGAACAAGATGAAATGGAATGGATTAATCCGGTGTACCAGGAGATAGAAAGGAAATTACATGGCTGAAGGTAATTACACTGACAATTGGATAAAACAATGTAATACTTCTCAGAATGCGGCCGTCTGTTATTACTTGGACTTATTTGCATTTCATAGATCACACATTAACCAATGAATGCCCTATTCATACCTATCATTTGCGCTTCCCAGATACAACAATCAAGAAAGAACATGCGGCAATTGTCCATGGGGATCAAAATTATGCTGCCATTCGGCGAAGGAAGAGGAGGCAAAGAAAGAAGCCGTACCTGGCCCGATACGGGAGCAGCTCACAAGAGTCTCAAAGATTGGTCAATCTCTGTGCAATTCATGGCCAGATGCAGTAGCTAGGTAGCCAGTCAGGTATGGAGGAGAGAGGGAAGTTTGCATGGCTGGTGCCCTCGTTTTATGGCCTACCCCTGAAGGATTTGGACGGTTGCTGTGTTGAAATAGCCTGAGGAATGGTACTGGCTGACAAGAAAGATTTTCTGATTGTTTGGTTCTTGTGCTTCCATGGGTTGTGGGTTTGACGGGCATTCCATAAATAGCGAGGAGACCGGAGAGGCCCCTCCATTTAGGGCATTTACAATGCTGTTTCTTAGATGGTTTCTTAGCATGCTATGTAGGATAAAAAGCTTAGGTAGCAATGAATTAATGCAGAGAGAGAAGGTTAGAGTTTCTTAAACTAGAAATGGTTTCTTCATTAAATGCTTTGGATAAGAAACCATAAAAAACTGCATTGTGGGTATGGTGGTTTCTTATGCATGTCTAGGGTGATGAAAAAGTAATAGTTAAATATTAAATGATAAAACCATGTTAAGAAACAATGCATTGTAGCTTTTGTATAAATTAGTGTTTCTTAGTGATATGGATGTTTCTGAAACAAGTAGAAGAAACTCTCCTTTGGAAATGCCCTTATGGGGTGTTTTAGGGACGGACTCCATTACATGGGTCTCTGTCCCTCTGAATTTTGTTAACGAAATGTACACTTAAAGCGCGATGTATACTTAGAGGGTGTTTGGTACAGCTCCAGCTCTACCAAAATTCGTAAAGTTGGTAGAGTAGAGTATTCTTTATTCTAAAAATTTATAAAGTTAGAGCTGTAGGTAGGTACATTAAAAGTGTTTAGGTGGGTCATCTTGTTTACATTTTGAACTAAAAATATAAATTTAATTCACTTTATTTTAGACTACAAACTTTAGATCTGAGGTAAAACTGAGATCTGCAACTATGTCAAACAGAGTCTTACTTTATCAAGTTGGTAAGGTTCCTTGCCAAGGAGGCCATCCACGTGTCTTTCTCCGTTAAAGACCCTTAAAAAAAAGCGTGCATAAAATACGGTCGTATTAACTAGTCCTATGTTTTTCCCTTGGAAATCCCTCCAATCCAAACGGGGCTCAGACTATTCCCAGTGCATGGTAACATATCCATTTAATGCATACCACATAAGTATTTTTGATGATGTGGCAAGAGAATTAAGAGGGGAGAGAAGAAAGCTGTATCTAGAGGAAGATACTACTTGGGCACGAAATCACAGACATTGAAACTTGAATCATCTAAGTGGCCCACAATTCATACTTTCATACACATCTAGCATTTAATTATCATGTGGGGACTAAGGCTATTCCCAGTGCATAGTTTCATTTCCCAGTTTTCAAAAGTGCCATATCAGCTTTTGTCTAGGTAACCGTGTATCTTGAGTTTCATCTAGATGAAACTCTCTTATCTCCCATGAAACTCTCTCTATCTCTCTCTTCATAATTACCTTGTCATGTCACCAAATATGATGATGTGTCATATCATTTAATGAGAATGAAACTCCCATAGTGAACGGCCTAAGAAACAATCCATGATACCATGCATTGGGATAGTTGTATCTTCTATAATATCATATGACATGGCAGCTTTGGATATTGTGACAAGATACAATGCACTGTGAATAGCCTTAGGGTAGTCCCAATGCTCCATGTCAGCTAGTTTCCATAGCATTAATAGAGCTGCCACGTAACCAAATTAGTGACATGGCAATAGAGTTATTGAGGTGAGAGAAACCATTTTTCATGCAGGAAACTAAGTCCTCCCGTAGACCGATGCGCAAAGAAACTAGACAATTTGCATTGGGAGCAGAATCATGGTTTCTATCCCCTTCCTCCTGGATCCGATGCATGTATGAACTCATTAAAATTTTCTCTATATAGAAACTACTATGGAAACTATGCATTGGAGAGACTAGGTCTAAGTGAATCTTTATTGCACTCTCTCTCCTCTAGAAACCACTCATGGAAACTATGGGTTGGGATTGCCCTTAGAGAGCAGAGTGCTCTGTCCGTCCGGTATGGCTGCACGCAAATCAATTAAAAATAAAGGTAAATACAACATAACAATCATCATTCGTGAGGTATCCGGTCACACAATAAATTTCATGGTTTTTACAAATGCCATAAAATCTGACAAAGATTTTAGATAGCACCCTTTCATACCCAAGGTTTCGTATATGTCTTATCGCGATCAATAGAGGCAGTCCCATAATTTCATTAAGTTTTCTGTACTCTTCCACTATAATTGAAGCTTACACATGCATGGAGAACAATATTAAAATGAGACATAACCACGTACAAACTGTAGAAATTTACAACCTAGTGTCAACCTGGAAAGCCATCAACTCTCTGCAAGGGTGCAACCAATGCTGGTTCATTCATCAGATCAGCACAAAAGGTTCCAAAACAATTACGAAGGTAGTCTATAGAATGATCCACTTCACTTTCAAATAGGTACTCTATATGAGTGATCAACTAAACTTTCAAATCTTAAAAGTTTGCTGCAAATAAGCTGTTAATATGATAATTAAGCTTTTCAGCTTTTCCTCGTGCTGTATCAATTAAGCTGTTAATATGATAAACATTTTGCCTTTTGGCGTACTCACAAGCGAATTGGAGCTCGAAACGTCTGTATCCATGTTTCCACAGCATGTTCAGGTAACAATAATAAATGAACAGAAGACAGCATACAAGTTTATGCGTAGTCTTCTTTCAGGAGTGTTGAATGATAGAATCCAGCTGGTAAGCAAACAACATGATCTTTGCTTGGGGCGCGTGAACTTTCACAACCTTCATCTATTCAAGTTGTCTGCTTGCTTAGATCTTTTAATTTCAGGGTTTTACGGGAATACTTAGACTGGATAAATGACACTAAAACATCTGTCCGGCATTGAACTTTCCAGGAGATGCATTACCAGACAGCTTTCTCCATGCAAACTCGCCAATTTTGCGGCCAGCAAGTCCCAACGAATCTTGCTCAGATGACTCATCTGTTTCCTTGATCATCACGTCTACAGAGACCATGCCCTTGGCTGGTCCATCCTGTGCTCTCAGGCTACCTTCATAGGATATGAATTCCAAGACTTCAGTTTCGCTTCCACCTGTGCAGTAGACAAGAGCTATGCCATCAGCCGGTCCATTTTGTACAGTGGTGAATGTTGTGTAGAACAAATAACCAGAGCTGCTTTCTGTGACCATGAAGGCTTCCTTGTCAGCTAGATTCAGAGAGTCATACATTCGCCCATCTGCTCCATTATACAGTATGAGCATAAGATCTTTTGCATCTAAAGGTGTATGTACCACTACCTCAACAAACTGCAGAAAAAGGAAACCCGGATAAGTTTTGGGAAAGAATGAATTCTGGGCATGAGATCAGAATTAAAAAAAGTCGGAGTTAGTGGAACTTTGGAGCATCCCTTTTATTTTACAAGAAAATGTAGCGATTTATACTTGATAATCAATCCTGACCTAGTATGTTAAATCTCACCTAACAGGTGATCAACATGTCATTCAGTGTTTCATTAACTGCCATGGTGTTCAGGTAATCATGCCTCAACTGTTGAATACATCATCAGTTTTGATTAAAGTTGTTTTGAAGTTTTGAACTACAACATATTTTCATCATGATATATAATTGATTGGCACACCTTCAAGTGTGCAAAATGTAATTAGTGTATGCAAATAAACTGCTAGGTGATGTAATGAAAGGAAAAGAAAAAAAGAACTGGAGCAATAAATGGTGGATCAGTGGATGATGCACCTCATTCACATCTTTGCTTTTGTTTTCATAATGGAATTCATTGACCCAAGCCTTTGGTGATTCTCTGACCAATGTTGGACTTTTGGCAGGGGGGTTCCTCCATATAAGATTTGCAAATTCTGGATGATCGACAAAAGGATTTCGATTATGCTGGTACATGCTGCAAACTCTATCGTTTCTAAGCTGCTCTGATCTTGATGGAGGATCAAGTTCGTTCCACTGTAGAAGAGCTGACAGGAGACCCATCTTTCTTCTTTCTTAAACAAGAATCAGCCAGTTGATATTACTAATGATGCACTGTAAGTATTGCAATATAATTATAAAATACTACAAAGACCTCAAAATAACATGGTACCAAATGTAAGATTATCTTAAGCATTGAGTATAAACAATCAAGATTCAATACTTAGTGTGCAGTACATTGGTTCATGTAAAATGGACAATTGGACAGTCCACATTACATTACAGAGAAGATGGTCTACATCAATGTTTGATGGCTAACTTACAACATTAACTAGCATTCTTTTGGTTCCTATACTATGTATCATTTAGAGGATTCACATCCATCGCATCAATGTTGACATCTTACAAGGTACTAAACATCTACCCCTCAGCTAATCTTTTAAACTATTAAGGTGTGATCATGCATGCGACTTAATTGATATAACAGTCCTTAGTCAACACTGGTACTTTGGTATAAGCAAAGATTACATGTTAAATACATAGACCCTTGATAAGTATGTCAACAACTGTTGCCAACAAGTGGCTGGTGAGAATACTAGAATTTTGTTTAAGAATGTGTTTGGAGCAATGAAAAGAGAAATCCCAGAAAAACTATAAATGACAAGAAAATGAAAAAGATAAAAGTTACTATTCACATAAAATTCCTCCTTTTCCTCTCTCCCAACTTGTCTCAAGTTTAAGCTTGAAATTTTAAAGGGTGATGCAATACTGGTGGTCAAACAAAAATAGTTTAAAAGTTTGCACCTTAATGACAGTTTTCACTAGATATGTCCCCTAAAACTAAGTTTTCACTAGATATGTCCCCTAAAACTAACAGCATAAATACCTTTCCTTATGCGAAACTACTTACGAATACTTGGTGAATCAGAAAGTTCCAAATGTGGAGCTCCATCTTTCTGGCCAGATCCATAGCATACTGCCATGTACATCAGGGACCTAGCTACATCTCCACGCACCTGAAGCAAAAAAGAAGACATTGTTGTGCTCAATATTGAAATCTAAAAACAACAATCGCTCTTCACAACTGGAAGCCACTATCGCTGATGTTCGTACTCTATTCAACTTGCCAAAGTTGCACTTAACATCGTAACTACTAATTCAATATGATTGAAGCTTAAATGGTTTCTCATTAATTGCAAGATATCCTCCTAGGAATTAAACATATGTAAAATTCTTAGTTCCTGCAACTGAACATATTATTTCTAGTTCAAAAGTCAGCATGCTTTTCAACAATGAATATCATTCGTCTTAAAAGGAGTGCACTGAATATTTAATGAACTTTTTGAAAACTAACATATATCATTATTTGCTCCAGAAAGTTTCTGAACCTGAAAAGGAGGTGCCCATCTTTCACCATCTGTCTCAGTGTCAGGCGCAGCTTCATGATTTGCTGGCCTCACACATCGTATTGATGTGGCAGCACATTCTCCATAATACTTATTTCCCCTTGACGAATTCACTGAAAACAGGATTTAAACTTTTCTAGAAAATAGATAGACAAAATTTACACTCTATCCATTTACATGAGGGAAACAAATATATTGCGTTCAAAGATGATGGAAAACAGGAAAATTAATATCTCCAGTGGTGAGGATATGACGCCCAATTAAAGAACATCAGCGGAGTGCTATGGTCAGAAGAAGTACTTTGGATCAGGTTAAAAAAAAAACCAACAGACCATTGACATCGGCAGGACGAATATTGTGCAGATCAGTCAGCGACAGACCATAAGTAAGGCCATACGATCGAGGCCACAGGTGCTCTCCTGCACAGCAAAATGCACAATGTTGCTTTGAAAGAAAAACCTGAAGAAAACATACGACCATCCTATCTGGACATATAAATTTGTGCAAAGTAACTCACTGTTCCATCCATCCGGCTTGCCTGCTAAGTGCTTCGGCACAGCTCTGTGCGAGTATATCTCAACCCTACCAGAAGCATCATAGCCTAAATCAAGTCAAAATATAGAAAGCTTGTGCCAATGTTGCATAGGCATTAGAGTGGCCATAAACTGTTACAGAGCAACATACACTTCAGACGACGCCTCCGGGTGGTCTGCATCAGCTGCATCAAGAATCTTGAGCGCATCCCACACCTACTAAAGAGAGGCACAACAAGGCAAAAAGAAAAGGAAAAATAAATCACACTGTCATTCTTGTTTCTTCATTCCCACCGAATTTTTTTCACCAAATGAGCAAGAAGGCAGATAGCTAGAGGCAAACCAACATCTTTGTAACGCAGGGAGGCGTGAGGCGAAACGATGGCACTGAGCTCCGCCATCAGCTCGTCACCGGTCAAGCCGTCCAAGGCCCCGTAGTACCTTCCGATGTCTTCGCAGGGATACGGGGCCTTCGGCTTCAAACGCCCGTCGTTGGGGGAGGCATGGGCAGGGAGGGGCGGCGGAGGAGACAGCACGAGCGCAAGCGCGGCGGCGAAGAGCGCGTGGAGGCACCGAGCCAGCCACGGCCGGAGGGAGAGTGCGAGTCGTCGTGGGAGCAGGAACGGCCGGGAGGGTTTGGGGATGGGTTTCTTGCTGCTGTTGCTGCAGCCAGTGAGTAGGCGAGAGACGGCAGGGGAGCGGCTCGTTCTTGTGGGTGGCGTTGCGGGAGCGGGAGCGGGAGAGCGGAGGACGGCGGCGAAGGGCAGCATTGTTCCGGGTGGTTGGTTGCCAGCCGATGTTTTCTTTAGAGCTCTTTTACATACACAAAAATGAATATGGGTCATCTATTTATTTTGATCCAAAGGTTAAAATCGATCTTGATTTGATTATACTACCATACGTAGTATGCGTAGTAAAATCCTGTAGAGGGGTAGGAAGGTAAAAACGTTTGGTGTGGAGGATCTCCATGATCGGCCCTCGAGAGCGGCGATGATCTTCACCTTTGCCGATGAAAGAGGCGACACCGTCTTGAGACGAGTTCGGCCGGCGAACTCCACCTCACATCCCGGAGGAGGCCGGCGGGCAGCAGCTACCGCTTGTTGGCGAGATCGATAGCCCGTGGCGATGGCGTCGAGCGAGGAAGGTAGGGAGGCTCGTGGGTCGGTGTCATCGCCGGGACACGAGGTGGAGCTTGGAGCGGCGGCGGCCGAGCTTATAGGGCTCGCCGGCGCCGACGGCGCCCTGGGCCGACGGGACGAGAGCCGCGAGCTTATATCGGCGTGGACTTTAGGAGCGGTGGGTGTGGGCCGAAGTGAGTCGCGATCGCAGGACGATCTTGCCGTGGCCGTGGTCGAGGACTGCTTTCGATGTTGGCCTTGCGCTGCTTCTTGGCCTCCAGCGACTGCAGCTCCTTGATGTAGTCCACCACCCCTCCTATGATGGATGCTTGGTCTCCCTGATCGACAAACACGGCATCCATGTGTATATTTTAGAGCTATGGAATAGCTCGGAACCAAGAGAAAATTAATGAGAGAAACAAGCTGCTAGTAGAAAGGGTAGCTAGCTTAGAGCAACCCCAACCCACCCCTAAACCTCCCCCTATCCTAAATTATAAGGAGACTTAAGAAAATTTAAGCTTCAACCCAACCCCTATTACAAGTCCCTATTTTAGGGAGATACTCTCTCACCCCTACATCTAAGGGGCTTCTCTTTGCCCCTATTATTTTCTTTGGTACTTTTTTATTCATTTTAAAATAATAATTCATAGGTGCAAAGTAATAATAATGTATAGATAAATAATAGGGGTGAGTAATAGGGAGTGTGGGTTGGAGACAAATTTGATATAGAGTACCTCTAATTTTTATACCACCCCTAAATGAGTGATTTAGGGGGGAAATATAGGGATTTGGGTTGGAGTTGCTCTTAGTTACGATACGAGTGCCTGGCAAGGATAAGTGGTGCCCTTCCTGAATAGATGATAAAAGACTAACATATCCTTTAAAAATGGATGGTTAGATTTAATTCCTACTACCAGTAGTTTGTGCACCGTAAAATTTCTCTTTCTTTATCATGACTTATCACCGATTACGGGCTGTTTGGAAACTGTACTTACTTCAGTTTTCCTTTAGTTTTAGATCAAAAGCTCCCTAAACAGTATGGTTGTAAAACAGCTAGAAAGTTAAGTCATAACAGAAGCATCTCCAAAAGTTGCAACTGTTGGAGAGGAGCTTTTCAACTGTGACTTCGCTTGACTACCTCTCACCTCAGTCACTCTAGCTTCTCGACCTCCGTCACTCTGCCTAGTCGTCTCCACATCATCTCTCCACTCACACGTCGCTATACTTTGCTATGTTGTTACCTCTCAGCTCGGTTGGCCTTCAAAAACTACAACTGTAACGGTCAATTTACCAAACAACATAACAAGAAAAGTCATAACCGCTAGCTATAACTTCTTTACAGCCAAACAAACCAAAAGTAACTTTTCAGTCCAGCCGCAGTTCCCTCAAACAGACCTACATCTGTCTGCTCTAAACGCCAACATTTTCATGCCATTCTTTATCGAATTCTTTACTGATATAAAAGAAAGAAATGGGGGTAGTTTTTCACCTCCTTGGAAAATCTCCATCACCTTCCTAACAAACAAATTACACGTCTCTAAAAATCTTTACCAAAGAAAAACATAGAAACCATCTCACAACAAAGATCAAATGGGTGCGATGACGGAGTCGAGGCCGCAGCGTTAACTTGGATGGATCACAAGAACACGAAGACGGAGCCGAGAGTGTGAAGTAGTAGGTTAATCCCAATAACATCTACTCAACGTGCGCGAGTAATATTATATTTTTATTTGATGAGTTTGTAAAAAACCAAGAAAAAAATATATCAATTATAATTTTTTATTTTTCCCGAAACGGAACACTAACTTAACTCAAAAAACAAAAAAAAAGTGTGGTGTGGCTGCTTGTGAAAAACCAAGGAAAAATATATCAATTATAATTTTTGATTTTTCCCGAAACGGAACACTAACTTAACTCAAAAAATAAAAACAAAAAAAAGTGTGGTGTGGCTGCACAACAAAGATCAAATGGGTGCGATAACGGAGTCAAGGCGGCAGCGTTAACTTGGATGGATCGCAAGAACGTGAAGACGGAGCCGAGAGTGTGAAGTAGTAGGTTAATCCCAATAACGTGTACTCAACATGCGCGAGTAATATTATATTTTTATTTGATGACGTTTGTAAAAAAACCAAGAAAAAAATATATCAATTATATTTTTTGATTTTTCCCGGAACGGAACACTAACTTAACTCAAAAAAAAAAAAAAAAAAAAGGTGTGGTGTGGCTGCTGGGATTCGAGCCCAGGTCTCCACGGCCACAACGTGGAATTCTCACCACTAAACTACAGCCACTCCTTATGCCAATCTTAGTACGTTACTATAGGCATGCAAGTAATTTCACCTCAGCCTTCTCTCCCAAGGTGGCTGTAGTCTTCGCCCATCTACAGTCTCCAGAGGTTTTTGCTCCGGTCCAAGTAGAAAACCCATCCGCTGTAGTCGCCTTCCCTCGCCCCAACGCCGACGACGATGTCGCAGCAGCCACAGCCGGCGACCGGCTCCCACATCCTAGACGCCGTCCCGCTCTTCGTCGTCTTCCTGCTCGCCGCCCACGTCCTAGCCCTCGTACGCGACCCACTTGCCTTGCCCTAATTCGATCTTGTTTCCTTTCCTCCCCACTTAATTGCTCGATCCAACAGCTGGCCTGACCTTCCGATCTGATCCCTCCTTTTCCCGTTCTTCCCGCTTGCTGCAGGTCTACTGGATGTACAGGTTGGCCTCCGAGAAACAGCCGTCTCGGAGGAAGACGCAGTGACCGCGCCGCGGTCTTGCCCCCACGATTTCTTGGTTGCTTCGTTGGTCGGTAAGATTCTTTCCTAGTATCAACTGGCTTGTTTTTTTGTTTGTTTTATCCTTGATATGATGTGCCATTGAGCTAGTTGAAGGATTGAAGGTGTATATGGCTTATTGATTTGCTTTCTTAGGGTTATACCGTTCTAGGTTTGTTGTTTGGTTAGGTTTGGCCATAGAAGAAACTGCTGGAACTAGGTGACCAGGATTTTGTTGTTCTTTTCTAGGTTTACGGATCAAGTCATGACAGTGCGAAGCGACTAGTATCACATCGGCCACAAATAATATTTCGTCATTATGAACCCATTGCAACAAATCGAGGGATCGAATTGCTTATTCACAATTGAAGTGCAATGCTACTTATAAGCACTCTGCTAGAGTGGTTAAAGCATTCGAAACAGAAAACTAAACATTTGGAGAGAGAGAAAAGGTAGCACTACTGGTTCAGTGATACTTTTTGAGTACTAAAATAATAATGGTTGATTTCAGGTTGTTCTTAGCTTCGCTTGTATTGCCTTGCTATTGTAAGCACTGATCAGCTCCCTGGAGTTTGTCAGAAATTGAATTGTCGGCATTGTGGAAATAATGATCTACTGAATAAATGAAGGTCGACTTAGGCTGAGTTTGTTTAGGCTGGAGCTTGAGCTTATTTGGCTGGAGCTGGAAGAAGCTGCTGGAGCTGGATGAGGATGGCAATTTTTCGTAAATAATAGTTAAGTTGTAAGGGTACCAGGGAAGTGGGATTTTTAGAAGCTCCAGCCACCCCGAGAAGCATCGTTTTCCTTGCTTCTCTCGCATAGTGCAAATTGGGCTAGAAGCTTCTTCTCTCCGTCTGGCTGGAAAAATACTGTTTGTTTTGGCTTGTGGTCTATAGAGGTGTAGAAGCCAAATAAGCCCAAGCCCAAGCCTAAACAAACTGAGCCTTACAAGCATGGCCTGTGTGGCATTCCTACCACTAAACCTTTGGGTCAGCTCTAAGCCGCTAACTGATAACCATTTTTATATGGGGTTTTGCCAGATTACCAACACAACATTAGGGCAAAAAACATGTTGCCATTTTTGTCAACACCACCAACATGCATTCTTATCTTTATAATACCACTGCAAAGTGCCAGACCTAGCTTGAAAATGGTTCACATTGACTGTTAGCTTCTTATAGCTATGTTGGAATATCTAGCCACTGAAACCAATTTAGCTAGCTTCTTATACAGTATGTCAGAATCTCTCGCTACTGAATCCAATTTAGCATTGCTAAGTAATTCCATTTTATCTGTAGATATTAATAAGTGGCATGCCTATTACACTACCTTGTATAATTAATCTGCTAGTGTTCCACCAGTAGCTTGCCCTGGATTACGAGCATTGCTGCAAACTAACCCCCTAACAAATATAATAACTATATATCCTCAGGTTTTGCCCCCCTGTAGACTGAATGTCCACTTGAATTGTTGGAATTCTTTTGGCCCATATGCTACTATGCTCACAAACCATGCTTGAATTGTCAATGTAATATCCACTTGAATTGTTGAAATTATTTTGGCACATACGCTAGTATGCTCAACCATGCTTGAAATGCCAATGTGATCACACTGCCATTTGTGGTCTTGATAAATGTCCAAATAATTTATCTGCCAGTTTTGCTAGTTCTGATATTCTACTCTAGGTAAAAGCATGCTCTAGAAAATATTGGTATGTAAATTACAGAATGTGCAAGCATGTATCTTTTCAGTTCCCAAATGCTTAGTTGAGTAGTTAGTATAAGAGGAGAGCATTCAACAATCAGTACTTGTGGGTGTGTTCTGACTTCCAATAGGATTGTGAGACCAATCTCTGTTGCATATGTGGAAATGGAACAGGGTATGGGGTGGGCCTTAAAAATGATATTGGATTGAGCATGTTACATTGTCATGTACACAGGGGCCGATCTACAGTGTATGGGCCGGGGTCAAGTGGCATCGACGCCTTCCAATCTAGCATACACAATTCGTTTAGTATATAAGCATATGATCCTCGTGTTGCAAGTTACAAGTTAGTATTACGAGTTCGTAATGACCTTGGCGACCTTGGTGTTCTCCTTTCCTAGATCTGCCCCTGTATGTGCATGTGTTCAGGATGTGAATTGGGAAAAGAACTTGGGCTCAGATATTGTTAGCAATATCAACATGATATGTTAAGAGACATTGCCCTTCCAAAAACTTCCCTTAATGATTAAAGAAAAACAGCCTACAAGGTCTTAAGATGGCAGTACAAAGTGAAAATCTAGCTTCCATGTGATCCATAGGATCTTATTTGACTTTAGCATCCTCAAAAAATGCAATGGAAATTGTTGTTGGTGACGTAGTCAAACTAGCTATACTTGGTGTTGTTGGGGTATCCTGAGATCCAAGCATGTTTCTTGTAACTGCCAATTTCTAGTTTTTTTTTAAAGGAAAGCTAGTTTGTAGATAATAGAATGTTAATATTAAACCTACAAAAATACAAGTTCTTCTTGGGGCTTCCTCGAAGGTGGTAACTCACTGGTTGCATTTTTTTATTGGAACCTCATCATATTTTTCTGTGATATGGAATGTTTTAGTTGAAAGTTGAAACTAACAGCTTTGTCCGTCTGCTAGATACTTTTTGCTCCAACTATGAACTTAGAATAATCAATAACATGTCCGAATTGTTGAACACATGTGGTGGAATATAAACGTGAACTTATTGGTTGCTTCAGCTGAAATGACTATGCATGTTGTTTTGCACATTTTTGGGATAGATAGCATTTATGAAATACCCTTCTATTTTGTCCATTTCTTGTTCCCATATGCAAATGATGCTTGCTGTGGTTTCAAGTCATGAAAACCATAATCTCTGTTGCAAATGATTTGACACAAACTGATCATCAATCTTTTGTGCTCAAGTATACTATATAGTGGACTCTGTCCTCTTGCACATATTCCATTATTGATAACAGAATTATTTATAAGTCTAATTGTCAAAGTTGATTATCAACCAGAGGTTCTTCATATGGAAATGGCTGCATGTCCTTTTTTTTTTTGCCAATAGGAGGATTGGTTGAATAAGATATTGATAGTTTGCATGATTATTCTTTCAGCGTGACATGCAGATATATGGTTGCATTTAAAAGTACGCATATAGACCCAGAGATACTACCATACTGGCCATTGTGATCCTTTGTTTGTTTGTGTTCTTTCAACATTCACAAAGGGACACACAGCTAAAAAAATTGTTCTCTATTCCTAGTGGTATGTGCTGCTTATGAATAATTATTTTACAGCATTTCACAGCGTGCCTTTTGTTTTTGTTCACTGGGTTTGTTGTTTCTTATTTTTCTTTTCTATTTTTTACTTTCTTTTTTTGTTAGAAAGCTCTCCTTTTTGTTATGTCGCTAACTCTACTTTCTGATGCTTGCAGGTCGAATTGTGAGCTGCAAAAGTGAAATGTTAACCTTTGGGAAGTTTAGATAGTCCGTTGTTCGTAGAAGAATATGTGGTGTTTCAGTTGGTTTTATGTTACCGAGGACATTTAGATAGTAGTCAATAGTCATGAACATGCCGGTTGCCGGACTATGATCTGTCAGAGTCGGTGGTGCATGATTCACTACTCTTTTGTATGATAAGCATTCTATATTTACATTTGTGCGCTGTGACAGAATCAGGAGTGGCGTTTTTGACCCCTTACAGATCAAATCATGCCTAATAGGCAATAGCTTGCTGTGATCTCGATTAATTGAAGTACTGGAGCCAAAAGATTCCATAATCCTTGCTTACTTTGGGTATTGGTCTTGTCCTATACCCGCGCAAAGTCTTCCTATTCGCAGCGAAAAGTGCGATGTGCGGGAGACAGAAGAATAAATCCCCGCAGAATTGGCGGATGCGTCTATATCAATCACTGTTGTTGGGGAGCCCGACTGGGGCGCGCCATGCGTGGCACTGCAGTGCTGAGCTACAGTAACTTTGTTTTTTTGCTACATTATTATTTTTATTTTAAAACATAATGAATTTTTTTAAAAAAAATATCCCCTCCTCTCCCTCTGTTAATGTCGAGTTACAGTTTTTGTTTTTTTTTTTCCTCAGATTTTTCAAAAAAAGTTTTCACTCTATTAGAATTTAAGAATCGGCAACACGCTAGAGATTAATTTTATTTTAGTGTGGGAAGCAAGGATTCGAATTTTGTTTTGAACAAAATTTCACCCATGGCCGAAATCCGAAATTTTGGCGAAATTTTGTCATTATGGACAAAATCTGTTCAAAATTCAAAAAGGAAAATTCAAATCCGGTTTTTTTGCTACCGAAATTTCCGAAATTTTGGCCAAAAATCCGAAATTTTGGTGAAATTGCACTGATAAAAAAATAGTTCGAACAATGTCAAAAATTTTTGAAATGTTTTTTGAAGGTTCCTGATACATCAGATATGTTCTCATTAAATTTTCAGATGATCATCAAATCTGGCGAATTTTTAAAAATTCAAACATTACTACTATCCTGATAAAACGTTGACCGACAAGTTTGAACCGAATGCAAATTAGAACAAACGAGATTATAAAATTTTAAAATTTTTTGTGAATGATCCTGACATATCTATAATATTCTCATAAAATTTTCAGATGATGATCAAATGTCATGAATTTTTAAAAATTCGAAAAGTGCTACTATCCTGTTAAAATGCTTATCGGCAAATTTGAACGAAATGAAAAATTATCTAAACCATGTTATAAAATTTTGAAATTTTTTTTGCATAGTCCTGATGTATCATTAATGGTTATATAAAAGTTTTAGATGATTATTATTCTTAAATAATTTTTAAAAATTCTGACAGTAATATATCATAATAAAAGCCCGATGATCAATACATAGATTTACTTTAGCAATCAAAAAAGGTTTAAAATTTTTGAAAATTTTACAGAAGGTTTATAAGGAAATGATTAATATCTCATAAAAATTTTGTGGAGTGCTGAAATCTGAAAATTCGGCAAATGTCGGCAAAATTTAATTCCTTGGTGGGAAGAATCACACGGAACAGTGGACGGGCGCTGTGCTCTCTCCACGTGGCGCCGTCTCCTTGGCTAATCGCTATCACACGGTCGCTGTGTAGTACAGTCCATTCCATGGTCGAACTTCGCGGCGACGCCAAGGAACCGTAAAAATCCGGCAGTTCGGCCGCAGCGCACCACCGGCCGGCTAATCGTCGCCGCCAACTCGTCTCACGGCGCGAGCTCTCCTCCGTCCGATCGATCCTTGCCGTCTCCCTCGCCTTTGACTGGAACCGGTCCACTCTCTGACTGGACTGACTGCCTCCTCGTTCCATAAACTCCGCTCCCCTTCTTTTCCGTTTCCCATTTTCCTCTCTCGTACGCGCTTTCTTGGCTCCTCGACGTGATCACCATGGTGGATCTCATGGAGTATGGCGGCGGCGTACCAGATGACGAGCAGCTCACACGGCAGAGGCAGATGACCACGACGGGCGACCGCCGGGAGGTCGCCGACCAGCAGAAGGTGTCCAAGTACCGGACGGCGGTGTTGTCCATGCAAAACCGCACCGGCCACGCTCGCTTCCGCCGCGCCCCCGTCACGCCGCCAGCTAGGGCGCCAGCAGCGCTGGATTCCGCGCGGTGCGACAGGTTCAGCGCGTCGGCCTCGGCCAGCTCGTCGTTCCCGTCGTCGGTGACCGGTGTTACCGGCGAAGGGAGCGTGTCCAACGGCCGCGCGCTGCTCTCGGCTGCAGGTGTCGGCTACTCCGCCGGCGGCAAGCACCCTCCGCCGGTGCAGTCTGCTTCCGATTACTCTCACGTGCTAAAGCGCAGCTACGATGACGGAAACCACGGCGGCGGCCGCTGCCACTGCTCCAAGAAACGGTAACCAAACACACGCAACATGCAAGCGGTTTGGTGGATGAATTCTGTATGATGAGCAATTAAACGATCGGTTGATTTACTGCATGTTCTCCTATATTGGAACCGGTGCAGGAAGTCGCGCGTGAAGCGGAGCATCCGCGTGCCGGCGATCAGCTCCAAGAACGCCGACATCCCGCCGGACAACTACTCGTGGCGCAAGTACGGCCAGAAGCCCATCAAGGGCTCGCCATACCCGCGGTAATATAATAAATAACAAAATACCGCAAGACCACATCTCTCCTCTCCGTCTGACCAGAATGCGACGGCCACCGCTCGTTCTTTGCTTACCTATATATGGTCTGGACATATATGTGCATGCAGCGGGTACTACAAGTGCAGCACGGTGCGCGGGTGCCCGGCGCGGAAGCACGTGGAGCGCGACCCCGGCGAGCCCGCCATGCTCATCGTCACCTACGAGGGCGACCACCGCCACGACGTCGACACCGCCGCCGCCCGCACGCCGGAGCACAGGACGACGTGAAGTCCTCTTTCATTAGCTGACCGTTTCACAATTTTTCTTGGTGTTTTCTGTGTAGTTTCAGCCTGCTGCTTGCTTTGTATGTAGTACACGTAGTGTTACGTCGACGTTGCCTCTAGAGGAGAATTAATTCACTCAAATCAGGGAAGTGAGAGATCTGGAATCTTGACCTCTGTGGTGTTATACGCGTTAATTCTCGTGTGCGGCGGGCGATGTGATGTGATGTGATGTGGTGTTACACGTTGCGTGCGGGAAGCTTTCAACGCAGCTGCTATCTTCGATTACTTCTCGCATCTCCATCGGCCTGCTTTAATTTCATACTAATTGGGCAATTCTTTTTTTACGACTTTTTACTTTTTTTTTTCCTTCTGTACTATAAACTAGATTATGATACATTGATCATACAAAGATGTAATAAAGATGGATAATGTAATCGTTTGTATATATATATCTTGATATAGAAGTACAAGAATCTAAAATAACATCTATTCAGAAATAGACAGGTAAACCGAAATAAAATCAGCGTCAAAGCAAGCATGACCAAAAAAAAAAACACAGGCGTTTCGTTTAGACGCACACCAACAGCATTCTCGAGTCAAAACCAAGACTAAGCTAGCTCCTGCATGTCCTTTAGGATACCGGCGATTTCTGCCCATTCTCCTTTGGACTCTTCCATATAATAATCAACGGCTCGCCATCTTAGCACCTTCAATTCCCAACAAGCAATAGCTTCTGCTTAATGCATCCGGCACACGATAAAAATACCTTGGTCATCTGTTGTCGTTGAGGTATGATTGGTTTTCTACATACAGTGAAGTGACGTCACTTCACTGGGAAATTTTAAGAGCATGTGCAAACCTAACTATTTGGGGAGTGTATAGGTATCATCCGGATGTTTTTTTGGTTGAAATCACCCAAATCTAGAACCATTGGATTTCGGATCCAAATTCACCGGGCCGTTGGATCAAATCATACGATCGGATGTAATCGATACTCCCGAACATCCAAATTCACCGGGCCGTTGGATCAAATCATAGGATCGGATCCAAATTCACCGGGCCGTTGGATCAAATCATAGGATCGGATGTAATCGATACTCCCGAATCTCAACAATGATCCAATGATTCTAGATTTGGGTGATTTTAATCAAAAAACATCCGGTTGATGTTTATCAAATCCCAACTATTTGATTGCTTAGGACGAAGGTTTGCCTAGAAAAGCTTCGTTTTCATAATGTTAGGCCCAGCCCAAACTTGAAAAAGTCAGGCCGGCTTTTGTTTTGGGCCGGTTTGTGAACCAACCCGGTCCATTCAGTCATTGCTAAGCGGCGGCCGTTTCGTTAGCCCTGCCCGGCCGATCTTTTGTAGCGCCGGCCGCATCGCCGTCGTCTCCTCGCATCCTCTCCTCTCCTCTCGATTCGGTTCCAGCCTGCTGTTGGGGTTTTGATCCCTCTCCAACCCCTCCAATGGCGGACGAAGCCAACCGAGCTGTGAGTGCACCCCCGTACCTCACCGCGTGGGCGGCTCTTGCTAGGTTTTTTCCGGCAGATCTCTCGGTGCTAGCTTCTAACTTCCTTTGCGCGGCGCGCGCGCGCAGGCTTTCGTGGAGCTGCAGGCCCGGATGATCGAGACCACCGGGAAGATCAAGCAGGTCCAAGCTCGCTGCCCTTCCTTCTTGTTCCTCCCTTGTTCGAACTGACCCATTTTGTCTAGATTAGTTCCGGGAATATCTTTGCGACTGGTGCGTTTTAGGTTGTTGCTCTGATAGTCTCGGTGTCCATTTTGTCGACGCGTCTTGAAAGTGTGATTCTACTTCAAAAGTTTGAAGTTTCATTGTTTTTCAGCTGACTCTGCACTTTGCTAATTGAAGCTTTATAATAAAGTTTTGCGCTTCTTAGCTCGAAGCCATATTGCTCCACTACATGACCAGCAACTGTTCTGAATTTTCCAGACGCTTTCATGTGGCTGTCAAACTATTAGGAGTAATTACTTTTGTAAACTTTTGATTCTTGCAAAATTAGGTGCGTAACACTCCGAATATTGAAGTGTGACTCGTGATATAAATATCATAGTTGAAATTACACGGAACAATTGAATGTTTTGGTGTGTTGATTATTGGGAACTTATTTGATTATTTAGGTTTGCAGGATGGAACACTGTGTGATACCGAATTGTAGTTTCATATATGTCCAACTAACCATGATTTGCATCAGAGCCTCTCATACGTACTCCCTCCGGTCACAAAAGCGTGACGTTTTGGACATGAACACAGTCTGCAAAATGACATTTTAACCACTAATTTCTATTGTAATACTTTTATATGACACGATGAAATTATATTATTATGAAAGTATTTTTTGAGACAAATCTACACATGTCATTTTGAAGTGTCCAATTTAGATATTCATGGAGATATTGATAACCAAAGTTTATATAGTTTCACTACATGTATCCCAAAATGTCACTCTTTGTGTGACCGGAAGGAATATATTATAATTAGCTGGTAATATATGTTGAGTTGTGAATTTGTGAGTAAACAGCTATTTTATTTCACAAAAAACTGTTCCAAGATGATCGTTCCAGAGAAAGGAACTGAAAATGTTGAGTTCTTTTGCAAGTGAATATAAAAAGGTTATGTTGCTTATTTGGAGGAGTTCTCTTGGACCGCATCTATCGTTTGATTAATTAAAAATCCTTTAGCTGGTTTGTTTAGCTAATGATGATTTACAGTAATCTATTTCTTGTCCTCTAGTTGACATATTGTATATTTTGCTACACTATGGTGTATCTCTTGGTATACCAAATTATAACTCATATGGTCCCTTGACTGGAAATAGAGAACCAAAGCAACAAAATATATTGGTCATTAATTTGGGGGATCGTCCTTTTGGCCCTTACTGACGTATGAATTAGTGTGAGATTCTTCTGTTTGTGGCTCTAAGACCAGAACTATAGTTCTGGGGGTTTACTATTACGGGTTTATTTGGTTGCCTACCACACATTATTATGCTAAATCTCACTTTTATTTTTGAAAAGAGGCTTGGCTATATTGATGGGCGCATTGCTTCTATTAATAGTATGTCTAGATTGAAAAGGAAAGTGTCAAGGTCAAAGAGCTTTGGCTTTATTCAAGAGATAAATGATAACTTTTAACAGCCCGAATATATTTGCTTTACACTATGTTCTTGTTCGTTTTTTCTTTGTGCAAAACATGAGTTGAATAATAAATTTAGTATTTAGATTTCTGAAATAGATTTGAGTTGTTTGCTGTGTGTAACATTATCACATCATTTTGGTCCTTGTACAATATGAGATGTTGTAAATAATATTGAATAGTTTGAATTTTGTTATCTTATTGGGATTCTAGCTTTGTGATGGATGTCCATAACTCTAGCCTATACGTGCCAACGATTTCCAGACATAGAACCTCAGTTATAAGAGCTTTTCTTTCGTCAGTTACAAACTCAGATGCGCTCTAAAGAGGGTGAAAAGAAGCGTGCTTACCTTACGCTGGAGGAACTTCGCCAATTGGCAGATGATACAAACACCTACAAGACCGTTGGTAATAAAGATTCTTCTTTCACTTGGTAATCCTGTTGTGCTATCTGAAGCAAAGATTGTGCATGTTTCTTGTCTATTTTTGCTGGAATTGTGTTAAAGACCAATGCCTTCTTTGCTAACATGCTACCAAAAAGTAATGTCCAAACATGTGTGAGGTAGCACTGAATGATGAAACTCATTGGTTGGTGGCAATACTGACTGCAGTCATCCAAAGTTGGTTCAAGCTTTGATCATCTACGCTGAACTTATGAAGAAATGCACTAAAAAAAAAGTTCTGTTGACTGATCCTAATATATACTTTAAAAAATGAATGGAACTAGCACATTATTATGTTAGCTAGAAGTTCTAGAAATCCATCCTGTACTATTATTGTAGTTAGCATTTTATTTTCGATTGCTCTGTAGTTGGAGAGGAAATTTGCGGGCCTACTTTGTGACAAGTGAATATCGGTAGTATGATACTTATCTTTATGGCTCTTGTGGCTGCAGCCCAACATCTTAACACAGCCACCCAGATGATTTTGACAGTTACGAAAGCAACCTAATGGATTTGTAATGGAAACTTATCCTGGAGGTTTACCATTGGTTCCATGCCTTGCTTTATGTGATTTCCAGCCATTGCTATTGTGATTTAATGTTGTCATTTGTTTTTTTGTAATGAACATTCCAATTTCCAATTGGTTAACTTTTGATAACTTCCACCATTGTACATTGAGTAATGCAGTCATCCAAATTTGAGTCAATACCAAATATTTTGCTTTCTGTAGGTTTTGATGGCTTCTTCTTTTGTTTGCAGGAAAAGTGTAAGTAAATCAAGAAGATCAGCTTTTACCATGGAGAGTCACTTTCGTGGTCTTGTATGGTATACTGTAATTATAATACCATGCTTTCTTAATATCAATTTACTTCTAGGTTTATTTTGGAGCCAAAATCACTACTGATGAATGAACAAGAACAAAAGCTTAACGACAGTGAGAATGCAATAGCATCGATGCAGGTATGCCTGAGACTCTAATTCCTTTTCTTATCTGGTTGTGTTGAAATTCCTAGGGCAAACAGGCTGTATTCCTCGCTTACATTACATATGGTCTATCATATGATCAGACTTCCAAAGAATACCTTGAGAAACAGTTGGCAGAAGTGGAGAACAACATAAAAGAGCTGCTTCAGCAAGACCCTGGTCTGGCACGCCAGATTCTCTCAATGACTGTTCAGTGAAAAGTTCTCGTTTGTGGTCTTTAGAATTTATTTCCAGATCAGATGCAATGTTAGAATTTGATAATACTGCAAAGTATGCTTTTGCCCCTTTTGAGAGGGGGCAGTGATTTGCTGTAGTTGGTTTCATGTATAAACATGAGTTCACAGTTAGCTTCCTGCATCATGGCGTGGAAAGCATTTGTGCCGGAGGGCTGAGGCAAAGCTTTGTTAGTTGATGCTGGAGTGAACAATCCTTGGCTCAATCTTGTACGATGTCGAACTGCCATGAATTGCATGAATATTTTGGTATGGAAATCAGAACTCCTCGCGTGTCTGAGGAGCTCACCTGTCAACAAAAATGCCTGAAGAACTCAGAAGATGGAAATCTTACTTACGAATCACTCCGTTGTTTCATCCGAAGTGTGCGCACATGTTGGGACATCACTGAGTTATTTTGCAAGATTATCACCTATATCAGTTTCCTAGCAACATTGATAGCAAGTTTCCTAGCCACATTGGTAGTGATACGAAAACAGACGCCAGATTTTTCACCAGTAAGAAGGAAATGCAATCTCCAATGCGCCACAGTTCTGGTTAATTTCTTAAGGGTTGGCAGGCGATGGCTGCTATTTCTCCGACGTCAACATAAGGAGAAATACCTTACTGGAGTGATATAATAATAACTAGGAAGTTTTCGTGGCGTGATGCGTCGCGTGTGCTGTTTTTTTCGTAAAAACAATCTCTTTTTTCCCGGTGGTGTTTTTTTTCCTAAAATCGTCGAGAAAACGTGTAAAACGGTTGGAAGGATACAAACACAACCACGTATTTTTTTGCATCTATCTGGGGTTCTCTCCCGAAGGATCTGCGTTCACGCTAAATCGAAAAGTCTTTTTCGCGAAAAATAGCTGGAATGATCCAAATGTAACTACGCTATTTTTTTCGGTATTTATTTAGGCTTCTTTCACGAAAGAATCGCGATTTTTCTAAAGCAGAAGATCATTTTCGTAAAAAACCGTGGACGTGCAGGACGTGGCACTGCGCACAAGGCGTGAAGGCTGTAGAGTTTAATAAAGGTATAATTCAGGTACAACAAAAATAGACACAAGGCGTGAAGGCTGAAGAGTTTAATAAAGGTATAATTCAGGTACAACAAAAATAGACACGTACCACCTGATACACCACGATACGGACATACGGCGCCACAACGCAGAACAAAAGATACAGGCAAGATCGGTTGTTTACAACCTTGTACATTACTGGAATTCAGAAAAGAAAGAAGAAACAAAAGCATTAGTTCACCAACAAGTAGTCACATGCAAATTTCTCGCTATAAACACGCAAATATCAATCAACCAGGCATCAGAAAATACCTCTCCCAGCGTAGCAGACAGCTTCAACTTTGTTACATAAGAGAGGCCACTAAGCATACAATTGTTACCTTGAGTGCTACCGCTAATAGAGTTGTCGGTATCCTTTAGGTCGATTGACGCCGCATTCAAGGATGACATGTTCTTGAACATTGGACTAGTATGGGTCTTTTGTCCCATAGAAACCAAATCAACCAGATTGGGAGCAGTGAATAGAATATCCTCGACCCGAATATCACAGTTTTGGATGCACATTTTCTCCACTAATGTCATGAGATCTCAGGCACATCGACGATGATATTTATAAAATATAGATATTCCAACACAGGGCATGCATTAATAGGCCCAAAGCAGTGTTTCTCTAGACGTTAGACTCGCAGCACACCAACGTCTAGCGTCTAATTGCCGATTAGACAGGATAAATAAGCTAGGCGGGCTACATGGGAGGGTGTAGCTTAACGCCTTAGTGGGTTAGGTGGCCTAACTCTAGGGGAACAGGGCCCAAAGGCATCATAGTTCAATAAGACTTCTGTAAGCGTCTAACTCAATAAAGGGTTAGGTAGGTTCACACGGAGAAAACTCAAGCTCACGTACGGACATTGCATGTGCTTGATAGCATAGTGGATCCACCAGGACCGTTCCAAAGATCAAGTAGCTCTTTTATTGACTACCATAATTATTGCAGATAAAATATCGAATACTTTCATATGTAATAAACTTGGTAAAGAACAAGTCACAACCAAAAAATAGTTTAAACATAATCAAACTCATGTATTATTCAACTAAATTGAGCTCTAGCCTCCAAGATGCACTTTCAAGCCCACCCGCGCCACATTGCCGTCACTACTATAATGCTGCGATAAAAACCAATCTCACCAACTCCTACAAATTTAAATGGGCAAGTTAAAGTTCGTTCTAACACTTTTAGATGCAAAGTCATCAATAATAGTATCAATATCAATTTCATCCAATTTATCCTTCTCAATGCATAAAATTGCCAAACCATTTAACCTTTCTTGTAACTAGGGGTGAAAACGGTCGGAAACGGTCGGAAAACACTAAAATCATTTTTGTTTTCATATTTTTTCTCGGAAACGATATCGGAATCGATAACTACGGAAACGAAAACGGCATCGGTAATTCGAAAATATCGGAAACGAAAATTCGATACAAAATATATATCGGTAACGATCGAAATCCGAAAAAGAGACCGGTAACGTCGTAAGGACATGTACCACCAATTGACTTCAAAAAATTCACACAAATAGTACATCCACATAGAAATTAGTAATTAATAAATATTCACAAATTTACGATGAACACACATCAAATTTTAGACTTGAATGACTACATTAGAGTTTTGTTTTTATGATATTTAAAAATATCTATGATTGGTTAAATCATGAAAATGGGTGAAGATTGTAGCCCTCGTGATAAGCTTCGCATAGAGTCCAAAATCACCTAAATCGGAGTTCGGAGTAAAAAGTTATGGGCGTTTTAGTGACCAAAGGAGTGTGATTTGTGGGATGGAATAATTCCGGTAATTACCGACGGAATTTACCGATTTTTTCCGGATACCGAAGGAAACGGTTGGAACCGATCAAAACCGTTACCGTTATCGTTTCCGACAAAAATTACCGATTCCGATTCCGATTCCGAAAATTACCGATACCGACACGTCCGGTTGAAAAATTTCAAAAACGATTTTCGGAATTTCGGGAATTACCGATACCGTTTTCACCCCTACTTGTAACATTGATGACCTCAAGTAATTTTTCAATAATTTTAGCTTTGAAAAATTTCTTTCAGCGGAAGCTACAGTCATAGGTATGGTGAATAAGATTCGATAAGCAATTGAAACATTTGGATAGCAATCTAAATCCTTAACGAACTCAAAAATCTCCATGGCGGACTGTGAGTGAGTAGATAAAGTCATTTGTAGCACTTTTAGTTCAGGAAAAAAATCATCTAACTCAATATCACATGAGCTATTATGGGAAAATGTTTTTGCAAATTTAGTGCAACAATTTCTTAGTTCAATATTATCCAATGACTTTAAATTTTTTGAGCTAATTAAAAAATCAAATATATTTTTAAATGTAGTAAAATCATTGAACCTTTTCTTCAATGAAGAAATTGTTACATTCACCATAACAAGAAAGTAATTTACCTCAAAAGACTTCTCAGCTGATAAAACCTCTTCATTATAATCACTTTCATCATACTGCTTTTTCCGAATAGCTCAACGTTTTATCAAAAATGATTTGAGGACCCTCCTAAATTAGGGGCCTCTGGTGGTCGCACCGGCTGCCCTCTCCTTTGGGCCGGCCCTGGGATCCACAAGCTGGCTGTATACGTATTGCTGCCTCCGGATCAGAGTGAGAATTTATCCAACGGCGTTGCATCACGAAACAGCAACGTACGAGTGGTACACAAACCGGCAGAAGTTGTTCCTATCTAAACCAGAGTGCTCTATGTTGACGTTGAGGCATGGCGGCATGGGGCTGAGGCCCTGTTGTGCTGCCACTTATGTCAAGAGAATGCTTGTGCGTATAACCTGCTCCTGCTGTGCTGGCCTGGCAAGAAGGAAAGGATGTACTGTCAGAATTGTTTAAAATTATTGAAGCTTGATCATCATCTGAAAATATTATATAAACAGTAATTATATTTCAGGATCATACATAAAAATTTTATAACATGGTCTAGATCATTTTTCATTTGCTTCAAGTTTAACGGTAAGGTTTTTATCAGAACAGTAGCACTGTCTAAATTTTTAAAAATTCATGAAGCGTGATCATCATTTGAAAAATTTATGGTAATATTATTGATCCATCTTAACCACTAAAAAAAATTCAAAAATTTCTATCATGGTTTGTACTATTTTTCGTTCGGTTCAAACTTGCCGGTCATCGTCTTTTCAGGATAGTAGGAATTTTCAAATTTTTAAAAATTCCTCAGACTTTATAATTATCTAAAATTTTTATAAGAACATCTATGATATGTTAGGACCCCCAAAAAATTTTAAAATTTTTCGATATCTTTTGAGCTATTTTTTGCTCGGTGCAAATTTGCCAAAATTTCGGCAAATCTCACCGAGATTTCAAAAATTTTGGCCGAAATTTCGGATTTTTTGATGTAAAAAACTATATTTGAATTTTTATTTTTGTATTTCATCTGGGATTTGTCTGAAACGCCGATATCTCGATGAGATTTTAGATTTTAACCATCTTTAAGATATCATCTGAAAACAAGATTTCAAACCTTGGTCCTACCACGCTTCTCATTAATTGATTGCCTGATTTGATTGATACCTGCCCTCCTTCCCTCATCTCTTTACTTTCTCATTTTCCTGTTGTTCAATCACATTTAGGGAAGGATCTAATTTCTGTATAGTCACTGTAATTTAAAGGTGTGTTTAGTTGGTGGAATGAGTTTAAATAGGATGAGATAGTTCTATACCATTTGATTCCATTGTTTTAGGTGAATGAAATGGTTCAGTATCTATAGGAAATATTTCTTAAATTTATATCCCACCATCCAGAATGAGATGATTCCATTCAAACAACCAAACACATAAATGATATTTTTCTTGAACCAACTCATACTTATACCACTTTGTACAAGCAACCAAACACCCTATAAGTAGTCATTGACCGTCAGCATCTATCGTCAAACAGAGCTGAACTCAGTCACAGTCAAACAAACCAATCGACTGCATGCTAGTAAGTGTTAGCGATTGTTACTTGTCATATAATGATGCTGGTATGGGTCTTGATTGGCATTGACATCGCACATGGTAGGTAGCAAGTAGCAACACATGGTTTTATTATTTTGACTCTCCATTAAATGCAAAAAAAATCGAGGTTTAACCATTGCCACTAGGTCAAAGAGAAAAAGTTTAAATATAAGCATATCTATCTATATACTACATCTTATAGCGTCAGATATCCCCGCGCGCAGTCGGACCCAAAATGAGCCCTTTTGTGAAAAAAAAACTCATGCTTTCGAAAGATTGCGCCAACCTTAGACAAAAATTCATCCGATACGGTGTAGCGACGACTCCACCTAGTACTACCAACATACCATGTTTTGTATGGAGCTTTTGCATTGATAGCTTTTTGAAATACCTCGGCCCATTAATACGAAGTCTCATGTGGAGCAATGATAGAATTATTTTTATATATGTTGCTTGTCTAAATTGAGTTATAATAGTATATAATGCTTATTAAGTCTAAATGTAGCATCTCCGGGTTAACCCTTAAATATAAAATGAGAACAAAAGTGTAAGCAGAGTGCTATGCATGTGTGAGCTTGCTTCAAGGTGGGCTAGAGTGTTACACTTTTTCCCCCATAAATTCCGTTTAATTAGCTGATTTTTTCGTGCAAGTGTGCTGATGCATTCTATAACGCATATATAACATATCATCTATATTTAAAAATAAAATTGTGTTTGTTATACAAGTCTATTATATGTACTCGAAAACACATAGTTGTATTCACTGCACAGCTCTAGCATTTAATTGTTCGGATAAATTTGTTAACATGTAAGCATAAAAATAAAAACTGGTTAACATATAAGGATTGAGAAAACTAACCATTCTACAGAGGTGAAGGGCCGTTATTTTTGCAGAAACATGAAGAGTAGGAGTAGTAAACAAATACTACTAGTAGGAGTAATATAAATTGAGCTCTTTTACATTGGATTAACATCAATATAAGCCGTCAATTCCTTTAAGTCTAATAGCTAAAATTAATTTAGATATAGTTATACTACCACCTGTAGTATTGGTAGTAAAATTCAAAGAGGGGTAAAAGGGTAAAAAATTCTGTCATACTATTTGTCCTCTAGGGCAAAACACGTCATGTGATCCTGATGAATGGCGGATGAATGGATAAGAAACCTCTGAAGATCACCAGGTATTCAGTGAATCCAAAACTATGAACGAATAAAGAAAAGTCTAAAATACCATTGATGAATGGATAAAAAAAATTTAAAATATCCTTAAGAAATAAACAATTAAATTTAATTTATACTACCATTACTTACTACTGTATTACCCACCATAAAATTTCTCTATAAATTAAGCTTCTCGCTAGCCTCCTTAAGCTAATCAAAGCCCAAAGGCAGGCAGGCCGCTGCCCTGGCACAACAAGGCCGGTAGCAAGAGTTGTTTGGCTAGTAGTAGCCAGCCTGCAGCATGGTCGTATGCCCGTATATTCAGAAGTTACGTGCAGAAATCATCACTTTTTTTAAACCTGTTTTTTTTTTTGTAATTTTAGTTCTCTTTCAAATATAATTACAAAAATAGCCACATCTTAATCGCGAAAATACAAAAAGTGACGCGTGTCAGCTTCCACACTTCCACACCGCAGATACCGCTCCCTACCGTAGCAAGGTGAGCGCCTTGCTGCCACAGCCGAGTAGCGTGGAACAAATCCTACCGAAGTGGAGCACACTGCTCCCACGATTGGCCGAGCTTCTGGGGTGCCAGCTTCCGCTCTCCTAGGGCACGGTAAAAGGCATATGTCACATGCCGCTCCTTCCATATGGAGGAGGAAGTCAAATTTGCAAACGCAATTGTGAAAAGCTAGATTTGCCAAAAAAAAAAAAAGATCAAAGGGCTAGGTAAGTAATCCCCCACCTAGGTTCGAATCTTCGGATTTGTCCGAGTTGCTCATTTCTTCTTAAATGATTGCCAAAGCTGCCAAATTTCATAATTTCTATTCTATCCTCTTTTCTTCTCTTCTCGATCTAGACAAGCTGGCAGCTGGCATACAGGATACATACAACACGCAGAGGGAAAAAAAAATGAAGGACAAACACCGGAGGTCTGAAACTGGATTCTCCTCGTAAAGAATATAGCAGAGAAGATGGAGAGGTACATAGCAAGCGAAGGGGTCGTTCCAGCCCAGGGAATTCGCTGGCCCTGCAGACATCATCACGCAGCAAAAAAGAATGCCCAACACAAATTAACCTCAGTCATCATGATCGGCTGCTCCCACACATGCACGACACAACCAGAACTGCCAACCTCAATCGCCATCGTCGAGCACAAAATAGATCATATCTCTGAGCCTTTGTGCCACGAAATTCTCTAGTGGCAGAGCAAGGACGAATACAGCCCAAGTCACACAAAACAAGCGGAATTTAGTGTACAATAAAGCAATCTTAGCTTACTTTTAATATATCTACTTCATTTTTATTCTATGTGAAAGAATGAAAAAGGAGAAGAGAGCTAACTCTTATTTAGTAATAAGTATTGCATGGAAATATAGGTAGATTAGTTATGTACAAAAGAGAAGAGATAGTTATTGCACAACATATAGAGCCAACCTTTAGAGATTACTATTGTACAAGTTGGTTTTAATGCTTATTATAAATAACGTGGATGAAAGATAGAGTAAATAGTAGACTTTATTATTGTATTTGTCCTAATCAATAGCTAGGTGTACCAAATTGAATCAATGATCAATTGGATCGAAAAGAATGAATAATCTATATTGAATTTAATATACAATAAAAGAACCCAATCAATAGCTAGATGTAATTTCTGCTGCCCACCTCTCCTATCAGTATAATGCAATATAAAATTTCTCTTTATATATATCTAGCTAGGTACCCGATGTAGTTCGTCTGCATACGCAGTATTGCACAATGGATGCGTTTGAGCTGCCATACCACCACTACTACTACTACGGCGGCGTCTGCCTTTTCTTCGCTCTCCTCGTCCATGTCGCCCTCCGCGCCGTCTTCGGCGCCGGCAAGAAGCAGCCCCGCACGAGGCTGCCTCCCGGCCCGTGGCAGCTGCCGGTCATCGGCAGCCTCCACCACCTGCTGCGCGGGATCCCGCACCGCACCATGCGCAGCCTCTCCCTCCGCCACGGCCCGCTCATGCTGCTCCGGGTCTGCGAACGCGTGGTCATCGTTGTTTCCTCCGCCGAGGCTGTGCGGGAGATCTATAAGGGCCACGACGCCGTCTTCTCGGATCGGCCGAGCAGCCCCGGTATCGACGAGCTCTCGAGGCACGGCCAGGGGATCGTTTTCGCCCCCTACGGCGACCATTGGCGCCTCCTCCGCCGGATCCTCATGACGGAGCTGCTCAGCGCAAGACGCGTCGAGGCGTTCCGACGCATCCGCGAGGACGAGGCGGCCCGCCTCGTCTCGTCGCTGCAGCCGCCATCCTCGCCCTCTGGGGACCGGCTGGTGAACGTCGATGAGCGGCTCGCAGAGTTCATGGCCGACTCAGCGGTGCGCGCCATCTTCGGCGACAGGCTTCCCGATCGCGCCGCGTTCTTGAAGATGGTCAAGCAAGGGTTGGACCTCTCGTTGCTGTTCGACCTCCGCGACCTCTTCCCGTCCTCGCGGCTCGTGCGGCTGCTGCCGCGGAGTGGCGGCAAGGCGGAGCGGCAACGGCGGGAGATGTTTCGGCTCGTGGACGACATCCTCAAGACTCGTCAGGAGAGGAGAGCGGCCGGAGACGGAGAGGACGAACAGGACATGATCGATGTGCTGCTCAGGATCCAAAAGGAAGGCGGCATGCGAGCTTCCCTCACCCCCGGAGTCATAAGGGCTGTGCTGACAGTAAGCTCTCAGCAACTTGGCCGTTTTTCCGTTATACTATTCACTACGTTCACGGTGTGCAGCTGGAAGCCTGGGCTTAATCGCCCTGTCGAGCATTTTTTTTTTTCAAATCTAACTCCTTTACGAATAAAATTTTGAAAAATAGTCTCCTCATGACTATGAAAACTCTAGTAGGTAATATGTCACCTGCCAAGCATGTATACTGCAACAGGTAATAGGTATTACGGCATCTCGACCAATCGCGGCAGGTTTACTGCCACGCACCGCCGGCTTGACAGTAAGGTATTGAGCTCCACGAGCACAGTAGCACACCAATTGAGGACTAGGCAATCGGCAGTAAGTGTCTGGTGAGGTAAGGCAGTAGACTTGCCGCGTTGCCCTAGCTCGGCAACTACTTGGCCAACTACTGCTACACATGGTCGCGGTGATGCGGTCGAGGAAGGGGCTATGTACAAATTTATTCAGATGGGTCAGATTTGCAACAAAAATTAAGCCAGGGAGCTAGAAAAAAAAACTTGGTGCAGTAGTGACAACTGACAGGTTATGTGCAAAAGAAAAGGACAGGTTACGAGTTAGCGCCTCATTAGTTATGGATATTTTCTCACTACCGGCCATATAGTTTTTCAAAAAGTAAGGGTTTTTTTTAGCATGGGATCATCGCAGGTGTTCCTAACTTCAATAGCCACGGCTAGGGTTGTGTGGTTCACTCTAGACTGCTAGTCGCGTGATCAGGGGAGGAGGCAAGGTGATTAAGTTAGACTTAATGGGGCTGTGGTGTAATCAAGTCTGTCAATAAGCGAGCGTGGTCAGTGAAGGTCAGAATGGATGGGTAGAGAGGATTTCTAAGGTGACCTATCTTGTTATAAGTGTAGGTCACATTTTTGAACCATTTAATCAAAATTAGAATCAGACACATGCACATTTCAATGCTAATTCAAAGGCCAAAGAAAAACTAACAAAAAAAAGTTGGCCACTTGCAAATAGCAAACGAGAAAGATATCTATTGGATTAAGAGCTAACGGTGACAACATCTAACTAAACTTTTGTAAATGTTAGCTTACTGATATATAGACAGCCACCTCATATCATGCCAGTTGCAATGAAATGATTCTGCTTATGGAGTTGTTTTCAACCGAGCTGCTTTACGTCATGTTACTGCTTTGCTGGTCAGATTGTTGCTTGGAGACGGGTATACTATAGAGCTTATATGGATGATCTGAATGGATAGCTCTGAAAATGTTGTGATATCCGCTTGATCTCTTTCTGCGTTAAAATTTATCTAGCGTCATTATCTCTGTAGGGTTGAATTGGAATGCCGTGCTTCTTTTCCTTTATATACATGGTTCATCAGGTATCGGTAAACTGAGAGAATCTTTAACTTTCGGTCATACGTACGTGCGATCATCGAGTTGGTCATACGTCTGTTGTTCCTTTAATTAAAGGGAAAAAAAATTAATGTTAAACTGAGTTAAACCGTTTGCTACTTGCGCAGGAAGTGTTGGTGGCAGCATTCGACACCTCGACGACTACTCTCCAGTGGGGCATGGCCGAGCTGATGGCAAATCCAAGGGTGATGCAGAAGGCGCAGGCAGAGACACGCCGCGTCCTCGCAGCTGCTGGGCAGGCCGGAGTAGACGAGGCGGCTCTAAGCGACCTGCACTACCTCAAAGCAGTCATCAAGGAGACCTTGCGATTGCACCCTCCTACTCCATTATTCCCTAGACTGTGCCTGGAAGACCGCAAGATCCAAGGATACGACGTGCCGCGGGGGATAATAGTCCTTACCAACGTATGGGCGATTTCCAGAGACCCCAAGTACTGGGAAGAGCTGGAGGCGTTCATGCCGAAAGGTTCGCCGGTGACCGTGCTGTTGATTTTAGAGGGGCGGATTTCCAGTTCACTCCTTTTGGTGTCGGGAGAAGGATTTGTCCCGGGATCAGTTTCTCGCATGCCAATGTTGAGATCGCTCTGGCTAGCCTTCTCTACCATTTTGACTGGGAGCTGCCCGCCGGAGTTAAGCCGAAGCACTTAGACATGACGGAGGCGATGGGAGTTACGGCTAGGAGGAAGGCGGAGCTGTTTCTACACCCCATCCCTCGTATTCCCCTTGTAAATGAATAATCCATCTACGATTCTAGAACCACTTGCTCGATACCAATATCTATACGGGAATATGACCAAAACATAAATATTTTTATGCATGTACACGTGAAAAATTAATATGTATTGTATTTTGTATCTTTGCCTAAGTAGTTCAATACATAGATTTCTACCTATGGGAGCGGCCGGTGAGTGATGACGCCTGCAACTAGCGGTGACGCTGATGTCAAAGGGAGACTGGTGTTGGAAAAGAGGCGGAGGGGTTGGGGAATTGCAGTGGTCATGTGTTGTACTATAGAAACCGGCGGGCCGGATTCATAGATTGGAAACAAACTTTGTATTTATCAGAGCATGTACAATGGTACACGTCAACTTTCTGTGAATTAATGCCACGTACGATTTTAGGTGATGCGAAAGAGAGAGAAGGAAGAGAGAGAAAAGTGTTGTCTATTATTTAATAGATGATTTTATAGATGGCTTTAGATTGTTTATACTATTATATAGACAGTCTATTAATTGTATGAGTGGTTATTACTGACGATTATATCAACAATTCATTCTATGAATTGTTTTTAAGCCTATTTATAGATGATATATAGATATGTATTACATTTAGCTACTGTCAAATCTGCCAAATCGACTTCCTGGGCCTCCTTCAAAGCAATCCTAGCTTGTACCGCCTCAACCCCTACTTTCTTTGTTGTCTAGGTGACAGACGTCAAGTAATGTAGCCATCATCTCTGGGGCAAGTCCGCTTCAACAGCAGCCATGGCATCGCGGATCGACTGATTGTTGCTGAGAATTTCTACTTGCGGCCTCATCACCAAGTTGAAAAGCTTGTTGAGCCGTTCTTGCATCCCCGGAGCCGACGTCACTGTGACTGATGCTTCCTGGGAGACTTCGAGAATTTTTCTGATATCAGCTGGGTAGTCATCTGTGGCCATCACCTCGGGATCGTCAAGATCAGCCACGGTGAAACCCAACAAATCTATCAGATCAGATGACGCTAGGGTAGCAGCGACGATGGGGGCCAATGGTGTTGGTTGCGAAGATGGAGGCGGCGGCTCAAAGGAAGCGATGGGCAAATCGGCTAAGATGTTAGCCACCTACACCGACAGAGTTGACTGAAAAAAGAGAAGTTAAAGTGAGCTAAGCCGATGAGATAACATACTTATGAAAGACTTATACAAGCTACTTACCCCGCTAGTAGCCGACGCATGTGGTGAACTTTCGTCACTTTGCTTCTTTGGCTTGGAGCCTATAGTAGATTTGACTTGCTTCTTCTCTGAGAATAATCGAGTGGAAGTATTAGCTTTTGAAAAATACTTAAGATAATGTATTAGCCGATTGGAATATATTTACTAGGTTGTTGTTGCTTCTATATGTCCGATAGAGAACAACTCTGAATTCCTAGCATGCCAGAGGTATATCCCATAAGGCCGATCGACTGATGTAGTCTCTTGCTTAGTTGACCGCTGCCCGATGGGCCAGTCACTATCTTCTTCCCCGCAGCCTTAGTCTGCGAAAAGGAAGCAAAGCCGATTAGTAAAAAAAGGTACTTTATGAAAGTTAAAAATAAGTAACAAAAAATTCATTCAAGCCGATACCTCACTAGTAATATCTACAAAACTTGTGTTAGTATATCCCGAAGAGCTAGCCTCATCGCTAGATTTGCTGTTAGTGGCTATCGTCGGCTCTGGAAGGTTTGGGAAGAATTCATTTATAATAACCGATGGCGTCTTCTAACAAATGTAAGGCCGCAACAGTGGCCGACCACCACGATGAGAAATGCCCTGCCCTGTGGGTGTTCAAAAAGAAGTGAGGCTGTAACAGCCCAAAAATTCTAGAACAGTAAAAGTATGATATTTAAATTTGATTGTGAATATTTTTGGGATTTCTGAATATTGTTTGCTTTATTTGTATTTTCTTGGATTTTTGTGTTGCAAGAATCAAACAAAAGGGAAATAAAGAATGAAAAAGAGGAAAAGGCAAAAATGTAAAAAGTAAAAATTTAGAAAATTGCCATGAGAACCCTAGTCATGCAAGTAAACCCTTTTAGCCAGCAAATGAAATTTTATGCATGGAAGAATGAAGAAATAAATTAAAAAGACAACTTTTAATTCAAAACAATGCATTATCAGAATTTATAAAATATTTATGTAACATATCTGGATCTGTAAAAATTATCATGACAACCTCAATGCAATATATACCTATGGTAAAAATATTATAAATTAATAATGTGATATTCCATGCGTTGGACACAATGTTGCCATCGGTATCTTTGAGTCGAAAGGTGCCGGGTCGGAGGACCTCCACGACGGTGAAGGGACCTGCCCAGGGAGGAGACAGCTTGTGCCTATCCTTGTTGGACTGAACCTGGCGCAGGACCAGGTCGCCAACGTTGAAGGACCGACCGTGGACTTGATGACTGTGGTAGCGCCGCAGCGTTTGCTGGTATTTGGCCGATCGCAGAACGGCCACGTCGCGCGCCTCGTCGAGCTGGTCGATGGCATCTTGTTGCGCGTCGAGCCCCCGTGCCTCATCGAAGGCTTGTAATCTCGGGGCGCCGTACTCCAGGTCGGTTGGCAGGACAGCTTCAGCACCGAACACCATAAAGAATGGTGTAAACCCGGTCGACTAGGTTGGTGTGGTCCGCAGGCTCCAGAGGACGGAGGGCAGCTCGGCCGCCCACCGTCCCGTGAACTTCTTCAGCCGACAGAAGATTCGCGGCTTGAGCCGTTGGAGGATCATGCCGTTTGCCCGCTCGACTTGGCCGTTGGTCCGCAGATGGGCTATGGCTGCCTAGTCGACGCGGATGTTGAAGTCGTCGCAGAACTCGAGGAACTCCTTCCCCGTGAACTGCGTTTCGTTATCGGTGATGATGGAGTTCGGGACTCCGAACCGATAAACGATGTAGTGGAAGAAGTTGGCCACCTTCACCGAGGTGATGGTGGCGACCGGCTTTGCTTCTATCCACTTGGTGAAGTTGTCCACCGCGACGAGCAGGTGGGTCAAGCCCCCGGGTGCCTTTTTGAAGAGCCCGACCAGATCGAGTCCCCAGACCGCGAATGGCCATGTGATGGGGATGGTCTGCAGGGCTTGCGTTGGGGGATGGGTCTGCCGGGCAAAGAATTGGCACCCTTCGCAGGCGCAAACGATTTGCTCGGCATCCGCCATGGCGGTCGGCCAGTAGAAACCTTGGTGGAAAGCTTTCCCTACGAGGGACCGTGGTGCGGCGTGGTGGCCGCAGGCACCGCCGTGGATGTCGAGCAGCAGCTGCTTCCCTTGGTCCGCCAGAATGCACTTCTGGAGGACTCCGGAGGGGCTCCTCTTGTAGAGGTCTTCTCCGACCAGGACGAAGGATTTCACCCATTTAGCGAAGCGCCGGGCCTCGGTCGGGTCGGCGGGGAGCGATCCGTCAGTCAACCGGTCGATGAAGGGCTTCCTCCAGTCGGAGTCGGCAACCAGCACGCTACGGCTCGACCCAAACGGTTCTGCATCCAACCGCTCGGTGGTCGGAGCGGTTTCGCTCGGAGAGTCGGCCGGCTGCTCAGTTGGTGAGTCCAGTCAGACAGAAGGCTTGTGGAGATCGGAGACGAAGATCCCAGGCGGGACCGGTCCTCTACTGGAGGTGACATTGGCTAGGTAATCAGCCTCACCATTGTAGCGTCGGTAGCTATGGTGAGGCCCAGGGCCATCGGGGCTTGGGCTGCGGTCGTGGCGTCGGCCACTGTCCACGGCCCGCGACTGGGCCGCCCTGTCCATCGCCCTCCTCCGCGCCTCGAGGGTGGCGCGGACATCGCGACTTTCGCCCAGGCGCTCGCGCACCGGAGTGCGTGAGGTCCGGGTCGCTTAAGGTGCGCGGCGCCGTCTTCGCCGCCGCGGTGGTCCCGAAGCGGCACGGACGCTCGGTGGCTCGAGGAAGCCCCCGAGTGGCGGGAGCTGGAGCCTTGCATGTGCTGCACGACAGCACGCTCCACCAGCCCCCGGAGGTTCTGGTACGTGGCCTTGGCCTCTGGGTCTTCTGGCTCGGGGATGCCGCGGAGCAGCATTGCTGCTGCGGCGACATTTTGGCTGGCGTGGGGGAAGAACGAAAGACCGTCGAACCCCTCGGCCAATTGGTGATGGACCTGGCGTGCGTGTGCGCGTGCAGCGCCGGTTGCATGTGGGGGCTCGGGCTGGTGTTGCTCTAGGTCGACCTGGAGTTTTCCCAGCTCGGCCCTTCGAGCCTCCAGCTGTTCGTGCTGTTGCTGAAGCTCAGCGCGACGAGCCTGGAGGTGTTTCTCGTGCTGGACCTCCGCCTTCTGCGTCTCGGCGCGCCGGGCGGCGGTTCCTGGACTTACGGGGGTTGCCGCCGGGTCAGTCGCACCCGCCATGTTGCACTCGCGGGAGTACAACTCGTCTGCAGTGCGCTCCGTGTCGGAGCTGGAGTCATGGCTGGAGGAGACCTCCAGCAATTCGTGGATGGAGGTCGGCGCATAGTTGGCCATCTCCACAAGCCGCGAGCCTGCGGGGGGTGACATTGCCGCCGGCGCGAGCTCGCACGCGCTGCCGCTAGAGGCGGCGCAGCGCCTGACAGGCTCCGGCACCGAGGTCCACGCGGGGGCCTCAAGCCGGAGGTTGCCGAAGACGTCGGTGATGGAGTCCAGGCTCCTAGCGGAGGCCTGGTTTCGAGAGGTGGCGGGGACGAGCATGAGCTCTCCCGCTAGGGTGGCGACGAAGTCGAGGATGCCGAAGCGAATCCAGCCTCCCGACACAGATGCGCCGTCGTGGGTGAAAGAAGCCATCAAGGAAGCAAATGAGAATCTGAAGATGACAGAGATGACGTGCGAAGCCCCTACCTGGCGCGCCAACTGTCGGTATTTCATAAAATCGGCAAGTAAATTTGTAAGTTAAGGGGCCGCGCGTTCCCTCTCCTTGAATAGTTGACTCAGGGAGCCCAAGATGTATACTGGTTCGGGCTGAATGTCCCTACGTCCAGTTCGTGATGGTGGTTTTGTATTGCTCGGGGCGCAGTGGATTACACAGTGTTACAAGCGAGGGCTCAAAGCTGTAGGAGCGTCCGAGTCGTAAGTGCTAAGGTTTGTAAGCTTGATCGATCGATCCCCCTCCCTGAGGGTCCTGTCGCCCTTTATATAGGCGAAGGGGGCAGGTTACACGGGGGTTTGGAAAAGAAAAGTAGGGGTATGCTATGCCCGGGAGTCCCGGTCTTCGGTCCTGGTGACTGGTGACTGACAGGTCCCTGCTCATCCCACGCCTGGGTTGGTAGACACAGCAGGCGGCGTTCCGTCGGGAAGGTGCGCACCTGCCCTCTGTGCGCTTGTCAGATGCTAATGCCGTCACGCTGCGCTCTGGCGTTGCCTCGGGAGGGAACGTGTCTCTCCACTACGCATGACGAGGTGAAGGGACTGGCGCTTGACTTAGACGGCCTCTTGGCCACCTTGGGAAGGAGCCACCTGCTCCAGCATGACCGTCGTGTCCACGGGGCAGGTGACCAGCTTGAGGTTGACCGGCGATGTGGCGGAGGTCGCTGGATTGGAGCGTATTGGGGCTTTGACCTGAGGCCAGGTCGGAGGTTGCGGGGGCGCCCGACCTGAGGCCAGGTCAGAGGCTATGGGTGCTCCCAACCTGCGGCCAGGTCGGAGGCTGCGGGGGCGCCCGACCTGAGGCCAGGTCGGAGCATTCCCTGGTGGGCTTGATCGGAGTCGAGGGTCCATCGTGACCCAACGAGACCTTTGGCCAGAGCTGGGCCTAAGACGGCCCATTTGGTGTTCCAACCTGCTGGGGGTACCCCTGGTATGAGTATTTGTCACTTATCCAATGTAATAAGGACGCCAGTAACTCCCTTTGTCATGCCTGCCAACTTGGTCGCCACATTCGGTTGCCTTTTTCTAGTTCATCTTCTTGTGCGAGCAGCACATTTGACCTTGTTCATTGTGATTTATGGACATCTCCCATTGCCGGTGTGTCCGGTTATAAATACTACTTGGTCATTCTTGACGATTGCTCTTACTATCTTTGGACATTCCCTTTACGCCTCAAATCCGATACTTTTTCTACACTAGCTAACTTTCAATCTTATGTGGCTACATAGTTCGGTTGCACGATAAAAAGCATCCAATGTGACAACGATCGGGAGTTCGATCACTCCTCCGCTCGCACATTCTTTCTCACCCACGGCATCACCCTTCGCATGTCCTGTCCCTACACCTCGCAACAAAACGATAAAGTTGAACGCATCATCCATTCTATTAACAACATTGTGTGCTCGCTTTTGTTCCAAGCCTCTCTCCCTCCGTCTTACTGGGTCGAAGGTCTTCATACAGCCACATATCTTGTAAACCGTCTTCCTACTAAGACCCTCAACCTTGCCACTCCTTACTTTGCCCTGTTCGGTAAACAACCATCCTACGCTCACCTTCGCGTGTTTGGTTGCCAGTGCTATCCCAACCTCTCTTCCACTGCACCCCACAAATTGTCTCCCCATTCCACCCTCTGCGTCTCCCTTGGCTACTCCTCGGATCACAAGAGCTACCGGTGCCTTGATCTCTCATCGAATAAAGTCATCATCTCCTATCATGTCACTTTCGATGAGTCCACCTTCCCCTTTTCCAAGTCGCCGCCCTCCCATGGTAGTCTTGATTTCCTAACCTCTACTGCGACTGAGCAGGTTCCTATCGAACCATCCAATCCTTTTTTTGCAGGTCTCCTAGCCGCTCCCACGATGGCCAACAGTGCTCCGGTGCCTGTCCCTAGCATCCCGGCCGCAGCCTCGGTGCCCGCAGACGCAGACTGTGTGTCCGTCGCCTCCCCCACCTGCGCGCCTCGTGCGGCTTCGGCTGTGTCAATCCCTCGCGTGCCACGCGCGGCCACGGTCCCAACGTCACCTGCTCGCGTGTCGCACGCGACACCTGCGCCTATGGCTGCTCCGTCGTTGACGCCAGTCAGTGCGTCCCGTGCGGTCTAGTCCCTAGCCAGCGAGCCACGCGTGACATCCACGACGGTTATCGCTCCGGCGTCTTCACCAACACCCTCCGGCGCTGTTCCCATCTCCCCAGTCACCAATCACCATCCCATGGTAACTCGCTGGAAGCTTGGGTACTGGCTCCCCGTTACTCGGCTCAATCTTCATGCCAACACACTATCTCCAGTTCCGAAGACATACCGTAGCGCTCTGGCTGATCCAAACTGGCGTACTACCATGGAAGAAGAATTCACTGCTTTGCAGTCCAACAATACTTGGGACCTTGTCCCTCGTCCGCCCAAGGCCAACATTGTCACCGGTAAGTGGATTTTCCGGCACAAGTTCAAGTCTGATGGCACTCTCGAACGTTGCAAAGCACGTTGGGTTCTTCGTGGTTTTACTCAACAACCTGGTATTGATTATGATGAGACGTTCAGTCCTGTCATGAAGCCCGCCACAGTTCGCACTGTGCTCTCTCTGGCGCTCTCTCAGAACTGGCCCGTTTATCAGTTGGATGTCAAGAATGCATTCTTACATGGGACTCTCACCGAGACAATGTATTGCTCTCAGCCCACTGGATTGTTGATTCCTCATGCCCGGACTTCATCTACCGCCTCAACAAATCACTCTACGGTCTCAAACAGGCTCCTCGCGCATGGTACAGTCGGTTTGCCTCCCACCTTCTCACTCTTGGTTTGGTGGAAGCTAAATCCGACACCCCCCTGTTTGTTTACCGTCGTGACTCCGACACTGTCTATCTCCTATTGTATGTGGATGACATTGTGTTAATAGCGTCGTCTCCTGCTCTTCTTCGCCGCACCATCAATGCTCTCTAGCAGGAATTCCCTATGAAAGATGATCTTGGTGAGCTGCATCACTTCCTGGGAATCTCAGTGCAGCAGTGTGCTTCGAGCTTGTTCCTTCATCAAAGGCAGTATGTACTGGATATTCTAGATCGTGCTGGTATGACTGATTGCAAATCATGCTCCACTCCGGTTGACACTCAGCCGAAGGTCTTCGCATCTGCCGGTCCTCCTGTGAGCGATGCCACCCACTACCGGAGTCTTGTTGGTGCTCTCCAGTATCTCACTTTCACAAGACCGGATATTGCCTATGCTGTTCAGCAAGTCTCCCTCCATATGCATGATCCCCGTGAGCCGCATCTCACTGCTGTCAAATGCATCCTCAGATACTTGCGCAGCACCCTAGCACATGGCCTATTTCTGCATCGGTCTACACCTACAGACTTGACTGTCTACTCCGACGCTAATTGGGCAGGTTGCCCCGACACGCGGAAGTCCACCTCCGGCTACGCTGTGTTCCTCGGTACCGACCTCGTCTCCTGGTCGTCCAAGCGGCAAAACACCGTTTCTCAATCCAGTGTAGAAGCGGAATACCGAGCCATCGCAAATGTTGTTGCTGAAGCTTCTTGGCTGCGTCAGTTGTTAATGTAACTTCACAACCCGCTACCCCATGCCACGCTTGTCTATTGCGACAACGTTAGCGCGGTTTACTTATCAACCAATCCGGTCCAACATTAGCACACCAAACATGTCGAGATCGACCTTCATTTTGTTCGTGAACGTGTTGCCATTAGAGCTGTTCGTGTCCTGCATGTGCCAACGACGTCCCAGTTCGCCGATATCTTCACCAAGGGCCTGCCAACGTCTATCTTCACTGAGTTTCGGTCCAGTCTCAACGTCCGCGATGCCGACGTCCAGACTGCAGGGGGGTGTTAGCAAGGATTATGGTATAACCTTAATCACCGGATCTTTATTTTCCTTCCCTGGCCACTGCATCCACGCGCACGCTGCTGTATTCACGCGCGTCCGCTGCATGCATGCATGCTGGCCATTAGTTGCCGCTAAATCCTGCGTGATCACGGCCAGTCGATAGGATTTGCGCTCTCGGTCCTTTTGTGTCGTTGCTAGGGGTTCAGCCCACAACCACCATCGCTATATAAGCGACAGTATCGTGTTCTGTAAAATATACAAAAAGAATCATGCGCAATATCCAATCTATCACTTCTGATGCGCATGATATATCTGAAAGAACTCGCATATGTTTATCTTATAGACACAACTCACATAAGAACTCACTTTTTTTCTTCACGAATCCCCTCATGCTCCTTGTTCCTTGCATGCACCTTCTGGAACTTGTTTACGTAGAGGAGATTTGCTGCTAATCAATCTACCTGATTTCTTGACTCAGCAGCACGGGACGTTGCTTCATGCTTTTCAATCTGCTGCTTTGGAATCGTTGGTTTTCCAAGAACCAATCTGCACCCTCTGCAGCTTGCTAACTTCACGTTCTGATGCTTCTATGATTCGGCGCCTCAATATTTTTCTTGTGCCACTCCGCTCTGTAGAACCTCGCTCTGATATCAATTATTGGAACAGAACGCCAAAAAATTTTGGAACAATTTTCTCTTTTATTTCTTCTCGCTCTGTTCGTTTACAAAAACACAAGTCTGTCCCTATATTTATACCCAAAACTACAGTCCTAATTAAGAGAACAGGGTTCTACTTCCTTATCCTGATCAAACTCCTCGTCCTAAACTTTTTTCATACAAACTTTTCAAACTAAAACTGTCCCATTACAAGATTATTTCTATCAGCTCCGGTATCGACGAGCTCTCGAGGCACGGCCAGGGGATCAGCTTCGCCCCCTACGGCGGCCATTGGTGCCTCCTCCGCCGGATCCTCATGATGGAGCTGCTCAGCGCGAGACGCGTCGAGGCGTTCCGGCGCATCCACGAGGATGAGGCGGCCCGCCTCGTCTCGTCGCTGCAGCGGTCATCCTCGCCCTCTGGGGATCAGCTCGTGAACGTCGATGAGCGGCTCGCATAGTGCATGGCCGACTCCGTAGTGCGCACCATCTTCGGCGACAGGCTTCCTGCCCGCGCCGCGTTCTTGAAGATGGTCAAGCAAGGGGTCGACCTCTCGATGCTGTTCGACCTCTGCGACCTCTTCCCGTCCTCGCGGCTTGTGCGGCTGCTGCCGCGGAGTGGCGGCAAGGCGGAGCGACAACTGCGGGAGTTGTTTCGGCTCGTGGATGACATCCTCAAAACTCACGAGGAGAGGAGAGCGGTAGGAGACGGAGAGGACGAACAGGACATGATCAACGTACTGCTCAGGATCCAAAAGGAAAGGTGGCATGCGAGTTTCCCTCACCCCCGGGCCCCGGAGTCATAAGGCTGTGCTGACAGTAAGCTCTCTCAGCAACTTGGCCGTTTTTCCGTTAGTTATACTATTCACTACGTTCACGGTGTGCGGCTGAAATCGGCCTTGTCGAGCTTTTTTTTTCAAATCTAACTTCCTTACGAATAAATTTCAAAAATAACCTTTTCTATGACCACAAAAGCTTGAGTAGGTGATGCATATCACGTGCCAAGCACGTACACCGTGGTAGTTGATAGGCATTGTGGCATCCCGACCAATCGCAACAGGTTTGCTGCCACACATTGCCAGCTCAGCAACAAGGTACTAAGCTCCACGGGCGCAGCAGCACACCAATCGAGGACTAGGCAATTGGCAACAAGTGTCAAGGGTGGTAAGGCAGCAGACCTGTCGTGATGCCCTAGCTCGGCAGCTACTCGGCCACATACTGCTATACATGGGAAAGGTGATGAGGTCGAGGATAGAGCTATGTTTACAAATTTATTCAGATGGATCAGATTCATGACAACAATTAAGCCAGGAACTAGAAAAAACTTGGTGCAGTTGTGACAACTGACAGGTTATGTCAAAAGAAAAGGACAGAAGAAAAGGACAGGTTTAAGAGTGTGGTTCACTCTTGACTGCTAGTCGCGGGATCGGGGAGGAGGATGGGCGCCAGACGGGGAGGAGGCAAGGTGATTAAGTTAGACTTAACGGGGCAGTGGTGTAATCGAGTCTGTCAATAAGCGAGCGTGGTCAGTGAAGGTCAGAGTGGATGGGTAGAGAGGATTTCGTGGATGTGTATTTCTAAGGTGACTTATCTTGTTATAAGTGTAGGTCACATTTTTGAACCATTTAATCAAAATTAGAATCAGACACATAAACATTTCAATGCTAATCCAAAGGCCAAAGAAAACCTAACCAAAAAAAGTTGGCAACTTGCAAATAGCAAACGAGAAAGATATCTATTGGATTAAGATCTAACGGTGACAACATCTAACTAACTGATATATAGACAGCCACCTCATATCATGCCAGTTGCAATGAAACGATTCTGCTTATGGAGTTGTTCTCAACCGAGCTGTAAGTCTGGGGATTTACGTCATGTTACTGCTTTGCTGGTCGTTGCTTGGAGACGGATATATTATAGAGCTTATGGATGATCTGAATGGATAGCTCTGAAAACGTTGCAATATCCGCCAGATCTCTTTCTGCGTTAAAATTTATCTAGCTAGCGTCATTATCTAGGGTTGAATTGGAATACCATACTTCTTTTCGTGCTGCTCTACCAACTTATCTCTGCTATTGCTAATTAGGAGTTGATGGCGATGATCCGTTCTTCTCCAGAGTATCTAATTCGTTGGATCTGAGATGCACAGCTAAGATGGAAGGGGATTTAACCCGTTCCACTCTTTCCACCATCACTCTCTCTCCAGTCTCCATGCATCGAGTTGTTCAAATCCCAAATCCTCTCTCATCTCATCTCATCTCTCCTAGGTTTTAAGGTTTCGTGGCGGCAACCGCCTCACTGGGGAAGAGACACGATGTAACCGCTGATGAACGGGCAGCACGCCCCAACGCTGCAGGTCCCCGAGGCGCCACCTCAGCAGTAGCAGATCCCCCGTTGCAATACTACCAAGCACCACTGCAATACTACTAGAGGCCGTCACAGTACTACCAGCCGGGTCCCCCGCACGCCCCTCCATCGGCAATGTGGGGCCAGCCACATTAGTAGCTTCCTCCACAATACGAGCCCCTACCGCCACAATAGTACGCGTCTCTGCCTTCTCACCAGTAAGCGCCACCATCGTCGCAGCACGGGATGCAGATAGTGGGCGAGCCCGCGCCCGTAGGCGAGGAGATCAGGTCCCTGTGGATCGGAGATTTTCAGTATTGGATGGATGACGCCTACCTCTTCAACGCATTTGCGCCCATAGGGTAACAGGTGATGGCTCTCTCGGTTGATCGATCAATCTCGAATTATGGTGCTACGAATTTACAATTCTGAGTGTTGTGATGTTATTATCCAAGATTGTGAGATTAAATATAATTTTAAGCTTGAGTTTATAAACAAATGTTTAGAATTTGTATGCTTTAATGAATTAATTTAAATATTCAACCATTGCACATTCAGAGTGAACAGTATTATATTTAGACAAGGTTAATACTCTTTGAAAATATTTTTTATCGCAAATTGAGTTTTCGGTGCAACGCATGGGCACATGGCTAGTATATATGGTTCATCAGGTATCGGTAAACAGAGAGAATCTTTAACCTCCGGTCATACGTATGTGCGATCATCGAGTTGGTCATACGTCCGTTGTTCCTCTAATTAAAGGGAAAAAAATTAATGTTAACCTGACTATGACTTGAACCGTATGCTACTTGCGCAGGAAGTGTCGGTGGCAGCATTCGACACCTTGACATGGCCGAGCTGATGGCAAGCCGGAGTAAGACGAGAGGCGGCTCTAAGCGACCTGCACTACCTCAAAGCAGTCATCAAGGAGACCTTGCGATTGCACCCTCCTGCTCCATTCTTCATTAGACTGTGCCTGGAAGACCGCAAGATCCAAGGATACGACGTGCCGCGGGGGATAATAGTCCTTATCAACGTATGGGCGATTTCCAGGGACCCCAAGTACTGGGAAGAGCCGGAGGCATTCATGCCGGAAAGGTTCGCCGGCGACCATGCATGTTATTGACTTCAGAGGGGCGGATTTCGAGTTCACTCCTTTTGGCGTCGGGAGAAGGATTTGCCCCGGGATCAGTTTCTCGTATGCCAATGTTGAGGTCACTCTGGCTAGCCTTCTCTACCATTTTGATTGGGAGGTGCCCATCGGAGTTAAGCCGAAGCAAGTAGACACGACGGAGGCGATGGGAGTTTTGGTTAGGAGGAAGGCGGAGCTGTTTCTACATCCCATCCCTCGTATTCCCCTTGGTCCTTGTTTGGGAGGCCTAGATCCGGGTCGAGGATGGACTTCCCAAACAAGGCCTTGTAGATGAATAATCCATCTATGTTTCTAGAACCGCTTGCTCGATACCAATATCTATATGGAAATACGTCCAAAACATAAATATTTTTATGCATGTACGCGTTAAAAATTAATATGTATTGTATTTTGTATACATGTCTAATTAGTTGAATACATATATTTCCACCTATAGGAGGGGCCGGTGAGTGATGACGCCTGCAGCTAGTGATGGCCACACTGATGTCAAGGGGAGGCTGGTGTTGGAAATGAGGCAGAGGGGTTGGGAAATTGCAGTGGTGAAACCAGCGGGCCGAATACATAGATTGGAAATAGACTTGTATTTATCACGCAACTCTAGTGCTTATGATTAAAAGTAGAACTGTTTTTCTTATAGATGTGTAACCATTCTAATTAGTATATATCTGATTAATCTACACTGTTATAAACTAATCACCAAAGTAAGTCATGTCGATCTTAATTTCTATTTTTCTTCCGATTATTAATACGTTAATAATTTTTAGCATTTAAGAGCAAAAGTGATGTATCGTTTAAGTATCTTTACTAGTTAGAGGCTTCTCTAGAAGTGCCATCGTTAATCCTAAGAGCGAAAATGCTACAAATGCCCACAATAATAAAAGATGTAAAAATTCCCACAGTAACTGAATAAAATAAACATCTTGACCATCTAATTTTAATGTTAATCTAATCTACAGCCTGGATTAAGTATCATATATTACTTCTTCAAACAGTGCTATGGTAAATTAAGAGCTCATATCGAACTGGGAAAAAAATATTGCTTGGCAGCCGGCTGACGTTGGAGGCCGAATAGTCGTAGGACGGCATGTGACTCGTGACGGCCCGAGTAACTGAATAAAATAAACATCTTGACCATCTAGTTTTTATGTTAATCTAATCTACAGCCTGGATTAAGTATCATATATTATTCCTTCTAACATGCTATATATGGTAAATTAAGAGCCCATATCGGACTGGGAAAAAAATATTGCATAGCAGCCGGCTGCGTTGGAGGCCGAATAGTCGTAGGACGTACGGTATGTGGACCGGGGACATCACCACGAGGTGCTTATATAGAGAGCTTTTTCTCCGAACATTAAGCGTGTATTTGGCAGGGATTCAGGTTCTTCAGATTCACGAATCTGATGAAACTGAAAATTATAGTTTCACTAGATTCGTGAAGCTGAAGCTGTGAGTACATTAAGAGTGTTTAGATATATCTTGTTTACATTTTAGACCAAAAATATAAACTTAATTCACTTTATTTTAGCCTACAAGTTTCAAATTTCAGGAAAAGTTGGAATCTGGAGCTCTACCAAACAGACCCTAAATTTAATAAATTATTCATTTTTTTCAATCCAATGAAACATATTAATTAGCTCGTATTTATTTATATTTCCTCCTATAGTAGAGTAGTATAAATACACTTAACAAATTAATAGAGAAATTTTACGTTGCATTATACTGATAGTATATAATGAGTAAAAAAACAGATCCAGTCATTAATTTGTTAAAGGTATTTTTACTACTATACTAAGAGCATGTACAATGGGTTGACATCAGCTGTCTATAAGAGTTGTCATGTCATCTATTTGTTGATGTGGATGAAAGAGAAAGAGGAAAGAGAAAGAAGTTGTCTATACATTTGCAGTCGACTGTAGCACGGGAACCAAGTTGGTTGTGTGTAGAGATGAATTGATTGTAGCACGGGAACCAAAAAAGTGATTGTCTGTACCATTGTATAAGGTTGTCTATAGGTGACATGGTAATTTGCTATTGACAGTAATTGTCTATAGCATTGTACATGCCCTAAGAAGTATAAATAAATACTAATTAATATAATCTATTAGATCAAAAAGAGGAAAGATGTGGTGGAGCAGCACACCAGGGGCAAATAAATGTATAGTCGGTGAAAATAAAGTTCCCTTCCATTACTTACCTTATTCATTAGTCCTACCACGCTTCTCATCAATTGATTTCCTGATTTGATTGCTAGCTTCCCTCGTCTCTCTGTTATTTTCTCATTCTCTTGTTGTTCTATCACATCTAGGGAAGGATATAAGTTATGTTAGTCACTGTAATTTTAGCAGTTATTCACCGCCAGCGTTGTTGGGTTGAAGCAACCGACGTTCTAATTGTCAAACAGCGCTGAACTACATACAGTACATTGCTTCTGTACTTGCTGCCAAGTCGATACCAATGAAGGCTATAAGACTTTTCAGGGGTGCAGCACTCCACATCCAAAGTTTTAGTCTTGTACAATCATACGAACGCTAACACTGTCATTTTGGTTGCTCTACGGTCATAAGTCACAGTTTTTTTTCTTCCAAATTTCCAATCACAGCCTGAAATATCATCATTCTGTAGTCGCAAGATTTGTACCCTATGATTCTACACAGGATCACGATGGAAGTAGCTGACACGATCTCCATAGGATTCGAATCCCGATCCTAACAATGTCGTTGGCCTTCAAATTAATGATACTTGACTAGTTACTGTTGGCACCAACACCGAACTCCAGTAGATGCGCACGCACTGCTTCAGAGCTTCTGCAAAGAAAGAACAGAGAAGCGCACAAACAACTTGTGGACAGACACAGAATAACAGAGCAAAACACAGGAATTGCGATGCTCAACCTGCCAAATCAGAACGGATTCAGGAGACAACTCATATTGGTTACAGTTCCTTATTGTTAGGAAAAACAGGGCCGATACCAATGTAAGATCAGAACGACACAAAGAGACATGATGTTTGGTAACGCAGTTCGGCTTGCACCTACATCTGTGGGGCTCTGATTATGGGCGCTCCTCCCCAATCAACAATACCGCAGCATACCGGCTACGTGGAGCACGGCCATAGCAGGCCACGCCACCTTCTTTGCCTATGCTACTATTGTTAATCGTTACCTTGGTTACACCAAGGCTGCACCTTTATATAGAGGACAAGGACATAGAGTTCGACTCCCACTCTATCTCTCCCCGCCTATTACAACACAGAGTCCAATTGTAATCCTACTCGTACACATATTCGACACAAACCCTAACACTTATCCCGACAACAGTTAGATTCAAACTTCTACTCAGCATCTAAACTGACTCAATTAAAGACACGACTCTTTGAAACAAACTAATCACCAATCCTATGTCAAGATTACCTGACAACAAATCACCCTCCTAATCTTGACACTTCTGTAAGTCCACAACACCAAGCTTTCCTCTCAGCAGAGTGAACCAGTGCCTGCTCAAAGGTTTTGTTAGAGCATCCACAATTTGATCTTTAGTGTGCACATGCCTGACTTCAATCTCTTGCTCCAGAACACAGTCTCTTATAAAATGGTGTTTGGTGTCAATGTGCTTACTTCTACTGTGATGAACTGGGTTCTTTGCCAGGTCTATAGCTGATTTGTTATCAATCATCAGAATCGGCTTCATCGGCTCAAACCCTTTCAGCTCACCGAGCAATCTGCTTTCACCAGATACCCGACAAGCCCTCATTGCGCAACATACTGCCGATGAGGACGCAGCCACCTTTTGTTTCAACATAACCAAGTTATTGGGTTGCCTCCGAAGAAATAAACTACGCCTGAGGTACTCTTCCGGTCATCAATATCTCCTGCCATGTCACTGTCTGTGTATCCGACCAGTTCTTCATTGGCATTTTCCCTTCTCCTGTAAATGCACCCATAACTTGTGGTTCCTTGCACATACCTGAGGACTTGCTTCAAAGCTGTCATGTGTTTTGTTTTCGGGGTCTCCATATACCTGCTCAACACTCCCACTACATAGGAGATATCCATCTGGTATTCACGAGGTATCTTAAGCTTCCTATGATACTCCTGTATAAATGTTCATCTACCAGCGGTGAAGTATCATACCTGCTTAACCTCAGCCTCGGCTCCATTGGTATCTGACATGGATTACATCCTCCTAGGCCTAGCTTTTCCAGCACTTTCTTTGCATATGTTGACTGCCCAAGCTTTATGCCCTTTTCACTTTGTTGTACCTCAATGCCAAAGTAGTAAGACAGCAGACCAAGGTCAATCATTTCGAAGTTATCCTTCATTTGTGCCTTGAACTCCTTGATTTTCACAAGACTGGAGCTAGTTATTATAAGATCATCTACATACACTCCTACCATTAAAACTGAGGTTGTTGTTCTTCTGATGTAGAGAGCATGTTCTTGCTGTGATCTAGTAAACTCCAGGGATAACAAACACTTGTCCAGCTTGTGATTCCAAGCTCTTGGAGCTTGCTTTAAGTCATATAGAGCTTTCTTCAACCTCAACACTTTATCTTCATGGCCTTTCACCTCAAAACCTTGAGGCGGCTCCACATACACCTCCTCCTCTAACTCACCGTTCAAGAATGCGGATTTTACATCTAGATGATGCACTTCCCAGCCTTCTTGTACTGCATATGCCAGAGAAGTCTTATAGTTTCGAGCCTTGCTACTGGCGCAACCACTTCATTGTAATCAACCCCCTTCTGCTGTTTGTACCCTTTCACCACCAGCCGAGCTTTGTGTTTGGAGATCTGGCCATTAGGTGTTTTCTTCAGTTTGAACACCCACTTCAAGCCAATTGCTTTGAACCCTTCCGGAAGATCTGCAAATTCCCAAGTATTGTTTCTTTCAATTGCTCTCAACTCTTCGAACATTGCTTGCTTCCAATTCTGGTTGCAAATTGCTTTAGCATAACTTTCTGGTTCTTCTACTAACAGAAAACATAGACCTGCTTCATTGTCAACTTCAACTGTTTCATTGTAGATATCTCGCAACAATCTGAACTTTACGGGCTTCATTGAGCTCAGATCACTTTCTTCAACAGCAACTTCAGAATTCCTTCGAGGTGTTTCAGCCTCTGCCACTGAATCCATTGGATTACCAACCAAATTACTTCCTGCATTATCCTCTTGTGGAGCTGCAGTGTTGTCACACTCAGAGCTAGCACCATCAGCTTCATACTCTATTGTGAAGTGTTCAGGTGACCTTTCTGCAATCTTCTTCCTTGTTGCCTCTGATTCCCAACTCCATTTCTTGTCTTCAAGAAAGATCACATCCTGGCTAATGACAATCTTCCTAGTGTTTGGATCATACAGCCTGTATGCTTTTGAGCAATTTTCATACCCAACAAATATCATAGGAATGCTCCTGTCATCAAGCTTCCTAAGCTTCACGGCTGGGACTTTTGCATAAGCTAAACACCCAAACACCCTCATGTGCTCTACATTAGGTTGATGTCCAAGCCAGCTTTCATATGGTGTCGATTTTCTCACTACCTTAGTGAAGGATCTGTTCAATATATAAACTGCAATGGCTATTGCCTCCCCCCAAAATACTCCTGGCAAGTTTTTTGTCTTCAACAGACTCCTAGCCATTGCAACAACTGTTCTGTTTTTCCTCTCAACAACCCCATTTTGTTGTGGAGAGTAAGGTGTTGTCAATTGCCTCTTGATTTCTGCCTCTTCACAGTACTTAGCAAACTTATTGCTTAGGAACTCTCCTCCTCTATCAGACCTCAAGGTCTGAATTTTATATGCAGACTCCAATTCAACCCTGGCCTGAAACTTCTTGAAAGCAGAAAAAGCTTCATCTTTTGAGGCAATTACTTCCACCCATGTATATCTAGACATGTCATCAATGAAGAGTATGAAATATTTTCTTCCTCCAATAGTTGGTGGTGAAATCGGTCCACAAATATCAGTATAGACTAACTCAAGTGGCTTCTGAGCTCTGTAAGCTGTTGCCTAAGGAAAAGAAGCTCTACAATGTTTAGCCATCACACATCCATCACAAATTTGTGTTATATGCTCTATCTGTGGCATTCCTCTCACAAGATGGTTCCTGGATATTAGACTCAAAGCACCGAAGTTCAAATGACCAAATCTTGCATGCCATTTCCAGGCTTCTTCTCCCAAACTGCTGTACAGACACACAGGATTTGCTGAAGATAAGTTCAGAGTGTACAGCCTATTTGGAGTCCTCCTCACTTTGGCTAGTAAGCTTCTGTTTTTGTCATAAATTTGGAGATGATCATCTTCTATGACAATTTTACAACCATTTTCCTCTAATTGGCCGAGACTAATTATATTACTTTTCATCTTCAGTATGAAATAAACTGAGGTAAGTAATCTGTGTTCACCTGAGATTGTCTCAAAGCAGATTGTACCTCTTCCTTGAATTTCAACCACCGAACCATCTCCAAACTTGACTCTCCCTGTGATTTTTTCATCTAGCTCTGCAAAGCTATTCTTCATCCTTGTCATATGATTACTAGCATCTGAGTCCAAATACCATACTCCATCATTCAGCTTGCCATAGTCAGCTTGATACAGATTTAGCTTGATTGCTTCTTCAAGAAACATAACATCCTCAGTTTCAACTATGAGCCCATCCTGAATTTCACAGACTTCCACCGCAAGCAGTGCTGGCTCATCATCTTGATCAACCTTCTCGGTGAGATTCACCCTTTCAGTTCTCTTCTTCAGCTCAGGACAATCATATTTCAAATGTCCAAGCTCTTTACACTTGTAACATCTGGCTTTATTGATATCAAAGTCAGATTTTCTCCTGTGTGCGCTCTTGCCCTGATCACGAGAGTCTGCGCTACCACGCTCCTGGTGGCGTCCACGCCCGCGGCCATGCGAGCGACCTCGCCCTCGCCCTCGCCCCCTGAATGACCCTCTATCTAGATCATCCTGGCCTTCCAATTATGCTGTGATAGCAGCGCTCTTTCTTCCACCTTTTCATCCATCCTTGCAAGTCTCAATTCATGAGCCTTCAGAGACCCAAGCACCTCTTCTAGAGTTTTTGTCTTCAGGTCTGCAAATTCTTCAATGGTTGAAGCAATTTGGATGAATTTCGGTGATACAGAACGCATCATCTTCTTCACAATATAGACTTCTTCGATTTTTTCACCCAGGCTTCGGATTTGACAATTGATATTACTTTCATAGCAAAGTCATCAATCTTGTCAGCATCTCCCATCCTTAAGCCTTCTAGTTCCCATCTCAGGTTTTGAACATTTACCTCCTTCACCCGATCTGCTCCTTGATGCAGCGCCTTCAAAGCGTCCCAGGCCTCTCTCACTGTCTCCTTCTCCGAGAGTAGCGCAAGAGATTCTTCAGGAATCGCTTGATAGATTGCTGCAAGCGCTATCTGATCCTTCTGCATATCTACTTGCTCCGGCGTCGCTATTGCCTCCCATACACCTTGTGCTCGCATATAGACCTTCATCTTCAACGCCCAGGTTGAGTAATTAGTCCTACTCAACATTGGATACTGAAGGGATACCGATCCGCCGCTTGCCAGTGTTTTGGATCCTCCCACTTCAAGCAACTCGTCGGATCTTTGTCCCGGCGAATTCTTGCTCGTAGAAGACTCGTTTCTCGACATGATCTCAACACGAGTCACACGAAAACGAGGCTCTGATACCAATTGTTGGCACCAACACCGAACTCCAGTAGATGCGCACGCACTGCTTCAAAGCTTCTGCAAAGAAAGAACAGAGAAGTGCACAAACAACTTGCGGACAGAAACAGAATAACAGAGCAAAACACAGGAATTGCGATGCTCAACCTACCGCATCCTTTTCTGGTTTTATTGTCAGCATATATAGCCATAAGTTACAGATAAACTTCCTAACTACTTCTCCAAATCAGAACGGATTCACGAGACAGCTCATATTGGTTACAATTCCTTATCCCGACAACAGTTAGATTCAAACTTCTAATCAGCATCTAAATTGACTCAGTTAAAGACACGACTCTTTGAAGGCAACGATCGGTGAGTTCCTGCAATCACAGCTCAACTAAGAAAAGCTTCAAATGCACCTCAAATTTGTCTTTTTTATAACTTCTAGCATAGGACGAATTTGATCATGAAATTTTATATGTAGATGAGGTAAGATGAGATGTACATCCATGATTTTTTCAGAATTTTTGAAAATTGACTCAGTTAAAGACACGACTCTTTGAAACAAACTAAGCACCAATCCTATGTTAAGATTACCTGACAACAGTTATTGCCTCAGCTTTCCTGTAGAGAGACTGCGACAGGTGAAGAGTAAGCAAACTGCCTTCGCTTGTTGTTGCCGTTCTTAACGCTTCCACCGAAATTCATGGCCTGCTGTGTTAGAAACTATTCCCTCCGTTCCAAAATATAGGACGTATTAAAATTCAAAAAATCTTTTGAAGCAAACTTTGAGCATTAATTTTTGTTATAATATATTATATATTGTTATGAAACCAACAATAATTGAAAGATAAGTGAAATATAAATCAATTGATACATCTTTTGTAAATTAAACATGCACATAATTTGGCTAATTCTTGGTCAAAATTTATATAATTTGACTTTTTTGAATTCTAATATACCTTATATTTTGGAACAAAGGGAGTAGCCGAGAAGGTGACTATAACTTAAGCTCATGGCCAATGGTCAGTCTCCGTCAGTCGGGAATCAGGATCAAGATCAAGATCAAGTGGATCCGTTTCCTGCGTAGTTGACAACGTGACTATAACTTAAGCTCATGGCCTATGATCACATGCAATTTTTGTTAAATTTATTTTATAAGAACTTGCTTTGATATTCATGTACTCTTCAAAGTGAACGAACTGCCATTTTGACAACTAAATTTTATGATCATATTTTTCATAAAAAAATATCTATAAAAGTGTGAGGTTGTGAAAGCATTTTTTTATGACAAATTTATCTTTACAATTTTTGTATCTCCAGACTGTATATATATTTGGTCAAAGTTAATAAGATTTGACTACACGCATTATTTTGAATGAGAGGCTTGCACCAAGCTAAGCTGCATATTCCAAGACAAGTTATGGAACAACATCTTACGTCAATGAAAGTAAAAAAAAGGAAGCCGCTTGGTGTAAGAGATTTATTGGCTTAAAAGCTAAAGCTGTGCTGAACATGCTTTTGTAGCTTATTGCTGAGGGAAATTAGTTATTTATTAAAGGGTCACTTATAAAAAGCTATAGCTATTTTTCAACTCAAAACCAAAAAAATAGCTTTTCAGAAAAGCTATAGCTCCTCCCGAATAACAAGGCTGCTGATCATTGCAGCAGTCAATCGGTTAGAGGAAGCAAGAATTGTTTGGCTAGTAGTAGCCAGCCTGCAACATGGTTGTATGCCCATATATTCAGAAATTACATGTAGAAATCATCACTTTTTTTAGCCTTAGGTGTAACTTTTTAAAACAAATTTAGTCCTCTTTCGAACGTAATTGTAAAAATAGCAATATCTTGACTATGAAAGCGTGGAAGGTGACATGTATCAGCTTTCGCACTCCCACATTGTGGAAGCCACTCCCTACCGTGGTAGGGCGAGCGCCTCACGGCCATGGCCGGGTAGCGCGGAAGAAATCCTACCACGGTGGAGCACGCTGCTCCTGTGATTGACCGAGCTTTCAGGGTGCCAGCTAGCTTCCGGGTTTCTAGGGCACTGCAAGAGGCACGTGTCATATGTCGTCGTGCTTCTACGGCACAGCAAAGGGCACATGTCACATGCCTCTCTTTTTACAGTGGTGGATGAGTCAATTTTATAAATGCATACATAAAAAGCTAGATTTTTAAAAAAAAATCAAAGAGCTAGGTAAGCAATGGTTTCGTTACATGCATTCTATCGTCTTTTCTTCTCTTCTCGATCTAGACAAGCTGGCAGCTGGCATACAGGATACATACAACACGCAGAGGGAAAAAAATGGAGGACAAACACTGGAGGTCTGAAGCTGGCAGAGAAGATGGAGAGGTACATGTCAAGCGGAGTCGTTCCAGCCCAGGATATTTCCTGGCCCTGCAGGCATCATCACGCTGCAAAAAAGAGAGCCTAACACAAATTTACCTCAATCACCATGATGGGCTGCTCCCACACAGTGATAGAATCGTGACGGGCTATACCACCCATCGTTAGGGGTGGATATCGAGTTTAACGAGTTATTATCGAGTTTCTTTCAAAATTGACATAGTTTGATGTAAAATTATTTTATATACCATTTAAGTGGTTACATCAAATTCGAGCTAACGAGTTTTTATCGAGTCGAGCCTCGTTAACTTTTTTCGCTCGAAATTGTCTTATTTCAATTTTGAACCAATCAGCTACTGTATTTGAAGAAATTTTGATTCGAGCTCTAACGAGTTTTTTTTCCAGCCCTACCCATCGTGTCCGGTTCTTAAGTCCAGCACGGTCTGTACTATAGAGTCGTGCCGGCACCGCACGGCCCACTTCGTACCGGTTTTGGCTTTGGACCAGGTTGTACCTGCCGTGCCTCGTGCTGGCCTAAAAAGCCCAACCCGAGTGCCCACCTCTATCCATCACCATAAAATACTTATACAGAGAGTTTTTTCACAAACATTAAATTCAATATAAACTGTTTGTTTTTTCAATCCAATGAAACATATTAATTAGCTCATATTTATTTATATTTTCTCCTATAGTAGAGTAGTATGAATACACTTACCAGAACTGCCAACTCAATCACCATCGTCGAGCACAAAATAGATCATCCTCCGAGCCTTTGTGCCACGATTTCCCTGATCGCTGAACAAGGACGAGACAACCCAAGTCACACAAAATCAAGCGGAATTTTGTGTACAGCTCGTGCTACAGTATACCACCCATCGTACCTGGTTCTCAAGTCCAACATGATCTATACTATAGAGTCGTGTTGGCATCGTACGGCCCACTTCGTGCCGAGTCTGGCTTTGGATCGACTAGGTCGTGCCCGTTGTTCCTCGTGTCGGCCTAAAAAGCCAGATCCGAGTGCCCACCTCTATGGCTCTATCCATCACCATGAGATGCTTATACAGAGAGCTTTTTCACGAACATTAAATTCAATATAAACTATTTATTTTTTTCAATCCAATGAAACATATTAATTAGCTCGTATTTATTTATATTTCCTCCTGTAGTAGAGTTAGTATGAATACACATAACAAATTAATTGAAAACTGATAAGATGCATTACAATGGTAGTATATAATGAGTAAAAGAAATCTGATTTAGCCATTAATTTGTTAAGGGTATTTTTACTACTATACTAAGAAGTATAAATAAATACTAATTAATATGATCTATTAGATCGAAAAAAATAAATGATCATATTGAATTTAACATACCATAAAACAACTTAATAGATTGCTACACGTGATTCCTATTGCCTACTTTGTACCACCCATATAATGCAATATAAAATTTCTCCGTATCTATATAGGTGCCCGATGTTCGTCTGCATATGCAGTGTTGCGCCATGGATGCGTTTGAGCTGCCATACCACCACTACTACTACGGCTTATGCCTTTTCTTGTCTCTCCTCGTCCATGTCGCCCTCCGCGCCGTCTTCGGCGCCGGCAAGAAGCAGCCCCGCCCGAGGCTGCCTCCCGGCCCGTGGCAGCTGCCGATCATCGGCAGTCTCCACCACCTGCTGCGCGGGATCCCGCACCGCACCATGCGCGGCCTCTCCCTCCGCCACGGCCCGCTCATGCTGCTCCGGGTCTGCGAGCGCGTGGTCATCGTCGTTTCGTCCGCCGAGGCTGCGCGGGAGATCTACAAGGGCCACGACGCCGTCTTCTCGGATCGGCTGAGCAGCCCCGGTATCGACGAGCTCTCGAGGCACGGCCAGGGGATCGTCTTCGCCCCCTACGGCGACCATTGGCGCCTCCTCCGCCGGATCCTCATGACGGAGCTGCTCAGCGCGCGACGCGTCGAGGCGTTCCGGCGCATCCGCGAGGACGAGGCGGCCCGCCTCGTCTCGTCGCTGCAGACGTCGTCCTCGCCCTCTGGGGACCGGCTCGTGAACATCAATGAGCGGCTCGCAGAGTTCATGGCCGACTCAGCGGTGCGCCCCATCTTCGGCGACAGGCTTCCTGACCGCGCCTTGTTCTTGAAGATGATCAAGGAAGGGGTGGACCTCTCGTCGCTGTTCGACCTCCGCGACCTCTTCCCGTCCTCGCGGCTCGTGCGGCTGCTGCCGCGGAGTGGCGGCAAGGCGGAGCGGCAACGGCGGGAGATGATTCGGCTCGTGGACGACATCCTCAAGACTCATGAGGAGAGGAGAGTGGCCGGAGACGGAGAGGACGAACAGGACATGATCGACGTACTGCTCAGGGTCCAAAACGAAGGCGGCATGCGAGTTTCCCTCACCCCCGGAGTCATAAGGGCTGTGCTGACAGTAAGCTCTCTTTTTTATAACCGGAGTCAGAGAATACTTGAAATTCCTAAGTTAATCTAAAAAAATTGCTAAAAAATCCCACGTTATTTTAAAAAAGAAAATCTTAGTCATTCAATCTCATTAATCATTTTCATGCATGGTTAAGATCTATTTATCAATTCATAAGAGATATATATGGTAAAGCAAAGGAGCAACATAATTGGAGGCCCTCCTAGAAAACCCACGTTAATTAGAAAATAATAGAAATCCCACGTTAATCTAAACAAATTGCTAGAAAATCATACATTATTCTAAAAAAGTAAAAATCTTGGTCGTCCAATTTCCTTAATCATTTTCATCCACAATTTAGATCTGTTTATCTATTCATAAGAGATATATGGTAAATCGGAGGAGTACTATAATTGGAGTTTCTCCTATAAGCTCCTGCATTAACTATAAAATACTAGAAATTCCCACGTTAATTTAAAAAAAATATTGCTAGAAAATCCCACATTATTTTTTTTTTAAAAAAAGAAAATCTTGATTGTACAATCTCCTTACTTATTTTTATGCCAGTTGCAGTGAAATGATTCTACTTATGGAGTTGTTTTCAACCGAGCTATAAGTCTAGGGATTTACGTGATGTTACTGTCAATTTATTTAGCGTCATTATCTCTGTAGGGTTGAATTGAAATATCATGCTTCTTTTCCTGCTGCTCTACCAATTTATACATACAAGGGGCCCTTGCTAGCCCATTGCCCACTTCCGGACCTCCGCCTCCCCTCTCCTCCTAAACCCCGAGGTCCCAATAAACTCCTAACGCCAGCAAATCCTAAGTAAATTATTTGTTATTTTGCTATCTGAATTTGTCCTCCTCCTTGATTATCTAAGTTCTTTCCATAACTACGTACGGAGCACGGAGCACATATTCGATAGATAGCAAACACAAGTAAAGAAGAAAAATGAAGGCCTCAGGTACAAAAATTCTTATACACGCCATGAACTCAATCACTAAGTTGAAAGCTTGATCGCAAAGGGGGGAAAAAAGCTTTATTCGATTACTTAACTGTACTCACATGAAACATGCGCCCCGACAGCCCTGCATGATGGCTGGCGATGTGGACGTCTAATGTATACCTTTGTATAAAGCGGAGAGAATTTACGCCTAGCTATGCATGCCACGTCACTGATTGTATGAAACAGTCCTTTGAAAAATTTGAAATTATATTTAGGTCCTTTGATCGGTTTTTAATGGAAAGGACCCGAAAAAAGTGAAATTACATTTAGGTCCCTTCATGGTTTTCGTTCAGATCCTTTCACGGTTTTTAACAAAAATAGTACAAAAAAATACGTCTATGTCCCACGAAATCGGTTTTTAACAGATTGGATCCAAAGAAAAATGAAATTACGTTTAGGTCCCTTCGAGGTTTTCTAAAAAAACAGGTTCGTTGACAGTTTATAGCAGTCCATAGATTCGCTGATGGGTCTTAGCAACACATTTTTTTTAAAAAAGGAAACCAAAATTATGCAAAAAGAAAATACATTTATTTTCTCCCAAAGACAAAAATCATAGATTCGTCGACGGTTTATAACAGTCTACAGATTCGCCGACGGGTCTTAGCAACCCATTTTTTTAGAAAAAGAAAAACAAAATTACGTAAAAAATGAAAATACATTTAGGTCCCTCCGCGTTTTTCTCCTAGAAAAATAGATTCTAGGATTCATCAACAACTCCTAACAGCCTTTTTTTTAAAAAATAGAAAACTGAAATTACGCAATTTTTTCATAAATATCTGTCAAACCAAATTTCGCGTGGCATAGCATCACCAACCGAATTTCCCGAAATTCACGCAACGCAATGAAATTTCGCATGACGCAGCGTAGGGTGTGGCCTTGGCTAGTAATATATATTGAGCGGAAATTTGCCATATATATCTTATGAATAGATAAATAGCATTTTATAGCATTTTCTCTTTTTTAGAATAATATGGGATTTTATAGCATTTTTTTAAATTAACGTGGGAATTTCTAGCATTTTCTGATTAACGTGGGTTTCCAGGAGCCCAGGTCTCTAATTAGTAAGCCTTTTCCGTTTTTTAGATTAATGTGAGAATTTATAGCATTTTCTAATTAATGTGAGGGCTTCTAGGAGGGCTGCCAATTAGTAAGCCATGGATGAAAATAATTAAAGAGATTGGACGACCAAGATTTTCTCTTTTTTAGAATAATATGATATTTTCTAGCAATTTTTTTAGATTGACATGGGAATTTCTAGCATTTCTAATTAACGTAGGGACTTCCAGGAGGGCATTCAATTAGTATATAATAATAATAAAGTAGTCACTACTCATGCGCCTATACGGCTAGCAATTTCTATAACTAGATCTAATATGTAACGCATACAATAATATCTTCTAATCTTCCTTTCTATTTCCTGGTCATTATGGAAAGCAAAGTTTTTCTTCCATATGGTACTCCTCTAATTTACCATATATCTCTTATGAATAGATAAATAAATCTAAGCTGTGGATGAAAATGATTAAGGAGATTGGACGACCAAGATTACCTCTCTGTTTTTTAGAATAATGTGGGATTTTCTAGCAATTTTTCTTTTTTTGGTTAACATGAGAATTTCTAGCAGTTTCTTATTAACGTGGGGCTTTTAGAAGTGCCTCCAATTAGTAAGACGTGGATAAAATGATTAAGAAGATTGGACGACCGATATTTCTCTATTTTTAGAATAATATAGGATTTTCTAGCATTTTTTTTATTTTTTAGATTAACGTAGGAATTTCTAGTATGTTCTGATTAACGTGGGGTTTACATGGGGTTTCTAGGAGGACCTCCAAAAAATATATAATAAAGTATATAAAAAGATGTATCATCAGGTATCCGTAAACTGAGAGAATCTTTAACCTCTGGTCATGCGTACGTGAGATCATCGAGTTGGTCATACGTTTGTTTGTTCCTTTAATTAAAGGGAAAAAATTAATGTTAACCTGACTATGACTTAAACCGTATGCTACTTGCGAGGAAGTGTTGGTCGCAAGACTCGACACCTCGACGACTACTTCCAATGGGCCATGGCCGAGCCGATGGCAAATCCAAGGGTGATGCGTATATGCAGCAGAGACGCGCCGCGTCCTCGCATTGCTAAGGCAGCCGAGTAGACGAGGCGGCTCTATGCAACATGCACTACCTCAAAGCGGTTATCAAGGAGACCTTGCGATTGCACCCTCCTGCTCCATTATTCCCTAGACTGTGCCTGGAAGACCGCAAGATCCAAGGATACGACGTGCCGCGGGGGACAATAGTCCTTACCAACGTATGGGCGATTTCCAGGGACCCCAAGTACTGGGAAGAGCCGGAGGCATTCATGCCAGAAAGGTTCACCGGTGACCGTGCGGTTGACTTCAGAGGGGCAGATTTTGAGTTCACTCCTTTTGGCGTCGGGAGAAGGATTTGCCCCGGGATCAATTTCTCGCATGCCAATGTTGAGATTGCTCTGGCTAGCCTTCTCTGCCATTTTGATTGGGAGCTGCCCGCTGGAGTTAAGCCGGAGCAAGTAGAGATTGCTCTGGCTAGCCTTCTCTGCCATTTTGATTGGGAGCTGCCCGCTGGAGTTAAGCCGGAGCAAGTAGACATGACGGAGGTGATGGGTGTTACGGTTAGAAGGAAGGCGGAGCTGTTTCTACGTCCCATCCCTCGTATACCCCTTGTAGATGAATAATCCATCTACGGTTCTAGAACCACTTGCTCGATACCAATATCTATGCGGGAATACGTCCCAAACATAAATATTTTCATGCACGTACACGTGAAAAATTGAAATGTATTGTATTTTGTATCTCTGCCTAAGTAGTTCAATACATTGATTTCTGCTTAAGGAAGGGGCCAGTGGGTGATGACGCCTGCAGCTAGCGATGGCGACGCTGATGTCAAGGAGAGGCGGAGGGGTTGGGGAAGGGCAGTGGTGATGTGTTGTCCTATAGAAACTACTGGGCCGAATACATGGTATTTATTATGCAACTCCAATGCTTATGATTGAAAGTAGAAATGTATTTCTTATATAACTGTAACCATTCTAATTAATATATGGTACCATCATAAGAAGTGTTACTTTTCTTGTCTCTCTGTTACTTTTTTTATTTGAATGATAACTGCCCTCCTTCCCTCGTCTCTCTGTTACTTTTCTCATTCTCTTGTTATTCTATCCATGGTTAGAAATCTCGTGAGATTTCACGAGATCTCGTTCTTCAGAGCTGGATGAAATTTTGATTGTCGGTCGAATTCAAAAGTTCAAAAAAATCGTGTTGCTACAGTAATCTCGTTTTTCAACGAGATTTCACCCTTACCGCCTAGCATCTCTGGATTTCAACCCAAAATTCAAAGTTTAATACCCATATTTGACAGGATTTAGGTCAATTACCCTGTAAAAAGTGATCTTCCATGATAATTTGTTGAAAACCCATTTTTGAGATATTTTTTAAAAACTATAGAAACACTGTCAAATTTTTATAAAATTGTACAAGCTTTATACTGATGTAAAAAATTATGGTACTATAATAAGAAGTGTAGGATCATACATAAAATTTTTCAAAATAATTGAACTTCATTTGTTATCTTTAAAAAATCAAAAATAGAATGAACATAATTGGGACAATAACATTGTCAGAATTTTATAAATTTTCTCGTGTGTGATCATGATCCAAAATTTTTATGAGAGATTAATAATTGACTCAGTAACATTCTATAAAATTTTAAGATTTTTTGTTTGCACAATCAAATCTATGTATGTATTGAACTTCATTTGTTATATTTCAAAAATCAAAAATAGAAAGAACATAAACGGTACACTATATTTGTAAGAATTTTATAAATTCAGTGGGGTGTGATCATGATTCAAAATTTTTATGAGATCTTAATAATTTCCTTATAACCCTTACACAAAATTTTCAAAAATTTTAAATATTTTTTATTGCTAAAGCAAATCTATGTATTGATCATCAGGCTTTTATGAGGGCGTAGGACTGTCAGAATTTTTGGAACTTCTTGAAGCTTGATCATTAGATGAAAAATTGATAAAAACATTAATGATAAGTCAGGACCATTTATAAAAAATTTCAAAATTTTCTAACTTGTTTTGTACCATTTTTCGTTTGGTTGAAGTTTGCTGGAAAAGCTTTTATCAGCACAGTAGCACTTTCCGAATTTATAAAAATTCATGAAGCTTGATCATCATATGAAAATTTTATTAGAATATTAGTGATGAATCACAACCATGCACAAAAAAATTCAAAATTTTCTAATGTGGTTTGTTTCACGTTTCATTCAGTTCAAACTTGCCGGTCAACTTTTTATCAGGACAGTAGCAATGTTTGAATTTTTAAAAATTCCACAGGTTTTATAATGTTCTCAAATTTTTATGAAAATATCATCAATGTGTTAGGAATCTCAAAAAAGTTTTCAATTTTTTGACTTTGTTTCAACCGAATTTCACCTAGCCCAAATTTACCGAGATCTTGGCAATCTCGGCGAGATCTCGGCTGTACGAGTGGCAAAAAAAAACTGAAATTCAAATTCTATCTTTTTATTTTGGCCGGAATTTGTTTGAAATGCCGAGATTTCGTTCTCCACCACGGACGGTATTTAGAGCGATATCAAGATTTCAATCCTTGGTTTTCACATCGAGGGAAGGATATAAGTTATGTGTAGTCACTGTAATTTTAGCAGTTATTCACCGTCAACGTTGTTGGGTTGAAGCAACCGACGGCGATATCGAGATTTGAATCCTTGATTCTATCACATCAAGGGAAGGATATAAGTTATGTGTAGTCACTGTAATTTTAGCAGTTATTCATCATCGGCGTTGTTGGGTTGAAGCAGCCGACGTTCTAATTGTCAAACAGGAAACAGTGCTGAACTACATACAGTACATTGCTTCCGTACTTGCTGCCAAGTTGATACCAATGAAGGCTATAAGACTTTTCAGGGGTGCAGCACTCCACATACAAAGTTTTAGTACAATCATTCGAACGCTAACACTGTCATTTTGGTTGCTCTACGGTCATAAGTCACAGTTTTTTTTCTTTCAGATTTCCAATCACAGCCTGAAATATCATCATTCTGTAGTCGCAATATTTGTACCCTATGATTCTACACAGGATCACGATGGAAGTAGCTGACACGATCTCCATAGGATTCGAATCCCGATCCTGACAATGTCGTTGGCCTTCAAATTAATGATACTTGACTAGTTATTGCCTCAGCTTTCCTGTAGAGAGATTGCGAGAGGTAAAGAGTAAAGCAAACTGCCTTCGCTTGTTGTTGCCGTTCTTAATGCATAAACAATAATCTACTAGCCTTAAGTATAATCACAAAAATAATGCGGAACTTAGGAGATTAGGTGAACTGACCCGATGATGAGAATGAAGCCATTAAGGTTAATCGGTGTAGGTGTTAGTAAGGGGTGCACCAATGCGCAATAAAGAAAGATGGGGCACCGTGATCTTCACGGCGATAGTTAGGGCTTTCGGTAGCCTCGCACTGAAACCCTAGATCGGTTGGGCATTTTTGGAACAGAGGCGAAACTAATTGAGTGTCAGCCTTTTCTGTTAAATACAACGCTGGCTAATGGGACCAAAACCAACCATTTTTGGTAAGCTCCCGATCAAAGCGCAGAAATGGTGGAATTAACCCATAATTTCCGAAACTTTTCCTTGATTTTCGGTATTTCTTATTATGACTAAAGATCACAACTAACATTCTCCCACTTGATCGAAGGCTAATATCATAAGGCCATATTGCTCCACTACATTACCAGCAACTGTTCTGAATTTTCCAGACGCTTTCATGTGGCTGTCAAACTATTAGGAGTAATTACTTTTGTAAACTTTAGATTCTTGCAAAATTAGGCACGTAACACTCCGAATAATGAAGTGTGACTCGTGATATAAATATCATAGTTGAAATTACACGGAACAATTGAATGTTTTGGTGTGTTGATTATTGGGAACTTATTTGATTATTTAGGTTTGCAGGATGGAACACTGTGTGATACCGAATTGTAGTTTCATATATGTCCAACTAACCATGATTTGCATCGGAGCCTCTCATACCTACTCCCTCCGGTCACAAAAGCGTGACGTTTTGGACTTGAACACGGTCTGCAAAATGATATTTTAACCACTAATTTCTATTGTAATATATTTATATGACACAATGAAATTATATTATTATGAAAGTATTTTTTGAGACAAATCTACACATATCATTTTCAAGTGTCCAATCTAGATATTCATGGAGATATTGATAACCAAAGTTTATATAGTTTGACTACTTGTATCCCAAAATGTCACTCTTTGTGTGACCGGAAGGAATATATTATAATTAGCTGGTAATATATGTTGAGTTGTGAATTTGTGAGTTCCAAGATGATCGTTCCAGAGAAAGGAACTGAAAATGTTGAGTTCTTTTGCGAGTGAATATAAAAAGGTTATGTTGCTTATTTGGAGGAGTTCTCTTGGACCGCATCTATCGTTTGATTAATTAAAAATCCTTTAGCTGGTTTGTTTAGCTAATGACGATTTACGGTATACCAAATTGACATATTGTATATTTTGCTACACAATGGTGTATCTCTTGGTATACCAAATTATAACTCATATGGTCCCTTGACTGGAAATAGTGAACCAAAGCAACAAAATATATCGGTCATTAATTTGGGGGATCGTCCTTTTGGCCCTTACTGACGTATGAATTAGTGTGAGATTCTTCTGTTTGTGGCTCTAAGACCAGAACTATAGTTCTGGGGGTTTGCTATTACGGGTTTATTTGGTTGCCTGCCACACATTACTATGCTAAATCTCACTTTTATTTTTGAAAAGAGGCTTGGCTATATTGATGGGCGCATTGCTTCTATTAATAGTATGTCTAGATTGAAAAGGAAAGTGTCAAGGTCAAAGAGCTTTGGCTTTATTCAAGAGATAAATGATAACTTTTAACAGCCCGAATATATTTGCTTTACACTATGTTCTAGTTCGTTTTTTCTTTGTGCAAAACATGAGTTGAATAATAAATTTAGTATTTAGATTGCTGAAATAGATTTGAGTTGTTTGCTGTGTGTAACATTATCACATCATTTTGGTCCTTGTACAGTATGAGATGTTGTAAATAATATTGAATAGTTTGAATTTTGTTATCTTATTGGGATTCTAGCTTTGTGATGGATGTCCATAACTCTAGCCTATACGTGCCAACGATTTCCAGACATAGAACCTCAGTTATAAGAGCTTTTCTTTTGTCAGTTACAAACTCAGATGCGCTCTAAAGAGGGTGAAAAGAAGCGTGCTTACCTTACGCTGGAGGAACTTCGCCAATTGGCAGATGATACAAACACCTACAAGACCGTTGGTAATAAAGATTCTTCTTTCACTTGGTAATCCTGTTGTGCTATCTGAAGCAAAGATTGCGCGTGTTTCTTGTCTATTTTTGCTGGAATTGTGTTAAAGACCAATGCCTTCTTTGCTAACATGCTACCAAAAAGTAATGTACAAACATGTGTGTGGTAGTACTGACTGATGAAACTCATTGGTTGGTTCAAGCTTTGATCATCTACTCTGAACTTATGAAGAAATGCACTAAAAAAAAGTTCTGTTGACTGATCCTAATATATACTTTAAAAAATGAATGGAACTAGCACATTATTATGTTAGCTAGAAGTTCTAGAAATCCATCCTGTACTATTATTGTAGTTAGCATTTTATTTTTGATTGTTCTGTAGTTGGAGAGGAAATTTGCGGGCCTACTTTGTGACAAGTGAATATCAGTAGTATGATACTGATCTTTATGGCTCTTGTGGCTGCAGCCCAACATCTTAACACAGCCACCCAGATGATTTTGACAGTTAAGAAAGCAGCCTAATGGATTTGTAATGGAAACTTATCCTGGAGGTTTACCATTGGTTCCATGCCTTGCTTTATGTGATTTCCAGCCATTGCTATTGTGATTTAATGTTGTCATTTGTTTTTTTGTAATGAACATTCCAATTTCCAATTGGTTAACTTTTGATAACTTCCACCATTGTACATTGAGTAATGCAGTCATCCAAATTTGAGTCAATACCGAATATTTTGCTTTCTGTAGGTTTTGATGGCTTCTTCTTTTGTTTGCAGGAAAAGTGTAAGTAAATCAAGAAGATCAGCTTTTACCATGGAGAGTCACTTTCGTGCTCTTGTATGGTATACTGTAATTATAATACCATGCTTTCTTAATATCAATTTACTTCTAGGTTTATTTTGGAGCCAAAATCACTACTGATGAATGAACAAGAACAAAAGCTTAACGACAGTGAGAGTGCAATAGCATCGATGCAGGTATGCCTGAGACTCTAATTCCTTTTCTTATCTGGTTGTGTTGAAATTCCTAGGGCAAACAGGCTGTATTCCTCGCTTACATATGGTGTATCATATGATCAGACTTCCAAAGAATACCTTGAGAAACAGTTGGCAGAAGTGGAGAACAACATAAAAGAGCTGCTTCAGCAAGACCCTGGTCTGGCACGCCAGATTCTCTCAATGACTGTTCAGTGAAAAGTTCTCGTTTGTGGTCTTTAGAATTTATTTCTAGATCAGATGCAATGTTAGAATTTGATAATACTGCAAAGTATGCTTTTGCCCCTTTTGAGAAGGGGCTGTGATTTGCTGTAGTTGGTTTCATGTATAAACAAAAGAGTTTACAGTTAGCTTCCTGCATCATGGCGTGGAAAGCATTTGTGCCGGAGGGCTGAGGCAAAGCTTTGTTAGACGTTAGTTGATGCTGGAGTCAACAATCCTTGGCTTAATCTTGTCGAACTGCCATGAATTGCATGAATGTTTTGGTATGGAATCAGAACTCTTTGCGTGTCTGAGGAGCTCTCCCGTCAACAAAAATGCCTGAAGAACTCAGAAGATGGAAATTTTACTTACAACTCCGTTGTTTCTAATGAAGTGTGCGCACATGTTGGGACATCACTGAGTTATTTTGCAAAATTATCACTTATATCAGTTTCCTAGCAACATTGATAGCAAGTTTCCTAGCCACATTGGTTTCTTTAGGGTTGGCAGGCGATGGCTGCTATTTCTCCGACTTCAACATAAAGAGAAATGCCTTACTGGAATGATATAATAATAACTCAGGTACAACAAAAATCGACACGTACCACCTGATACACCACGATACGGACATACGGCGCCACAACGCAGACCAAAAGATACAGGCAAGATCTGTTGTTTACAGCCCTGTACATTACTGGAAATCAGATAAGAAAGAAGAAACAAAAGCATTAGTTCACGAACAAGCAGTCACATGCAAATTTCTCGCTATAAACACGCAAATATCAATCAACCAGGCATCTGAAAATACCTCTCCCAGCGTAGCAGACAGCTTCAACTTACCTCATTCATTAGTCCTACCACGCTTCTCATCAATCGATTTCCTGATTTGAATGATAACTACTCATCAATTGATTTCCTGATTTGAATGATAACTGCCCTTCTTCCCCGTCTCTCTGTTACTGTCTCATTCTCTTGTTGTTCTATCACATCTAGGGATGCTTCTCATCAATTGATTTCCTAATTTGAATGATAACTGCCCTCCTTAATTCCCTCGTCTCTCTGTTACTGTCTCATTCTCTTGTTGTTCTATCACATCTAGGGATGCTTCTCATCAATTGATTTCCTAATTTGAATGATAACTGCCCTCCTTAATTCCCTCGTCTCTCTGTTACTTTCTCATTCTCTTGTTGTTCTATCACATCTAGGGAAGGCTATAATTTATGTGTAGTGTAACATCCCAAAAATTTCAATAAAGTGAAATGTATATTTTGAATTTGAATATGATTATTTCTGAGTTTTCTTGGCATTATTGGTTTTTATTTGGATATTGTTTGGATTTATGCTTTCTGTGAAAAATCAAATAAATGGAATTAAAGAATGGATAGTGGTAAAAAGATAAAAAGGTAAAAGAAAAATCTTGAAAATTTTATATTAAAAATCTTCAGCACTTAGGTAAATAATTTCAGCTAATAAATAAAATTTTAAAACAACGAATGATGAAATGACAAATGAAAAGACAGCTCTTTTGATTGAAAACAATGCAAGACAAAATTAGTATAAAATTTTTGAAACCTATCTGAAGTTGCAAAAATTACCATAATGTCCTCAGCACAATAGGTACTACTAGTAAAAGTTTCAGAAATTTACCATGTCATAAAAGGATTTTAAATATTCAAAAACAGAAGCTTTAAGAATCTGAAAATGGAATGTCAAATTTTTTATAAAATAAATATAATATATCAACTTTAAATTTTTGTGGGAGCACGACCAACCCAAAAAAAACCTTGATAAAATTTTTGAAAATAAATCTTATCATTTACACCCTTAAATAAATCAAAACTGAGAAGATAATTTTTGGACAGTTCCTAATGTCAGAATTTATATAAATTCTATATAGGATATTTTGATCTAGGATTTTTACTGAGAGTTAAAAACTCCAGTAGACTATGGTCAAAAGATTGAGAAAAGTTTAGCAGTGATTGATGGCCAAATTAATGCAAATGCTGACCTGACCCGACTAGCCTCATCACCTAATCCCGTTCTTTGTCGCCGCCATGTGGGTTCGGGAGCTGTGCTGGCCCCATTCGCTGGTGAGCAACTGGAAAGCTCCGCGGTCACTGCCCGGTGGACCTTAACCCCACCTGTCAGTCCCCAATTCCCGTTCGCGTAGCCCCACATGTATAGGTGATGAGAAGTAAAGTCTTGATTCAGGAAAAACTAGATCCTAGATAAATCATACCATACCATACCATACAACGAAGTCATTAAAATATGTTATAGCTTATGCTTAAGCCCTTAGCCAAAATACATTTTCATATGCTATAAGTGAACTTGAGAACTTTATATGAATATATGTATAAATAAAATATCCTAAACTAGAGGTTGGAACCATGTAAAGCTAATCTCAGTCTATTTTAAAAGATATGATCATGATAGTTGGCAAAAAGAACTAGTTTGAATTAAATTTGTAAAAGACTTTATTCTTCATATACTTATAAAATATCTGGGATAAAAGCAAAATATAACGGAATCAACTTTAAAACACTCAAACATCCCCTGCTAATGTTTGAAAAAAGGTTAAATAATCTTATACGGTGTAGTCTCAAGCTTAAATCGGAAACTAAACCTTTATCATGTAGATTTTAGAAACACTTAAGCCTTTTCGGCAGCTTGTAAAATATCTCATCTAAATGCAAATTCTATGCAGACTAGCCTAGAAATGATATTTAGGATATAGACTACCATAATCTAGAAAAATATTCTTATTTCAACTTGCTTTGCTTCTTAGTCCTGCTAGTGCAATAACCCTAAGTGTTAATTGTACACTACATCTTGCGAATGCGATTCTTTATAACGTAAACCTTATAATACCATATAAGCTATTTTAGTAATGAATACAATGTCTCGTATAAACACTAAAATTTATGAAATTAGCTTAGGAATGCTCCCCAAAGTAAAGACTACCCTATCCTAAAGAAATAATCTCATTTCATCGTGCTTTGCATATAAATCCTATTAGCAAAATAACCTTAAGTATTATGATTTCTGAACTCCATAATATGAATAAACGAACTCGGTAATAATGAAAAAGTCTATAGTTAAGATATTTGTATCATCAGAACCTTCTTAAAAACCACGAATATATATAACCAGTAACCTAACTTAACAAATTTAACACATTCGAAACCGTTTTTTTTATGCAAAGTCAATTAAGAATTAAGTACTATTCATTTACATCATACAATAAAGTGATTAATAATTTAACTCCATTAATCTAAATAATTTTGCATCTCGAATTTAAAATTATAAATATAAAAGTACATAATTTTAGCTTCTTGAATTCGTAAAGCAAGAATATATAATCTATAAAAGGAAACTATTCATCGCTCAACTTGAAGGCTATTAATGATTTGAATGCTTAATCAACTAAAATATGAGAATGAGAAGTCATTCTATCCAAACCCTGAAATATTTTTGTTTTATGCAATGAGTCTTTATTTGGTTCTCTACCTGTCTTATTTTTGTCCTTATTGAAGTTTGTTATTTGCTCCTGATTGCTTTTAGTCGGTAACGATGTGTAGAACCCAACATTGCTGATTCCGTCATAGCCATCATCAGCCACAACCTTGACTTCGTCGTAAACAACGATTAAGCAAGGCAAGCACCCACATTGATCATATTCATCCTAGTATTTAATTTTTCTTTTGTTTATCAAACTTTTTCATTCATACGCTTATTTTCTGTAAATTCGCTATGTTGTGGTACTGATAGATATACCTGTTGTCTCATGAAACTTTCTTGATAAGTATGGACATGTGAATCTTGATAACTATAGATTAAGGATAGACATTACTTAATGTCATTATGGGTATATGCATTTACATATTAACCATGCTTTAGAATCAACGAGGTAGATAATCAGATTAAAATTGTTTCCTGAAAGGTTGGATATGACACTAATGGTTATGGGTATTTTGATTAAAAACAAAAAAAATATGATTTTAGCGCGGACGATTATTGGTAATAGCCGGATGTGCAGATGGATTTGCACGTAGTGTAGGGTGAAGTATCGCCCATGTTAGATTAAGAACCAAACAATGGGACGCTATTGATCCAAGATTTCTGTGCAACCACAAGGGCTGGTATGGGATGGCCTTAACCTATTAAGTTATTTAGATATGGCTTTGCACATGGGGTAGGTGGGAGCTAGTAGAAGCATTCCGTTCAGGTCTGCTTGTGAGGGGCTTCCACACCTCGATGTGGGTAAATGCATACTAGTACAACGGTGTACCCCTTGGCCCTTGCCATAAACAGAAATGGTGTGTTGGGTATTGCCTGAAAGGATCCACGTCTTGAGTGAGTGTTTCTGTTTCTACGGCGAGGGCTTAACATCCCAGGCTGGTTCAAAGCCATGTCTAGGTAATGTAACGATTATGTATGATCTCTCTACGGCACACCAAAGGAAGTGTGCTAATAGCGCTGCACAAAGAGCTGATCATTCCTTGTGGGTAAAGATGTACGCCTATGCGAAATGTAAATCTAATCGATTAGCCGCGTCCGTGGTCAAGGGTACTTGGTGAAGTCATTCTAATGTTAGATTTTGGTATTTTCTAAAAATGGGTTTTGGTTTGAACTTGTTTTATCAACTGTCGCTTTATGTCAAAGGACCGACATTGTTGGACTTCATGATTTGGATTATTCGTTGCTCACGAAGGACTATGAGTATTACTTATGCTTTACTTATTTCTTATCAATCAAATTTGCTCTTACAATTTTCGTTTGCAAATAACAACTTGATTTACAAATTCAATTTCGTTTTATTCAAACTAACTGTAGTAGCCTCCTTTGACTTGGCCTGCATTTATGCATTTGCAAATAATATCTTAAGTCTTGCTGAGTACAAAAGTACTCACCCTTGCTTAATCTATTGTTTTAGGTAGATAAAGTTAGATAAACTCCGAAGATTTGTTTTCGTCGCAGGATGCGGGATCTTTAATGAAGCGATTTTTTTAGGGATTTATGCCTTGTCAGATGCTTGCAGATTGGATGGGCACAATACAATACTTTGCTTCTTTTGCTGCTATATACTCTGAGTTATAAGATTTCTTTGTATAATAGTTTTCGCTTTAATAATATGAGGTATAATTGTGATTCCAATTGTCATAAATGTGCATACTGATTATGAAACTAGTACTGTATGTATATTAGATTTCTTTCTTTATATTTTATGTAAAAATAGGGGTTGTTACATGTAGTCACTGTAATGTAAGTAGTTAATGACCGTCAACATCTGATCATCAAATAGAGAAATTTAGTGTACAATAAAGCTATCTTACCTAACTCTTAGCATATCTACATTAGGTTTCTTCTATGTAAAAGAGTAAGAAAAGAGAAAAGAGCTAGCTCTTATTTAGTAGTAAGCATTGCATGGGAATATAAGTAGATTAGTTATGTACAAGACAGAAGAGATAGTTATTGTACATCATTTAGAGCTAACCTTTAGAGATAACTATTGTACAAACTGACTTTAGTGCTTACTTTAAATGATATGAATGAGAGATGGAGTAAGTAGTAGGCTTTGGTATTGTACCTACCCTAATCAATAGCTAGGTGTACCATATTAAATCAATGATCTATTAGATCGAAAAGAATAAATGATCTATATTGAATTTAGTATACTATAAAAGAGCTCAATCAATAGCTAGATGTGCTTTCTGCTGCCCACCATGTTCTATCAGTATAACTAGGTTGAGTTATGCGCGATGCCGCACCGCGAGGGAAAAATCTGATACGAGTTTTTTGCAAATCGAATTTGCGGAACCACGGGTCTCTTTTTTCGAAATGCTTTTTTTCGGGTCTAGTCTAAAAAAATCGACAAAAGGACCTAAATGCGATTTCCAATTCAACTATAAACCCTCGACGAATCCACTTTTTTTTAGAAAACCGTGTGGAGGGGCCTAAACGTAATTGCGATTTTTGTTGGGTTTAGTCTACAAAAAAATCGACGAAAGGACCTAAACGTGATTTCCAATTCAGCTATAAACCCTCCACGAATCTGTCGAAAACCGCGTGTAGGGACCTAAACGTAATTTCGATATTTTTCGGTTCTATTTTACTTAAAAACGGCCGAAAGGATCTAAACACGATTCTCAATTTTTTTGAAAGGACCTAAACGCGATTTTTAGATTTTCGAAAGGCCTCCCGAGGGACGACACGTGGAGCCCTGGGAAGCCGGCAATCCCGGGGCTATTATATAGTCTACTAGATAATGACCCGCGCTACGCCGCGGCGTATGTAATTTGTTTGCTGCGTCACGCGAAATTTTGATCGCTTGATATTTATGAGAAAAACTGTAATCCCGCTTTTGCTTTTTTTAAAGAAAAACGTGCCAAAAATTGTCTAGAGGAAAAAGGACGAAAAATTATTAGAGATGACAACCTTCTTTTGTCGAGCCTAATACTCTATGCGCTTACCGAGTAATAATACATGTTCGTAAAACCACCCACCGGTGAAAAATAATCTAGAGGAAAAAGGGCGAAAAATTATTAGAGATGACAACCTTCTTTTGTCGAGCCTAATACTCTACGCGTTCACCGAGTAATAATACATATTCACAAAACCACCCACCGGTGAAAAATAGTCTAGAGGGAAAAGGACGAAAAATCATTAGAGATGACAACCTTCTTTTGTCGAGCCTAATACTCTACACGTTCACCGAGTAATAATACATGTATAAAAAAATATCAGAGATCAAGATTGAAAATCAAGTTGGGGAAAAAGTCTAGAGATAGAGCTACACAGATATCTCCGGTGATGAAAACTCTTTTTTTTGGGAAAAACGGAGAACACAACCGTGAATAAAAAAACTACGAATTTTTTTTAGAAACGGAAACATAAAGGAGAATGACCCGTACGCTAATATGAGGAAAAAGAGCGAAAAACTATTAGAGATGACAACCTTCTTTTGTCATGCCTAATACTCTACACATTCACCGAGTAATAATACACGTTCGTAAAACCACCCACCGGTGAAAAATAGTCAAGAGGAAAAAGGGCGAAAAATTATTAGAGATGACAACCTTCTTTTGTCGAGCCTAATACTTTACGCGTTCACCGAGTAATAATACATGTCTAAAAAAATATCAGAGATCGAGATGGAAAATCGAGTCGGGGAAAAAGTCTAGAGATAGAGCTGTACACATATCTCTGGTGATGAAAATATTTTTTTCGGGAAAAACGGAGAACACAACCGTGAATAAAAAAACTACGGTTTTTTTTGGAAATGGAAAAATAAAGGCGAACGACCCGTACGCGAATATATGAAACGGTAGGGACCTTTTTGCAAAACCACCGATCGAAGGGATTGGATGTATTTTTTTTATTTTCGCAAAACCACCCACCGGTTAAAAATAGTCTAGATGAAAAAGGGCGAAAAATTATTAGAGACAACAAACTTCTTTTGTCGAGCCTAACACTATACGCGAGTACGCGAATATAACGAAAAAGAGCGAAAAACTATTAGAGATCACAACCTTCTTTTGTCAAGCCTAATACTCTACGCGTTCACCGAGTAATAATACGCGTTCGCAAAACCACCCACCGGTGAAAAATAGTCTAGAGGAAAAAGGGCGAAAACTTATTAGAGATGACAACCTTCTTTTGTCGAGCCTAATACTCTACGCTGCTCACCGAGTAATAATACAGTTTAAAAAATATCGAGATCGAGATGGTGCACACATATTTCTGGTGACGAAAATATTTTTTTCGGGAAAAACGGAGAACACAACCGTGAATAAAAAAACTACGGTTTTTTTTAAACGGAAAAATAAAGGCGAATGACCCGTACGCGAATATACGAAACGGTAGGGACCTTTTTGCAAAACCACCGATCGAAGGGATTGGATGTATTTTTTTATTTTTCGCAAAATCACCCACACCGGTTAAAAATAGTCTAGATGAAAAAGGGTGAAAATTATTAGAGGCAACAAACTTCTTTTGTCGAGCCTAACACCATACGCGAGTACGCGAATATGAGGAAAAAGAGCGAAAAACTATTAGAGATGACAACCTTCTTTTGTCAAGCATAACACTCTACGCGTTAACCGAGTAATAATACACGTTCGTAAAACCACCCACCGGCGAAAAATAATCTAGAGGAAAAAGGGCGAAAAATTATTAGAGATGACAACCTTCTTTTGTCGAGCCTAATACTCTACGCGTTCACCGAGTAATAATATGTATTTTTTATTTATTTTCGCAAAACCACCAACCGGTTAAAAATAGTCTAGATGAAAAAGGGCGAAAAATTATTAGATACAGCAAACTTCTTTTGTCGAGCCTAACACTCTACGCGAGTAATAATACATTTTTAAAAAACCCACGGCTATGACCCGCTGTAAATCCATAAGTTGCTATAAACCTTCGATTTAATCTGTTTTTTTTGTGATGAAAACATTTTTTTCGGTTTTTTTGGGTGACGAAAACATTTTTTCCGGGTTTTTTCGGTGACGAAAACATTTTTTCTGGGAAAAACGGAGAAAGGACCTGAACGTAAGAAGTAGGGACATGTTTGTTATTTTTTTGGACCTGTTCGCTATCCTGAAAAATTAGAAAAGGGCTCTGTGTTTTTTTTTGATGAAAACATTTTTTTCGGTTTTTTTGGGTGACGAAAACATTTTTTCCGGGTTTTTTCGGTGACGAAAATATTTTTTCTGGGAAAAACGGAGAAAGGACCTGAACGTAAGAAGCAGGGACCTGTTTGTTATTTTTTTGGACCTGTTCGTTATCCTGAAAAATTAGAAAAGGGCTTGTTCGTGATTTGAAATTAACGTGAGGCTTTTCTGTAAAATATCGCGCTAGAGACCCAAACGTGAAGGAAAAAAATTATTTTCGTCTAACAAAAAATCACAAAGGACCTATCCGTAATTCCGAAGAAACGGAAGGACTTTTTCGCGAATGTGAAGGGCGCCACGTGGCTAAGCCGGTTGAGCCGGAAATCTTCCGCAAGTAATAGAGTTGATAGCGAATGTGAAGGGCGCCACGTGGCCAGGCCGGTTGAGCCGGAAATCTTCCGCAAGTAATAGAGTTGATATTGATATATGCAGTATCAAATTTCTCTCTATATATTTAGGTACCCGATGTTCGTCTGCATACGCAGTATTGCACCATGGATGCGTTTGAGCTGCCATACCACCACTGCTACTACGGCTTCTGCCTTTTCTTGGCTCTCCTCGCCCATGTCGCCCTCCGCGCTGTCTTCGGCGCCGGCAAGAAGCAGCCCCGCCCGAGGCTGCCTCCCGGCCCGTGGCAGCTGCCGGTCATCGGCAGCCTACACCACCTGCTGCGCGGGATCCCGCACCGCACCATGCGCAGCCTCTCCCTCCGCCACGGCCCGCTCATGCTGCTCCGGGTCTGCGAACGCGTGGTCATCGTCGTTTCCTCCGCCGAGGCTGCGCGGGAGATCTACAAGGGCCACGACGCCGTCTTCTCGGATCGGCTGAGCAGCCCCGGTATCGACAAGTTCTCGAGGCACGGCCAGGGGATCATCTTCGCCCCCTACGGCGACCATTGGCGCCTCCTCCGCCGGATCCTCATGATGGAGCTGCTCAGCGCGAGACGCGTCGAGGCGTTCCGGCGCATCCGCGAGGACGAGGCGGCCCACCTCGTCTCGTCGCTGCAGCTGTCATCCTCGCCCTCTGGGGATCGGCTCGTGAACGTCGATGAGCGGCTCGCAGAGAGCATGGCCGACTCAGTGGTGCGCGCCATCTTCGGCGACAGGCTTCCCGACCGCGCCGCGTTCTTGAAGATGGTCAAGCAAGGGGTGGACCTCTCGTTGCTGTTCAACCTCCGCGACCTCTTCCCGTCCTCGCGGCTCGTGCGGCTGCTGCCGCGGAGTGGCGGCAAGGTGGAGCGACAACTGCGGGAGTTGTTTCGGTTCGTGGACGACATCCTCAAGACTCATGAGGAGAGGAGAGCGGCCAGAGACGGAGAGGACGAACAGGACGTGATCGACGTACTGCTCAGGATCCAAAAGGAAGGCGGCATGCGAGTTTCCCTCACCCCCGGAGTCATAAGGGCTGTGCTGACAGTAAGCTGTCTCAGTCTCAGCAACTTGGCCGTTTTTCCGTTAGTTACACTATTCACCACATTCACGGTGTGCAGCTGGAAGTCCGGGCTTAATCGGTCCTGTCGAATTTTTTTTTTTCAAATCTGACTCCTTTACAAATAAATTTCAAAAATAGTCTTTTTCGTGACCGCAACAGCCCCAGTAAGTAATGCATGTCACCTGCCAAGCACGTACACCGCGGCAGATGATAGGCATTGCGGCATCCTAACCAATCGCGACAGGTTTGCTGCCACGCACCATCGGCTCGGCAGCAAGGTACAGAGCTCCACGGCCACAGCAGCACACCAATCGAGGACTAGACAGTCAGCAGCAAGTGTCAAGGGAGGTATGGCAGCAGACATGCCGGATGCCCTAGCTCGGCAGCTACTCGGCCACCTACTGCTATACATGGAGCGGGATCATGGCAGTCCCAATCCTCCACCTCAGCTGGTGTCCATAGAATTAATTACGCTGCCAATTAAGCAAAAATCTGATATGACATAGGAATTAAGGAATGGAGAGAAGGAAAAACAAAGAAACCGTGTCTCATGCAAGAAACTGGGTCGGCGCGGGCGCCAAGACATAAGAAACGAGCAAAATCGGGGTTTGACGTTTCTACGCGCTAATCAAGCTGTGTTTGTGGTGCATGCATTGGTTTATTGCTCTCTCTCTCTCCTCTAGACACTGTTCATGAAAACCATGGGTTGGAAAACTATGCATTGGTTTATTGCTCTCTCTCTCTCCTCTAAATACTGTTCATGGAAACTATGGGTTGGGACTGCCCTCAGGGAGGAAGCAAGGTGATTAAGTTAGATTTAATGGGGCTAGGGTGTAATCGAGTCTGTCGATAAGCGAGCGTGGTCAGTGGAGGTCAGAATGGATGGGTAGAGAGTGATAGATTTCTAGTGTGACTAGGACCTTCCTCTTCACCACTAACCACTAGATCTAGGAGCATTAGGTCCATACCTTCGGTGTTTCCTCCATTGCCGTTGCATCCCGAAGCCATGGCCAGCGCACGGAGTGGATGTAGAGGATGCAGCGGCGTTCCCTTCTTGCTCCCGTGTGCCTCCTTCCTTCTGGCTCGAACGGAGAGGAAGAAGAGGATGAAGATGGACGACGGCCTTCCCGTCACTTCACCGCTTAGGTTAGATCGAACTTCGTGGTATGTGCGGCACAAGGAGCAACGACGAACGTTGGTTCGCGTGCCGGCCTTGTGCCTCCTTTATATAGCGCGGGCGTGACAGGGGGCCGCAACCAAGAGGTTGTTGCGCCCCCGATCAGGGCGCGTACGTGGTACGGACTCGGTCTTTGACCGAGCCGTACGAGATCAACCCAACATTCTCCCCCTTGATCTCGAACTTAACTTTGGAACTTTATATCTTGATCTATTAACTTTTATATCTCATACTTTTAACTTAATATCCCACTTCTCCATAGATTGGTGCACCAAGACCAAGGCGTCACAACAGTCAGTTACGTACTGCTGAACTCAATGACTATAGTACACCTCTTCTACTTTAAAGCAGAATAACTTTGTCTTTGTGGGAGATGGTTGCTTTGAATGACCCCTATTATCCAGAATCATAGTCCTTCTTTTAAACCCATGCCGGCTACGTGCTTTTCAAACACGTTGGGAGAATGACCTTTGGTGAGCGGATCCGCTAACATGTCTTTTGTGCCTATATGCTCAAGTTCAATTGTTTGATCCTGGATTTTCTCCTTCACAACATAAAATTTAATCTCTATGTGTTTGGCAGCGCCACTTGATTTGTTGTTGTGCGAATAAAATACTGCTGGCTCATTGTCGCAGTATAATTTGAGTGGTTTTTCTATGCTATCTACCACTCTCAACCCGGTACAAACTTTTAAACCACATTGCTCGCCTGTTGCCTCATAACATGCCACAAACTCAGCGTGCATTGTCGACGCTGTAACGATCGATTGTTTTATACTTTTCCATGATATAGCTCCTCCCATGAGGGTGAACACTTATCCCGATGTGGACTTTCCAAAGGTGTCTTTACACCGCCTAATCTGCATCTGCATAGCCCACTATCTCTAGGGCACTTGACTTTCTATATGTCAAGATGAGGCTCTTTGTCCCTTGCAAATACCGCAAGGCTTTTTTTCGCTTTCAAAGGATCAACTCCTGGATTAATCTGATATCTTCCAAGCATGCCGGTTGTAAATGCTAAGTCAGGGCGAGTACATATTTGAGCATACATTATGCTTCCGACAGCTGAAGCATATGGAACTGATTTCATTTGATCGATCTCGTACTTATTCTTTGGACAATCGAAAATTCCCAAATTTATCGCCTTGACTATTGGAGCAGCGTGGCATTACACATATGCATACTATATCTTTTCAAAACACTTTCTATGTATGCTTTCTGTGATAGCCCTAGCACCCCTCTTTTTCTATCTCGGTGTATCTCAATTCCTAATACATATGATGCTTCACCAAGATCTTTCATATCAAACTTTGAGGACAAGAACTTTTTGTCTCTAGCAAGAGATCTTTATCATCGCTTGCTAATAGGATATCATCCACATATAGAACTAGGAAAATATACTTTCTCTACTAAACTTCGTGATAAATGCGCTTGTCCTCCTCATTCTCTTTGAACCTAAAATTTCTTATAGTTTCATCAAACTTAATGTACCACTGTCTAGACGCTTGTTTTAATCCATAAATGGATTTCTTTAATCGACATCCCATATTTTCTTTTCCTTCCATGACAAAACCTTTGGGTTGAGCCATGTACACATTCTCATATAAATCCCCATTTAGGAATGCCGCCTTAACATCCATCGATGTAATTCTAAATCATAATGAGCAACGAGTGCCATAATAATTCTAAAGGAATCCTTCGTTTAAACAAAGTAGAAGGTTTCGGTATAATCTATTCCTTCTCTCTCGAGTGAAGCCTTTTGCTACAAGTCTAGTTTTAAACCTTTCAACATTCCCTTTGGAGTCACGCTTGGTTTTGTAGACCCATTTACGCCTCTCTGCTTTTGGCTCTTTTAGGAATTTCTTCTAAGTCCCGCACTTTGTTTGTACTCATGGATCTCATTTCATCTTGCATGGCAGCAAGCCACTTCGATGAATTGGGACTTCTCATCGCTTCCTCATAAGAGGTGGGATCACCCTCTATCTCTATATCTTCACCGACATAAACTTCATAATCAGTGGAATAGCCGATCTCTGCTTTCTCGTGATCTTCTAAGTGGTTCTTGAGCGGGTTCATCGCTCTCTACAGAGGTCGCCAGCTCCTCACTAGCAACAGAGGGCCTCGGGCCCACGACAGTGCCTCGCACACCGATCGTTGACTTGGAGAATCACCAGAAAAGCTGCAAAGAACAACAGTATCGAGAAGAAAGGCTCTTGAATCATAGGAGTTGGGGCACAAACCCGCTTCTCATCAAGGCTAATTTCTCGGGGTACCATGCTCCCCCTGATCATATCATCCTCTATAAACACAGCGTGTCTAGTTTCTACAAACTTGGTGTGTCTGTCTGGACAGTAGAAACGATAACCCTTTGATCTTTCAGGATAGCCAATGAAATGGCAACTGACTGTCTTTGGATCTAACTTTCCTATGTTTGGGTTGAATACTTTTGCCTCAGCTGGACAGCCCCACACATGTAGATAATTTAGTGATGGCTTCCTCCCAGTCCATAACTCGTATGGTGTTTTAGACACCGACTTACTGGGTACCCGATTAAGAATATGGGCAGCGGTTTTTAAAGCCTCCATCCATAGACTAACCGGTAAAGTGGAGTAACTTATCATACTTCTCACCATATCCATTAAGGTACGGTTACGCCTTTCAGCTACTCCATTTTGCTGAGGTTCGCCCGGCATAGAATACTGGGCTACTATGCCATTTTCCTGCAGGTACCTTGCAAAAGGTCCTGGAACTTGGCCATAAGGGGTGTGTTTACCGTAGTATTCCCCTCCACGGTCTGATCTTACTACTTTAATCTTTAAATCATGTTGATTCTCTACTTCAGCTTTAAAGATTTTAAACTTTTCTAATGCTTCTGATCTTTCTTTGATAGGGTTAGGGTTAGGGTAAAACCGATTGCTCTGATACCATTGATAGATTTCTAGTGTGACTAGGACCTTCCCCTTCACCACTAACCACTAGATCTAGGAGCATTAGGTCCATACCTTCGGTGTTTCCTCCATTGCCGTTGCATCCCGAAGCCATGGCCAGCGCACGGAGTGGATGTAGAGGATGCAGCGGCGTTCCCTTCTTGCTCCCGTGTGCCTCCTTCCTTCTGGCTCGAACGGAGAGGAAGAAGAGGATGAAGATGGGCGACGGCCTTCCCGTCACTTCACCGCGCTAGGTTAGATCGGAACTCGTGGTATGTGCGGCACAAGGAGCAACGACGAACATTGGTTCGCGTGCCGGCCTTGTGCCTCCTTTATATAGCGCGGGCGTGACAGGGGGCCGCAACCAAGAGGTTGTTGCGCCCCCGATCAGGGCGCGTACGTGGTACGGACTCGGTCTTTGACCGAGCCGTACGAGATCAACCCAACAGAGAGGATTTCGTGGATGTGTGTTTCTAAGGTGACTTATCTTGTTATAACTGTAGGTCACATTTTTGAACCATTTAATCAAAATTAGAATCAGACACATACACATTTCAATGCTAATCCAAAGGCCAAAGAAAAACCAACCACAAAAAGTTGGCAACTCGCAAATAGCAGACGAGAAAGATATCTATTGGATTAAGATCTAACGGTGACAACATCTAACTAAACTTTTGTAAATGTTAGCTTACTGATATATGGAAAGCCACCTCATATCATGCCAGTTGCAATGAAATGATTCTGCTTATGGAGTTGTTCTCAACCGAGCTGTAAGTCCGGGGATTTGCGTGATGGTACTGCTTTGCTGGTCAGATTGTTGCTTGGAGACGGATATATTATAGAGCTTATGGATGATCTGAATGGATAGCTCTGAAAATGTTGTGATATCCGCTTGATCACTTTGTGCGTTAAAATTTATCTAGCGTCATTATCTCTGTAGGGTTGAATTGGAATACCATGCTTCTTTTCCTGCTGCTCTACCAATTTATATACACATGGTACGTTCATCAGGTATCGGTAAACTGAGAGAATCTTTAACTTCCGGTCATACGTACGTGCGATCATCGAGTTGGTCATACGTCTGTTGTTCCTATAATTAAAGGGAAAAAATTAATGTTAACCTGACTATGATTTAAACCGTATGCTACTTGTGCAGGAAGTGTTGGTTGCAGCATTTGACACCTCGACGACTACTCTCCAATGGGCCATGGCCGAGCTGATGGCAAATCCAAGGGTGATGCAGAAGGCGCAGTCAGAGACGCGCCGCGTCCTCGCAGCTGCTGGGCAGGCCAGAGTAGACGAGGCGGCTCTAAGTGACCTGCACTACCTCAAAGCAGTTATCAAGGAGACCTTGCGATTGCACCCTCCAGTTCCATTATTCCCTAGACTGTGCCTGGAAGACCGCAAGATCCAAGGATATGACGTGCCGCGGGGGGTAATAGTCGTTACCAACGTATGGGCGATTTCTAGGGACCCCAAGTACTGGGAAGAGCCAGAGGCATTCATGCCTGAAAGGTTCGCCGGCGACCGTGCTGTTGACTTCAGAGGAGCGGATTTTGAGTTCACTCCTTTTGGCGTCGGGAGAAGGATTTGCCCTGGGATCAGTTTCTCGCATGCTAATGTTGAGATCACTCTGGCTAGCCTTCTCTACCATTTTGACTGGGAGCTGCCCGCCGGAGTTAAGCCGGAGCAAGTAGACATGACGGAGGCGATGGGAGTTTTGGTTAGGAGGAAGGCGGAACTGTTTCTACGTCCCATCCCTCGTATCCCCCTTGGTCATGGACCTCCCAAACAAGACCTTGTAGATGAATAATCCATCTACGTACGTTTCTAGAACCGCTTGCCTGATACCAATATCTATACGGGAATACGTCCAAAACATAAATATTTTTATGCATGTACACGTTAAAAATCAATATGTATTGTCTTTAGTATCTCTGCCTAATTAGTTGAATACATAGATTTCCACCTATGGGAGGGGCCGGTGAGTGATGGCGCCTGCAGCTAGCGATGGCCACGCTCATGTCAAGGGGAGGCTGGTGTTGGAAAGGAGGCGGAGGGGTTGGGGAATTGCAGTGGTGAAACCAGTGGGCCGAATACATAGATTGGAAACAGACTTGTATTTATTATGCAACTTTAATGCTTATGATTAAAAGTAGAACTGTTTTTCTTATAAGTGTGTAACCGTTCTAATTAATATATATCTGACTAATCTACATTGTTATGAACTGAATCACCAAAGTAAGTCATGTCGATCTTAATTTCTATTTTTCTTCCGATTATTAATACGTTAATAATTTTTAGCATTTAAGAGCAAAAGTGTGAAATCATGTGCTGAAAAATTGGCTTAGGGCGGTCCCAACCCTCCACCTCAGCTGGTGTCCATAGAATTAATTACGCTGCTAACTAAGCAAAAATCTGATGTGGCATAGGAATTAAGAAAGGGAGAGAAGGAAAAACAAAGAAACCGTATCTCATACAAGAAACTGGATCGGCGCGAGCACCAAGACGCAAGAAACGAGCAAAATCGGGGTTGGACGTTTCTGCGCGCTGACCAAGCTGTGTTTGTGGTGCATGCATTGGTTTATTGCTCTCTCTCTCCTCTAGACACTGCTCATGGAAACCATGGGTTGGGAAACTATGAATTGGTTTATTGCTCTCTCTCTCCTTTAGACACTGCTCATAGAAACCATGGGTTGGGACTACCCTTAGTAATAAAATTGGCATTGCAAAATGGTTGTGGTTATAGCATATGTGGTGCTTGTGCATGTACAGTTTCAGATGTTTATTTGATATGCTGGTGATAGCATCATGATGATTTTGCTTGATGCAATGCGCTCGTGTGAGTGGTTGCATAGATTGACTTTGAGTCAAGTCGTGGACTTGTACTTGGAATTGTTTCTTATTTATTCATATGTAGGTGTTGCTCGAGGGTGAACGTGGTCGATGATGGGACTGGAATTAGGTTCATGGAGGAACTAAGGTTCAGGACTAGGTTCAGAGAGGAATCGATGTCTTGGTGGTCGAGGATGTCATGTGGGACGTTCGGGCTAGAGAACGGTGCACATGGAGGCTGGTTAGTCACGTGAGTATGGCATGTAGGTTGTACATGCATGTAGGAGTTGTTTTTAGTCATGTTGGGCCAAGTGGAGTTGTATATGAACTCTTTCCATGTTGGAAGTGGAGTTGTATTCAATCTCTTTATGTTTGCTCAGTATAAATAAGAGGAGGTTGTTTATTTGTGCATCAAGGAATTAGGGTTTGTTTTTTTATTTAGAGTACTATTAGATAAAGAAAATTAAAAAATCTTTCTTGCATCTCCTGGCGGCTCGGCCGTTTTTGTAACACCCCGGCGCCAAACGCACCGCGAATGCTACCCAAATACCTTAAATAACAAACGACACCTCTACGAAAAGATTGAAACTGAATTTAATCTCTAAACTCTTAAACCGGCTTAAAACTAAGTCACCGAATTTACAAAATTTCGCATGACCTCTAGAACAGAGGACATCCACTCAGAGACATAAGAACAATAGCAATTATATAATAATATCATAAGCAACTAAAGGAACCGACCAAGCACAAACATGGGTCATGGTGCCAACCAACCCCATGACCCCAAGCAGCATACAAAATAACTCCCACAAATTACTTATTACAAAACATGAGCTCATTAAGTTTGAAATCACAAGGCTAAAATGAAACTAGGGTGATAAGCCGTGATGTGCTACTACTCCCATCCCAAAGATGCCGACTTCAGGAACCTACACACATTTACAGAAAAGAAACGTGAGTCAAGACTCAAAGAAGCACAACAAAGTAGCAATATCAATAACAATTAACATGTGTAATTCATAAACATGCCCATATTTTGGAATACTAAATTAACACGTATAACAAAAAGAAGAAATCACTATTGGTTACCTCATCAACTACCTTGTTCACGGATTTCACATACCTCATTAGACCACATGGAACGAGTCCACGACCTGATGCATTCTTAATCCTGTAATTTACCCTCAACCCAAAGGTCATCTGCTGCCATTCACCATTAGATTACCATGCAATGCATCCAACAAAAACATATACAAGGAATCTGGCACACATCTTATTTAAACAATTTTTGGGGGAGTTACCCCCACACCTTACCACTCACCACAAGAGCCATTAAATTCAACGCTATGCAATAACATGATTCATCCACTCGTTCTCACATACATAACATAATACTTACTTTCGTTTATTCCAACACATTTATACATGATTCATCATCGTCAATGCAAAGCATATGCAAATATGCCATACAAAATAGAATCTCACATCCATACATCACAAACAACTCAATGAACATGACTCACCATTGTCAATGCAATGCATATTTCACAATTCTCATGCATATGATGCATCATGCATGACTCATCTCCTTTTCTTAGCAAATACCGTATTACCGAGCACCACCCGCCGATCGTGCCTCAAACCCAACCATCCTGTGGAAGGGCCTGCCAAACAGACTTGCCCGCTACCCAAAGAGCTAGGTGGGCACAATTTACAAACCAAACCGAACCGAACCAATCAATTAACCGAAAAATTCGGTTTTTGGTATTCGGTGTTGATTCGGTTTTTCTTTGTTATTATTATTATTCGGTGTTATTCGGTTTTCGTAACCTCGAAACCGATTAACCAATACAATCAATAAATATCCGCGAGTCCCGATTCATTTCGTAATCCTCATTCGTCCTTGACCTCTGAGACTTCCTATTCTTCTCCCGATTCATCCCTCCCATCCCCAATCCCCATTCATCCCTTCCCACCCACAATCTCCAATCCCCATCCGATTCAATGATTTGGCGGCCCAATCGACATATGCACCGAAAGCAAAGAAGTCGATGACAACAAGACGCGACAGGCCTTTGGGACGGCAGCCATTTGGCGATGCGGCATCATGCGACGTCAAGATCGATCGAGCAACACTCCTTCGCTGCCTCCTACCGTGGCTACTACGCCAACACTGCGGCAACAACGACGGCTTGTCCTTGTGCGCGAACTCCGCAAGGCTCGGACGCTGGATGAACAAGCAACTCGACGACGACTAAGACCGTCATCTGGCCGAGCGCAACTACATGTCCTACAACATCGCAGACCGACGCACAATGCCGGGCGCTCGCAGGCTTCCCGCAGTGCTCTCGCAAGTGAGGCCAATCCATCCATCGGTCGAGTGCTTCCCCACCGAGCTTCTGCAGGCTTCCCCGTCGATTGAATCGGTTGGTTTCTTTGCAAATTGATCGATTGCTCCATTGAATCGAGATCGTGAGTTTCTTGAACGGTCATTGCTCATTTGATAGACATGTTATTGTGCCATTTCTCATGTACATTTTGCAATGCATTTAGTAAGTTTCTTACAACTTTTCCAACCAAATCTTCGCATCTAGACCAAAATGTAGATCAACAAGGCAACAAATTTTTCACGCTATTCATGAAAGTGTCCATCCAATTTAAATTCGGTTAAACCGAAACCGAATTAACCGAACCGATTCGATTCGTTAATTGATTCGTTTTAGATCACTTGGTTTATTCGGTTTTCAAAATCCAAAACCGAAATATTTAAAACCAAAAACCGAACCAAAAACCGAATTAACCGATTGCCCACCCTATAGCGGGTCCTACGCTAACACCGCTCCCATCCACGCCAAGGATGGGACTACTGGTAGGAACTCCGAGCACTCTGGATTAGTCATACTCCCGTATAACTTTCTCACCGCCCTTGCTCAATGCAATTCATGAATGCACATATGCAAATGCCATTCCTCACATTCATATCCATATTCTCAACTCTCATATTCATATTCTCATCACTCATATTCATATTCTCAACATTCATTTGCATAATCTCGACACTCATATCTACATAGTCACAATTATCATTACTACACCCGTTCGGTCATAATCCATCTTCATGATCACCAAATCATCCATTCTTATTAATCAAACCTCATTACTTCATTATTCACATTATCCTATCATACGAGTAATAATAATATGATATCTCAAGCGATAGCTTTTCATAATCACAAGGTATCATGACATTCAACTTTTGACACAAATCGATTCGATCAACGATGCACTTGCATCAGATTACTTAACCTTTTCATCAAAAGACAATTACCCTACTAGGTGTGCTTACAAACACGAATGCAATCATAGCGTAAGTATATACATATTACAAGCAATCAATTAGATATCGTATAAGAGATATACGGGTTACACTTGCATAAAAACTCGATTAAATAAAAGCATAACCAATTAGCCATTCTCATTCATCATATCGAATGCAAAATCAAACATGGCAGTATTAAAGCAACACATGGATAATTTGTATTATTGTAAAACTTAGTGGCCACCTAGCCACAACCGATGCAATGCACTTGCCTCTAACCGCGGGAAGAATGGGAATAACGAGAAGTTGAAGCCTCCCTCGAAGCTACTCCTCCTGAAATAACATGGGCAACCTCAACTTTCCCATTCTAGATAGTTTACAACAATAATACATGCAACATTGCTACCCCTTAGTGCAAAACAGCCCCCAAATCAAACACTAAAACTCAACCGCAAAAAATGAGCTTCCTGCAAACTTCCCAACTTCGGGACAAAACTTCCAAATAGCATAACTATTGATTGGCTCAACGGATTTTCGCGTTCTTATACTCGAAACGACCGCAAGGGAATGAACTACATGAATAATATAACCAAGCACTCAGCCAACGCATCTGCAGCTCCCAGATCGAAGATGAACACAGACTGCAACAATCGCGACTAGAATTGGACAGCACTCGCTAAAATAGTCATAACTTCCAAACCGCTGAACAGAATTTAGCGATTTCAGTCTCTATTGAAAGGTAATTCAATTATCTACAACATTTGTTATAGACAAACCCCCAGAAAATGCTTGTAGAATTTTCCATTAGCAGCTCTAACCAAGGACGAAAATCTGTCCGAACAGAACATTCTCATTCACTCTAGTCTCTCAACTAAAAGCATTGCAAAACAGGAATCCTAGTAGGACATTTCATCAAACACCATACATGCAAGCCTAAAGGATCCCCACCACCTAGGGTTTTACCTCAAATATCTTACTCATGGAGGAAGGGAGGTGGAGGAGTGCTGCCCAGGTGGGGAGGGAAGGCTCACCGCCCATGGGGGCAGTCGCCGGCACAAGCCGGAGATGGGCGGCTGACCGACCGGAGCTGGTGGTGGGAAGCTCGAGGAGGTGCACTGCCGAGCCTGGCTGCCAGAGAGCAAGGCGCCAGGAGGGGGAGGCGCAGGAGGCAGTCGCCAAGGAGTTGAACACCAAGCGGTGGGGGAGAGGAGAAGGAGTCGGCCATGGGGGCACCAGCGCCAGAGAAGGGAGGCGCAGGAGGCGGTGGAACTTGGAAAAAGAAGATGGCTGCCCCAAAAATCTTAGCCACACACTAAAAAAAGAGAGAGAGAGAGATGTTAGGTGAGGAGGAAATTCCTAAAAGAACCCCCTCCAACCAAAGCCCATCTTTTAAGCGGTAGCACGAACCAAACTATTAAACTCTTGGTGCGAAACGATGATTGTCAGGAAAATACCGCCGCCAAACAAAACGGCTCAAAAGATCTTCAACTGAAAAACTAGCGCAACAACCAAAACATTTACTAAAAGCTTCGAAAACGCGGCAATCAATATTTTCTCCCAAAGACAAGTCCCTGAATCACGAAGGTGGAATAATTACCGGCCGAAAAACCAGGAAAATGATTTTTTTTTGCGGTATTACAGTTTTTTTTGGTTCATGCGATTATTGCTTGTGTTTCTAGTGACCGGAGTATTTTCTAGCGGCTGACTTCCTCGTGTGAAGTTTCTTTCTATCGACCAGAAGCTGGGCGCTTGGCTGCACTAGAAACTAGCAACTAGAAAAGCTCCAGGTGACTACAAGGGCCACGACGTGTTAGTTGTGATCTTGCCTAATTAACTAGAACCGAAAATTATAGACTGGAATTATGGGCTGGATCCACCTTTTGCGCTTTGATTGGGAGCCATCCAAATATAGTTTGGTTAGGTCCCGATAACCAACACCATATATATAAAAGGGATTAGCTGGCACTCAAAACGTACATGAGAAAATCTTGAGTTTGCCAACGATCCCAATATACCCATCCAATCTAGGGTTTTGGTGCAAGGCTATCGAAGACGCCAACCATCACCGAGAAAATTTTTCGGTGCCCTCGTTCTTCTTTATTGCGCATTGGTGTTCGTCACCGATCAAATCCCCTACACTGATAAGAACCCTAATGGCTTCATCCTCATCACCGGATCAGTTCACCTAATCTCCTAAGTTCTGCATTATTTTGTGATTATACTTAAGGCTAATGAATTATGTTCATGTATTAGTTATGCTATACTGTAACATTTGGTATCAGAGCAACCCTAGCCTTAGTATGATCCTCCTTTATGTCGATTTTACCCGGATTATGGCCTTATTCTTGTCAGTTAAGTGTTGATTTGTTGTTCTTGTGGCTCGGTTAGCATTAAGAAGGAGGGGATAATAGCAAATCCAAAACCCTAATCCCAAAATCCAAACCCAAATACCAGATCAATCATGTAAATCCTAATGTCTAAGGGGCTTTGGGGCTTACCTCGTTTGGTTGTCGCCGTCGCCGATGCCATGGTCGCTGTCGGCTACCGTTTGCGTCGCCTCCTCCCGCCGGCCTGTGCATTTTTCTCGCGTGTGGTTGCTCCGTGGGAGTGTGACAGCCTGGTCGCGGCCGCCTCACTGATTCCCGTTTCTCCTACTCGCCGTGCGAGGCCTCAGATCCGCCGCGCCGGAGCCGTGCGCGTTTCTCCTTGGCCGCACTCGCCTGCGCCATCGCCACTACTTGCTCTTCTGTCTCGCTTCCATGGTCGCCCTCGTGCGGATTTTTCGGGATTGAAATGGGTAGGGTTTCCAGTCGTCGCGCCGTTTTGTTCGTCTCCGAGTGAATCCAGTTCGTCCATCGAATCGGACGGTCGACGTCTCTGCCTTGGCGGGCGAGGTGTTCTTTGGGCACGTCGCGTGGGCAGGCGGTGAGCTGTTTTCCGTCTTGGCGTGGTGCGGCCTCACGCTTCGCAGATGGGTACTGAGCAATTATTTGGGGTGAGCTGAGTAAGGCAGAAGTTAAATTTTGGGCTTTAATTGATTTCAGTGCATTTTCTTATAATTAATGTTGTTCTTCTTCATGCACTGCAACAATTAATGTCAATTGCTCAGTAATAATGCATCATTTTATACATTCTTTTGGTTAATATTTAGTTGCCCTAAGTGATGTGATTATGATAATTGAGGAATGCATAAATTTAGTTAATATTTTTTGGCCTATCATGGTTAAGTTTGTCTCAAGTCAAAATAGAACCAATGGAAAATTTTAATTAGAGATTATTGTTTAATGTTTAAAATTGGGATTATGTTATGACCATGATCATATACTGACCAACGTTGTTTATGAACATGTGTCACCCATAAGATAATTTAGTTCTTTTCGTTTCTACCCAACGGTGATGCGAAATAGAACTTTAAAATTTTTCTTGTCGTTAGTATGATTATTAATCAGACCAACGTAGGATTAATTTTTATGCAAGATATTTTTTTCAATATGTACTGATTATATTTTATTCAGTCATGCATTATTAATATGCCCATCTTTGAGCATAAGTTTTAGGCTAGTTTTTTTTGGATGTTTTCTCAGATAGGCCACAAATAAATCTTTAGTGCATTATGGGAATAAGCTAAGATGGGATTAGTTAAATACTATGTTTCTGCCTGAGTTTTTTATATTTTCACATGTGTTGTAATTTCTTATACCCTTAATCTGAGCTTAAGCTTTTCCCTTATTTTCAATTTAGCATTTAAATTATTGCTCATTAATTATTAATTATTTACGCTTACACAATTTAGTACTTGATGTTTAATGCTCAGTAATTTTGATCATGTGATTAATTTTGTCTCTTATTAATGTATTTTACTTTGAGACAGTGTGATTATGATTAATTAAATGCTTCATGACTATATATTTACCAACGTCTTTTATGGGTCATGTGACATTTAATTAATTCTCATATTAATTAAGTTATTGAGTCTTTTCAAGTATTTATATGATAAAGACTACATTATAATTAGATATCTCTAATTAAGATAGAACCAACGAGAAGTCTTAGTTAGAGATTTAATGAAGTTTTGGGATTATGTTGTGGCCATAATTGCATTCTGACCAAAGTTGTTTGCAATTGTGTACCATTTTCATAGATTAAGTTCTTTTCCGTTATGTACCCAAAGGTGATACGGTTTGAAACTGTAGTTATGTTTTGGGATTATGTTGTGACACACGGTTATATTCCGACCAAAGTTGATTATAATCATGTGTCATTCCCATAGCTTCTCTAATTAAAATGGAACCAACGAGAAGTTTTGGTTAGAGATTTCATGTTGATTTTAGAATTACGTTTTATGGATCATGGTTACAAACTGACCATCATTATTTGTGATCATTTGCCATCCCCATTAATGAATCCAGTTATTCTTCATTTTCTGTCAAAATGTGATGCGAAGATGGATTGTTGATTCTTTTCTCATATTAAGTTCTTCGTTTTTGCCCAATGGTGAAGTGAATTAGAATTGTTAAACTTTGTCATTAGCATATTATTAACCTGATAAGCGTCGGGTTAATTTCATCACAGACAATCATTCACATTTTTATGGATATTAAATAATGATCAGTGTTATATCCCTATTATCAATTCAGCCATAAGTTCTTTGGCAGTTTCTAGTACCCTAATAAGAAATAGAGTAATTTATTAGCATATTATTCTTGAGGCTATTGATTACGCACACAAAGATAATGTTAATGATTAGCTCCTATTAGAAGAAGCATCTAATAACCTAGACATTGAAAAGAATTCAATATTCTAATGACTAGTGGGAGCAATTTAAGTAAATGTCCCTTTTGATCATAAAATTTAGGATCTGGGGGAGCAATTATCCAGTTAAATTATGACTATCTGGTAATAATAGAAAATTATTATGAAGCTCCTCAAAAGTTATTGCCAGTATACTGATCATAAGAGTGCTTAAAGTCAATGAGTTAGGACACAAAAATTATTGGAGCCCTTCTAATTCACTTCATTACATTATTTATAAAGAATGTAACAACAATAATGAAGAATGAAGAATGGGAAGTGAATTAAGATTGTGCCATGAATGTGTGCATTCATAAAGAAATTGAGCTAAATACAAAAATAGAAGATTGTATTTATGCTGCCAACATTACCTCCAGACTATGAAAGTTTCAAAGCATAAAGAAATTGAGTTAAATACTAAAATAGAAGATTGTATTTATGCTGCCAACATTACCTCCAGACTATGAAAGTTTCAAAGCAAAACCTTAGAGAATGAATAGGAAGCTAATGTTAGAGCCGTTGGAAGTTTTCCATCAGTACTAAGTTATGTTTTCACTCTCCATCCTAATATTGTAATTTATGTTTTCATTATAAAAGGTATTTTGCTTATACCTTTGTAAATTATTTGGGGAGCATTAAGTATGTTGCTAACTCTATTGGCTTCAACAAAAGTGAAATATTTATGAGAGTTCATCGAAATTGTGACATTGACGCTTGTACCACATTTCGAGGGGGAGAGTGGAACGTCTCATTAAGAAAAGAAAAGTTCAATAATGTGAGACATAAACCCCATGAACAAATTCTTTTACTCTATTAAAGTTACTTTCCTTGTCAATAAGTTTCATGGATGGAAGGATTACAGATAATTAATATCAATATCTTACACTCTGGAAAAATTAAGATACTGATATATGTGGGAATGTCAAGCTTCCATTCAGACTAAAGGGTACCACTGAGTTTATAAAAATGTTGATTCTAGTGGGAGTTCTGAGGTAAGGTAAACTATACTTGACACAATTGTGCTTATGTTCTAATACCAATTGTCTAGAGAATAGCAATCCTTGTCTCTAAAAGTTTCATCTCCAGTTGATTCTAGAGTTTGTGATAATGCGAGCCTCACATAAAGATATCTTAAGTTTTAACCTTAAGACCATTGGGAGTAAATTTAATCTCTTAGCTATTTATATGGACTTAATTATTTATATAGACGATACCTTATTGACTATCAGCAATAAGGACATTAATGTTTAAGACCTAAATATTTCCTTTCTCTTCTGAAAATTAAAGTTTGTCTTGGTGATGTCTCTCATGTTTTGACTATTAAGATTCACCAAGATAGGTCCAATATTAAGGGAGTTTACTCTGATTATTAAGGGCGATAGAAAATTTTTTACGCTCCGCTGTCATGAATATTATGTATACTTAAGTTTATAAATGCCCTTATTTAACGTTTGTAACTAGGATACTTAGCAGATATTAATCCAGAACTAGACCACTAGAAAACTACTAAAGACAACTTTGCATCATAGGCAAAGTGCTAATGATTACATGCTCACATATAAGAAGTCTAATAATCATAAAGTTATGGGTTATTCAGACACAGATTATGCAAGGTGTGTTGATATTAAGAAATCCACATCAAGTCAAATCTTCAATCTTACAGAAAGAGCCATATTGTGGAATGGCTCGTGTCAATATCTTAAGGCATTATTAATGATGCAAGTAGATTTGTGGCATGTCATAAGACTATTAGATAATAAGAAATCCACAATAGGCTGTTGTGGTATAAGAATAAGAAAATTTATTTTTGACTTATTATGTAAGAGTGCAATTTTGCTTCGAGTAACAACATGTCAAGTTGTGCAGCCAAACACATGACGTTGTGAAAGATATGATCCAGAATCAAATTACTGATGTTCAGCCTATAAGAATTGAGTATCATGTTTAATATATAAGTTTATGCATCATGTTTAGTTTAATGATTCCCTGTTAAAAGCTTGTCTCAAAATTAATGCCGGCATAAGACTTATTGACAGTCTATACTTCTGAGACAAATTGAGATCTCAATATTTTGATTCTGAAAATTAAAAAGTTTGTTTTCACTCTTTTAATGTGCACATGATGACAAATGAAAACAAACTGCACAAAAAAAGGACCATAAGAATAAAACCAACTCCCGTTAAGAAATAATTAATTATCCTATCGGGATAGAATTATGCACTATAGATATTGGGGTTTCAGTGGTGCATTTATTAACTACTGAAATACTTTATCTTGGTGTGTTGTTCTATTAAGTATGGACTTATGATATTAGCCTTCGATCAAGTGGGAGAATGTTAGTTGTGATCTTGCCTAACTAACTAGAACCGAAAATTATGGACTGAAATTATGAGCTGGATCCACCTTTTGCGCTCTGATTGGGAGCCATCCAAATATAGTTTGGTTAGGTCCCGATAACCAACACCATATATATAAAAGGGATTAGCTAGCACTCAAAATGTACATGAGAAAATTTTGAGTTTGCCAACGATCCCGACATACCCATCCAATCTAGGGTTTTGGTGCAAGGCTATCGAAGACTCCAACCATCACCGAGAAAAATTTTCGGTGCCCCGTTCTAGTGGCGTTTTTTTTCCTAAAATTGTCGAGAAAACGCGTAAAACGGTTGGAAGGATACAAACACAACCACGTATTTTTTTTATCTATCTGGGGTCCTCTCCCGAAGGATCTGCGTTCACGCTAAATCGAAAGGTCTTTTTCGTGAAAAATAGTTGGAATGATCCAAACGTAACTACGCTATTTTTTGGCATTTATTTAGGCTCCTTTCACGAAAGAATCGCGATTTTTCTAAACCAGAAGGTTTTTTTCGTAAAAACCGTGGGAAGGACCTACACGTAATTACGGGTTTTTTGGTATTTATTTAGGGTCCTTTCACGAAAGATCCGTGATTTTTCTAAACCAGAAGGTCCTATTCGTAAAAACCATGAGAAGGATCTACACATAATTACGTAATTTTTGAGGAATCTACACGCACAAAAAAATCGAGCCGAGCCGGCCGCACGCGGCTCGGCTCGGTGCAGGACGTGGCACCGCTCACAAGGCGTGAAGGTTGCAGAGTTTAATAAAGGTATAATTCAGGTACAACAAAAGTAGACACGTACCACCTGATACACCACGATACGGACATACGGCGCCACAACGCAGACCAAAAGATATAGGCAAGATCTGTTGTTTACAGCCCTGTACATTACTGGAATTCAGATAAGAAAGAAGAAACAAAAGCATTAGTTCACGAACAAGCAGTCACATGCAAATTTCTCGCTATAAACACGCAAATATCAATCAACCAGGCATCAGAAAATACCTCTCCCAGCGTAGCAGACAGCTTCAACTTTGTTACATAAGAGAGGCCACTAAGCATACAATTGTTACCTTGAGTGCTACCGCTAATAGAGTTGTCAGTATCTTTTAGGTTGATTGACGCCACATTCAAGGATGCATGTTCTTGAACATTGGACCAGTTTGGGTCTTTTGTCCCACAAAAACCAAATCAACCAGTTTGGGAGCAGTGATCAGAATGTCCTCGACCCGAATATCACAGTTTTGGATGCACATTTTCTTCACTAATGTCATGAGATCTCAGGCACATCGACGATGATATTTGTAAAATGTAGATATTCCAACACAGAGCATGCATTAACCGGCCCAAAGCAATGTTTCTCTGGACGCTAGGCTCGTAGCACACCAGCGTCTAGCATCTAATTGCCGATTAGGCAGGATAAATAAGTTAGGCGGATTACCCGGGAGGGTGTAGCTTAACGCCTTGGTGGGTTAGGTGGCCTAGGACTCTAGGGGAACAGGGCCCAAAGACATCATAGTCCAATAAGACTTCTGTAAGCATCAAGCGTTTTAGATGTCCTGATGGAAAGGGAATATTAGCATCTAACTCAATAAAGGGCTAGGTAGGTTCACACGGAGAAAACTCAAGCTCACGGACATTGCATGCGCTTGATAGCATAGTGGATCCACAAGCTGGCTGTATACGCATGACTGCCTCCGGAACAGAGTGAGAATTTCTCCAACAGCGTTGCGCATCACGAAACAGCAACGAGTGGTACACAAACCGGCAGAAGTTGTTCCTATCTGAACCAAAGTCGTCTATGTTGATGTTGAGGCATGGCCGCATGGGGTAGTGCCCCAGAGGGGTTGTGTTGCCACTTATGTGAAGGAATGCTTGAGCGCACAACCTGCTGTGCTTGTAGGATCGGATGGCGTCAATCAGAGGGGGGTGAATGATTGCGCGGAAGCTAAAATCTTATTTTTAGACTTTTTGAAACACCCCAATTCAAACTCAAATTGCTTGAAGACCAGTTCACGAAGTTGAGAGACCAGTTTAGAAGTCTGAGCGACCAGTAGAACACTTGGGCGACCAGTTTGAGCACCTGGGCGACCAGTAGGACACTTGGGCGAGCAGTTTGGGCACTGGAAGCGGCGGTAGGGCACTGGGCGACCGATGGGACACTGGGCGAGCAGTAGAACACTTGGGCAAGCAGTAGGACACTTGGGCGAGCAGGTTGGGCACTTGGGCGAGCAGTTTAGCACTTGGGCGAGCAGGTTGGGCGACCACGTGAACAGTTGGGCGACCACGCGCACAGTCTGGGAGAGTAGACCGATATATGTCCACTAAAATAGAAAATTCCTAAGATCTAGCCGTTGGATTGACGTGAAATTATAACTGTAGAAATTAGACTCAATTCCACAGCTAACACAAAAAGAATCAGGTCAATCGGATCTAGGGATCTAAAGTTATGTCCTTCGCAAGATGACTGAATCTGGGCGACCACGCGAGCAGTCAGGCGAGCAGAACATCAATCTGGGCGACCACAAATTACTGAAGATCTAACCGTTGGATTGATGTGAAATTTTAACTGTAGAAACTAGATTCAATTATGAATCAAACCCAATAAGAATCAATCCGATCGGATCTACGGATCAAAAGATATTACCTTCACAAGATGATACCTTTGCAAAGAACCGAACTCCGTAACGAACTTCATGACTGCTGTGATGAACAAAACTTCAAGCGATTGATCAACTATGTCGAAGCCAAGAGCAAATCACAACCGCAAGAAGAAGCTCTCTGGAAGATTGATTTTTATTTCATTGTCTAAAGTACTCCAACACAAGAGTACAAACCCTCAAACCCGAACGCTCTAGAATAAACAGGGGACACCTCCCCTTATTTATACAGAGCAATCCTAACGAGATAGAATACAACTCCACTTCCAACATGGAAAGAGTCTGTATACATCTCAACTTGGCCCAACGTGGCCAAAAACAACTCTTGCACGTATGTACAGCCCACCTGCTGTAATTACGTGACTAACCAGCAACCTTGCACGCATGAACGCCCCCTGCTGCAAGATACGTGACTAACCGACCTTCATGTGCATGTTCTCTAGCGAGCGTCTCGCATGACATGCTCGACCACCGGGACCTCGATTCCTCCACGAACCTAGTCCCGAACCTCGGTTCCTCCATGAACCTAGTTCGGTCCGTCATCGACCACGTCGAGCCTCGAGCAACACACTGCGAATAAACACACAAACCGTGCACGAGCACAAGTCCACGACTTGACTCAAGGTCAATCCATGCAACCACTCACACGAGTGCATTGCATCAAGCAGAATTCATCATACTATCACCAGCATAATAATTATCTCAACATAGCACATGCACAAGCACCACACATGCTATAATCAAAGTCACTTTATAATGCCAATTTTACCATTCAACCAATTTTTCATCATATGATCTCACAGTGCTAGCAAGAAGGAAAGGAGAATTGTGGTGGAGCAGCACTTCAACGAGCAAATAAATATAAACTCCGTGAAAATAAAGTTCCCTTCCACTACTTACCCTATTCATTAGTCCTGCCCAAGGTTAAAAAAATTGCCAAAATCTTGGAAATCTCGCCTGAGATTTTGGATTCTAGTCGGGGATAGGATCCAAAATCCCAGTTGTGTAAAAAAAATTGAAAAAAATTAAATTGTTATAGTAATATTAGAAATTTCGGTGAGATTTGGAGAAATCTTGGGTTTTTTGATCGTTTTTAACTTTTTTTATAGCTGGATTTGGCCAAATAACCCTTTAAAAAGTCATATTTCATGAAAATTTGTTGAAAAACCAAATTTTTGAGAAGTTTTAAAATTTTAGTAGAAAAACTATCAATTTTTATAAAATTTTGATCATGATTTGAAAAATTTATGGTACTATATTTAGTAGTGTAGGATCATATTTAAAAATTTTAAATAATTTAACTTCATTTGTTATCTTTGAAAAATGAAAAATAGAATGGATATAATTGGGACAATAACTTTGTCAGAATTTTATAAATTTCTCAAGTGAGATCATCATACAAAATTTTTATGAGATCTTAAGAATTTCCTCATTACCACTCTCAAAAATTTTCGCTCGGTGCAAAATTTTCGCTCGTTTGGGCTAATTTTCGCTCGGTGCAAATTTGCCAAAATCTCAGCAAATCTCACCGAGATTTCGAAAATTATGGCCGAAATTTCAGATTTCTCGATGTAAAAAACCTATATTTGAATTTTTATTTTTGCATTTCGTCTGAGATTTATCCGAAATGCCGATATCTCGATGAGATTTTGGATTTTTGCCACCTCTGAGATATGATCTGAAAATGAGATTTCAAACATTGGTCCTACCACGCTTCTCATTAATTGATTTCCTGATTTGATTGATACCTGTCCTCCTTCCCTCATCTCTCTGTTACTTTCTCATTTTCTTGTTGTTCTATCACATTTAGGGAAGGACCTAATTTCTGTGTAGTCACTGTAATTCAAGGGTGTGTTTGGTTGGTGAGATAAGATTGAACAGGATGAGATGGTTATGTACATTTGATTTTATTATTTTAGATGAATGAAATAGTTCAGTATCTATAGAAAATATTTCTCAAATTGTATCCCACCATTCAGGATGAGATGGTTCCATTCAAGCAGCTAAACATATGGATAATTTTTTTCTTAAACCAATTCATACATATACTATTTGATACAAACAACCAAACACACTATAAGTAATCGTTGACAGTCAGTATCTGATCGTCAAACAGAGCTGAACTACAGTACATTGCTTCAGTCATAGTCAAACAAACCAATCGATTGCATGCTAATAAGTGATAGCGATTGTTACTTGTCATATAATGATACTGGTATGGGTCTTGATTGGCATTGACATCGCACATGGTAGGTAGCAACACATGGTTTTATTATTTTGACTCTCCATTAATTACAAAAAAAAAATCGAGGTTTAACCATTGCCACTTGGTCAAAGAGAAAAAGTTTAAATATAAGCGTACCTATCTATATACTATATCTTATAGCGCCAGTATCCTCGCGCAGTCGGACCTGGAACGAGCCCTTTTTCAAAAAATAAAATAAAAATCTCATGCTTTCGAAAGATTGCGCCAACCTTAGACCAAAATTTGTTCGGTACGGCATAGCGCACGACTCCACCTAGTACTACCAACATACCATGTTTTGTATGGAGTTTTTGCATTGATAGCTTTTTGAAATACCTCGGCCCATTAATACAAAGTCTCATGTGGAGCGATGATAGAATTATTCTTATATATGTTGCTTGTCTAAATTGAGTTGTAGTAGTATATAATGCTTATTGAGTCTAAATATAGCACATCTGGATTAACTTTTTAATATGAAACGAGAACGAAAGTGTAAGCAGAGTACTATGCATGTGTGAGCTGCTTCAAGGTGAGCTAGGATGTTACACTTCTTTTCCCATAAATTCCGTTTAATTAGCTGATTTTTTGTGCAAGTGTGCTGATGCATTCTATAATGCATATATAACATATCATCTATATTTAAAAATAAAGTTGTGTTTGTTATACAAGTCTATTATATGTACTCGAAAACATATAGTTGTATTCACTGCACAGCTCTAGCATTTAATTGTTCGGATAAATTTGTTAACATGTAAGCATAAAAATAAAAACTGGTTAACATATAAGCTTTGAGAAAACTAACCATTCTACAGAGGTGAAGGGCCGTTACTTTTGCAGAAACATGAAAAGACTAGGAATAGTAAACAAATACTACTAGTAGGAGTAATATAAATTGAGCGCTTTCACAGTGAATTAAAATCAATGTAAGCCGTCTATTCCTTTAAATTTAATGGCTGAAATTAATTTAAATATAGTTATACTATCACCTATAGTATTGATAGTAAAATTCAGAAAGTAAAAGAGTAAAAAATTCGGTCATATTATTTGTTCTTTACGGTAAAACACGTCATGTGATTCTAATGAACGGTGGATGAATGGATAAGAAGTCTCTGAAGATCACCAGGTATTCGGTGAATCTAAAACTGTGGATGAATTAGGAAAATTCTAAAATACCTTTGATAAATGAATAGAAAAAGTCTAAAATACTCTTAAGAAATGAATGATTAGATTTAATTTCTACTACCACTACTTAATATCTGTATTACCCACCATAAAATTTCTCTTTAAATTAAGCTTCTCGCTAGCTCTCCTTAAGCTAATCAAAGGCAGGCAGGCCACTGCCCTGGCACAACAAGCCGGTAGCAAGAGTTGTTTGACTAGTAGTAGCCAGCCTGCAGCATGGTTGTATGCCCGTACATTCAGAAGTTACGTGTAGAAATCATCACTTTTTAAAAAAAAACTGGTTTATTTGCGTAATTTTAGTTCTCTTTCAAATATAATTACAAAAATAACCACATTTTAATCGCAAAAATACGAAAAGTGACGCGTGTCAGCTTCCACGCTCCCACACCGTAGATATCGCTCCCTACCGCTGCAAGGTGAGCGCCTTTCTACCGCAGCTGGGTAGCGCAGAAGAAATCCTGTCGAAGTGGAGCACATTGCTCCTGCGATTGGCCAAGTTTCTAGGGCGCCAGCTTTTGCTCTCCTAGGGCACAACAAGGGACACGTATCATATGCCGCTCCTTCCACGATAGGGGAGGAGGTCAAATTTACAAAACACAAGTGTGAAAAGCTAGATTTGCAAAAAAAAAACAAAGGGCTAAGTAAGTAATCCCATGCCTCGGTTCGAATCTCCGGATTCATCCGAGTTGCTCATTTCTTCTTAAGTGAATGCCAGAACTACCAACTTTCAAAATTTCTATTCTATCCTCTACAATTCTCTTCTCGACCTAGACAAGCTGGCAGCTGGCATACAGGGTACATACAACACGCAGATGAAAAAAAATGAAGGACAAACACCGGAGGTCTGAAACTGGATTCTCCTTGTAAAGAACTAGCATATTTTTCGCGGCGTCACACGCCGCGCGTGCTATTTTTTCGTAGAAATTTTTTTTCCTGGCGACGTATTTTTTTAAATCATCGAGAAAATGAGTGAAATGGCTGAAAGGACATAAACGAAATCACATTTTTTTTGCATCCATCTGGGGTTCTCTCACGAAAAATATGCGATCGTGCTAAATCGAAAAGGTCATTTTCGTAAAAAATAGTTGGAATGATCGAAACGTCACTACGTTTTTTTCCGATATCTATTTAGGATCATCTCACGAAAGATCCGCGATTTTTTTAAGATCCTCTCTGTTAAAAAACTTAAAAAGGACCAATACGTAATTACAAAAATTTTTAAGGACTTAAACGCAAAAAGGAAAATTTTGAGCCGAGCCCGCGTGAGGAAGCGCAGGTATATAGCAGAGAAGACGGAGAGGTACATAGCAAGCGAAGGAGTCGTTCCAGCCCAGGGTATTCGCTGGCCCTGCAGGCATCATCACGCAGCAAAAAGGAATGCCCAACACAAATTAACCTCAATCATCATGATCGGCTGCTCCCACACATGCACGACACAACCAGAACTGCCAACCTCAATCGCCATCGTCGACGAAATTCTCTGGTGGCAGAGCAAGGACGAATACAAGCCAAGTCACACAAAACAAGCGGAATTCGGTGTACAACAAAGCTATTTTAGCTTACTTTTAACATATCTATATCAACTTTATCCTGTGTGGAAGTAGGAATGGTAATGGGCCCCGATCCCCGTTTGCCCACGGGGAATTCCCCTGTTAGGGGACGGGGACAGGAGAAGTCTCTCCCCACGAGAGGTTTATCGGGGAAAATATTGCCCCCGTCGGGGATCGCGGGGAACGGTGGAACGTCCCCGTCCCCGCGGTCCCCGTCCCCGCGGTCCCCGTCCCCATGTTATCAATAATAGGTGGGATTAAATGATCATTTTCAAAAGAAAAAATAATATACATGAGGTCATTATTAATAAACATGCTAAATATGAATTACTCTAGTGATTCACTCACACTTAAATCACATATACACCATTACTCTAGTGATTAATTCATGTAGTATGTGATCTTTTATATAGTATTTTCGGGGATTAGTCTCCGTCGGGGCCCCGTAAACCTGTCGGGGATCGGGGACAGGTGGGAATTAAGCCCCGTGTACGGGGACGGGAAAATTTTGCTTATCGGGGATCAGGAATGGGAGGGCGCTCCCTGCAGGAATTTTCTCCGTTGTCATCCCTACGTGGAAGAGTGAAAAAAGAGAAGAGAAAAGCGAGCCAACCTTTAGAGATAACTATTGTATAAGCTAGTTTTAGTGTTTATTCTAAATAATATGGATGAAAGATAGAGTAAATAGTAGGCTTTATTATCGTACTTGCCATAATCAATAGCTAGGTGTACCAAATTGAATCAATGATCAACTGGATAAAAAAAATGAATGGGCCATATTGAATTTAGTAATTTCATAAAAGAGCTCAATCAATAGTTACATGTAATTTCTGCTGCCCACCCTTTTCTATCAGTATAATACAATATAAAATTTCTCTTTATGTATATTTAGGTACCCGATGTTCGTCTGCATACGCAGTATTGCACAATGGATGCGTTTGAGCTGCCATACCACTACCACTCTACGGCTTCTGCCTTTTCTTGGCTCTCCTCGTCCATGTCGCCCTTCGCGCCGTGTTCGGCGCCGGCAAGAAGCAGCCCCGCCCGAGGCTGCCTCCCGGCCCGTGGCAGCTGCCGGTCATCGGCAGCCTCCACCACCTGCTGCGAGGGATCCCGCACCGCACCATGAGAGAGGCCACCAAGCATACAATTGTTACCTTGAGTGCTACCGCTAATAGAGTTGTCAGCATCTTTTAGGTTGATTGACGGCCACATTCAAGGATGCATGTTCTTGAGCATTGGACCGGTTTGGGTCTTTGTCCCACAAAAACCAAATCAACCAGATTGGGAGCAGTGATCAGAATGTCCTCGACCCGAATATCACAGTTTTGGATGCACAATTTCTTCACTGATCTCATGAAATCTGATGCACACCGCATGGGGCTGAGGCCCACAGGTGTTGCCACTTATGTCAGAGAATGCTTGTGCGTACCACCTGCTCCTGCTGTGCTGGCAAGAAGGAAGAAAAGGATGTGGTGGAGCAAGCACATCAGGGGGCAAATAAATGTATACTCCGTGAAAATAAAGTTCCCTTCTATTCCTTACCTTACTAGCTTAGAAGTTAGAAGTATCATCCGTTATACGTGAGTGTTAAAGGTGACATATCAGTAACATGGTAAAAGAGATTATTTTTACAATTATATTCACACGAGTGGTAGATTTGAAAAAAAAATATCAAAGGCTAGCTAGAAAAGCTAACATGGCGCGTTTCACATGTGCTAGTGCTCGACTGTACAAGCGGACCCATGCATGCATTTCCGCTTATCAATCCGTGCGCTACGCTCCCTTTCACCAGCCAACCCAGCCGGTCTAACCGAGCCCAAACAAAGCAAAGGAAAGCAAAATGTCGCACGCGCGCCTAGGCATTTGGTTTATACGATTTTTTTAGTTCAGTTTATTCAATTTTTGAAAAATTCGGTTTTTGAGTTTTGTAAACCGAAATCGAACCGAACAATCATAGAAACCAAACCGAATTAGCCGAACCAATCCAACCAACACGAGCTGCCTATCACAACAACAAAATGCTTCCTTCTTCCCTCTTGCATTTCTCATTTTATTGTTTTGCTTTTATGGACACTCTTCCCATCTGTGCATTCATTGGCCGACAACCCGTTTCCCATATCTCTGCTTTGTTGAGCACATGGTTCATGCATGTAAGGTGCTAGATAGTATAGCACGTCGTGTAAATCCCACTTCGAAGTTTTTTTTATTATAAAAATAGTAGAATGATTTAAATATAATTTTAAATATTTCACTATGGGATTCTTTTTGCAAAATAACCAAACCTAAACGTAATTTTAAATCTTTCGGGTTTAAAGAACCAACGTCTAAGTTGAATTTACAGAACTACGGGCTTCTTTTTGCAAAATAACCAATGGAAAGACCTGTTCGCGATTTCGGATTTTCTAGAGGGCTTTTTCACAAAAAATGTACCTTGTGGCCTCAATGCCCTCTAAATCTTCCAAGCATAAGATCTACTAGGAATGTTTTCGCAGCGTTATACGTCGCGCGGGTTGTTTTTTTTATAGAAATAATTTTGTTTTTTTTGCGGTGCTTTTTTTAAAATTGTCGAGAAAACGCGTGAAATGATTGAAAGGATACAAACGCAATTACGCTCTTTCTTTTGCATTTATCTGGGTCCTCTCGCGAAGGATCCGCGAATGCGCTAAATCGAAAAGTCCTTTTCGTGAAAAATAGCTGGAATAATCTAAACATAATTACGCTATTTTTTGGTATTTATTTAGGGTTCTTTCACGAAATATTCGCGATTTTGCACGAAAGATCCACAATTTTGCTAAACCGAAAGATCTTTTTCATAAAAAATGGCTGAAATGATCGAAATGTAATTGTGCGTTTTTTTGTATTTATCTGAGGTCCTTTCGGGAAGGATCCGTGAATCCGCTGAACTAAAAGATTCTTTTCATAAAAAAAAGTTATAAAAGGTCTAAATTTAATTATATTTTTTAAAGCCTTTAACGGAAGGAGGACAGCCGGCTTGTCTCTAACTTTGCCATATTTAGTATATAATATTATATTATTATTTAATAGTACTACCACGACTTCTCATTAATTGATTTCTTGATTTGATTGATACCAGCCCCCCTTCCATTGTCTTAAGGCCTTTAACGGAAGGAGGACAGCGGCTTGCCTCTAACTTTGCCATATTTAGTACTATATAGTATTATATTATTATTCAATAGTCCTACCACGCTTCTCATTAATTGATTTCTTGATTTGATTGATACCAGCCCTCCTTCCCTCGTGTGTCTGTTGCTTCCGTGGTTCTCTTGTTGTTCTATCACATCTAGGGAAGGACATAAGTTGTGTGTAGGCACTGTAATTTTAGCAGTTATTCACCATCAGCGTTGTTAGATTGAAACAATCGACGTTCTAATTGTCAAACAGCGCTGAACTACATACAGTACATTGCTTCCGTACTTGCTGCCAAGTTGATACCAATGAAGGCTATAAGGCTTTTCAGGCGTGCAGCACTCCACATCCAAAGTTTTAGTCTTGTACAATCATACGAACGCTAACACTGTCATTTTGGTTTTTCTACGGTCATAAGTCACAGTTTTTTTTTCTTTCAAATTTCCAATCACAGCCTGAAATATCATCATTCTGTAGTCGCAAGATCTGTACCCTATGATTCTATTCTACACAGGATCACGATGGAAGTAGCTGGCACGATCTCCATAGGATTCGAATCCCGATCCTGACAATGTCGTTGAACTTAAGGGTGAAAGCGGAGCGGATAATATCCGGACCATATCCGTATCCGGTATCCATTTTTAGGGAAATGGCAAAAGAATCTGATATCCGTCGGATACGGATAATTATCCGGATCGGGCAAACGGATACGGAGTGGATATGGGGGAGGTGATATCCGACGGATACGGAGCGGATACGGATATTCGGTATCTGGATATCCGTATACTCAGTCAGAGTAGGGAGGCTGCAGTGCAGCCCAATGGCCCATCTGCAGTGCAGTGCAGGTCCAATGGCCCATCCGGATATCCCAACTGGCCAAGAGGCAAGGACCGGTCAATCTGGTCTCCACTCCAGACTCCTATGTTAAGATTTCGTTACCTTATGTTTGTTTTAAACACTATTCTATAAGTTTTGTGTTGTTTGTAGATTATGTACTCTAAATCTTAATATTCTGTGTTGAAACTTGTGTTTTCATGTTTGCATATTATCCGACTAAATATTCGGTTTCGTTTCCGTTTTCAATCCGATTCCGATTACTATCCGTTTTATTATTATCTGATATCGATTCAATATCCGATCCATTTTTAAATTATCCGTATCCGCATCCGGGTGAAAAAAATATGAGCAGATATGAAAATACCATTATCCAGCCGAATCCACTTTGTTTTCATCCCTAGTTGAACTAGTTATTCCCTCATCTTTCCTGTAGAGAGAGTGAGAGACTGCGAGAGGTGAAGCAAACTGGCTTAGCTTGTTGTTGCCGTGCTTAATGCTTCCACCGAAATTCATGGCCAATGGTCAGTCTCCGTCAGTCGGGAATCAGGATCAAGATCAAGTGGATCCGGTTCCTGTGTAGTTGACAACGTGACTACAACTTAAGCTCATGGCACTACTACAGAACCGATCTTTGATACCAGCCTATCAGTGTCGGTTGGGCACAACCCGAGACTGATAGTTACAACAGTCCCGGTTAAACGGCAACAGGGCCGGTACTGATGTTAGATCATCAGTACCGGTCGGTGCTTTCAACCGCTACTATGTCTACTAGGTTCCAATTTAAACTCCTTCGTCCTCCCGCTCTCTGCCCGACCAAGAACAGTTCAGTGCGCGACAAGAACAGTGGAGCTTCGACCAAGAGCTTCAAGGAGGGGAGGTGCTGCCCAAATTTTCAAATTTTGGTCATTTTACTTGAAACCAAGGTAACAAAGGTTAGTAACATCATTCCTTACTACATTTGGTGTTAAATGGAGCCTCTTCTTTGCTTGAAATATGAATAAAATTTGATATTTTTTCCCACGATTGATGAAAGATTATGAATGTAGAGATCTAGCTCGATCTTTTCAAGTAGGTTGCAAAAACTTGTTGTGTAAGCTTGGAATTTGCTTGGATTATAATGTAACTCGCATTGAAAGTGTCGATCGATGAAGAATTTTGAATCTAGACTCTGATGAACCAATTCTTTTTATAGATTGCAAAAAATTTGTTGTGTAAGTTTAGATTTTGCTTAGATTATGATGTAACTCGAATTGAAGATATGGATCTAGCTAATATTTAGGTTTGGGTTCCATTGATCGATAAAGAATTTTGAATCTAGATTTTGAATTGATTGACCAATTCTTTTAGTAGATTGCAAAAACTTGTCAAGTATGAATACTGGAGCAAATAATCATTTTATAGAAAAATATGTAATGAAATATAGTCCTTTTAAAAGCATGTAATGAAATAAAGTCGTTTTAAAAATATAGCTGTCTTAAAAATAACAATTTCTATAGAAAAATATGTGATGAAATATTGTCATTTTAAAAATATTACCTTTTTTAAAGAAATTTTACCTAAAATTAAATTTATCAACCTAAAATTTTAAATAATTTTTAAATAAAGAAAATATTAGTTTAATTTGGATTTTGGGAAATGTCCAACAATTCATTATCGAAAAATGAGCTAACAGTTACCTTGATGTAACATAATGTAGATAGACCGGCGATGGATGTACATGGACCGACGCTCGCCGGAGTTCTTGTAGGGTTTGCAAGATTTTCTTCGTGCGGCCGATACATACGCGACGTCAGGCTACATATGTTGTCTATGCATAGATTGCAAGAATGACAAGAAGTGGCCAAAATCCAGCCACCTTCACTTCTATTTGCTCACAAGAGGTTTCATGTCAAACTATGCATGTTGGACCAAGCACGGTGAAGAGATTATACAGGAAGATGGTGAAGAAGAAGAGGTGGACAATAATATCCCGGACGCTGGCCAACACGGTTCTTTCGAAGATACATTGGGGGAGTTTGGTGATGATGACCTAGACCAGATGTTGCTTGATGGAGAGGGAGAATACATCGATGAAAGGCATTACGAAAAGTTCCAGAGGCTATGGGAGGACCACGGAACACTGTTGTACCCAAACTGCTGATAGGGCCATAAAAAGTTGTGTACCACACTAGAACTGATGCAATGGAAGGCGACCAATGGATTGTCTGATAAGGGATTCGACGAGTTGTTATGCCTCATAAAGAAGTTACTTCCAGAGAGGAACACGCTGCCCGAAACTACGTACGATGCCAAACAAGTTGTTTGCCCTTTGGGGTTGGAGGTACAGAAGATACATACATGTCGTAACGATTGTATCCTTTATCGCAATGATTACGAGGATTTGGAAACTTGTCTGGTGTGCAAAACTTTGCGGTATAAGACCAGGTGTGATGACCCAGGTGAGATAGAGGGGCAGCGTAAGAAGAAGAGACCCCCTGCTAAGGTGGTGTGGTATTTTCCTGTAATCCCCAGGTTGAAGCGTTTATTTGCGAACAAAGCGCATGCCCAGATGATGCGCTGGCACAAAGAAGACCGTAAGGACGACAGAAGGCTAAGGCACCCTGCTGATGGCTCCCAGTGGAGGAAAGTCGATAGAACATACCCAGACTTTGCTGAGGATGCAAGGAACATAAGGTTTGGGTTGAGTACGGATGGGATGAACCCGTTCGGCGAGATGAGCAGCAGTCACAGCACTTGGCTCGTGACTCTATGTATATACAACCTTCCTTCTTAGCTGTGTATGAAGCGGAAGTACATTATGATGCCATTGCTTATCCAAGGCCCGAAGCAGCCTGGAAACGATATCGATGTGTACCTCAAACCGTTGGTTGAAGATCTGCTGACACTGTGGAACGATGGTGTACGTGTATGGGATGAGTACAAAAGAGAGCACTTCACTCTACTCTACATGCATTGCTATTCGTAACCATCAACGACTGGCCTGCACTTGGTAACCTGTCAGACCTATCTATCAAAGGATATAAAGCCTACATCCATTGCTTAGAGGATACGGATAGCAAGTACCTAAAAAACTCTCGAAAAGTTGTGTACATGGGCCATCGTAGGTTCCTCCATATGAAGGACCCGTTACGGAAGAAGGATGAGAATTTTGATGGGACAGAAGAGAAACGTAAGAAGCCCCTGCATCGCAGTGGGACACTTATATTTTCTTTGGTAAATGATCTGAAAGTAGTATTTGAAAAAGGTCCTAGTAACAAACCTGTCCCGACTGAATAAGGTCACACGAAGCCCATTTGGAAGAAGAAGTCAATATTTTGGGACTTACCTTACTGGAAAGACTTAGAGATCTGCCACTCACTGGACTTCATGCATATCACGAAGACTGTCTGCGTGAACCTGCTATGCTTCCTAGATATGTATGGCAAATCAAAAGATATACTTCAAGCAAGAAAGGACCTACAGCTTTTGGGACTCAAGAACGGCTTACATCCGGAAAAGAGAGAGAAAGGACAGCATTACCTCCACCTCGCGAGCTACACTCTGAGCAAGGAAGAGAAAAAAATATAATTAAGTTCTTGAACAGTGTGAAAGTCCCTTCTAGATACTCTTCGAATATAAGGAGACTCATAAACATGAAAGAGGATAAAATCGTAAACCTAAATCCCATTATTGTCACGTGTTGATGACACAGTTGCTCCTAGTGGCGGTGCGAGGTATTCTGCCGGACTGGGTACGAGGGACAATCATAAAGTTGTGTTCGTTCTTTAATGCGGTGTCGCAGAAGGTCATCGAGCCGAATAAGGTATCTAATCTGCAGAATGATGTGGTCGATAGTCTGGTTAGCCTTGAGATGATCTTCCCTCCGTCCTGGCACAGAAGAATTTCACAAAAGCTTAAGGACTATTAAAAATTTGAAGGATCAAAAAGAAATGCCTAGCCTATTAAACTACGAGCGCATATTGACTAAGGAATGCCACAAGAAGAAGACGTCAGCTGAGGAGAAGACTAAGGAGATGCTAAAATTCTTTGATGAAACTGGACTTGACACAGATCAAGTATTAGGCACGGCGAAGATTGAGTATACCCAAGTAAGATAGCCATTTACACAGGGCGCATCATTGGTCAGGCGTAGGGGTGGCAATGGGGACCCGTTCCCCGATCCTCGGCGGGGAATTCCTCTATTAGGGGACGGGTATGGGAAGAAATCGTCCCCCGCGGGGATGGAAACGGGAAAAATTATTCTCCCGTCGGGGATGGCGAGGACGGGGACGAGGAATTTTTTTCCCCGCGGGGACCCGGTTGGGGATCCAAATTTAGTTTAGTCCAATTTAGTTATTAGATTGCAAACATATTCTCTAGCTCATCATATTCACATTTTCATAAACGGGACAACATAATCCTCAATGAATGCATGCATTCTTTTTTTCCTTATCTGTTGATATGATTTTAGAGTTAAAATGGTTATAAGAGCTCTTCTCTTGTGTGAAATTTTCGCGGGGATGGGTCCCCGACGGGGTTCCGATACCCAAACGGGGATGGGGACGGGGGGGTTTTCTCCCCCGAGACGGGGAACGGGGACGGAGAAAATTTTGGATCGCGGGGATGGGGACAGGGAGGCACTCCCCGGCGGGGAATGCCCCTGTTGCCACCCCTAGTCAGGCGTGAGGAGCTGCTCCAGCTACCAACAAAGATGCGGCAATTCCATGAATGGTACATAGACGCGACTAAGCAAGATCTAGATTTGTTCGCTGTCAAGTACAAGGAACAAGATTTTTTCCACGGGGACGGTGAATTTTATGTCGAATGGAACGTCATGTATGATCTATACCGCATGAGACGCCTCGTCATGCGCCATCTTCGGGTTCTTTGGATTCTGTAAGTGTCTTATTTACAAAAAACCATCGTGCACGCTCATGTACCATACTAACTTGCAAGTCTAACTAATTTCTTCTTATGTAGAATGGAGATACAAAGATGCCGAAGGGATCGTATTTTTGACATAGGCTTCATAGACCCAGTAATTATCAGCGAGACAACTGTTAGAGACTACCCAAGCGAAACAGAGATTAACATATACAATACGCTAATGGGACAAAAATATAAGTCAAAGATATATCTACCCTACACATTTGAGTACGTGTTTTCGTACCGCCTCATTCTACTCCTTTTTCATAACACGATGTTAGAACTAATTAGTTATCTACGTTGACATATATATGTGCAGTTTTCACTGGATTCTTCTTATGATCGAGCTAGATCGTAGCCTGATCACAGTTATGGACTCGCAAAGGAAACCAATTAACAAGTTTCAAAACTTTATCGACATGCTCAACCGGTATTAATTCTTGTTCCTTTCATTATTATACTAGTTCTACTTCCTTCCATTTGAAACAAATTCTAATCATGTACAATTCGTAATCACATGTATAGTGCATTCGCACGGTTCCGTGCTAAAAACAGGGGCGTATTCAAGGAGAAATTTGATATTACATTTGCTTCTCAAGTACGTATATCATAATGCTAGCTTTTTAGTTAGTTAACTTAATTTCTTTGCATCCATTTCACGCTTTCAACTTTTTTCACCAGAGATCTTCGATGTACCGCGGGCAACAATTTATGCGGCTATTATGTATGTGAGTTTATGCACACCCAAACCGAAGCCGCTGACCGCATGCTAAAAGGTGACAAGGGGGTAAGTAAATATAATTACTACCTTTAATGATGTCTAAGTACTCCTTATATCTTGTACAAATTCAAGGATTGATTAGTTAATGACTTAATGACAGGTGCCTCAATATTTGGCGGAACAAGGATCGGAACTCTCGCTGGCGCGAGTGAGAGCAATCCAAGAACAACTCGTCGGCTTCATTTACGATGAGGTCATAATCCGAACGGCGAGTTTTATGAACCAAATGTAAATAGGTTGGGCCCTTTGATAAGGACCGGTGAACTGTCGGGGTCGACGGCTAGCAATAGCGATGCACGTAAAAGATCCCGATGAACAGAAGGAAAAGAAAGACTAAAGTTGTAATTAAAGTTATTAATGAATATTCTGTGATCCTCGATCGATGAATGTAAGAATTAATATGTGTACATATTGTAATACATTAGTTGTAATTAAATTTGTTAATGAATGTTCAAGTGATTTAATTATCGCTAGATTGCATGATTAATTATATGTGCTTTAATTAGTTGTGATTTAACACACACACATATATAATAGCTAGTGGACACACACACACACACACACACACACACACACATATATATATATATATATATATATATATATATATATATATATATATATATATATATATATATATATATATATATAAAGACATCAGCACCGATTAGAGAAACCAATCGGTACTGATGAGATCATCATTATTACCGGTTGGAGACACCAACCGGTAGTGATAAGGGCCTTAGGGGCTCACGATGCGCTGCCACGTGTGATATCCAACCGATACTGATATTCTATCAGTATCGGGTGAGGGAACCGAGACTGATGTCCTTGAGCATCAGTCCCGGATGGCTTGTACCGGTTCAAAAACCGGTACTAAAAGCCGTTTTCAATCAGTACCGAATGCCAGTAGTAGTGTGGCCTATGATCACATGCAATTTTTGTTCAACTTATTTTATAAGAACTTGCTTTGATATTCATGTACTCTTCAAAGTGAACGAACTGCCATTTTCACAACTAAATTTTATGATCATATTTTTCATAAAAAAAATCTATAAAAGTGTGAGGTTGTGAAAACATTTTTTATGACAAATTTATCTTTACAATTTTTGTATCTCCAGACTGTATATATATTTGGTCAAAGTTAATATGATTTGACTACACGCATTATTTTGAATGAGAGGCTTGCACCAAGCTAAGCTGCATATTCCAAGACAAGTTATGGAACAACATCTTACGTCAATGAAAGTAAAAAAAGAAAATTGCACTATATATTCTAATCCAGCCGCCACCGAGACGAGCCAGCCAACAGAGCTCACAAAACGTAGTGCAAACTACAAGCGGACAGAAAATAAAGCCTAAGGAAAAGAAAAAAAATAACAAAGAAAAAGTCTATTATCTGTACTCGAAAACATAGCTGTATTCACTGCACAACTCTTATCATTTAATTGTTCCGATAAATTTGTTACCATGTAAGCATAAAAAATAAAAACTGGTTAACATATAAGCATTGAGAAAACTAACCATTTTACAGAGGTGAAGGGCCGTTACATTTGCAGAAACATGAAAAGACTAGGAGTAGTAAACAAATACTGCAAGTAGGAGTAATATAAATTAAGCTTTTAGCTAGCTCTCCTTAAGCTAATCAAAGGCAGGCAGGCCAAGCACTACGGCCCTGTTTGTTTGAGGGGAGGTTAAAGTCAATTTTAACTTCTAAAAAACCAGTAAATCTCTTAAATAGCTTAGCTTTTAAGCGGCTTCTGACATAAACTAAAAACCATATATAATTAACAAAAGTCAAAAGCTAAAGCTATGCTGAACTTGTTTTTGTAGCTTATTGTTGAGGGAAATTAGTTATTTATTAAAGGGTCTCTTATAAAAAGCTATAGCTATTTTTCAACTCAAAAAACTAAAAAAAATAGCTTTTCAGAAAAGCTATAGCTCCTTCCGAATAACAAGGCTGCTGATCATTGCAGCAGTCAATCGGTTAGAGGAAGCAAGAATTGTTTGGCTAGTAGTAGCCAGCCTGCAACATGGTTGTATGCCCATATATTCAGAAGTTACACGTAGAAATCATCACTTTTTTTATCCTTAGGTGTAACTTTTTAAAACAAATTTAATCCTCTTTCGAATGTAATTGTAAAAATAGCAATATCTTGACTGTGAAAGCGTGAAAGGTGACATGTATCAGTTTTCGCACTCCCACACTGTGGAAGCCGCTCCCTACCGTGGTAGGGCGAGCGCCTCACGGCCACGGCCGGGTAGCGCGGAAGAAATCCTACCACGGTGGAGCACGCTGCTCCTGTGATTGACCGAGCTTTCAGAGTGCCAGCTAGCTTCTGGGTTTCTAGGGCACTGCAAGGGGCATGTGTCACATGGCGTCGTGCTTCTACGGCACAGCAAAAGGCACATGTCACATACCCCTCTTTTTACAGTGGTGGATGAGTCAATTTTGTAAATACATATATAAAAAGCTAGATTTTTTAAAAAAAATCAAAGAGCTAGGTAATAATTTCTATTCTATCCTCTTTTCTTCTCTTCTCGATCTAGACAAGCTGGCAGCTGGCATACAGGATACATACAACACGCAGAGGGAAAAAAAATGAAGGATAAACACCGGAGGTCCGAAACTGGCAGAGAAGATGGAGAGGTACATACCAAGCGGAGTCGTTCCAGCCCAGGATATTTCCTTGGCCCCGCAGGCATCATCACGCTGCAAAAAAGAGTGCCTAACACAAATTTACCTCAATCAACATGATGGGCTGCTCCCACACAATGACACACACGACACATCCAGAACTGGCAACCTCAATCACCATCGTCGAGCACAAAATAGATCACCCTCTGAGCCTTTGTGCCACGAAATTCCCTGGTCGATCGCTGAGCAAGGACGAGACAGCCCAACTACCCAAGTCACATAAAATAAAGCGGAATTTAGTATACAACCCGAGCTATAGTATCGTGACACAGGCTATATCACACATCGTGTCCGGTTTTTAAATCCAGCACGATCTATACTATAGAGTCGTGCCGGCACCAGGGGCGGACCCAGGTGAGGGCAAGGCTGGGCAGTCGCCCAGGCTCCATCGTTGAGATCCCAAAGAAAGTAGCATGTTTATCTTTGTTCATGGTTTTAATCTAAATACAATTTTATTCTTCTACGAGCTAGGAAGATATAGCTATCTTGACATCGCCCGGGCTCCGTTTAACCTCTGGGTCCACCACTGGCTGGCACCGCACGGACCACTTCGTGCCGAGCCTAGCTTTGGACCAGGTCATACCCACCGTGCCTCGTGCCGGCCTAAGGTGCCTGGTCCGAGTGCCCACCTCTATCCATCACCATGAGATGCTTATACAGAGAGCTCTTTCACGAAGTTAAATTCAATATAAACTGTTTATTTTTTTAATCCAGTGAAACATATTAATTAGCTCGTATTTATTTCTATTTCCTCCTTAGTATAGTAGTATGAATACATTTAACAAATTAATAGAGAAATTTTATGGTGCATTATCTTGATAGTATATAGTGAGTAAAAGAAATCAGATCTAGCCATTAATTTGTTAAGGATATTTTTACTATTATACTAACAAATATAAAAAATACTAATTAATATGATCTATTAGATTGAAAAGAATAAATGATCTATATTAAATTTAACATACTATAAAAAAAACTCATTCGATAGCTACATGTGATTTCTATTGCCTACTATGTACCACCAATATAATGCAATATACAATTTCTCCGTATATATCTAGGTCCCCGATGTTCGTCTGCATACGCAGTGCTGCGCCATGGATGCGTTTGAGCTGCCATACCACTACTACTACTACGGCTTCTGCCTTTTCTTGGCTCTCCTCGTCCATGTCGCCCTCCGCGCCGTCTTCGGCGCCGGCAAGAAGCAGCCCCGCCCGAGGCTGCCTCCCGGCCCGTGGCAGCTGCCGATCATCGGCAGTCTCCACCACCTGCTGCGCGGGATCCCGCACCGCACCATGCGCGGCCTCTCCCTCCGCCACGGCCCGCTCATGCTGCTCCGGGTCTGCGAGCGAGTGGTCATCGTCGTTTCCTCCGCCGAGGCTGCGCGGGAGATCTACAAGGGCCACGACGCCGTCTTCTCGGATCGACCGAGCAGCCCCGGTATCGACGAGCTCTCGAGGCACGGCCAGGGGATCATCTTCGCCCCCTACGGCGACCATTGGCGCCTCCTACGCCGGATCCTCATGACGGAGCTGCTCAGCGCTCAACGCGTCGAGGCGTTCCGGCGCATCCGCGAGGACGAGGCGGCCCGCCTCGTCTCGTCGCTGCAGCCGTCGTCCTCGCCCTCTGGGGACCGGCTCGTGAACGTCGATGAGCGGCTCGCAGAGTTCATGGCCGACTCAGCGGTGCGCGCCATCTTCGGCGACAGGCTTCCCGACCGCGCCGCGTTCTTGAAGATGGTCAAGCAAGGGGTGGACCTCTCGTCGCTGTTCGACCTCCGCGACCTCTTCCCGTCCTCGCGGCTCGTGCGGCTGCTGCCGCGGAGTGGCGGCAAGGCGGAGCTGCACCGGCGGGAGATGTTTCGGCTCGTGGACGACATCCTCAAGACTCATGAGGAGAGAAGAGCGGCCGGAGACGGAGAGGACGAACAGGACATGATCGACGTACTGCTCAGGGTTCAAAACGAAGGCGGCATGCGAGTTTCCCTCACCCCCGGAGTCATAAGGGCTGTGCTGACAGTAAGCTCTCTTTTTTATAGCTGGAGGCTCTCATAGAATACTAGAAATTCTTATATTAATCTAAAAAAATTGCTAGAAAATCCCACATTATTTAAAAAAAGAGAAAATCTTAGTCATTCAATCTCATTAATCATTTTTATTCATAGTTAAGATCTATTTATCTATTTATAAGAGATATATATGGTAAATCAGATGAGTAACATAATTGGAGACCCTCCTATAGAAGACCCACGTTAATTAGAAAATGCTAGAGTTCCCATGTTAATCTAAAACAAGAAAAATTGCTAGAAAATCCTATATTATTCTAAAAAAAGTAAAAATCTTGATCGTCCAATCTTCTTAATCATTTTCATCCATAACTTAGATATGTTTATCGATTCATAAGAGATATATAGTAAATCAGAGGAGTATCATAATTGGAGTTCCTCCTATAAGCCTCACATTAATCAGAAAATGCTAGAAATTTTCACGTTAATTTAAAAAATGAAATATTGCTAGACCACATTATTTAAAAAAGAGAAAATATTGATTGTACAATCTCCTTAATTATTTTTTACGCCAGTTGCAGTGAAATGATTCTGCTTATGGAGTTGTTTTCAACCGAGCTGTAAGTCTGGGGATTTACGTGACGTTACTGTTAATTTATCTAGCGTCATTATCTCTGTAGGGTTGAATTGGAATACCATGCTTCTTTTTCCTGCTGCTCTACCAATTTATACTAGGTAGATAAGCGCGCTACGCTGCGCCGGTTGAATTTTGATAGCATGTGCTCGGGAAAATAATATTTTTTTATTTTCGCAAAACCACCCACCGGTCAAAAATAGTTTAGAGAAAAAAGGGAAAAAAATATTAGAGATGATAACCTTATTTTGTCGAGCCTAATACTCTACGTGTTCACTAAGCAATAATACATGTTCGCAAAACCACCCGCCGGTGAAAAATAGCCTAGAGGGAAAAGGACGAAAAATCTTCGATGAATCTGTGTGTGTTTTTTGTGACGAAAATATTTTTTCCGGGTTTTTGTGTGACGAAAACATTTTTTCCGGTTTTTTTGGTTGCGCTTGTTAAAAAAAAAAGGGTCGTCAGGACGCGCCGACGAATCTATGGATCGCTATAAATCTTCGGACGAATCTACATTTTTTAAGAAAATCCATGTTATGACCCGCTGGCAAATCCATAAGTTGCTATAAACCTTCGATGAATCTATGTTTTTGTGACGAAAACATTTTTTCCGGTTTTTGGGTGACTAAACATTTTTCCGGTTTTTTGTTGCACTTGTTAAAAAATGGGTCGTTAGGACCCACCGGCGAATCCACGGGTCGCTATAAATCTTCAGACGAATCCACATTTTTTTAAAAAAAAACTCGCGGTTATGACCCATTGGCAAATACATAAGTTGCTATAAACCTTTGACGAATCTGCGTCTTTTTGGTGACGAAAACATTTTTTCCGGGTTTTTTGGGTGGCGAAAAAAATTTTCCGGTTTTTTTCGGTGACGAAAACATTTTTCCTGAGAAAAATGGAGAAAGGACCTGAACGTAAGAAGCAGGGATCTGGTTGTTATTTTTTTGGACCTGTTCGCTATCCTGAAAAATTAGAAAAGGGCTTGTTCGCGATTTGAAATTAACGGAGGCTTTTTCAGTAAAATACGCGCCAGGACCTAAACGCCAAGAAAAAAATATTTTCGTCTCACAAAAAATCGCGAAGGACCTATCCGTAATTTGGAAGAAACGGAGGGTTTTTTTTCGCAAAACGGCGCGGTGATACGTGGCGCTCTGGTTGGCTGCCGATTCTTGCGCGTATAAGGCTTTTTATGATATACAAGGGGCCCTTGCTAGCCCATTGCCCACTTCCGGACCTCCGCCTCTCTCCTCCTCCTAAACGGCTAAACCCCGAGGTCCCAATAAACTCCTCCAAATGCCAGTAAATCCTAACCCTAACTTTAGTCAGCCGTCGCCGTCGTCAGACAAGAACCCTAGGTAAATTATTTGTCATTTTGCTATCTGAACTTGTCTTCCTCCGTGATTTATCTAAATTCTTCCCATAACTACGAAGCACATATTCGATAGATAGCAAACACAAGTTAAGAAGAAAAACGTAGGCCTCAGGTAAGTTGAAAGCTTGATCGCAAAGCTTGTTTGTTCCTTTAATTAAAGGGAAAAATTAATGTTAACCTGACTATGACTTAAACCGTATGCTACTTGCGCAGGATGTGTTGGGTGCAGCACTCGACACCTCGACGGCTACTCTCCAATGGGCCATGGCCGAGCTGATGGCAAATCCAAGGGTGATGCAGAAGGCGCAATCAGAGACGCGCCACATCCTCGCAGTTACTGGGCAGGCCAGAGTAGACGAGGCGGCTCTAAGTGACCTGCACTACCTCAAAGCAGTTATCAAGGAGACCTTGCGATTGCACCCTCCTGGTCCATTATTCCCTAGACTGTGCATGGAAGACCGCAAGATCCAAGGATACGACGTGCCGCGGGGGACAATAGTCCTTACCAACGTATGGGCGATTTCCAGGGACCCCAAGTACTGGGAAGAGCCGGAGGCATTCATGCCGGAAAGGTTCGTCGGCAACCGTGCGGTTGACTTCAGAGGGGCAGATTTCGAGTTCACTCCTTTTGGCGTCGGGAGAAGGATTTGCCCCGGGATCAATTTCTCGCATGCCAATGTTGAGATCGCTCTGGCTAGCCTTCTCTGCCATTTTGACTGGGAGCTGCCCGCCGGAGTTAAGCCGGATCAAGTAGACATGACGGAGGTGATGGGAGTTACGGTTAGGAGGAAGGCGGAGCTGTTCCTACGTCCCATCCCTCGTATTCCCCTTGTAGATGAATAATCCATCTACGTTTCTAAAACCACTTGCTCGATACCAATATATATATATGGGTATACATCCAAAACATAAATATTTTGATGCATGTACACGAGAAAAATTAAAATGTATTGTATTTTGTATCTCTGCCTAAGTAGTTCAATACATAGAAATCTACTTAAGGGAGGGGCCAGTGAATGATGACACCTGCAGCTAGCGATGACGACGCTGATGTCATGGGGAGGTGGAGGGGTTGGGGAAGGGCAGTGGTGATGTATTGTACTATAGAAACCACCGGGCCGAATACATGGTATTTATTATGCAACTCCAATGCTTATTATTGAAAGTAGAAATGTATTTCTTATATAACTGTAACCATTCTAATTAATATATATCTGATTAATCTATATCGTAATAATCTGAATCATCAAACAAAGCAGTGTAGATCTTTCTATTTTTCTTACGATTAATGCGTTAATTTCTAGCATTTGAGAGCAAAAGTGATGGCTTCTTATCCTACGTTTTTTACATTTAAGTATCTTTATCTTTCACTAGGTAGAGGCTCCTCTAGAAGTGCCATCATTAATCCTAAGAGGGAAAATGCTACAAATTCCCATAATAATAAAAAAATGTAAAAATTCCCACACTAACTGAATAAAATAAACGTCTTGACCATCTAATTTTTTATATTAATATAATCTACAGCCTGGATTAAGTATCAAATGTTACTCCTTCTAACATGCTACGGTAAATTAAGAGCCCATATCGGACTGGCAAAAAAATATTGCATGTCAGCCGGCGGACGTTGGAGGCCGAATATTAGCCATTACATAGCGCCTGGGCTCGGCCGCTCCTCAGCATGTCCACGTGTCATCCTTGGCATTTTTGCGAAAAACCCTCTACGTTTCTCCAAATTACGGATAGGTCCCTCGAAATTACGAATAGGTCTTTCGCGATTTTTTGTGAGGGGAAGATTTTTATTTTTTTTCGCGTTCGGGTCCCTCGCGCGGTACTTTACAAAAAAACTCCCGTTAAATTTAAATCGCGGACATGCCCTTTTCTAATTTTTCAGGATAGCGGATAGGTCCAAAAACGTAACAAATAGGTCCTCGCTCCTTACGTCTAGGTCCTTTCTCCGTTTTTCACGGAAAAAATGTTTTCGCCACCGTAAATATATATGCATCTCTAAGAAGGCTGTTATCACGTCAGTCCTTTCCCGCTTTGGCCGAAAAAATGTTTTTGTCACCGTAAATATGTGTGCAACTCAAAAAGGTTGTCGTCACTAATAATTTTTCGCCTTTTCCTCTAGGCTGTTTTCCCACCTCGTTTTTCCACCTTGGTCTCCGATATTTCCCAGATAATTAAATTAAAGAGATATTTCTACAACTCTAAATCTTTATTTTTTTCCCCGTAGCTCGGGTTTCTCATTGTTTTTCGGCAGAGAAATATGTTGAAAATCGCTTATCGTTTAAACGATTTTTTTCCCTCGCCCACACAACACGGCGGCAATGACGCTACTCTCTATTTTTTCCCCGAACTCCGTTTTGCTTGTTTTCGAGGAAAATATGTTGAAAATCGTGTTTACGCCCTTTCGTCGATTTTTTCCCACGCCCACACAGCACGGCGTGCAATAGCACGCTACCCTGTCTAGTAGTTGTAGGAGACAGCATGAGATTCTCTGTCCACGTAAGAATCCAATCACTAAATATGCATGCATGCTTGGTACTCGATCATGAATTTTCATCGGACAATATCAGCTGCAAATTCCTATGAGATTAAATATCAGGATTAGGAGGTTCAGGATGTGATGTTAGCGGTAAGCAGATCGCTGAAGATTATGCCCAAAGTGCTTTACAACAGGTACGGGTGGAGGTTTAGTGGTAAGCTATATTCGGCTTGAGACTTTTTATACTATGTCTTGTTACTTTTATCTTGTTGCATTTTCTTGCAGTATTTGGTATTGACAATGTTTTGCTCTAACATTGTAATAAATGATTGGCTATGTGCATCTCATGATGCAAAGGCCAGGAGTTAAACTTCCATTATCTAAAAAATGAGATTAACCCTAGTCGGTTAATTAGATCTTTGTAATTTGATCTTGATCAATAAAATTGTGCATCGCCGATTATTGGTCTTCATCAATTACGCCATCATGTTTAATCTTTCTCTAATTTTGTTGTGCATCACCTTCTTCAGAAAAGATCTACCCTTATTGTGGGATCAAGAATGACCGACTAGAGGGGGGTGAATAGGAGATTTCTAAATTTTTGACTCTTTTTTCAATTTGCAACATCACTAAATAAGAATTTGCAATTTTAACAATTTAGCACTAAGTTTTCTAGCAATCACTAAATGTTCCAACAATTCAAGTAAGCAAAGTATGAATCTACACACACATCAAAGTTTTCAACATGCTAGAAATAACTTATCTATTAAGCGTGGAAGAATTGCCGAGCAGCCAGGCTATCCACGTCGTCAGATTTGCGAAATGCCCCTCCGGAAAATCCGACCATGAAAGGTCCATTCCGCTCGCTTCGATGCCTTGGTTCTTCCTTCGTGGGTCATTAGCGACCCAAGTTAAATCCATTTGCTTTTCTTCGGCTAGTGTAAATTATATAAGAGAAAAAGAAATGCAAATCACAAGAAAAGAACACAAGAATTTATCTTGCGGTCTCGGAGACTTGCCGATCTCCTCTAATCCACGTTGAGGTAACTTAAATGACTTCAAACCGGCTCCACCTTCTTAAGCCTTCCTCGATCACTATGGTAGTTCTTCCCCGCTCCGGGTAGGCAAACTCCGGCCTTCACAACTTGCCAGGGCTTCTCACAACCTCCGTTGAGAAGCACAGAGCGTGCGATCGCCTCCAAGCAGTCTAAGAGGCAGTAATCAGAAATTTGTCTTTTTTTTAACTTCTAGCATAGGACGAATTTGATCATGAAATTTTATATGTAGATGGGGTAAGATGAGATGTACATCCATGATTTTTTTCAGAATTTTTTGAAACTTTTCTTAGTTGGATTGCACGGTGATTGCACGGGAGGCCTGATTGCACCACAGTCGTTGCCATGTATATGACTGAGCGTAAACCGTCGGTAACTTCCCCTCGGCCACTCATGGTCGGCCATTCGTGGGATTTCCGATAGTACCCTCGGTTATTAGTTTAACGAGGGTTTTCATAACACTCGGTAAATACATGGGTGAGATGTTTTCTCTTCCTGACGGGGTATGGAAATTCTCAGTAATTTCTCACAACTATATGTGAGATTTTTGTGTAAAAAATATAAACATAATTTCAAATCTAGGGACTAGACCTCACAACTTTGTTTGCACCACAATCCCTTAAGTCGAACATTTTTTATCTTCAAATTAGAAATACGTGATGCCTAGGATTTGAACTCACAACCTCCTGAATACAACCTCTCCCTCCTAACCAACTCACCTCAACTGTCTTCTTGCTAGAAGTAAGATAAGTACTTTTTTTAACTCTTGTTCTCATGATGATTTATCAATTATTTAGTCAAATATATGACTTTAAATGGAAAAGTTGTCAACTACAAAGTTGTAGATTTCAATGAGAGCTACATTTTTCATATATACATCACCTTCATCCAGCCTCGTATGAATTTTGCAATAGCTCAGTGTTTGATTTGTACCCTCGCTAAAAGTTGTACCCCGTCAACAAATCATTACAATAACCGAGTGTTATCTTTACACAAACTAAATGTATTTCCACTCAGTGATTGTTTGTAATGGCCGATGGTTAGCATTGCACTCACAGTAATTGTTGTACCCTTTCGGTGATTTCATACTATGACTGAGGGTTTTCCACCAACCGTTGGTTTGTGGTAAGCCCCATCGGTAAATCTTATAATAGCCGTTCGTTTTTGTTCTACCGTCGGAAAAAGGATGCACCGTCGGCCACCTTATTTTTTCCCGACGGCCCGTAGGCCATTACATTTTACACTCGGTTAAAGTTAGATTTCTAGTAGTGAACGGTAAATGCACACTTGAAAATGCTTCTAACTCTCTCAAAATGAGAATTGAATGCACACTACAGAGTAGAAGACTTGCTAGAGCTTAAATATCATCAATGAGGATCAAGAATTGGTCTAGAATGCAGATAGGGGTGTATTTATAGCCTCCACCGACCAAACTAGCCGTTGGAGCTCAAATTATAAAGCAGATCAGAATTTTCGGTGCTACCGCCCATGTAGGATCGGTAGCACCAGGCTCCAACTCAACGGTCAGAATAGTGCAATAAATGCACTGCCAGAGGCCGTTGTGCAGAGGGTCCGGTGCCACTGCCCAATTGGGACCAATAGCACCGGGCTTCTTTTATTTTTGCACACCTAAAAGAGTGCTTCTCTGGAATTTTAGCACCGGACATTTTGGCCGGCGCTACCGCTTTCTCGGTAGCACTAGGCTACCATGGACGGTAGCATCGGACCGCCAGAATGCCCAAATATGCACCATTCTAGAAATTTTACACCGGGTATTTAGGCCGGTGCTACCAGCTAGTCCCCCAAAATACCCTTCTCGGATTTTTACACACCGCTCTGGGGGCCTGTGCTATCATTCGCCCGGTAGCACCGCGCTACCATGGGCGGAAGCACCGGGCTTCCAGATGCTTCTTTAAGAAATCATCGGATTTTTCAATGGAACTTTGATTTGACACGATGCATAATCTTAAGCAAGAAATTTGAGCCTTTAAACCCTAAGCAACATCAAGATAATTGTCAAAACCCCTCTTAATAGTACGGCTCTATCTCTACCAATCCGATCTTTTCTTCAAATTCCGAGATAAGTGAAAAGGCTAGGAAAGGTCCTTAAATTTATACCTTTGTCACTTGCTTGACACATTGATCTCCTTTTGTGCTGCTTTCATGCTTCCATAATCACCGAACTTAGAACCAACCTATTTTCAACATTCTCAAAAGAAAACATTAGTCCTTTAATCGTGATTGTCATTAATTACCAAATCTACAAAGGAATTTGGGGCCTAGATGTTTTCAATTACAATCTGATTAACCCTAATAAGTTAATAAGACTTATCGTTACTCTTTGATTTAATCGCCTTCTTGGCTATTTAGAACTAAGCCGATTGTTTTGATCAGATCGGTTTTAAGAGGATTTTCAATTTATCTTACTGGTTGCAGGATCAAATCGGTTGTTATGCTTTGATCAAGTAAACTTTGTGTTCGTCAGATGTATTGTAGTCGACTAACCTCACTTTAAGTTTTTTGGTGCCAGCTTTTTTTTGAAACTTTGGTGACTATCCATCTTCTAGCAACTAAAATTAAGGGCTCACCTTGGATACACTACTACAGAAAACTTCATCACAGACGGTTCGTAAACGTCATCAGAGACGGTTTTGTGAACCGTCAGTAATAATAAGTCTGTGATGAAGGAGATCATCAGAGACAGTTCTATACCCGTCTGAGAAAATATATATCAGAGACGGTTGTATTAATAAACCGTCTGTGAAATTTAATTATCACGCACGGTTCTTATTTGAAACCGCTCGTGATAATTAAATATCACGCACGGTTTCAAATCGTAACCGCTCTGTGATAATTAATTTCACGACGGTTTCAAATCGTAACCGCTCTGTGATATGAACTTATCACAGACGGTTTGAAATAAGAACCGTCTGTGATGACCTTTTTTTCCCACACCCCCAGCAGAACCTCCATTAGTTATGGTGTTGTTCGAAATTTCCATCAATATTTCTACAACGATATTTATAAGGCACAACCAGCTATAGATGTTGTAATTGAATATCTGCATTTCTATATGCATTGAGGCAACAGTTTGTCCGATCAGATAGACTTAAAATATAAACATTTGTAGCGCTTTTCTCCCTTCTTATGATAATGTTGATGGAACTTGACTAATAAATCAACCAAGACCAAGACGCAGACATGGCGAGGCAACGGCAACCACGGTCTTCTCCATCGAACCAGGACACACTAGAGTGTGTGATTTGCTTCATGCCATACGAAGTGGCTTTTGCAGGTCACCGTAGTGCCACTTGCAGTAGTAGCCGGACGACATGCTCTTATGCAACACACCGCTGTGCTACGGTGGGAGAACATGGTATTTTGGTAAAAATTGTAGATGTACTTGATAGATTACTCTAGGTAGGGTAATTAAAGATTGAACAAATGTGATTGCAAGTCGGGTCTTCCATGCCCTAAGGACTTTGGAACACTCGACTTGAATGAAGAAGAGGAGCGGAGGAAGCCGATGGACAAGGGTACGCTGGAAGAAGACAAGAATTAGGGGTGACCGATAGGTCGCCTCAGACTGCATCACCTATCGGTCGAGGAAAATTTCAGAGATCATTCAAGAAGAAGAGGCGAGAGGAAGCCTATGGCTTCTCTTCGCTTCCTCTTTCTTCATTCAAGCTCTGTGTTCCAAAGTCCTTCCGCATGGAAGACCCGACTTGCAATCACATTTGTTCAATCTTTAATTACCCTACCTAGAGTAATATATCAAGTACATCTACAATTTTTACCAAAGTACTATGTTCTCCCACCGTGGCACGATGGTGACGCTGATAAGAGCATGTCGTCGGCTACTCAAGACCGTGGCACTACGGTGACCTCAAGCAAAGCCACTTCAGATGGTATGAAGCAAATCACACACTCTAGTGTGTCCTGGCTCGATGGAGAAGACCGTGGTTGCCGCCGCCGCCATGTCAAGATGCGGTCTTGTTGATTTATTAGTCGAGTTCCATCAACATTATCATAAGAAGGAGAAAAGCGCCACAAATGTTTATATTTTAAGTCTATCCCGATCGGACAAATCCTGCCTCAATGCATATAGGAAGTGCAGATATTCAATTACAACATCTATTACCGCCGTGTCTCGTAAATATTGATGCAGAATACCTAAGTAGATGGAAATTTAACAACAAACCATAAATAATGGAGGTTCTCACGAGGGTGTAGGAAAACATCTAGTTCCAACAAGCAAGACATTGTTAAGTTGTTGCATTCAAGATGAGCAAATATGTATTAAGGATAATATCATGTGACAATACAATGAATCGTATAAACAAGAATAACCGCAAGTTTTGGACATATTTTCCAATTAATGAATACCATTTGACAATTGTACAACTCCGAAGTTATCAGTTGCGTGGAACGCGTCGTCTTTATGTATTACTTCCGTGAGCGAGGAAGAAACAAACTTTCCTCTAATGTTGCTCAAATCGACCGATTCAACGCAGCTTTTAACCGTGATCGCTATTTTTTTAGCTTATTTATGGTTTGCATGTTGTGGCAAACATAAAATCCACATAGGTTATTTCACGACCTTGCCGGTGGCATCGCAAATAAAACCTACGGTTAGTTCTAGAGTCACTATTAGGGGTTTGAAATAGAATTGTTGTGTATAGCGGATAATGGAAAGTTCAAATCATGTCAGTAGTTTAGTCCAATCTTTCACGTGTTTGAACGCTCTACAAGATTGCAAAAGGTTAGCCTAAGCCATTCCAATAGCAATATAAACCGGAACAACTTACACGCACCATGTACGAAGAAACGTGATTACCGCCGAGTAATTTTGCGATAGGTACCAAGTCGTGGTTTCGCCACGTATGGAATCAAGATACTTAACCCGGTTTGTGGTGGTTCAATTACAATTAGAACCCAGTGAAACCTACACAGTATATCACAATGGACAATGAATGAAACAGAGTTGTGTGCACAAGATGCACTAAAGTATAGCATGTGGTAGCACTTACCCCGGGTTATGGGGTATAAGTATGAGTTCTTTATCTTTTGTGCTAGCAATGCCTTCAGGACGTATTCCTCGACCATGTTTATATCATCATCCATTGTTTGCTTTGAGACTATATGTGGGTCGAGGAAACCGATCGATAGTTTCTTCCGTGTCGCTTCAAGTTGCATGTATCTATATATACAAAGGCGAATTATATATATATTGGAGGACATTTATCACTATTAGATTTAATGTAGACCTGTGATAGCACACACTTACAAGGTCCAAGATCTTATGAGTGCGGCGCCGATGGCGCCGAGGTTGTAGAGATGGAACAAGTCCGTAAAATCGACCGTGAAGAAGCCCCCGCCGAAGTCGTTGAATAGATGTTCATACTTGAACATAACGCTGATACTTGTTGTACGTTCACGCTCTGGCTTTCCAGCTTCTTGGGTGTACCACTTATGCAATTGTTGGCAAGATATACTAAGTGAAGTTACGCTGCCTTTCGTTAGTAACGGCTCTCCTAGCTTGTATTGTTTAGCCAACTCAGCAGATGGATAGTCGACTTGTTCTTGCCTTTCTTTCTTCTGTTTGCCCTTGCCTTTCTTTGTTTTGTATGAACCCTTCACGGAGAGGAATGGGCAGGAAAGAGGTCAACGTTATGTACATCAAGTGGAGTCGCTCACGATCGCCGATTTGGTAGCCAACTGATCAGACGGCGATACAATAGGCGAATCAGATCGTCGCGGTTGTTGCATGACAGAAGGGACGAGCAAGGAGATGTCGCTGCTAGGCCATTGGATGAATGTGCCAATGGCATCCCCAAGTTTCACGATCTCGCTGCTTTTGGCTTCAGAGATCGACAATTTTGAAACTATCAAATACCCCGCCCACATTGACCTTGGTGAAACCGGCGCTATGATGGTACTGCACCATGGTCCCTTTGGGGATGGATACGCCATGCCCCAAGCAGCCGTCCGAGGAACGGTGCCATTGCTAATTCTCACTTGGAGATTGCACGCGTGGCCACCTTAATGTCGACATGTGATAAGTCCCGCTATGTTCATCTATGTCACTTGGAGGAACGGATGCACACCTGCTCTTACTGGCAAGTGGGGCTGACTTGCGGACATACTCAGGGCTTGTGCAGATTTCTTTCTTGATTGGTGAGCCTTCCTCGAGGATTCAGATCCTTTCATAAAATTTTTTCTCGGTTCTCCCTCAACTCTTCTCTCAACTCTCCTCTCAACTTGTCCTCCAAATTCTTTATAAGATTTGACTCTAGGCTCGGCTTTAGTTCTCTTCTTACTTGGTATATGTGGAAGTAAATGCAGGAATCCAGCTTTTCCATGGAACAAAAACCCTTTGCCTCTTGTACGACTGTGGTGTTCCTTGTTTCCCAAGGCTATGGACAATGCATCTTTTTCTCTGTCTGGGAAAAAGAGCCATCGCACGATTGTGTACTCAACGCCACTCGCAAGATCCGGACAAGTTATTTCACTTATGAAGTCATGGACTAATTACGTAAAATTGGTAGTTCGATTTATATATTACTGCGCTATGCACTTCCTCGTCGCTGGGTTTACAAAGGAGGTTGCGGAGGACGTGGCATCTAACCTCGCTCGCTCTTAGCGATCTCGCACATTGATCTGTGATCGATGGAAATGGCGCGATAACCTCCTCGTCCTCCCCTGTCCCATTGCGCTTCTTCCCGCAGAGCGCAGCAGGCCGAAGTCTGTGTGGGGTGAGTGTTCCTTGCTTGCAAGGCCTTGTTTGCTTTAATCGTGACGCATTTATTTCCTCGTGGTCTTCATCCCAACAAAACGCCCCACGTGTCCTCATCAATGAACCCATACTTGAGTATGGAACCAGATCCTTCTTGACGTAGTCACTAAAAGCGTATGCTTGAAGGTCTTCCATGCCTTTCTCGCCGCTAGCAAAGGCATACCGTCGCACTAGGGGAGCGGATTCTTCCGAATGTTGAACGATGAAAGAATTTCCGTTAGCAAGGCATTGCGAGCCTCAATAGTCACCAACCTCCGGTGAAGATAGCGTGATCGGAACCCGCTCCTGCTACTATCCCACACATACTCAAATGCATTCGCGCCTTTTTTGGCTTTCTAGGGCCCCATCATTTGGATCGATCTCGTAATGGTATATCGGTCTGTTGGCCTTTTGTTTGGTCCTCTTGCGTGCGCTGGTCGATTCTTTTCTTTTGAGGGCACATCATGTCCTTCAGACGATGGATTAGAGGACTACATCTTTACAAGTTAAAATAGTTTCAAAGTAACTAAAAGTGAAGAACAAATAAAATCACATTAGAGTGAATGAGTTTGTGGATACCATGGCTTGTTATTAGCCTTTTAAAAGAACTAGCCTAAATGGCTTGTTATTAGCCTTTTAGCAAAAGAAGCGAACTAGGAGGTTGCCGAACTTAATAAAAATTTCGGCAGCACCTCCCCTGTAACATCCTCAAATTTTGTTAATTTTGAATTTTACAATTTAATTTGAATTACTGAGAATTTCTGGAATTTATTTGCAATTATTTGGATTTTTGGAAATTAACTCTTATTTGGAAATTAATTTAATAAAGAAAAGATTTAATAAAATAAAAGTGAAAATATTTTATTTGAGTTCAAAATGTCTTAAAATATTTTCTGGAATTTTTCTAGAATTTTTCTGATATTTTTGAAGCCTCAAATAATTAAAATGAATATTCGAATTATTTTAATTCACAAATCAATTAAAACCCACGTGAACAAAGAATGGGCTCGGCCCAAATATCGTGTCGCGGCTAAAACCCTAGGGCGCCGATTTTCCCGCGGCGATCTTGATCGGCGGCCAATTAATTGCTGCGCTGTTTCATTGCCTTGGCCGTTGGATTTCGACGCTGGGATTCGAGGGATGAACGCCACGCCGTTTTGCCTCAGTGAACGGCGCCGCCGCCGCGTATGCTTTCGACCAAAACCGCCGATTTACTCGCCGCCGTATCTCCCGCTTCATCTTCTATCTCAGTATAAAGCACCTCGCGCCGCACATGTAGAGCCCTTTCACGCAGACGAGAATCACCATAGACACCATACCACCTCACCGGTTCCGTGATCTTCCGCCGTGGTTTGCGCTCGTTCGCGTGACTCTCCGCCGCATCCCGTGACACCGAGTAACCTCACGACGAGCCGATCCGAAGGACTAACTCACCTCGCCAAAGCATCACGAGAACGCCATCGCAGGGTCTTCTTCTTCGTCTCGCAAAGACTTCCACGCCGCATCTTCGCCGGAACACGAAGCTTGTCGACCGTTCGATCCACCATCGACGCCTCTAGTTCATCCACGTCTTCTTTGAACCAGTGAGTTTCATCTTCACCTCGTGGCCGAGATCTAGCAATGAAGGGCTAGGATAGTGCCACGTTCGTAGTCGGATCGCCCGCGTGTGCTAAAAACCGTTAATTGTTAGCCGTCGGATTAGTATCGACGATCGGATCTAGCCACGTAGTCTTAGCCACAAGAAACCCCATCTTCAAACATTAGCCGCTGGATCTGAATCGTATGGTTGATAGTGAGCCACGTAGTTCTTTTTATCGTAGATATTAAATCGAATAATTAAACGCTTATTTCAATTAATCCGAGCCGCTGATTTTGAAATGGACGCCGGATTTGCGCCGCGGTCGGCCCGAAGATCGGTCGACGCTGTGCGCTGGAAACGAGGCGACAGGGCGTCGGCGGTTGCCGACGCCACCCGAATAACCGCCGCTGCTCGATGATCCGAGGGCGCAATTGAGCCATGCGCCAACACCGGAGGTGGATCAAAGTGTCGGCGGCGATTCGACCTTTGATCGCATCGCATCTAATCTTAGCGCATGACCGTGAGCGAATAGTAAATGATTTCATTTTCACCGTTAGATCTTGATCCGGTGGGCGATGTTGCGCCACGGTCGCCACCGCGCGTAAACCGAGCCGAACCGATGACTGATCGTGGCCGTTCATTTTGAATCGGACGGTTGATATTGACACGAGCTCTCGGATGATAATGCGCTGACACATGTCACGCTCGGATGATTGACACGTGTCAATGCCGACGCGTACGGTGATGTCATCGATGGGGCCCACTTGTCGAGTGGCGGGGTTTTGCTGACGTCACCGAAATGTCATGCCGACGCTATAAATCGGGATTTTCCGTGATAAAAATAAATAAATCAATTCGGTTTATTCTTTTTGGATTTATTTTGAAACTTTAAATGCTTATAACTTTCGCGTTTCAACTCCGATTTGAGTGATTCCAATTTCTAAAAATTTGTAAAATCAAGATCTATTTATTGGTGAATTTTGTGGAATTTTTAGAGTTGATTTAGTTCTCTGGAAAATGTATTTATTGTGTGCATGTTGATTTTAATTAGACGTTGATTTGTCGGGAGATTGCGAGGGGGAATTTCCAGTGCAAGATTTGACTTCTGGGCAAGACCAGCAACTTTTTGAAGGCAAGTTATGCTTTGACCATGTTGCTCCTAAAATTTTGAAATGTATTTTGTTTCAAACTATGCATGCTAATTCAACTAAAATGAATTTAAATATTTTGGGTGACTTAGATAATCAACCAAATTGTTATTTCCACCTTGTCACTAGTATTTGTATGCCATGACTTCCTTTGATGCCTAAGTTGGGTGATGCTAGTTGGTTGATAATATTGTGCCAACACGGGAGGCTAGACCGTGAATAGTTGCTTAGTCATGCTTACTACGTGAATGATATTCTTAAATACAAATGTAACTTTGACTAAAGATTATTGAATGATTTCTGAATAAAGTGGAATACTGTTGGTAATGGTGTTGGATTGTAGAGACCTGTGTGGTTCTACATGAAAGACGATTGCGGGCATGTGTTGCACCGTTGATTAACTGGGGTGGAATTGATTTAGACTGGGGCAAGTGGACCGAGGCTTCGTGCTGTGGGCCTGTGGCATCTGTGGGATGGGTTGAGTGATGTGAGGTGTGGTGCCAAAACCGAGAGAAGGATGTCTTGCCTTGGTCGGCTAAGGACTTTACCTTGCAAGCCTTTGACTGAGTCTCTCGTACAACCACATGTCCGAATGGGAAGACCTAGTTTAGTAGGATTCCGATGTCTTACCTTTGATACTCGGGGTGGCGATTACACGGGGTAATCAGACGGGAGCGTGCTCTGTTTCGCTTGGTACCCTATCCAACGGTGTTCGTCGGTCCTATACTTCGCTCTGTGTGAGGAAGTGATAGTGAAGGCAACACGAGAGGTTCTTAGGCCGAGACAAGTAAGTCTCAAAAGCTTTGTTACGGTTAATCGCCTTTGTGGTGTGCAATCAGATCTTGTGGGTAAAGTGTACAACCTCAGAGAGTGTTAAAACTGTTGAATAGCCGAGTCCACAAGATCGACAATGCTCGGGATTACAGTTAAGGGTAGTGTTTGAAAATAAATGGGGTGGTTGGTCAGGTGCCAAAATTGTGAAATGAAGTTGTTTAGGGACTGTGTGTCCAAAATATTGTGAAAATAAACAACTTGAGTTATATGTAATGATTATATAATTTTGATGCTTTCAATCTAAATGAGTAGTAGTTTAAAATATTGTTGCAAAAGCAAAATAACCAGTAAAGCCTTTCCTTTGTAATAAGCCATGCATGTAGTAAAATAGGTATGCATTGTGCATGACTTGTTGAGTACGGTGTGTACTCACCCTTGCGGACAAACTTACCAGAAAAAGAGACTACGCCAGCATATGAAGAGGAGTATGTCGAGGAGCCGGAAAACTAGGAGCAAGCCTTCGTCGGAGCGACTGTGGAGAAGATGGACATCACGACTTTTTATATTCCGCTGCTGAACTTTTGTTATTGATTATTGTAAGCCCTGCGTGGCATAACTATTGTAAGGATGACCATAAGGTCGTACACTCGTTTATATGAATGTTTGAAGTACTTTATTTAATATTCCGCTGTGTATGATGTGATATTATACCCTGTTGGTCTGTGTGCACTAGCGCGATCCTGGACTAGTGCAGGATACACAGAGTGTCCGGAATTGCATATTCGGGGCACGACATCCCCTAAAACTAGGACATCCACACAGCAGACAAGCAGAAGAATACATATGGATTCAACCATTTGACAGTTAACAGAATAATAGAACAGAAGCTCAGGATCTCACATATGAACATGTACAATATTACGAATAAAGCAATTAGCATAAAGCTCATATTGATTGTTTGAATGTTCTCAGATGTCGGGTTGCCTTAAAAGGCCCTCCTCGCCACAATGGACAAGTAATAGACTAGATTGTGACAACTTTATCTCAATAATGATTTAATACTTGACGAGTTAAGTATAAATCTACTAATTGGTTATCTTATATGCATATTCACTAACTAAGCATATAAAGACAGTTTGCAATAGAGCTAATCAAATATATATATATTTTTAGATCAAAGGTTTCGCTGTTTTATTCTAGGAATAAAACGATTTCAACAAAGTCTAGCGATTCGAGGCGCCGCCTACCACCATCAAGATCCGCACAACCAAACAGAAATCAAAACTCCACTAAACCACCACCTAAGCAGCCCTCCAAACTAATTATGGGGCACCAAAAACAACCACAACACCATCGCTCCTAGCAAACCGTAACAAAGACATTTTAACTAGTTATCGCCATCGGGCTCTAAACAACCGTAAAACAAACATCATCCTTGATCACCAAAGAAAAGACCTTTTCAACCAACATCAAAACTCGATTTCGATCAACCACTCTTCCAAAGAACCTCAATCATCGCTTAACTCACACTAATCAAATATATATATATATGAAAGTGAAATTGATCGCTAAGATTTGTTGTCACAATTAGTCTATTCCATCCCCTAAATCATCATCGAACATTAAGCCCACACGCAAGGTCCCCAAGCCGCAGACGACCGCCCTTTGCAAGACCGAGAATAATCACGAAAGTGTCCTGTAACTCACTAACTAGCAGAGCAACACCGAAAAATAGAGCAAATGGCCAGCAAAGCCTCCAGACGAGAAACGGCCTCTAGCTCGATGGCTAGTCCCCGTAAATACTCACGGTTGAAGCCCGAGTGCACAAGAACACACCGAGGGGAGCACGCCGAGGGGAGCACGCCGCAGAGGGGAGGACGACGAGGGGAGCACGCCGATGCCGGGAGGACGCCAAGGGGAGGACGCCGAGGGGAGGACGCCGAGGCCGGGAGGACGCCGAGGCCGGGAGGACGCCGAGGGCGGGAGGACGCCGGGAGGGGAGGACGCCGAGGCCGGGAGGACGCCGGGAGGGGAGGACGCCGAGGGGAGGGCCGCCGGGAGGCAAAACGCCTCAAAGGGTTAGGGTTTGGCCAGTGAATGAGCTCTGCTGCTGGAGATATATAGAGAGAGCACATCACGACGGTTCTATAATATAACGGTTCAGGATGAGATATCCTGACGGTTCTATAATAGAACCGCTCAGTGATGTTGGTGACATCACGGACGGTTATATAATATAACCGTCTTCGAAAGTTGAGATATCACTGAGCGGTTAGGTAACATAACCGTCAGGATAAATAACATCCTGCATCGTTATGTTAAAGAACCGCTCGTGATATATACTGCTTCATCGACATTCACTTGTCGGTTCGTTCAATCGACTCTTGTCTGTGCCACTTTGTTGTATCTTCCGGGAAAGTTGTCTTTAATGTAATATAGATCTGATCTTGTGGTTGAAGTGGAGATTCTAATCCTCAATTCAAACCCTAAAATCGAGAGCAATCACATACAACTATTTCCATATTGCCAAAGTAGACATGATTCTTTCTTGTTCGCCATAGTCTACATAATTTATTTCTTGTCATCAATTATGTCCGAATGGCCATCTTTGAATCATGTATTTGGAATCATATTGATATTAAGGAATAAATACGTGCTTTTATACTTGCATCTTTTCCATCAATCCAGATGCTTCACAAGCTACTTACAAAGATCATCACAATCATATGTACAAAGCATGATGGGTCGTATCATCTTTACAATAGCATTAATGTAATATTATTACACATAAAAATTAGTAAGCATGATGACAATGCACCCTTCTCATAACTACGCCACCACATGCTTATTCTTTTGTATGAAAATTAGCCCTTCATGATGATCGACGCGTGTAGCTTGCTTCCTCATGTTGTTCTTCCGGGACCGGATGTCATTTCCGATAGGTGGCAACTCATCAAATTGATTGTACTCTTCCTCATCTACTATATTCTCAACTCCGACAATTCTCCTTTTTCCCGAAGAACTACGTGGCGCTTCTTGTTGGGACGGTCGGTTACATAGAAGACTTGAATAACTTGGTTAGCGAAAGTACGAATGGTTCATCTTGGTATCCGACACGCTCGAGGTCCTGAGAGTGATGCCATTCTTGTCAACCTTCACGCCGGAGGTGGACCCAACGGCACCAAATAGGGAATCTTGAAAAGTACGTAGTCGAGCTCCCATATCTCCTCTATGAACCCATAGTAGGAGCTCCTCGTCAACCCAAAGTATTATTGAATGCATCTATGCGACACCGCCGTTTCGGTTTGTGCTCTTCATGTCCCGATCTCTCGTGTAAAATGTGTACCCATTTAAGTCATATCCTTTCCATGTGACAACTATAAAAGTTGGTCCTTTTGCCAACCATGTCAACAGAAGTCATCCGACGAGCTCCCAAAGGATAGGTCGCTCCTTCAACCAGCTTGTTGAATTGAAGGTTATGTTGTCTCGTGATCCAAGACTCTGCGGCCGGATTCTCTTGCCTTAGCTATTGCTTGTGCTCGACGATATAGGCGGACACTACACCATGTGTTGCAAAACCGTGAAATGGGCTCGAGCATACGCAACCAATCAGCGTGATTGCTTTCCTTCCGATGGTCCCGATACTCGAGCTCTCCTCATGGCGAGATCGAGGCACACCTATTGGTTCGACCTAGGCCATGTAATCGACGCAGAACTCGACGGCCTCTTCATTGTATAACCTTCGACAATGCTACCCTCCTACGAGATCGATTCCAGACGAAGACTTGAGAATTCCCATGTACCTCTCGAACGGGTACATGTTGCGAGGAACACTTGGCTCACATATCTTTATCTCTCACAAGGTGAACAATGAGATGGACCATGATATCGAAAAATGATGGAGGGAAATACATCTCAAGATTACATAGAGTCATCACCACCTCGACTTGCGTAACATCTAGTCCTTCGATCGATGACCTTCGAGCGATTGTGTTAAAGAAATAACACTGACCTAGTGATTGTCTCTGACCTTGACCGCAAAATACTTCTAATTGCGATAGGAGCATCTGTGTCATCAAGACATGACAATCATGAGACTTCATGCGGTTAATTTCAAATCTTCCAACGAAACAAGTCTCTTCATGTTGAGGAGTAACCGACGGAACTTTCACACCATGCAAGCACCGCACGATTCAGCTTCTTTCGCCTTTGACAAAGTATAACAAGGTGTTCCAAGCACGTATGGCCTTTATCGCCTCTTCGGTGCTAACTCGTGTCTTATGCCCATATCGACCAAGTCAAGCCGCATGCTGATACCATCCTTTGTTTTACCCTTAATGTTGAGTAAGAGACCAATCACGCCGTCACGCACATTCTTCTCACGCATGACATCGATGCAAATGGCTAACTTCTAGGTGCTCCCAAAGAAGGTAGGTCCCGAATATTGATCTCTTCTTCCACATGCTCTTTTCACGGGTACTTGATTTACGCCCCTTTCCATACGCAACATCCAAATCCTTAACAATGTCATGAACATCTCTCCCGCCAAACGCCTTTGAGCTGAACCATTTTCGCTCCTTCCGTCAAAAGTTGCTTCATCTTGCGATATGGGTGATTCCTCCAAGGAACCTACGGTGACGCATGTACACGGTTTTGCGGGAGTGATTGACCATAAACTCTCTGGTCAGGTTCAAAACCGAATTTAAAAATCGCTCGAATTAGCAGACGGTTTTCGCAAAAACCGCTCAAAACCGCTAAAACCGAAGGTTTAAAATCAAAAATTTGAAATTTTTGAAAAATCGAAATCTGTTCTCCGCGGTTTTTCACGAAAACCGCCGTTTTTTCGAAAAACCGCTTCGGTTTTGACGAAAACCGATCCGCTATTTGAATGTTCTTCAAAACGGTTTTGAACGGTTTTGATTTAAAAACCATGTTTTTGGCGAAACCGCGTTTTTCACGAAAAACCGCCACATAATTTTTTTCAAATTTTTAAATTTTAAATTTTCTTTTTAATTAGAACGGTTTATCGAAGCGGTTTTGAGTTTCGAACCGTCGCAGAAGGTTTTTCGCGGTTTCTGAGGTTTTGACGAATTGTGAACACCGCTCTCGGATCATCTAAGCAAAGGAGTGTGCTTTGGTTCCTTTTGTACTGCCCGACAGTTAGCAAGGGCAGGTAATCATTTATGGTGCGTAACAACAAGCAAAGGCAAAGTAAAGTTCTCTCGTTTGTACGATCCCATACGTGTACCCGGAAACCACAAGTGTTTTTAGATCTTCCACCAATGGAGCTAGGTACACATCAATATCGCTCCTGTGTTGTTTCGGTCCTTGGATAAGCAGCACAACATAATGTACTTCGCTTCATACACAACCAAGGAGGAAGGTTGTAGATACAGAGATTTGAGCCAAATGCTATGCCTACGCTCATGTTACCGAAAGGATTCATTCCATCTCAGACTAATCCAAACCTTATATTTCTTGATCCGCACCGAATTCTTGAAAGCTCCTGCCGATGTTTCTCCTTTGGATGGAATCAGAGGGTGCCTTAGCATTCCATCATTCTTACGCTCCTCAAAGTGCCAATGCAACAGCTTTTGCCTCCTTTGGGTTCGCAAACAAACGCTTCAAACGGGAATTACAGCAGATACCATGCCACCTTAGCAGAGGACCTTTTTCACCTCAATGCTCTCGCCATCATCATCTGAATGACTCTTACGCTTGTACCGGATGCGCTGCACACCGGACATCTATGCAAGTTTGTGTACTCTTTGCGACAGATCTATCGCTTGGACATGCATGTATTCTTTCTACTTCCATTCCCAAGGGACAAAGAACCCGCTTGGCTTTGTAGGTGCTTGTCGGCAACTCGTTTCTCTCGAAGCATGTCCGCCAATAGACGAATAAATATTGTGGAAACTCTTTGTCGGACCAACCGTTGCTTGCCTTCAATTTGAGTAGTTGAAGCACGGATGATAACCTTGTGTATTTCAACTTGCACCCTACTTAACAAAGGTTTCTCCAAGTCCTCCATTAAGCCCTCGAACCGCCCATATTCCCCGTCATCAAGGTTTCTTCGCATCGCGTAGCATCCGATTCAAATTGTCATCGCGGCAACCTGTCCTCATCGGAAGCACAATCGATATGATCATCCGACATATCATTGACATCGCCGATTTATATTAACACTACTTGTCGCTTCTCAGATATTATGCTCTTCGCCATAAGCGGTCCAACATGTATAGCCCCTTTGAAACCCCTTCAATCAAGTGTGCTTCGATCTCTACTGAAGTTTCAAACATCTTGATTTTCGCAATCAATGCACTGACATGACATGAATTGCACCCCTTATTAAACATATCCTCCTCTCGCAGCTCTTTTGAAAGTGGAGACGCCATTAAGGTACTCAAGACTCAGACGGTTTCAACAGACATCCAACTTCGATCCATCTACGCTACACATGTAACACTTTGTGTTAAATATTATGCACTGTGTAGGGCGATGCACACATTCTTAAACTAATTATGCAATTACATACCTTAATTACATCACAAAGAAATAATTAACACAATTCAAATTAATCTTCAATATAATAATGAAATTAGAACCCATTACTAACCTTACATCACCAAAAGACTTGAATTGATCTATAAGCTAGATCTAAACAATCTTTAAATTCTATACTTAACAAGCTAGATAGCTACATCATGATCGAATATTATATTATGCAAATAGAACCATTACTAGCTAACCTTATACATCAAACAACCAACACATGGTTCTACAAGCTAGATCTAAAAAAATCATCAAATTCCTTCCTTATCAAGATAGATGTTGAATATAATACAATTAAAACACATTACTAACCAAATATCACAAACAACATATGGATCCAGCTACAATTAAACTAGATCTAATCAAACAATCTTTAAATTAATTTTGTCCTAACAAACCTAGATATTGAATTCGATGCGCATGCAATTAGAAAACTCATTACTAACCTTAGATCACCAAAATCAAATGAATCTAATATCACCCTTCGAAATCAATGGCTTTTTCACAAAATCGCCTCACTTCCACAAACCGCCACTTAGCATAGAAACCAAACCCTATAAACGAAGTGGATGGATCGAGGCTCTGTTTTTACGGGAGACGGTATTATCACAGACGGTTTTATATTACAGACGTCTGTGATAACTAATTATCGCAGACGGTTTCTAAATATAACCGTCTGTAATGATTATCAGATATTACAGACGGTTGTGTTATATAACCGTCAGGAAATCACTGCACGGTTTTACTTCAAACCGCTCAGATTGAGTATCAGACATCACTGCACGGTTATATTTAGAAACCGTCTGTGATATTTTTTGTATCACGACGGCTGTAATATAAAACCGCTCGTGATATACGACCGACGGTTTGAGTACATAACCGTCTCAGTGATGTTCTGATATTACGACGGTTTTTCAAAACCGTCTGTGATCGTGCGTCTGATATAAGCCTCGCTGTAGTAGTCGATAAAGAATTTTTGAATGAAAAAGTTGAGGATTGCAATTCAAAGAAAATTCTTTTGTAGGCAATAGGAGCATGGGAATATCTCAAGGTATATATGTCCTGTATTTAAGTATCCAAACACCTCCGTTTAATCTTTCATGTAGTAACTCTAGCCTATACGTGCCAACGATTTCCAGACATAGTACCTCAATTCTAAGAGCTTTTCTTTCATCAGTTACATACTCAGATGCGCTCTAAAGAGGGTGAAAAGAAGCGTGGTTACCTTATGCTGGAGGAACTTCGCCAATTGGCAGATGATACAAACACCTACAAGACCGTTGGTAATAAAGATTTGTCTTTCACTTGGTAATCCTGTTGTGCTATCTGAAGCAAAGATTGCGCGTGTTTCTTGTCTATTTTTGCTAGAAATGTGTTAAAGACCAATGCCTTCTTTGCTAACATGCTACCAAAAAGTAATGTCCAAACATGTGTGTAGTAGTACCGAATGATGAAACTCATTGATTGGTGGCAATACTTACTGCAGTCATCTAAAGTTGGTTCAAGTTTTGATCATCTACTCTGAACTTATGAAGAAATGCACTAAAAAAAGTTCTGTTGACTGATCCTAATATATACTTTTAAAAATGAATGGAACTAGCACATTATTATGTTAGCTAGAAGTTCTAGAAATCCATCCTGTACTATTATTGTAGTAAGCATTTTATTTTCGATTGATCTGTAGTTGGAGAGGAAATTTGCGGGCCTACTTTGTTACAAGTGAATATAGGTAGTATGATACCGATCTTTTTGGCTCTTGTGGCTGCAGCCCAATAGCTGAGTTTGTTTAGGCTGGAGCTTGAGCTTATTTGGCTGAAGCTGGAAGAAACTGCTGGAGCTGGATGAGGATGGCAATTTTTCGTAAATAATAGTTAAGTTGTAAGGGTACCAGGGAAGTGGGATTTTTAGAAGCTCCAGCCACCCCGAGAAGCATCGTTTTTCTTGCTTCTCTCGCGTAGTGCAAATTGGGCTAGAAGCTTCTTCTCTCCGTCTGGCTGGAAAAATACTGTTTGTTTTGACTTGTGGCTTATAGAGGTGTAGAAGCCAAATAAGCTCAAGCTCAAGCCTAAACAAACTGAGGACACTCAAGAAAGCAGCTTAATGGATTTGTAATGGAAACTTATCCTGGAGGTTTATCATTGGTTCCATGCCTTGCTTTATGTGATTTCCAGCCATTGCTATTGTGATGCCTTGCTTTATGTTTTTTGTTATCATTTGTTTATTCAGATCTTTTCTGCTTGGTGCGCTTGGGCAGTCTGATATTCAGCACAATTTGGTCCGAAGTGCTAAGGTTTTTTCAGATTCAGTCTGCTGTTCATCTTCCGAAAACGGTAACAGTTTTTCCAGAGTATTGGTAGTTTCTGCGAAGTCTGCAATTGATCATTTGTTCTTTCTGATATTGGTTTCTTTCAGAAGTAATCTAATGTGTTCTCCCTGCAATGTCAGAGCTTAATTTCTTTAGGTCTCGATCAGTGACTTTTGCAGGGCCATCATCGGGAGTTTCTCCGGTGCAGTTATCGTTTAATGGGGTATGCGGTGGTGCTCGGGGATGTTCTGCTCGAACTCGGGTCGCTCCTGCAATTCGTGGGGGTAGTTGGCCGTGGAATAACAAGAGCTCATGGAAGGGTCCTCTGCCGAAATCCCGTTCCACTCCATTGCCGATGCTGCGAGATTTTCTTGATCCCAAGCTTGCCCAAGTTCAGTGCAGTATTGGTGTTTCATCGTTTCAGAATCTTCGGCCATGTGGTTTGCAGCACGATCCTAAAATTCCGTTGGTTCAAATTTCGAATTCCGATTTTGGCAGGTGTTCGCAGGATGGGCCGCAGTGCTGTTTGGGCTTTTTGTCTGCATGGGCAAGACGTAATCCGGTTTTAGCTTCTCTTCATAGAAAACTCTCTGGAAAAACTTCTACCCTTCATACAAAACTCTCCGGAAAACCTATTTCGTCTGAAGGTCGCCGTTCTTATGCGGCTGTGGTCATGGCGGGAGCTGCGTCTGGGTCTTCCGGTGGTGGGGGTGCAGAAGGAGGGGAGTGGCGATTTGGACGCAATTATGGAGGTTAGTTTCCTCTTAGATCATTTCGTGGTGGCGGTGGCAGACTTCCTAGGTCATTTGGGAAGGGGCGTGGTTGGGAGTGTCGGGAGGAGGTTGGTGGCCGTGGTTGGGTGCATTTTCTGTCTGGTGGTCGTCGAGGTGGCCGGGTTGGTGGTTCCGGTTTGCATATTGGAGAAGGCTCAAGTTCTGTTGTATCGGCAGGTGGTCAGGGTAAAGGCATTGGTGGCTCTCGTGATTTTGTCGGAAACGTTATTTCTTCTGAAAGTGCAGATAGGCAGGGGCAATTTGTTGCTGATAAGGGGGAGTCGGCTGGTGCTCAATCAATGAAGCATAAGGGATTGCAACCGATAGGAGAGCCGATAGCCAAGAAGAAGAAGCAGTTTGTGATTTGTTGTGAAATTTGTGAGGAGGAGCATTTTACCCCTCAATGTCCTTTGTTGCATGGACCAAAACCTGCTGCTATGTTTTGTGGTTTGGCTGGAGATGGTTTGGGGTTTTTTCATATTCTGTATTCGGCAGCAACTAAGGTCCCTTGAAAAGCATCAGCAACAGCTTTGATCAAGATTATTGAGGGAGTAGTTACTGCAGATCTTGTCAAGAAGGAGTTGGCATGATTTATTCCGATTAAATGGGATTGGGTGGTGCGGGAGCATGGGCCAAATGCTTATATTGTGCCTTTTCCATGTCAAGTGGAGTTGCAAAGGATGATCTCTATGAAACGACTTCGGACGGATAATAATGAAGGGTTTATGTCATTTGAAGAATGGAATCATGAGATCAAACCGAAGTCCAGATTGCAGAAAGTCTGGGTTCATGTTTATGGGGTGCCATATGAGATTAGATCATTCTTGCCTTTGTTGGCAGTGGGGTCCATCCTTGGTGCTACTCAACTGGTTGATATGAGATCAATGCGTAAGACAGGGGTGGTTCGGCTTCTGGTGATAGTACTTGATGTGAATTGTATTCCGGATGATTCAGATATAGTGGTTGATGATTGCCTGTATGAGATATTTTTTAAAGTGGATAAAGTAGTGTCTGATAATTCTCTAGAATCTGAGATTGAGGAGGGGGATGTTGAGCTGGATGATCCGCAAGGGGAGCAGGATGCTGTGATGGATGATGCTACGGCTTTGGATAAATCAAGCTCTGATGGGGGGGCTCGGCTTGCCAATCCTTTGGCTGCTAATGTTGGCTTTGAGGCGCAGGTCTAGGAGATGCAGAGGGATTCAGAGATGCAACTGGTGTCTTCGGTCATGCAAGTTGTTCCTATTAGCTTGGACGATTCATTTGGCAGTAAAGGGCTCAATCAAGACAAGTCTGATCATCAGTTCTTTCTTCAAAAAGGTGCTTCGGTTGAGGTTGAAGGGGCCAATAATCTGGATGACACTAGTGGTCTTGAGGTGCAAAATCAGGATCTGCGTAGGGAGATGCATTCGGTGGCAGGGATGGCTTTGGTGCAGAAGGGAATTGATTTGGCAGTCTCTGATGGGGGGGCTCGGCTTGCCAATCTTTTGGTTGCTAATGTTGGCTTTGAGGAGCAGGTCCAGGAGATGCAGAGGGATTCGGAGATGCAACTGGTGTCTTCGGTCATGCCAGTTGTTCCTATTAGCTTGGACGATTCATTTGGCAGTAAAGGGCTCAATCAAGACAAGTCTAATCATCAGTTCTTTCTTCAAAAAGGTGCTTCGGTTGAGGTTGAAGGGGCCAATAATCTGGATGACACTAGTGGTCTTGAGGTGCAAAATCAGGATCTGTGCCGGGAGATGCATTCGGTGGCAGAGATGGCTTTGGTGCAGAAGGGAATTGATTTGGCGGTAGATCGTTTGTTGGATGAGATTTCTAGCAAGGTGATGGCTGAGGATGTCTCTGGTGTTAGTTGGGGTGAGGAAACAAAGGGAATGTCATTTGTTGAGGAGTTGAATGATGATCTTCAGGTGGGTGAAGTAACGGCTGTTGTAGGGTCTCCCATGTTGGCTCCAGTGGTTCAGAAGGTTGCTGCCATGGGAGTGGATCAGCAACAAGTTGGTCCTTGTTTTTCGCAGTATCATGGTCTTCCTCGTCAGACATTGCAAGCATTGGCTAAACAAAATGGTATTCGTGCTAATAAGTCTAATGAGGCCATGGTAGTTGCTCTTGAGGCGTTGAAGGTGGTGACTGGCATTGATCAGGTTCCTAATGTGTTGGCTGGGAAGTTTTCTGGGGCGAGGAGATCTAGTAAGAGAATTGCAGCGCTGGGAGATGGGGAGTTGATGGAAAAGGCGCAGTTTCTTGCAGCTAAGAAGAATATGGAATTGCCATCTAAATCAGGTAATTTATCATTCATATCTATGTCAGATTCTGTTATTTCATCTAGAATTTCCAACCTAGGGGTTTCTTTGGGTAGAAATGATAGTGAAATTAGTTCTTCCATTACGTTAATTAAAAATATTGAAATTGATAGGCTTCAAGTTTCTAGTAAGGAATCCAAAATTAAGTTTAAATCTTCCTCACCAAATATTAACCTGGTTGAGGTAGATGAGGATGATTTTGATGCTAGGCTCAATCATATTAATGAAGATTGTGAAGAGCTGGGGTATGATGAGGGATATGATCACATTTGTTGTGAGCTCAATGTGAGTCCTCGTCGAAAGAAATATAATTCGCGGAAAATGTATAAGGTGGGTCGTATAAATAAAAAACCCACAACGCCATCCAAATTGTGTTTTAAATGAAAGGGGTCTTCTGGAATAGCAGAGGTCTCGGAGACTTGGCTAAACATGGTTACTTGGAGGATTTGGTAAAAGAGAAGCAAATTGATTTTATTGCTCTCATGGAAATTGGTCGGGCTCAGTTCCTAGATGTGATCTTGAGGAAACTTTGTGGCGGTAGGGATTATATTTGGCATTGTATGGCTCCTCATGGATGTTCAGGTGGAATTCTTCTAGGAGTTGATATGTCTATTTTTGATATTGGAGGTATTGATGAGGGGAATTTTTATGTCAAGTTTACACTCAGGAATAAAAATGATGATTTTAAGTGGGCGCTATATGTTGTTTATGGTCCTGCTCAACAACATCATAAAAAGGCTTTTTTAGTGGAAATGGCTCAGGTATGTGGCAAAGAATCATTACCATTCATTATTGGTGGTGATTTCAATATTATGCGTAGGCTTGAGGACAAAAATAAAACTAATTTTGAGACTAAGTGGCCGAATTTATTTAATATGGTTATTCAATCTCTTGATCTCAAAGAGATTGAGTTGTCTAGTCGTCATTACACTTGGGGTAGTAGTGGAAATGATCCCACTTTTGAGAAACTTGATAGGGTGTTAGTAAGTACGGAGTGGGAATATAAATTTCTCGTTTCAATGGTTGTGGCTAGAAATAGAAGCCAATCGGATCATATACCGTTACTTTTGAATACTAGTGCGTCCTCACATAGTTCTCCCCAGCGGCTTTTTAAATTTGAACGGGGGTGGCTTCTCAGAGAGGGTTTTTACGATTTGGTTGTGAATGTTTGGCATTCAGAATTGCGAGGCCAAACGGCCATGAAAAGATGGCAATATAAAATTAGAACTCTGAGGCAATATTTGAGAGGATGGGCTAAACATGTTGCTGGTCATAATAAGAAAGAGAAAAAGGAACTTATTGGCATGATTGAATCTATCGATAAAAAGGCTGAACTAAATGTGCTTTCGGACCAAGATATTCTTCTCAAACATTCCCTCAAGGATCGGTTGATTCATTTGTTGAGAGAAGAGGAAATAAAGTGGTATGAACGAGCTAAAGTTAAGAACCTGTTGGAAGGGGATGATAACACTCAATTTTTTCACTTGGTTGCAAATGGTAAACATAGAAAACAAAGAATTTTCAAGTTAGAACAAGAAGATGGATTAATATTTGGTGATGTTAAGTTGAAAGAATATATTACAAGCTATTATAAAGGGCTTTTTGGTCCTCCTCAAGATAATAATTTTAGTATAGTTGAGGACCATGTTGTTGACATTCCTCAAGTGACTGAGGAGGAGAATAGATTTCTAACCTCCCCTTTCACTGAAAAAAAGGTAAGGGAGGCGGTTTTCCAAATGGAACATAATAAGTCTCCTGGTCTTGATGGATTTCCGGCTGAGTTTTTCCAAGTTTTTTGGGAATTAATTCGAGGGGATGTGATGGCTCTTTTTAATGATTTCTTTGAAAATAGTCTACCGTTATTCAATCTTAATTTTGGCGTAATTACTCTTCTTCCAAAAATTAAGGATGCTATAAAGATCCAGCAGTATAGGCCTATTTGTCTGTTGAATGTTATTTTTAAAATTTTTACTAAGGTGGCTACTAATAGGCTTTGTGGAATTGCTAGGAATGTTGTGCATCCATCTCAGACTGCTTTTATGCCGGGTCGAAATATTATGGAGGGGGTTGTGATTTTGCATGAGACTATTCATGAATTACATGCTAAGAAACTTAATGGGGTAATTCTAAAAATTGATTTTGAAAAGGCATATGATAAAGTTAAATGGTCGTTTCTTCAACAAACGTTGCGTATGAAAGGTTTTTGTCCGAAATGGTGCCAATGGATTGAAAATTTTGTTTCTGGTGGTAGTGTGGGCATCAAAATTAATGATGATATTGGGCACTACTTTCAGACGAAGAAGGGTCTTCGACAAGGAGATCCCATATCTCCTATTCTTTTCAATATAGTTGCAGATATGTTGGCTATTTTGATTAAGAGGGCAAAGGAAGATGGACAAATAAAAGGTGTCATACCTCACCTTGTGGATGATGGTTTGTCTATTTTACAATATGCTGATGATACCATTTTGTTTATGGATAATGATTTGGAGCAAACTAAGAATATGAAGTTATTACTTTGCATATTTGAACAATTATCTGGTCTAAAAATAAACTTCCATAAGAGTGAAATATTTTGTTTTGGTGAGGCAAAACAATATGAGGATGAATATACTCAACTATTTGGTTGCGCAATTGGTGCATTTTCGTTTCGACATTTAGGGATACCAATGCATTATCGTAAGCTTCGTAATAACGATTGGAGTGCAGTTGAAGATCGATTTAATAAGAAATTAAGTACTTGGAAGGCTAAGCATTTATCCTATGGTGGTCGCTTAGTATTAATAAACTCAGTACTTAGTAATCTCCCAATGTTTATGTTGTCCTTTTTTGAGATCCCTAAGGAGGTATTAAAGAAACTGGATTTTTATCGATCAAGGTTTTTTTGGCAAGGTAGTGGTAAAAAGAAGAAATATCATCTTGCAAAATGGGACATTCTTTGTCATCCTAAAGATCAAGGAGGGTTAGGTATAACTAATCTGTTGATTAATAATCGATGTCTTTTGAGCAAATGGTTGTTCAAATTGTTAAATGAAGAGGGGACTTGGCAATCTTTACTTAGGAATAAGCATTTGTATTCGCAGACCTTGTCTCAGGTTCGGATTAAATCTAATGATTCTCACTTTTGGAAAGGACTCTTGAAGGTTAAAGACTATTTTCTAAGTTGTGGATTGTTCCAAATTAAGGATGGTTCACAGACGAGATTCTGGGAAGATGTTTGGGTAGGTAATTGTTCCCTAAAGGAGCAATTTTCTAATCTATATAATATTGCTATTAATCCTCATATAACTGCGGCGAAGGTTTTTGATCATGTGCCACTTCATATTTCTTTCCGTTGAGCATTAGTGGGGGACAGATTAAATAGTTGGCTTCGCTTAGTTACTACAATTGCTCATATTCAGTTATCACGTGAGAAGGATGTTTTTATTTGGCAGTTATGTAAAAATGGTCAATTCTCGGTTTGATCTATGTATCATTTTAAGATGAATCGGGGTTCTCCTTTTGTCCATCATTTCATCTGGAAGCTGAAGGTTCCTTTAAAAATTAAGATTTTCCTTTGGTATCTTCAGCGTGGCGTTATATTGACAAAGGATAATTTGGCTAAGCGAAACTGGGTGGGCAATCAAAGGTGTTGTTTCTGTGATTGTAATGAAACAATTAATCACCTCTTCTTCGATTGTCATCATGCTATATCTATTTGGAGAATAATTCATTTAGCTACTGGGCTCAGTCCTCCTATTTCAATATCTCATATGATGAGGGATTGGCTTAATGGTATAAGGAAGCATCATAAACAACAGATTTTTGTTGGTGCGGCGGTTATTTGTTGGGCAATTTGGTGTGGTCGTAATAATATTGTATTTCAGAATAAACGTTATACTTCTTTTTTGCAGACCATCTTCAGGGGAACATATTGGTTGAGGTTTTGGGCGCTTTTACAGCGTGAGGAGGCAAGGGAGGAGATTCGTTCTGTGTGTTTGCGTCTCGAAATTGTTGCAATGAAGCTTCTTGCTCATAAGGGATGGCGGCATAATTATAGACTTTGCTATCCTTAAGTTTTGGTGTATTTTTGTTATGACTCTTTCGAATTAGTGCTGATGAGCGGCTGCAAATTTTGTAATAAACTGGGCTGTGTGCTTTGGCAGAGGCCGGAGATAACTCCTTTTTCTAAAAAAAATTGTTTTTGTGTAATGAACATTCCAATTTCCAATTGGTTAACTTTTGATGACTTCCACCATTGCACATTGAGTAATGCAGTCATCCAAATTTGAGTCAATACCGAATATTTTGCTTTCTGTAGGTTTTGATGGCTTCTTCTTTTGTTTGCAGGAAAAGTCAAAGGAAATCAAGAAGATCAGTTTTTACCATGGAGAGTCACTTTCGTGCTCTTGTATGGTTTCTTAATATCAATTTACTTCTAGGTTTATTTTGTTGCCAAAATCACTACTGCTGAATGAACAAGAACAAAAGCTAAACGACAGTGAGAGTGCAATAGCATCGATACAGGTATGCCTGAGACTCTAATTCCTTTTCTTATCTGATTGTGTTGAAATTCCTATGGTAAAATGCTGGATTCCTCGCTTACATACGGTGTATCATATGATCTGACTTCCAAAGAATACCTTGAGAAACAGTTGGCAGAAGTGGAGAACAACATAAGAGAGCGCTGCTTCAGCAAGACCCTGGTCTGGCACGCCAGATTCTCTCAATGAGTGTTCAGTGAAAAGTTCTCGTTTGTGGTGTTTAGAATTTATTTCTAGATCAGATGCAATGTTAGAATTTGATAATGCTGCAAAGTTTGCTTTTGCCCCTTTTGAGAGGGGGCAGTGATTTGCTGTAGTTGGTTTCATGTATAAACAAGAGTTCACAGTTAGCTTCCTGCATCATGGCGTGGAAAGCATTTGTGCCGGAGGGCTGAGGCAAAGCTTTTTTAGTTGATGCTGGAGTGAACAATCCTTGGCTTAATCTTGTACGATGTCGAACTGCCATGAATTGCATGAATATTTTGGTATGGAAATCAAAACTCTTCGCGTGTCTGAGGAGCTCACCTGTCAACAAAAATGCCTGAAGAACTCAGAAGATGGAAATCTCCGTTGTTTCATCCGAAGTGTGCGCACATGTTGGGACATCACTGAGTTATTTTGCAAAATTATCACCTATATCAGTTTCCTAGCAACATTGATAGCAAGTTTCCTAGCCACATTGGTAGTGATACCAAAACAGACGCCAGATTTTTCACCAGTAAGAAGGAAATGCAATCTCCAATGCGCCACGGTTCTGGTTTCTTTAGGGTTGGCAGGCGATGGCTGCTATTTCTCCATCATCAACATAAAGAGAAATACCTTACTGGAATGATATAATAATAACTCAGGTACAACAAAAAATAGACACGTACCACCTGATACATTATCCAGCACACCAGGATACGGACATTACTGGAATTCAGATATGAAAGAAGAAACAAAAGCATTAGTTCACGAACAAGTCATCCAACCCCAATTACAAGTTCTAGATCAACAAAATCCTTTGAACCACCAGTACCATCGATTGAACCAACAGAAAAGAAATAAGCACGTTGAAAAGTAGTGTTCTAGCAGCTAGCTCCCTGAGTGCTTGATAATGATTTTGTCAAGAGATGCCACATTCTCTCTCTCTCTCTCTCTCTCGCAACATTGATTGATAAAAACGACATACCGTATCATGAAGTGGAAGAGTAAGCTCCTCTAACATAGGCGAGTGACGAAGGAAGCAGAGCACCGGATAGAAGTCGTCGGGAAAGTGCACCATTCATCAACCGATAATCTCTCCGGATTGTGGAACATAAGGTAATTATGTATTTCTCTCTCTAATGTAGCCTACGTGTTTGAATAAAATTTTTTTTGATTCAATATTCAAGTTTGGACAGCAGAAGCAGAAAGTAGTTAAAATTATGAACAAATAATAGCCTTTTTTGTTAGACCATAAAGGGGATATAAAATGCTTTAGCTACATTAATTTGTAGATAAGAATGCTTTAGCTACACTAATTTGTATATAAGCTCGTGAGAATTCTTTTAATGTATGAATCTATCTTGGATAAAGCCTAAAAGGCAGTCACATGCAAATTTCTCGCTATAAACACGTAAATATCAATCAACCAGGCATCAGAAAATACCTCTCCCAGCGTAGCAGACAGCTTCAACTTTGTTACATAAGAGAGGCCACTAAGCATACAATTGTTACCTTGAGTGCTACCGCTAATAGAGTTGTCAGTATCTTTTAGGTTGATTGACGCCACATTCAAGGATGCATGTTCTTGAACATTGGACCAGTTTGGGTCTTTTGTCCCACAAAAACCAAATCAACCAGTTTGGGAGCAGTGATCAGAATGTCCTCGACCCGAATATCACAGTTTTGGATGCACATTTTCTTCACTGATCTCATGAGATATCAGGCGCATCGACGATGATATTTATAAAATGTAGATATTCCAACATAGGGCATGCATTAACCGGCCCAAAGCAGTGTTTCCCTAGACGTTAGGCTCGCAGCACACCAACACACAAGCTGGCTGTATACGTATTGCTGCCTCCGGATCAGAGTGAGAATTTATCCAACGGCGTTGCGCATCACGAAACAGCAACGAGTGGTACACAAACCGGCTGAAGTCACAGATTTTTTTTTTTTACAAATTTCCAATCACGGCCTGAAATATCATCATTCTGTAGTCGCAAGATCTGTACCCTATGATTCTACACAGGATCACGATGGAAGTAGCTGACACGATCTCCAAAGGATTCGAATCCCGATCCTGACAATGTCGTTGGTCTTCAAATTAATGATACTTGACTAGTTAGGGCGGTTCCAACCATCTATCTCAGTTGGTGTCTATAAAGTTAATTATACTGTCAACTAAGTAAAAATCTGATATAGCATAGGAATTAAGGAAGGGAGAGAAGGAAAAACAAAAAAATCATGTCTCATGCAAGAAACTGGGTCGGTGCGGGCACCAAGACGCAAGAAACGAGCAAAATCGAGATTGAACGTTTCTGCGCGCTGATCAAACTGTGTTTGTGGTGCATGCATTGGTTTATTGCTCTCTCTCTCCTCTAGACACTGCTCATGGAAACCATGGGTTGAGAAACTATGCATTGGTTTATTGCTTTCTTTCCTCTAGACACTGCTCATGGAAACCATTGGTTGGGACTGCCCGAAGGGCAGTCTTAATGCTCCATGTCAGCTAGTTTCTATAGTATTAATGGAGCTGCCACATAAGTAAATTGGTGACATGGCAATAGAGTTATTGAGGTGAGAGAGGAAAATCGTTTCTCATGCAGGAAACTAAATCCTCTCGTAGACCAATGCACAAAGAAACTAGACAATTTACGTTGTGAGCAGAATCGTGGTTTCCATCCCCTTCCTCCTGGATCCGATGCGCTGAATGGTATGCATGAAGTCATTAAATTTTTCTCTACATAGAAACTATACATTAGAGAGACTAGGCCTAAGTTAATATTTATTGCACTTTCTCTCCTCTAAAAATCACTCATAGAAACTATGGATTAGGATTGCCCGTATTGCCTGTAGACAGACTGCGAGAGGTGAAGCAAACTGGCTTCGCTTGTTGTGGCCGTGCTTAATGCTTCCACCGAAATTCATGGCCTGCTGCGCACAGCTAGCCGAGAACGTGACTATAACTTAAGCTCATGGCCAATGGTCAGTCTCCGTCAGTCGGGAATCAGGATCAAGATCAAGTGGATCCGGTTCCTGTGTAGCCGAGAACGTGACTATAACTTAAGCTCGTGGCCAATGGTCAGTCTTAAGCTCATGGCCAATGGTCAGTCTCCGTCAGTCGGGAATCAGGATCAAGATCAAAGTGGATCCGGTTCCTGTGTAGTTGACAACGTGACTATAACTTAAGTTCATGGCCAATGATCACATGCAATTTTTTGTTAAATTTATTTTATAAGAACTTGCTTTGATATTCATGTACTCTTCAAAGTGAACGAACTGCCATTTTGACAACTAAATTTTATGATCATATTTTTCATTAAAAAAATCTATAAAATTGTGAGGTAATTGTGAAAGCATTTTTTATGACAATTTTATCTTTACAATTTTTGTATCTCCAGACTGTATATATATTTGGTCAAAGTTAATACGATTTGACTACACGCATTATTTTGAATGAGAGGCTTGCACCAAGCTAATTAAGCTGCATATTCCAAGACAAGTTATGGAACAACATCTTACGTCAATGAAAGTAAAAAAAGAAAATTGCACTATATATTCTAATCCAGCCGCCGCCGAGACGAGCCGGCCAACAGAGCTCCCAAAACGTAGTGCAAACTACAAGCGGACAGAAAATAAAGCCTAAGGAAAAGAAAAAAAATAACAAAGAAAAAGTCTATTATCTGTACTCGAAAACATAGCTGTATTCACTGCACAACTCTTATCATTTAATTGTTCCGATAAATTTGTTACCATGTAAGCATAAAAAATAAAAACTGGTTAACATGTAAGCATTGAGAAAACTAACCATTTTACAGAGGTGAAGGGCCGTTACATTTGCAGAAACATGAAAAGACTAGGAGTAGTAAACAAATACTACAAGCAGGAGTAATATAAAGGGTTAATTGGATATATATCACTGTAGGAACCGTTTATTCGAGATTTGCTATCGTTTCTTTGATTTTTCGAACGATGTCATTATGAAACCGTGCTTATTCGAAATATGCCACCGCTCGTGACACGTATCCCGTCCGGTCACGACTCAGCCCATTCGGACGATTTTGCCCCTCCGTCTATTTTGTTTTATATTTAATTTAAGGCTAAAATAGTATTAATATTTTATGAAAATTTTTATCAAGATCTGAAATAGTATTATTAATCTTATATAAAGTTTTAAAAATTTTAGCTTTTATATTTTAATTTTAAAAATTCTGGTATTGCTATTTTCAACTTTATTTGTTTTCTATTTTTGAATTTCCAAAAGTTTCAATTTTTTATATTTTTACCAGAGGTAGATGAGGATCTCAGGTCACCAAGGTAAAAATCTTAGCTTCAGATCTTCTTTGGAGATTTCTACGAAATTACGACAAGACTTTAGGCAGAGGGGCAAAATCGTCCGAATGGGCTAAGTCGTGCGCTCGGTTTGACCGGAAGGGACACGTGTCGCGAGCGGTGGCATATTTCGAATAAGCACGGTTTCCTAATGGCATCGTTCGAAAAAGCAAAGAAACGATGGCAAATCTCGAATAAGCGGTTCCTACAGTGGCATATATCCAATTAACCCTAATATAAATTAAGCTTTCAGCTAGCTCTCCTTAAGCTAATCAAAGGCAGGCAGGCCAAACACTGCGGCCCTGTTTGTTTGAGGGGAGGTTAAAGCCAACTTTAACTTCTAAAAAGCCAGTAAACCCCTTAAATAGCTTAGCTTTTAAATGGCTTTTGACATAGCTAAAAGCCATATATAACTAACAAAACTCAAAAGCTAAAGCTATGCTGGACCTGCTTTTTAGCTTATTGCTGAGGGAAATTAGTTATTTATTAAAGGGTCTCTTATAAAAAGCTATAGCCGTTTTTCAGCTCAAAAAACTAAAAAACAGTTTTTCAGAAAAGCTATAGTTCCCCCCGAATAACAAGGTTGCTGGTCATTGCAGCAGTAAATCGGTTAGAGGAAGCAAGAATTGTTTGGCTAGTAGTAGCCAGCCTGCTGCATGGTTGTATGCCCATATATTCAGAAGTTACATGTAGAAATCATCACTTTTTTTAGCCTCAGGTGTAACTTTTTTAACAAATTTAGTCATCTTTCGAACGTAATTGTAAAAATAGCAATATCTTGACTGTGAAAACGTGGAAGGGTGACATGTATCAATTTTCGCACTCCCACACTTTGGAAGCCGCTCCCTACCGTGGTAGGGCGAGCGCCTCACGGCCACAGCCGGGTAGCGCAGAAGAAATCCTACCGCAGTGGAGCACGCTGCTCCTGTGATTGACCGAGCTTCCAGGGTGCTAGCCAGCTTCCGGGTTTCTAGGGCATAGCAAGGGGCACATGTCACATGCGGTCGTGCTTCTAGGGCACAGCAAAGGGCACGTATCACATGTCCCTCTTTTTACCGTGGGGGATGAGTCAATTTTGTAAATACATACATAAAAAGCTAGATTATTTTTAAAAAAAAATTCAAAGAGCTAGGTAAGCAATGGTTTCGTTACATGCACTCTATCCTCTTTTCTTCTCTTCTCGATCTAGACGAGCTGGTAGCTGGCATACAGGATACATACAATACGCAGAGGAAAAAAATGAAGGATAAACACTTATCTCGTGCCAGGCCTAGCTTTGAACCAGGTCGTCCCTGTCATGCCTCGTGCCGGCCTAAAAAGCCTGGCCCGAGTGCCTACCTCTATCCATCACCATAAAATACTTATACAGAGAGCTTTTTCACGAACATTAAATTCAATATAAACTGTTTATTTTTTTCAATCCAATGAAACATATTAATTAACTCATATTTATTTATATTTTTTTCAGTAGTAGAGTAGTATGAATACACTTAACAAATTAATAGAGAAATTTTACGATGCATTATACTGGTAGTATATAATGAGTAAAAGAAATTAGATTTAGCCAGTAATTTGTTAAGGGTATTTTTACTATCATACTAAGAAGTATAATAAATACTAATTAATATAATCTATTGGATCGAAAAAATAAATAATCCATATTGAATTTAACATATCATAAAAGAACTCAATCGATAGCTACATGTAATTTCTATTGCCTACCATGTATCACCAATATAATGTAATATAAACTTTCTCCGTATATATCTAGGTACCCGATGTTCGTCTGCACATGCAGTGTTGCGCCATGGATGTGTTTGAGCTGCCATACCACTACTACTACTACGGCTTCTGCCTTTTCTTGGCTCTCCTTGTCCATGTCGCCCTCCGCGCCGGCAAGAAGCAGCCCCGCCCGAGGCTGCCTCCCGGGCCGTGGCAGCTGCCGATCATCGGCAGTCTCCACCACCTGCTGCGCGGGATCCCGCACCGCACCATGCGCGGCCTCTCCCTCCGCCACGGCCCGCTCATGCTGCTCCGGGTCTGCGAGCGCGCGGTCATCGTCGTTTCCTCCGCCGAGGCTGCGCGGGAGATCTACAAGGGCCACGACGCCGTCTTCTCGGATCGGCCGAGCAGCCCCGGTATCGACGAGCTCTCAAGGCACGGCCAGGGGATCATCTTCGCCCCCTACGGCGACCATTGGCGCCTCCTCCGCCGGATCCTCATGACGGAGCTGCTCAGCGCGCGACGCGTCGAGGCGTTCCGGCGCATCCGCGAGGACGAGGCGATCCGCCTCATCTCGTCGCTGCAGCCGTCATCCTCGCCCTCTGGGGATCGGCTCGTGAACGTCGATGAGCGGCTCGCAGAGTTCATGGCCGACTCAGCGGTTCGCGCCATCTTCGGCGACAGGCTTCCCGACCGCGCCGCGTTCTTGAAGATGGTCAAGCAAGGGGTGGACCTCTCGTCGCTGTTCGACCTCCGCGACCTCTTCCCGTCGTCGCGGCTCGTGCGGCTGCTGCCGCGGAGTGGCGGCAAGGCGGAGCTGCACCGGCGGGAGATGTTTCGGCTCGTGGACGACATCCTCAAGACTCATGAGGAGAGGAGAGCGGCCGGAGACGGAGAGGACGAACAGGACATGATCGACGTACTGCTCAGGGTCCAAAACGAAGGCGGCATGCGAGTTTCCCTCACCCCCGGAGTCATGAGGGCTGTGCTGACAGTAAGCTCTCTTTTTTTTTGTAACTGGTGGAGGCTCTCAGAGAATACTAGAAATTCCTTTGTTAATCTAAAAAAATTGCTAAAAAATCCCACATTATTTAAAAAAGAGAGAAAATCTTAGTCATTCAATCTCATTAATTATTTTCACTCATGGTTAAGACCTATTTATCTATTCATAAGAGATATATATAATAAATCAGAGAAGTAACATAATTAGAGGCCCTCCTACAAGACCACACGTTAATTAGAAAATGTTAGAAATCCCACGTTAATCTAAAAAAGAAAGAAAAATTGCTTGAAAATTCTACATTATTCTTAAAAAGTAAAAATCTTGGCCACCCAATCTTCTTAATCATTGGCATCCACAACTTAGATATGTTTATTTATTTATAAGAGTCATAGCGACCTATTTTTTAAAAAGGAAAAACGAAATTACGCAAAAATAAAAATACGTTTAGGTCCCTCCTTGTTTTTCTCCCAAAAAATACATTCATTGACAGCTTCTACCAGCCTATTTTTTTTTTAAAAAAAAATGGAAAGCTGAATTACGCAATTTTTTCATAAATATCCGACGGACCAAATTTCGCGCGGCGCAGCGTCGCGTGACTGAATTTCCCAAAATTTGTGGAACGTAGCATCGTGTGACGAAATTTCGCACGATGCAGCATAGCGTGTGGCCTTGGCTAGTTAATATATATTGAGCGCAAATATGCCATATATCTCTTATGAATAGATAAATAGATCTAAGCTGTGGATGAAAATAATTAAGAAGATTAGATGACCGAGATTTTCTCTTTTTTAGAATAATATGAGATTTTCTAGAAATTTTTTAAATTAACGTGAGAATTTCTAGCATTTTATGATTAACGTGAGCTTCTAGGAGCCCAGGCCTCCAATTAGTAAGCCTTTCTCTTTTTTTAGATTAACGTGAGAATTTCTAGCATTTTCTAATTAACGTGAGGGCTTCTAGGAGGGCTACCAATTAGTAAGCCATGTATGAAAATGATTAAGGAGATTGGACGACCAAGATTTTCTCTTTTTTAGAATAATATGAGATTTTCTAGCAATTTTTTTAAAGATTAACGTGGGAATTTGTAGCATTTCTAATTAATGTAGGGGCTTTCACGAGGGCATTCAATTAGTATATAATAATAATGAAGTAGTCATCGACCCGTGCACCTGCACGGATTGCAATTTCTATAAATAGATATAATCTGTAACACATGCAATAATATCTTCTCATCTTCCTTTCTATTTCCTGGTCAAGCAAAGCTTTCCTTCCATACGGTACTCTCTGATTTACCACGTATTTCTTATGAATAGATAAATAGATTTAAGTCGTGGATGAAAATGATTAAGGAGATTGGACGATCAAGATTTTATCTTTTTTAGAATAATGTGGGATTTTCTAGCATTTTTTCTTTTTTAGGTTAACTTGAGAATTTCTAGCATTTTTTGATTAACGTGGGGGCTTTTAGAAGTGCCTCCAATTAGTAAGACATGGATAAAATAATTAAGGAGATTGGTCGACCAAGATTTCTCTATTTTTAAAATAATGTAGGATTTTTTAGTAATTTTTTTAGATTAACGTAGGAATTTCTACTATGTTTGGGTTTACATGGGATTTCTAAGAGAACCTCCAATAAATATATAATATGAAAAGATGTATCATATCAGGTATCCGTAAACTGAGAGAATCTTTAACCTCCGGTCATACGTACGTGAGATCATCGAGTTAGTCATACGTCTATTTGTTCCTTTAATTAAAGGGAAAAAATTAATGTTAACCTGACAATGACTTAAACCGTATGCTACTTGCGCAGGACGTGTTGGGTGCATCACTCGACACCTCGACGACTACTCTCCAATGGGCCATGGCCGAGCTGATAGCAAATCCAAGGGTGATGCAGAAGGCGCGGTTAGAGACGCGCCGCGTCCTCGTAGCTACTGGGCAAGCCAGAGTAGACGAGGCGGCTCTAAGCGACATGCACTACCTCAAAGCAATCATCAAGGAGACCTTGCGATTACACCCTCCTGCTCCATTATTCCCTAGACTGTGCCTGGAAGACCGCAAGATCCAAGGATACGACGTGCCGCGGGGGACAATAGTCCTTACCAACGTATGGGCGATTTCCAGGGACCCCAAGTATTGGGAAGAGCCAGAGGCGTTCATGCCGGAAAGGTTCGCTGGCGACCGTGCGGTTGACTTCAGAGGGGCAGATTTCGAGTTCACTCCTTTTGGCGTCGGGAGAAGGATTTGCCCTGGGATCAGTTTCTCGCATGCCAATATTGAGATCGCTCTGGCTAGCCTTCTATGCCATTTTGATCGAGCCGCCTGCCGGGTTAAGCGAGCAAGTAGACATGACGGAGGTGATGGGAGTTACGGTTAGGAGGAAGGCGGAGCTGTTTCTACGTCCCATCCCTCGTATTCTCCTTGTAGATGAATAATCCATTTACGTTTCTAGAACCACTTTCTCGATACCAATATCTATATGGGAATACGTCCAAAACATAAATATTTTCGTGCATGTACATGTGAAAAATTAAAATGTATTGTATTTTGTATCTCTGCCTAAGTAGTTCAATACATTGATTTCTGCTTAAGGGAGGGGCCAGTGGGTGATGACGCCTGCAGCTAGCGATGGCGACACTGATGTCAAGGAGAGGCGGAGGGGTTGGGGAAGGGCAGTGGTGATGTGTTGTACTATAGAAACTAACTGGCCGAATACATGGTATTTATTATGCAACTCCAATGCTTATGATTGAAAGTAGAAATGTATTTCTTATATAACTGTAACCATTCTAATTAATATATGGTACCAACATAAGAAGTGTTACTTTTCTCATCTCTCTGTTACTTTTTTTATTTGAATGATAACTGCCCTCCTTCCCTCGTCTCTCTGTTACTTTTATCATTCTCTTGTTATTCTGTCCATGATTAGAAATCTCGGTGAGATTTCACGAGATCTCGTTCTTCAGAGCTGGATGAAATTTTGATTGTCGGTCGAATTCAAAATTTCAAAAAAATCGTATTGCTACAGTAATCTCGTTTTTCAGCGAGATTTCGCCTTTACCGCCTAGCATCTCTGGATTTCAACCCAAAATTCAAAGTTTAATACCCATATTTGACCGGATTTAGGTCAATTACCCTGTAAAAAGTGATCTTCCATGATAATTTGTCGAAAACCCATTTTTGAGACATTTTTTAAAAATTATAGAAACACTGATAGATTTTTAAAAAATTGTACATACTTTATACTGATGTAAAAAATTTATGGTACTATAATAATAAGTGTAGGATCGTACATAAAAATTTTCAAAATAATTTAACTTCATTTGTTATCTTTAAAAAATCAAAAATTGAATAAACATAATTGGGACAATAACATTGTCAGAATTTTATAAATTTTCTCGTGTGTGATCATGATCCAAAATTTTTATGAGAGATTAATAATTGACTCAGTAACATTCTATAAAATTTTAAGATTTTTTGTTTGCTCAATCAAATCTATGTATGTATTGAACTTCATTTGTTATATTTCAAAAATCAAAAACAGAAAGAACATAAACGATACACTGTATTTGTAAGAATTTTATAAATTCAGTGGGGTGTGATCATGATTCAAAATTTTTATGAGATCTTAATAATTTCCTTATAATCCTTATACAAAATTTTTAAAAAATTTAAATTTTTTTATTGCTAAAGGAAATCTATGTATTGATTATCAGGTTTTTATGAGGGCGTAGGACTGTCAGAATTTTTGGAACTTCTTGAAGCTTGATCATCAGATGAAAAATTGGTAGAAACATTAATGATAAATCAGGACCATTGAGAAAAAAATTCAAAATTTTCTAACGTGTTTTGTACCATTTTTCGTTTGGTTGAAGTTTGCTGGAAAAGCTTCTATCAGCACAGTAGCACTTTCTGAATTTATAAAAATTCATGAAGCTTGATCATCATATGAAAATTTTATTAGAATATTAGTGATGCATCACAAGTATGCACAAAAAAAATCAAAATTTTCTAACGTGGTTTGTTTTATGTTTCATTCGGTTCAAACTTGCTGGTCAACGTTTTATCTGGACAGTAGCAATGTTTGAATTTTAAAAAATTCCACAGGTTTTATAATTTTCTCAAATTTTTATGACAATATCATCAATGTGTTAGGAATCTCAAAAAAAATTCAAATTTTTTGACTTCGTTTCAACCGAATTTCACCTTGCCCAAATTTACCGAGATCTTGGCAATCTCGGCGAGATCTCGGCTATACGAGTGGCAAAAAAAAACCGAAATTCAAATTCTATCTTAATATTTCGGCCGAAATTTGTTTGCAATGCCGAGATTTCGTTCTCCGGTCATGGACGGTATTTAGAGCGATATCGAGATTTCAATCCTTGGTTCTTTCACATCAAGGGAAGGATATAAGTTATGTGTAGTCACCATAATTTTAGCAATTATTCACCGTCAGCGTTGTTGGGTTGAAGCAACCGACGGCGATATCGAGATTTGAATCCTTGGTTTTATCACATCGAGGGAAGGATATAAGTTATGTGTAGTCACTGTAATTTTAGCAGTTATTCACCATCAGCGTTGTTGGGTTGAAGCAGCGGACGTTCTAATTGTCAAACAGGAAACAGCGCTGAACTACATACAGTACATTGCTTCCGTACTTGCTGCCAAGTTGATACAATGAAGGCTATAAGGTTTTTCAGGGGTGCAGCACTCCACATCCAAATTTTTAGTCTTGTACAATCATACGAACGCTAACACTGTCATTTTGGTTTCTCTACGGTCATAAGTCACAGTTTTTTTTTCTTTCAAATTTCCAATCATAGCCTGAAATATCATCATTCTGTAGTCGCAAGATCTGTACCCTATGATTCTACACAGGATCACGATGGAAGTAGCTGACACGATCTCCATAGGATTCGAATCCCGATCCTGACAATGTCGTTGGTCTTCAAGTTAATGATACTTGACTAGTTATTGCCTCAGCTTTCCTGTAGAGAGACTGCGAGAGGTGAAGAGTAAGCAAACTGCCTTCGCTTGTTGTTGCCGTTCTTAATGCTTCCACCGAAATTCATGGTCTGCTGTGCTAGAAACTAAGGCATAACTGATGCATAAACATAATCTACTAGCCTTAAGTATAATCACAAAAATAATGTGGAATTTAGGAGATTAGGTGATCGAACTGACCCGGAGATGAGGATGAAGCCATTAAGGTTAATCAGTGTTGGTGAGGACTGCACCAATGCGCGATGAAGAAAGATGGGGCACCATGATCTTCACGGCGATGGTTAGGCCCTTCAGTAGCCTCGCGCTGAAACCCTAGATCGGTTGGGTATTTTTGGAACAGAGGCGAAACTCAAGAGTTTTTTTTTCTAAATCTCATTGAGTGTCAGCCTCTTCCTGTTAAATACAGCGCTGGCTAACGGAACCAAAACCAACCATTTTTGGTAAGCTCCCGATCAGAGCGCGGTAATGGTGGAATTAACCCATAATTTTCGAACATTTTCCTTGATTTTCGGTATTTCTTGTTATGATTGAATATCACAACTAACATTCTCCCACTTGATCGAAGGCTAATATCATAAGTCCATACTCAACAGAACAGTACACTAAGATAAAGTATTACAACGATTAATCTAAGCACCGCTACAACCCCAGAATCTATAGTGCATCATTCTATCTCGATAAGATAATCATTTATTCTTAACGGGAGTTGGTTTTATTCTTATAGTCCTTTTGTGTAATGTGTTTTCATTTGTCATCATGTGCACATTAGAAAAAAGGTGAAAACAAACTTTGTAATTTCCAGAATCGAAGTTTTGAGATCTCAATTTGTCCCAGAAGTATAGGCTGTCAATAAATCTTATGCCGGCACTAGTTTTAAGACAAGCTTTTAACAGGGAATTATTAAACCAAACATGATGCATAAACTTATATATTAAACATGATACTCAATTCTTATAGGCTGAACATCAATAATTTGATTCTGGATTATATCCTTCACAACGTCATGTGTTTGGTAGCACAGCTTGATATGTTGTTACTTGAAACAAAATTGCACTCTTACATAATAAATTCCAGGATAGAATCTTAAGCCAAAATAAATTTTCTTATTCTTAAACCACAATAGTCTATTGTGGATTTGTTATTATCTAATAGTCTTATGACATACCACAAGTCTGCTTGCATCATTAATGATGCCTTAAGATATTGACTAGAGCCATTCCACAGTATGGCTCTTTCTGCAAGGTTGAAGATTTGACTTGATGTGGATTCTTAATATCAACACTCCTTGTATAATCGGTGTCTGAATAACCATCAATTTTATGATTATCAGACTTCTTATATGTGAGCATGTAATCATTAGCACTTTGCCTATGACGCAAAGTTGTCTTTAGTAGTTTTCCAGTGGTCTAGCCCTGGATTAATATCTGCCAAGTATTCTTGTTACAAACGTTAAATAAGGGCGCATACAAACTTAAGTATACATAATGTTCATGACAGCGGAACGTAAGAAAAACTTCTGTCGCCTATAATAATCGGAGTAAACTCCCTTAATATTGGACCTATCTTGGTGAATCTTAATAGTCAAAACATGAGAGACATCACCAAGACAAGCTTTAATTCTCATAAAAGAAAGAAAATATTTGGGTCTTAAACATTAATGTCCTTATCGCTGATAATCAACAAGGCATCGTTTATATTAACAATTAAGTCCATATAAACAGCTAAGAGGCTAAATTTACTCCCACTGATCTTAAGATTAAAACTTAAGGTATCTTTATATGAGGCTCGCATTATCATAAACTCCAGAATCAACTGGTGGTAGATCTATTCTCTCGGACTATCGGCATTAGAACATAAGCACAATTATGTCAAGTATAGTTTACCTTGCCTCAGAGGTCCCACTAGAATCAACATTTCTATAAACTCAGTGGTACCCTTTAGTCTTGATGGAAGCTTGACAATCCCACGCATATAAGTATCGTAATTTTCCCAGAGTGTAAGATATTGATATTAATTATCCTTAATCCTTCCATCCATTAAACTTATTGACAAGGAGAGTATCTTTAATAGAGTAAGGAATAGAGTAAGAAATTTGTTCATGGGGTTTATGTCTCACATAATGGAGCTTTTTCATTTCTCAATGAGACGTTCTACTCTTCCCCTCAAAATGTGGTACAACCATCAATACCATAATTTCGATGAACTCTCATAAATATTTCACTTTTGGTGAAGCCAATAGAGTTATCAACAAACTCAATGCTCCCCAAATAATTTATAAAAGTGTAAGCAAATTGTCTTTTATAATGGGAACATAAATTACAATATTAGAGTGGAGGGTGAAAACATAACTTAGTACTGATGGAAAACTTCCAACAGCTTCAACATTAGGCTCCTATTTATTCTCTAAGGCTTCGCTTTAAAACTTTCATAGTCTTGAGATAATGTTGGCAATATAAATACAATCTTCTATCTTAGTATCTAGCCAACTTTTTTTTATGAATGCACACATTCATGGGCACAATCATAGTTCACTTCTTATTCTTCATTATTGTTGTTACATTTTTTATGAATGACGTAATGAAGTGAATTAGAAAGGCTCCAATAATTTTTCATATCCTAACTCATTGACTTTGAGCACTCTTATGATTAATATACTGACAAGAACTTTTGAGGAGCTTCATAATACTTTTCCATTATTACCAGATAGTCATAATTTAATTGGAGGATTGCTCCTCCAAATCCTAAATTTTATGATCAAAAGGATGTTTGCTTAAATTGCTCCCACTAGTCATCAGAATATTGAATTCTTGTCAATGTCTAAGTTATTAGATGCTTCTTCTAATAGGAGCCAATTATCAACATGTAATAGCCCTGTAAATTCAAAAACAAATAAAAATGAAAGTTTTTAAATTTAAAAATGGAATTGAATAAAAACTTTAGTGTAAATCAAAATTTTAATTTAAAACAATGTCCTTTCCTCATTTTCATGCATTCTAAAATGATGAATAGCAATATTAAAAACCTAATCATGAGATTTTTATCCTGAAATCCTGACAACCTTATATATCTTTGTTAAAAATATCAAAAATTAAAACTTACATTAATGAATTTTAGAAATTCAAAAACTAAAACCAATAAAATTTGAAATTAGCAATGTCAGAATTTTTATAATTTATTTATTGAAGATAAAAATCTGAAAATTTTACATAAGCATTATTAACTTAAATAAATTTGAAAAAAATATTAAAAATAAATAAAATCGTTTGGACACTTTAATAATCAAAAACCGAATTAATAGAAATTCTAAAAATGCAATGTCAGAATTTTAATAAAATATGTACCCATATATTTTGATTGAAAATTTTCCTGGACACGTACCTTCACCTGGCCGACATCAGTAAAAATCCTCAGCAATTCTGGAGTCGGTTTTCTACCCGAAGCTTGCGGTGAAAACTTGATATGTCTAGACATTTCCCCTGTCTCGGTGGCTTACAGGTGGGTCCATGTCCTGTGCGAGCACAGCTGTCCCCTGCCGACCTTCTCTCTCTGCCAACTCGCCCCACACGTCAGCAAATCCCGTTCCTTCTCCGTTTTTCTTCTCTACTTCGATCTCCTCCGCGCCGAGAACTCCAGAGCGATTAGCTCTCTCTCTCCCGGCTCTGCTCTTCGCTAACTATCAGCCGTTGCGCACCTCCACCAGAGCAGCAAGCCTCGACAACCACTCGGCCCGAAATCTTCCCGGCACAGCCGTCTTCTTCCATTCCGGTGGAAACTACCGAAAGGGGGAAAACTGCTCGTGAGGTTCCACACTCCAAACCCGACCGAACCGGTGACACTAGAGCCTCAGCACAGCCAAACTAATTTACCCCGAATCTCTCCCAGGCGAACAAGCTTCAGTCACCTCTTCAGGTCCGGTAAGGTCCCAAGAGGGAGAAATTCTTGCGCGAAGCTCCCTACTTCGAATTAGGCCGAATCATCTGAACTAAAGCCTCCTTGTAATCACAGGAACTCAACCCAGGCGTCAATTCCAGTCCATCTTCTCCGTTGAGCCGCGCAGCCGTGTTCTCCTTTCCGCCATTAGTGCGCACGGTGAGAACACCATTTCGCATGTAATTTCTTTTAATAAAGTGCTAAAACAAGACGCTTAGGACCCACTGATGCTCATGCCGCTAAGAATTAGATGGAAGAATTAAGCTTTGCGCATTTGTGCTCACCGGCCATGGCGTCCGCCGCTTCCCCACGGTGGCGCGTCAATTCAGGTCACTCCGCAACCAATAAAAGGGTCCCCTGGGTGTGCACAGACGTGCTGATGCTCATGGTGGTGCCCATTCGCCGCCGTTTACCGCCGGCGAGCCAAAAACCGATCGGCCCTGTTCTCTATCGCTGCCGCGTGGGACCGAATAGTCAGCCGCTGGTTCGCTTGACCCTCTGCCGTGCGGGCCCGGTTTGTCAGCCGCAGTGCCGCACAGTTGCGAAGCCCCACGCGTCAGTCGCTAGCAAGCACTGCCTCACCGCCATGTGGGCCATCCATGTCAGCCACTGCGCGCCCTGATGAGTCTCTGTCTTGCGGGCCCGACTCGCCAGTCACTTGCGCCAATCCCAGTCACTGCCACCCCGGGCCCAGCTGCCAGTAGCTCAAACCGGTTCAGCCCAAAACGGAAGGCGTATTTCCAGTGAGAAAACGTAATTTTGTTATTTGGTAAATTATCTATTTTCCAGTATATTTCAAACCCGAATTACTTCAAATGCTTATAACTTTTGAACTGACTGTCAAACTTAAGTGAAATAAATTCCTAAATTCATATAAATTCATGTATATTCAAAATATGCAAAAATATTTTGAAGTTCAACTCTGTTTGTAATTTAAATTTAAATTTAAAGAATGGGATGAAAAACATGCTATACATAAAATTTATGCAAACAAACTCTAAATAAAATAAAATAAATTTTGTTAGAATCCTTATGACTTTAGGAACCTAAATATGCAAAAATAATTAGGGTTCACTATAGGAAATATTTACGTTATTGTAAATAGCAAGAAAGTAGTATAAAATTTAATTAAGTATAATTTTAGTTTCATGAATCTTAAGTTATAAATAATGAAATACATGATATTGGTATTCTGGAATTATAGAATAAATAAATACAACTCATGAAACCATTTTCAAAAGTTGTTAAAGAAATATGTATGATAAACTAACATGAATACATAATATCATAAACAGTATCATTGCTAACTATATAAAATTAATTAAGATCCGAATACATAAAATCATAAGAACCCAACCTTAAATCATGCTTGCTTTCTATGAATTATTTATATTTGGATTTTATCTGATTTCTTTTTGTCCTTATTGAAACTTGTTATTTGTCTTTTGTTGTGTTATTCGTTCGCGACGTGTAGAACTCGACGTAATTACCTTCCGTCGTCGATTGCGACATCAAATTCATTGAAGACATCAATAAGCAAGGCAAGCATCCTCCTTTGACCATGTTGATCCCAGTTTTATAAATGTTTTCATTAAATGTTTTGATTGCATGCGTATATTCATTAAACTCTGCTATATTGTGGGTAATGGTAGTTATACCTGTTGATTCCTGAAACCTCCTTGATATAAATGAATTTGTGAACCTTGATACCTTAGAACTATGGTTAGACAATATATGATGTTAATTTGGGTATACACGATGTTTAGTAATCCTGCTTAGCCATGCTTTAGACTTAGTATACATCGTATTGAGACATTGATCAAATGATATTTGGATATGCTGAGGCATGATGATGATTCTTAGACATGTTGAGACATGATGGTGATTTTTGGTTATTTTAATGAAAAATGAAAATAAAATTATAATGTTGATGCGGGCAATTATTGGCAATAGCCTGGAGTGCATGGATTTGCACGTAGATTAGGGGAGATTATTGCCCGTGTCGGATTAAGGACCGAACTAATTGTACGTTATATCCAAGTTTTTCTGTACAACCACAAGTGCTGGTATAGGACAGCCTTAACCTATTAAGTTACTTAAAACTAGCTTTGCACATTGGTAGGCCGGAGTAGTACGAGCTGTTTCTTAATGGATTGCTCGAAGGGGCGCCCACACCGAGGTGTTGGGAGTCACGTTTGCTGATACAACGGTGTACGCCATACTGCGGAGAACTTCCATCATTTCTATGCTCTGAGTTCTTCTGCCATAGTATGGGTTTACGTCCCGTGCTGGTGCAAAGTTAGGGTTAGGTAATGTAATGGTTATGTCATGACTCTCTGCGGCACACCAAAGGAAGTGTGCTAATATCGATTGCACAAAGAGTTAAGTCATGTCTTGTGGGTAAAGTTGTACACCTCTGCAGAGTGTAAATCTTTTCGAAAAGCCGTTCCCGCGGTCATGGGACACTTGGTGCGCCTGCGTTAGTTAGCTGTTTTATTTTACAAAATGTGGACTTTGATATGTGCTGTCTAGCACCATGATTTGGATTGGATATCCTTGTTGGAAAGAAATTATTTCGGATTGACATGTGATGTCAATGATTAATTCATGGAAATGATCAAAGGAACCGAGGTTCGTGAAATTTACTGTTTTATACTTATATATTAAACTGCTTTTATTTAAATTTCGTTTATGTTCTACAATTCAGTAAATTCTTTTGCAAATTAGCTTTTTGCAAATTATCCATTTAAGCATTTCCTTTGAAATGGCATGCATGTATTATAGGATTTGAAAAAGTCTTGCTGAGTACGCAAGTACTCACCCTTGCTTATATGTTGTTTTTAGGATGAAGAATCAGAATAGCTCGATGAAATTGTTCGACGCAGGATTCGGGAATGTTAACGAGTTTTTCAAGGGATTATACCTTGTCAGTTGTCTGAGGGATTGTATGGGCATACTACAAGACTTTTATTCTTCCGCTGCATTTCTCTGAATTGTAAGACTTTATTGTGTATATTACCTTTATTATTTGCAATAAAGAGTATGGATGTGATATCAATTGTTGTAAATGTGCGTACTAGCTACTGATCCAGGGACTAGTACTGTGTGCACATGAGATTTCCATTTTTGCATTTTATGTAAAAATGGGGGTCGCTACACAACATTGTGTTTATGTGCGTAATCAATAGCCTCAAGAATAATATTCTAATAAATTACTCTATTTCTTATTAGGGTACTAGAAACAGCCGAAGAATTTATGGTTGAATTGATAATAGAGATATAACACTGATCATTACTTAATATCCACAAAAATGTGAATGACTGTATGTCATGAAATTAACCATACGCTGATCAGGTTAATAACATGCTAATGACAAAGCTTAACAATTCTAATTCGCTTCACTATTGGGCAAAACGAAGAACTTAACATGAGAAAAGAATCAACAATCCATCTTCGCATCACATTTTGGCAGAAAACGAAGAATAATTGGACTCACTAATGGGAATGTCAAATGATCACATACAATGCTGGTTAGTATGTAACCATGAGACATAAAACGTAATCCTTAAATCAACATGAAATCTCTAACCAAAACTTTTCGTAGGTTCCATTTTGATTAGAGAAGCTTTGGGAATGACACATGACTATAATCAACTTTAGTCGAAATATAACCGTGTGTCACAACATATTCCCAAAACATGACTACAGTTCCAAACCGTATCACCTTTGAGTACATAACGAAAAAGAACTTAATCTATATGAATGGTACACAATTGCAAACAACTTTGGTCAGAATGCAATTATGGCCACAACATAATCCCAAAACTTCATTAAATCTCTAACTAAGACTTCTTGTTGGTTCCATCTTAATTAGAGATATCTTAATTATAATGTAGTCTTTATCATATAAATACTTGAAAATACTCAATAACTTAATTAATATGAGAATTAATTAAATGTCACATGACCCATAAAAGACGTTGGTTAGTATATAGTCATGAAGCATTTAATTAATCATAATCACATTGTCTCAATGCAAGATACATTAATAAGAGACAAAATTAATCACATGATCAAAATTACTGAGCATTAGACATTAAGTACTTAATTGCGGAAGCGTAAACAATTAATAATTAATGAGCAGTAAATTAAATGATAAATTGAAAATAAGTGAAAAACTTAAGCTCATAATTTAGGGCATAAGAAATTGTAACATATGTGAAAATATAAACAACTCAATTAGAAACATAGTACTTAACTAATCCCATCTTAGTTTATTCTTGGAATGCACTATAGTGTTATTTGTGGCCTATCTGAGAAAATATCCAAAAACCAATCTAAAATTTATGCCCAAAGATGGGCTCATTAATAATGCATGGATAAATAAAATATAATTAGTAAATATTAAAAAATAAATGTCTTGCATGAAAATTAACCCTACGTTGGTCTGATTAATAATCATGCTAATGACAAGAAAAAATTTAAAGTTCTATTTTCGCATCACCGTTGGGCAAAAATGAAAAGGAACTAAATTATCTTATGGGTGACACATGTTCATAAACAACGTTGGTCAGTATATGATCATGGTCATAACATAATCCCAATTTTAAATATTAAACAATAATCTCTAATTAAAATTTCCCGATGGTTCCATTTTAATTAGAGATAATACTTAGAAATAATCATCGCATGAAAAATTTAATTGCCAAATTAATTAATTGTCCTAAAAATTAATCATAACATAAATGCCCAAAAAATTAATTATGAAAACTAACCATAATATTAATGCTCAAGAATTAAATAATACTTATTGCTGGAAATTAAAAGTTGAATGAACAACAACAAAAATAAGGGGCTAAAACAATTATTTATAGCCCAGAATTGCATCTGACCCGACCTCTGACAAAGACAAACCGGCCCAAAGAACACTGCTTGCAATTTCAAACCGAGCCTCATTACATCGCTTCCTTAGCCCGCGTGCACAGGAAAACACGAGCCAGCAGCACGCCGCCCATCCACGCACAAGGCACTGGCCCAGCAACACCCTCGTGCGAATCTCAGCCTTAGATCGCAATCGGACGGCCACGATTTCGCGAGATCAGAACAAAATCGACGCTCGAGAAAATCCTAATCCTCATTCCACCGCGAAGCCTCCGAAAAAACCGCTGGCGACTAAGCGAGCGAAAGCCGAGTAGGATGAAGCGGCGGCGATGACAGCAAGTGGGCAACGCGACTGCGTGAAGTTGCGGGCAAGGCGACGGCAATGGCACGCACACACGAAGCGAGTAGAAGTCATGCGCGGCTCTGGCGAGGAGGATCTCAAGCCGTGAGAGCGAACACGGCGCGAAGAGGGCGGCTCATGAAAAGCTGCAATGGGGATCGGAGCGGCGGCAACGGCAACTGACCGAGGTAAGCCCCCGGAAAACCCCTTCTAAGATCATTAGGCCTTCTTGATTGATGGATTTTTGATTCGGGATTTTGGGGATGAAGGAAACTAGAGTTCCAGATAAGGGGTTTTGGGTTTGGATCTGTGTAACACCCCAAATTTTGCTTTTCTTGTGTTCAAATTGGTATTTTGAATTTTTGGGAATTTCTGGAATTTATTTGGATTTATTTTGAATTAAGCCATTTACCAAATTAATTAAATAATAGAAAAGTAAAATAAAATTTTGCTGAAAATATTTTATTTGAGTCACAAATATCTTAAAATATTTTTGGGAATTTTTCCATAATTTTTCTAGTATTTTTAAAGCCCCAAATGAATTATTTTATTTTCGGGAATTAATTTTATTAGGAAAAGGATTAAAAATCCCGTGAACAGTATTAGGCCGAGTACTGTGCGGCCCGCCCCGGAAAAACCCTAGCGCGATAGCCGTTCGATCTTCATCCAAGGGCTCACGTTGCGCCACGTCGTCAATCCGATTCGTCGCCGGATTCCGCCGCCGCCGCCCGTGTGGGCCTCGGTTTCCGCGCTTTTCACGGAAGTCGAGGGGGCTATTTATTGCGCCGCCACCCGGGTTGTGATCCCCACCTCGCGCCGCACCCGTCCGTACACCTCACGCAGCCAGAGTCGCCGTCGCCTCGCCGCACGAGCTCGCCGAAGTCTCCGAAGCCAACCGCCGAGTTCTTCGCGTCGTTTCATCGCCGTCGGTGATTCTCCGCCGTCGCCCGTGCCACCATCGGACTCACCTCGTCAAGCCGCGTCGGGAGGGCCACTTCTTCACGCCGGAGGAGCACGGAAACGCCGCCGGCCACGTCTTCTTCCTCCGCCCCGGTGAAACCTCGCCGCCACGCCATCGCCGCCGCCGCCGAAGCTCCCCATACCGTCGATCGCGCATCAACGACCCGGATTCTGCCACGTCGTCCCGTAAACAGTAAACCCCATCTTCTAATCTCCACCGTTAGATGCAAATCCGAGGGCAGCCGTAGTGCCACGTCGCCGTTCACTGTGCGCGTGTCACTGACAAGGCGGACCCACATGTCGGCCCGACCGCACCGCACCGCGGCACACGAGACGCCGACAAAGACGGGCCCACTTTGCGGCCGCGACGCACGCGTGCGTGTGACGTCACCGTTGACGTCATGCTGACGTCACGGTGGGGCCCACTTGTCGCCGAGATAAGCGAAGTCGGCGACGCACGACGTCATGCCGACGCCATCACAGAGCCGGTCGGTGGCGTCGGCAAGAAAGCCACGTGTCGTTCTGTGGTGGCGACACGTGTCATAGATGACGCAATAATTAATTTTCCGAAAAAGAAAATATTTATTTAATTCGGTTTATTGATTCAAAATGTGATTTGAAACTTCAAACGCTTATAACTTTTGCGTTTTAACTCCGATTTGAGTGATTCCAATTTCTATAAATTTGTAAAATTGGGATCTTTCTGTTTATGAATTTTAATTGAATTTTTTAGCACTGTTTGTCTACTATTTATTTATTTTATTGTTTTGTGTATACGTTACGCGTAGACGTTGAAGTCCCCGACGGTTTGAGGAGAGGTTTCGACCGAGAGCGAGCTCGGGAGCCGAATCAGCACTTTTTGAAGGCAAGTTGTGTTTGATCATGTTGAACCTATTAAAGCAAATTATTTTGATTTAAACTATTGCATGCTAATTTAATAGAAATGACTTTGAATAAGTTTTGGGATTAGTTAAATGCCTAGTTGCTATATGCCACCTTGTCATGTATACTTGTAGGCCATGAATCATTTCACCCTAGGTTGTGGATTAATAGTTGGACATTAATTATTTGCCAACATGGGTTGAGTAGATCGTGTGTAGTATGCTTAGCCCTGCCACGTGGATATTTCATGATTTTTGAATAACAAAGTTAATATTGAATTAATGAGATATGGAATGTGTTTTGTGAATGAGACATGAGTTATTGAGTTGATGATGGCACGTGGTGCAATGGTAAAGAACCGGGGTGGGAAAATGATTTAGACTGGGGCATGTGGCAAGATTGTTTCTGGTGGGCCAAGAGTGGCAACTAGGCGGTCGTATTTGGTTTTATTGGTTTTGGATGTTTAAGGTCATTCTTGGTTAGTCTTGCCTCGGTCAACTAAGGACTTAACCTTGCGAGCATTTGAACTGAGTCTTTCATACAACCACAAGCTCCGTAATGGGACGGACCTAGCTGAGTAAACTGGGAAGCCTATTCTTAGTACTGTCGTGGTGGTGTGGGGCCCGGAGGAGCGGGTGAGAACTCACATGGCGCAAGAGGGGGGCCCTAGGTGTGGTAACCAGTCCCTCTAGTGTTGAAACCTTAGCGGGCAGTACTGGGTTTAGACGGAACTTTGGAAAGGCTTTGTTACGGTTATTTGTCTTGGTGGTATTTGACTGTATCTTGTGGGTAAAGTGTATAATCTCTGCAGAGTGTACAACCTATTCGAATAGCCGTGCTCACGGTATTGAGCATCGCTCGGTGATTACAGTCAAGGGTTAGATTTTCATGAAAATGACTTGTTTATGGAAAATGCTCGGGTTGGTGATGATGAACTTGACTTAGGATGGAAAAATGATTTACGATTGAAATGTTTGTGAAAGCTATTATTCCTACTCTTTGTTTTCTTGCTTTGCAATATATTCTTGTTTATCTTGAATGTCAGCTCATGAACCATAGTCTATCCTTTGTACTAAGCCATGCATGTAGAATATTAGATTTGCATTTCATGCATGACTTGTTGAGTGCTCAAAGTACTCACCCCACAACAACACAACTTCAGTTGAAGAAGAAGCAACCCCTTTCAGAGGAGGAGTATCGAGGAGCCGAGCGAACTAGGGAGCGAGCCGATCGATTGCTCGTGGCAAATTGGTTGGCGCCACGAGTTTATTTTATTTCATTTGCTTTTGAATATTTTAATAAGTTTTAGCCTCATGAGGCGTATCTTTGTAACTTGACCATAAGGTCTACCAACTAGTTGAGTATTTAATTAAAGTACTTCATTATTATTTGGTTATGACTGTGATATGTACCAATGTTGAGGCTGTGTGCACTAGCGTGATCTGGATCGGTGTGAATACACAGAGGGTCCGGATTTGCACATTCGGGTCCCGACAATCTGCTCTTATCCCCTCCTTCTAAATGCTAACCAAGCCGAAATCAACCCTAAACGGACCTTAAACCGACAAGAACAAGCGATCTAAACTGAGCTTAAGAGGATCATACAAAGGCTAGATGGCTCTGATACCAAATGTTAGAAACTAAGGCATAATTGATGCATAAACATAATCTACTAGCCTTAAGTATAATCACAAAAATAATGCGGAACTTAGGAGATTAGGTGAACTGACCCGGTGATGAGGATGAAGCCATTAAGGTTAATTAGTGTAGGTGTTGGTGAGGGCTGCACCAATGCTCGATGAAGAAAGATGGGGCACCGTGATCTTCACGGCGATGGTTAGGGCCTTCGGTAGACTCGCGCTGAAAACCCTAAATCAGTTGGGTATTTTTGGAACAGAGGCGAAACTCGAGAGTTTTTTTTTCTAAATCTCATTGAGTGTTAGCCTCTTCCTGTTAAATACAACGCTGGCTAACGGGACCAAAACTAACCATTTTTGGTAAGCTCCCGATCAGAACACGGTAATGATGGAGTTAACCTATAATTTCTGAACCTTTTTCTTAATTTTCGGTATTTCTTGTTATGACTGAAGATCACAACTAGCATGCGGCGCACAGCTAGCCGAGAACGTGACTATAACTTAAGCTCATGGCCAATGGTCACATGAACTGTTCATCGAATGAGCGGATGGATAAAATTGCCTGCAGTCGCAGTTATGACTGCTGCAGACGATCCCCGTGTAGATCAAGTAGCAGGGATCGCTGACTCGCTGTGGTAACCGGAAGAAGGTAGTACATGTTTCTCGATCGAACAAACGGCGCTAATTTGACTACACGCATATAATCCTACCTATACTAAACTTGGAATAATCCTACCTATACTAAACTTGGAAGAAATGCCGGCACCACAGACCTCCCACGTCACGCGAGCTGAGCCATGGAAGAAATGCCGGCACCAGAGACCACCCACGTCACGCGAGCTGAGACGCGAGCCGAGCCGGCTCAATTTTTTTTTTTTTTGCATTTTGGTCCTTTTATAAATTACTAATAGACCCTTCGCGATTTTTTGTTAGTAAAAGATTTTTCCCTCTAAAATCGCGTTCGGGTCCCTCGTACGCCATTTTACGGAAAGAACCTCTCGTTAAATTCAAATTGCGAACAAGCCCTTTTCTAATTTTTTCAGATAGCGAAGCAGGTCCAAAACGTAACATTGTGTCCTTGCTCCTTACGCCTAGGTCCTTTCTCTGTTTTCCGGGAAAAATGTTTTCGTCACTAGAAATATGGGTGCGGCTCTATCTCTAGACTTTAGACTTTTTTCCCAACTCGATTTCCCATCTTGATCTCTAATATTTTTTAAACATGTATTATTACTCGGTGAACGCGTTTAGTGTTAGACTCGGCAAAAGAAGGTTGTCATCTCTAATAATTTTTCACCATTTTTCCTCTAGACTTTTTCCCCACCGCGGTTCTCCAGCTCGGTCTCCAATATTTTCCTAATAATTCATTGAAATAGATATTTTTGCAGCTCTATCTCTCTATTTTTTTCCAGTTTCGCTCGTTATTTCGACGATTTAGGAAATAAAACATCGCCAAAAAAAAGAAATTTTCTCTTCGAAAGAACGACGCGCGCGACGTGTCACGCCGTGAAATTTTTTTTGTTCTTTCAATCGTTTCGCTCATTATTTCGACGATTCAAATAATAAAAACGCCACTGGAAAAAAAATACTACAATACTAGAAAAATTATTTCGACGATTTAAAAAATGATTCCGCGTATTTTCTCGACGATTTTAGAAAATATACCGCCGAAAAAATAAAATTATTTCATCAAAAAAACATCGCACGCGGCGTGTTGTGCCGCGCTCTGTCTCTAATATTTTCCTAATAATTCATCGAAATCGATATTTTTGCAGCTCTATCTCTCTATTTTTCCCCCTTTCCGCTCGTTATTTCGACGATTTAGGAAATAAGACGCCGAAAAAAAATTCTACGAAAAAACGACACGCACGGCGTGTTACGCCGTGAAAAATTTCGGGTTTTTTCAACCGTTTCGCTCATTATTTCGACGATTCAAAAATAAAACGCCATGGGAAAAAAAATCTACGATGCTAGAAAAATTATTTCGACGATTCAAAAATGATTCATGATTTAAAAATTGATTCCGTATTTTCTCGACGATTTTAGAAAATATACGCCGAAAAAAATTATTTTTTCGAAAAACATCGCAAGACGCCGTGTTGCGCGCTTCGGTCTCTAATATTTTCTTAATAATTCATCGATATAGATATTTTTGCAACTCTATCTCTATTTTTTCCCGTTTCGCTCGTTATTTCAACGATTTAGAAATAAGACGCCGAAAAAAGATTTTTTTCTCTGAAAAAACGACGTCTTGTGGCGTGTTACATCGCGAAAAATTTCGGATTCTTTTCACCGTTTGCTCATTATTTCGACGATTCAAAAATAAAAATGCCGCGGAAAAAATCTGCGATGCTAGACAAATTATTTTGACGATTCAAAAATGATTCCGCATGTTTTCTTGATGATTTTAAAAAATATACCGCTGAAAAAATAAAATTATTCCTTCGAAAAAACATCGCACGCGACGTGTTATGGAGGTTTCCCGGCCTCACAGCGGTGCCACGTCGTCACCGAACGAGCCGCGCGTGAGCGTTTGCTGCGTTCTTCATGTTCGTCGGCTCTGTACGCAAGCCGAGCCGAGCGCGAGCCTGCTCGTGGCTTCTCCGCACGCGGCGTGACCATCACTGTGCCAGCCCATCCGCCTCGTGGCGCTCTCCTGGCCGTCGCCCGTTGCGATGGCTCTTTGCGCATCATGGATTCGCGCCACGAGGAGCGTTCGCGCCTCCGGAATGTTCCGCCCGTCCCCTTTTTGCCTTCGTCTTCGACGGGCCTCGATTGAGCTCCCAAAATCCGCCCGGTGCTCGTCTCGGCCGCTCCGTCCGCTTTCCTCCGGGAGCTCCGCCGTCTCCTCGCGTTCATCTCCGCCGCGTCCGCTGCGCTTCGCTAGGTAGGCGCCTTAGCCACGGCTCCTGCCTTTTCTTCCCTCCTACTGGGCTCCGCTCCCTCGATTCGTCCGTCTCCCCGCGTTCGTCTCCGCCGCCTCCGCCTGTGCTTGGAACTCCCAAAGTTGCGTTGGTGCCAAAGCCGAGGTATTAATTGGATTCCGCAGAGATCTCTTGCTAGATGTGGACCGGCGAGCGGCAGGCCACGCGAATGCGGATACGCTACCTGGAGGTGGCGCTGAAGCAGGACGTCTCCTTCTTCGACACCAACGTCCGCACCTCCAACGTCATCTACGCCATCAACGCCGACACCGTCGTCGTGCAGGACGCCATCGGCGAGAAGCTCGGCAGTCTCATCCACTATATGGCCGCATTCATCTCCGGATTCATCATCGGATTCACCGCCGCCTGGCAGCTCGCGCTCGTCACGCTCGCTGTCGTCCCGCTCATCGCCGTCATCGGCGGCCTCAGCGCCGCCACGCTCACCAAGCTGTCCTCCAAGAGCTAGGACGCACTCTCCAACGCCAGCAACATTCCGTCGTTCCTTCCCTCCTTCTGGTAAATTTAGTTGGTTATGCTTATCTGTTTCTCTTATGCCTTGCTTTGATTGTTCTGCATCTGGGAGTAGAAACAAGAGAACCTTCATCTACTAAATAACACTGTATTATTTCTTCGCAGAGATGAAAGTCAATGGTCCTTTCATGTTTTGCTAGATACGTTTCAGCTAGATCATTCCTCATTTCATTTTTTGCTTCCCTTTTTCTTTGCGTGTGCATAAGAAAATACTCTCTGGGTTTATTTTCATCCAGATAATCAAAACAACACTCTGCTTGGATGTGCTATAGGCATGCTATAAATAAACATATTCTCTTATATGTTGATGACTTTATGTGCGTCCTTCTAGATTTTAGAGTGTCAACTATTGGTATCCTCCTGTGACAAGAAGAGCTGTATCTGAAAATCGAAGGGTAACTATTGATATCCTCCTGTGGGAAAAAGAGCTGTATCCGAAAATCGAAGGGTAAGTGCCAAGATCAATAAGGCTAGCCATGTTCAGGTTGGTCGTACTCGAAAATTCAAACATGCTCACATATCTTCATGTTGTCTTTTGCTATTATGGTTTCAGTTGGTTTATTCTTTATTTTAGGTGACGCAATCAGAATATCTAATGTATATTGAAGCCATGGAATAGGCAGCAGAATGAAAACTTTCAGTGCTGTTTTTGGTTCCTTTGTCCTTTCTCAATTTGTTATGAATAGTACAATACCTTTTCTTTTTACTTCTCTCAGGCTTTTATGGGATATTTTGCTTTGGTTACTGTTTTAGTGTATGAAATTAAAGACCTGGGATCTTCAAGTGTTTCATTGATTTATTTATTTGTCTCGGTGACTAGGCTCCAGCAAACATTTCTCAGTAGCAGAGGTAACGAGAAACGTTTGCTGGATTTCATGAAGAAACTGAAAGCTACTGTGGTCATTCACCATAAGAATTTGTTGCTGGCTACTGTGAGTAAGAGCCTGTCTTTTTGTTCGGCATACATGAATGAGTTCTCTTACAATATTGAACCGCGGTCATCCCCCTCATGGTTAGTTCTTTGAGCATCTGTATGCAATTTTTTGTGGAGTACAGTACACTCTTGTCTGTCTAATTACTGTTTTGCAGGTTTGATGCCATCTCTAGCAGCGGACATGATATCTTCAGTAAAATGTGATGGCATCTTTTATGGTCTTTTGTCCAATTCACATGATCTCATATCTATCGACGATGAACAAGTGCAGGTGGTCTTGAAGTGCATCGTGCCCCATGTGTGCTCTCGAGCATTGGTAAATAGGGATTGCTGCATTCTGATGATCTTGTCAAGTATGGTTCTCTGAGGCTTGTTTTTGAGTCAGTGAACCTATTGTGCGATGTTATCAAAGCGATTGCTGGCATGATAGCAAGTGCAAAAGTGAAGTCAGAATTCAATGGCTCAAGAAAAGTGATAGTTAAAATAAATGATTTTCCAGGATTAAGCTCTACTGCAACAGATGCAATTGCGGTAGACGAGGTTCACCAGGGAGATGAAATCGTCTTAAGAGGTGGATATCTCTGAGAGAATACATTCAAGATGAAATGCGTGGAGCGATGCCTGATCCTCAGGTCCTTCTCAAGCTACTTCTGCCAGTCAGAAACATCAAAGTTCTTCTCATAGTAGACTAAATAGAGATGCCCAACTTTCCGAGCCTCCTCAAAAGAAATGGAGATGTGATGCTATTGATGAGGATGCTAATATTATTATTGGTGGGATTGATGTTGAGCAGGCTAATGATGGATCTAAAGAGCAAGAGCTGGACTTGGAAAATGATCATGCTGCCACTCTTTGTGGGATATGGGGCTTAGATAAGCATGATCCGAAGATGAAATATGCAAAAGTGGTAGAAGATGTTTTCCACTCAAAATTGCTTGATGTTCTCCACTCTATTTGGTAGGTGCAGCTAAATTTCATTAGGCTTCATCTATACTTGTTTAATTGCATGAATTGATTCCTTCCTCTGTTCCTGGCCTCTGTGTTTGTTGTCTCTGTGTCCCCTACTTCGTTGAAGGGATCGAGCTTCTTTGCAACTTATAGCCTTAACATTCTGATCTTATAATTCTGTCACTGATTATCTTCAAATTTTCTTTCAGAGGGTAATGCCCGGCTCTTTTGATGCATTATTTGACTTCTTTAGGGTTATACCACCTAATCCATTCGATCTGTCCAAGGATGAGCAACAGTCCCTTTTATCTCTTTTAGTGAACCATTCAGGGCGATGTGTAGGATGTTGGAACCCAGAAAGAGTTCCAGAATCAATGTACAAGCATTTGCGACCACTAATTGACATTATGTTGCATTCACAAGTTAAGAGCATCCGTGATGAAGCATACATTTTAGTTAGATCTGCTCTAGCAAGTTCTGGTGCATTTGATCAGAACTTTGTGGAGATTGATGCATGGTTGGTTTTCTTGCCGGGTTACGAAGCCAAATGGTGTGTAAGAGAGTGCCTTGGAGTTGGAGCATCTAATAAACTGTCACACATTGTGATCCCTTTCCTTTGTGATGCTATTTCAGTGGTTGGGAACAATTTATACAAATACCAACAGCACATGCGGAAGCTTATGTGTAAATCAAGCCAGTTTGAAGGTACTATTTTCTTATGAACATGAAGGAGTCAAATTTGTCTTTTTTGAATTTCTTTTTAATAGCTGCTGTATGTATATTTCATTCCAAGCTGTTTAACTTATCTACCTATCACTAGATTTCTTGGTCTTTATGTTCCATTTGATCTGATATAATGGAGATATAAATGCTATTGGATCGTGTAGGGTGTAAAACGATATTTAGAAAATAGACAATTGATTTTCAATAAACTACACATCGCTTGAAACACAGCATAACTATTGCATTTCTAATATTTGAGAGGTTAGAGTCTTCCATCTGTCTATCATCTGATCATGTTATCATCAGACCCATTAAAATACTGGGCTGCCTCTCCTGCTGTTGTTTGTTTCTACTATGCACAATGTAAAATCATTTTTTAATTGAACTGCAGTCAGCTTTTTTTTCACTCAGACTTATGTACTTTATTCTAAACTACACAATCACTCCTTAGCACTTCCTGATTATAAATGTGTTACCTGTCGCATCTGTGCTTTGTCTTTAATTCACTGTGATCATCCACATGCTTCTGCTATTAAATTATTTCCTGATGAGATCTAGCTCAATCGTATGCTCAACTTCTTGTGGTTTGTAGGCTATCCACCAGCTTTCAGCCCTCTGATTGTTTATGTTCTTCAGAAATGCCTTAGTCTACTTGACTCGGAGTCTGGAAGTATGAAATTACACGAAAAATCCACAATTTCATATTTGCAGTCTCAGGTATAACATTTATGTTATCTGTCACCTATTGACCTGACTTGCACCGTCAATTGACTGATCCAATGATGATCAAACAGGTAGATGTGCAATGATTGTCTGGCCTTATAGGTGCCATTCTAAATGAAAGATTCCATAAACTTTCATAAGAAATAAACTCTAAGATTTACTTTGCTGAATGGAGGCCATTAATTAATATGCTGTATATCTTGAGGAGTATTTCTGATCAAAAAAATTATAGTTTGTTCGCCACCCTGGAACATTCTTCTGAAATTTACGCAAACTCTTTGTGCTCTGTAACCAGAAAGATTGAAGAAATTTTAAGTCAGCAACAGACTAATTTGCGGAATGATGTAGCGACAAGGACCTTTCGATTTAGCGCAATCTCATATCTTTCATGAGAGTACCCCAGATACATGCCAAAAAAAAAGCGTGGTTACGTTTGTATCATTTCAACCGTTTTACGCGTTTTCTCGATGATTTTTTAAAAAAATACCGTCGAAAAAAAAAACAAAATTGTTTCTGCGAAAAAAACAACGCACGCGGCGTATCACGCCGCGAAAACATACCTAGTACCTTTCCTAAAGATTGAAAGGTTGCCGGCCTCACGTCGCTTTGAGCCGAGCCGGCGGCTCGGCTCGGCTCAAATTTTTTTTCGCGAATTAGTCCTTTTCAAAATTACGAACAGGTCCTTCGCGATTTTTTGAGAGAGGAAGATTTTTCCCTCCAAATTCGCGTTCAGGTCCTTCGTGCGCCGTTTTACGAAGAGAGCCTCCCGTTGGATTTAAATCGCGAACAAGCCCTTTTCTAATTTTTAAGGATAACGAACAGGTCCAAAAACGTTACATTCAGGTCCTTGCTCTTTACGTCTAGGTCCTTTCTTCGTTTTTCCCTAGAAAAAAATGTTTTCGCCACCAAGAATATGTGTGCAACTCTGTCTTTAGGTTTTTTTCCCACCTCGATTTCCCATTTCGATCTCTAATATTTTTTAGACCATGTATTATTACTCGGTGAACGCGTAGAGTGTTATACTCAGCAAAAGAAGGTTGTCGTCTCTAATAATTTTTCACCTTTTTCCCTCTAGACTTTTTCCCTACTACCTCTAGACTTTTTCCCCACCACAGTTTTCTAGCTTGGTCTCCAATATTTTCTAAGTGATTCATAGAAAAATAGAGCACCGCCGCAAAAAAAAAATTCTACGAAAAAACACCATGTGCGGCGTGTTACGCCGCGGGTCTCTGGTATTTTTTAAAACATGTATTATTACTCGGCAAACGCATAGAGTATTAAACTCGATAAAAGAAGGTTGTCGTCTCTAATGATTTTTCGCCCTTTTCCCTCTAGACTTTTTCCCCGCCACTGTTTTCCAACTCGGTCTCCAATATTTTTCGAATGATTCGTCGAAAGAGATATTTCTACAGCTCTATCTTTCTATTTTTCCCGTTTCACTCGTTACTTCGACATTTAAAAATTAAGCTACCTTAAAAAAAGAAAATTTTCCTTCGAAGAAACGCCACGCATGGCGTATTACGCCACGAAAAAATTTATGTCCTTTCAGCCGTTTCGCTCATTATTTCGACGATCTAAAAAATAAAATGCCATCGAAAAAAAGAAATTTTTCTCTGAAAACACCACGCGCGGTGTGTACGCCGCGAAAAATTACCTAGTTATTTTGAATGAGAGGCTTGCACCAAGCTAAGCTGCATATTCCAACTGATATCTTTAATTTCCAGACTTACTTTTACAAGTTATGGAACAACATCTTACGTCAATGAAAGTAAAAAGAAAAAGAAAATAAAATCAATAGAGTCAAATTGATCCTGACTGAATGCTGGATGCGTAACATCAACGGTGATCTCCTGTTTCATTCTACACTGTACGAGCGGAGATCCCAAGTAAATTGCACTATATATTCTAATCCACCCGCTGCCGAGACGAGCCGGCCAACAGAGCTCACAAAACGTAGAGGGGAGTGAATTGGTGCAAACTAATACCTAAAACTATTTTTTTTGTGTGTTTTAATCTGAATAGTAGATCAAGACAAGTACGCATGCATAAATATAAATTAATCTGCTAGAGAACGAAAACAGATTAAATACCAAAACTCATACTTACTCAATAGTTCAAAACGGGTAATGAGTTCCTTTTACAATGATGCTCATCTCTCTCTGATCTCCTGATTTTTCTCTCTCTTTTGCTTCTGTATTCTGTCTGTAACATCGTGTCTACAGTAACCCCGATTACTGTAGCATCGCGAGTGCTGTAGCAACGCGGGCACTGTAGCGCCGGATTTCCTCCGGTCTTTACTGCAGCCACCGCTCGCTCTTTTTCTAATTTTCTTGCGTAGCGCCGCCGGCACTTTTCTCTGGCCTTCCCTATTTTCTTCCGTGCGGCTCCTGTCGTTGCACAGCTTGTGGGAGGCACCACGCGTTATATACCGGCTGGGTTCTCGTGCCGTCGTGCGCACGTCCTCGACTCGGACATGAACTCCGCACGGCCCAAGGAGACCGACACCGATTCGGTTACGTTTCCATCCTAATTTCTTAACCCTAATTGCCTGACCTAATTACATAAAGTCCAATACATGCATATAGCCTAAAACTCATATATATCCATACGTACGGCTGTCGGCGTATTCCACCAGACAGGCCCGTGATCTACAGACCGGGTTTTGTTCGGCAGGAGGGCGTCTTCGCGCGGCTAATCGAGAGGGCGAAAACCTAGAGGACTCCCGCGGAGGGTTTCGCGCCTATGAACTAAGGAGAACAAGCCATTTTACCCGAGTTCAGGCCCCTTGTAAGAAGGGTAATAACCTTACGCGTCTGCTAGATTTCGTATATGATGCTTTGAACTAGTCTGAGTTCTCGTGTTACAAAGCGCATCCGCTAGCTTTCTCTAGTATTGCTTGGTCGGTGATCTAGATCCGATCCCCTTCCCCATGCACCGAGGGCCCTTATATAGGCTAGCTAGGGGTAGGTACAAGGAGGGCCATCATCTTCGATCTAAATACATTTAATGCTTTCTCTCGTCTTCCCGTTCCTCGGCCTCATTAAATGCCTCGCGTGCCCTTGCCGGTCCGCGGATGGGACCCCTGTGACAGTAGGTGAGGCGTCGAGAGGAATGGGCTTGTTGCGAAACCCTTGCTCTCGATAAATTCGCTACGGCGAGCTCGCTGTTCGACCGCGATGACGGCGGTGGAAGGAGCCTTCGAGGCGAAGCCACCGTGCCCACCTTCTTGCCTTGCGGCGGGCGGCAGGCGTCCTCGCCAATCGCCGCCACCCGCCACGCGGATCGGGCGCCGGGCGGCGGCGTGCTTTCGCCTGCTCGCCGGGCGCCGTGGACCGGCGCTTGCTGGCGGCGGAACGCGTCGCCGCCGATGGCGGCCGCCACGTGGGCTGGCGCCGGCGGCGGCGTGCTTCGCCCACATGCTTTCGCCGGGCGCCACGTGGACCGACGCGCTGGCGGCGGCCGCGATCGCCGCCGATGGCCCGGCCGCCCGTGGGGTGGCGGCCGGCAGCGGGCTTCGCCTCGCTCGCCGGGCGCCACGTGGACCGACGCTGGCCGGCGGCCGCGATCGCCGCCCGATGGCTCCGGCCACACGTGAAATTGCCCGGCGAAAGAGCGAGGCTCGCCCACTGCTCGCCGGGCGCCCGTGGACCGACGCGCGGCGGCCGGCGGCGCGATCGCTCGCCGGCCCGGCCGCCACGTGGGGTGGGCCCGGCGAGCGGCGTGCTTCGCCACTGCTTTCGCCGGGCGCCACGTGGATCGACGCGCGGCCGGGCGAGCGTGATCGCCGCCCGACGCCCGGCCGCCACGTGGACCGCACTTTATGCGGTGGAGAAGGTACCCTAGCGTATATCTGACAAGAGCCGGGCCTGCCCTAGAGCGCAGCCTCGACTTTTTTAGAACCTTTACTTAATGCACTTCAATGCTTAGTGCGCTCTTGGCGAGGCCACCACTCATGAGATCGACCGCCGGTCCCCAGCGTATCTGCGGTTTTCCTTGGGACCAAGCAGCGCATGATTTTGTCCTTCATGAACCGTCGATGTGGGGTGCGATATATAGATGCATCTGCATTGAGCGGTTCACATATACATTTTCTTGCGCACTTTGCTTTCTTGTTCCTTCGCCTCTTTTTCCCAAAGCTCTTTGTCTTCTTGAGCCACCATGGTGAACTCCATTCCAGCCTCTCTATGTTGGCCTTGCCGCCGTAAAGGCGGATGGGGATGGTCGCGCCGGAAGGCACCTTTCGATACCGTCCGGGGACCGCCACGCCTGTGTGCCTCTCCGACGAGATCGTGCTGCACACCTAGGCCATGATGGCGGGCCTTCTTCCGCCCTTTTCTGAATTTTTTCTCACCGTTCTCCATTTCTACGAAATCCACCATCTTCATCTCACCCCCAATTCTATCATCTTCCTCGCCGTTTCGCACACCTCGTGAAATGTTCATGGGGTGATGCGAACCTTCCTCTCTTCGCCACTTCTTCATTCTGCGCGCCTGCTTGACAGTAGTAGTGGGGAGTTGCTATTTCGCCGCCGGGGCGGGATGGCCTCCGCTATATTCCTTCCAGACAGTCCAAGCGAGGGCATGGCGCAGCGATCGGTCATACATCGGGATGACAACGGAATCGGCATACAGGGGGTGCCGCCGGACCGGCCAGCGCCTGAGAATCGGAGCTCGCCGGTCGAAGAGACAGCGAGCTCGCGCAATGGCGGCCCGTGACGGCGAGTTGCGGGACGCCGGATCGAACGGAGGGCTGGTAGCCCGACTACGGCCGGAGGATCAGCCCTCGCCGCGCGTCCGGCCTCGTGGCGATACAGGCGGCGATAACGACTGACAGACGCCGTGGCGGACGTAAGCCCTTGTATTCTTCTAGCTTCCTTTACGCACATGTTTCTCCTGCGGCTTCCTACCAACCGACCGCCATCTTTTTCCCTTTCTTCGGCGGCGAGGGCAACTTTGAGAGCCAAACTGGGCGGTGGCTTGTCCGCCGATCTTTGCCGGTCCCAACCGACACACCTTTTCGTCGGAGGCGGCGCTTCGCCGACCGAGCACGCGGAGCGCTGCGGGTTGTTAGGCTACTCCGCCGATGGACTCCACAGGGACGGCCGTGATCCGCCTCGCGGCCCCGGTGATCGAGGGACGCGCTGCCGCCGGCGATGGTCGCGAACAGCGGCGTCGCCGCCGACATCATGGGTTTCGGACCCTAAGAGGGCTCGGGCCACGGACAAAGCACCGCCACCACCGGCCGTGGTGGGTACCCCTTCAAGGCGGGGCACAGGCGCCCCGCCGCGACTTCACCTCCGGCGCCGCCGCTTCGCGGCACGGCTCCGGAACCTTCACCAGCGCCTTCTCCTCGGCGCCGACGATCATGCGGCGCCGACAACCTCGCCGCGGAGCTCAGCCACCGCTTCAGCAGGCGGCCTCACGCTCCGACGGCCGGCTTGGCTCGACTGGCGCCACCAAGCGGCCCTCGAACGCGCCAAGGTGCTAACACCCTGGCGCCACCGAGACAGCGGCGAGGCCTCGCGGCGCCTCCGCCGCCACCGCCGCCCAGGCCGGAGACATGCAGCACCGGCCGCCGAGTTCTTGCCCTCGCCGCCGCCGCCCAAGGCAAGCCGTCGAACTCTTCACCCAGGTAAACGAGATGCGCGCGGCACTAGGCACCATTCTTGCCGCCGCTTCCAGGCATGGTGCCCAGACGGCCCAACAGCTTGCCTCAGTGAGCGGCGAGCTGGAGCGGGAGCGGGAGAGGGCGGCGTGAGGCGAGCGCGGAGAGGGCCAACACGACCGCGATCAAAGCCGGGCGGAACGGGCCGAGACACGGGCGGAGAGGGCCGAGGCGGCGCTGAAGACCTCGACACTTGAATCCTTCCGGCTGCGGCGCAATCTCGCGACCATGCTGAAGAAGGCGTTCGAGCGCACCAAGAGGTGCCTGGAACCCCTGGGCGTGAGGCTGAGTACGCCCCTGGAGGACTCGGCGCTTCAATTCGCCCATGCGACCAACCAGAGCCAGCGGAGGCGTTCGAGACTCCGCCGCCCTTAGCCGCTTCGCTCCGCCACGGAAGGACGCCAGTCGCGATCATGGCGCAACCTCTACGCGCTGGCTCTTTGCGCCCGGCCAGCAACGCCGCCTTTTGATCCCATGGCGGTGGTAGCGGCGGTGTCGGGGAGACGCGAGCGTGCAATGGGCGAGGCGCGGTGCACGCGGCTGCCGAATCGTGGTGGAATCTGCGAGTGGAGCAACCGGTCATGGGCGTCTCCACCCCTGGCAGTCGGCGGCGCCGACGAAGAACTTCGACTTGGCGAGGGCGAGGAGTGGTGGCGGCTTTCTTCTGTTTCCCTTTTTTGTTGCTTTTGTTGATGAACTGCGTCCGAAAACCCTTGGACAACTTTTGGATGAATGTTAGATGTTTAATCGTTATTCATGCGTTTGCTCATTTTTGCATGCTTGAATTCACCACATCCGCTTGTTAGGCGGCCGTCATTCGATTTAGCCAAGGCGCTTTTTAGAAACACCTAATTTAGGGTAGCGTTTCTAAGTCTGCCAAGTGATTTCATCGCGCCATTGTGATCGCGAGCATAGATTATCACGGACCACATAAAATGTAGGTGAAAAATGCCCTTAACTCGAACAAGGAACGCAAGACATAGCAAGGTCTTAGCGTCGAATTTCCGAGCGAGATCATCGCAGGTTTCAACCTTCCGGAACTTATACCCTGATGATCGCTTAAAAATATGCTCACGGAATGTGGCGAAACAACAAGTTCTCGGAAGTGCTATTAGACGAAACACTAACGGAGACGACGGCGGTGCTTGAGGAGCCAACCCGAGGGCGTACGAGCCGTGTAGGAGTGCTGTGTCTAACTGACACTCCGATGACTTGGTCTCGCCGGACGTTAACATTTAGCACATTTTCTCTTATCATGAGGAGCCGTTGGGTTTCAACATCTGCGATAACCATGCACATCTTGACCTAACTCAGGATATGATCGCAAGAGAATGGCCAAAGAACGCGGTATAAAGCGCTTATCTTATTTCGCATGCCGCGGGATGAGCGACTTGACGCTTGGGCGAAAGACGACGGTATTGGCGGCAGCTTTCGGGGCGGCGAGCAGCCCCGAACCATCGGGCGACCTGACCTTCGGCGCCGAGGCGACCCGACAAGCCGGCGCCAAGGCGAAACGACGGAAGCTGGCGGCGGCTTTCGGCATCAGGCGGCGACCCCGAGACCATCGGGCGACCGACCTTCGCCGGCGGGCGACGACAAACGGCGCCAGGCGAAACCTGACGGAAGGGCTGGCGCAGCAATGGCATCTGGGCGAAAGCCCGAGCCATCGGGCGACCAACCGGCGCAGGCGACTGAACAAACCGGTAGCCGGCGGAAGCACGACGGAAGGCTGGCGAAAGCAACTCGGCACAAGGTAGCAGCCCCGAGCCATCAGGCGACCAGCGAAGGCGAGGCCTTTCGAGGAAGTAAGCCGGCATCGTTATGCTTACCTCAGCGTCTGCAGACTGACTCTGAGAAGGTGAGTAGGCATCTGGAGAGGTATCGCAAGGTAAGCTTTAAAAACATTCTAAGCCCCAGCATGAAGTGTCCTGGCTCGCCCTGTTTGGACCCTAAGTCCTTGTGAAATACCAAGAATTCGATCCGTGGCGCCATGTGCTCAAGCGGCGAGTTTCCTTGGGGTGGCATTAGGTCGGCGGCTCATGATGGCGACCAGCGGTGCTTCAGGAGCCAACCCGAGGCGCGGCGAGCAGCGTCTGAGCACCGTACCTAGCCCGCCCCCCAATCGCCTAAGCCAAGTATACCCAGGCGTCGAGGATCGTCATGGACTCCACAAAGGAATTAGCAAACGCACGGAACCAGCGACATTCATGCGCATATTCGCCACTCAAGGCACAATCGAAGAGGAATAATAATGGCGAAGCAAAGAGTTTTTCGAACCTTGACCTTCTCGATCGCCAGCAATGGCCGTCGGCCAGAGAGGGCGTACCTCAAGGTGGCCGAACAAGCTGCTGGTACCTACAATTCCCTAAGGGTAGAACTTTGGAGCAGCTTCGATGTTGTAGGAGTTCGCGACTCCTCGCCGTCCTCGATGGCTTAACCGTACCGCCGGGAGAATCTGAGACCACCTTGAAGGGCCCTCCCACGGGGAGGCGGCTTATGTAACCCGGCATGCGTCTGAATTCTGCGCAAGACCAGGTCACCCACCGCCAGTGTTCTCTCGGAGACCCGGGTGGCGTGGTACCGCCTGAGGCTCTGCTGGTAGCGGTGGCGGCGGAGAGCAAAGACGATCCGCACCTCCTCCGAAGGTTGACATCTTCGCCGGAGATCCTCTTGGTCCTCTTCGTTGAAGGCGGGGCTTGGCGAGCGGCGGCAGCTCGGAGGGAGAACAACCTCGGCGCCATACACCAAGAAGAAGGGTGTCTCACGGTCGCAGACGGTGGGCGTGGTGCAAGCGACCACAAAGACGGTAGGGAGTTCTTCCGTCCATCTTGCACCCGCTTGTGGAGTCGATCAAACGCCCTTGTCTTGAGGCCCTTGACACTAAGCGCATTGGCGTTCCGCTGACCGTTGCTCATGGGATGGGCCACAAGCGAAACATACCTTGGTGCCCATTTCTTCCACAGAACTCCGAAAGCGCTGAGTGGCGGGTGCCGTTATCGGTGATGATGCGGTTGGCGACTCCAGCGGGTGAAGATCGCGCGCATGAACTTAACGGCGGCGGCGCGTGATGGCCGCCTTCGCCTCGGCCGACCCACTTGGTGAACTTGTCGATGGCGGCGAAGGTGGGTGAAGCCCCCTGGTTGCGTGAACGGACCGGATATCGGCCCCGACCGCGACGGCCAAGATAGCGGGATGGTTTGCGAGCTTGGGTGGTCGGTGGGTTTACTGGCGAAGAAGCGACAAGCCGGCGTCCTCACCGGCTCGCAAGCATCACGGAGGCGGTAGGCCAATAAAATCATGGCGAAACGCCTTGCCGACTAGAGTCGGCGGACATATGGCTCCCGACACGCCTCCATGGATATCGAGAGAAAATTGCTCCCTCTTCCCGAGTGATGCACCGGTAGAACTCCGTTTACGCTCTGGCGATATAGGTCCCCACCTACCGAGTATAGCGCAGCCTTCGTCGAGATGAGAGCGAAGGTCCTCACGGTTCCTCGAGGCGGGGACGGGATAAGCGCGCCCGTTCCTTGACCCGCCCACTGGCGAGGCCCTTCTCGTTAGGCGACTCGAGGCTGAGCGCCTGCATGCGCCTTAAGCGCCGAAATACGCTTCGGTGCTGTCGGCCGAAACCCTACCGGTGGGCGCATCCACGAGGCAGCAATGCTTCGCGACCACGGAGTGGCGGAGAATCCCGCGAACTCCACCGGCGGGTGGTCGAAGAACGCACGGCGGCGTGCAAGTTCTGGCGGGGTGGCGCCTCCATGGCCAGCCTTCGACGACGGGCCGCTCCACCGCTTCGGAAGCAGCGGCGCCGACCTCTGCGGCGAAACGCAGCGGTTCCTCGGCCGGCGACGGCGGAGGCGCCTTGGTCGTCGCTTCGCCCGCGAGATCTGGTCTGCGGATCCGCCATCTTCGATCGCGGAGCACTGCACGAATCGCGAACACGAAGTCCGCAGGGAGTTAGCGGAAAAGCCAACCACTAGCCCCCTACAGCGCGCCTACAGCCGGCGTATTCCACGAACGAGCCCGTGATCTCTGAGCCGGGTTTTGTTCGGCAGAGGCGTCTTAGCGGCGGGCTAATCGAGAGGGCGAAAACCTAGAGGACTCCCAGCGGAGGTTTGGCGCCTATGAACTAAGGAGAACAAGCCATTTTACCTGAGTTGAGCCCCTTGTAAGAAGGGTAATAACCTTAAATCTGCTAGATTTCAGTATATGATGCTTTGAACTAGTCTGAGTTCTCGTGTTACAAGCGCATCAGCTAGCTTTCTCTAGTATTGCTTGGTCGGTGATCTAGGATCCGATCCCCTTCCCCATGCACCCAGGGCCCTTATATAGGCCAGCTAACGGGGGTAGGTACAAGGAGGGCCATCATCTTTGATCTAAATACATTTAATGCTTTCTCTCGTCTTTGTCCGTTCCTCGGCCTCATTAAATGCCTCGCGCGTGCCCTTGCCCGGTCCATGGGATGGGACCCCCTTGTGACGGAGTAGGTGAGGCGTCGAGAGGAATGGGCTTGTTGCGAAACCCTTGCTCTTGATAAGTGCGCTCTGGCAGAACTGCCGTTCGACCTGATCTGGCGGTGGAAGGAGCCTTGGCGAAGCCACCGTGTGCCCACCTTCTTGCCTTCGCGGCCGGCGGCGGGCGTCCTTCGCCAATCGCTCGCCACCGCCTGTGATTTGCGCGGGCGAGCGGGGCGTGCTCGCCCACCTGCTCGCCGGGCGCCACGTGGACCGACGCTGGCCGTGAGCGCGATCGCCGCCGATGGCCGCCACGCCCGTGGGGCCGGGCGGCGAGCGTGCTTTCGCCCACATGCTCGCCGCGCCCGTGGACCGACTTTGGCCGCGAACGCGATCGCCGCCCGATGGCCCGCCATACGTGGGCTGGCGCCGGCGGCAGCGAGGCTCGGCTCGCCACTTCGCCGGGCGCCGCGTGGACCAACGCTGGCCGTGAACGCGATCGCCGCCCGATGGCGGCCGCCCGTGGGTTTGGTAGGCGGCGGCGTGCGGTTCGCCACCGCTCGCCGGCGCCCGTGGACCGGCGCTGGCCGTGACGCGATCGCCGCCGATGGTCTCGCCGCCACGTGGAAATTTGGGCGCCGGCGGCGGCGTCTTCGCCCACCGCTTTCGCCGGGCGCCCGTGGACGACGCTTTGGCCGCGGGCGTGATCGCCGCCCGGCGGCCGCCCACGTGGACCGCACTTTATGCGGTGGAAGGTACCCTAAGCGTATATCTGGCGACAACGGCCCACCTGCCGCTCTCACATTATTCACTCGTCTGTACGGCCCACTGGCCGCAACACTGAGTCATCCGTCTGTGTAGACCTCTACGCGTCCCGTCTCACTGCACCACCCGCGTCTTTCGCGTGTTGCGCCTCCTGCACCTGCAATTTCGCGTGCCACCTGCACCTCTGCGACCTCGCGTGCTACGCCTGCACCTCTGCGACCTTCGCGTATGCTTCTCTCGGGTTACGCGCCACCTGCGCGGATTCTCCCGACTGCGGTGTCACGTCGCTGCGTCGCCTCTGTTACTAGCGTGCATCTCGCGTCCCTGCGTTGCACTTCCTATTGCCTGCGCTGCATCTCCTGTCACAAATAAAATAAACTCTCGCAGTACCTTATTTCATAACAAATATTGTTGTCACATAAATCATCACACATATATTAAATTGTTGTCAAATTAATCATCACAATATAAATTTTGCAAATGGAACTAACACTTTTAATCTAAAAAAAATAAGCATCGAGAAAACTAAACATTTTACAGAGGTGAAGGGCCGTTACATTTGCAGAAACATGAAAAGACTAGGAGTAGTAAACAAATACTACAAGCAGGAGTAATATAAATTAAGCTTTTAGCTAGCTCTCCTTAAGCTAATCAAAGACAGGCAGGCCAAGTACTATGGCCCTGTTTGTTTGAGGGAGGTTAAAGTCAACTTTAGCTTCTAAAAAGTCAATAAATCCCTCAAATAGCTTAGCTTTTAAGAGGCTTTTGATATAAACTAAAAGCCATATATAACTAACAAAAGTCAAAAGCTGAAAGTTAGGCTGGATCTGCTTTTGTAACTTATTGCTAAGGGAAATCACTTAGGTGATAGCATCAAATTTGGTCCTTAACTGACCCATGCGAGAATCTCCCCCTAACTACACGTGAGATCCTTTTCATGCTCCAAGTATAAATAATAACTCCTCCACCTTTAAATCATAAGTTTTGAGTTGGATTTTTACCAACTTACACGGAAACCCTACCTCGATTCCATACATTTTAACAAAGTTGCACATGCTACTTTGAAATGTGTCCCATTTTTTAAAAGTTATTCTAATGAGTATGTCTAAGCAAATGTGTAAGGTATTTCGCAACTATTACCCAAGTGACATTAAATAATGTCTACACCAATACTAGGTTGCAATGGTAGGTAATCAATTGACAATGTCTACACCAATACTAGGCTGCAATGGTAGGTAATCAATTGACAAGTAAAGGAAATGCATACAATTAGAATTGACAACCGTTACCCACAACATAGCAAGGTTAAAACATACACGCATGCATATAGTTTGATAAAACAACGTAACTTTGTAAATATAGGATCAACATGTTCAAAGGAGGTGCTTGCCTGGTTGCTTGTCATCGGGGTTGTAGTCGGGATCATAGTCGGGGTCGTTATCAACCGACTCAGAAACGTCGTCGTCTACGCGTCAAAAATAAGAATCATGACAAAAGCAAAAAAAAAAGTATCAAATAGGGCAAAAAGAAGTCAGATGTAAATACAAATTAAAATCTTACCAAGAGAAACATGGTGATTTCGAGTTCTCAAATTATTACTTGTATAACAACTTCATTAGTACTTAAAGTATGTGAGGCCCTTTGCATGAATGTGTTCATTTTACTCGTTGACTACATGTAGCTATAGTTATGAGCATACATAAGGTTGTTTATGATTTTGAGAGGCTTAAATTGTGTATTCAAGTATTTTAAATTTTGAATTCAAGTGGCAAAAGTTATTTGGATTAATATAAATAAGATACTAATTTAGGGGTTTATGTGTGAATAGTACTTAGCCTTAAGTATAATTAGCACAAAAGATGATTTATACATATTGGGCCTGTAACATCATCCTACAGGCTGTTCCTACCTATTTGTATGATGTTCCTTGTGGCACAATAACCCTAACTAAAAGTTCCTTAAGCTTAATTATTCATGTAATAGAGTTCTGCGGTTAAATCACTTATGGGTTTTGCGCTAATAGGATTCTGGTGCAAAGCAAGTTGTAAATACAATATTTTTCTAGAATATAGTAGTCCATATACCAAAGAGTGTTTTTAGGCCGGCCCTACCAAAATTTATATTTAGACGAGTTATTTTACGGATGGCCGAAAAGGCTTAAGTAGTTCTGTACACTACGCGACTAATTTCACTTAGGGTGTTTGCGTTAGTGGAATTCAGATGCAAAGCCTTTAAATAGGATGTTTTTCCAGATTATAATAGTACATGTAATGAGGAGTATTTCTAGGCTATTCCTCCAAAGTTTTGTATTTACCAAAATTGTCGGACTGTTGCAAATAATCTATGTGTCCCAATCCAAAAGTCCAGAATCCACGATGCTGCTCGTCGAGTCCACGATGCTGCCAGTCGATTATACATGGACGATGTTAAATTATATTAATGTAATATGATTCATAAAAATTACAGAAAGATTCTTATAATAAAAGATCTAAGTGTGATTGTTACTAGACTAATGGTATGTTTGTTTCAGCTTTAGATTCTCTAAAAGAAGCTTCAGATTATCTAAAAGCTGATTCTGGATTGTAATTGTAGAGAAGCTGATTCTCGAAAAGTTAGAATCCAAAAGTACATATGAAGTGGATTGTGGATTCTAATGTATATGGGTGGGTTGGATTGTGAGAATCAAATTCTAGAATCAGGCTATTTGTTTCTGATTTTGCTTTTAGGGTCAGAATCCAGAATTACAAGCTAAAATAAACAGTGCCTAAAACTATTGAGAACCTATAGGTGTAATTCCCTCTCATCTCTAAAAGTAAAGAAGGATGAGAGGAGAGAAAATTTGATAAGCAAGAAGCTAGTATATCTCAAGATGGGTTTGTGCTTCTATATATATAAATGTTGCTTTTCAGTTGAATCAAATTGTGCTAAATGACCTTATAGCTTCCGAAATTTGACTTACTGAGGATTGTACAGCTTTTATACGGATGAACTTTTTGATAACATATTAGTATGTCCCTGAAAAAAATTATCAGCAAGTATACGACTTATTCATTATTATTGTCTGTGGATGAACATTTCGATAACACATTGCTGCCGATGACGGTGATCAGACTGGCGCACAATGTTTGTGACGATTGACGATTGTAGCGTGCAACCCACGCTAGTTGATCCAGATAGAAAAAAGAAAAGGTTAATGGACCATGCGTAAGAGGAAGCACCAATTAAACTAACGTCAAGATGGCCAGCGCAAATTTCCACGGAAAGCACAACCATCGCTCTCTTAAATCGGAAAGCACAACCATCGCACCTTTTAAACAATGCTAATTAGAGCATCTTCAGCAGAGCCCTTAAACCAGCCCCTAAACCTTAAAATAGAGACTTTAGTAAAAAATACAGGTCCAGCAGAGCCCCTAATCCAGCCCCTAAAATTAGGAGGCCTCTAAATTTGCCTTCTCAGCCCCAATTCCCAGGGAGCCTCTAAACCAGCCCCTAAACCTTAAAATAGGGAGTTAAGTGAAGGATGGTTTGCATTAGTTCGCTGCAGCTGAGCGTGTCTTTGCTGGATGAGTTGCAACTGTTTCATCTGCATCTGCTACTGAAAATTTTAAATTTAAATTTTAAATATCATGTTTTGAAAATTTTAAATTTAAATTTTAAATATCATGTTTTTAAATTGTAAATGTTAATATGCTTATGTTTTATGTATTACAAATATTTTTGATTGAATTTTAGTGGTGTCAAATGAAGATTATACATAGCGGATATGTCAAAATAGGAGAAAAAAGTAAAATAGGAAATTTGAGATTTGGGGATGTTCTTTGGACTTGTGCTTTCTGAAAATAGGGCCCCAAAAAATAGGGGGAGTCTCTAAATCCAAAATAAGGACCCTGTTTTAAAGGCCCTTGCTGGAGATGCTCTTACCGATATATAATACGTGTTCACATATATGAGATAGACAGCAGAATTATTTACAGTGTACCTTGCTAATCCTCTTATCTCTATGATTATCAGCTTAACACATCCAACACTATCTTCTTGCCAGCTAATATAATTAGCAGCAGCACAATTGAAATGTTGATGACCAGAATCGAGCAAAGCATTTGGCATTAGGCAATCTTACACTTTTCTTGACCATCTTCTGCATGTAATTGTAGTTAATTCTATGCACAAATATTTAGCTCCCTCAAATCTAACTATTTGATTTAACAGAACAACATATGGAATCCTGCAAGTGGTGCCACTACTCTGCAAGAATATCATCCTAACCTGGGAGCTATCTAAGGTGGCATCCCACGTATCAACGATGCGGAACTCTTGAATAGCACGGCGATGGTAGCAAGGTCGAGGTGCTCATCGAAGACAAGCGCGATGGCACCGCGGATGCAGACTACGCGCTCGGCCTTGGCGGCGAGGCGGGAGGGGAAGAGAGCGCTGGAGATCGCCGCGGGGTCGTCAGAGAAGACAAGGTCGAAGGTGAGAAGGGGAGGCAGTGCAGGTTGGCGCAGCGGACGAGCGATGGGAACCAAAGGGGGCTGAGCCGCTGAGGTGGGGGGCGATGGGGACCATGGGTAACAAGGAAGTGAAGGGGGTGGGGGATGGAGCCGGAGGGGGAGGCGGAGGCAATGGCGTCAAGGAGGAAGGTAGATGGGGCCGAGAGGGAGCCGGGGCGATTGCGCCGAGGGAGGTAGATGGGGCAGAGGGGAGGGAGGGTGGCGGGAGGAAGGCGGGCAGGAGAGCGCAAGGGATTGCGGTGGGAGCTCAGGGGATTCCGGAGGAGGTGAGGAGATTCCGAGATTGCGACAAAGGGGCTCGGGGATTCCGGAGGAGGTGAATACAATAGTGAGTTATATCTCATAAAAAGTGGGGCCTATATGTTATAGGATACCCATCGGGTATCCATGAGTATAAATTGACACCCATATCCATTCTGTGACCTTATCGGGTACCCAAATTAATCCAAAAATCTATGGATCTAAAATGCTACCCGTGTCCACTCTTATCGGATTGGGTACCTGCGGGTACCTAAACCTATAGATAAAACTGCCATACCTACCTTCTAGATAGAGAATTCCTATGAATTCTAGTATCAATTACTTCATATGAAATTGTTGCAAGATTTTTGAGAAATTCTTGCGTTCCAAACATGACTTAAACCAAGGAAAACCAAATTAGTGTGGCAACAAAATTCTTGATTAGATAGTGGTCTACCGATAACTCGCCGTTCATTGTAGTTCTCTAAGTGCAGTTGGGAATTAATCCAAAATAGAAAAAGAAAAGGTTGATGAACCATGTGTAAGAGGAAGCACCAAACTAACCAACTTCGAGATTATCAGCCTAACACGTCCATCGCAATCTTACTGTCTATTCTATTGGCTTTCTCAGGCCATACGAGCGTGTAACCTCTGCTGGTGATCAAAATGGAAAAAGAAAAGGTTGATGGGAGAGGAAGCACCAAACTAACGTCAAGATGACCAGCGCAAATTTCCACGGAAAGCACGACCATCGCTCTTGCAGTCCACGGTCTTGCACAGACTAACAAAAATAATGCGCTCGCTCTTGCAGTCCACGTACGGTCTCAATCCCGGGAATCCACCATGCTGCCGGCCCGTCCATTCCACGTTGCTGCCGACGACGGTGATCAGAGTCGCGCACAATGTTAGTGTGACATTCCCTGTCGGCAATCACATTGACCGTTGTACAGCTTTTATATAAAATTTTTCAGTAGGATTATTTGAACCATTTTCTATAAAATTTCGGTAAATTCTAGTAAAATTCATGCATTCTAAATAGAGAATTCCTATTAATTTTAGTATGAATTACTTCATATGAAATTTCTGCAAAATCTCCGATAAATTATTGCCTTCCAAACATGACTTAAATGAAGGAAAACCAAATTAGTGTAGTAACAGAATTCTTGATTAGATCGTGGTCCACTGATAACTCGCTGTTCTTTGGAGTCCTGTAAGAGAGTACAATAACAAAACCTATTACTTACTCTACCTTTCATCTATATCATCTAGAGCAAACAATAAAATTAGTTTGTATAATAACTATTTCTAAAGATCATCTTTAGAAAAACACTAAAACATTTAATTTAAACATTCAACGCTAACTTCATCTATATCGCTCGTTTGCTCCACTTTACCATGCCTTTGCTCGTAACGTGCTGAGCCATCCATTCTCCCGTCAGTCATGCCTCCTCAGGTTCTCCCCGTGCCCTTGCCATGATCGAAATGCCATGGTAGCAGCAATTCAGTTGAGCCGCTCTCATCTAGGGGTGAAAACGGATCGAATACGAACGGATAATAGCTCTACCATATTTATTTTCATATTTTTTCTTCGATGCGGATATGAATACGGATAGTATTGAATACGGATCAAATACAAATCGAATTGGATACGGTTTCGAATATTTATCGGAACATGATTACCTCTTAAATTGTACATAAAAAATCAACAGAAACACATAACTAATTGATTAATTTGATCAAAACATTATTGAAAATTGAACAAATGTAAGCATTTTCATTCACTTAGACAATAGTTAGATATCATGTCGCAAACAAAATTATATAAGGTTTAGTTTATCACACGCATACGATTAGTTCATCATACACATAGATTAAAACACAAAATAAAGGTAATCCTTGCTCAGAGATACAAATAGAAGTAAACACATAACACACTAAAAGTTTGATAATACTTAGATATCATATCTCTAGGAAAAGTATATAACATTTACATGTAATGACTCAAGATTTATATTCTTAATTGAATTATTTTTAAAATAATGAATTATGTATTTATGAGTTTTTATACATTTTTCAGCTACTTATTTAATATATTTTCCTATTAAGAATAGGAGTTTTTGAATTTTTGAGAAAAATTAAATTCTGATAAAATCTTGAAAATAATTTTTTAAATGTTATATTGTTACTGGAACTTTCTTAAAAAAATCATAATTTTTGGAGTTGGTTTGCTAATTTTAACAATTGAAACTTGCTTTAGAGATTAATTAAATTAGAAAACAATTCTGAAATTAAGAAACCTTTTTGGACCAAAAGAGTAGTCTTAGCCTAGCCCATATGTCTATCCGAATTATCCGAATCTGTATCTGTATCCGACGGATAATGAGCTATTGAATCTGTATCCGTATCCGACTAAAAAATTCTGCATCCGTATCCGATCCGATACTATCGATAAATATCCGATCCAACAGAATCCATATCCAAAAATATCCAAATCGATTGAAAAATATTCGAACGTTTTCATCCGTACTCTCATCCCATTTCAAAATCATAGCCCACTAGTTTCTTCGTCAAAAGGGCCGATGGGATCGATATAGAGGGCCTAGGCCATAGTGGAACGTCCCATCGCTGTATGTAGAGATGTTCGCGGAACCAACTACAAACAAGCAAAGACAATCTTCTCGTTCCTAAAAATTCACCTGTTACATGTACACTTTTTTTCCAAAATAACACAGACACCTGATAAGGAATAAATCCTAAAAAAACTTATCCTCATAGTCCCCGTAACTTGCGGTGAAGTACACATCTTTGAGGATGTTACTTTATTCGCCCACCAAACCAACAATTTAAGTAAGGATGAGTACTTTTGTATTCAACAAGACCTGTAGTATATCACAATGTATATTAAATGAAGGCCATGTTAAGAAAGATGCTACTAAGTTAATTTGCATAAAGTGATATTCAATATGAATATCATGTAATAGATTGTAAACGGAATTTGGTTAATTGGTAATTAACTTTAGATGGTTAATTTGTAATTTGGTAAAGGAATCGACTTGCAAGTGGTGTCAAACCACATGACTAACTTGCTAGACCTGGTATCCTAACTAGTTAGATTTATCATCCACTTTACAGTGTCTACACCGAACATTAACATCGACACTATTTCAAAAATTGACTATTAATTTCTACTGAAATGTACTGATATAACCTAACAAAAAATTGATATTAAAAAAAAGCTTCTTAAGAAAAATATAGTATTTTTCATGTAGTATCTGATCTAACTCATTACAAAAAAGTATTCGGATTCATCATGTAAAAATGATATCACTATATTTTAGAAATATTTGTCAGCAAAAATACTTTCACATCATTATATTTTTGATAATTTTTACTAACATATAAAAGAAAAGTAAAAGAGTATGTGGCGAAAAGTAAAGAAAGGAAAGAGTAGACCATGCACTTTCCGCCTCGTTGACTGTCGCTGTCTAAACCCAAAACAACACGGGTCTTCGGTGGAAGTTTGTGGCCTTGACGACTGGACTGGACTGCACTAGACTGCACTGCAAATAAGCCAAAACAATACAAGGCTTAGGGCAGTCCCAATGCATATAGTTTCTATAACTTTCATGTCATCTAGACACTACATGTAAAAACTATGCTCCTAATAGATAGTTTCTTCAAAATAAACTCTCATCCAATCTCCTCTTTTCTCTTATTTTCTCACCCAATCTTTTCCCTTTCTTAGTATTTATGTAGAAATGGTTTCTGCATAAGAAATGGTTTCCTTCTCTTTCATCATTAACTCTACCCCACATCACTATTTTGCTTCCCTTAATCTATGGAAACTATCCTAGTCATCCCATTGGGATGCCCTTGCATATGTTTCTATAACTTCCATATCATCTAGACACTAATGTAGAAACTATGCTCCCAATGGATAGTTTCTTCAAAATAAACTCTCATCAATCTCCTCTTTTCTCTTATTTTCTCACCCAATCCTTTTTCCCTTTCTTGGTACTTGTGTAGAAATGGTTTCCTGCATGAGAAATGGTTTCCTTCTCTTTCATCATTAACTCTACCTCCACATCACCATTTTACTTACATGGCAACCTAATTAATACTATGGAAACTATCCTAGTCATTCCATTGGGATTGCCCTTAGAACAACTCGAATCGTGGTGGTCCTGACGACTGGACTGAAGGTCTTATCATAGTTAATAACATGTCATCAGGGTGTAATTCGTGGCGACATATTCATTTGTCATCAGGAGGAGAAGAAAGGAGAGTCCAGGTCTTGTTGTCGCTGAGAGCCTGATGCAAAAATTTTAAAAGTTCAATCGCATGTGTCCTAAATGCTAAAATTTTGCATAACGTGACAACCTCTTGCCTGAATCTTGTGACCTTCGACGATCTTAAGGTATAATTATAATAGTGGCATCAAAGGTATTTCAGGGTATGTGAACTAACGGACTACTCTTCTGCTATATGTTTCTCTATGAGACTTTATATGGTACTGATGTTGCCCGATCAGTATGCAGAGCATATTAAGGTTAGTTATTTCCCATTTGTTCACTCTACTAATCTTTTTAACGTTATCCATAAGCTTACTAATTCATGTGCTCATCTTATGTGTTAGTCATTTCTAGAGGATGAATAGTTGCTGAACCATGTTTATGCTTTTAGGCGATGGTGTGATGCCTGGTTCGCTCAGAAGATGCAGAAGAGGATTTAACCGGAGGGGTAGAGATCCACCCAATGCTGTTGCAGCAACAAGTTTAAAAGGACCCCGAACCACCACAGAAGAGGGCCTTACTCCTAACTACGCAAACGACAATGACGATGATGATAACGATTTCATGCCACCTAGACCTCAACGTTTAAGTACTACCACAACAGGGTAGTTAATATGAATTGACTACACGCATTATTTTGAATGAGAGGCTTGCACCAAGCTAAGCTGCATATTCCAACTGATATCTTTAATTTCCAGACTTACTTTTACAAGTTATGGAACAACATCTTACGTCAATGAAAGTAAAAAGAAAAAGAAAATAAAATCAATAGAGTCAAATTGATCCTGACTGAATGCTGGATGCGTAACATCAACGGTGATCTCCTGTTTCATTCTACACTGTACGAGCGGAGATCCCAAGTAAATTGCACTATATATTCTAATCCACCCGCTGCCGAGACGAGATCTTTAATTGTTATAATATATTATGAATTATTATGAAACCAATAATAATTGAAAGATAAGTGAAATATGAATCAATTGATACATCTTTTGTAAATTAAACATGCACATAATTTAACTAATTCTTAGTCAAAATTTATATAATTTGACTTTTTTAAATTCTAATATACCCTATATTTTGGAACAAAGGGAGTAGCCGAGAACGTGACTATAACTTAAGCTCATGGCCAATGGTCAGTCTCCGTCAGTCGGCAATCAGGATCAAGATCAAGTGGATCCAGTTCCTGTGTAGTTGACAACGTGACTATAACTTAAGTTCATGGCCAATGATCACATGCAATTTTTTGTTAAATTTATTTTATAAGAACTTGCTTTGATATTCATGTACTCTTCAAAGTGAACGAACTGCCATTTTGACAACTAAATTTTATGATCATATTTTTCATTAAAAAAATCTATAAAAGTGTGAGGTAATTGTGAAAGCATTTTTTATGACAATTTTATCTTTACAATTTTTGTATCTCCAGACTGTATATATATTTGGTCAAAGTTAATACGATTTGACTACACGCATTATTTTGAATGAGAGGCTTGCACCAAGCTAATTAAGCTGCATATTCCAAGACAAGTTATGGAACAACATCTTACGTCAATGAAAGTAAAAAAAGAAAATTGCACTATTCTAATCCAGCCGCCGCCGAGACGAGCCGGCCAAAAGAGCTCACAAAACGTAGTGCAAACTACAAGCGGACAGAAAATAAAGCCTAAGGAAAAGAAAAAAATAACAAAGAAAAAGTCTATTATCTGTACTCGAAAACATAGCCGTATTCACTGCACAACTCTTATCATTTACACTACAGGAAACGGAATTTTTTTCGTCGGCCAACTACCAACGAAAAAAGCGGGATTACCGACGATAATATACATTTTCGTCGGCCTGCCGACGATAATAATTAGACGAAAATAGACACTGTTTTCATCGGCAACCGACGAAAATACTATTTTTTCGTCGGCCCAGTCTAGCCGACGAAAAAACATGGCCGATGGCTGGCCGACCTTGCCATGTCAGATTATTTTCGTCGGCCACGTGGCCGACGAAAATATGGAGGAGATGTTTTCGTCGGCCATGTGGCCGATTTAAAATCTTTGGCGTATTTTTAAATCGGACACGTTGTTTACAAAAAGAATAGGATTCGCCAGTTCGAGGATTTCGATTCTTAAGCGCTTACCATGGCAATTTCGGTTCTTTGGGACTTCGATATTTTTGTCGGCCACATGGCCGACGAAAATACTAGGGAGTTTCCAGCAGAAAACATTGCTTGTTTTGCTTGTTTTGCTGCACGGACATGCAATTTTCGCAGAAATTCACGTATACCAGCGTATATTTGTCAAAACAATCACAAATGGCATCACACAATTTAAAATGACATACGATTAAATTCGCAAATGCATCACATTAATATTGCAAATGCACTAACATATATAAACATCCAAATCATATCACAATTAGTTTCATCCAGCTACACTACCCCAACTATCACATTGTCCTATCTACAATCCTAACTCTCCGGGATGTTCGAATTCTAGCCGCTACCTCCAGAGGCGAAGAAGCCCTCGACTTCTACATTGGGACCGTGCGAGCTCGAACCCTGAGCTGGCCCTGGTGCTGGAGGCGGAAACGGTTGCCACGATGAAGGAGGTTGAGAACCCTGTAGAGGAGTTATGAAATTTAACATTAGTACAAAAATGCAAATAACTTTCAAAACCGAATTAACCTAAAACATATGTACCTACGGTGCTTGCCCTGGTGGCGGATATCCGTAGAACGGCGGAGGAGGCTGAGAACCCTGTAGAGGAGTTATGAACTTTCATATTAGTCTAGAATTGCAAATAAGTTTCAAAACTGAATTAACCTAAAGCATATGTACCTGAGGAGATGGATACCCAAAGAATGGCGGAGGAGACTGAAGCGGAGGCAAGCCGTGTTGAGTACCCACAGTTGCGTAGAGTTGCTGCATATAGTCAAAGTGTTAGATCCGCAATAGTAAAAATTAATCGATATGTTGAGATTTTGAGCTTTTACCTGAAGAGCTCCCTGGAAGTACGTCTGCATTTGCCTTAAATGCGCCATCTCCGCTTCGTACTTCGCTATCAGCTCATGCTGTTGGCGAGCCTGCTCCTCGTACTCCGCAAACCTCGCATTATCCCTGGAGGAGCGAGCACTGCTCTGTGAGGACCCCGACGCTCTTCCTTGGGACAGAGCGACGTCGGAGTCCACAACCCCGTTGAACATGGAGAACCTGCAACAGACATATTTCAAACCGAAGGCATTAACAAAAAGCGCAACTATTGACGATATCAGGATTTCCGACAATACATAAATAAGGGGGATTATTTCACCTTCCATGTCTCTTGGCCCCACCACTGGTATAGCGCTGAGACATCGAGGTCCTCGCTCCTCGATCGTACTCGGTTGTGGACGCCGAGCCATTTCATCCCCATATTGCTCCTGCATGCCAACAATATCAAACAACGGTTTGAAGACATAAATTTCATCAAAGTAGGTCGAACAACTCACAATCCTCCGAGTCATTGTTGGGTGCCAAATTGTCCAGCGACTCGGATCGGTGCTTCGGTGTCCCCGAAGATAAACATCGATGTAGCTCGGGGCAACGCTAGTTTCAGCCTCCTGCAATCCAAAGTTAGCGACATGCATTCAAAAGCGTACTGAACTAAGGCTAGATACTTACCATGTGCCTCGCTAAGCGGAGGTGTTCATCCGCGCCGTATCGGTGCAACACCGGGTCACCTGCCTCTCTGTTGCCTCGCTTCTTGTTGGACCTAGCAACAAAGTCAGCCGACGCCCAGTACGTGCACAAGTACCTGAAAGCTTCTGGGCACTTCATCAGCTAGGGGATGGATGCCTGGAGGTACTCATCCTCGCGCAGGTAGATCTTGGAGGTCCCGAGTTTCTTGGTCATTTTCTCCTTTTTCACCCCCTTGTAGTAGGAGCACACCGCCTGGATGCGTGTATTGGACATCATGTCCTTCACGACCTTATGAGCTGCCTTGTTGAAGACTTTTTCGGCCCAACGAAACTAGGGCCGTTGTTTAACCCCTCGCGGCGTAGCTTATCCAACTTTTTGCTAGTAGGTTGGCGAGCAGATTTCCAATGTTGTTGGTCAAACAATATGCGTGTGGACTCACCAAATGAGAATAGGTTCAGGATTACACAATTCAGTATAAAATACGAATCGTTACTTACTCGAAATATTTTTCCATTTCATCCATGTTGGAGTACATATAAAGCAGAGCCGAGTTCCACTCTGTTGGTGACACCTCATGTGGAGTAGAAGCGCCGACAGATTTACCCTTCCACTGAAAAATTTGAAGGTTACTCAAGGGTGCTTCTTCTACGATATGATACCGCGTTGTAGGAGCATACACATTGTGCTCATCTGCGAAATACGTACTTGAGAAGTACGATATCTCTTTTAGAGCATACGTCTCAGCGATGCACCCTTCAACCCTAGCCTTGTTGCGTACGGTTGACCTGAGCTTTTTCAATTCTCTTTCCTCGCAATACATCCACCTGAATTGCACAGGTCCTCCAACCTCCACTTCCCAAGGCAAATGCACCAACAGATGTTGCATCACGTTCATAAAACCAGGTGGGAATACCTGTTCCATTTTGCATACAAGCACCGGTATTTCTCTCTGCAACTTTCGCATCATCTTCTTCGAGATTTCCTTAGCACATAATTGCCTATAAAAGTAACTAAGCTCCGCAAACATTCTCCACAACTCATCCTTGAAGTAGCCACGAAACATTACGGGGAGAAGTCTTTTCATTATGATGTGGTAATCAAGGCTCTTAAGCCCATTTAGCTTCCCGGTGCTGACGTTCACTGCACGCTTTATGTTAGCTGCATAGCGATCTGGGAATTTAAGGGTTTTGAACCACCGGAATATCTGTTTCTTGTCTTGAGGTTTCACACAGTACGGAGCTCGTGGCACGGCAATTCGTTCTTGAGATCTTGTACGATCTTGGCGCCGCCGACCGTCAGCATCGCTTCGAGCAATAGGACACGCGGTGTCGACCTATCACCGTAAGGGTTTCGCAATAAGCCCATTCCTCCGACGCCTCACCAACTCACAAGAAAGGGTCACATCACGGACGGACTCAAGGGTTAAGGCCGCATTTAATGAGGCCGAGGAACGGGACAGACAGAAGGCGATTAAATGTGTAAGGATCAAGATGATGACCCTCCTTACCTACTCCCTGCTAGCCCGGCCTATATAAGGGCCCTGGGTGCATGGGAAAGGGGGCTCATGGGTCAAGGAGGAGGATAGGAAGCCCTTGAGTAACATTGCAAGCAAGAGCTTTGGGAGCATAGCCCCAAAACTTGTAACCCGTAAAACTCAGACTAGTTTCACATACTCAAAACAATATAGCAGAAGTAAGGTCATACTCCAACCGTGAAAGGGGGCTCAACTCTGGTAAAATCTTCGTGTTCTCATCAAGGACAGAGGCCAAGGTTTGCCGCAGCAGAGTCCCTAGGGTTCTCGCTAGGATTCACTACCAAGACGCCTCCTATCGAACCAAAACCCGGTTCAGATCACGGGCCTATCAGCGGAATACGCCTGTGGGCGCGCTGTAGGGGCTAGTGGTTGGTTTCTCCGGCTAACTCTCCCGCGAACTTTTATGCGTTTTTGTCCAAGAGCGACGCGTCTCAAGATGGCGGCACTCAAGACCCAAAGGCGGGGACGCAGTGGCGCCCAAAGCGAATCCGGCAGCCACGCCGATCGGCGATCGCTTTCACCCCCCGGCAGGGGGCGGTGCTATCCTTCGTGGTTACAGAGCAACTCAGGCGACGCCGTGGCCTTGGAGGCGCCACCGCCAGACCGTGATGTTCGTTCGCTCTTGACCACCACCGGAACTCGCAGAGACACCCCGCCACTCGCCGTGCGGGACATCGCCAACCTCGTGGACGCGCCCACCCGTTGGGTCTCCGTCCCGACGGTACGCTGGTACGCTACCGGGCACGCTACCGGGCACACCTGCCGCCTAGCCGCCCCAAAGGAGTTCCGCCCATGCGGGCCGAATCGGCGAATGGTGCGCGAGGCATCGGTCCTGCCCGAAAGGAACTGCTGGACCTCCGCCGCACTCGATGAAAGTCGCAACGGCGCGGCGATGACCTCCCGTTGCCGCGGTCTGCGCGCCACCAAACTCAGGGCACAACCATGCAAGCAAGTAGCTCCTAACGACGAGCCCTCCCGTGGTCTCAAATTTCAAGGAGGATGTCCACTCCACGGACTCAGAGGAGCCGGACCGCGTTCGGGCGGTCCTCGATGAGCAACTGGGCTCCTCTATGGCGCCGGTGCCGTTTTCCCGCGGTCAAGGCTGCTTGACTGGCCGGACAGGTTCCGCCCGGCGTCCCTGGAGAAATACGACGCACCACCAACCCGGAGGAGTTCCTCCAGATCTACACGACGGTGGTGCGGGCAGCTGGCGGGTCTGAGAAGATCATGGCCAACTACCTTCCGACGGCCTTGACGGGCTCTGCCCGCTCATGGCTGTTGAACCTCCCGCGAGGATCGGTGCACTCGTGGGGGGAGTTGTGCGACATCTTCATCGCCAATTTCCAGGGCTCATTCGCACAACCGGGCGTGGAGGATGACCTCCACGCTCTGGAGCAAGAGAAGGGGGAGTCGCTGCGCGACTTCATTCGGCGGTTTTGCCACTGCCGCAATACGATCCCCCACATCTCCGGTCACGGTCGTCATCGCTTCCGGAGAGGCGACGCGATCAAGAAGATGAAGGAGAAGATGGCCACCCGTGCCATCGCTCCACCTCGAAGCCCTCGCACATAAGTGTGCGCGGCCGCGAAGCGGGCAGCGCTGGCCCCAAGGGTGGCTAAGGTAAGGACGAGGCCGGACCTCGGCGGTTCCGCCGCAGCAAGAAGGCGTGGAAGCGCGAGGCGGAGAAACCAGCAGTCCCGCCGCCGAAGCGCTAAGACGAGGAAGAAGACCTCGCGCCACGGAAGCGCACCGCCGCCGGCGCTGGCGATGACGGCGCGAAGCGCGCGACGACCGCCGTGACTGGCGTGACGATCGCCGAGATCGGGCGCTGATGATCGCCGCGTCGTGGAGACGACCGCCGCGACCAAAGGAGGGCGAGCCCTATTGCCCTATTCATCGGATCAATACCCACGACCGACAACCGCCGGTCGTGGGACATGATGGTGGAGAAGCGGCTCAAGGACGCCGCCCGATGACGATCAAGACGAAGACCCGCCCGCCGCTTTCCAAGAAAGCGGATCACGTAGGCCTACATCCATGGTGGTTCGCCCACCTTCCTCCAACGCCGCTAAACAACAAGAGGGAAGTTCGCGCCACCGCCACGGGACGGGTCGGATGCTGAAGTGGTTCGAGCAAACGCCACCTTCGGCCAGCCGACCATCCCGAGGGCGCCAACGGTTCGGGACATCTCCTTGGTCGAGTATCGCCCATCGTCCCGAACGCGCGGTTGCTGCGGCCGGTGGACGGAGGAAGTTCTATCAACCTCTGTCGCCCTCGGCATTCTTGGCGCCCAAATCCCACTTGGCCGACCTGCGGCCACCGCTCTTTTTCGGTAGCCCAGAGGCTGGATTGATGCCCCGGTCGTGCGCCCCCGTCACCTTCGGGAGAGGGACAACCACGCGACCGAAGTTGGTAGATTTCGAGGTCGCCGACTTCGACCTCCCCTACAATGCCCCTCGCTTTACCGACGGCTGCTGGCCCAGCCATGGCGCCCACCCACTATGCGACATGGTGGTGAAGATGCCAGGCCCGCTGGCCCCATTGCGATCAGGTGGACATGGCCGAGGCCTTGCGCTGCTTTTCTGTCGCAGACCGCCGGTGTCACCGCGCCGGGCGCCAGATACCACGCCCTCGGAGCCCTCAGCTCGACTCAGCTGCTTCACCTAGCTCACGGTGAGGTCAAGGTGGTCGCCTGAGTGGGGCGAGCCCCAGAGACCGGCTAATATTGGCGCCAACCTCGGCAGCCAAATAGAAGACGCGCTCATCACCTTCCTCCACCAAATGCACGTGTTCGCCCGCAACCGCCTCGACATGACCGGGTCCCTAGGGAGGTGATCGAGCACCGTTTGGCAACGCTCCCCGAGGCGCGTCCGGTCCGACAGAAGGTCCGGAGGCAGGCGCCCGAGCGCCAAGAAGCCATTCGGGAAGAGGTAGAGAAGCTTTTGAGCGCGGGGATAATCAGGGAAGTCTCTCATCCCGAGTGGCTTGCCAACCCCGTGCTCGTCAAGAAATCCAACGGGAAATGGCGCATGTGTGTCGACTTCACCGACCTCAACAAGGCCTGCCCGAAGGATCCGACTTCGCCGCGAAGTCGACCTCATTGTTGACTCCACGTCGTAGGGAAGCCGCTATGCTTCCTGGACGCAGATCGGTACCACCAGACAAGATGGCGCTGAGGACTAAGAGAAGATCGCTTTTGTAACCCCAACGTGTATATTGTTATGTAAGGATGGCTTTTGGTTTAAGAAATGCGGTTCAACTTACCAACAAGTACATGCATATCACTTTCGCCACCGGGCGAAATCTTGAAGTTTATGTTGATGATTTAGTTGTGAAGACCAAAAGGGTGAAGAGCTGATCCAAGACACCGAGGAAACCTTTGCTAACCTCCTAAGAACCGCTGAAGCTTAACTCGAGAAGTGCGTGTTCGGCGTGCCCTCTCGCAAACTGCTGGGTTTCTTGGTGTCCAGTCGGGGCATTGAGGCTAACCCCGACAAGATTGCGGCCATCGAGCACATGAAGCCACCGGCGCGACTCAAGCAAGTTCAAGGTTCGGTGGTCGTCTGCCTCCTGGGCGATTTATTGCCCGCTGGGAGAGAAAAGCCTGCTCTGCTCAAGCCATCAAAAGACTAACCACTTCAATGGACTAAAGAAGCCTGTATATGCTTGAAGAATTGAAGCAATACCTCTCCTCTCCCCGATCGTCGGTTTCTCCGGGTGTCGGGCGAGCCGCTGTTCTCAGACATCGCTGCCACCCCGAGGTGGTGAGCGCAGTCTTGATTGCGAGAGGGAAGGTGTCCAAAGGCCGGTCTACTACATCGCCAAGGTGTTGCACGGGCGTAAACCCTGCACCAAGCAGTTCAAAAGATGTTGTATGCGGTCCCGTGGCGCCCGTGAAGCGCTGCATTATTTCCAAGGGCGGAAATTACCGTGTCACAGACCTACCTCTCGCGAGATTCTCCATAACCGCTGGGCGAGGGGCTAATTGCCAAATGGTCGGTGGAGTCGGGGAATTCAACATCAAATTCAGTGCCCCGCACCGCTATTAAGAGTCAAAAGTTGGCGGAGTTTGTCGCCGAAAGTGGACTCCGCCACTCTGGCCGAAGAAGCACCCGTGCCTTCCTCGACGTTATTCTTTGATGGATCCTTCAGCCGAAGGCGCGGGCTGGGTCGCCCTGGTCTCTCGACCGTGACACCCTCCAAGACGTGGTCGCCTCAATTCAAGGCCACCAACAACATTGCCGAGTATGAAGGGTCAGCCGGCAGGTCGCGATCGCTTCGCCATGGGCATTAAGCGTCTCCAAGTTAAAGGTGACTCCCTGTTAGTCATTAATCAAGCGAGGAAGGAGTTCCAATGTTCCGACCCCACCATGGCGGCGTACCTGGTGGAGGTCCGAAGAATGGAGCGTCATTTCGAAGGTCTGGGGTATATTCATATCCCTCGGCGAGACAACCACCTTGCGGACGGGCTGTCCCAGCTTGCATCCTCAAGGGCTTCTGTTCCGGTCGGAGTCTTCGAGGAAAGACTATCGCGGCCGTCCATCGCAGCCCACGATTCAGGTGGGGAAGATGGTGTCGCTGTCGCGGACCCCGGTCCAGGTGGGAACGACGGCAAGGCTGTCGCGGCCTCCGGCTCAGGTGGGGAAGGCGGTACCACTGCCACGACCTCCAATTCAGGGAGGAAGGCAGCTACCGCCAAATTTCGTGTCCGGAGGGAGACGGCGGTCAGCCGAGGCAAAGACCAGGGAAAAGCGCCTGGCCGAGTACCCAGCGAGCACCGAGTGGTCGCCACCTTTGGGCAGAAGATCGATGGATGGACCCTATCCGCCTTCCTCAAGGTGACCAAGTGATCCCCGACGATGATGCCTCACCGAGAAGATTGCACGTAAGGCCAAGTGCTATACTCGTAGGTGGGGACCTATATCGCCAGAGCGTAAACGAGTTCTCTTGAAGTGCATCACTGGGAAGAGGAGAGCATCCTGCTCTCGATATCCATGGAGGCGCAAAGGGAGCCATATGTCCGCCGAACTCTAGTCGGCAAGGTGTTTCGACAAAGATTTTATTGGCCTACCGCCTCCAGATGCTTATGCCAGTGAGGACGCGCGGCTTGTCGGTTCTTCGCCAGTAAACCCACCGACCAGCCCAAGCTCGCGAAACCATCCCACTCTCTTGGCCGTTCGCGTCCGGGGCCGATATCGGTCCGCTCAAGGGCCAGGGGCTTCACCCACCTCTTTGTCGCCATCGACAAGTTCACCAAGTGGGTCGGCCGAAGCAAGGCGGCCATCACCGCATTGCCGCCGTTAAGTTCATACGCTGGATTTTCACCGCTTTGGGGTCGCGAATCGATCATCACCGATAACGGCACCAGCTTCAAATAGCGGCTTTTTGGAGTTCTCGGAGAAATGGGCACCAAGTTCTGTTTTGCCTCGGTGGCCCATCCCATGAGCAACGGGCAGGCGGAACGCGCCAATGCGCTGGTACTGAAAGGCCTCAAGACAAGGGCATTTGATCGACTCCACAAGCGGGGCGCGCGATGGGTTGAGGAACTTCCGATCGTGGTTGTGGTCGCCAAGACCACACCTAGCCGCCACCGCGAGACGCCTCTTCCCGTGTACGGGCGGAAGCCGCCCCCTCCGAAGCCGCCGGCTCTCCGCGCCTCGGTGTTCAACGAAGAAGACCAAGAAGACCTCCGGCGAGAGGACGCCAATCTTCGAAGAGGTGCGGACTGGCCGCCTTCGTGCCGCCGGTACAGCAGAGCTCAGCGGTACCACGCCACCCGGTCTCGAGAGAACACCGGCAATGGGCGACTGGTCTTGCGCAGATTCAGACGCGATGCCGGGTTGTTAAGTTGCCTCGATGGGAGGGCCCTTCAGTAGTCTTAGTATCTCGACCCGGCGGTCCGGCTAATACCGAGGACGGCGAAGAGTCGATTTAACTCCTACAACATAGGCTTGTTGCGAAGTTCTATCCCCAAAGAATTGTAAGTGCTCTGCAGCCGCTTCGCCGTGCCGTGAGGTAAGTCTCTTCCCGCATTAGTCGGCGGTCATATGTTAGTAAAGTTGTTGCTCGAAGGCTTTTTACTTTATCATGATTGTCCTTTTTCTACGCCCGAGTGGTCAGATATGCGGAATGTCCTCGCCCTCAAGATGTGCTAATTCCTTAGACCCTGTGATGACACTCGGTGTCTATGTTTGGCCAAAGACGAATAACCGGGGCAAGTTAGGTGCGGTGCTCAAACGTGGCTCAGACGCGCGTTGGGTTTCGGCACCGCCGTCGTCACCGCGAGCACCATCGCCTAACGCCTCCCCGGGGCTCACGCTTTGGCGATAGCACCATAGTGTGGTTTCCGCAAGGTCACGAGGACTTAGAAGCTAAATAGGGTAGCCCAGGCATTCTCAGGCGGGACTTATAATGTCAAGGCTTGTATCAAACGCCCTTCCACGATCTACTTATCCTTTAAGTAGTTGTCCGTGTCCGCAGGATGTTTTGCAGGGGTGCAGGATGAGTCTTAGGAGATTCCCGCCTCCCCGGGTCGCCCAGCACCGGGGGCCGGTCGCCCAACGCTGGGGGCCGATCGCCAGCCAGAGGGTGGTCGCCAACAAGACGTATGGGTGCTCGCTCGGCGCTTGAAGGTGGTTGCCCGGCGCCTAGTCCTGATCGTCCACATGCTTGGGGGCTGGTCGCCCGGATGCTCGAAGGCTGGTCGCCCACGTGCTTGGGGGCTGGTCGCCCGGCAGCATGTGAACGAGATAAGTGCTTCATGTTGCATTTACCGTTCGTTTCCTTGAGCATATATTTCAGATCTAATCTGTTACGCTGTGATTGTCATGGATTTTAGAATCCAAGGGCCCTTAGTGATAAAAGGAAAAGTGCTGTTACCGACGTCTCGGCGAGGGCGGGCGTACTCAGGTGTTAGCACAGACTCAAACACGGCTCGCACACCTCGTTGGTTCTCAAGCACCGCCGGTTGTCACCGTTAAGTCAGCGGCCTAAAGGCATTTCGCAACTCGTTACTCGCCGCTACGCTATGGCATGATTCCGTGAGATCATCGATCTAAGTCCCGAGGAATCTAAACTATAAGTGATCCCGCCAGAAGGGCTTTGAGGCTAGGTCGTTTTACGCTTTCGCAGAAACTACCCGCTCAAGGTCGCTGCTACCTAAGTCCTATATAACCCGCATGATCTATACTGGTGTTCGCAGCAAACACGCACCATCGCTGGCGTAACTCGAACGATGTTTTGCTCGACGTTCCCTAAACGCCCTTCAGCGCCCCACCGGGTTATGAGATCGGTCGCTCGACGATTTAACCTGTGGATGTCGATCATGCGTAAATAAGCGAAGCATACAGTAATTTTAACTAAGAAATATTCAAAGTTCATCGTGCGCGCAGAGCAAATGAAGATCAAACAAAGGAAAACAAAAAGAGCAAAGAAGGCAACGGCTCATCACCGTCATCGCCAAAGTCCAAATTGCCGCCCGCCGCCAAGGGGTGGAGACGCCCATGATCGGCCGGTCTACTTGCAGAGTCTTGCCATGTGTTCGGCGTTCGCACAGACCAAGCGCCCCGCTGAGCAATGTTTCTCAACGCCGGCCGCCACCACCGCCATGGGATCAAAGGCGCGCTGCTGGCCGGGCGCAATGGGCCAGATGTGGGTCGCGGTCATGATCGCAACCTCACGCCTTCTTCGGCGGAGCGGCGGCCAGGCTTCAGTAACCCCGAGTGCCTTCGCGGCTGGTTGGTCGCGGTGGGCTAACCGCAGCATGAGTCCTCCAGATGGCGTGTTCACCGCCACCCTAGGGGTTCCAGCACCTCTTGGTGCGCTGAACGCCTCTGAGCATGATGGATGTTCCGCCAGCAGCGAAGGACTCCAGCCCGAGGTCTTCAGCGCTGCCTCGCTTCCCTTCGCGCGCTTCTTCACCCTTCTGCCGTTCGCATGGCGCCGCTTGTCTCTTCTTCCAGCCGCCCGCCTCGCAGGTGTCCGCCCGTCAAGAAGAAGCTCACCTTCACCGACGCCAGGTTCGGGCGGTTCTTGGCCAGGCTCGGGCGGCTTGACGAGGGTGTTGCCAAACGCGTCTCAAGATCGCCGAGCCGGGTGAAGATCTCGACGTGGCGCGTGGCGGGGAGGGCGCGGGAGGTTCGGAGTCCGGAGGCGCTGCTCGGATCGCCTCGCTCTTCAGCCGCGCCGGGCCGAGGCGCCAGGGGCTTTTTCCGCTTGCGGGCGCAGGCGGCGGCAGTATCTTGGGGCGCCCAGACGGCACCCTCAGCGAAGACCGCCGCCGGAAGCGCCGCACCACCATGGCGTAATGGTGGCTCGGGGTCCCGCGCCGGAGGTGTTGGCGCCATGGCCGACGAGGCGGCGCCGGAGGAGATGGCACCTGTGTTGGCGCCATGAGGCGGTGGCATCGGAGACGGTCGTGGCCGGGCGGTTCGCATTGCCGCCTTCAGAAGACGCCGCCGCAGCAGCGTGGCCGGGCGGGAGAAGTTTGTTCGCGGGTCCGGACCTCTTAGGGTCCGAGCCCGCGGGCGCCGGGCACGGTCGCTGTTCGCGTCTGGCCGCCGATGGGAGCCGTGTCTCGATCACCGCCCGCCGCGGGTGGCACCACAACGACTTCGTGGAGTCCATTAGCGGAACCGCCTGACATGTTCCAGGCGGTCCACGTACAGCAGATCGGCGAGCGGCCGAGCCAGCGCTGGGAAAGATGAACTGCCCACGGATAGCGGCATCAGCGTGGAGAGCCATCTGCCGATGACTATGTCCTCCAAGTTTCCCGCGCCTGGCGAAAGGCAAAAGAAATTGGCTGTCGGTTGGTAGGGAGCCACAGGAAAGAACATGTGCGCAGAAGAGAAAACTAAGAAAGAATGAAGACTTACGCCCGGGCCACGTGCGCGTGCTGTCATCGTCGCCCGAGTACTGCCATGCTGGGCGGTGGCGGCGGCGCAAGGGGCTGATTCTCCGGATGCGGTCCTGTGCCACCATCGCTTCCGGTTAATCCGGCGCCTGCAATTGCTGATGCGGGCCGCCATGGCAGGATTTCCGCCTCCTCGACCGGCCGATTTCAGCCTCGGAGGCTCGCCGCTCCGGTGGGCACTCCCAAAGCCAATCGACGCTGGTGTGCCGCTGATGTATGACCATTCGCTGCGCCATGCCTTCCAGCTTGATTTGGGCCGAAGGCGATATAGTGGGAGGCCATCCTGCCTCAAGACTAAAGTAGCAACTCCCCACTACCTCATCGCTTGTGGAGGCGCGACAGAGGAAGAAGTAGCGGAAGAGAGGAAGGTTCAGACATTACCCCATGAACATCTCATGAGGTATGCGAAGATGGAGAGGAAAATGATGGAGTTGGGGGTAAGGTGAAGATGGTGGATCCCGTAGAAGTGAAGTACGGTGAGGAAGAAATCAGAAAAGGGCGGGACCAAACCCGCCATCAGTGCCCAAGTGTGTATGATGATCTCGTTCGAAAGGCACCGTGGCGTGGCGGTCCCCGCCCGGAAACGGAAAGTGCCCTCCGGCGCTATGACGGCCATTCTCTTTACCGCGAGAGTATCCGCGGTCGAAGCAGGGATGGGCTGCGCCATGGAATCAAAGAAGACGAAGAGCTTTGGGAAATAGAGGCGAAAGAGCAAGAGAGCAAAATGCGCAAGGAAGAAGAAGGCGTAAAACCGTCCTATGCGGATAAAACCTATCTTTATATGCGCCCCTGCACCGACGGTTTATGGAAGAGACAAGATCGCGGCCGCCGCCCGGGTCCCAAAAAATCTGCAGATACGGAGGGGAACCGAGGCGGTCAGACCTCATGAGTGGTGGCCCCACCCAAGAGCACGCTAAGCATTTAATGAAGGTTCTAAAGTAAGCTTTACGCGCTTTCCTGTATGGCGGCCCGGCTATCACAACAGACTGCGTTGGGGTACCTCTCCGCCAAGACAAAAGCAGCCAACATGGGCGGTCAAGATGTCACCGCGTGGCACCGGGCGAAGGTGGGCGAGGACGCTTTCGCCGCCTCGGCTGGTCCGCTGTGGCACCCGGCGCAGGTGTGGCGAGACGACGCCGCCTGGCGGTCACCACGTGGCACCTGGCGGCAGGTGGGCGAGGACGCCTCGCCGCCGGCTGGCCCCACGTGTTGCCCGGCGAGTAGGTGGGCGTGCACGCCCTGCTCACCCCGCCGCAGGGCCAAAAGGTGATGCAAGGTGGCTTCACCTCGAAGGCTCCTTCTGTCGCACTGCTTCGAGCAATAGGACAGCGTGTCGACTGTCACCTGTAAGGGTTTCGAATAAGCCCATTCCTCGACGCCTCACCAACTCACAAGAAAGGGTCACATCACGGGCGGACTCCGAAGCCATGGCCGGCATTTAATGAGGCCGGAGGAACGGGACAAAGACAGAAGGCGATAAATGTGTAAGGATCAAGATGATGACCTCCTTACCTACTCCCGTTAGCTCTGGCCTATATAAGGCCCTTGCATGGGAAAGGGGGTCGGTCGGTCGAAGGAGGAGGATAGGAAGCCCCTTGAGTAACATTGCAAGCAAGAGCTTTGGGAGCATAGCCCGAAAACTTGTAACCCAGAAAACTCTGTACTAGTTTCACATACTCAAAACAATCTAGCAGGAAGTAAGGCTGTTATCCAACCGTGAAAGGGGCCTCGAACTCGGTAAAAATCTCTGCGTGTTCTATCAAGGATGAGAGGCCAAGGTTTGCCATGCAGAGTCCCTAGGGTTTCCCGCTAGATTCACCACCGCCAAGACGCCTCCTATCGAACCAAAACCCGGTTCAGAGATCACGGGCTGTCAGCGAATACGCCGACTACCGATCACAAATCTCGGCTAAGTCTCTTCGTGCCTTCACATTATCTTTTGTTTTGTCCTTGAAATCAAAGCACATGCTTACGATGCTTTCGCGACATTACGCTCTTGGTGCATCATATCTATATTGTCTTGGCGAATCAATGCCGCAAAATAAGGAGCTCCCAAATTGCATGATATGAGTCCGGTTGTGCTCCACTTTGAAACCTTCGAACCCTCCATCGTCTTTTACTACGAGCTGCCTATGCCAGGCAGCTATCTCTCCACCGGTCAAACGCATCGGCGGGCCCTTTGTAACGGTGGTGTTCTTTCGGAATGCATTGGACATCCGCCTGAAAGGGTGATTCGACGGTAGGAATCGTCGATGGCAATCAAAGAAACAGAACTTTCCACCATGCGGCAACCGGAATGCATCTGAGTCAAACATACAAATGGGACAACAAAGCCGACCATGAACACTCCAACCGGCCCATATGCCATACGCAGGTAGATCGTGGACCGACCACAGGTATGCGACACGCAAGGTAAAGTTTACTTTACCGTAGGCATCATATGCCTCTACCCTCTCCATAACTCTTTCAACTCTTCCATTAACGGCCACATGAACATATTGAGGTGCTTCCCTGGATGATCAGGACCCGGAATGACAAGTGCTAGAAATATGTACTCCTCCTTCAAGCACATTGCAGGTGGTAGGTTGTACAGCACGAGGAAAACCGGCCAACAAGAGTACGGGGTGGCACTTGTACTAAAAGGTGTGAACCCATCTGTCGCCAACCCAATGCGAACACTCCTAGGGTCACTTGCAAATTCGGGGTCGAAACAGTCCAATGCCTTCCACGCCTCGCCATCTGCTGGATGCACCATCACATCCTCGATCTCACGGACACCTTCTTTATGCCACCTCATATGCCTGGCTGTTTTTTTAGATAAGTACAGACGTTTAATCCTAGCCATGATTGGCATGTATCGAAGCTGCTTCATCGCAACTTTTGTCATCACCGTTATCCCCTCACCACTTACCACCTCGACATATCTAGACTTGTTGCAGTACCTACAACGAGTGTCGTTGGCATGTTCCTTCCAGAACAACATGAAATTATCCTCGCAAACATCAATCTTCTCATACTTCATCCCAAGGCCGGACAACATCTTCTTGGACTGGTACATGTCCTTCGGCATCTTATGGTTCGGCGGAAGGATATCACTGATCAGTTAGACCATATCGTTGTAGCACTTGTTCGAAAAGTTGTACTTCGACTTCATTGACATGAGCCGTGTCACCGTTTGTAGGACGGTCACGTTGGTGAACTCATGCAATTTCTCTTCCGAGGCCGAAAGGAGCCTATAAAATCTTTGCACCTCCGGCCCAGGCTCCTCTTCCGAATTAACCTCAAACTCCCTACCAATATCATTCAGCATCTCATCCATCCTGTCTTCATCCTCATGGTCCGAATCAATAATGGGCTCCGCCTCACCATGTTCGTACCATATCAAATAGTCGGGCATGAAACCAAACTTGCACAGGTGCCGCTCTACATCCGACTTCACGTGGTAAGAATAGTTGCGGCACTTGCTACACGGGCACTTTGCGACACCACCAGCAGCCCCTGCGAATGCATAGTCCACGAACGCCTGTGCGATGACTGCTCATTCTCTTGAGTGCACCCCGGTCTTACTCCAACCATCATACATCCACCTTCGATCATCACCCATTCTCGAATCTAAACACATGCACCGATATCAACCACAGCGGCTTAGTTGCGAACAAGGGCTCTCTTGGGAAAGATAGGTCCTAAACCCACCCAAGAATGGACGCCAGAGCACGGATTTATGACGAGCCTTACGGCCCGAACGGAATTTCAGCAGCATAACCGTGTTGTTCTCCGAATGCACGCCCAGTCTTGGTGCATCGGAGAATAACTGGATCATGCTGCCGAGATTCCGTTCAGACCGTTGGGCTCGTCATAAATCCTACATATGCTTTAGCGTCCATTCCTAGGCTGTCCAAATTAAATTGGACAATTCCGGAATGACACACCTCACAAGTAAATGTGAGATGCGCCGTTCCCGAACGGGTGACGCCTAGGCTTGGCTGACCAAATCGATTCTACTTAAGAGCTAATCAAATAAATAATATGGCATCACATGGCATGCTCCAAACTTGTGAAGTAAAAATATGGCATCACCTTTGCATGAAACTTATGAAGTAAACAATATGGTATCACATTTGCAATTAAACAATATGGTATCACATGGCATGCTCCAAACTTACGAAGTAAACAATACGACATCACATTTGCAAGAAACTTATGACGTAAACAAAATGACATCACATTTGCAACTAAACAATATGGCATCACAAAATGGCATGATATAACATATGAAGTAAACAATATGGTATCACATTTGCATGTAAACAATATGGCATTGCAAGCAAACAATATATCAACACATAATGATAGTGATCACATAACTATCAACTCAATATGACTTAATTTTTTTAAAAAAATGGAAAACAGATTAGATATAACAGACACCTTAGCCAAATTGTCCATAATTAAAAAAAACAATACGGAGGAAATGTTGCGTGTCTGAAGTCTGAAAAATTTAACCACACACTCTTGGTTCTAATCATTCTACCTTATCCGTCTCACCCCTGATACCCTGCGCCGTTTGCACCATCTGCTCGACTCTTGCACTCTTGCTGTCTCGCCGCCGTTATCTAGGCAAAGACGTTGGCCAGATCACCCATGGTCTGCAATTGGACATATGGTATATACACTAAGTGGTAGGCAAAAAAATTAGATCACAAGCTCTGGTGTGCTATCCGAGCAATGCAACCAATGGTTTCTCTCCAAGAACAATCCGTTGTACAAATGCAATAACTCACAGATGCAGTAATTTACAAGAAATTCAAAAATATTAACTGGCAGGTTGATCACTACTTGCCTTCTCCGCGGTATCTTCTGCAGATAGCTCTTCAACAGAGGGAGGCACTTGTCGACGGGAAGGCCATGGGGCTCGGGCGCGAGGGCGTGGCATGCTGCTCGGAAGTGGGGCGAGGGCGGCGTGGTATCGGTCGGGTAGGCGCGGCGACCGGCTTGGAGCGCTGGGGCTGGGGCGTGGTGGCTGCTCGGGCTCGAGGAGGCGAGGGTGGCATGGTACGGTCGGCGGCGGGTGGCGACCGAAGGGAGGCACGTCGCGGCGGACCGGAGCAAAGCGAGGATGCGGGAAGAACTGCTTTCAGCGGCGCAAGGACTGGGTATGCGAGGGGATGACCCAGGGCTTATTAAAACAAATTTAGTCCTCTTTCGAACGTAATTGTAAAAATAGCAATATCTTGACTGTGAAAGCGTGAAAGGTGACATCTATCACCTTTCGCACTCCCACACTGTGGAAACCGCTCCCTACCATGGTAGGGCGAGCGCCTCACGGCCACGGCCGGGTAGCGCGGAAGAAATCCTACCACGGTGGAGCACGCTGCTCCTGTGATTGACCGAGCTTTCAGCGTGCCAGCTAGCTTCCGGGTTTCTAGGGCACTGCAAGGGGCACGTGTCACATGCCGGCGTGCTTCTAGGGCACAGCAAAGGGCACATATCACATGTCCCTCTTTTTACAGTGGTGGATGAGTCAATTTTGTAAATACATACATAAAAGGCTAGATTTTTTTCAAAAAAATCAAAGAGCTAGGTAAGCAATGGTTTCGATCGTTACATGCATGCTATCCTCTTTTCTTCTCTTCTCGATCTAGACAAGCTGGCAAAGAAGATGGAGAGGTACATATCAAGCGGAGTAATTCCATTAGGGGTGTAAATGGGTCGGGTATTAGGCGATTGCACTGCACTGCGTGAATTTTTACCCAAAAAACGGCACGGGTTCGCACAAAGTTATCGGCACGGTAATGGTACTACCCGGATACTGAAGGGTCGGGTACGGGTCGGTTGATACCCGAACTTCGGATCGAATGCACGGTACCGGCTAAATGTTAAAGTCGGCACCCTACATAAAGATAGCACTTGTAGGATTTATTTAAAATAGTAAACCATCTCGAAAAATTATGAAATTTTTCTATAAATACTAGATAAAATTTAGAATCTAAGAAAAATACTAAACCAAGTAGAATGATGAGATAATAAATTATTAAAATACAAAACCCTCTATGAAGCTAGCATTGACTAGTAAAAATAAGTTGATATTTGTATTTATGTATTTGCAAATAAAGTATTCTAAAACTATAGAAACTTAATTATGAGCATATATGGTTACTATAGGCATGTACTTAAGCCGCTTAAAAGTCCTACGGTTGCATACATTGCATAAATACGCAGTAGTTGCACCATACATCATACACCATGTTTTTATATATTCATTTTAGTAATATTTTTATAGTTAGAGACCAATTATTTTTATCACATTTTTTATTTTTTTGTATAATTTAACTCTAGACTTGAGATCTTGATATATGCATGAAGAAATTTGTTTTGTATAATTTAACTCTATGTGTCAAACTATGTATGTGAATTTCACTTCATGTATTGGACTTTATGTATTGGACTATCTATGTGTTTTCATCGCATGTTTTGATTCTAAGTATTTCGTGTTTCTACCCGATGAAGTTTACTACCTGCGTCTGCATTCGCATGCCGGAGAAAAAATAATAAGGTAGGATATGGAATGACCTACTACCCGTCCAACCCGATCCGTTTACACCCCTAGTTCCAGCCTAGGATATTTCCTGGCCCTGCAGGCATCATCACGCTGCAAAAAAGAGAGCCTAAGACAAATTTACCTCAATCACCATGATGGGCTGCTCCCACACAATGACACACACGACACAACCAGAACTGCCAACTCAATCACCATCGTCGAGCACAAAATAGATCATCCTCCGAGCCTTTGTGCCACGAAATTCCCTGATCGCTGAACACCTCTATCCACCACCATGAGATGCTTATACAGAGAGCTTTTTCACGAATATTAAATTCAATATAAACTGTTTATTTTTTTCAATCCAATGAAACATATTAATTAGCTCATATTTATTTATATTTTCCCCTGTAGTAGAGTAGTATGAATACATATAACAAATTAATTGAAAAATTATAAGATTTATAACACTGGTAGTATATAGTGAGTAAAAGAAATCTGATTTAGTCATTAATTTGTTAAAAGTATTTTTATTACTATACTAAAAAGTATAAATAAATACTAATTAATATGATCTATTAGATCGAAAAAAATAAATGATCATATTGAATTTAACATACCATAAAACAACTTAATAGATAGTTAAGTATGATTCCTATTGCCTACTACGTACCACCGATATAATGCAATATAAAATTTCTCCGTATCTATTTAAGTGCCCGATGTTCGTCTGCATATGCAGTGTTGCGCCATGGATGCGTTTGAGCTGCCATACCACCACTACTACTACTACGGCTTCTGCCTTTTCTTGTCTCTCCTCGTCCATGTCGCCCTCCGCGCCGCCTTCGGCGCCGGCAAGAAGCAGCCCCGCCCGAGGCTGCCTCCCGGGCCGTGGCAGCTGCCGATCATCGGCAGTCTCCACCACCTGCTGCGCGGGATCCCGCACCGCACCATGCGCGGCCTCTCCCTCCGCCACGGCCCGCTCATGCTGCTCCGGGTCTGCGAGCGCGTGGTCATCGTCGTTTCGTCCGCCGAGGCTGCGCGAGAGATCTACAAGGGCCACGACGCCGTCTTCTCGGATCGGCTGAGCAGCCCCGGTATCGACGAGCTCTCGAGGCACGGCCAGGGGATCGTCTTCGCCCCCTACGGCGACCATTGGCGCCTCCTCCGCCGGATCCTCATGACGGAGCTGCTCAGCGCGCGACGCGTCGAGGCGTTCCGGCGCATCCGCGAGGACGAGGCGGCCCGCCTCGTCTCGTCGCTGCAGCCGTCGTCCTCGCCCTCTGGGGACCGGCTCGTGAACGTCAATGAGCGGCTCGCAGAGTTCATGGCCGACTCAGCGGTGCGCCCCATCTTCGGCGACAGGCTTCCTGACCGCGCCGCGTTCTTGAAGATGGTCAAGCAAGGGGTGGAGCTCTCGTCGCTGTTCGACCTCCGCGACCTCTTCCCGTCCTCGCGGCTCGTGCGGCTGCTGCCGCGGAGTGGCGGAAAGGCGGAGCTGCACCGGCGGGAGTTGTCTCGGCTCGTGGACGACATCCTCAAGACTCATGAGGAGAGGAGAGCGGCCAGAGGCGGAGAGGACGAACAGGACATGATCGACGTACTGCTCAGGGTCCAAAAGGAAGGCGGCATGCGAGTTTCCCTCACCCGCGGAGTCATAAGGGCTGTGCTGACAGTAAGCTCTCTTTTGTATAACCGGAGGCTCTCAGAGAATAATAGAAATTCCTAAGTTGATATAAAAAAATCCCACATTATTTTAAAAAAGAAAATCTTAGTCATTCAATCTCATTGATCATTTTCATTCATGGTTAAGATCTATTTATCTATTCATAAGAGATATATATGGTAAAGCAAAGGAGTAACATAATTGGAGGCCCTCTTTGAAAACCCCACGTTAATTAGAAAATACTAGAAATCCCATGTTAATTTAAAAAAAATTGCTAGAAAATCATACATTATTCTAAAAAAGTAAAAATCTTGGTCGTCCAATCTTCTTAATCATTTTCATCTATAACTTAGATCTGTTTATCTATTTATAAGAGATATATGGTAAATCAGAGGAGTACCATAATTGGAGTTCCTCCTATAAGCTCCTGCATTAATAATAAAATACTAGAAATTCCCACGTTAATTTAAAAAAGAAATATTGCTAGAAAATCCCACATTATTTTTTAAAAAAAGAAAATCTTGATTGTACAATCTCCTTAATTATTTGTATGCCAGTTGCAGTGAAGTGATTCTGCTTATGGAGTTGTTTTCAACCGAGCTGTAAGTCTGGGGATTTACGTGATGTTATTGTTAATTTATTTAGCGTCATTGTCTCTGTAGGGTTGAATTGGAATACCATCCTTCTTTTCCTGCTGCCCTACCAATTTATATATACAAGGGGCCCTTGCTAGCCCATTGCCCACTTCCGGACGTTCCGCCTCCCCCTTCCTCCTAAGCCCTAAACCCCGAGGTCCCAATAAACTCCTAACGTCAGCAAATCCTAACCCTAACTTTGGCCAGCCGTCGCCATCGTCAGACAAGAACCCTAGCTAAATTATTTGTCATTTTGCTATCTGAATTTGTCCTCCTCCTTGATTATCTAAATTCTTTCCATAACTACGGAGCACATATTCGATAGATAGCAAACACAAGTAAAGAAGAAAAACGAAGGCCTCAGGTAAGTTGAAAGCTTGATCGCAAAGGGGGAAAAAAGCTTTATTCGATTACTTAACTGTACTCACCTGAAACATGCGCCCCGACAGCCCTGCATGCTGGCTGGCGATGTGGACCTCTAATGTATACCTTTGTATAAAGCGGAGAGAATTTACGGCTAGCTAGGCATGCCACGTCACTGATAGTATGAAAAAGTCCTCTAAAAAATTTAAAATTATATTTACGTCCTTTGATCAGTTTTTAACGAAAGAAAGGACCCGAAAAAACTAAAATTACATTTAGGTTCCTTCATGGTTTTCGTTCAGATCCTTTCACGGTTTTTAACAAAAATAGAAAAAAATACGTTTATGTCCCACGAAATAGGTTTTTAACAGATTGGATCCAAAGAAAAATGAAATTACGTTTAGGTCTCTCCGAGGTTTTCTAAAAAAACAGGTTCGCTGATAATTTATAGCAGTCCATAAATTCGCCGATGGGTCTTAGCAACACGTTTTAAAAAAAAGAAACCAAAATTATGCAAAAAGAAAATACATTTATTTTCTCCCAAAGACAAAAATCATAGATTCATCGACGGTTTATAACAGTCTACAGATTCGTCGACGTGTCTTAGCAACCCATTTTTTTAAAAAGAAAAACAAAATTACGTAAAAAATGAAAATACATTTAGGTCCCTCCGCATTTTTCTCCTAGAAAAACAGATTCATCGACGGCTCCTAACAGCCCTTTTTTTTTTAAAAAATAGAAAACTGAAATTACACAATTTTTTCATAAATATCCGTTAGACCAAATTTCGCGCGGCACGGCATCACCAACCAAATTTCCCAAAATTCACGCAATGCGATGAAATTTCGCACGACGCAGCGTAGGGTGTGGCCTTGGCTAGTAATATATATTGAGCGCAAATTTGCCATATATATCTTATGAATAGATATATAGCATTTTCTCTTTTTTAGAATAATATGGGATTTTATAGCATTTTTTTAAATTAACGTGGGAATTTCTAGCATTTTCTGATTAACATGGGCTTCTAGGAGCCTAGGCCTCTAATTAGTAAGCCTTTTCCTTTTTTTAGATTAATGTGAGAATTTATAGTATTTTCTAATTAACGTGAGGACTTTTAGGAGGGCTGCCAATTAGAAAGCCATGGATGAAAATAATTAAGGAGATTGGACGATCAAATTTTTTTCTTTTTTAGAATAATATGAGATTTTCTAGCAATTTTTTTTAGATTGATGTGGGAATTTCTAGCATTTCTAATTAACGTAGGGACTTCCAGGAGGGCATTCAATTAGTATATAATAATAATAAAGTAGTCATCTACCCATGCGCCTGTACGGCTAGCAATTTCTATAAGTAGATCTAATCTGTAACACATACAACAATATCTTCTAATCTTCCTTTCTATTTCCTGGCCATTATGGAAAGCAAAACTTTCCTTCCGTATGGTACTCCTCTAATTTACCATATATCCCTTATGAATAGAAAAATAAATCTAAGACTGTAGATGAAAATGATTAAGGAGATTGGACGACCAAGATTACCTCTCTTTTTTTTAGAATAATGTGGGATTTTCTAGCAATTTTTCTTTTTTTGGTTAACATGAGAATTAATTTCTAGCATTTTCTTATTAACGTGGGGCTTTTAGAAGTGCCTCCAATTAGTAAGACATGGATAAAATGATTAAGCAGATTGGACTACCAATATTTCTCTATTTTTAGAATAATATAGGATTTTCTAGCATTTTTTTATTTTTTAGATTAACGTAGGAATTTCTAGTATGTTCTGATTAATGTGGGGTTTACATGGGTTTCTAGGAAGACCTCCAAAAAATATATAATAAAGTATATAAAAAGATGTATCATCAGGTATCCGTAAACTGAGAGAATCTTTAACCTCCGGTCATGCGTACGTGAGATCATCGAGTTGGTCATACGTTTGTTTGTTCCTTTAATTAAAGGGAAAAATTAATGTTAACCTGACTATGACTTAAACCGTATGCTACTTGCGCAGGAAGTGTTGGCTGCAGCACTTGACACCTCGACGACTACTCTCCAATGGGCCATGGCCGAGCTGATAGCAAATCCAAGGGTGATGCAGAAGGCGCAGTTAGAGACGCGTCGCATCCTCGCAGCTACTGGGCAAGCCAGAGTAGATGAGGCGGCTCTAAGCGACATGTACTACCTCAAAGCGGTTATCAAGGAGACCTTGCGATTGCACCCTCCTGGTCCATTAATCCCTAGACTGTGCCTGGAAGACCGCAAGATCCAAGGATACGACGTGCTGCAGGGGACAATAGTCCTTACCAATGTATGGGCGATTTCCAGGGACCCCAAGTACTGGGAAGAGCCGGAGGCGTTCATGCCGGAAAGGTTCGCCAGTGACCGTGCGGTTGACTTCAGAGGGGCGGATTTTGAGTTCACTCCTTTTGGCGTCGGGAGAAGGATTTGCCCCGGGATCAGTTTCTCGCATGCCAATGTTGAGATCGCTCTGGCTAGCCTTCTCTGCCATTTTGATTGGGAGCTGCCCGCCGGAGTTAAGCCGGAGCAAGTAGACATGACGGAGGCGATGGGTGTTATGGTTAGGAGGAAGGCGGAGCTGTTCCTACGTCCCATCCCTCGTATTCCCCTTGTAGATGAATAATCCATCTACGTTTCTAGAACCACTTGCTCGATATGAATATCTATACGGGAATACATCCAAAACATAAATATTTTGATGTATGTACACGTGAAAAATTAAAATGTATTGTATTTTGTATCTCTGCCTAAGTAGCTCAATACATATATTTCTACCTAAGGGAGGGGCCGGTGAGTGATGACACCGGCAGCTAGCGATGGCGACGCTGATGTGTGATGTCAAGAGGAGGTGGAGGGATTGGGGAAGGGCAGTGGTGATGTGTTGTACTATAGAAACCACCGGGTCGAATACATGGTATTTATTATGCAATTCCAATGCTTATGATTGAAAGTAGAAATGTATTTATTATATAACTGTAACCATTCTAATTAATATATATTTGATTAATCTATATTGTAATAATCTGAATCATCAAACAAAGCAGTGTCAATCTTTCTATTTTCTTACGATTAATGCGTTAATTTCTAGCATTTGAGAGCTAAAGTGATGGCTTCTTTTCCTACATTTTTTCATTTAAGTATCTTTATCGTTCACTAGGTAGAAGCTCCTCTAGAAGTGCCATCGTTAATCCTAAGAGGGAAAATGCTACAAATTCCTTAATAATAAAAAATGTAAAAATTCCCACACTAACCGAATAAAATAAACGTCTTGACCATCTAATTTTTTATATTAATACAATCTACAGCCTGGATAATTACTAAGAAAAAGCAGAAAGAAGGATTGATTCGCGGCAATAGATGTCTTTTATATTCAACTAGGAAGAAGTAATCTCCTTTCTAAATGGCGGTTCAAAAAAACAAATCCCATAAAATTACAAATAAATCTATCTAATGTTGCAGCGATGATTTGTGAACTTTTTGTGTGGGCTATTTTGATTTGTCGCAAACATTTCCTCTGATTGTTACATGAGTACCTACAAAATGTTGCAACTATTTTTTTTTTTTGAAATGTTAAAGTGTTGTATTATTTTAACTTGCTTTGCTTTGTTATAATGTCTGAACTATTTTAAAATCAGGCTACATTCTATGGTTTTATCTAATTTAATTTTTTATCAACATTCTTACTACTATTATGTATTTTTATTACACACAATAATTATAATTGTTACACGTTATATTATTTAAAGATGCTGTGCCGACACGTCCTATCGAAGCTTGCTAGTCCTCCCCTAAAAAGATGCCAGCGTGCGCGCAGCGCGTAAGAATCGGCTTCCTCGCGGAATAAAGCAGAGATGGAGACAGTAAAGACTGCAGCAACAGCAAAGCACCTCACCTCAGACGCGCCTGAACTGAAGCAGACAACCGAGGATGTGCCTGGTAATGGTGTGCGACGAGCCGGAGCGCGTGGCGGCGACGTACCAGGCGCCAGGGCGCTGCCCCTACTGCGGCGGCGGGGTGATGGCGGCGGACGTGGAGAGCGCGCCCAGGCTCTGCTTCGTTCCGCTCTGCTTCCGCGTCCGCCGCCGATTCTACTGCTCCCTCTGCTCCCGGCGCCTCGTCTCCATCGCCTGATCGACCGTAAAACATCTGTGCTCCCTCTCTCTACATGTATGCCTCGTCAATTCGGACCCATCTCCGTGGTATGTATCATATCTGGGTTGAGTCGAGGGTGGTTCTATGTACGTACAGGGTAAATCAGTGTGGCGAATTCCGCGGTAACTGCCATGGAATTGTTCGTAAGATTTGTCATATAAGATATGATGATGATTGTGTGATACATGTGCCGCTCCGATCAATTACCGGCGGAAGTGAATCGTCGGTTCTATCCTGAGATCGATGCGGCCGAAATCGTCCAATTTTCCGTAAGCTTCGAACAGAATCCATCGAATTCATGGCGAAACCTGAAGCAATTGAGCACAAGCACCGCAGGAATCAGTACCGAGATGCTAGTCTCAATCGGAATAGCCGAATAGCTAGCCAAGAAATCGATGCGAATGGATGCAAGAAGCGAAAAGTACTTGTTATTACGGTACAAACACGAGTGGGGGAAATAAGGGGAACAACCAAGTGAGGAGGAGCACAAACGGAGTTAGTTACAAAGGTCACTCGAGGGTGGAGTCCACCCGGTCGACGGAGCGCGCGATGGCCAGGATGTCCGATGAGCCGTCCGCGACCGGATTCCCGCCGCCCACCGCCGGCTTGAAGGCGATGGCCTCCCGGAGCAGCCTCGCGGCCGTCGCGTTCAGAAAGGACTGCTGCTTCTGGTGCTGATCCTGCTGGTTGCAACCGGCCTGCTGCTGGGCGTTCGCCGCCATGGATGGCGCACTGCATTTGATCGGCGTGAGGCCGCTCCGTGGGTTCGGTCGGTGGCTGGGTGGATGGATGGTGCAGAGGATTTCGTGGATGCCTGTGCTCACCTAGACTGTTCTTCCGGCAGCAGGGTAACACGTGGCGTCAACTGTTGTAGGAGTGACGCGTGTGTTTTGTTTCTTCGTTTCACTTGTGAAATCCCTTCCTCTCGAAAGTTTGGCTTTTCTAGTCCTGTTACTTATATATATTTTTTAAATCTAATTTTCTCTCCGAAGCTTTGGTTTTACCCGAACATTTTTTTCAAAAATATTCTCTTTCCTGTCTCAGAAAGAGCAACAAACATCTATTGCACTGGTACACCGCGAAAGGTGTCTACTGAACGAAAGAAGCTACGCTTCCACTTGCTGTGGCTCAGCTGGGGCTTCTACAGCTAGAGAGTTTACCGAGCTCTTGTCGAGCTACACCACCGCCGCCGTAGATAGTTGATGCCGATGTTTAATTAGTGATTTAATTAATTAGCCACTGATTAATCACCAATTATCACTACTTAGTTCTTAATTAAGTGACCTTCCGTGGCAATGTAGCTCGGTAGAAGTTTGCCAGACGCGGCACTGAGCGGGAGGTGTGTGGCACCATGGTTTTTTTTTGTCGCTAGACATCTTCTGCGGTGCGGATTGAAGGAAAAAGTTGAGGATTGCAATGCAAAGAAAATTCTTTCTTGTACCACGAGTAACAAATGTCATAAACTGGGAAGCTTCTTTCTTGTAGAATCCCGAGGATGGTTTGTCAAATGTTCCGTCCTAATGTCATCCATCTTACTTTCGCTTGGACTTAAGCTATATCAAATAGGACTCAAAATAGAGATGCTCCCAAAATTCACTGATACTGACTTTAGATTATTTAAGATGTAAACGGTATAACAAGGGTCAAGCTATTACAAAAGAATCAGCCCCATCTATCCCCATATAATAACTATAATAAATTAGAAAATTAGCAAAGTTTCCAAGAAGCTAATCGGACGGCGGGGTGACGCTAGTGTGTTGGTGGCCGATCGACTAGAAAACAAGGGAGGGGCCTTGGAGAACCAGTGAAGAGAGAGGAGGGGGAGGTGGGAAAAAGGGGAGGGGGAGCGAGGCAGCACAACGCCCACCCAACCCGTCATCAGAGGCGGAGCCAAAGGGGGGGCGTGATGGGGCCTGCCCCCCCCCTTTGGCCCATGAAAGGAGTTAGAGTGTGTGTGTATATATATATATATATATATATATATATATAGTTACAAGGCTAAACATCCGACGGTCGACGTCTCGCCTTCTCGTCTTCTCGCGTGCTGTGAATGAAACATCGAGTCAAAGACCGAACCAACGTCACGCCTTTGGCCTTCTCCCATTCGTTCTCCATGCTGCGCGACTAGATTATTCAGTTTGTTGTTCTCCGATTCTCTCAGGACAAACGACGACTACATTATTCTAGCAGAAACAGTCCGATCGATCAGGCTGGTTTACGACAACGTGCGTGGTGCGCTGAACCTTTGTCCCTTTCCTTGAGATGTTATCTAGTTTTCTCCATGTTCGTCAGATTTTCACAGCATATGTATATGCCATATATCCATGAACGATTCGTGCCTTTTGCTAATTATCGATTGATTAATTATTAGTTTAGTTACGGCGACAAGTTGTACAGATCATGTGATTCTCGAATTTGTGATTAGTCTACTGAATTGCTAAGACGCCCAATTTTTCTCGACATTTTGGTCTTTGATACAAGATATTCGTCTAATCCACATGGCGAGAGAGTCTTGTGTGCTAAGTGCTAACAATAAGTATCAGCGGTAACGATCGGAGACATTGCTGCGCTGCGCTACCGCTTCGCTCATGCCGCCACTTCATTCTTAGGCCCCCTCCTTTAGAAATTTCTGGCTCCGCCACTACCCGTGATTGCCCTGAGGCACATCTAAGATGACAATGGGGTCCTGATTTTCGTTTCTCCGCGGAGAATTCGCCTATTAGAGGATAGGGACAGGGGAAAATCTCTCCCTGCGGGGGGCTTATCGGGAAAAATATTGCCCCCGTCGGGAATTGCGGGGACGGGAACATTCCACCATTCCCCATCCCCGATCCCCGTCCCCGCGTTATCAATAATAAGTGGGATTAAATGATCATTCTCAAAATATATATATATACACATGAGGTCATTATTAATAAAAATGCTAAATATGAATTACTCTAGCGATTCACTCACACTTCAATCACATATACACCATTACTCTAGTAATTAAATCATGTAGCATGTGATCTTTTATATAGCATTTTCAAGGATTAGTCCCTGTCGGGGCCCTGTAAACCCGTCGGGGATCGGAGACGGGTGGGAATTAAGCTCCGTGTACGAGGACAGAAAAATTTTGCTTATCGGGGATCAAGAATGGAAGGACGCTCCTCACAGTGATTTTCCCCGTTGCCATCCCTAGGCACACCTGTAGCCACTTTCCTGTCTCTTCGTCTCGCACAACGCTGCCCTTCCTCTCGGTCTCTTTCCCTGTGCCCAGCGCCACCTCTTCCCGCCTAGCCCATTAGCATAAGAAGAGCGCAGAGGCACAGAGCAACAAAAGCAGAGTAGGGGCGCCGAGTGGTACCTTGTGTCTTGCTGCAGCCTGCGGAGGTGGCCGGCGACGGTGGAGAGGACGAATCGACGGCAAGGAAAGGAAGATATGGCGGCGAGTGGGGTGGGCGGATTCGGCGGTGTGGGAGGTGGATTTGATCGGCGGTGAGCCAACGGCGATAGCAATCATTTTAAAGGAGAATAAAAGTAATGGCATGATCCATTCACAGCTTTTCAAAACAAGAGACATGTCAAAACATAATGCGATAATAAGAGTAAGCTTATAATGCTAATTCCAAATAACAATATGATGAAATTTACATAATCCAAAGATAGCAAATATGACATAATTAAAGAGATAAAGCATATCATTACTTTTATTTCATCTAATATAATGAACCATGTCTTCTACACAGATTAATGAACAAAAGAGTATTTTAATTTGCTCTCAGGTGTTGGGCTGCTTGAAGATTAACTCTTCAGCCTCCTCGTCACTTGATGTAGGGCTGCTAGAGAGTAACTCTTACCTCCTCTACACCTGAGTCAAGTTTATCACAACAAAACTAAACAATTAACAAGTAAACATGGCCTTGAATTCTTACCTTCCTAATTTTGCACTACAAAGAATTTGTAATCAATTTTTACTATTCTAAAGATCAAGTTCCAGCGAAGGTATAGTTTGGCCAATAGGTAAAGAAGTAACAGAACCAAAGATCAGTAATCAGAATTGTAAGAATAACACGAACTGCATGTATATCAATATTCAAAAGAAGATTAATAGCATACTGACAGCAACAGAACTTGCTCAATAACAGTAACAATCCATGGTCCGGATCCGCGCTTCCGTGTGACGCAACAGATCGTGTCTTGTTTAATGCAGGTACCAATATTGCTATAGGGGACGGCGCAACTGTCAATTTTTGGGAATCTAAATGGCTTCAGGGACGATCGCCAGCGGACATAGCACCATCATGTTACAGATTAGCCATGAGAAGGTCGGGGACGGTGAAGGAGTTGTTATCGCACGCCGCTTGGATCCGCCCTTTGCGCCGGATCACAAGTGCGACGCAGCTACAGGAGTTCTTCACGCTTTGGCTCGCTCTTGGCAAGAGAGTGCGATTCTGACCTCACGCCCAGGATTGCGTCACTTGGAAATGGTCGCCAACAGGGGAGTTTTCCGCAGGTTCGGCTTACAAGGCACAATTCGTCGGATCCACCGCGGAGCACTCTTACAGGATGATTTGGCAGGCTTCGGCGGAGGGAAAATGCAGGTTTTTTGCGTGGCTCTTTGTGCAGGATAGGATTCTCACCGCGGATAGGCTCGCGAGGAGGGGGTGGCCGCATTTCACCGTTTGCGTTCTTTGCGGCACAGTCCCGAAAACTTCCAACCATTTGCTGTTGCTCTGTTCATTCGCGAGGTAGGTATGGCGGGCGGTGCTAACGCACATTCACGCAGGGCTGGCTGTGCGGGCGCCGTCGGATCAGTCAGATAACGTTACTTGGTGGATAAGCACTCGGCGACAAATTCCACGACACAGGCGGAAGAACTTTGATGGGGCTGTTGCTTATAGCCTATGGAACATTTGGAAAGAGAGAAATAACAGGATTTTTGAGAATTCCTCTGAGCGCAGGCAACAAGTGGTCGACGCCGCCGCTCATGACATTCGCATCGCCGATGACTTTCGGATGACCTAGTGCCTCCTAGGGATTTCTATTTCTGTTTAGGTGTTCCTTGTTTGCGCCCCCGGGTTTTGTAGGGGGATTGTATCTTTCTCTCCCTCCCTTCCTTGCTTCTGTTCGGAACGCTCCCTTCACACTGTTATGCTGTGTTTTTTTCTATCTTAATGCATTTAGCAGAGCTCCTACCTTCTCTTCAAAAAAAAAAACAATCCTCTCTAGTAATAACAGGAGGTATCACTAGCAATTCAAGGCTAAAGTTACAACTACAATTGTTTAGTTCATCATTGACCCAATATCACCATCATCGAGCATATACAGGCAGCGATAATATGCGAACAAATCAGAGAAATACTCAGAAATGAACAAGTACTCTAAACTTATTTAGAAGTCAGGGCAAGGCACGACGGATAGCCGCTGTCCTAGAAATCCAATTGCCACCGTATGGAGTATGGACCACGATCAGAATGGCTTGGATATCGGAGATACAATGCCCTCTCCATACTAAAAACACTCTTAAGTGTAGAGGTGAGCCTCAAATACAGCTGGACAAGACAATTCTTTAGTCCAAATTTCCTCTCAAGAACTCTGCACAAAGGACCAATCCTTCGGCACAATAGGCAATGGACTAAGCAAGGGACCAGACCAAACCTCCTTGGTGCAAAGCCCCATAGCACAGAGCTCACTGGCCAAGAAAGCCAAGAAGCTCACAGGCAGGGAAGCTCGCTGACCAAGAAGGCCACCGGCCAAGAAAGCCAAGCCAAATAGACCACCGGCCAAGCACAAACCGAAAGCAGAAGGAAATCAAAGATGGGAATCAAGAAAATTTGTGAGTCACCTGCCTCTTGAGAGGAGGATGGGGCGCATAGAAATAGAGGAAGAAGGAGCCCCATTCGCGCAGCACGCACCAGCCCAACTCCCCTCACCGGCCGGCGAAGAACTCGACAAACACTAGGGAAAACGGCGCCGTATCCAGCCAGATCGAGGAGAGGTCTTTACTAATCCTTTTCTCAGCCCTAATGGGCCGGCCGAATGGGCCAACAAAAGGAAAATGGGTCGGGCTGATATCCATTTCCAAAACATAGGCAAACTACTTCAAACTTCACAACACATAGCTGGTAAAAGGAAAAGGGGCAAAGAAAAGGTGCTAGGAAATGCACTAGAAATACTGGCGTTTTCTGCTCACATTTTGGTGCTGAATTCCAGCATCTTCACTACCCAGCACTGCCTTTTGTACCGGACAGTTTCGTACGATTTTTTTATTGCAAAATTCTTCTGCGTTTTGCCATGTTTTTTTGTAAACCCTCGCGCTTGACTCCTGTGCGGCTTAATTTAGATGTCATTTTTGTAAGGCGAGCAGCAGCACCCTTCTTCCTGTGCAACGTACGCAAGACGTTCCATCAGTCTACACCTGTGTCACTGTGCCGGCGAGCTTAGATTCGGCATCGGAGAGCTCAGATCTGACGCCGTGGGTTCAATGTTTGTAAAAGAATTTCTTTTATGTTCAAAATTCTGTGTATTTGTGTATGGTATGTGCATGGTACAAATTTGAAACGGTGTAGTCGTGTAGATCAAAAGCCTTCATTCAAAATTCAAATTTGAGTCAAGTACACCTTATGTCAGATCATGATTTTCCATCCCTCTCCAAATACAGCAATACAATAAGTACTCAAATGTCATACTTCTGAAGATACAATGTCTAGCACAAATCATAGTACGCAATCGATGGTGTAGATACATGCTGCAACTGCAACCGGTTGCCCTTTTGCATTCCTGTGGGAAGCAGATTCACTATATACATTGGTGCCTTAGCTCTCATCTCGGCCGTTGGATCAGGAGCGGACAGTCAGTTCGATTGCCACACTGATCCCTCCTATGGTAGCTGTATTGATCTCACATGCCCATATTAGATGCAACGGTTGGAATCGATAGAGGCCCCGTGCCTCAACAACGTAATGAGAGGGTCGTTTCTATGTCTGCTGAACGCACTGCAAGGTGTTTTTTTTTCAAAACTAGCTCCTCCACAAATATATTTACATAAAATGACCTCTCTCTCACTATGAATGGTATGATGTTCCCTGCCACGCTCGGGAAGTATTGGAATCGAGCGGGCGTCGCGGCAGCGCGCACATGCACAGGAGCACGTATGCTAGCGCAGCGGGTGGGTGCAAAGCACTGTGCCGTGAGGCTGCCGCGCTGGGGTAGCATGAGAGGATGCCTTCTGTGCTCTCTGTACGCAGAAGCATATCCTTTCGCGCTCACACGTGTTGACAGGAGGCCGTGCGCCTTCTACGTTGAGGGAAGGGAAATATTTTTGCAAAAACATATGTTGAAGGGCTAGATTTTTAAAAAATATGTACAAGGACTAGATATGCACAATATTCTCATATGGTCAAAGTGTTGATTCGTACATAGCTGACATTTTGTTTTTTAGACATTTTTTATACATCATACTAGTAGTACTGTATAATTAATTAATACAGATATGTATATATATATGGAAATTGTTTGGTATATATATAGGAATGGGGCACTATAGTGCTTTGGCAAAATGATTTTAAATGGTCAAATTCAAACCATATTTAGGTATTTATTTTTGTTTGAAAAATTTATTTTTTAGGCATATACTCATTTATGCCTAAAAACTAATTTTTTTTAAAAAAAAAATATCCGAATATGACTTAAATTCACGTATTTGAAATCATGTTGTCTCGGTTAAAATGAGATGTATTTTTGGCCGGATAGTGTGCACAAGTGGTTTTAGGGTGTGTTTTAGCCCTAAACACAGCAAGCACACAGAAAGTGTTTTAAAAAGAAGGAAAGGCAGCAGCGCTAGTGACAAATGCGATCCTTTTCCTCTGCTTTTGGGGAAAAGGCAGAGGGTGGCAACAAGCATTGGGAACAAGTGTACATTCTCCATTCAAAGGCATCTGTGCGCGTATCCTATGCTTGTTCTTTGCGGTATGATCGGGTTATTCCTAGCTTTTCCTTCATGAAAACGCAAATGGCGGCACAATGGCAAAGGCAACCTACAATTTCCTTGCAGAATATCTGAAACAAAAGTGTTTATGAGCTTTTCACAAAAAGTGATCCACATGAGACTCGTCTTTGCAAATTCCACGAAGGCTTATCCATGTCCCACAATAAAGGGTTACAAGTTAAGGGTGTTAAGACTATGAGTAGGAAAACCTTCGTATACAAAATATATATACTGCCTTTGGGAAAAAAAAATACAAACAGTGACTGCAAGTGTCCGGAAATGAACGGTACAGCAATTTCTGTGCTCAATTCAGCAACTGATGGTCACCTTATCACGAGTTTGTATTTTGCAAGAATTGATACTCAACAGACAACAGGCACCTCACTCCATCTATTTTCAAACAGATATCATTTTAGATATTGATCCTCCTCATTATTTTTAAAGTATACTACATCGTAGTAAAAATTATATAGAAAATTGCACTCCATCCATTGAGACTTACAATTTTTCAATCTTGTTTTAAAATATAAGATAAATGTAATGATTTTTCACTCTCATACCCCTAATTTATCTTCTCTCTTCAACAGTTGTGGGTAAACACCCACACCAGCTATTTTCTCTCTTTTATTTACTAGGCATTAACACCGTGGATATTTTCCTCTACTATTCTAGTGTTCTCACCTAAACATTATGTACATACCGGTTGTTAAAGTTTTTAAAATTTAACTGCACGCAATTCCAGATCAACACCCATCTTTTGGGGAAAAAAAACACAAGGAGATAGAAGCATGATACTTAGGTTTATTTGGCCTGAAGCTAACTTTGCTGTATCTAAGCTTATACGTGCCACACTTTCTTAGCCCTACTATATCTTACATGTCACGGAGTCAGAATTAATTATTTTTTTGCTAAACTTCACCACACCCGTAGTGCTGAATTTTATTATCACAAAAGATGTTATCTGAAATTAGTTATAATAATAAAATTAAGTTGAAGCCAAACAGTCAGTTTTTCCCCCGTGAGCTTAACGCGGGTGAGGAGGGCCGGCCGTGTCAGCCAAAGTGCGGAGACAGCGACGCCAGACCCCCAGGGGCCGGAGTCGGAGGAAAAAGAGCACGCTTTGCACTTGCTACTTTGCCGCTCTTAAATCCGTCCGTCTGATCCCGCTCCGCCGCTCCTACTCCCTCCTCGAATTCCTCCTCGGCCAAAGAAAGTAGAGGGCCCTGCCCTGCCCTGCCAACTCCCTGTAACTTGTTGCCTAGCAGCAAGCATGACGCAGAGATGCAGAACCAACCATCTGACTGAGTTGATGCAGAAAGAAGCCGAGACATGGGAGCGAGGGCACTTGCAACAAACGAATTTATTTCATGTTTTCTACGACATGTTAGCCTCTTTTAGATAACAAAGAAAAAGAGGAGAAGCCCTTTAGAAAATGCAGAAATAACCCCACTTTCTAAACTATAGTCATTATCCCTCGTCTACAGACAAACTTTAGTAACAGACTATAGGAGTATCAAACTGCTGAAGCGGTGGTATAGAAAAATCTCTTCTAGCTACTACTACTACTCTCTCTCCTCTAGTAATCAGGCAGTATGTATGAAGCTCGTGAGTCCTGACTGACAGATCGCTGCTGCACGAAGATCGAAGGATCAGCCGCACGAAGATTGAAGGATCGAAAGATCGCATCTGTTGCGGTATAATAAACGATGTGCCCATGGAATGGATGAATACATGAATGAATGAATGAAAGGAATTTCCTCGTGGAGTGTGTGACAGTGCATCCAGACAGTGCTCCCTCGTGGAGTATTTTGGTTACGTACAGAGGTTAAAAAATTGTAAATCCAAAAAGATTGTACTGTTGATGTCTTGGCAACAAAAGAGATAATAGTGTGCGTGGATGTTTACCTACATACGTTGAAGAGAGAGAGAGAGAAAATATAAACGAGCGTAAAAGAGAGAAAATATCATTGAAGTGGCATAAACACTTTATAATTTAAAATAGAACTGAAAAAATTATGCGTCTTTTATACTTCGAACAGAGGATGGGAGTACTACATGTACATGGCGCTCGCTCACAGCCCAGTTGGGCAGAGCACATGTCAATGATGGTGTTTTTTTAATAAAAAAAATTGATCACGAACTCTAGCATTCATTAAGAAAGGAGAACAACAGTTAGATTACAAGCACACCCCCGCACACATGTTGTACCGTGGTTCTACAAGACCCCGTGCTTGAATGCGCATGGATAGGCTTGGCTTATCTTTTGTGAATCTAACCTCCTAACGAATGTATTTACAAAAATAGCCTCCTCTCCAACCAAGAATCTTGTCATTCTTGTTCATAACGAATGGATCCTGTTGTCTTCACCAGCCTGTTCTTGCTACCGAGTGTTCAAAATTCAAACATCGATGATAGCGGGGGAGTGATTAGCACAGTATTGGCATCTGCAGAGTGCATGCATACTGTTAGCCTTGCCTGACCAATCATTAGGCTTTGAGGCTGGAGATTTGGTGACAAGAAGGAGCAGACATTTTCTTGAGCTGTTGTACCGGCATGTGATTACCTGAATGCTACGGCAATCATCATGCAAACAGAAGCCAATGAATCTTTTTTTTTTCTTTTTAGACCACAGAAGCGAAGAATCTTGGCGCCGTATGTGGCCACCAGTGAAAATAATCGCAGGACTTTGAGATACCAGCAGTAGGGTGGAAAGGGAAAGATCCCTGACGAAAAACCAAAGCCGAAGGGGAGGCAAAAAGAAAGGGTGGCAGGCAGCAGAAAGAAAGAAAGAGATGCAACAGCACAAAAGAGAGAAACCAGCCTCTCCGCAGACACACACGAGCTACAGGGGAAGCGAGTGAAAGCAGGGGGTGAAAACGGATATTTCCCGTCCGATTGGGATCCGGGAAGTGAAAGTAGGAGTGAAAGCAGGGGGTGAAAACGGACCGCATGTTTTCGTTCTATACAAATCAAGATTTGATCGGAACTAGATTGGGGATAGGATTTGACTAACGGGTCAAATCCGGGACAGATTCTGGATAATTGAATCCAGATTCGGAATTGGATTTGGAGCCGTCGATATCTGGTACATACGGACAAGATCAAGATATCTAGATTTTTTCTATTCGGATATTCTGAGTTTTTTCTATTTGGATATCTAGATTTTTTCTATTCAGATATCAATAAGGCCCAACCCATTCATTACATATTTTTTATAGCAACCCATTTATATTGACAAATAGTTGATTCTATTGATACTTAAGTACTATGTTCTTTCTACAATGTTTGATCGATATAAACTTGCTACTATAGTCATGTACTCATATGGTTTGATTATTATTTATATATCTTTATCTATATTCTAAATAACCTGAATTCATATCCACATTCAGCTGTAAACAGTTCCAAATAAAAAAAGTTAGACTACGGAAAAGCAATAACCGCATCTAGCCCATCCGTTTTCACGTGAGAGAAAGAGAGCGCGCGCGCGACCCTGAAGACAGTCTAGTCTATAAAGCCCTAAAAAAACCACACATAAAGCTAGTGAGCAACCGAGATTTACTAGTGTGAACTATAACCACATACAAACCGGTGTCCTAAGAACACCAATCTCACTCTCCTACGCACCACTGCACTGTAACCAGCTTAGCAAGAAGAGTAGTACTCGTGGCCAGTGACAAGTGACCAGAGAAGAACAACACCAGAGCACAGTGCCATTGTGTGTTGGGGCTGTGAGGGGGGGTGAGTGATGCGCGCGGGGGGCTACACGGTCACGGTGCACCAGTCGCTGACCGCCGAGGCGGCCGCGGTGCTCAAGCTGTCTCTGGGCCTGGCCCGCCGGCGCGGCCATGGGCAGGTGACGCCGCTGCACGTCGCGTTCACGCTGCTGGGCAGCTCGTCGTCGTCCTCGCCCCCGCCTCTGTTCGCCTTCTCCGCCTCCTCCCCTGCAGCGGCCGCGGCCGCGCCGTCCTCCTGCGCCTACGGGCTCCTCAGGCGCGCCTGCGTCAAGTCCCACCCGGCCGCCGCGGCCTTCTCTCACGCGGCCTCCCACTCGCTGCAGTGCCGGGCGCTGGAGCTCTGTTTCAACGTCGCGCTCAACCGGCTCCCCGCGACCAATGTGTTGGTGGGCGGGCCGCTGTCGTCGTCGTCCTCGTCATCTTCCGCGAGCTCCACCTCGTCGATGTCCTTCTCGGCGTCGCTCATCCAGCCCAACCCGACACTGTCCAATGCACTCGTGGCCGCGCTCAAGCGCGCGCAGGCCAACCAGCGGCGCGGCTGCATCGAACTGCAGAGTCAGCAGCCGCCGCCTCCCACGCAGCAGCCGCAAAGCTCGCAGCAACCTCTGCTTGCGCTCAAGGTGGAGCTGGACCAGCTCATCATCTCCATCCTCGACGATCCGAGCGTGAGCCGGGTGATGCGGGAGGCCGGCTTCTCGAGCGCCGCCGTGAAGAGCAGCCTCGAGGAGGAGAGCGCGATGCTTCTGAGCCTCGGCCACAACGGCTCCTCCCCACCCTCTTCCCCTGCCGCGGCCGTCCCGCCTCAGTTCTTCGAGCCGTACAATGACTTCCCTACACACGCCAATGGCGGCGGGGGGTCGTGGCCGGCGCAGTTCTTGAACCATCCTGGCGTAGGTTCCTCGTGTAAGGAAGAGGACGTGCGGGCGATCTTGGAGGTGATGATGCGGAAGCAGGGGAGGAGAACCAACCCCGTCGTCGTCGGCGACTCGGTGTCCGTCGCCGAGGCGTCGGTCGCCGAGCTGATGAGGCGCCTGCAGCGGGGTGACGTCCCAGACGAGCTGCGGGGCGCTCACCTGATCAGGCCCCACCTTTCCTACGTCCACGCCCGGCTCATGACCCGCGCGGACGTGGACGCGAGGGTGGCCGAGCTCCGCCGGAGCGTCCACGCCATCGCCGGCGCCAAGACCGCCGCCCTGATCATCTACGTCGGCGACATGCGCTGGGCCGTCGACGAGAACGACCACGCCCTCTCAGAAATCAGCGCGGTCGAGCACATGGTCGCCGAGCTCGCGAGCCTGCTGGGCGAGCTTCGGGCCGCCGCGCGCGGGCGCGCCTGGCTCGTGGCGGCCGCGAGCTACCAGACGTACATGCGGTGCCAGCAGTGGCGCCGGACCCCGCCGCTGGAGGCAACGTGGGCACTGCAGCCGGTGGTCGTCCCCGCCGGCGCCGGCACCGGCCTGGCCCTCGCTCCTCCGGCTCCCGCCCCAAGGTGATAACGCGCTAAGCCTCGCGCCAGTGCTGTTCCCGTCTCGTCTCTCTGTTCATTCGTATGCTTTGTTTCCTTTTGTCTCCTCCTGCTGTGACTGGCTTGTCATCCTCTGCTCTACTCTGCTTTGGTTTGGTGTGCTCTGTTCGGACAGGCACAGGTTGTTGCTTGCATGGCGTACTAGTAGAATCCCCCTGAAATAATTGGCTTCTATTAGATAGGTAATGTTGAGATTGAGCTGGTAGTAGCAGCTAGAAACAGAGAGGCTTGTGTAGATGACTGGTTCTGGGTAGCTAGCTTCTTTGGAGATTCTTTCTTTCTGAAGACAGTCAGTTTCTGCTTGGTCAAAAGGCTTGAAACCCTGATGAAAAGAAAAACAGCGATTCTTGATCTTCTTGGTATACCGATGAGCAATGTCGACTACGTAGTAGGTGAACACTTGTGGTAGTGTTGCTTCCTTTTGCTTGCACTGTCAAAGATGTTCTGGACATGTGCTCACTTTTGGTTAAAACAGGAGGCTTTAATAATGCTCGACACAAGCCATTTGAATGGTACTACTAGCTGTTTTGTTACGGTTTGTATGCATTTGTTCCCAACGTTAATATAAAGCATTGAAGCTGATTTGCATTTGCTCTTCTTCTTCCTCGTGTAGCAGCTCGTCAGCAGGCAAGGTCACCACCATTCTTGGTCAGATTCCTCTGTTGGATCTTGCATCAGGACATAGGGACGGTGTTCCGATCTTCTACGCCGACAGCTACGAGAAGGAAGAGTCACTTGTGAGGGCAAAGGCTCGAGGCACCACCCTTGCCCTGACCTGTTTCCCCGGTTGGCCACAGGCAGATGAGCCCCAAACGTCACACAAGGTAATTAGAGGAAGAAATAGAAGCTAGCATCTGCGACTGAGATTTTCTGTTCATGTGAACAAGGTCGTAATGAATCGAGGCGATTTGACATTGGTCAACGCAGGATGAGCTGATGGAGTTGAAGAGGAGATGGAGCAGATCATGCCAGAGGCTTCACTTGCGCGGCGACAAGGCTCAGATGTCCAATGCATCTTCAATCCCATGGTGGTGTGCCTCCTTGCCGAACCACGAAAACAACCCAAAGCCAAGCTCTTCTGGGCTATGCTTAAGCTTTGATACACCCACCGATCATGGCGCGGGCAAGAGCGACAGCCAGGATGTCAAGACAACGCTAAGCCTCCTGCTCCCGGACTCCGTGACGGCATCCGAGGAGGTTCGCCGTCACAGGAGCGAGGGCCTGGACGAAGAGCCGGCGGTGCAAGAATCAAATGACGCCATTTGCTCCGGCGATGCAGTTACGATCCGGCCGCTGTGGCTGGATGAGCTGCTGTCCGGCGATCTCAAGAGGAAAGCAGGGGGGGACCGCCTTTCAAGTGAATCCAAGCGTCGTCGAGATGGTGGCGGCCTCGACCTGAACCTCTGCGCCGACGAGGAGGACGGCGGTGACAGCGAAGAGGAGGAGGAGCCTGCTCCGAGCGACTTAACAAACGAAGGCGAAAGCAGCGGTGAGCCAGGGCGTCATGATAGCCAGGACACAAGCCTCGACAGCCACATGTAGGCTGCAATAGCCATCACCGCGATGGCGGCGCGGCGAGGGGAACCGGAGATTGAGGAGGAGGTAGTCGAAGGACTCGAAGCGGTCACCGTGGTCCGTGAGGGGGGACGGGCTGGTCATCAAATTTTATGTTCAAACTGTAAAATTGGCGGGAAGGTGGGGAAGGAGGCTGCTGGGTGATCCATGTGGACTGAACTGAAGCTCATGGGCTCTCAATTATTGCTCTCTTCTCTATGTCCCTAATCTCTTCCATAGTTCAACGTAAAAATTGCACTATATCACTAGATGGCATCGGCACCTTAGATCGGACCTATATTTTCCCTTCTGGTGAAGACTGAGGGTTCATTTGTATTGTGTTGCATGCACAAGTCAGTTCATCTAGTGCACTCAAAAGTAGGTCTAGAACGTGGAATAAAAGTAGACTGTAATTACTTTTTTTAATTGCGCCAACTGGATCTGGAACTCGAGACCTTTTGGCTCGAGAGGAACGGCAGGATCTTCAATAACCAGTACAGATCCGTCGACCCCGTCGCTAACGTCGCGGTTGATGATATTCGCAGTCGAAGGGCGGCTGTGAGTATCCAATATTCATAGATGGGCTTAGGTGCTTGCTGCATCGCCTTAGGTGCGCTCGACTAAAAGGAGGACTATCCAAGGCTGACGCATAGGGCTCCAATTTGGCGGAATATGCGTTTTGCTCTTTCGCCTCTTTCTGTTGTTTTATCTCCTCGCTCCTAGAGGCTGTTAACCGATCTATTAATTAACTTTTCGCTGTATTCCTGAATATCTTTCTTTAATGCAAGGCAGAGCTCCTGCCATTTCCTTTCATATTGAGTTGCATGCATCAATAAGTTCACGCAAAAGTTTAAACTGATGAGATAAGATAAACAATTCACTCATACTTCAACAATTAGGAACATAGGAAAAAAATATACAAATAGGAAGAAAATATGCGTAAAACAGAGGATTGAAAAGCCCCAAAAAAAATCTAAGAAGGCGTGTGATGGCGTTTGAGTGAGTGTAGGAAAATCACACGAAATTTAAGGGAAACTTTTGGGAGTGAATAGTATATCCCATATGCTTAACGAGCAATACAAAATTCTCATTTGCAAGTGTCATTAGACAAGAGATCCCACGCATCAGTGGATATTGAAGGACCTCTACAAGTCCTGTTCCATTCATCTCGTTCCTTCTATCTTCTGTCACGCGCTCCTACAGCGGTGAGGCCGGCCATGGGCTTCCTGCGGTGGCGCAGGCGAGGGATTCGCGCCGCAACGGCGGGGTCAATGGCTCCGTGCGGCGGCGGGGCGCGTCAGTGGAGACAGCGCGCGGCGGCTCGATGTGTTCACATCTGGTGGTGCCGGAGGCTTCGCGAGGCAGCAGGACGGCGGCTCCTGCTCCGGCGACGGCGCGATTTGCAATGGGTTCGACCGTTTGCATTCGGGTACGTTCTCCATTGTCCACAAATCACAAATATATTTCTCGCTGCTGACTTCGGCCTTCAACGCACAACTTTTAACCGCTAACTTTTAACACATCATATTGGTCATGCATGGATTATATAAATACTCCCGTCTATATATATATAAAAAAAAAACCCCGCTGATCTTTAGTACATCGTCTTGGTAATCTTATAATACTGCTAAACAAGTACTCCTCACTGACTGTAGTTAATGATATTTCTCTCTTTCCTGGTGTAACTATATCATCTCTATTACTTTCGAACTTTGGAGGGGTGTTCAACGCTACAGACTGGATATCACTCATCATAAATAATTCTGGTCGTTAGAGATATATACTCTGCGTCTCAGAGTAAGCTTCAAGTAAATCCAGACCACTTCCTCGTCTTCCTATGTCTTCCATCGTTTATGTGATCACTTCCTGTAATCAAAGAAATGGTTGTTATTTTAGCTTCTGACATAGTTTGCTCCTGTTTAAGTGTGCACATATCTCTCTAAGGACAAGTTACAAGTACAATAACAAAGCCATCCGCTTACTCCATCTCTTATTCATATCATGTAGAGTAAGCACTAAAGCTAGCTTGTACAATAGCTATCTCTAAAGGTTGGATCTAGATATTGTGCATTAACTTTCTCTTATTTTTTTTGCACATAACTAATCTATCTATACTCCCATACAATACTTATTATTAAATAAGAGCCAGTTCTCTTTTTTTTTTCACTTTTCCATATAGGACAAAACCGACATAGACATACTAAGAATAAACTGAGATAATCTTATTGTACATGCCCTAAATCACTACCAATAAGTAAAAAATAAAGGTATTTGGTGGCAAACGTCGCCTCAATAAACCAAAACAAGAACTCGAAATCAAAATGGACCGGAGGAAGTATCTAATACGACCAATCCACTCTGGTTGTTGCTAATGAAGATTGGAAAAGTATAAGCATGCGTTCCAAGTTCCAAAATCCAAGGCCCACAAGGTTGACACTAGCCGTGTTTTTTTCCCACTGTTGGCGGTAGAGAAATGGGTCGCGGGTCCCAACGTGGTGAAGAAGAAGAAGGTAGACACGACAGGGGAGGGGACAAATTTCTGACCATCTTTCTCTTTTCTCCCGCACTTTATCGCGCCGTCAGCATCCACCTCTCCCATCGTTTCTTCTTTCTTTCAGTCGGCTTCCCTCCCGACCTTTTTGCTTGGAAGCGAGCAGGCACTTTGCATGGCACGCTGGAAAAGGAAAAGACGTCGGAACTTCGCACCGCCGCGCCGCAGCAGGGACTGGATGGATGCTGACCGGACTAGCTAGGCTGCCTGCCCTGCATGCAGCCCTCGGCCTTCCTCGCTCGCTGCAGACGGCGCCACGAAATGACGGCCATGGCCCCACGCCGAAAGCTTGAGAAATGTGAATCCATTGTGGTTCCCTTTTCGAAGATTTTGACTGGCTTCGTAGTTCATACCCAGATGCGTGCACCGTGTAATTTGTTGAGCGCGGCCCTGCAACACCTTTTCTACGTCTTGATTTTTTTCATAGGGTTTTTTTTTTTTTTGCATAAATCCCATGTATGTTATCCGCGTAAGTGGCAGAGATGGCATATATGAGATTATGAAAATTTACACCTGCAAGGCTGCAAATAAGGAATTGCTTTTTTTTTTAATATGGTGATTATGAATACTCAAGATGCACTTTTTAGACATATAACCAATCTATTGTTGACTCAGCTTACTTTTGATACTACAAATGTGACGAACACATGTGTTGCAAAGTGTGGCGAAATTGGCTATAAATTAAAAACCTCTATGTCGATGTTTAAGACATAGGGTCTCTAGATCGAACTTATGAATAAAAACTAATCGCAAGCCTTCGTAGATAGAGATTAGGAAAGTGGAATAAGAGACTACTTTTTATTAGCCAAGCGGCTTAACAAAGACAAGTGTTACAAAGACTGTATATTCAAGGTACAAATAACCTCTCTATTTATATAGAATAAAGAGGCGACAGTTGTGCTTCAAAAAGGTGTCGTACAACCAAAAGGTGTCTTGACTCTAAGTGGTGTCTTCTCGCTAAATTGTGCCTTTTTGGAATAACTTTCGAGCAGCTATTCATATTTGTCAAGAAACTATCCGCACGGTGCATATGTGCAGAGAGAACTGTCCTGACCGATACCACTGGTCATGACTGGTGTTTTACTAGTCGGAGATGACCAATGTGAGACAAAGTATAGGACATATTAGCAAACTAGTCGCATACATAACCAAGTAATTGATCGTGGGACTTTTCTTTATAAGTTGTGGACCCAAAATTAGAGTATGACTTTTAAGCATTGTAGGTTCAAATAGATTATGGCCCTTAATCCTCGTCACTCTGGTGTAGGAGGTGAGGCACATCATGTGTTACTCATCATTCTTGTGATGGATTATGAATGGTTCTATTTTCACGGCTTCAACCCCGTTTGGAGGCCATTTTAGGCTCAATGTTTGCAGCCCATGTTGCTCAACGGAGGTCCATTTATGTGGTAATTCCTTAGAGGTATTTTTGTATTTTTAGTATGTAAACTGAGGTTGCTTTGGCCATCAAAACCAGTAGCCTCTGTTGCTGTCGAATTTGGGAGGTTTTTCCCCCAATTTTGAGTGCCTACGTTCTTCCCTTTTAAAGAGCTAGGGTTGGAACGAGTTTGAGAAGGATATAATGGATTAGTTTCAATCAAATATATATATTTTGAGTGATTTATATAGAAAAATAGAAAGAGATTGAGTGGAGCAATCACGCCACGCAGCCAATAGTGCTGGGGTGATATATATATTGCATGAACAGTGTATGTACAGGATCCCTAGAATTAGGTGACGCTAATTACAAGCCTGATTACAGGAGACATGCCAAACATAGCTAGACGAGCATATCGCTTAACACCCGCCCACAGTCGCATCAGGAGATTTTCGGACGCAAAGACTGGATCGAAAATCAGTGAACAACTGTGTTGGCAGGCCCTTCGTCATAATATCCGCGAACTGGTGCGCCGAAGGTACGTGAAGAACACGAACTTGGCTAAGAGCAACCTTCTCGCGAACAAAATGAATGTCAATCTTGATATGCTTTCTGCGCCGATGTTGTACCGGGTTGGAAGACATGTAGACAGATCGACGTTGTCGCGATACACAACATTCTTGTCAAGATCTTGGCCGATGGAGATCTTGGAGGAGTTGTTACACCCAGAAAGACTCAAGAACAAAGATGAGCGATCAGACGGTACTTGGCCTCGGTGCTCGAACAAGACACGGTGGTCTGACGCTTGGAGGACCAAGACACGAGGTTGTCGCCGAGGTAGATGCAGAAGCCAGAGGTAGAGCGACGAGAGTCCGGGCACCCTGCCCAGTCTGCATCAGAGTAGGCAGTGATGGAGGTAGCCGGCGAGATCCCAATATGAAGACCAACATCGAGAGTACCTTTGATATAGCGAAGAACACGTTTGATCAACGCAAGATGTGGTTCTCGCGGATCATGCATGAATAAACAAACTCTTTGAACAGCAGACGCCGATCTCGGGCGAGTAAGGGTCGACATCTTGAGAGCACCGGCGAGGCTCCAGATATCGACGGGTTCGCAACAGAGAGCCCTCGATGGCAGAAAGCTTGGCATGAGTATCCACAAGTGTCACGGTCGAGTGACACTCAGTCATGCCAGTGCGCTGAAGAAGATCCATTGCATATTGGCGTTGGGAGAGGAAGAGCCCAGTAGACGAGCGCTGAACCGCGATGCCGAGGAAGAAGTGAAGATCACCCAAATCAGTCATGGAAAACTCGGAATGAAGCTTTTGAGTGAGTTGACGAAGCAGAGTGGTCGACGATGATGTGAGAATAATATCATCGACATAGAGAAGCAAATATGCCAGGTGGTCACCGTCCTTGAGGACAAATAGAGGTGTGTCGGAGGGTGAAGCAACAAACCCAAGACTGCGAAGATAGGTAGCATGTCGTTGGTACCAGGCACGGGGCGCCTGCTTGAGTCCGTACAATGACTTCTGAAGAAGACAGACATGGTTGGGAAAGGCGGGATTGAGGAAGCTCGATGGTTGTTCGCAATAAATAGTCTCAGCCAGGATGCCATGTAAAAAGGCATTCTTCACATCGAACTGTTGAATCGGCCAGTGCTTCGACATGGCGATACTCAGAATGGCCCGAATGGTTGCCGGCTTGATCACGGGGCTGAAAGTCTCGTCGTAGTCGATGCCTGGCCGTTGAGAGTATCCTCAGACAACCCAACGGGCTTTGTGACGAGCAAGTGATCCATTAGAATGAAATTTATGCTTGAAGATCCACTTGCCCGACACAATATTGGCTTGAGCCGGGCGAGGAACGAGGATCCAAGTATTGTTGTCGACCAAGGCTTGATGTTCGTCAGCCATAGCAGACCGCCACACACAATTAGGCACGCAATCTCCGGAGGCCAACTGCATGCATGAGCTGGTAGAAACGGCGGGCGGGCGCGTGATTACCATCTGCGAGTGTTGCCACGAATCTGATAAGACCTTCTCTTCGAATTTTGTACTCTTAACAAATATGAGAAGAAATGTTAATCTTTTTTAATTTCCCTATGTTAAATAAAGGAAAATATATACACATGTATTATTATAATAACTCTACTTAGAAACATAATATTATGCTATTAAGACATAAACATTACGCATATATTCAAAAAGAAAGTTAAACTGTAGCAAGTTAACGTTATATCAAGCAAGCCAACTTTCATTCAAATTCATCTCATTATCTTATAGTTTTAGAAAGGAAAAACATTATAGTTTTAGGGAAAAAAAATCAATCATTTCTATTGAAGTAGGTAAGTCAATCCAAAAGAAGAAGAAAAGCCCCAATAGTTCAGTAAATACATCTTTACTAATATATAAATACGAGTTAGTGGTGGTTGTTCATCTTTTCTCTCTCTTCTTATCTCTAAGAAAAGCAACACACTGCTGTATGGGTTGCGAACTGCGACACGCTCCTTCTGCCTCTCACGAATGAAATGAAAATCAACATCTCTCTTTTTCCACCCACACACCTCCCCAAACCGGCCAACCCATCCCTCACTTCTCCCTCCCTATGCCAATTCAAGAGTGTAAGTTTATTTTTGTAAAAATATGACATGATTTGATTATTTAATTAAAAATATGTTTTGATTGCAACTACACGCACTTGCCCAGTAATTTACGAGAGTATGTTGTATACGGATATTCCAGCTTGCTTGGTGTTGATATGCGCATGTGCCCTTCACAGTTTATGTTTATAATAATCAATTCTAACATGCATGCCACATACATACTTGTACATGTATGTATATATATATATGTATAAATATATAAATATATATATAACTCATAGAAGGACCCAAATAATATAATTATCAATGCTACTGTAGTTTTTTCTAATTTCATTTTTGAGAAATATACTAGATCTCTATCAAGCGTGGAAGAATTCTCGCACAAGAGAGGCAAGCCACGTCAACTTTTTTTGAAAACATCTCTAAAAAATTTTAAAATCGCAGATAGGTTCTTCTAAAGGTATTTTTGCAAAAAAGACTCATGGTTCCGCAAATTCAGCCTGGATAAAATTTTGAAATCGCGTATAGGTCCTTTCACCGGTATTTTTGCAAAAAAAATCATGGTTCCGCAAATTCAACACGGATCTTCCATGGTTCTTTTGCAAAAAAAAAAGCCCCTGGAGTTTCGTAAATTCATCGTACAAGTCCTTCGCCGGTTCTTTTCCAAAAAAAAAAAAGACCCTAAGGTTCTACAAATTCGCTAACTCCTAGCTAATCCATTTTTTGAAAAATCCCAAGAAAACAAAAAATATGTTTAAGTCCTACTATTTTTACAAAAAGGATCCCGACCCAAAATTTACACGTTATGGTGTAGCGCTCTACACTACCTAGTGTCACTTAATCTGGGTGTCCTGTGGTCTGTGGACTTTGGTGACACGCATCAACCTCACGCTCGGCTCGATGGCATTTTTCAAAACTGCATCTACATAAGAAGTATTTCACTGATTTTGTCAAACAAAAATTAATGTAGGTTATTTAGCTTTCCAGCCCTATTATGCATAGAATTTGACAGTTCACATGTGTCGGAGATTGGATACTTCATATGACGACCATCGTACCCTGGTCGGCTACCGATCGGACTCACCCTTGATAGTGTCCCCAAGATCGGAGGTTCTCGGGTAGGCTGACCTTCGGGTAACCGAAATTTTCTTTTTTAGAATTACAAAGGCCAGCGGCCTTGTTACCCATCAAACGAGCTGCAATATTTTTTGCCCTCGATCGCAGCACCCGTACCCATGATGATCAGGAACAAGGGGCAAAAGTAGCTGCTCGAAAATTCTTTCAAGTTTTTAGTAGCTAGGCAACTCCAAGAACATATCACACGCTCGGTTCTATTTTAGGGGTGATTGTGCCTCCGATAGTTTTATTCAGGAGTACGTTTTTGCTATCGATTGCATTGCCATTCGTTTACAAACGAGCGCATCCGTGGTTTTGCATAATGGTTGTATACGTTGGATTTGTTAGAAAAAACGACACGCGGAACAGATGAAGAACAGCAAATCAAAAAGAACAAGAGATATAGATTTAACGTAGAAAACTCTTGCGGGAAAAAAAACTACAGGCGCCAGCTAGTAAATCTTCACTATTTTCTGAAGAGTTACAAACGCAAGGAATAAATCGCCCCATACGGCTTACAAAAAGGTATATATAGATGGTGACGATCTAGGTTAAACTCGGAAATCAATCTATAACGACGGGCCTCCACTACGCTTTGGTAGAAGTTAGCCTTCTTTCTGAATTTGGATCATAAATTAACAGGATTTCCGAGCAACCGGCAGAGGCTAGTGATGAGTGGCTGGATGACATGGACAGTGGCCATGGCAGCTCTCGTTGTTCCGCCGACCGGAGGAGGCGGCGAGGGTGACAAAAGCACGTTACAAGGGTGGGTGGGTAGTCGCTAGCGGCTGCAGTGGGCGGGTGACAAAAAGCACGTTACAAGCGGCCTATTAATCTCTTAATAGCCATTGCCAATACCGTAAAAGATAGGTAATTAGCAATATTATGTTTCTAAGTAGAGTTATTATAATAATACAAGGGCGAGGGTGACAAAAGCACGTTACAAGCGGCCTATTAATCTCTTAATAATCATTGCCAATACCGTAAAAGACAGGTAATTAGTAATCTATAGATGTATTATTCTTTAAAAAAAATATGGGAGATATATATATATATATATATTTGGACGAAAACTTGTATATATGTGCTAGATATGAATTTTGAATCTATATTTTTGAAAAAATATAAATAATTATACATTAATAAATAAAAGTCATATTTTTTGTCAAAAGCATATATCCTTTGGCTTTTTTGCCATTTGGTCCATTTTTTTGCAGGTTTGGTCACGTCCGAATGAAATTGCAAATCTGATCTCTTCACGATTGCGAAAGCAGTGATAGGCATCTACTGTCTCCTCTGTTGCAGTAGGTAGACCTGCCGTGCTCGCATACCGACTCTGCGGTCATGAAATGGGTTAGATTTGTAATTTTGTTTAGATAGTGGCTAAATTTGAAAAAGAAAAAGAAAAATACGTAAAGGGCCAATTTGGCCAACACTTCATGCAATTTCCTATGGTTGTCTTTTATTCTTTTTGCGTGCCCTAACCGGAAATGGATAAAGTTTTGCATCGGATCCTTCTCCCTCACCTGCGACAAAGTTTTGCGAGTATGCTCTTCGCTCTCATACTCACTCAGCTTGGCAAGCGCCCATATCGAGCGACGCTCGAACGTGGGCGAGTAACGCTGGACCCAGCACTCTTGCCAACTGGGCCAAGGCTCGGCCTCCCAATTCTCCATTATTGTGATGGGCATTTTTTACTGTATATTAAATTTAACGTGGACTGTTTATTTTTTTAATCTAATAGATCAGATTAGTAAGTATTTATACTTTCTCCGGTAATAGAGTGGTAGAAATGTCATTAACAAATAAATAGCTATATTTGATTTCTACTACGCATCATATACTACCAATATAATACAATGTAAAATTTTTCAATTGGGACACAATCTAGTCGCGCTAGAAAGGTTTTGGATAGATCAAATCAAAATTATCATGACAAAACAATGAATCAATCTGAAAATAAAACAGTCATGCAAACGAAGACCGAGAACGAGATTACCAACGTATCGACTTGCAAATCGTGATTTTTATTATCGAGATGTGTTCACGAGATGCCTAAGAAAATCTTCCTTTCCTCTTGAATGGAGTTTTCCTCTGTCCGATCACCCCTTCCTCTTGCCACGCAATCCTGCTAATGCCGCCCACTGCGCCGGTCTGTTGCTCTGCCCGTCTTGTTGCCTCTTTGTATGCCGCCGCGACCCGTGACCGTGACTAGCTCCGTGAGTCCCTCGCCGGCCAAGACACCAGGAAAGCAAGAATACAAAAGCACCCTGGCGCATGCATGCAAAAGATGACTAACGATCTTCTACTCGCACATGTTGCATGCATGCATTGATCTTCTAGTCGCCAAGCCTTTTTGATCAACCGCCGGCCGCCGAAGCAAAAAGAAAAACGGCTGCTAGGACTTGTGCATGCCTACGCCAATGCTTCTAGTCGCCAGAAGATTTCACGAAGGCGCACTCTGGCCGCAAAAAGGATTTCTTTATTTTTTTTACCTGGTTACAGTACTCTAAAAATAAAAGAGTACAAACCCTAATACCTGACTCAATTAAACAGGAGGCACCTCCTCCTATTTATACTGAGCAAACATAAGGAGTTTGAATACAACTCCACTTCCAACATGGAAAGAGTTCGTATACAACTCCATTTGGCCTAACATAACCAAAAACAACTCCTGCACGCGTGTACAGCCCACATACCATACTCACGTGACTAACCAGCCTCTATGTGCACCGTTCTCTAGCCAGAACGTCCCGCATGATATCCTTGACCACCAAGACCTTGATTTCTCCATGAATCTAGTCCCGAACCTCAGTTCCTCCATGAACCTAATTCCGATCCCGTCATCGACCACGTTCGCCCTCGAGCAACACCTGCACATGAATAAACAAGAAACGCATCCAAGCACAAGTCCACGACTTCACTCAAAGTCAATCCATGCAACCACTCACACGAGTACATTGCATCAAGCAAAATCATCATCATCCTATCACCAGCATATAGAATAATCATTTGACACAGCATATGCATGAACACCACATATATCTTAATCACAACCACTTTGCAATGCCAATTTTATTACTCAGCCAATTTTTCAGCACATGATTTCACACAAGCCTTCGTGGATAGAGATTAGGAAAAGTGGAATAAGAGACTACTTTTTATTAGCCAAGTGGCTTAACAGAGGCAAGTGTTACAAAGTCTGTATATTCGATCGATCCCTAAAAGGACCAATGGCCTCCCTATTTATACAGAATAAAGAGATGGCAGTTATGCTTCAAAAAAGTGTCGTACAACCAAAAGGTGCTTTCTCTCCAAGTGGTGTCTTATCGCTAAATGTTACCTTTTTAGAATAACTTCTGAGCAGTTATTCGTACCTGTCAAGAAACTATCCGCACAGCGCACATGTGCAGAGATAACTGTCATGACCGGTATCACTGGTCATGACGGGTGTTTTACTGGTCGGAGATGACCAATGTGAGACAAAGTATAGGACACATTAGCAAACTGATCGGATACGTAACTAAGTAATTGATCGTGGGTCTTTTCTTTATAAGTTGTGGACCCAAAATTAGAGTATGATTTTTAACTGTTGTAGGTCCAAATAGATTATAGCCTTTAATCCTTGTCACTGGTGTAGGAGGTGAGGCACATCATGTTACTCATCATTCTTGTGATGGCTTATGAATGGTTCTATTTTCATGTTACTCATCATTCTACCCCGTTTGGAGGCCATTTTAGGCTCAATGTTTGCAGCCCATGTTGCTAAACGGAGGTCCATTTATGTGGTAATTCCTTAGAGGTATTTTGCTATTTTTAGTATGTAAACTGAGGTTGCTTTGGCCATCAAAACCAGTAGCCTCCGGCCATCAAAACCAGTAGCCTCCGTTGGGAGGTTTTTCCTCCGATTTTGAGTGTCTACGTTCTTCCCTTTTAAAGAGCTAGGGTTGGAACGAGTTTGAGAAGGATATAATGGGTTAGTTTCAATCAAATATATATATTTTTGAGTGATTTAGAGTGCAATCTGTGAGGGGATTGGCTTTTTCTCCATGGTGGATTTATACTCGTCCGTCTCTCGTTGGTTTTTCAGTAGTGGTTTTTCATGTAAATATTGGTGCCAACTACGTGAAATATTGGAATTAACCTCTATTTAGTATCATGTTAGCATTTTTCCTTTCGATTTGATCACCTTGCTTGCTACTTGTGCATGTTGAATATATGATGGTGCATGTTGATGACTATTTGAAAGGCATAGAGTTATTTTTTAGGTTTGTAACTTTGAGGGTATTGATTTGTAGTCAGCTGAATCTTATACGTATGTTATTGTGGTCGTTTTCTCACTTGCAATGCATGTAATTGTTAAGAAATATTTGTTTGTTGGTGTATGCACACAAGATGTTTGATAAAAATGCCGAGGAAAGGACTTTTGGCTTTTGCCCATTAAATTTTCTTCTGTTGCCCTTTTTGAGCTCACAAGTGGCACATATTTTAGCATATCCTTTATGTCATCTTAAGTGGTACAAGACCGATTTTATGTTTATGACACCACAATTTTTGAATAAAAACTTCTACATCATCCATTATATAATAAAATCTGATAATAGGTATATCATTTATGTCATCTTAAGTGGTAAGAGACCAATTTTTATGTTTATAACACCATAATTCTAGAATGAAAACTTCAACATCATCCATTATATAATAAAATCCGATGATAGGTGACTCACATATGTTAAGAAAAAAAGAAATATGCTATAAATTCTTTGAAAAGGAAAACCATTTAGCCCTTAACAAGGTGTACCATCTGCGAATGTTGCCACGAATCTGATAAGACCTCTTGGAATTTTGTCCTCTTAACAAATATGAGAAGAAATGTTAATCTTTTTTAATTTCCCTATGTTAAATAAAGGAAAATATATATACATGTATTATCATAATAACTCTACTTAGAAACATAATATTATGCTATTAAGACATAAACATTACGCATATATTCAAAAAGAAAGTTAAACTGTAGCAAGTTAACGTTATATCAAGCAAGCCAACTTTCATTCAAATTCATCTCATTATCTTATTGTTTTAGAAAGGAAAAAATTTATAGTTTTAGGAAAAAAAATCAATCATTTCTATTGAAGTAGGTAAGTCAATCCAAAAAAAAAAGAAAAGCCCCGGTAGTTCAGTAAGTACATCTTTATTAATATATAAATATAAGTTGGTAGGGGTTGTTCATCCTTTCTCTCTCTTCTCATCTCTAAGAAAAGTAACTCATTGATGTATGGGTTGTGGACTGCGACATGCTCCTTCTGCCTCTCACGAATAAAATGGAAATGAACAGCATCTCTCTCTTTCTACGCACACCCACTCCCCAAACCGGTCAACATTTTTCAAGGGAGAATCTAGCGCTCGGACGTCCAGTTACTGTTCATCCAATCGAACGTCTATTGCAATATTTTTATCCTACGCTTGCAACATTTTTTGCCGACGCTTGCAACATCTGTTTACTGTAGCGTATTTCACTGTTTGTCGAAGGAAAATGTTTCACGTGGTGTAAAGAATTGTTGCACGAGTTAGAAGGAAAATTTAAGTCATTCCGTTTTTGAAAACTGCATCTACATAAGAAGGAATTCACCGATTTTGTCAAACAAAAATTGTTGTAGGTTATTTAACTTTCCAGCCCTATTATGCATAGAATTTGCCAGTTCACATGGTACATATAACACCGAATCTACACACAGCCTATAGCACAATCATACAAGCCCTGAAATATATATTTTACGATCGCCTTAATTTGAACTGGATTTCTTTCTTTACGAACAATAACAGTACCTGTTAAATGTTGGAGAGAGCAAATTAAGATGGAAGTAAAATGTCTCTGCAAAACAGGTACGTATGAGGTAAAATGCTGGGACGCCCAGTGTTGTAAATCATCGAACCATAAGAGATGGATGAGCAATTCCCCTCGATTTGCAGAAGGAAGAAGCTTTGAAATATGGTCATGACGAAGATGCGAAGGAATGACATGCTGCCTAACCAACTAACAGAGTCACCGGTTCCAAAGTCCGATACTCTGACCTGGTGTTAAGAGACGAAGGTGCGATGGATTTGAATAATTATTCTTCCCGATCAAACGAGGTACAGTCATTTATTTGGAAGAAAATATTCGAGAAATGCGCCCCAATGTGTGCTCGTTGGAAGCTAGCTAGTGTTGAATTGATCGAGAACTGAAATTTTCTTTTTTAGAATTACAAAGGCCAGCGGCCTTGTTACCCATCAAATGAGCTGCGATATTTTTTGCCCTCGATCGCAGCACCCGTACCCATGATCATGAACAAGGAGCAAAAGTAGCTGCTCGAAAATTCTTTCAAGTTTTTAGTAGGTAGGCAACTCCAAGAACATATCACACGCTCGGTTCTATTTTAGGGGTGATTTGTGCCTGCGATAGTTTTATTCAGGAGTACGTTCTTCCTATCGATTGCGTTGCCATTCGTTTACAAACGAGCGCATCCATGGTTTTGCATCATGGCTGTATACGTTGGATTTGTTAGAAATAAGACACGCAGAACAGATGAAGAATATCAAATCAAAAAGAATAAGAGATACGGATTTAACGTAGAAAACCCTTACGGAGAAAAAAAACCACAGACGCCGGCCGGTAAATCTTCACTATTTTCTGAAGAGTTACAAACGCAGGGAACAAATCGCCCCGTGCGGCTTACAAGAAGGTATATATAGATGGTGGCGACCTAGGTAAAACTCGAAAATCAATCCATAACGATAGGCCTCCACTACGCTTCGGCAGAAATTAGCCTTCTCTCTGAATTTGGATCATAAATTAACTGGATTTCCAAACAACTGGCAGAGACCGGTGATGAGTGGCAGCATGACAAGATACCATGGACAGTGGCCATGGCAGCTCTTGTTGTTCCGCCGACCGGAGGAGGCCGCGAGGGTGACAAAAGCACGTTACGAGGGTTGGTAGGTAGTCGCTAGCGGCTGCAGTGGGCGGGTGACAAAAGCACGGTACAAGCGGCCTATTAATCTCTTAATAACCATTGCCAATACCATAAAAGATAGGTAATTAGTAATGTTATGTTTCTAAGTAGAGTTATTATAATAATACATGGGCGACGATGACAAAAGCACGTTACAAGCGGTCTATTAATCTCTTAATAACCATTGCCAATACCGTAAAAGATAGGTAATTAGTAATCTATAGATGTATTATTTTTTAAAAAAAATATAGGAGATATATTTTTTATATATATTTGGACGAAAACCTGTATACATGTGCTAGATATAAATTTGGAATCTATATTTTAGAAAAAATATAAATAATTATACATTAATAAATAAAGTCATATTATTTTGTGAAAAGCATATATCCTTTGGCTTTTTTGCCATTTGGTCCAATTTTTTTGCAGGTTTGGTCACGTTCGAACGAAATTGCAAATTCGGTCTCTTCTCAATTGCGAAAACAGTGATGGGCATCTACTGTCTCCCCTGTTGCAGTAGGTAGACTTGCCGCGCTCGCATACCCACTTCGCGGTCGTGAAATGGGTTAGATTTGTAATTTTATTTAGACAGTGGCTAAATTTGAAAAAAAAAAGAAAAAAAACGCAAAGGGCCAATTTGGCCAACACTTCATGCAATTTCCTATGGTTGCCTTTTATTCTTTTTGCGAACGCTAACTGGAAATGGACAAAGTTTTGCATCGGATCCTTCTCCCTCGCCTGTGTCACAGTTTTGCGAGTATGCTCTTTGCTCTCATACTCACTTAGCTTCGCAAGCGCCCATGTCGAGCGACGCTCATACACGGGCGAGCAATGTTCGACCCAGCACTCTTGCCAACCGGGCCAAGGCTCGGCCTCCCAATTCTCTATTATTGCAATGAGCTTCTTGTATTGTATATTAAATTTAACGTGGACTGTTTATTTTTTTAATCTAATAAATCAGATTAGTTAGTATTTATATTTTCTTCGGTAGTAAAGTAGTAGAAATACCATCAACAAATCAATGGCTATATTTGATTTCTACTACGCACCATATACTATCAGTATAATGCAATGTAAAAATTTTCAATGGGGACACAATCTAGTCGCGCTGGTGCAGGTGTAAGCATTTCAATCTCTCTTCAAAATTAAGGAGGGACGATCAGCAACATTTTCAGATAATCAGTTGAAATTTGAAAACCCAACATAGTTATTGAAGTATAAGTGAATTGTCCACCTTTCCTCGTCAGTTTAAGCTTTCAGTGAACTATCTAGGTGCATGCAACTCAATATGGTATCAGAGTCAAGAGGTCTCGAGTTCAAGACCCGGTTGGCGCAATTAAAAAATAATAATTGCAACCCACTTGTATTCCACGTTTTAGGTCAAAGGAGCCTATACATAAAGGGGAGTGTTGAAGTATAAGTGAATCACTTATCTTTCCTCGTTAGCTTAAGTTTTGGGTAAACGGCTAGGTGCATATAGCTCAGTAGTAGTGTACATGGACGGCGGAGAGGGCCCATATATTGGCTATCTACCATGAGAAACCTTTCCCTTAGGCAACAGAGTCATGTCTGTATACATTGACGCTGACCTCCGTGGGCTTGCATGCAACCGCTGACCGAACAGAAGTACGAGGGAATGAATATGGCCTTCTCTGACCAGAACAAAAGCTATGCTAAGCCCGCTCCATGTGTCACACGTTGAGCTCGACCGATTGATCAGCTCCGTACGATCGCGCGGGTTGCCACGAAATGTACTACTTCTTTCTTCTTTCCCCTTCTTTCTTTGTCTCTTGCGTCAGATGAAGAAAGGAGGGAGCCGAGAAATCGTCTACATAAATAGCTAGTTCCAAACAGAGTACTTGTTTTGTTGTTCTGATTTGTTGTTTCATTCTCCAGTCCAGACCTAACAGAGTACTCTGTTACGTAGCAAAAAAGAAAAAATCGTCTGCATATATGTGCAGCAGCTAGGGAGCGCGCGAGGAGGCAGGGGATGGATGGAGGGATGGGCGATGGCATCGACGATTGCTACTGGGATTACTTGGATTCGGAAGAGCTCGATAGGTAACAGCTCGCGTTTGTTTAAGCTGGATTCGACCTCGAATTAGAGTGATCAGTAGGGAATCAACTGAACTGAACTGCAGCTTATACGGCGGGGGGCACGAGGGCAGCACGGTGTCCGGCGGCTCGAGCTCCCCGGACGCCGGGCACAGCTCCTCCGCGGCGGCGGCGGCGACCAACAAGACCATCGTCATGGAGAGGCACCGGCGCCGGAGGCTCAACGACAAGCTCTACGCCCTCCGCAGCGTCGTCCCCATCATCACAAAGGTACGTACAAACTTAATTTGCTGATGATCACTTAGTTTTGACACCGCGTACATATGTGGCAATTGAGGATTGATCGTTCGTCTCAACATAGGCGCGTGTAAACTCCGATCCATAAACGGTTGATTAATAATTAATTGGCAGATGGACAAGGCGTCCATCGTCAAGGACGCCATCGAGTACATCCAGCAGCTGCAGCAGCAGGAGCGCCAGATGCTCGCCGAGATATCCCTCCTCGAATCAGCACCCAAGAAACGCGACCAGCTGCTACTTACTACACCGTCCTGCGCCGCTGCCGCCATCGTCCCAGACGGCTGCGCCGTCTCGCCGACGAAGAAGGTTAGGCGGGCCCTGTCGTTCTCGTCCGCTGCGCCGCCCTGCTGCAGCACCGCCTCGCCGCCGGTCGAGGCTCTCGAGGTACGCAAACACGTGCGAACTTTAAATGGATAGGCAGATAGCTACATAATAATGGCGAAAAGCGACCGGCCGGCCGGGAACCTCACGCTGACATTATGCTCCGCCCTTGAGAGCTACCGGATTCTGCATGGTCCCGCGCGCGGCTTGGATCTTACTTGCTTCTTTGAATGGACAGGTGAGGGCATCGCCAGCGGGGGATAAGGTGATGGTGGTGAGCGTCACGTGCCGCCACCGGAGTGACGCCATCGCCAAGGTGTGCCGCGCGTTCGAGGGCCTCCGCCTCGCAGTCATCGCGGCCAACGTCACGTCGGCGTCGGGGACGGTGACGCACACCGCGCTAGTCCAGGTAATACTACAATATCGCGGCCAACTAACTGTATGTAAGGTTGCATACCATACGTAGCGATCGATCGCCTGCACTTCTTTTTGGAACCACCGGGAATGGTCGTTCCCATGCAGGGCCGGAGCCGGCCTATGATCAGGCTCAGGCCTTGAGCCAAGTCAGCTGTTCTCGAGCTATTTAAGCTAGTCTTTTAATCCTTGATCACGGGCCATGACTAGGGGTGCAAAAATAACTCCAAACTCGCGAGTTTAACGAGTACTCGAAAACTCGACTCGACTTAACTCGAACTCGTTCCTTAACGAGTCGAGTCGAGTTGGGTTTTGAACTCGTTAAGGTAACGAGTTAAACGAGCGAGCTAACAAGCTTAACGAATCAGAAAAAAAAATACTATAAGTCTGTAACCCTAACCCGTTCCTTCAACCTTCAGACTCGATTCTTTTTCCCCATTTCACATCCGCAATTCCCTAATTCCTAGCTTGGTTGCGTCTCCACCCTCGCTCTTGCTTCCGACACCTTCGCCGCCACTGTGCTACTCTCCTCCACTGACAAGCATCATAACGAGCTAACTCGAGCCAACTCGAGTTTTTAACGAGTCGAGCCGAATTGAGTTTTCAGCTCGTTAAGAAAATGAGTCGAGTCAAGTTAGCTCGTTATCTTAACGAGTTTAACGAGTCGAGTCGAGTCGGCTCGATATCCAGCCCTAGTCATGACCCGGATGGTCGGAGGCTTGCCTCACCACAGTTCCCACGGTAGTTCTATTTCACGGTCGGTTCTCATGCATTAGAGCCTATCTACCGACCACCGGATCCCCCTCCTCTAACCCGTTCATTCGATGAGGGCCATGGTAGAAGGAGAACAAGGATGTGGAATCGACCATGCCGTCTCGCTCCTCTTGCCGCCGACCGTTGTCCGTTGCGACATCCTCTATTCTTGCCGGTGTAAAGAGCAAAGAGCTCCTTTTGAAGCACAACCATGGCGACTGCTACAACTAGCTGTTAGAGACTAACAAACCACCAAAGGAGGAAAAACTGAAACATGAAGAATGGGGATTGTAAGGTGTAGACTTGGTGGGTGAATGACGAAGAAGCTAGGGATCCAGTGCAACAAAAAAAATCCTAGAAACACACAATTAGTTCCTAAGCTTGCCGCAAATTTCTTTCTTTTTTTTTTTTGGTTTCCAGATGCAACGAACACGCAAGTCGACCACAAAAATGTACAACAAATTTAAACTATTAGGCAACAAATACAAGAACCTATTGCAACAAAAATTAAATATTGTTGCACGAGCAAAGGAACCATCAAAACATTTACAATATTTGATATCTTATGTTACATTATGTGAAAACAACTATTATATCAACTGAACTTACCTAGGATCACCATTTGAGATGAGCATTAGAGGAAGATGAGGGTGAGCCACCCAATCATCATCGGGCTTAGATCTAGCAAAACAAGGCTAACACGTATTACCCCTAGCTCCTCTGGCCTCGTCCCACTAAATCCAGTGAGATACGACCATGAAGGCAATAAGTTCGACAAACTCTGGCTTCTTCACAGAAAGAGAAAACTTGAGTCCTAGCCATGATGTATGGTTTTCCTAGAGTGCAAAGCTATCCAGGTAGGGGAGAGAGAGGACCGAGCTGCTGATGTCAATTAGAAATAGTGAGGCAAGGAGACACTAAGAGTACGTTTGGTAGGGCTTTAGCTCCATTAGATTCGTGGATTGGGTGGAACTGGGTAATTCTAACTTCGCCTGTTCTGTGGAGCTGGAATTGTGAGTATATTAAGAGTGTTTAGATGGATCATCTTGTTTACATTTTATATCAAAAATATAAACTTAATTCACTTTATTTTAGCCTACAAGTTTCAGATCTCACGTGAAGCTAGAATCTGAAACTCTACTAAACAGATCCTAAATATGTGCAATATTATGAGATAATTGCGTGGCAGCGATGGAACATGGACTGTGCATGGCTTCCGGTACAACCAGCTAGTTCGTATGGATGTAGAGCCGTATCGTTTCCGTTTACTTGTTCCGGTGTACTGGTTGGTTTCATCTGCTGGTCCGTGACGTCACCTTGGTGACGTACGCATGATGTGGCACTGCAACATGGGGATTGACTCGGCTAGGTAAGCTCTAGGAGACTCGAGATTGTTCTTCTCTCTCTCTTAGGTTTGGCCTTAGTATTACTAATCAAAAGGAAATCAAGGGAATCACAATTATATATATATAAGAACCAACATCAAAGATTATATATGTACTGTACCTTTCTGCTCTAGTTTTGGGGGCAAAAGAAGTGGCAAGTCAAAGTCTGATTCGGCCTTTGCAAGTTCGGTTGCGACTTGCTAGTATGCATTAGCCTTTTTCAGTTTTCACATCCTATTCTTTTTTACGGCGCACCGGTTACAAATTGATGCGACGCTAGTATTTTATAGAGTTTTCTTTGTTGACGTGCTCCACGGAAGTCTAGGTCTCCGTTGTTGTGATGTTACTCGTCGTCGACCCTGTACATACTACGAAAATGTTGTCTTGAACATATTCAAAGCAGCACTGACGGTGTGCGTCATATCTTCTTATATACTAATTGAAAGTTTTTTTTAGAAATCCTCACATTAATAAAAAAAAGGAATTGCTAAGTGACACTTGAGTGTTTTTTTTTGTTTGTGAGCACTTAAGTTTTTATCTGTAGAGTACTCAAATGTGAGGAGATTAAACAAATTGATTTCATCAATTAGAGTGCTTAAAATTTGAGTGCTCCCTAAACACCCAAAAAGGGAATTGATGACCAGTGTATCTTAATCGTCACGCGAAAAACTTTTGCAAGATGGAGAGGAGCACGAGGTGCACGGTGCTGACTGTCAAAGCTCCACGTGGCCTAGCGAGTGTGCTGCGCGGCGCGGTAATCGACATGCCACGTACGAGCTAGTCCTGGACACCGCCGTCGCGGTTGCTCAGGCACGAGGCGGCGGCGGACGGGGCCGTGAGCGGAGAGGTCAGCGAGGAGCGCGTGGGATGTCGGAGAAAACGATGCGGGCGGAGGCCAGGTCGACGACGACGTCCTCCGGAGAGTTGTGTCTGCGCATGCCGTTGCGGGGGCGAGCGACGCAAGGATACGGTGGAGGAGCTCGTGGATAGGAGCAGACAAGGAGGCGCTCCTCAGCCTTTCCCCTGCAGAGCCAGAGGAAGCGAGGTTGGCGAGCTCGAGGAAGGTGGGGTCAGCCATGGCGGTGGACAAGAAGATGGGTGTTGGGGAAGAAGGCAACGACGAGGAAGGACATCGAGGACATTTCACATGCGAATTCTAGCCCAAAAATTTGAAGAATTCGAGAATACGAAAAGAGTGACGAATTCTGACTATTTTCATGAATTGAATGGCATACTGTGAAGGACAATCTTTGCGGTGGTATTTCATAATGCGGCAATCTTCTCGTTGGCACATAATCAATTTTCCCTTAAAATATGAATGGTTAAAGTTAGTGATATTCTAAGAAGTCAACAAACATCAAGATGGTTATGATGCAAAAAAGGAAGAGGATGATGCCAATTAACATATTTTCACATATTTTCTTGTAATGGAAAAACTGATTTGCAGCGAAGCAGCAACTTTGAAATTTTGGTTTGGCAGCTGCAAAATGTTCTTCAAATTAGTGAATAAACATGTTAATAATTAAGCAGAAAATTGATTAGGGTATGACCACAGATGTGACGATATAGAAACATTTCTTGATATGTATGTTTCTCTATTGTGTTTTACTATTATGCAGATGGTCCTTGTAATGTTTTATGCTAATTGAAGTATATATATTCTTTTTCCAGAGAGATGAAATGCATGAGAGTGAAATGAAGGAAATGATTGAGACTGCAATCGCCCAGCCTGATATGATAGGAAGTCCACTGAGTAGTATGAGTTACTAAGTGAATTAATCGTGGGAAGCTATGCAACCAAATCATACATGTTTCACTCACGATCATAAATAATCATGTTCCATCACGACATGATCTTTCTGTCTTCTTGCGAGGATGATGAGAAGAACTCTATGCCCACTGTAATGTCACTTCTGCAATGCTTGCTCTAAATGTAGATGGATGCGGTTGTTTTCTTTCTTCTTGTTTTTCCCCCCGAGAACAGATGATGAATGCGGTTGTTACGTACGTTCGATAGCAAAATTGAGTCCTGACAAGCAGTCTATGTTTTGCTTCCTGCCTTCCTATGTGCTTTGACTGCATGGTTGTATTTTCCAGCACTTCAGCAGAATGCTTGTCATCGAAATGTTGAATGGGTAATTCAAATATGCACGTAGTAGCATATATGTACCTATTTGTCAGAACGTGCACTTGTGCGCTTCACACAGTTCTTCAAAAGTTCATAGATGTATGGAGTATTTGTACATACGTGCTTTCCAAAACAAAAGTCTACACAAAGATGGAACATATTTGCGCTGTCAAAAGAAGAAAAGTTTTCTGCACATGTGTAACAATATAAATCGGTTTTGCTTGTCTTTTGTTTTTTTGTTTTTACTATGCTCGTATGATCATTTCTGTGCACAATTTCTTACAAGTGTACATATATCAACATGCCTTGTGTTCACAAATATTTTGGCCTTTTTTATGTATGCTCATGTGCAAACCATAAGTACTGCACATGCACTTATGAGCCTGTATTCCCAAAAACCTGTTGGCAAAAATAGACCTTTACTGAAAAATTATTTATGAATAAAAATCTCTACTACTTCTAATTTGGAGTTGATGGCGGTCGTCCATTCTCCTCTAAAATATCTGATCCGTTGGATCTGACATGAACGACTGAGATGGAAGGAGATTTAACCAGATAGTCCCACCTAGGAATGAAAACGAGTTGGGTATCTCCCGTCCGATCCGGGACCGGATCCGGCCGGGACTGAATCCGGGACCAGATTTTATTATCCGGTCGGATTCGGGACCGGATCCGGATACTTGAATCCAGATTCGGGATTGGATCCGAAGCATCCAATATCCGGTAAATACGAAACAGGATCCGAATATTCAGATTTTTCCTATTCGGATATCTGGATTTTTCTTATTCGAATGTCGGATCGGATATTCGGATGTCAGCAAGGCCTAACCCATTTTCATCATATTTTTTCCATGTCAGCCTATTTATATTAACAATTAGTTGGTTCTATTGATCCTAAAGTCACATATTTTTTCTACGACATTTTTTGAGTTTGATTGATATATAATTTGTTACTATAGTCATGTGCTCGTATGGTTTTAATTCAATATATATTACTCTATATATGCATACATTATCCATATATCTTTATCCGTTTCTAACCCGAATTTACCACATATCCGCCCCATATCTATATCCCAAATAACCCGAATCTGTATCGCATACAGTTCTGAATCCGGGAAAAAAAATATAGGTTAGGATACGGGAAAAGCAATATCCGCCCATATCTGACACGTTTTCACCCCTAGTCCCACCCCTTCATCTCTTCTTCTCATGCGTTCACGCAGCCCCAACCGCTCCAGCCACGATGTCTTTCATCTCAAACCACTTTGACCCCGCACCACCTCCCTCCTCGATCCGGCGCGCTCAGCTCTCCCTCTCAAATCTTTTTGGAGGAACAAGCATTTCCTACCAATGAAATATAACTAAAGTTAGTGCTCTTTGCAAATAAATTTTTTATCACAAATTGAGTTTCCTGTTGCAATGCACGGATATATGACTAGTATTTTCATAGTATTTGGTAGCAACACTATGTTGATGGGCAGACTATTTGTCGTTTAAAATACTAGCGAGCATCTGTTGGCAATACAATGCAATAACTTGGACGTCAAATTGTCTGTCAACAAATATTTTTTGACGATATAGACAAAGTATATGTCGGCATTAGTGATAAAATGAGGGCAAAATTGGATTCATGTCACTTCAAAACATTTTATTTTGGAGAATGCCACTTCAAAAGATGAAATTGGTAAAATGCTGCTTCGAAAGAGGCTTACATGGGTTTATACCACTCTAGGAAATTTTTGCCCTCCTGCTCCTTCTTTCCCACTGATTGTGACCTTGGCTTCTTCTCGCCATGGGCGGTATGTATCGATGTTCTTAACCTTCACAGTCATCTTCCTCCTTCCTCTCATCCGCCATCTCCACTCCTCTTTGGATTCTATTGCTGAAGTCAGAAATCTGACCGAGGAGGAACAAATCCTTTTGGCTCATTCTCGGGATCATCTGACTAAACTCCTTAGAGAAGAAGAGATTAAATATTACCAGCGTGCCAAAGTTAAGGATATCCTTTTGGGAGATAATAATACTAGGTACTTCCAAATGGTTGCCAACGGGAGGCATAGGAAGAAGAAAATCTTCTCTCTTGTAAATGGGGATCATAAGATTGAGGGTCATGCCAATCTCAAAAACTTCATCACTGGGTTCTACAAGGATTTATTTGGTGAACCGGAAGAAAACTCCTTCACCTTAGATGAATCGTGTAATCTAGATATTCCCCAGGTATCGGGTTGCGTGAATAATCTCCTGACTGCTGATTTTACGGAAATTGAGATTAAGGAGGCAATTTTCTCAATGGAACACAATAAAACACCAGGATCAGATGGCTTCCCGGCTGAATTTTATCAGCATTTCTGGGAAACCATTAAAGGGGACCTGCTCCAGATGTTCCATGATTTATATAAAGGAGATCTACCGCTTTTTAGCCTCAACTTTGGTGTTATTACTCTAATCCCAAAGGTTCAAGAGGCTAACATCATTCAACAGTACAGACCGATTTGTTTGCTGAATGTGAGATATAAGATTTTCACTAAAGTTGCCACATGTAGATTAAACTCGGTGGCAGATAAGGTGATCAGCCCGACACAAACGGCTTTCATGAAAGGAAGAAATATTCTTGAAGGAGTTGTGATCCTTCATGAAACCTTACACGAACTCCACCGTAATAATCAAAACGGGATAATTCTTAAACTAGATTTCGAGAAAGTCTATGATAAAGTACGATGGCCCTTTCTGTTTCAGACCCTCCGGATGAAAGGCTTCTCGCTCAAATGGATCTCATGGGTTAAGACTTTTATTTCAGGGGGAAGTGTAGCTGTGAATATTAATGATGATGTTGGACCCTATTTTCAGGTTAGAAAAGGCCTTCGACAAGGAGATCCTTTATCTCCTTTGTTGTTTAACATCATAGCTGATATGCTAGAAGTGCTTATAAGCAGAGCTAAATTGAATGGACAATTTGACGGAGTTATACCGCATCTAGTTGATGGGGGGCTTTCGATCCTTCAATACGCAAATGACACTATACTCTTTTTGGATCATGATCTGGATAAGGCTCGTAATATGAAGCTACTTTTGTATGCTTTTGAACAAGCATCGGGTCTTAAGATCAATTTTCACAAAAGTGAGGTGTACTGCTTTGGGAAAGCCCAAGAGCATCTAGGTTATTACACTAACTTGTTTGGATGCAAAGCTGGTAATTTTCCAATCAATTATCTTGGCATCCCGATTCACTATAAGAAGCTAAGAAATTGTGATTGGAAGAAGGTTAAAGAGCGTGTTGAAAAGAAACTTAGTAGTTGGAAAGGGAAGAATCTCACTATCGGAGGACGCCTAGTTATGATTAACTCGGTGCTTAGTAGTCTTCCGATGTATATGATGTCCTTCTTCTCCTTACCCAAAGGAGTTCTTAAAAAACTGGATTACTTTCGATCCAGATTTTACTGACAAGGTGACGAATCTAAGAAAAAATACAGACTTACCAAATGGAGCATACTATACCAACCAAAAGACCAAGGAGGTCTCGGGATTCATGATTTAAGTATAAAAAATATTGCCCTTCTCAGCAAATGGTTATATAAATTGCTTTCTTCAGATGGGATGTGGCAACAGATTCTACGAAACAAGTACCTGGGGTCAAAGCCTTTGGCCCAAGTGGAAAGGAGAAATGGAGATTCCCACTTTTGGTCTTGTCTAATGAAGGTGAAACGAGACTTTCTTCGTTTTGGAACCTTTATTGTGAAAAATGGATCGCAAGTTCGTTTTTGGGAAGACATCTGGATGGATGGATCACCTTTGAGTGACCAGTATCCTTTTTTATATAACATAGCCAGATCAAAATTTATATCAATTGCAGAAGCATTGAGTACTTCACCTCCTAATCTCTCATGGCGTAGACTTCTCATTGGTCCAAAGCTGGTTGCTTGGAATGAATTGTGGCTCGCATTGAGGAGTTGTTTCACACAAGAACAGGATACCTTTTACTGGAACCTAACCTCGAATGGCCAGTTCTCGGTAAAATCTCACTATGTTGCCTTAATATTCAGAAATATCCCCTATGAGAACAAAAAATTGTGGAAAATAAAAGCTCCGTTGAAGATTAAAATTTTCTTATGGTACTTGCGACGGGGTGTGGTGCTTACAAAAGATAATTTAGCTAAACGAAATTGGAAGGGTAATTTGAAATGTGTTTTCTGCCATAAAAACGAGACAATCAAACATTTGTTCTTTGAATGCCGTTTTGCTCGGTCTGTTTGGTGTGTCCTTCACTTAGCAACCGAACTAAAATAACCTGTCAGCATCGAACATTTGTTTGGGAATTGGCTTTAGAGCCTCAACAAAAATGTGAAACCTTTGTTTCTGCTTGGAGCGTCGGCTGTGTGCTGGTCACTTTGGAATTGCAGAAATGATGTGGTTTTTAACAAGAAATCTTCGATATCTCCTTTACAGGTTATCCACTTGGCGGCTTACTGGCTCTCCAGTTGGGCTATTCTCCAGCGGGAGGACTTACAGGCGTGGGTCGTGGTGGGATCGCAACTGTTGGTGCAAGCGGCCAAGTCCTTTTTCTCCTTGGCTCATGGGTGGCGGTCTAGTCTTCGGATTGCGGATCACTAGATCGGGTCTGTCTTTTGGGTGGTGGTCTGATCTTCGAATTGTGGGTCACTAGAATATGGCTGTCTTTTATTTCCTTCTTTCCCTTTCTCCTCTTTCTTCATGGCTGTGTGTTCTAAACAGAAGCCGGAAGTGTGTCAAGGCTTTGTATCTTCTTGATATACTGTTCTGGATATTAATAAAGTTGCTTCCTTTATTGAAAAAAAATCTCCACTCCTCTTCAGCTTTTCATGATCAAACCCAGAAAGCGGCCTGTTCTCCTCTGTTCCTATGCCCCTTAGCCATCACGTCGGGATCTAACGCTTCCTCGATGCCAGTTTCCGCTCGCCACACGACCTCGCCGTGCCACAAGAGCCGGTGCTGAGGCTGAGCGTCATCGCGGGCATGACCATCTCTACTGCACGATGCCCTTGAGGTTGTCCTATGGTAGGGCGCCGGTGACAAGAAGGGTGGTTCAACGGTGGTAGAGCAGAGTGGGTGAGGCAGCGACATGGGTATTGGTGAGGACCTCATAGATAATGATAGGTTGACATGCTTCGTATCTCCTTTCGTCACAACAAGAGAGTATTTAGAGATCTCGATAACTCTACCTCTATCTGAATATTTGTACACTTTAGTATTAAGATTATTTATTGAGATAAGATTTCTCTTTAAACTTAGAATACGTTGATCATCTAATAAAGTTCTGGTGGTAGTTCTAGTGGTGCTATCAAATATCTTAATCTGAATATGACCAATGCCTTCAACATTGAATGATGATTATCACCTATCAGGACATATCCACTTGACACAACTTTATAGGTACTCATATGAAAAATATAGACCGAATTAAGAATCCACTCTGTCACAGGTTTTAGAATAAGAGAATTGCTCATTTGCATCATGGCAAATCATGTATTGTTCGTGTTAGGATCGCCGGCAAAAAGGGCCAAACTAGCGTCCGACGCTTGATTAGTAGTAGTGTGCTAGCGACAAATAGTTCCCATCTGAGATCTTTTTCCCCCACCCCCAGTCAAGTCGCCTCCTCTCCTCTCCTCTCTTCTGCTTCCCATCTCAACACACACACTGCGCGAGATCGAGCGGGGAAGGGAGGGAGGCGTTCGAGACAATGGGTAAGCCCAGGGCCCCCTCCTCCGCCGCCGCGCCGGCGGCTTCGGCCTCCGCGCCGAAGACGGTGCATTCGGCGATGGTCACATACACCTCCATGATCTCCCTCCTCTCCCTCTGCCCGCCCTTCGTCATCCTCCTGTAAGTGCCCTTTGCTCTTCCCGGGGGTTCCAGATCGGGCGCAATCTCGTGCTCCATCCCGCCTTGTTCGAGCGCGTTTCTGATTCGCCGCTCAGTAGCTCGATCCGAATCTTGGCTTACCCAAGATTTCTAGTTGGAGGAGCAGCCTCACTCTCGCTGTGCTGGGATGTTACCCGTTCGTGACGCGTTCTTCTTCTTGGCGTTGGTGCTGCAGGTGGTACACCATGGTGCACGCGGACGGATCGGTGCTGCGAACCTACGAATACCTCCGCGAGCACGGGCTGCTGGAGGGGCTCAAGGCCATCTGGCCCATGCCCACCATGGTCGCCTGGAAGATCATCTTCGGCTTCGGTCTCTTCGAGGCCGCCCTGCAGCTCCTCCTCCCCGGGAAGCGCTTCGAAGGGCCCGTCTCCCCCTCGGGGAACGTGCCCATCTACAAGGTCCGTGGTTTTGGTAGAATTGTACCAGTGTTGTGCTATTCTTGCCTCTTTTTTGAAGCTGCATGCCTGCATATATATGTTCAAGTCTGGCCAAAACGGAGATCTGGATTTTCGATTGGTAGTCTTGAATCTTAGTGTTGTAGCAAATAAGCTAACTGTTTTTTGCGGCCTTAGTTTACTAACTTGGTACGTCGCTGCCACAACTGTACAAATATGTAACGCGGTAGCTTCATTACCTGCTTACTGCTATGGCAGCATCACTGACATGTTAAATTACTAAATGCATCATGGTAAATTCTAGCTCTAACTTCATTGTTCTCAGTTTTCACCGTGAGCATGCTAGGTAGAAATAAACCACATTTTTGTCCTGGAAAGGCTTTCCTTTTGGCTTATTTCGGTACATATCCTTTTCTCTTTTCTCTTTTGCAGGCAAACGGCTTACAAGCATATGCAGTGACCTTGGTAACTTACCTGAGCCTGTGGTGGTAAGACTATCTTCTTTTCTTAGGTGGACTTGCCAATTAATCATATAGTTAAACTTCAAATTATATCACTCAATGTTGAGGTGGCTTCATCACTAAACCATTGAATGACTTGTCTATTTGTCCCTACTTACATTCTCATTTGATGCTTCTGCCAGTGCTACTTGCATTCTCATTTGATGTTTCTGCCACCTAAACTTGGGCCAGTGGTTTTACACTAGTTTTTGCCTTTTTTGTCTTCAAATTTTGAGCCCTTACATAGCTGTCCTGGATTGATGCGCACCTTGCACAAGGCCGAAGCCTGAAGTGTGTTATGGGTTTGAGAAAAGGCTCCTTAGTGTATGATAAGCACATATTGGAGCACTATGACATTGCCGGCTTGCCGCCAGGAGTTTGAACTTTGGAATATAAGTTGGGTTAATTTTTGTGTTTTTTTGTGGAAAACTAAGGATAGACCCGTTCTGCATATATTTTCGACTTGTCCTGCATATATCTTGCTATGCACTGCGTGTCATCATTCGTTCTAAGCTATGCAATGGTGTCCGATCATGTGCAAGCAAGATATGAAATGCATTTAGTATATCCATCATTTACCTAAATCATTTTCTACTCCCTGTTTCTTCTCTTTCAAAGATATTGAAGACCATACCTGAAATACAAAAAAGTATACATTCCTATGGATCTATCATTTGTGTTTCCAGTACTCCATGTGCATGTGTTGGCATTTCGTCCATCTTGCAAATAGAGCAAAATTAATTTCTGTAGCTTTTGAGCTTGCTGACCCTTAAACGTAATAATTTTATTATTCTCACTGGTTTTTTTTAAAATAATCAATGAAATATTCGTACATTTCCAACTACAGTCATTTGTGTTGTAGCCTTGTACTTTTTGAAGCTTCATCCTGCCACCTCACTATACTGTGAAGTTCATCATAAATATGTGAATTAATTGAGTTTGCTTTTTCCCTCACTTTCTTTTTGTAGGCAATTTTTTATAATATATGTGTTGGACCTCTCTTTAATTTTGTCTTTGTGTGTAGTTTGTACTATACTTTATATCACCAGTCACTAACAAAAATATGTGTCAGGTTTGGAATTTTCAACCCTGCAATAGTATATGATCACTTGGGGGAGATATACTCTGCTCTCGTTTTTGGAAGCTTTGTGTTCTGTATTTTCCTGTACATCAAGGTGAGCTTATTTAATGTATTTTTGTTCCCTCATTTAGTTGTGTACCAGGCTTCCTTTGTCGTTGGATAATTTCTTTTCCTTTTTAGGGTCATGTAGCACCATCTTCATCTGACTCTGGATCCTCAGGAAATGTGATAATTGATTTCTACTGGGTAAGTGTTATTCAATCCATGCAATTGATTTTCACCTTGCCTTAAATTAGGAGCTATCTACTCTTAACTGGACTCCTCTGGATCACTTGCATGGTAATTCATTGTGGTTCTTAACATCTGCATAACTTAGTGATTGTTTTTGTTATTCCAAACTACATGGTTGTTTGTTGATTCATGCATACAATTTGCACATTTCCAGGGAATGGAATTGTACCCCCGGATTGGTAAGCACTTTGATATCAAAGTCTTCACAAACTGCCGTTTTGGGATGATGTCTTGGGCTGTTCTTGCTGTAACCTACTGCATAAAGCAGGTCAGAATATTACAATTTTCTATTGATGTGCTAGTCTCATACACTCACTCTCACAATTAGGAGCATTTGTTTGTATTGGTTCCTATCCAATTTCTGGTATTTTGTGCATATACTCATTGATGTGTAACTTTCGTACTACCATTCCAATGCAAAACATAGATAGCCTGTGTTAACATTATATGGTGCAGTTATCTGTGAAACCTCCAGTTGATTTCTTTGGACTTTGATATGCAGTATGAAATGAATGGCCGAATCGCAGATTCTATGCTTGTGAATACTGCATTGATGTTGATCTATTGCACTAAGTTCTTCTGGTGGGAATCTGGATATTGGTGTACCATGGACATTGCTCATGATAGAGGTAGGCAGCTCTTTTATGTGTTTAATGGCAACATATCAATTGCAATCACCTCTCGAGGTGCAATTGTGAGATCAATTTTTGGTTTGTGCACCAAATTAACATGAAAAAAAAAGGATTATGTCATCTATGGAGTGTTCTAGGCTTCTAGCTCCCTTTAAAATTTCAATATAAAATTCAAAATGTGTTATATAAGGAACAAAAAGATAAGTTTGATGTGAATAGTAGCATATGACTTTTTTTTCCTATTCCTTTTGATTTATTATTTATCAGGTTTTTCTCATTTTTGTTACTCTTAACATAGAATGAATCTGAACTTGAAATTTTATACATATGTAAATTGGGAAGTACATATAGAATTTTGTTCAAATTTTTTCATGCTAATTTGTGCCCAAACCCAAAGTGATTGCACGATTGAACCCCAAAGGATGATTGCACTTAATATATCCTCGTGTTTAATTGCAACTTGCAAGTATCTTCTCACTACAGGATATGAAATTTGAAAGAACAATTTTCTCCACTGGCTATCTATTTACTCAAAATGATATATGCAGATTTTGACTGTCCCATTTTGAGAAATTTAGTCCTGTTCTTCCAAATTACGCAACATATTCCCTTCCATTTGAATAATGTTATCTTGATACATGGAATTGGTTATGTAATATAATTAACAAACTCATAGTCACGAAACTGCAAGCTAAGTTGGCCTGCTACTGAAATTAGATGTTAAAGAAAGGACCTTAAAGATGATTAAAGAAACCCATAAATCAAACATACAAGCAAAGTTACTCAAAGTTGTATCAAAGAACATAAAATAATACATATATGACCTTTATTAATTGATATATAATTATTCAAAGGCTTTTTGTGCAAAATGCATATCATATTTTAAAAATTTTCTTGGTTATATTACCATAATACCATGTCACTGCTATAAAATGTCTGGGCATAACCTATACCATGATCTATAAATTTTCTGATAGAAGTTCTTCGTGCAAAAATGAAGATAATCGAAACCAACTCTGTTAACCTCTACTCATGTATCAACCATTTTGAGGAATCTATGCATTAAAAAATTGTCGCAAAAGTTCTAGATTAGTTCTCAATCCTCGTAGGCTTATTTCATTGTTCTTGGAGAAGATTGTAGGTCAAAGGGTCCCTTCTTAAATTACATTGTAACACAGTCTACTTTTTAATTTGCAAAAGTGGAGTTTATTTTGTTCTTTCAAGATTATTATTGTTGTTGTTGTTGTTATTGTTGTTCTTGCTGTTGCTGCTGCTGTTGTTGTTGTTGTTTGGGCTGATGTGATTTCCTACCAGCTGGTTTCTATATTTGCTGGGGATGCTTGGTGTGGGTTCCATCCATATATACCTCTCCTGGAATGTACCTTGTCAATCATCCTGTGAATTTGGGTCCCCAGGTTCTTCTTTTACATAACTTTCCGTTTTCTATAGCATTTTGATTATCTGTTTGCTTTGTATCAGTTGCTTATTCACAATGTTAGTTCCAACAGTTGAATTGAATATCCGTTAATCGTGTTGCAGCTAGCACTCTCAATTCTCCTTGCTGGAATATTGTGCATATATATAAATTATGACTGTGATCGTCAGCGCCAAGAATTTCGTCGGACAAATGGAAAATGCTCTATCTGGGGCAAAGCTCCATCTAAGGTTGAAGCATTTAAGCTCTTGCTGCTTCCAAATTAACCGATAAGACTTTCATACTTGTAAGGTTGCTTATGTCTTTATTTTGGTGGAACTTCAGATTGTTGCTTCCTACCAGACTACAAACGGAGAAACAAAAAGCAGTCTCCTCTTGACTTCTGGATGGTGTGTCTAAGATTCAGTTGTCTTTTCTTTTTATTTTTCTGCATAGTTCATCAAAAGAGAAATTTGTTACCATGTATATTTTAACAGAGATAATGGTCTTGAGCTTGCACCTTCATTTTTCATTTGGACAGGTGGGGCTTGTCTCGTCACTTTCACTATGTCCCGGAAATACTAGCTGCATTTTTCTGGACTGTTCCAGCTCTTTTCAATCATGTAAGCATGCCCTGATTGCGTTATATCATGAGTTTATTCAGGATTGTATTAATTATATTTCTTGTTCACTTGCAGTTCCTGCCTTACTTCTATGTGATATTTTTGACCATATTACTGTTTGACCGAGCTAAGAGGGATGATGATAGATGCTCATCAAAGTAAGTAATAATAAAAACAATATTTCAACTTTCCTTTTAGTTAACATTGACAAAAAAAAACTCTGTTTTTAACACTGATAAACCCTATATTGGAATATTAACTCCTGGGGATACTTAGTTTGGCTTTAAGCAATATTCAGTTCTTTGTTTTGAGACCAATGGATATATCTGATTGAAGTTGTCTGCCCTCTGACAGGTATGGCAAGTACTGGAAGATGTACTGCAACAGAGTACAGTACAGGATTGTTCCTGGTATTTACTGAAGGTGTTGGGCCATAAGGACAACAACTCCTGAGACAACAGCTCAGCTGATGACGTGATTCTCTCCAGTTTTTCACACTGATCTGCCACTGCTTGTGTAATATCGATGCCATTAGCTTGATGTATGCAGTATTAGGTCTAGGGCAGATTGGTATAATGGCATCTACCTTAAATGTGCTGTATCCAACACTGGACCATTTGTTGTTTTACTTAGTTTCCTACTAGGAGAGGAGTTGAGTGCAGGAGAGTAGTCTGCCTTTTAAGGGGTGTTTGGACTAGTTTTTCTCTACAAGTCGTTAAGGCAGCATGACAATGAAAGGTACCGGTGATATTCTGTAGTGCTTGAATAATTCTGCTGCACTATATTTGTTCATGAACTGAAATGTCATTAAGTAGGCATGGCCATTGAAGGGTGTGTATTTGGTAATCTGTTATGTACTATGAAACAACCCTAAGGATTTAACTATTAAGCAACTAATCAGCAAGATAATTGGTAATTGGCTTAATAATCAATGTTGTGCCTATGTAAATTGTAATGTAGGAATAGCAAAATAAGGATTTCGGGAATTGCTGTTAGACCAGCAGTTGAGGGTATTACTCATCGAGATACCTGATCCGTCTGAGGTCAGATCGGTATCTCTCGTTAGACTCAGGTTCATCATTCGGTAATTACTTACAAATCTGGTAGGATTGTGGGTATCCTCAGTAAAATTTGAATGACCCAGATACCCTTTAGTAACTAGCAAAAGGGCCAAAGGTAGAAAAGTAAAAAATGACTAGTAAAAAGAGGATATGGGCAGTCAATCAAGAGCTAGCCTAGTGCATAGTTCATTCACTCCCCTTACCACCTTTCCACAACACACACACACAGCCAAGCCAAAGGCCAGGAAGAGGAGGCCGAGAAGGAGCAAGTCCAAGCCAGGAGGAGAAGGCCAAGAGGAGACAAGACTTCAGCCATTCCTCACCAACACCTCCCATAGCTTCACGAGCAACACCATCATCCAGCTTCACCACCAAACCTAGCCATAAGGTGCACTTCACAATAGTAGCAGTACTAGCAATGTAGGTTGCATAGATGAGTAGATCGGGTAAAATAGCCAGTAGATTGGGAAAACCTAGTGGTCTCGGGTGTAGCATGAGTGGAGGGTTGCCTTGCGCATGCCTGGGTTCATCCCGTACTCCCCAGAGTGCAATCAAACACCGTTATTGCTGCAATGCCTCCATCCGCAAGCTTATGCACACAAATCATCATAGACTCTAAAACTCACCTTCTGTAGTGAGCTAATGAACATAAGAAACCATCTGGTACTTCTTTGTAAGCAAAGCCGTCATAAAAAAAATGGGACCATCCAGTGCTTCTCTGTAAGGAAAGCCATCATCAAAAATGGCTAAGGCAGTAGAGGACCTAGGGAACCAAGTCGAGTAGAGGGGGGAAGAGAAGGGGGCCGAGTCGCGCTAGGGCTCGGTGGAGGCTGGGTGCGACCTGCCTCGAGGCCGGCTAGGCGAGGGAGGCCGGCAGGGGAGCGGCGACCAAAGCAATTGGGGCCAAGAAGAGTCACACCGGCGGTGGCTCGGGGCAGCCACCCCAGGGGGAAGGGAGTGGTCAGCTGGGCCGAGGCCAAAGCCGGGCATGGGGCCTGGCAGCAGCAAGCCAGCGTCGGGCTGAAGGCCAGCCAGGAGAGAAGAGGAGAATCGCAGGAGCCAGAGGGAGTCAGTCAGTCCAGAGAGTATAGCAGGAGGAGATGAGAAGAAACTGATCGAGAGAGAAGGAGAGCATAAGCCAGAGAAGGATGAGGTCGGCTCAGGTGGGAGAAAAAGAAAAGAAAAGAAAAGGCGAGTTACGGTCAGAGTACAACTACTAGCTGCGAGTATATTGGGATGATCTGGGATAGGTGTCTCTGACTTGAGTAACATGGCTGGAGATCTAATACTGGATTATTGATAAATATTCTGAGATCTCGTAAGATAGGATCACTATAGGTAAAACGGTACAAACTTGCGCAGAGTTAAAATTATAAATTTATGCTTGTCTCCTGGGTTAGAGGCTACGAAAGCTAAGTCTGCCTCATGTAAGAGTGCTAGTAGCTGTTTTCATAACTAAAATACCCAACTCTTAAAGAAAACTCAAAACCTAATTTCAGTAAAAATAGATTTTGAGGGAAGGTGCGCATTGGATGGATATGAGAAGAAATTTATTATTGCATTTGCTATTAATGTTTGTTGAATACCCTATACTCACTCTCGCTTAAATTCCCCTTTTGCTTACAAGTTAGTTCTATGGATTCACTTACGAGGCGTGAGATGAGACTTACTCGCAGTACCAGGACTTTTAGGAGGAGTACCGAGTACTACTACGATGACCAGGAGGTCCAGGAGTTTTAGGACGGACTACCACTACTACTACGACCAGGATGTCTTGCTGGTTTTGGTTAGTGAAGCTGAATGATACTTAAAATGAACAGAAATTTCATTAAGTAGGCATGACCATTGCTCCAACTTTTCTTATTTTAAATCCTAGCGCCAAAACAATTTGTACTTTGTAATCCTTCTCTTATGTACTGTAGCTGTTACCTTGGTGGTTTTGGTTAATCAAGTTGAATGCTTGATAAAGGCATCTGTTCCTTGCTAACGGAGGCAGAATCACCAAAGTTCGGAACACAAATATTTAAAACTGGATTTATAAATATTCCATTAAACGATGCTGTTGACTAAGAGTATCTCCAGCAAGGGCCCCTAAAACAAGGCTTCTATTTTGGATTTAGGGACTCCTTCTATTTTTTGGGGTCCTGTTTTTAGAGCACAAGTCCAGCAACATCTCCTAAATCTCAGCCCCTATTTTACTTTTTCTCCTATTTTGACATATCCGCTATGTATAATCTTCATTTGACACCACTAAAATTCAATCAAAAATATTTGTAATACATAAAACATAAGCATATTAACATTTACAATTTAAAAACATGATATTTAAAATTTAAATTTAAAATTTTCAAAATTTTCAAAGAAGAGATGCAGATGCAACAGATTGCAACTCATCCAAAGAAAGACACGCCATTGCAATGAACTAATGCAAGTCATCCTTCACTTAACTCCCTATTTTAAGATTTAGGGGCTGGTTTAAGGGCTCCCTGGGAATTGGGGCTGAGGAGACAAATTTATGGGCCTCCTAATTTTAGAGGCTGGATTAGGGATCCTGCTAGATCTGTATTTTTTACTAAAGTCCCTATTTTAAAGTTTAGGGGCTAGTTTAGGAGCTCTGCTGAAGATGCTCTAACTGCGTACAATTCGCATTTGTTTTGAAAGAGAAATACAAAGGGTGGCAGGACGATGGATGATTGAACACAACAAGGCACACATGGACATGCTTCGTGCGGAAACGCAGCCTCTGCCCTCCGTCACACTGTTCTTCGATCCAATGGTTTGGATTGGGACAATGGATGGCAAAGCTATCTGCCATTGTTGTACAACTATATTCTCTGACTATTGGTCTCGTATTGAATACAATAAGTGCTATTCATGACATTGTATAGAGCTCTAAATTTTCTCCAAGCTTCCACCCTTCCACCCTTCCACTGCTGGCATCGTTGCCTCTGGGAGGAGCAGTCTTCTGTCCTGGGGCGGTCACCTTTTTCTTCTTCGCTCATCGTCATTGTGCCTTCTTTGACTCTGATCTATTGTCGTCACCGCATTCTTCGCCATCTTTGGCTTGTCTGCGCAGCTTCGGCCGGCGGGAGCTCCACCGGCTGCCCCGGCGTGACACCGACCACCGCTCGCTGTCGCCTCCAGGGACTCCTTCCGCCTGCACGCCCGGTTGCCTCTGCCTCTGCTCCGTCGGCCCGAACTGCCTCCGGCTCAGCCACTCCGCTTTGTCCCTCCGGGCGATGCCGCCCCCGACGCGCTGCGCCCGTGAAGAGCTATCTCCCAGGACCAAACACTCTGTTCTGGACTCCAATCAGATCTCTTAACAGATTTTGATCTTGGGTCCAGTTTCTATTGGCTTCAAGAGACTCCAGTACAACAATTGATCTATTAGCTTCAAAAGGCTCCACAGTCTTGTTCGGCTTTTGGCTTTGGCTTTTCAGGTTTTCAGAGGTCTTGGCTTCTCTAAATCAGCTCCAGCTTCTCAGTCAGCTTCCGACTTTTGGCTTCAGCATGATTTTTTGGCGGCTCGAGTTACTCTTCAGCTCAGCTCTTCGGCCCTCCTTTGAGTCTTTTATTTTTAGTTCCGTTGCGTTCATCCAATTTCTTAGCATCTTAGCTTTTTTGTTAGCTTAGCTCTTTTTATCGGCTCAACTCTTTTCGTCGACTTAGCTTCTTCATCGATTCGGCTCCTTCGTCGGCTTTTCATCGTCGACCTGACTCCACCATCGGCTCTTCTTTGTCAACTCGGCAATTTCTTCGTCGACTCAACTGTTCGTCGGCTCAATTTATTCAAGAGTTGGATGCTATGATAGCTACTTCAAGACCAGGACTTTGGATTTTTCCTATTTTAGTATCAACCTTTCCAAATGCAACGCTATTGCATATGCCTTACATTTGTGAGGGATATATATATAGGTTTTCTTTATATAAGTTTTCCTAATATAGGTATTGCCTTATATAGACTTTTTTTTATTCCCGCTTGTACAACTATATATTCTAGCCATTGGCCTCATATTGAATACAACAAGTGCTGTTCATAACAAGCATAACAACCAGTATAGATTTGTAGTTGAGCAGAAGGACCAGTTCAACCATTCGTTTACAACTGGAACAGCAGGTGGGCATATACCGAGTGAATAGGTCATAATTAATGTTTCATAATTCATGAGAAGGTGATAATTTTCAATATCTGTGTATGTGATTAACAAACATGGTGAACTAGTAGTGATACATCCAGGTTCGGAATCCTCCCTGTAGGCGAGTAACATGATCGTACATCCATGCACTGATCATTGATCAATGTACTGGTCAAATTCCTTTTCAATCCTATAGCCGTCAGTCCATGCGAAGTTCAACAGAAAGATGCACATAATGCTCCATCCATGTAGCTACCTCTTAGACTTCTGTGGTTTGAAAATGTTGTCCTTGTAGTATTTCAGTTCCGCGATGCTTTCTTTAATATCATCCATTGCCCTATGGGTGTTTTCTTTTCTAGGGCTTTGTTTCCTTTCTGTGGATAGTAAAGTGGCAAAGCAACAAGGTCAAGTCTCAGATCTTAAAGTTTGCACGAATATTTTGCGTCACAAAAGATTAAGTTTAATTGTATATTAGACTCAAGGATGCCTGGAAGATGCTAGCAGAAGGCAAACCGTAATAATGTTCAACAATGAGCCAGCAATATGACCTTGCTGAAACAGTAGCATTACATTTGCTCGAACATCAGTAGTACCAAAGCTGCAAATTTTGATTCGGTGTAAACTCTTAAAATAGCTATGAACTGACAACTATACCAATGCTAAAATATGTCAGGATTCAGGAATACCACAAATAATTATCAGGCTAAAAAAATTCCCATCACTTGGCATTGTTTAAATATTGAAACTGAATATTACTTATTCACGGCCATTGTTTAATTATTTTATTGTCTTATCCAACAAAATCAGCGGTTCTTCATATCATTTTGAGCAGATATAATATCTTTATAGGCAAGAACACTATATTCCTACATTTGAAATAAGTGCAAAGACTGGCTTTGTTTAAATACTGAAACTGAATATTACTTATTCACGGCCATTGTTTAATTATTTTATTGTCTTATCCAACAAAATCAGCGGTTCTTCATATCATTTTGAGCAGAGATAATATCTTTATAGGCAAGAACACTATATTCCTACATTTGAAATAAGTGCAAAGACCAAATGGATAACAGGAACAGACCAGACCATGTTGACAGCAACTCAACGATAGCAAGAATACCAATATTCAACAATCAGCATTTTAGAAATTTAGTTTACCTTTGGGGAACCAACGGATGCACAAAGCCATTACACTGCTCACATCAACAATTACGTGAGAGAAGATGGCTGCAAGCTGTGGCATATACTTCTGGCAAGAAAAATAGCAAACACAACCATCAGCCACCAAGGACTGAAAAGTACTTCACATTTAAAATGGAAAAAATACCATCCAAACAAAAAGAAAGAGGAAAAATCTATGATATGCACAATGAGGAAAATTGTAATTATTTTGTTCAACAATATGTGCTGGAGGGCAAGGAAAACATTCTTGTCCGGTCCCCCAACCATAACTATTGAGTCTATGATACAAAAGCCCATTTGCCCTGGTTGTCAGCAGCAGACTTGATGGCATGGGTAGTCAGTGTATTGCTAGATCTTTTATCTTTTCTTAAAAAATTAAATTTGAAAACAAAGAATTCCAGACAGAATTTTTCGATTTTTCTTTTTACCAAGATTGTTAAGAACAATTTTTATTAAAAGTTCATTTGCCATGACACCAAGGATGGTGTGGCAAGCAGGTGTCATTTTAGGAAATAAGTTAAGGTGGGGGATATTTGTAAGATATTGTTAACAAAAGGGTTACATAATAAAAATTATTTGACTGCTAACCCTGCTGGAGGGTAAAGAATTTATAACAACAAGCACCAATCTTGGGTCCATGAAGAAACACTGCTCGCAGAAAAACATGTGTGACCTCAAAAGAGAAAGAAGAAAAAAGAACAGAAAAAACATGTCCGCATCGTTTCTCACTGTGTTGAATGAAGTTCAAAAGGGACATATCGGTGATTTCTTTTCTTTTCTTTTTTTTAACAAAAAGTCCCAGCTATTAGCAGTATGACGCGCCCAAAGGGCATTCTCTACTAACCTTCAAGAATAGTAAATCCACGTAAACAGAATTCCCAGCTATTAATGGAGTGGCTGAACCTACATGTCTCATGACGAAGTCTAACACCTGCAAATGGGCCAATAGAAATTTCTATAAGAAAAACATTACCTTAGCTATGTTATTTTTCTAGCAAGGTATTAATTTGTACTATTTTAGAGTACATAAATTATTAAAACTGTATTGGTGAAACTCAAGCCTGGTCCAGAGTTCCAAAATTAAAAAGTAGAGCCTGAGACTACAACCAACCATGATTTCCAGGTCACCCAAACTCGAAAATATCAGGTAGTCTCAGAAAGTAAGGATCAAGTTCCTCTTAAAAGGTCTAGTGTCTTATGAGGTAGAATGATTTAAAAATTAAGCTGAGGTAATTCTGAAGCATGCACTGTAATTAGACATGTCACCAAGGTAATGAATCAAATAATCACCATACCATTATAGCATTGTCAGAATTGAGTTGCCAAAGGTCCAAACTTTATTTTAGTTTGTTATGAACTTCCGTGGCTAGAGAATCTTAAAATGCTTAACAAAAATTATCTCCTCCTCCCCTCTGACACAAGTTTCACCTTCAGAACACAGCAATGAGCTACAGTATGACAGTAGTATGTCCACATTGACAGATCAGTGTGCACAACAAAATTTGGATGAAAATGCAATACAATGGCAGGGGAAATGAAAACCAAGTAAAACCTTGTATATAGGGTATACTCCCCCCCTGTTCACAAAAACTTGTCAGTTTGGGATACGTGCAGTCAAACTTTTGAAACTTTAGCTATCGATATCTTTTTAAATATTTAGATTGGATGCATGAAAATTATATATAGATTCGTCTCGAAACGTGCTTTCATAATATTATAATTTTATTGGATATTTTAAAAATATATTATAATAGAAATTAGTGGTCAAAGTTGAGTTTTGTGAACTATATCCATATCCAAAACGACAACTATTTGCGACCGGAGAGAGTATTTGGAAAAGAAGGGATTTAGGGATCGCAAGATTTGTAATTTAAAAGATATGTACATGATCACAACTACAGTGTTACAAAATTTAAAGGTGCATGCATCACAATTTGGGGGCACACACTGTAATTGCCTTTTAAATCAAAAGAAAGGTAATTGATTATCTAGCATTTAAAAGAAGAAAAAAAGGCATAATAGTGATCAAATGTAACCTGAAAAAATCAGTTACATTTTAAATATAATCAGAAAGGTATTAGAATGTACTTTTGTAAATGAAGACAAGGAAGTCAACCTATAATGATGAACTCAAATCATTTCAGAACTGCAGTCTCAGATTTCATGATAACAGAAGTGAAGTGTGCTAGAGTAAGAGTACATGAAAATATATAAACTGTAGAACTTTCCAAGCAAGTACTAAGTAGGCATTCAAAGAGAAATCCTAAACCAAACCAAAGGTTTAAATTGCTAGATACAGAAAAATAAACAAGATTATGATATTTATTAGTTTGAAGTGCTGTAACTTCATGACCATGTTTACAATCAAATTTTCAAATAATGTGATGGTAACAATAAAAATAAATAATGTGATGGTAGCAATAAAAATAAACATACTTGTTTCTCTGCATCAAGCTCAGAAATCTCACTCTGCAGTACTCTCTCTGTCAATCCTAAATAAGTTTCAGGGTTCATCAGATTCATATTCAGAGAAGACCGCTCAACAAGACGTTGTCTTGAAAAAAGAATAGTATTTACCACTAGATGCATGATGAGTTTTGCACCATTCACCCATATTATCTAAGCAATCCTTGCTCTGACTTATAACCAAGTCAGGACCCTGCAAAATAACAAGAACAATTATGTCAAAATTTTGAACATCAAGATAAGATGCTGACAGACAAGTTATTTGACATTGATATCACTAGAGAACTAAGAGAAGTACAGATGATCAAGAACTATCTGCGTTTAATGACATGATGAAGGGAACACTAATGGAGTACTGGCTTGGACAATGAATATTTTACTATTCCAGGTATCACAATCCACATGGATCATATGCACTACTAATCAAACAATGGTTGATTAAAAGAATTTACAGTTCATCAGCCACCTGATGACCTGGCATTCAAAACCAGCCACATTTATTACAATATTAATTATGTAACTAGCAACAATGGCAACCTACCATCACTAAGTGGTCTGCTAGTTGGGATCGACTCCTAAAACTTGCAATTATAATTTCAATCCCTACCCCATATGTTCATAAATTATGGTACCCATGCAGTCAACGTTTTTAGCTCTAACCATTGATGTACATAAAAGTAACTACTACAGTACTACTATCTAGATTGACCACATGAACAGAACATTATTAGATTTGTTGTCAAAAGTACTTCCATAACTGTTGTTTTATGTACACAGATTTAGGAAAAGATATAGTAATAAGTTATCAATCAAGAGAAACCCTGATTACCATACAGATACACAGGATGTGTTCTGGATATTTTTTTTAAAGAAGTGATAACAAGAACACCATCACATTGTACAAAACCTATGTAGAATGAACTAAGGTAGGTACATAGTTTCGACAACCACCTCTATTTGTTTTGTAAGTTTACCATCCGTTATGATGCAAGCTATCTCCAATATCCGATCTTTTGAAATATCCAAACCTGCACGATGCAGAATGTATGCTCCTTAGTCATCATATTAAGCATAATGTAAAATGGATTAAAAAAAGTAGAATGTAAATTTATATTTGATCTATCTAATTGAGAAAGAGAACAAAATGATTAAATTCCCAGATGCAGCAACTATCATCAGATCAGAGATGAAATATTTAGTTATCATCTTTAAAATCCAGGAAAGGAAATATGCTTCTATGTTTCAGACCAACTAAACAAGTTTATTCACAGTATAGGAGATAAAATCGTATCAGTGGTTTGTAATATCTTCAGTTGTTCAATAGAATCCCTAGATTATAGTTTGGTTAACTAAACCCACGCATCAGTACTTTGATGTAGTTGGTTCACCACGAGCCATTGACCAATGATGTGGATGCTATGTTGGACCATTGATACTGTGTGAAACAATGAATACTACAAATTGAATAATGATCGCATGGCACTACAATCTCCATTCTCAAACACTACAAGGAGAATGTCCAAATGAGCACCATTCCCAAAATCGAAGAATGAGGATGCTACTACACCAGGCGTCCACGCAAGCAGCAGGCTCTTGCAGCTGCACCAGGTTCATCTGTACCGTAGAATGATTAGTTGTTATTTTACTTGGCTATCATGTTATCTCTTAGAGATATGGTCTGATTTCCCATACGGATTATTAGTTAAATATTGTTAGGCTATCTCTTTATAAGGAGACTCGCTATCTCCTAATGAACTAAGGAAACAGTTATCAATCTATCTTCTCCCTCTACCTTATCTGATACTCCCTACCTCCTGCACCCTCTTCCCCATGCACATTCTATTCTTTCCCTAAACCCATGTCTTACTCACCACGGCTCCTCTCCGAGGCCCTGGACCAAAGCCACCGGTCTACCACAGTTACGGGTTACGCTCTGGACAATATATGTTAGCAACTTAGCCATTGGATTGGATCTGAGTGGTTCAGATAATCTGCTAAGAGCCACTGATATATTTCTGTATGCCTCCTGAATTATTCTATGCCCTACTACCCTTCAAGTTTCTAATGGTACAACTTGAGCTACACCATCTAAGTATATCGAACAGATTAGACTGGAGCTTCCATTGTCCCATTTTAGAAGAGGTTCCTACCAGATATGCCCGCTCGCTAGCAGTGTCTAAATAATTGGAACACAAGATACTGTGGTTTGTAAGTAACCATGTCACAAAATTTACATTATCCTGAGCACTCTGAAATATTTTTCTGTGCCTGCATTCTTGAGTAATATTACTTACATATCAACTGTGCAGAAAGCACTTTACTTAAAGGTCCATTAATGATGAATCAATGCATATTCTGTTTACAGAAACATTAATATTCTGAAGCATACTAAAACAACATAAATTGTTAAGAACAAACAAGTACATGAAGATGCAACACTGAAACTAAATTCTTCCATGGTTCACTAACATAAAACAAGTTATAGTAACATAAAACGCACCTGTCATTTCCAAGTCTATCCACACCAAAGGCATCCTGTAATCACCAGATGATGGTGCAAGAGTTCCTTCATTGTAGTTTACTACTGTTAATGCAATTTCTAACCTCATTAGTGACTAGACAGGATTAAGAATAAGAAGCAGATAAATAAAATCATGTATCACACTCACTCAAAAGGGTCTCCCATATGTATCCTAAAGACTAAATTAGAGGGGGCTCTTCTGGTAAACATGCTTGGGCAAAGAGGCCATAATAATACTGGGTAGGGGCCCAGATTGTCAACGACATAAACAAGTTCCATGTTGTCATCCACAATGTTCACATGACATTAACCAATATGTAATACAATACTCAATATCGGCAACATGAGTTATATTTTAAGCCGATTTAAATAAATAAATAAATAAGTAATGTTCTTGGCAAATTGCAGCTTGGTACTATTTTGTCATCCAAGTTAAAATTAAGGCTCAGTGAACCCAGGCAAAATAAAAACAATTTAGCTGCTGAAACTGGCAATACAGGGATAATCATGACTCATGAGTTACACAAGCCATATTCCATGCAGAACAAAGGAATGAAAATTCGTCTTGTGTAATCCACTACTTGGAGCTCCATTCTGGAGGAAAAGGAGTACCAACCAGGTTTTCTGGCAGCAGTTTCTTCTATGCTGGTAGAAGATGTTTTCGTTACTTCTTCTCTATCATCTTCTCCATCATCTTCGTCATCTAGATGAAGAATCGAAAACATGTTCGCGAGCTTACTCATTTCCCAAATTTCCTCTTTGGCGAATATAATCCAGCACCTGTTGCCACAACAACCAAGCACCCAAGTTTTGAATTCAAAATGAGCACACATTAATATAGTCAAAAAATTTGCGAGGAATTGATACAGTTAAATTCACCACAATGCGGGCAAGCAATGCAATCATGCATACAAGGAAAGAGGCTAACAACATTTTTGAAAACTAAAATATGATTAACCCTTTCCAACTCATTTCAAGGAAATGATCACTGCACGCTATTCATTGTTCTTGTCTCTTTGCACTAGAACCGATACAAGAACTGAACATGGCTGCCTCAACCTATGGCGAGCAGAGGGGGGCGCACACCGTGCAACCTTAGAGCAACGGGGCCGGCATGTATTTGGAATCGGAGAGAAGCAGCGCAACTAAAGCTGGAGGTCGCATGGCGAGCTAAGAAACTATGCCAGGAATTGGAGCACGGCTTCCGGTTCCCCCAAGAACTCCTTTCTGGTTATTGGGCCCGAGCAAGAACACTGGACCAAGACAAGTAAAACAAAATATGCCTACTTTTTATACTTAGGGATTTATATGTTAAACGAAGAGATGCCCCGCAACCTGAATTTGCTCAGTGGCAGGCCGCAAGCGGCGTCGGGTCTTCCCACGCAGAGGAGCAGCGGACACCAAAACGCACTGAAATCGGGATAGGGTAGCAGAGATCCTACAGCGCGGTGACGTGACGTAACGGATCAATTGCAACCGCAACGCCGACCTGCTCCCTTTCTTCGCTGTATCGGGGCTCGACGGCGCCACGTCCAGGCCGCCGCCGTCAACCCTCTTCGTCACCGTCCCTGGGACGAGGAGCTAGGAGGTGGGGATTTCAGCGTGGTGACCGCGGTGAGCTACAACTTTTGGGTTTTGGCCCTTCCTTCTTCATTTTATATAATCTCTGTTGATACACTGCCTCCGTTTATAAATAGTTATCATTTTGAATATTCACATAATCTCTAAAACACAACTTTAACTACTAATTTTTATTATAATATATTTATAAAACCTAATGAAATTATAATATTATGAAAGTACTTTTTGAGATAAATCTGCACATATGATTTTTATGCATCCATTTTAAATATTTTAAAATATATTGGTAGTCAAAATTTCAAAAGTTTGATTGTATCTATGTCCAAAACGATAACTATTTATGACTGAAGAGCGAAAAAGGGGAGATGTTATCTTCCTCTCAGAAAGGTTCCCCTGTAGTTCTCAGTCCTCACAGCTATCCGATCGAGCCAATAAACAGCTCAGATTGTCCAATAGTGTATTGCTGCAGTGACTAGCTATAGTGAAAAATCATCACAATGTTTTTGAATAGTATTTTTGAAAGATTTATACTATCACTTTTTAATCTAACTGTCTATGTATGACTGCTTAAGTTGCAATTCCCTATGGGACTGCACTGGATCGTCGTTCCTTCCCCTCGCCTAACACGAACAATACTCGTAGGGCCACAATGTTCTCTTATCCTTTCATACGTCCTTATCCTCACTCATCTCTCTTCATGCTGTCTTGTTCTCTCTCTTGCCCGATCCAGATAGTAGAGCAGTCGGCACACACGATCAGGCGGCAGCTGAGTGGGTACAACAACTTATTCGTCAACTTCGGCGATGGAGTATGCTCCGCGGTGGTCGGCGAGGGTTACTATTAGGTGGTGTGGTAGACTTGGCGATGAGGCTACGCCGATTCTTCCTCAATACTGGCCAGCGGATGAAGCGTCGCCATGCCTGATGACCTGCAAATCCAGTCCGCTGCGACGTGCACTAACACTGTTGAGGTCATTCAGCACCGGATCCGGCCTTCTCCACCTGCACCAGCAGCTGATCCGACCATTCCTGACCTGCCGCCACCAAATCCAGCCCTCCCTAACCCCGTGTACCTCCTTCGTTTGTCGGTGCTCCACCCACCAGAATGCTAGATATAGCCTCTTCGTGCACATCGGTACGGCCCGATCTAACATGGGTGGTGATTCGGTTTATTCGGTTCGGTTTATACGGTATATTCGGTTTATACGGTATTGTTAGTTCGGTAAATACGGTATTTATTGTAAATACGGTTTGGTTTCGGTAAATCCTAATGTATATCGGTATGGTGTCGGTAAATACCATATTTACCAAACTTGACGCAAATTTTTAAAGATGTAGTTAACTGTTAACCTCCCTCACAGACTATGTTGTTGTCACTCAAGCAGATTTAGCAAGATCTAGTATAGGATCCAACAGGTGATGTGATAATCAGAACTCACTCGGAAGGGATAGTTCATAGTTCCCAGAAATAATGGCAGAATGAGACGGAATGTCTGAATGACGTCTACACTGATCAGTGATCACATATTCAGTTATTCACATCAGTTGGAATTTATCCGAACCGTTTCCCCTACCAAAGGTCCAAAGAGACGTATGAAAACCAGACAACCAGTGACTGATACTTGCAAATCACCAGTAAAGTTTAGTACAAACTAGAAAGAGTCAAGAATCAAACAGACAGAGTAAGACACAAGAGTCCAACTAATACTACATCGCCAGTCGCCACAGGGATCAGATCCAACTAATACTACAGACTCGTCCAGGACATCTGCATTCTGTGAGGTCGTCCTCGTCCAGTGCCCGCTCGCCCAGGTGGCCAGGTGAGTTGTGAGCTGCCAGAGTTGCATCTCTGCCTTCTTTGCTCCAATAACCTGGGTCAATCTGAAATCCTGTAACACAAGTCATAGAATTGAATCAATTGATAGCCAGCATCAGGGCTAACTTAGTAGCTTTGATTCATACAAAATAACACATCACAGAGTTGTGAGATGCCAGAGTAGCATCTGCCAGAAACATGTAACCCAGCCCAGGTGTTTTTACCATTGTAGCTATTGCAGATTATGCTAGCAAGATATACAATGGCAATATGATAATTTACGAAATAACACATATCACCTCTATTATAGCCGGTGAAATTGGAGCCCTCTCAGGTGTGCTACCTGTCACTTGCGCCATTTGCGAAAAAGACCCTCTATTTCTTTGAAATTATGGATAGATCCTTCGCGATTTTCTGTGAGACAAGAATATTTTTTTTTCTTCGCGTTTGGGTCCCTGGCGCGGTATTTTACAGAAAAGCCTCCCGTTAGTTTCAAATCGCGAACAAGGCCTTTTCTAATTTTTCAGGATAGCGAACAGGTCCAAAAAATTAACAAACAGGTCCCTGCTTCTTACGTTCGGGTCCTTTCGCTGTTTTTCCCGGAAAAAATATTTTCATCACCGAAAAAACCCGGAAAAAATGTTTTCGCCACCCAAAAAACCCGGAAAAATTTTTTCGTCACAAAAAAAACACAGATTCGTCGAAGGTTAATAGCAACTTATGGATTTACCAATGTGATGAGGACATCACTCCTATGCATACGCCCGAGACTCCTCCAGTTGTGATGCAAAGACCCATCACAAGAGCACGAGCACGGCAATTGAATCAACAGGTGAGCTCGTTCCTAAGTACTCGTGCATATACTTGTGAGGATGGTATGCTACCTAATGATATTATTGATTATATTGTACTTAGGAATTTTGGAGAGGATCATGAAGGCTTTGGAAACCAGCAAGGGCCAGGAGGAAGGCAAGGAAGGTGTCCAAGTCAAGTTGGAAACCTAATTCATCTCGAGTCGACTACCTCGGCCACGGGAGCAGTGCTCACTAAAATCGTCGCCCAGGCCACAAACAGGCTCGATTTCGATGATCCACATATGCCTCGAAAGCTAAGGAGATAATATTTCCAATGGCCCTGGTTTCAGGTCATTTGGACTTCGAGTCGACGGAATTCGCATTGCAAGTTGGCAAACAGAATCTGTCCCAGGTGCTGCGTCACCAATTTGGGCGTTGGCCCATGTATCGTGTTGGAGTCCATCACGGACGCATCTAGGGTTTCTAGGACGTCCCTAGCCTTTATATCCAGTAGCCGCCGCTAGGGTTTGATTTGGGTTTTGCGATTGTAAGTTCAACCTTCATTAGTTATGGTTTTGGTGTTAATGACAAATCTAATATTGTGATTATCTCCTAATGCGATATTGTTATTAATGACAAATCTTATATCGAGACTAACTTGTTTAGTTAGAATATCTTTGATTAATCTCATCGCATTGAAAAATGGAAAACCCAAGGTATGTTTGCGTATTCATTCTAGTATTAGTTGCATACTTTGGAGTCAAGTTAAAATATGAATGTCCCCATTATATTAACCACAAAATGTGCATCATGTTTCCCAATCCATATATTACATGGATGCACATACTTAGGGGAGTTAAGTAGTTTAACTTGATAGTTTCATTGTATTGATCTATTCTTTATGGACACATATAAGGATCAAGACAAAGAAACTAAATCATTGAGTATATATTTGAATTGCCTAGCTATAAGTATACTCATGGTAATATAGGATATACTCCAATACGATCAATTTGAATATGTGCATATTATCTCCAAGTCAATCATATTTATGCACATATACATGTGGAGTTTATTCTATAGTTGATGACTTAGAGTAATGATCATTTCCATATAGTTTACAAATAATGGATCATTACTTTTCATCAACATGAGTATATGAAAACTTGTGTAGTTAATATATACTCATATCAATTTAAATGATAATTTAAATTGAGTTCATTTGTCTTAATTAATTATTAACGAACACTTTGTTGATGGTGTTCCGTGATTAATTGAGGACAAATGAATAGTTCTTAAGTATAATTAAGCATGAGTTGCATTATTGTACTTAAGACACATATAAATCATTTAATTTGATTTAGGGTTGTGCTCAATTGATCTAGAGGCATCCATTATGTGTTAATGGAGTGCAAGAGATAATTGAGACAACCATGCATCTTGGACTAACTATTTTATGAGTTGTGATTGAGTTAGGTCCAAAGATGGATGAGATGATGAGAACGGGACAAGGACGGCATCATGAGTTGATGGGCGTCAAGAATGGATCCCGAAGAGGAGTCGAGTAGAGATCCCGGGGGAGTATCAAAGTGATGATCATAAAGACCCCAAAGGGGATTGCTTGCGTGCGGCGGCGAAGGTATAATTAGATAGGCTAAGGACTTTGTAGTCTTTGAGTCTAAGGTTTTTATCGCCGTGCTATTAAGAGGGGTCGTTCCCTTTGCTTGAGCTTCATCATGTGTTGATGATCTCATTCCGCGTTCACTCGAGCTCAAATCAGTTGATTTGGTTTTTGCATGAGGTTAACCATTTGGCATGTGTTGCGAATGGGTTAAACTTATGCTTGGTTGTATTTGGTTTTCGCATAATGCTTTGATTTGCATGTATTGCAAATAGGATAAGCTAGTGCGTTGGCTTTTGCGTGAAGTTCATTTTTGCATGTGTTGCATTAGTTGAAGCTTCATGCTTTGGTTTCGCAAAACATCTTTATAAAATCGTGTGGTTGCTTGGAGCTAAGTTTTGCATGTGTTGCAAAAGGAGAGAGCTCAAGCATGATTTGGTGATTGTGGTTGTGTATGTGCTAGAGGCTCGCATGTGTTGTGAGTAAAGAGCACATAAGGTTGTGTTGGTTTTAACGTGATCGATTTAATGTTGTGTGGTTGTATGGAGCTAGAGGCTTGCATGTGTTGCGAGTAGAGAGCTCATACGTGTGATTTGGTTTAGTTGAAGTTTGGTTTTGGTGTTGCATGGAACTAGAGAATTGTATGTGTTGCAATTAGAGAGTTCATGCATCTTGATTGATGTTGCTTGGAGCTAGACTTTTGCATGTGTTGCAAAGAGTAGTGCTCAAGCATGAAATGGTTTTATTGTGTTATTTGCAAGTTCGTTGTGCGAATAAACTGAGGTTTATGAGTCCGGAATTCCGAGAGCATGTGAGTGGGGCTTGCAACGGGTGTTGGCAAGTTGACCGGGTCTTGTATTGACCTTCACATGGCTAGGGGGATTAATCTCATAAACTCGAGTTTGATTTGCTTAATACGTTTTGCAAATAGTTCTTGAGTCGATTGCGAAATGTGTTTTCGCAATTTGGGTTGAATTCTTTGAGCATGGTTTGAGTTGGTGCAAATGTGTTTTGCACGTGTCTTTGATCATGTGTTGATCATCATATGGCTCAAAGAACAAAGTTTGTTTTTGGAGAATTGGTTTTGAGTTGAAATCTGAAATTCTCCAGAGGTGCGATACTACAGGAAATGTGGGCGTAAGTGCGAGTCGCTGACTACTACCGGGCTTTAGTTGCTTGGTAGGTTTATTCCAGAGAGTCTTTTTGCGGTATTTTGTGTGCGGCGGTACTACTCGGCCTGGGGCGGTACTACATAAAGCGGTACTACTACGCGCCAGAGGGCGGTAATCAGGGTCTCAAGAAGCAGCTAGATTTATAGCCGTTGCTCTGATGGAGCGGTACTACCGGCCCTATTAGGCGGTAGTACCGGGTTTCTGATTTTTGCTTAATTTGCCCCCAACGGCTAGTTTTGGCATGGTGGCTATAAAAGGAGGCCTTGGGGGTGTTGGGGCGGGGTTGTTCTTGTGTGTAGGAGTTGGGTGCATGTGTTGCTCCTCTCCTTTTGGTTCTTGAGCATAAGAGTGACCCAAATTGCATTTGTTGCAATTAGGAGTGGATTGTGAGTCTCTTGTGCATGTGTTGCACTTGAGGAGGCCTTGTGCATGTGTTGCACTTGGTGATCACCGAGGCGCGATTCGTTGTGCCGGTGAGGTTCAAGCGGAGGAGCGGCTTGTTACTCTTGGAGGTTGCCGACTCCTAGGCGGCGTGGGCGTCGTCGCGGGAGCTCTCGAGGTGTGAAGCCCGGCAAGTTTGTGAAGGTTCGGGTTGAGCCTACGGCATAGCGTGAAAAACCACGACTAGTGGAAAGAGGCGGTGCTCGGCGGGAGCCGGTCCAAGTGTGGGCTAGCCTCAACGTGGACTAGGGAGACCGCAAGTCTCCGAACACCACGGAAAAACATCGGTTGTCCTTGTCTCTTTACTTTCAAGCATTAACATTGTTGAGTATTTATCAATTGCTTGAATTAGAATTGCTAGTATTATTTAGTTGATCAATTTAGCAATTCTTGTGTAGAGACATAATTTAGATAGTGCACATAGTGAGCCTAGTTGATTTAGGCCTTAAATTGTCAAAACCGAGTTTATCGCCTCGCATTATAATTGTGTAGGTTTTGACATAGGGGTTGATTAGAGCGAATTGTTTAGTGAGCGATCGAATTTTGTAAAACGCCTATTCACCCCCCCTCTAGGCGCATCCTCGACCCTACAAGTGGTATCAGAGCCACGGTCACTCTCATTTTAGGCTTAACCGTCTAGAGAGTAAAAAGGATGGCGCCTAGTGGTCTAGTGCACTCTCACGATCCACATATGCTTAATGGCTCAAATTATGCTTCATGGAAAATATTTATGATTAATCATTTTAAATCCATGAGCCCACAAATATGGTGGATCGTAGATGTCGGCATTTCTTCTCCAATAAATGATATTGCTCCAACTAAAGGAGAGGAGAAATGTCTACATCTCGACGCTCAAGCTACTAACGTTTTATTTAGCGTTGTGAGCGTAGAAATATTCAACCTCATTTGCAACCTCTCAAGCGCTCATGCAATGTGGATTAAACTTCAAGACTTATTTGAATCATCCACAACAATCGAGGATTGCTTTGAGGAAGAAGTGTCGGTTGACGATTCATCTTCTTCATCAGGTGATGAACCGACAATTCCATCAACCTCCGCCTCAAGCGACGACGAATATTCAATTCCATCAAAAATCCATTGCTTTATGGCTAAAGGTAAACTTGAGGTAAGTGATGATGAAGGTGAGCCCTCTTATGACGAATTAATGAATATGCTAGAGGAGCTCAATGAATTTCTTGGAAAGGAGAAAAGAAATATAAAATTTTGAAGTTAGAACATGAATCACTTCAAAATGATTATGATGTTCTAAAAGAAAATCATGAGAAACTCCTTTTCAAGGAATTTAGTAAAGCTAGTGTGGATATTGCCACTCAATGCAATTTAGTTGATGAATTGCCTCACTCAATTCTAATTACAAACAATTCATCGAATAAATGCATATCCACCTCTAGCGATGATTTGCCTTGTTGCTCTAATGAAATTGTTTCTAGTTCCTCTATGTCTTTAGATGCTAATATTGTAGAGGAAAACAATGAGCTCAAGGCTCAAGTCATTAAGTTAGAAAATGACTTGAAGAGGTGCGTTAAAGGAAAAGCCCTCCTCGACGAAATCTTGAGCAAGCCAAGGGCGCCTCAAGATAAGCGAGGACTCGGCCACAACTCCAAGAGGAGAATAGCAAGATGAGGCACAATGCAAGACACTCGAAGACCATCAAGTGCTTCGCTTGCAACAAGAAGGGCCACCTAGCCTCCGTGTGCCCTAATCAAGTGGATAACAAGGCCACAACTTCAACCATGAGGCAAACCGGCGTTGAGCACAATAAGAAGGTCAAGAGAGGACCAAAGCGCGCGAACGTGCTTCAATTGCGGGAAAAGGGACACTTCGGTAAGGATTGTCCCAAAGGTAAAACTCCTAAGCCCACTATTGTAAATGATAATTATTTGCTTAGGAAGGACAAGAATGGCAATGTGTTTGCCAAGCTTGTCAAGTCCCCTATCTTGGCTCAAAATGATATTCATTTGCATAGGAAGAGTAAATCTAGAAATGGGTTTGCTAAAATTGTTAGGACTCCTAAGCCCGCTCAATTCAATTCAAATATATTGCTTAGGAGAAATAACAATAGCAAAACATTTACTAGATTTGCTAGATCTTCTAAGCCAATTCATAATTTCAATAATCATATGCTTAGAAAGGATCAAACTAGAAATAGTTTTGCAAAGTATCAATGCCCTCGTAAGTCCTCTCACTTAAATCCAAATATTTTGCTTAGGAGGAATAATTCTCGCAAAACTATTTCTAGTCATGTTAGTCAATTTAAAAATGCTAAAATTAGGACCATTTGGGTTCCTAAATCTATTGTGACTAACATTGTCGGACCCAACAAGGATTGGGTACCAAAGATCGCCTAAAAGGATTTTTAGGTGATATGAGATGGATTGACGCTTGCTCACTCAAGAGGAGAAGAACTATATTTGTCTATAAGTGGTGTCAAGCAAGAAGATTATCAAGTCCATCATAAGCCAATGCCATCTCGGGTAACAAGTATTTAAATTGATTATTATGTAAACTTATAGCCTTGTGTAGGTTATAATGCAATATTAATGAATATCAATTTAGATTACTTGTTATGGCCACTTGCTCTCGCCTCTTATCTATTCTCTTATTGCAAATCTTGAGCAAGTTTAATAGTGGCACATTTAGGGAGTGTTAATTCATATTCATGTGTACCACATCCCTACGTGTGCCCATATTAATAATAAGTGCATATATATATATTTTCAAAATCAACCATTTAGCCAAAAGTCAAAATTTTGTATACTATTAGTAAACTTGTGAAAAACTAGTTGCAAAATGTATATAAATGCTTTTGAAATGTTTTTCAAAGGTTTTGGCTTCACAAAATCTATTTTAAAAGGAAAATGAGTTTTAACGTCAAAAACTAGTTACTAGTATCTTGATTTTGATCTAAACTTAAAATCTTCATAGATTTAAAAGTAAAAAGATTTTGAAAATAATTCCAAAACGAAAATTCTAGAGTTGGTCATTCTTAACAACTTTCGTATTCAAAAGATTTTCAAAAGACCAACCTAGCAAAAGCTATTTGATTTTGAAACTCGCCGGAAAACTATACTTGACCCGTAATGGTCATATTATTGCACTTAGTGAGTTTCTGTAGAATTTTGATTCAAAATGGTATTCTAGACTCATACACAAAATTCAAATCCATATATCTTACCCCATGCTTCATTTGAATTCTTGTGTTGATTGGGATTTGACTTTGCTTCTTAATTGGACTATTTAGATCAAAAGTCAAAATTGTATTAAAATGACCCAAATTTGTGAAAAGCTTTGAAAAAGTATTCTATTATGTATTTCAAATGTTTTACAAGCTTTCAAAATGAAAACTCTATATTGAAAACTAATTTGGCTCAAAACAATTTGATTTAATCCAAAATAGCCTATTCTAGCACTATGCTAAATTGTTGGCATTCAAGTTGGATTTCATCCTAAATCTTGGCTATACACACTCTTGATACACCAATATAAGCCATGAAAATCAAAATTGCATGAAATCCAAATTGAATTGCAATTTTGAGGCTTTTCGTGAAAATCGATTTCCTTTTATGCCTCAAAGCGCAAATCGCCATATCTTTAAAAATAAAATTGCTTTTGAGAAAATTCTTTTTGCAAAACCTTCTAATTAGTCCAAAGTTCATCTCTGCAAAATTTCAAATCCATTGGATTTCATTTGAATCATTTTTGATAAAAATTTGCAAAAATCCGAGTCTCGGTCTGTCAAGGGCGGTACTACCGGCCCAGGCATGCGGTAGTACCGGATTTGCGGTACTACCGGCCATATGTTGCGGTAGTACCGGCCATGACAGAATTTATTTTGAATTTTCAGAATTTTCTCGAGGTTTGCTTTGGGATATCTTTTGATTGGAAAGTGCTTTTTCAAAAATTCTTTTTGTAAAATCTTCGTATGATCCCAAAGTTCTTTTGAGCAAAATTTCAAAAGTTTTACAAATCATTTGAAAAGATTTCCAAGTGGTATCAGTTATGAGCACTTTAATTAATCTTAAAGCGTGATTTTCACTTGATCTTTTGAAAAGACAAAACTTGCGCAATTCAAATGCAAATAACTCCATAATTCACTTGTTGAACATCTTGGGGAGTTTATTCATTGCAAGTTTTGGGCACTTAATTGCTTCCAAGTGATATCATGTCTTTGTTTTGCTCGATACTAAATCTTTTGGACTTCATTAATCTATTTTGAGCTTTTCTTCTTTCGATACCGTAAGTACTTATTGCTCGAGAATATTGCTCGATACTCATCAATGTTATCGAAAATTCTTTCAAGTGGTATCAATCTTTGTGATTTGATCCTAAGTGGTATCAATGGAGCTTTTATTCATTTCATATGCTTACAAGTGGTATCATTGAGTTTCTCTTTTCTCCAAGTGGTATCATGGTTCTTATTGTTCATTTCTTCTAATGATATCCTTGATTATTTGGATTCCTTTTCAAAGTGGTATCATTGAATTCAATTATTTTCTACAAGTGGTATTTCATTGCCTCTTTGTAGCATTATTCCGATACCCACATTTTAGAGTAAGAGTTTCCTCTCAAATTAAAATTGTAAGTTCAACTACTTAAGATTTCTCTGTGTGAGACTCTTTATGGATTGAAATACATAAAGAGGAAAATCTCTTGTTGAGCATTGTTCTTCATCAAAATTTGAAAATGCTCATCTCTTTTGGTTCTTCATACAAAGCCCTTGAGATAGATTTAAAAGTGGTATCTAACTTCTCAAGTGGTATCTCATTTCTTCTGGTTCCTCATTTACCCGATTAGGCAAATTATTGGATTCTTCAAAAGAATCATGTTGAGAATTTGCAAAGCCGAATAAAATGAGGAGTGAATTATTTGAAATTTGAAACACATTCAAATACTTTTTAGTTTCAAATAAATCGTGTGATACCCATACTTCATTTTTCATGCTTATCTTTACAAGTGGTATCCATAATTGCAAGCGCTTATTCTTCCTTCAAAGTGGTATCCAAAATCCCGAATATGGTCTCTTTTCGAGTTTTTCTTCTTTTGGTATCAGGCTATATTTCAAATGAAAACTTGTTTTATTCCTTGTATATCCTTTTCATTTGGGATTTCATTGCCTATCTTTTTCAATTGGTATCTAAAATATAATTCAATGCCAAGGTCATTAGTATCCTTTTAAATTCTTGTATGATCTTCATTAGATCTGACCCCTGAAAGAAATTGTTAAATGCCAAAAGGGTGAGAATGATTAAAGTAAAAAGGGGGAGAATATTTAAAAATGTTTGCCAAAAAGGGGGAGAATGTTTTTCAAGTAAATCTTATTGTTTTTCCATTTTTGGTGTTTAATGCCAAAGGGGAGAAGTAGGAAGCTTAATATCATTTGGTTTAAAAGGAGCTTAATATGATTAAGGGGAGAATTAATTCTCATATGCATTCTAAATTGTCAATGCTTATATTGTTTAAAATATGCATATGTATTCAAATGGCTTAAATTCTCTCAATATGTTAGTTTTAATCCAAATGTGCTCATTAAGCTTGGATTTGTCATTAATCACCAAAAGGGGAGATTGTAAGTTCAACCTTCATTAGTTATGGTTTTGGTGTTAATGACAAATCTAATATTGTGATTATCTCCTAATGCGATATTGTTATTAATGACAAATCTTATATCGAGACTAACTTGTTTAGTTAGAATATCTTTGATTAATCTCATCGCATTGAAAAATGGAAAACCCAAGGTATGTTTGCGTATTCATTCTAGTATTAGTTGCATACTTTGGAGTCAAGTTAAAATATGAATGTCCCCATTATATTAACCACAAAATGTGCATCATGTTTCCCAATCCATATATTACATGGATGCACATACTTAGGGGAGTTCAGTAGTTTAACTTGATAGTTTCATTGTATTGATCTATTCTTTATGGACACATATAAGGATCAAGACAAAGAAACTAAATCATTGAGTATATATTTGAATTGCCTAGCTATAAGTATACTCATGGTAATATAGGATATACTCCAATACGATCAATTTGAATATGTGCATATTATCTCCAAGTCAATCATATTTATGCACATATACATGTGGAGTTTATTCTATAGTTGATGACTTAGAGTAATGATCATTTCCATATAGTTTACAAATAATGGATCATTACTTTTCATCAACATGAGTATATGAAAACTTGTGTAGTTAATATATACTCATATCAATTTAAATGATAATTTAAATTGAGTTCATTTGTCTTAATTAATTATTAACGAACACTTTGTTGATGGTGTTCCGTGATTAATTGAGGACAAATGAATAGTTCTTAAGTATAATTAAGCATGAGTTGCATTATTGTACTTAAGACACATATAAATCATTTAATTTGATTTAGGGTTGTGCTCAATTGATCTAGAGGCATCCATTATGTGTTAATGGAGTGCAAGAGATAATTGAGACAACCATGCATCTTGGACTAACTATTTTATGAGTTGTGATTGAGTTAGGTCCAAAGATGGATGAGATGATGAGAACGGGACAAGGGCGGCATCATGAGTTGATGGGCGTCAAGAATGGATCCGAAGAGGAGTCGAGTAGAGATCCCGGGGGAGTATCAAAGTGATGATCATAAAGACCCCAAAGGGGATTGCTTGCGTGCGGCGGCGAAGGTATAATTAGATAGGCTAAGGACTTTGTAGTCTTTGAGTCTAAGGTTTTTATCGCCGTGCTATTAAGAGGGGTCGTTCCCTTTGCTTGAGCTTCATCATGTGTTGATGATCTCATTCCGCGTTCACTCGAGCTCAAATCAGTTGATTTGGTTTTTGCATGAGGGTTAACCATTTGGCATGTGTTGCGAATGGGTTAAACTTATGCTTGGTTGTATTTGGTTTTCGCATAATGCTTTGATTTGCATGTATTGCAAATAGGATAAGCTAGTGCGTTGGCTTTTGCGTGAAGTTCATTTTTGCATGTGTTGCATTAGTTGAAGCTTCATGCTTTGGTTTCGCAAAACATCTTTATAAAATCGTGTGGTTGCTTGGAGCTAAGTTTTGCATGTGTTGCAAAAGGAGAGAGCTCAAGCATGATTTGGTGATTGTGGTTGTGTATGTGCTAGAGGCTCGCATGTGTTGTGAGTAAAGAGCACATAAGGTTGTGTTGGTTTTTAACGTGATCGATTTAATGTTGTGTGGTTGTATGGAGCTAGAGGCTTGCATGTGTTGCGAGTAGAGAGCTCATACGTGTGATTTGGTTTTAGTTGAAGTTTGGTTTTGGTGTTGCATGGAACTAGAGAATTGTATGTGTTGCAATTAGAGAGTTCATGCATCTTGATTTGATGTTGCTTGGAGCTAGACTTTTGCATGTGTTGCAAAGAGTAGTGCTCAAGCATGAAATGGTTTTATTGTGTTATTTGCAAGTTCGTTGTGCGAATAAACTGAGGTTTATGAGTCCGGAATTCGAGAGCATGTGAGTGGGGCTTGCAGCGGTGTTGGCAAGTTGACCGGTCTTGTATTGACCTTCACATGGCTAGGGGGATTAATCTCATAAACTCGAGTTTGATTTGCTTAATACGTTTTGCAAATAGTTCTTGAGTCGATTGCGAAATGTGTTTTCGCAATTTGGGTTGAATTCTTTGAGCATGGTTTGAGTTGGTGCAAATGTGTTTTGCACGTGTCTTTGATCATGTGTTGATCATCATATGGCTCAAAGAACAAAGTTTGTTTTTCGGAGAATTGGTTTTCGAGTTGAAATCTGAAATTCTCCAGAGGTGCGGTACTACCGGGAAATGTGGGCGGTAGTACCGGAGTCGCGGTACTACCGGGCTTTAGTTGCCGGTAGGTTTATTCCAGAGGAGTCTGTTTTGCGGTTGTGTGCGGCGGTACTACTGGGTTGCGGTAGAAGCGACTATTGTTTTTCTTTGGTACTACGCGCACTCGGCGGTAATCAGTAGGTTCTCTGCATAGCACGGCTAGATTTATAGCCGTTGCTACAGTGGAGCGGTACTACCGGCCCTATTAGGGCGGTAGTACCGGGTTTACAGGTTTTCGCCCAATTTGCCCCCCAACGGCTAGTTTTGGCATGGTGGCTATAAAAGGAGGCCTTGGGGGTGTTGGGAAGCGAGGTTTGTTCTTTGTGTGTAGGAGTTGGGTGCATGTGTTGCTCCTCTCCTTTTGGTTCTTGAGCATAAGAGTGACCCAAATTGCATTTGTTGCAATTAGGGAGTGGATTGTGAGTCTCTTGTGCATGTGTTGCACTTGAGGAGGCCTTGTGCATGTGTTGCACTTGGTGATCACCGAGGAGCGCATTCGTTGTGCCCGGTGAGGTTCAAGCGGAGGAGCGGCTTGTTACTCTTGGAGGTTGCCGACTCCTAGACGGCGTAGGCGTCGTGCGTGGGAGCTCTCGAGGTGTGAGAAGCCCCGGCAAGTTTGTGAAGGTTCGGGTTGAGCCTACGCGCAAGCGTGAAAAACCACGACTAGTGGAAAGAGGCGGGTGCTCGAGCGGGAGCCGGTCCAAGTGTGGGCTAGCCTCAACGTGGACTAGGGGAGACCGGCAAGTCTCCGAACACCACGGAAAAACATCGGTTGTCCCTTGTCTCTTTACTTTCAAGCATTAACATTGTTGAGTATTTATCAATTGCTTGAATTAGAATTGCTAGTATTATTTAGTTGATCAATTTAGCAATTCTTGTGTAGAGACATAATTTAGATAGTGCACATAGTGAGCCTAGTTGATTTAGGCCTTAAATTGTCAAAACCGAGTTTATCGCTTCCGCATTATAATTGTGTAGGTTTTGACATAGGGGTTGATTAGAGCGAATTGTTTAGTGAGCGATCGAATTTTGTAAAACGCCTATTCACCCCCCCTCTAGGCGCATCCTCGACCCTACAAGTGGTATCAGAGCCACGGTCACTCTCATTTTAGGCTTAACCGTCTAGAGAGTAAAAGGATGGCGCCTAGTGGTCTAGTGCACTCTCACGATCCACATATGCTTAATGGCTCAAATTATGCTTCATGGAAAATATTTATGATTAATCATTTTAAATCCATGAGCCCACAAATATGGTGGATCGTAGATGTCGGCATTTCTTCTCCAATAAATGATATTGCTCCAACTAAAGGAGAGGAGAAATGTCTACATCTCGACGCTCAAGCTACTAACGTTTTATTTAGCGTTGTGGCGAGAAATATTCAACCTCATTTGCAACCTCTCAAGCGCTCATGCAATGTGGATTAAACTTCAAGACTTATTTGAATCATCCACAACAATCGAGGATTGCTTTGAGGAAGAAGTGTCGGTTGACGATTCATCTTCTTCATCAGGTGATGAACCGACAATTCCATCAACCTCCGCCTCAAGCGACGACGAATATTCAATTCCATCAAAAATCCATTGCTTTATGGCTAAAGGTAAACTTGAGGTAAGTGATGATGAAGGTGAGCCCTCTTATGACGAATTAATGAATATGCTAGAGGAGCTCAATGAATTTCTTGGAAAGGAGAAAAGAAATATAAAATTTTGAAGTTAGAACATGAATCACTTCAAAATGATTATGATGTTCTAAAAGAAAATCATGAGAAACTCCTTTTCAAGGAATTTAGTAAAGCTAGTGTGGATATTGCCACTCAATGCAATTTAGTTGATGAATTGCCTCACTCAATTCTAATTACAAACAATTCATCGAATAAATGCATATCCACCTCTAGCGATGATTTGCCTTGTTGCTCTAATGAAATTGTTTCTAGTTCCTCTATGTCTTTAGATGCTAATATTGTAGAGGAAAACAATGAGCTCAAGGCTCAAGTCATTAAGTTAGAAAATGACTTGAAGAGGTGCGTTAAAGGAAAAGCCCTCCTCGACGAAATCTTGAGCAAGCCAAGGGCGCCTCAAGATAAGCGAGGACTCGGCTACAACTCCAAGAGGGAGAATAGCAAGATGAGGCACAATGCAAGACACTCGAAGACCATCAAGTGCTTCGCTTGCAACAAGAAGGGCCACCTAGCCTCCGTGTGCCCTAATCAAGTGGATAACAAGGCCACAACTTCAACCATGAGGCAAACCGGCGTTGAGCACAATAAGAAGGTCAAGAGAGGACCAAACGGCGTAACGTGCTTCAATTGCCGGGAAAAGGGACACTTCGGTAAGGATTGTCCCAAAGGTAAAACTCCTAAGCCCACTATTGTAAATGATAATTATTTGCTTAGGAAGGACAAGAATGGCAATGTGTTTGCCAAGCTTGTCAAGTCCCCTATGCCGGCTCAAAATGATATTCATTTGCATAGGAAGAGTAAATCTAGAAATGGGTTTGCTAAAATTGTTAGGACTCCTAAGCCCGCTCAATTCAATTCAAATATATTGCTTAGGAGAAATAACAATAGCAAAACATTTACTAGATTTGCTAGATCTTCTAAGCCAATTCATAATTTCAATAATCATATGCTTAGAAAGGATCAAACTAGAAATAGTTTTGCAAAGTATCAATGCCCTCGTAAGTCCTCTCACTTAAATCCAAATATTTTGCTTAGGAGGAATAATTCTCGCAAAACTATTTCTAGTCATGTTAGTCAATTTAAAAATGCTAAAATTAGGACCATTTGGGTTCCTAAATCTATTGTGACTAACATTGTCGGACCCAACAAGGATTGGGTACCAAAGATCGCCTAAAAGGATTTTTAGGTGATATGAGATGGATTGGACGCTTGCTCACTCAAGAGGAGAAGAACTATATTTGTCTATAAGTGGTGTCAAGCAAGAAGATTATCAAGTCCATCATAAGCCAATGCCATCTCGGGTAACAAGTATTTAAATTGATTATTATGTAAACTTATAGCCTTGTGTAGGTTATAATGCAATATTAATGAATATCAATTTAGATTACTTGTTATGGCCACTTGCTCTCGCCTCTTATCTATTCTCTTATTGCAAATCTTGAGCAAGTTTAATAGTGGCACATTTAGGGGGAGTGTTAATTCATATTCATGTGTACCACATCCCTACGTGTGCCCATATTAATAATAAGTGCATATATATATATTTTCAAAATCAACCATTTAGCCAAAAGTCAAAATTTTGTATACTATTAGTAAACTTGTGAAAAACTAGTTGCAAAATGTATATAAATGCTTTTGAAATGTTTTTCAAAGGTTTTGGCTTCACAAAATCTATTTTAAAAGGAAAATGAGTTTTAACGTCAAAAACTAGTTACTAGTATCTTGATTTTGATCTAAACTTAAAATCTTCATAGATTTAAAAGTAAAAAGATTTTGAAAATAATTCCAAAACGAAAATTCTAGAGTTGGTCATTCTTAACAACTTTCGTATTCAAAAGATTTTCAAAAGACCAACCTAGCAAAAGCTATTTGATTTTGAAACTCATGGGAAAACTATACTTGACCCGTAATGGTCATATTATTGCACTTAGTGAGTTTCTGTAGAATTTTGATTCAAAATGGTATTCTAGACTCATACACAAAATTCAAATCCATATATCTTACCCCATGCTTCATTTGAATTCTTGTGTTGATTGGGATTTGACTTTGCTTCTTAATTGGACTATTTAGATCAAAAGTCAAAATTGTATTAAAATGACCCAAATTTGTGAAAAGCTTTGAAAAAGTATTCTATTATGTATTTCAAATGTTTTACAAGCTTTCAAAATGAAAACTCTATATTGAAAACTAATTTGGCTCAAAACAATTTGATTTAATCCAAAATAGCCTATTCTAGCACTATGCTAAATTGTTGGCATTCAAGTTGGATTTCATCCTAAATCTTGGCTATACACACTCTTGATACACCAATATAAGCCATGAAAATCAAAATTGCATGAAATCCAAATTGAATTGCAATTTTGAGGCTTTTCGTGAAAATCGATTTCCTTTTATGCCTCAAAGCGCAAATCGCCATATCTTTAAAAATAAAATTGCTTTTGAGAAAATTCTTTTTGCAAAACCTTCTAATTAGTCCAAAGTTCATCTCTGCAAAATTTCAAATCCATTGGATTTCATTTGAATCATTTTTGATAAAAATTTGCAAAAATCCGAGTCTCGATCTGTCAAAGGCGGTACTACCGGCCTGCATGCGATAGTATCGATTTGCGGTACTACCGACCATATGTTGCGGTAGTACGGCCATGACAGAATTTATTTTGAATTTTCAGAATTTTCTCGAGGTTTGCTTTGGGATATCTTTTGATTGGAAAGTGCTTTTTCAAAAATTCTTTTTGTAAAATCTTCGTATGATCCCAAAGTTCTTTTGAGCAAAATTTCAAAAGTTTTACAAATCATTTGAAAAGATTTCCAAGTGGTATCAGTTATGAGCACTTTAATTAATCTTAAAGCGTGATTTTCACTTGATCTTTTGAAAAGACAAAACTTGCGCAATTCAAATGCAAATAACTCCATAATTCACTTGTTGAACATCTTGGGGAGTTTATTCATTGCAAGTTTTGGGCACTTAATTGCTTCCAAGTGATATCATGTCTTTGTTTTGCTCTGATACTAAATCTTTTTGGACTTCATTAATCTATTTTGAGCTTTTCTTCTTTCGATACCCGTAAGTACTTATTGCTCTGAGAATATTGCTCTGATACTCATCAATGTTATCGAAAATTCTTTCAAGTGGTATCAATCTTTGTGATTTGATCCTAAGTGGTATCAATGGAGCTTTTATTCATTTCATATGCTTACAAGTGGTATCATTGAGTTTCTCTTTTCTCCAAGTGGTATCATGGTTCTTATTGTTCATTTCTTCTAATGATATCCTTGATTATTTGGATTCCTTTTCAAAGTGGTATCATTGAATTCAATTATTTTCTACAAGTGGTATTTCATTGCCTCTTTGTAGCATTATTCCGATACCCACATTTTAGAGTAAGAGTTTCCTCTCAAATTAAAATTGTAAGTTCAACTACTTAAGATTTCTCTGTGTGAGACTCTTTATGGATTGAAATACATAAAAGAGGAAAATCTCTTGTTGAGCATTGTTCTTCATCAAAAATTTGAAAATGCTCATCTCTTTTGGTTCTTCATACAAAGCCCTTGAGATAGATTTAAAAGTGGTATCTAACTTCTCAAGTGGTATCTCATTTCTTCTGGTTCCTCATTTACCCGATTAGGCAAATTATTGGATTCTTCAAAAGAATCATGTTGAGAATTTGCAAAGCCTAATAAAATGAGGAGTGAATTATTTGAAATTTGAAACACATTCAAATACTTTTTAGTTTCAAATAAATCGTGTGATACCCATACTTCATTTTTCATGCTTATCTTTACAAGTGGTATCCATAATTGCAAGCGCTTATTCTTCCTTCAAAGTGGTATCCAAAATCCCGAATATGGTCTCTTTTCGAGTTTTTCTTCTTTTGGTATCAGGCTATATTTCAAATGAAAACTTGTTTTATTCCTTGTATATCCTTTTCATTTGGGATTTCATTGCCTATCTTTTTCAATTGGTATCTAAAATATAATTCAATGCCAAGGTCATTAGTATCCTTTTAAATTCTTGTATGATCTTCATTAGATCTGACCCCTGAAAGAAATTGTTAAATGCCAAAAGGGTGAGAATGATTAAAGTAAAAGGGGAGAATATTTAAAATGTTTGCCAAAAGGGGAGAATGTTTTTCAAGTAAATCTTATTGTTTTTCCATTTTTGGTGTTTAATGCCAAAAGGGGAGAAGTAGGAAGCTTAATATCATTTGGTTTAAAAGGAGCTTAATATGATTAAGGGGAGAATTAATTCTCATATGCATTCTAAATTGTCAATGCTTATATTGTTTAAAATATGCATATGTATTCAAATGGCTTAAATTCTCTCAATATGTTAGTTTTAATCCAAATGTGCTCATTAAGCTTGGATTTGTCATTAATCACCAAAAGGGGAGATTGTAAGTTCAACCTTCATTAGTTATGGTTTTGGTGTTAATGACAAATCTAATATTGTGATTATCTCCTAATGCGATATTGTTATTAATGACAAATCTTATATCGAGACTAACTTGTTTAGTTAGAATATCTTTGATTAATCTCATCGCATTGAAAAATGGAAAACCCAAGGTATGTTTGCGTATTCATTCTAGTATTAGTTGCATACTTTGGAGTCAAGTTAAAATATGAATGTCCCCATTATATTAACCACAAAATGTGCATCATGTTTCCCAATCCATATATTACATGGATGCACATACTTAGGGGAGTTAAGTAGTTTAACTTGATAGTTTCATTGTATTGATCTATTCTTTATGGACACATATAAGGATCAAGACAAAGAAACTAAATCATTGAGTATATATTTGAATTGCCTAGCTATAAGTATACTCATGGTAATATAGGATATACTCCAATACGATCAATTTGAATATGTGCATATTATCTCCAAGTCAATCATATTTATGCACATATACATGTGGAGTTTATTCTATAGTTGATGACTTAGAGTAATGATCATTTCCATATAGTTTACAAATAATGGATCATTACTTTTCATCAACATGAGTATATGAAAACTTGTGTAGTTAATATATACTCATATCAATTTAAATGATAATTTAAATTGAGTTCATTTGTCTTAATTAATTATTAACGAACACTTCATCATGTGTTGATGGTGTTCCGTGATTAATTGAGGACAAATGAATAGTTCTTAAGTATAATTAAGCATGAGTTGCATTATTGTACTTAAGACACATATAAATCATTTAATTTGATTTAGGGTTGTGCTCAATTGATCTAGAGGCATCCATTATGTGTTAATGGAGTGCAAGAGATAATTGAGACAACCATGCATCTTGGACTAACTATTTTATGAGTTGTGATTGAGTTAGGTCCAAAGATGGATGAGATGATGAGAACGGGACAAGGACGGCATCATGAGTTGATGGGCGTCAAGAATGGATCCCGAAGAGGAGTCGAGTAGAGATCCCGGGGGAGTATCAAAGTGATGATCATAAAGACCCCAAAGGGGATTGCTTGCGTGCGGCGGCGAAGGTATAATTAGATAGGCTAAGGACTTTGTAGTCTTTGAGTCTAAGGTTTTTATCGCCGTGCTATTAAGAGGGGTCGTTCCCTTTGCTTGAGCTTCATCATGTGTTGATGATCTCATTCCGCGTTCACTCGAGCTCAAATCAGTTGATTTGGTTTTTGCATGAGGGTTAACCATTTGGCATGTGTTGCGAATGGGTTAAACTTATGCTTGGTTGTATTTGGTTTTCGCATAATGCTTTGATTTGCATGTATTGCAAATAGGATAAGCTAGTCGTTGGCTTTTTCGTGAAGTTCATTTTGCATGTGTTGCATTAGTTGAAGCTTCATGCTTTGGTTTCGCAAAACATCTTTATAAAATCGTGTGGTTGCTTGGAGCTAAGTTTTGCATGTGTTGCAAAAGGAGAGAGCTCAAGCATGATTTGGTGATTGTGGTTGTGTATGTGCTAGAGGCTCGCATGTGTTGTGAGTAAAGAGCACATAAGGTTGTGTTGGTTTTTAACGTGATCGATTTAATGTTGTGTGGTTGTATGGAGCTAGAGGCTTGCATGTGTTGCGAGTAGAGAGCTCATACGTGTGATTTGGTTTTAGTTGAAGTTTGGTTTTGGTGTTGCATGGAACTAGAGAATTGTATGTGTTGCAATTAGAGAGTTCATGCATCTTGATTTGATGTTGCTTGGAGCTAGACTTTTGCATGTGTTGCAAAGAGTAGTGCTCAAGCATGAAATGGTTTTATTGTGTTATTTGCAAGTTCGTTGTGCGAATAAACTGAGGTTTATGAGTCCGGAATTCCGAGAGCATGTGAGTGGGGCTTGCAACGGGTGTTGGCAAGTTGACCGGGTCTTGTATTGACCTTCACATGGCTAGGGGGATTAATCTCATAAACTCGAGTTTGATTTGCTTAATACGTTTTGCAAATAGTTCTTGAGTCGATTGCGAAATGTGTTTTCGCAATTTGGGTTGAATTCTTTGAGCATGGTTTGAGTTGGTGCAAATGTGTTTTGCACGTGTCTTTGATCATGTGTTGATCATCATATGGCTCAAAGAACAAAGTTTGTTTTTCGGAGAATTGGTTTTCGAGTTGAAATCTGAAATTCTCCAGAGGTGCGGACTACTCGGAAATGTGGTGATGTATATGAAGTCGCAGTACTACCGGGCTTTAGTTGCTTGTGAGGTTTATTCGGAGGAGTCTGCATTTTTTGGTTTGTGTGCGAGCGGTACTACGGCCCTGGGGCGGTACTAGTATAAAAGCTTTGGTGGACTAGGCGCCTGGGCGGTAGTACTGGGTTCTCTGTATAGCAGCTAGATTTATAGCCGTTGCGTTCTGCCGTTGGAGAGCGGTACTACTGCCCTATTAGGGCGGTAAGTACTGGGTTTCTGTTTTTAATTTGCCCCCCAACGGCTAGTTTTGGCATGGTGGCTATAAAAGGAGGCCTTGGGGTGTTAAAGGTTCTTGGGGTTGTTCTTTGTGTGTAGGAGTTGGGTGCATGTGTTGCTCCTCTCCCTTTGGTTCTTGAGCATAAGAGTGACCCAAATTGCATTTGTTGCAATTAGGGAGTGGATTGTGAGTCTCTTGTGCATGTGTTGCACTTGAGGAGGCCTTGTGCATGTGTTGCACTTGGTGATCACCGAGGCGCGATTCGTTGTGCCGGTGAGGTTCAAGCGGAGGAGCGGCTTGTTACTCTTGGAGGTTGCCGACTCCTAGGCAGCGTGGGCGTCGTCTTGGGAGCTCTCGAGGTGAGAAGCCCGGCAAGTTTGTGAAGGTTCGGGTTGAGCCTACGGCATAGCGTGAAAAACCACGACTAGTGGAAAGAGGCGGTGCTCGGCGGGAGCGGTCCAAGTGTGGGCTAGCCTCAACGTGGACTAGGGAGACCGGCAAGTCTCCGAACACCACGGAAAAACATCGGTTGTCCCTTGTCTCTTTACTTTCAAGCATTAACATTGTTGAGTATTTATCAATTGCTTGAATTAGAATTGCTAGTATTATTTAGTTGATCAATTTAGCAATTCTTGTGTAGAGACATAATTTAGATAGTGCACATAGTGAGCCTAGTTGATTTAGGCCTTAAATTGTCAAAACCGAGTTTATCGCTTCCGCATTATAATTGTGTAGGTTTTGACATAGGGGTTGATTAGAGCGAATTGTTTAGTGAGCGATCGAATTTTGTAAAACGCCTATTCACCCCCCTCTAGGCGCATCCTCGACCCTACAAAGCATCAAGCACGATCCGAAGAGAAGACACTGGATGTTGTGATAACATCATCAACTTGGCGTTCCATTTCAATACCTACATAATACAAAAAGAACGCGATAATTTTAAGCAATCTACATCACTCATAAATAGATAAATAGAATGATTATGTGTAGGTTATAGCACCTTCTTCAAATTTAGTCAAATCCCTTAGATTGGCTTCAATGTTAATGCGCTTTGAACGACGCAACCAATCTTGTGCACATATCAAGCATTGGAGTGTTAATGGAGTTAAGGAGCTTCTAAAATCATCAAGAACACGACCACTAGTACTAAAAACTGATTCAGAAGCAACAGTTGATATAGGGATTGCTAATATATCACGAGCCATCCGTGATAGGATAGGAAAGCGGGGTGAGTTGCATTTCCACCAAGAGAGAATATCAAAATCTTTAATATCATCTTCTGTATCTTCAGCAAGGTACTTATCTAAATCAGATTTACCACCACCTCCACTTGTAACTTTCATTCTCTTGTTGTATAAAGACCTCATAATATTTGTAGATGCAATAGATGATGGCTCATTAGAACTAGTTGATTGCTCAGTGACAGTAGCACTAGTACCTTGGCATCCAACTTGAGAGTATGCATTCTTGTATTCACAAAAAAGATCTAAGAGTGACTTTTGTACCTTCTCCCATATCTTATCACCTTTAATAGTGCCAAATGTCTTGTTAATTTGCCACTGGAAAAAACTAGATTGCTTTGTCCTTACAGGAAATAAAAAACATTAGTGGGTGAATATGAAAAAAGTCGTATCTTCAGAAAATATAGAAAATAGGAAAAAAGAAGCTTGTACCTAGGATCAAGAATAGCAGCAATAAAAATTAGGTTATTCATCTTCTCAGGATCCCCCCAATACTTATCAAACTTGGCCTTCATTCTAACGGCCATGTCTTTGAAAGTATTGTCATCACCATCTTGACGTTCAGTCTATTCACACAATAAATAATTTACACCGGCGATATCTTCAAAGAAAGTATTGGAAGTAACATATTGTGTACCAAAAACTTTTTTTGTAAGGTCAAAGAAATGTTTTAGGAACTCCTTGAAGTAACATGTTAGCAACACTGAGAGGTCGAGCAATACTCAAAGCAAAATACAAGAAACCCCAGACCATACGAGCAAATCGACAAGTAAAGAACAAATGCTTAATCGTCTCCGCTTTATGACAAAAGCAACATTTTGTACTACCTTGCCAATTTCGTTTGGCCAGATTGTCCTTAGTCAGAATAACCCCTCTTCGAAGATACCATAAGAACACTTTGATTTTCATTGGAGCTTTTAACTTCCATAAACGCTTATTTAGATTAGGAACATCACATTTCATCAACGCCAAGTAATGAGACTTCACTGAGAATTGCCCGGATAGACACAAATTCCAACGAAACTCGTCTTCATCATGCGTGAGATGTAAATTGGTGATGCGTGAAAGCAAATCATTCCACTCCACCAACTTAGTTCCAATCAATGATCTTCGCCACGAAATACTTGGTTGGGGAGACATGAGAACCTCAGCAATAGTTATGTTTTTCTTCCTAGCGATATTATATAACCCCGGATATTGATCTTTTAAAGCACAATTATCTAGCCAGTTGTCTTCCCAAAATCTCACTTGTGATCCATTATTAATTTTGAAAGAGCCAAATCGAAGAAAATCTCGTTTAACCTTCATCAAACTGGACCAGAAATGCGAATCGCTTGGTTTCCACTCAACTTGTACCAACGATTTAGATACAAGATACTTATTTCTAAGAAGTTGCTGCCATGTACCATCCGTTGATAAAAGCTTAAGCAACCACTTACTCAGAAGCGCAATGTTCTTAATATTTAAGTCATGAATCCCAAGTCCCCCTTGGTCTTTGGGCTGACAAAGAATATTCCATTTAGCAAGACGATATTTTCGCTTACTATCATCCCCTTGCCAGAAGAAGCGAGACCGGAAGTAATCAAGCTTCTTAAGGACACCTCTAGGAATCCTAAAGAAGGACATCATATACATCGGAAGACTACTTAACACTGAATTGATTAGTGTTAGTCTTCCCCCAACTGAAAGGTGTTTCCCCTTCCAAACTCTTGAGTCGCTTTTCAAATCGCTCTTCCACCTGTTTCCAATCAGAATTTCGCACTTTCTTAAAATGGATAGGAATTCCTAAATACTTCAAAGGAAATTCCCCTTGTTTGCAACCAAACAAATCCATATACTGATCTAAAGAATCCTGAGCCTCACCCAAGCAGAATAATTCGCTTTTATGGAAATTTATTTTTAGACCCGATATCTGCTCAAACGCACAAAGCAATAGCTTCATGTTGCAAGCTTTATCCAGATCATGTTCCATAAATAAGATCGTGTCGTCAGCGTATTGTAAAATAGATAAACCGCCATCAACAAGATGAGGTATTACTCCACCAATTATCCCCATATCCTTAGCTCTTTGAATCAACACAGCCAACATATCGGCAACAATATTAAACAATAACGGTGATAAAGGATCACCTTGACGAAACCCTTTTTTTGTTTGGAAAAATGAACCCACATCATCATTAACATTAACCGCCATACTACCTCCCGAAATGAAGGACCGAATCCAAGAAATCCACTTAGAAGAGAAGCCTTTCATTCGTAAGGTCTGTAACAGAAAGGGCCATTTAACTTTGTCATATGCTTTTTCAAAATCAATTTTAAAAATAACCCCACTAATCTTTTTCCTATGCATCTCATGTATTGTTTCATGCAGAATGACGACTCCTTCTAAGATGTTTCGTCCCCGCAAAAATGTTGTCTGTGATGGACTAACTACCTTGTCCGCAATCGTAGTCAACCTGTTTGTAATAACCTTAGTAAAAATCTTGAAACTCACATTTAGCAGACATATTGGTCTATACTGTTGTATAACATTTGCTTCCTGAACTTTCGGAACAAAAGTAATTATGCCAAAATTCAAACTGTAAATATGTAAATCTCCCGAGAAGAACTCCTGAAACATCAACAAAAGATCACCTTTGATAGTATCCCATAATTTTTGATAAAATTCCGCAGGAAAACCATCTGGACCACAAGCTTTATTATGTTCCATCTGAAAATAGTTTCTCTAACTTCTGTCTCAGTAAACTGAGCAGTAAGAAGAGCGTTTTCCTCGTGAGAGACTTGCAGAATATCCTGATTCACATCCTCCTCAAGGGCTAACAAACTCTCCTCCGGTTTCCCAAATAGATCTTTATAGAACTTGGTGATGTACCGTTTAAGGTTAGCCTAGCCCTCAATCTTCCCATCCTCATGTTCCAAAAAATAAATCCGTTTCTTTCGGTGTTTGCCATTGGCAACCATTTGAAAATATTTAGTATTATTGTCACCCAAAAGGACGTCATTCACTTTTGCACGCTGATAAAATTTAAGTTCTTCCTCTCTGAGAAGCTTGGCCAGCTGATCTCGAGCCTAGGCAAGGTTCTCTAGCTCGCTGGTAGACAAATCCCTACCCTCAGCAGCAATATCCAACTCAGAGATTGTTAACTGGAGTTTCCTTTTGTTGTCCTTGTAAACACCCTTGTTATGTTGGGCCCATCCCCGAAGAAATCTCCGCAAAGCACCCATTTTGCGATTCCACCTTTGTACAGAGCTATTTCCTCGTACCGGCTTATTCCAAATTTCAACCACCCTGTCATGGAGGCCTTCTCGATTAAACCAACTAAGCTCAAATCTGAATTGTTTAGCATATCCAGAGAAAGCTGGGACTCCAGTATCTAACAGAAGGGGAGTATGATCTGAAATGCCCCTGTCCAAAGCCTGAACAGAAACGTGTGGGAATTTAAACTCCCACTTGGTAGTCATAAGAACCCTATCTAGCTTCTCATAAGTTGGAATGGGTAAGGAGTTCGCCCAGGTAAACTGACGACCCGTGAGATCAATCTCTCTCAAATCCAAACTGTCAATGACAGCATTGAATAAGAATGGCCAGCGAGAATTGAATCTAGAATTATTCTTATCTGAACTTTTCCGCATAATATTAAAATCCCCCCAATAAGAGTAGGTAAATGACTGTGTTGGCAAGATCGCACCAGTTCAGCCAGAAATGCTTCTTTAAAGTCATCCTGAGCTGAACCATAGACCGCCATTAAAATCCACTTAAATTTATCGCTCTTATTGCTTAGATGAAATCTGATAAAAAATTCCCCTTCCTCAATAAGAGACAGATCAAAACACGCCGAGTTAACCCCTAAAAGAATTCCACCCGATCTACCTCTAGGGGGAAGGCATTGCCAAACGAAATCCGCACCTCCAGAAAGCCGTGCCAAATTCGATTTAGACATATCTTGCCTCCCTGTTTCCAATACCGCAATGAATTCCAGATTATTATCTTTAATAGCCTCTGCAATATACCTAAATTTAGCCAAGTCTGAAAGACCTCTGCTATTCCAGAAAAACCCTTTCATAGTAACTTATTTTTTTGTTTGGATTTCCTGTTCCTACGAGACTTACGAGCGGAGGCCATTAGATCACAAATTATCATGTCTAGATCCTCCATTTCTATGTCCACTTCGGAAATTTCTTTAGTCAAATGCGTTGTACGTATGTATATAGCTAGGGGACATATATATCTAGTATAAATCATCTTTGCCGTGTAAATTCTACAAAAGTCACATGTATAAAAGGGGAGTTGGGCTTCTATAACCTTATAAAAGTTAAAGACTAAACTCGATCACAATTGAAAGGGGTATGAAATTTCCGAGCAGCTAGTTGAATAATGCTCAACAGTGAAAAATTATTATTTAGATTAAACTTGTCTTTTTCATATCTTTCAAATACGATCAAGTTTAGTCATAAAATTTTACAGAATTATAGAATCTCATCTCACCTGCGTATGGCATTTTCCATCCAATGGAAAAAGGATCTAAACAAAAGATAGACGTCAATTCATTTTCCTATACGTGAGAAGGAAGGAAACTTTGTGGCCGTAGAAGTAGACACAGGGTCTCACTCGTGAGATTATTCACGACGACCCAACCAATTAACATTTATACGTCATATGCCTATATCCAGTACTTTAGGAGTACTTTTTATTCAAAAGATCTAATATATACTTTGGTAATTTATTCTTGATCGATATTGCTTAATTCACATCTGACGTGACTTTGATTTGCATTTCTTTATCAGCTTGCTATCGGCTGGCACGCCTTAGTCCATCAAGTACTTAACCTTTGCACCTTCATAAGGAGCAGGAATATGATGTTTCAACACAACTAGACTATGTTTTTTTTTTTAGAATTTCTTATCTTGGTATTGTGCTCATAACCAATGTGTTTGTATGGTTACACCGAATAATTGTGCTTTTTCACTTGATATCTTCCCACTTTCAGCTAGCTAGCTGATCCTTCCATCCATCATCCTACCCAACAAAATTGTTAGCCATTTCATTACTCTTCACCTTTAATTTTTTGCCATAGCCAATAGCACTTTAATTTGTTTGCCTAATATATATACGCATGAAGTGGCTGCTTACGCTGTGCTCGACATGGGCGAAATTATACAATACGCTCAGTGGGAAGACACAGCCTTGAGGATAAGACGATGAGCTAGCGTATCTGATGATATCTTTGCTTTTCACCACAAAGCAGGAAACCATTATTCATTCACGTCCATACGACTGCAGAATAATAAAGTAACGAGATCGATCATATGTACAAAGAATAATAAATAGACAGGTAGTGCCACAAGCACGGTTTGCAAAACCGGTTTAGGTTGAAAATCGCTAAAGTAACGAGAGCATTAACAACTAAAGTAACGAGATCAGTTGTGTACAAAGAATAATAAATAGACAGGTAGTGCCACAAGCACGGTTTGCAAAACCGGTTTAGGTGTGGTGGAAACAAATTCTGTGGAAGGGGTATGCAAATTTAATCATGTGCATCTCCATTTCTATAGATGCCACGTGTTCATCTAGCTAAATCTTAACCCCACCTCACCAACAATGTCATTAATTGGAGGAGTGAGAAATCAAGGGTGAGGTGGAGTGAGAAATTAAATGAATGATTGAGATTGACAAGATGCATACGTGGCATCCATCGGAGTAGAGATGCATAGAGTTAAGTTTGCATACCTCCTCTACGAAATTTTTTCCCGGCGTGGGTGGGGTGTGTGTGTGCGTATGTCGCTCGTCTGTTGTTTCTCTCTTCTGTAACGCATTGCCAGAGCTCCTGGCCAATTTAAAAAAAAACGATTTAGGTTGAAAATCGCTTTGAGCTTGGTACCGAAAATCGTCGAAAATTAGTAGAAATCAAATAGTTTTTAGTTCAAGATCTTTAAACTCAGTGGTAAAAAAATTCAAAAATTGAACCGTTTTCATCGAAAATTGACTGTCCGAGCAAACTTGTTCGACAGCCAATGTTTTGAGCGATTTTGTCGATTTTGAGCAATTTTCACCGATTTTCGACTGGTTTACGTCATATCAAATTTTCCAAATTTTTTGAATATTTTTTAATTGGATCAATTTAACGAGCTAGCTTGATACAGTCGAAAATCGCGATTTTCGTTAATTTTATCAAATTTTCCAAATTTTTTGAATATTTTTTAATTGGATCAATTTAACGAGCTAGCTTGATACAGTGGAAAATCGCGATTTTCGTTAATTTTTGAAACCCTGGTCGCGAGTACTATCATTAATCCGTCTTATGAAATTGTTGCGTGCACAGATGGGTTGCACCAATATTATATACTCAGGAGTCAGGAGCTTGCAAATAGTAGTACTATAGTGTGGACTGTGGAGTACTGGTCAACAAGTCTTACGTATTTGGACCGTCCGATTCCTAGCTCGTGTTTTAATTAATCATCACCGACGCCTACATGTGCTTAAAGGGCCACCTATTATTGCCCATGGACGCATCATCGCATATTAATCTACCATCAGGAACCGTACGTCAAAATTCCCAGCACCTTTCGGTTATCCAGGTGAGCTCCATGAGGCACTAGTTTATATATATATATAAATAATTACTTAGGACATCTAAAAAAGATATTTTCTTTATGTAATTTTATGCGTTTTTTTTCAAATGTGTAGGTAATTGCTGAGTTTGACTAGTTTATTAACTAGTTCAAATAAGTTTGAATTGAAATTCAAACTACAATTTCCTTTTTTGATGATAGTTTGATTGTAGGTATGTACTGATTTTTATATATAAATCAACAAAGCATGTAATCCAAACTCGTTTAAAATATTCGAATTCGAGTATAATTTTTTCAAATGTGTGTTTCATTTGAATTGTTAAAGATAGGTATATACCCTACAACTAAAATTCTAGAAAAATATACTTAGATATAGCTTGAATTCACACATTTAAAATCATAGTGTCCAGACACCATAGTGCCCTATTTTGGCTTCCTATATATATATATATATATATATATATATATATATATATATATATATATATATATATATGTGTGTGTGTGTGTGGGGGGCTAGCAACTAAAATAGTCGAGAGAAGTAACTCACAACAACTGTTTAGGACTGTTTTAAAACGCGGTTTTTTCAAAGGAATTTTAAAGGATTAACTCCTACGGACCTGTGTTTCTTTGTGTTTGCATTAATGCTGCCTACTTGAGCCGTTTGGACTTTGGAATGGAGGAAGCACGTGTACCACATCAGATTCCAAAGGAAAGGCTGAAAAGAGCTCCACCTTTTTTGAACGAAAACAGCAAGAGAATTGCTGTTAAATATATTAAGAAGAAAAAGCAGGGAGAAGAGCCGGTTTTTTTTTTTAGGAAAAAAACGGAAAAAAAAACCTCACAACACGAACCGAAAAACTACCACCGAGAAAACCTATGACCGAATCCACCAACCTACCATCCTACTTAGAACAAGAAAGGCCTATTGACAACTGTAAACAACTGCAAAAGCACGGGGGAAAAGGAAATAAGAAACTGAACAAATATGAACTAATTTGTAGCCGAGAAGGACAAGGCGAAACCGCGGCTGAGAACACTGTCCTTGATAACACCGGCCACCTGCTCTGTCGTTCTACTTGTGCCCTCAAAAATACGTTGATTTCTTTCCTGCCAAAGATTCCACCAAAAGTAAATGATGAAGCCATCGAAATGTCGTCGATTTTCTTTATCATATTGAGATCTCAGATTTTGCCACCATTTATATAGCGAACCCCTGAAACTTATATTCCGGCATCGAACCAGCTGCCCCCAGTGTAGAAGGCGACCCCATACTTGCCTCGCAAAAGGGCAATCTTTACAAAGGTGCGTTGAAGTTTCCTCGGCGGTGCAAAGGCTACGAGATGGCGTTGCATGGCCACCCCTTCTTGAGCATGTTATCTGCTGTTAAAATTTTATTGTGAAGCAACGTCCACGCAAAGAAACGACATTTGGGTTCGGCGTGCGCTTTCCATATCGGGCAGATCTTCATTTTACAGTAAACGGGTTGAAATTGCGCTAGATAGGCCGTCTTTGTTGAGTATTGTCCATCAGGGGTCCATCTCCAAGTTATCTGGTCTTCTCTTGATTCATCTCTATGAATGCGACGAATCGCTTCAAATAACGTTACCAACTCCTTGATTTCAATTTCTGAGCTGACAGGTGTGCAGAAATGGATCCAGTAATTTTCACACGGTTGCCTCGCAGAAAAGAGCTCCACCTCACCTCAACGGAAATTTTCACACGGTTGCTGGCTGCGGCCTGCTTAGCGTGTAGAGAGAGAGAGAGAGCGCGCAAAGGTGACGTATGTGACACAATGGTTCCATGTATTTTTGACAGGGAGATGTGAAGTAGATGTTCAGTGCATGGCAGATTGGTAAACTGACAAAAGCTGATTCTAAATTATGGTTTTGGAGAAACCCATTTTGAATTCTGTAATGATATTTGATGAGTAATTATTTGAAACTTTCAGTAGCATTTTTATATTTGTATTTCTTATAATCCACAAAAAAACATATAAAATAGATTGTGGATTGTAGTGTAAATGAATAGGTTGAATTATAAAAATCAATTTTTAGAATCAAACTGTTGATTTTTTATTCAGTTTTTGAGGTTAAAATCTAGAACCCACAGCAAAAATAAACAGGTCCTAAGGCAAATGCCCTCAAAATAGGAAATGCGCTTTCAAATTGAGGCGTACCGTATAAGTAAAAGTGAGAAACCAGAGATTGATCCCTGCTGGGTGAAGTAGAACCCTCCAATCTCAGCTTGCCGACCAAATTAAAGGCAATTCCCTGTACGGAGCAATTATGTTAACTTTGAGGGTTTTTTTTTTCTTCTAAAGAAGACGTTGAGAACACATGAATACCAGTGCTCTGCCATGAGTAAGTATAAAAGGCATAACCATCCATCCACAGAGCACTACACCACGAACAAAACAGTCTCATGGCGCCCGAGCAGTCCTCCCCACGGCCTTACACCTACACCATCGGCTACGCGATGCTGCCCAACAAGGTGGACAGCGTCATCCAGCCGTCCCTCGTCGCTCTGGCTGCCGAGCGCGGCATGCTTCTCGTCGCCGTCGATGCCTCGCGCCCCCTCGCCGACCAGGGGCCCTTCCACCTCCTCCTTCACAAGCTCTATGACCAGACATGGCGCGCGCAGCTGGAGGCCTTCTCCGCCCTCCACCCCTCCGTCCCCGTCGTCGACCCTCCCGCCGCCATCGACCGCCTCCTCGACCGCGTGTCCATGCTCGACGTCGTCTCCGAGCTCAACGTCGCCGCCGGCGAAGACACGTCCTTGGCCGTCCCCAACCAGGTCGTCGTTCACGACGCCGCCGCCCTCGCCGACCCGGACCTTGTCGGCGCGCTCCGCTTCCCGCTCATCGCCAAGCCGCTGGCCGTCGACGGCAGTGCCAACTCCCACGAAATGTCCCTCGTCTACCGCCCCGACGGCCTCCACGGCCTCAAGCCCCCTCTCGTCCTCCAGGAGTTCGTCAACCACGGCGGCGTGCTCTTCAAGGTCTACGTGGTGGGCGACCGCGCCACCTGCGTGAGGCGGAGCAGCCTGCCGGACGTGCCCAAGGAGCGGCTCGTAGACCTTGAGGGCGACCCCTCGGTCCCCTTCGTCAATGTCTCCAGCCTCCGGCGGTCCCTGCTGCCGCCGACGAGGACGCGGGCAATAGTGCCGTAATGCCGCCCGCCCGCTTCGTCGACGAGGTCGCACGCGGGCTCCGGCGTGCACTGGGGCTGCACCTGTTCAACTTCGACATGATCCGGGGGAGGGAGCTAGCAGGCCGGTACTTCCTCATCGACATCAACTACTTCCCAGGCTACGCCAAGATGGCGGGTTACGAGACTGCTCTCACGGATTTCTTCTCCGAGATGCTTCATACTAAACCTGCGCACGCGCAGCTCGGCCTCGGTCCAGGCTCGGGCCCAGATATCCAGGCCCGCAAACCCGAGCCTGGGCTGAGCATTGGCTTAATAGTAGCGGAGCCTCAAGCCTAGAACTCGAGGCTCGATCCAGAGTTTGCACAGATATGCTCCCTCCAATAATTATGGTTTCGAACATCTATTTCTATTATAATATATTTATAAAATTTAATAAAAATATAATATTATGAAAGTATTTTTCGAGACAAATCTATATATATGATTTTTATGTATCCAATTTAAATATTTTAAAATCTAGATTCAAAACGATAACTATTTATGACCGTAATAATTCATGCGAAAGTAAGCAGATGCTTCGCACATGCAATTTGGATCAAATAATGTATAATTAGATCAAGCAATAGCGGCAATATTGTGCTAATAAGGTCCCGAATGTAAGAATGCGTGGTGTACTGATCATGCCTGCCCTTCAGGGAATTAAAACAAAAGAACGTATGATGGCAACACCCAGCCTCTCATCCTATGACCATTTAGAAATTTAAGGTTGTAAATTTGTAATGCTCATGTCAACATCAAGTTAATCAACACATTCAACAACCTGTAATTTCATGCTATCATCGTCCTAGCTAGTATCGAACAAAGGAAAAATTAGTCCAGTGACACTCAATTCGTTGGTTTTTAGTGATATGTCTATGACATGTGGGTCCATCTGAGTGTATGGCAGTGAGCTAAGGTGTCATAAAGTGAATCACGAATTTTAAAGAGTGTCGCTAGCGCCAATCTCCCATCGAACAAAATCCTCTCATCTTACCATCTTAGCATCTTCCTTTTATGTATCAAGACCACAGCATCTCTGAATTGTAAAGTGGCTTTATGTCATTGAGACAATCGATATATACGTTCAAAATTCGTATTCTATTTTTTTACATCAACTTGTTACTCGGCTGTGTACTTTAGGTAGGCTTTATGTTGCTTCTCGTGAAGCCAAATTATCATCTAAGGCGTTTGATAGATAGTGAATAATTCATATCACGTATATTTTATATGTTTTATTTGAAACACAAAATTCGATGAACAATAATGCTCATCGAATAGCAACTTGCATGTGTGACTTTCACGTACTTCAAACTATCAACTTTAAAGATAATTAAATTTCATGACATGGTTAAAACTGTGTACACCCTAACTGTGTAGAGGCCAGAAGTCTTCTTAGTATAATTATATCACCTTGATGTAATTTACTAAGATTAATAAAAGCTTCCTTTATCAAAAAAAATGACATAGTTAAAACTGCTCTAGTAAAATTGTTCAAATAAAAGGAACACTTATATCATCAATAGAGTATAAATTGCAATGAACCCTTCGTATTAAGTTATGACAACTGAACAATGTTGTAATATCTACACAGAAGTAAACTCATTCTTATACTTCAATCCTTCATCTCAAACTGATAGTGGAGCAAAACCTTCACTTTTAAACAATATAATTTCGAAGAGTATGATACTAGTTACTATCAGAGTGTCATCAAATTATGAGAATTAATATTACCAAAGCCTTCATAATAATCACACAAACTAGAATTTGCAACATATTTCAAACGGTAATTGAACACTGAATTCAATTGTCTCCTTACCTGACGTTGAATTTTTTGTGGTTTTTTCTCAAAGTCCCCTCGATCAAGTATAGCTCAAATTAACTCATTGTGTTTGAAAAAAATACCTGCAACTCTATTTTAGACTCTATAGTGCGGATCTTGCTGCAATTACCCGTAGTAGATGATGGATCATCGAATAAATCACCAATGATTAATCATGTCTTAATTCCACCAATAATAGGCACGTTGGCTTGATTGGATTAACGCCTAGTCATGGCGTCGGGTGGCACAGACGATAGTGTTGGTGAACTTTTGTAGTTGGAACCGTCGTCGAGGTTGAGCACGAGTTAACGCTCGATATGAAGTCGAGTCATGAAATGGAGTTGAGGTGAGTTGAAATTGCCGAGTTGATACTGGTTTTTTTTTCCCATACCTGATTTTAGGACGCCGTCTCTACAGGACCACCCTACAGGAATGTTTGTTATCTATTTTTCTTTCTGGTTTCTTATTGCCTGCTGCCGTCGCTCTGCATTACCTGATCGTGTACTGTAGGACGCTACGGATTAGATATAAATATAGACTTGAACATGCAGCAAAAATATTAATTGAACTAGCCCAAGCATCTGCTGCCTCACCACATTCCCATGATCAAGTCATGACTGGCTGGGAAATGTTCTCTCAAGGACCTGAACCCGTTGGGGTGACCCCAGGAATTTCACTATTTCAATTTTGCTAGTCCTGGGAACAGCGTAGCAGCGAATAATTCCAAATCAACGTAGGTCTTAGTTCAGAGGACAAAACAACAGGAAGAAACAAACTAATATATAAATAATCGAAATTAAAAAAATGGTCTTTTCTCTATACTTCCCCGTTCTATTGCTAGCGCGGGAATATTAGGTAAGGCAAGTCTTCAATTTGATTTTTTTTTTAAGGTTATAAATATTTGTCCACATGATATAACTACTTGCTTCAAAATTGGTAAATATTTTAAAAAAAGGTGTACCAAAGCATACCTCGTGCTGAAATATGAAATCACGTTGACAATTTAGAATAAAGACAAGGGATATGCTGTCATCGAACAGAGAGCATTATCTCGGACGTGTTTGATAAGCTTCATTTCTGACAACTGAAAATAGATTATTCACAATTAATCCATTCGTGCCTTCTTTAAACAATAAACATATTCCTTTTCTGTAATCTGCAAACCAAAACGAAATTAATTGTGCAGAACAGACTGTATCAGCTGAAACGATCAGAACTCGGAACTCTCGGTACATGCGGAGATGGGTGGAAGGCGACGACGGAGTGCTTGCCAACGTGCAAGCTGAGTTGCCCGCCCTTCTTGCTCACGTCGAGCCTGTCCACGCCGGGCGGTGGCACCGTACGTCTCGAAGCTCTTCACGAGCTTCCTGACGACGAGCGCGAGGATAGGCAGCGCCAGGATGATGCCCAGGGCAGCTGCGCCGGCCCACACCGAACGGCAGGAACCGGAAGTCCACCTTGCTGCCGACGGTGGCGTCCACGCTGCTCTCCTCGTCCAAGAATCGCTTCGGCCGGAACTCCTCCGGCTTCTCCCACAGCTCCGGGTTGTTGGCCAGCCACCACGCGTTGACGACCACCTTGGACTGGAGCCCCTGGGGATGGTGTACCCGGCGAGCTTGGCCCCCTCGAGGTTCATGTTGGTTGGGGGTGGGGGTAGGACAGGCGCAGCGTCTCCTTGATCACGGCCTGCAGGTACGGCAGCTTGTGGACGTTGGACTCGGTGATGGCTCGTCGTCGCCGATCACGTCCTGGATCTCGCCTCCGCGGACCTTGCGCTGCACGGCCGGGTGTATCACGACCTCGGCGAGCGCCAACCCGATCGACCAGACCGTCCATCGACCGGAGTAGCTACCATGGTGACGATTGTCGCAGCTAAAGTAGCCACGAGTAAAGTTGTTTTGAGATTTTGACTAGAGCATCCTTGAATAATTGATCTGCAATTTTGTTGATTTTTCTTGATACCTTATTCACTGTAGCATTAGCTGTTGATTGAAGTTTGTATAGTTTCAACGAGGAAGTTCTTAATTAATAGCGTTGTCCTCGATTGTTGGCGTTGTCTCTTGCTCTCAAAAGCTGTTGATAGGATCTCACTGTCAGTTCCTATGGAACAAATTAACAACCAATTCCTACGTACAACACATTTCAATTTCGTACAATACTACACTTATTTCCCACATCCAAAACAAGCTATATAGCCAATAACATGGGGAACTCTTCAAGATATACTCAGCTCAACAGCAGAACCACAAAATGCAAATAGTCAATACTACCAAATTAAGGCCCCATTTGGCAGAGCTCTAAATCCTAACTCCATCTTAGATCTAGAGCTTGTAGACTAAAATAAAGTTAATTAAGTTTATATTTTTAGTCTAAAATGTAAATAAGATGATCCGTCTAAATACTCTTAATGTGCCTACAGCTCCAACCCTATAAATTTTTAAAGCTAGAAATACTCTACCCTACTAATTTCACAGATTTTGATGAAACTAAAGCTATCCTAAACACCTGCTAAATTCCCAACCACGTCAATTCGCCAAGCATATTTATGGTCCAAATTTTGAGCCTCTACAATAACCCAAGTTGTCATCAAATTCAAACAAGGTAGCAACGTTTTCCACTCACCCCATAAAGCCACCATTGTGCTCTATACATGAAGCCAAAAACGTCGATTTCAAATGCGAGGCAATCCTTAGGGATTCAACACGTCGATTTCACTCGTCAAAAACCACAGGCGGATTATCAATGACGTACGGTTTCAATTTATTCTTCATCAAGAAGAATTCTTGACGCACTTTTTTTTTGGGACCCACGAAATTTAATCTGAACCATTAAATGGAGCCCAGAAAAATTGATTTCTTGGCACAAAAACACAAAATTGTGAAGGTTATCCCAGCACAGCTGCCCGCCTCTCCCTTTTCCCAAGTTTCTCCAATTCTTTCCCATATTTTCCCCGCCTTCTCCCCACAATCACGACGACCCAACAAACCCATGCCGCCGCAACACGACGCCGACGCGGACCGAGTCGCCATGCCGCCGCCGGAGACCCCCCTCGGCGCCGCCGAGCTCTGGAGCCCCGCCGCCCGTGGCGGCGGCTGGGCCAGTGCCGCGGCGCTCCTCCTGGTCCTCCTCCTCTCCTCCTCCGCCGCCGCCGCCGCCTCCGACCAGAGACCGCCACCGCGACGCCGGCCTCCACCCCCTCCGCCTCCGGCACAGGGTTGGTCACATACCCCCTCGGCGTGGTTTCCTGATCGAACATGTGTGAGCTTTGATTTGATCGGTGGGGACTTCCTGGTTGTGCTGTGTTTGCCTTTGATGGGATCGCAGGTTAGAGCGGCTTGTGACGGAGGACGATCTGCGGCAGCTGGTCAGCAGCTTGGGGGTGGGCGCCCGTGAGCCCGAGAGGGAGGGGTGGGTGCACGTGATCGCCAAGGGGAACGACGCCGTCTCGTACAGAGCGTGGTGCGACAAGACCACGGTATCGCTGGCTCCTCTCCCTCTTACTTGTTGAGTCCATTGATGTTATCTTGTGGTGTGTTCATCCGCAGTTACCAGAGTTTGATTAGTAGGGTTGGGCTGGGTTTCATGTAGACTAGACTGGAATTGCGTTAAGGATATGTATCTTTCCATTAGGCGATTGTGAATTTTCTCTGCGATTAATTACCTGTGTTAGTCGGCCACTACTAATGAAATATCCAAGTAGAATTCCGAAAATCGGTTATGTGCGCATCGGAGGCTAGAAATGGATTAGTATTTCCCTTTTTCTTTTCGTTTTTTCTTGAGAACTGAGATGTGAAATTAAGGCTCCCCAATTTTTTAGAACTCAAAATTGTCGCAAGAGTAATCACTACCCGTCTAGTGTAGTCTGCTTGAAAGTTCAAATTGCCTAGGGCTTAGGGATTGCTGCTAGACTGAATTTCAATGTCTGGTGTTACGCCGTTATGCTATTGCTATGATGTCTGGTGAACTTTTCTAGTTGTCAGAAAATCCTGAGCTAATAGTCAAGTTTAATAGTTTTATTTGTTTATGGAACAAATCTGTTCTCAAATGCAGGATGGCCCTCCTAAATATCTTAGTGTGACAACATTTGAGAGATGCTCAACAGAGCTGTTGAGGAACTTTTACATGGATAGTGAGTATAGAATGGAGTGGGATAACACTGTGATAAAGCATGAGCAGCTGCAGTGCGACGAAACTAGCGGAATAGAGATAGGATGCACAATTAAGAAATTTCCGCTTTTAACACCAAGAGAGTACATATTGGCATGGCGAGTTTGGGAAGCAAATGAGAATTCTTTCTATTGTTTGGTCAAGGTAAGTCACATCTCCCTCTCCCTCCCTCCTTCCTTCATTTAACTCTTTGGACTACCATGCATTAATGATATGATATTTTTACATCATATATGAATTATAGTACTTCAGTGTTATTCTTGGTTTCTGCACGGATGCAGTAGTGCACTCATTCTTGCAATACTGTATACCCATTTTCAGAAAACATAAAATCACTTGAAATGAAATTGAATTAGCATTTGTAAAACAACTTGTCAATTTTACACTTTGTTAAGGGTAATTCCAGAGCTTAATTACTCATCAACAGAAATTATGTCTTCTTGGAGGGGAGAAGGAATCGAGAGCACATAGACCACCACTTTGAATTCCCTGAATTACAAGCGAACTTAGCGCAAACATGAGCTGTGCCATTAGCACCCCTCCTAAATTGGAGCTTAAAACCGACACAGCTCCTAGATAGCTCTCGAATATCTTACAAGATACAAGCGATAGATGATCTTTCCTCTTGCCGATTCCATGCACTCTCCAACTCCTGGCAGTCCGTCTCCAAAATAGTGTGCGAACACCCTGTATGGCACCCCAATAGACAACCATGACAACATGCCAGAGCTTCAATCACAAATGGATCAGAGATGACACCACATCTTCTGGTGGCCGCTGCGATGAAACTTCCTCTACTGTTGCACACCGCTGCCCCGCATCCTGCCACTGATTCACCTGTGCGTAGCACACCATGAACATTAATTTTTACTCAGGGATCGGGGGGGGGGCATTCCAGCCAACGTTAGAACTAGCGTCCTGCCGGATAATTGCCTTCGGTGGCTCCAAATCAGAAGACACTTGAGTTGCCCTATATGCAGCCTGCATGACATTTTTCATGGCTTATTTTATTTTGACACCTCTGCCAGTTTTACTTTTTTTTTTTTTTTTTGCTATTACAACATTACCTAATTTGCCTTGTGTAATTTGTTAATACTGACAGGAATGTGAATATCCTCTTGCGCCAAGCCAGAGAAAATTTGTTCGAGTGCGACTTCTGAGATCAGGATGGTGTATTAGGAAAGGTAAGTCAACAGTAAAAATGCAATGCCTTCTGTTTTGGTATTTATTGAGCTTAGAATAAGCTATCTTTTTACGGTGGCACATTTGGTGATGATGTTCTTTAAAAAAAAATTGTCACACAATGATTTTGGATGATTTAATTGTCTGGTATTATGTGGCTAACTTGTGTTACAACACAAAATATCATTCTCCACAATTTCCACAAAATAGATTTTCTTTACATAGTTTTAAGATTGAAATGCAATTAGCCGGCCAATAAGAATGTAAAGCTTTGTGACTTGTGATCTGCTGAACCCGTAAGCATTACGTTCGGTGGACTCTTTGGCCAATAAGGATATGAGGCTTTGTGGTTTCTCCTAACTCATGAGTTGTACTGAACTACCTGCTATTTGCAGGTTCTATATCAACACAAAATAAAAGATTTCTATTGTCTGGATTCCTTTTTGTTCATTTTTAAGAACAAAATATCATGATCAAGCATGATGACACATTCCCTCTTTTTTTAGCCCCTTTCTGTTGCAGTTAATTTCTGTTATGACCTGATATGTGCAAGTCTGATGGAAGTTGAAAGTTGGAACCAATAGGATGTGCCATTTTATAGCTAGCTAATCTTCATTTTTTTTTCTTGAAATTATCATCAGACTACATCTTTCAAGTGTTCTTTTGGATTATCATATATGCTTACTTAGTTATTACCTTTTAATTTAATGTTGCTTTGTCATTTGACTTTACAGTCCCTGGAAGGGATGCATGCCAAATCACAGTTCTGCATCATGAGGACAATGGCATGAACATACAGATGGCAAAGCTGGCCTTTTCCAAGGGCATCTGGAGTTACATTTGTAAAATGAACAATGCTCTACGTCGATATCCTCAGCGTCATAATTCATCGATATCCATTCTGACCATGCAAAGGCTTATCAAGAAGGTTAGTGCTATTTACTAGTTTATCAGTTTATGGTCGATTTGTTGAAACAAGAATTTATGTGTTTCCAGTACGTCATGGGTTGGCCTGCTGAAGTTTGTTATTGGTTATAGTTTGTCTCTCTCTCCTTTTTTTTTTTGGCTTCTGTGCTCAAATTACAACAGCATTAGTGCAGTCAATGCTAATGGTTTTGTAGATTGGATATGTTTGTGAATCGCCTAAGACTATTTTTAGAAATTTGAATTGTGCACCCACATAATTTGTGAATGCCATTTAGTTCGTGCTCTGATGAAGCTCTCTTTGCGCACCAGTTTCCTCAGGCCTTAGAGGCTGATGTGAACGGAAGTCATCACCCTCCCGGGGATGCAGCAGCAACAGTTGTTACACATTATGCCAGAACTTCACCACGCAAGCAGCCAGTGAAGAAGTCTTCTGGGGAAATGATTGCAAGTGGACTTTTGCTGATTGGAAGCATTGTTTGTCTATCTCGAGGCCGCTCGAACCTTGGGGCTCAGCTCGCGATGGCATTCTTCCTGAAGAAGGCCTTTAAGCAGCAAGATAAGGAATCAGGCTCGCAGAGGGGAGAACTGATGTGACTGTATCCAGGAACTAGCAATAGCATCGGTTATTAAGCTGCGGAAATCACCCTGTCACCTTTTAACTTCTTTTTTTCCAGTTCTTCGAGAAAAGTGAGTACTGTTTGCTTTGAAAGGACCGGTTTGTACAGCGTTATTCAGCATGAATTATGTAAATAGTAAGTTTTGAGATAACCTGGCTTCCCCAGCAAGTACTACTTAGGTAATTTTTTGTTATTTCCTCGGCTCCTGTAGTCCTGGTATGCCTCTCTTAAGGCAGGGAGGGCGGTCCGCGCGAAACCAGTCTAGGCCAAGCCTTAAGTCGGGCCACACGTTTATGGACACGTTTATGATTTTGATTTTTTATTTAATATAATTTACATAGGTTTTTCTTCCTGAGCTTCGGGCCACGGCGAGAGTGGCCTAAGGCTTGCTCCGCTTCGGCCTTGAGGTACTTGTTAACGTTTTTTTACTAATGCTCTAGAAAAAGAAAGAATAATTGATGATTTGCGCTTATTTACTTGTGCATGTCAGTGAAATATTATAGGGCAAATGATCGATTGCACCAACTAAAACGGAGTAAACGATCAATTCTGCCTGTAAAGAAATATAGAAAAATTCACTCCGCATCATTTTTTCATAGTCAAGAGTAAGACTGGGACTGCCATGTTGTCTAATAAATAATGGGCAAGTTTGAGAACATAGGGTGCAGTTTGCTCTTATGGAATGTATGCTGTATATAACCGAAAACCAAGCATTAACAAATCTATCAACAATATCATCGAGAAAACAAACGACCAATTAAATTTAAAGCGGAAGGAAGTACTGCTGGTAGATAAATTACACTGAAATTCAAAAGAAATGGATTTTCATACGGTGACACGATTTTGATGACAGAAAACTCAGGGACAGCAGGCGAGGAAGAACCGGCCCAGACAAGCTGACACAAATGGGAATTGGGAAAGCAGAGAAGATTAGAGTGAGAGAGACGGCGATGGCGCGGCGGGCGAGCCTGTCCCGGAGAGTGAAGGAGCTCCGGTTCCTCTTCTGCCAGTAGCTTCGCCGCCCGGTAACCCTGCATCCTCTCTCTCTCCCTGGCGTTGTTCTTCCGTCCATGCCCTCCAAACGAATCAGTGGAGTCCGTACACAAGAAAACACATGCATGAGCGCCCCGCCGTCCAAGCATGAGCGACCCCGCCCCGACGCCGACGACCTCGCTGCGCCATTGGAACCGCCTGATCCAGCTCGCCGCCGCGTCGGGCTCCTACCCCCACTGCCTCCGCCGCTACGCCTCCCTCCTCGCCGAGGGCCTCCGCGGCGACGCCTCCACCTTCCCTTCCCTCGCCAAGTCCTGCGCCGCGCTCCGTCTCCCTCGCCTCGGCCGAGCCCTCCACGCGCGCGCCCTCCTCGCGGGCGTCGCCTCCGACGTCTTCGTGCGGACCTCGCTCCTCGACATGTACTCCAAGTGCGCGTGCCTCCCCGACGCGCGCCGCCTGTTCGACGAAATGCCGCGCCGGGCCCTGGTCTCCTGGAACTGCATGGTCACGGCGTATAGCAAATGCTCTCTGGTCGATGAGGCCGTCGCGGTGTTCAACGCGATGCGGGGCGCCGGAGTGAGGCCCAGCGGAGGCACGCTTGTGGGTGTTCTGTCGGGGTGTGTGGACTCCACGTCCACGAGCAATCTTGGCTTGTGCGTGTACGGATACAGCGTGAAATCTGGGCTTGACGCGGATTTGACTGTCTTGAACTCGGTACTCTCCATGCTTGTTCGCCACGGCCAGCTGGACGCTGCATGGTTGCTGTTTGATACTATGGACAAGAAGTCTATAGTTACTTGGTGTGCAATGGCGTCGGGTTATTTGCGGATAGGGGACTATGCAAAAGTGTTTGATCTGTTCAACCGCATGCAGGGCGTTGGGCACAATTTTGATTCGGTGGCGCTTGTTAATCTGATCTCGGCTGCTGCTCTGTTTGGAAACTTGTTGGTGGCCAAGGGTGTGCATGCTCTTGTGATCAAGGGTGGTTTTGAATCCGAGGAAGATCTTGTGTCATCATTGGTAAACTTGTATGCAAAGTGTGGGGATCTTGAGGCTGCTCGAGAGGTCTTTGATGCAGTTCATTGGAAGAATGTAGTGCTGTGGACTTCAATGATAAGTGGATATGTTGAAGGTGGTCATCCGGACCAGGCTTTGACATTGTTCGATAGCATGTTGTGCACAAACATAGAGCCAAATGAGGCAACTGTGTCATCAGTTCTTTCAGCTTGTGCTAAACTGGGATCTGCTAATCAGGCAAAAAAGGTGGAGAAGCATGTAATAGCAATCGGACTGCAGTCAGATCTGCGAGTTTCTACTGGACTGATCGACATGTACTGCAAGTGTGGGAGCGTTGAGCTGGCTAGGAAAATATTTGATGATATTACCAACAAAGACGTAGCTACCTGGAGTGCCATGATTAACGGGTATGCTTGCAATGGAGAAGGCCGTGAGGCTCTCGTCCTTTTCAACAAGATGCAAAATGAAGGTGTTCAACCAGATGCCATTGTCTTTACTCATCTATTAACAGCATGCAACCATTCTGGTTTAATAGATGAAGGTCTTCAGTGCTTTCACAGCATGCCAGTGGAATATGGTATCGAGCCATCTATCGAGCATTATGTGTGCATAATTGATTTGCTATGTAAGGCTGGTCATCTTAGTACTGCTATGAAGTTCTTTAAGCAGACGCCTATTCAATTACAAAATCAGGTCTTGGCTCCCATAATTAGTGCATACAGTGCTCATTGTGCTGATTCATCGGTCGAGTTGGTATCAGAGAAACTACTTAACATGGACTCTCGAAATTCTGGTCACTGTGTCCTAATGGCTAATATGCTCATTTGTTTAGGAAAGTGGAAGAAGGCCGCGAGTCATAGGAGGCTAATAAGCAAGCAAGGATTGGTCAAGGAACCTGGATGGAGTTGTATTGATTGTAGTGGGTAACTATTCTAGATGTTCGTAGGACACTTGCTTCACATACTTTCCAATCCTAACAGGTGGCATGCATGCTTTCTAAGTGAACAGATAGCACTCTCAGGACAGGTTTAATTAGGGTGGAAGGATCAATTCATTTGACAAGCTCAAGTTTGATCTATATTGCTGGGATTATACACTTACAGCTAATGTGGTTAAGTATGGTACTAGGAGGTCTTTTGGGTCCACTCCCTTGATTTGGTGCAACAAAATGTGACACCCAATCAGGAAACAATGTGATATGGATGTTCTCGTGTGAATGCTCGCGTACCAGGTCGAAGACCCGACCGCGAAGAGTGGTGGCTCGCCGTGCTGACTCGTCGGCGACCTATGATAATGGCTAATCGGAGCCACCGGCCGTTTATCGTCGGCGACGCCTAAGACTGGAATTTGGTGCACAAAAGCGTGCGTTTTCTGACCTTCCTCCTTTCTTTTATTCATCGCATTCTTCTAAACATAGCAACTAATAAAGATAGAAAGTGCTAATAAGGAAACTAATAAGAAGCGATACAAAAGATATTCTACTTCCCTCCAATCCAGCCGCAGCCTTCCTTCAGCAGCCTGCGCCTTAACCCTGGCTCCCCTGACCCTGATTCTTCCGAAAATAGACCCTATTGGGTGTATCCATATCACAATGGCTTCGATTGATGCTTAATGAGGGTCAGCTTCCCAGCCCTCCTCCAGGTTAATGGCTATAATTTTACAAGCGGAACTCTGCAAACACAAAAAAAGAAGAAGAAAAACCCTCATTAACATCTTGAAGATAGCATCACTGAATCTACGCCGAGTTGGAGCCTATGGTACAAGTACAATCTTGCATATTAGTTGAGTTAAAGTAGGATTTTACTTCATATTTGCACTGATTATAATTATACGTGGTACTATCTGTATTCGTTCATTTATCTTCGGTTTGAATCAGTTTTTGTTTTTTGTATTTGTTAACAGCTTTTTCAGTTATTATCATTAAATTATTAGTTCAGCCTTAGTACTATTAAGTTTTAAATTAACTTTTAGTAAGAGACATAGTACCTGTTAAGAGTATCGTTGTTGTCCTAGATCCAAACCATGCCAATCACACACGCAATCAAAATGGGACACAATATATCAGAGGAGGGGAATTCTTCAACTCTTTTAATTCTTTATTATTATCATCAACTCTCTTAATACAACTCTCTTAATATAGTAGACCACACCATGCATATGCCTGATCAAAAACTCCTAATAACTCATTGGGCAAAAAGGAATGGAGAAAGAGTACATGGCACACATTTAGTTGCATTGCATTTGTTGCCAGCATTAATCATTATATTTTTCCTATGGTGAATTTGAGGAAATTACAGAGCCTCCCATATTGTTGCCATATGACTATTCCTTGGTTTCTCCAAGTAGTTCACTTCTTAACTTATACCAAGCATCAAACTGAAATATTTGAGTACTTTTCAAATTGAAACAGATCAAAAGAGAAACCATGTGGAAGGTAATATTGCGCATGTTAATGCCATCACGCTACTTCACTATATATGTCAATCTGATGTGCATCGATCCACTTCTGCATTAGGTTCGTTGGTGGATAGGGAATGGAATCAGGTTTAATTAACATTTTCAACTGCCCCCTTAGACAAAAAAAAGCTTGATACTATTCCCTTTTGACTATCAATTACTGTAGCTGCTCTACTGCTTTGCAGTTCGCATAACCATTTTCCTATGTGGTTCTTTCTCTAGGCACTTCCATTTTCCTACCTGCGTCTTTCTCTACATAAAACTGCATGTAAACAGTTATTATTAATGCTAGATAAAAAATTATGTATACCATGACTTATCATGGAGTTCAGTTTGAATATATTCCGCAAGGGAAACTACTCAATTAGTAGCATATTATACAGCTAAATCCTTCTATGGGGTACTGGTGAAGCGTTTTTTTTTTTTTGAAAATTCTGCACCTCTTGATTCTAAACAAAGGTCCTTATGAATATTGGTCTTCTATTTGCATATAGATGGGTTAATTATAGCTTTCCCGATGGCCATGATTAAATTCTTTGGATATTTGTAGCCACTGTTGCAGTCACAATGCTACTGAATTGACTATCTGACGAATACTCATACCAAGAATACCTCACAGCAAAGTATACATCTATTTCAAGATCATTTTCTCTCACCATACGGACGTGCAAAGCAAGATCGGCAAAGAACGCAGATCTTTGGAGAGGGTATTACCAAAATCTCCGTCCCTCACAGATGGGGTTATCACCGAATATCAGGTGGAACACCGAATGGACCATTCTAGGCCACGTTCTGGTCAAAGGCCTTATCGGGTCACGAAGGAACCCCGGCCTCGGTCAAGCCCACCGAGAGAATTCCGTCCTGGCCTCGGGTTAGGTGCCCCAACGGCCCGACGGACCGGTCCGACGCTCAGAGGGCCCCGACGGGACCCGAGTCCGACGCTTCTGAGCCGACCTAGCCTCAGTCGGGCCCCATGAGCCGACTCACGACCTCCGCCACGCCGACATCGATGACAAAGCCGGTCACCGCCCATGGACACGACGGCCATGTCGAGGTGGGTGGCTCTTTCCCAAGGCGGTCAGGGGGGCCGCCAGAGTTAAGCGCCCGTCCTTTCACGCCGTCACTGTCTGACAGGCGGACAGAGGGCAGGTGCACACCTTCCCAATGGAGCGCTGTTCGTTGTGTCTACCAACCCAGCATGGGATAAACAGAAACCTGTCAGTCATCGGGACCAAAGAGCGGGACTCCCAGGCGTAGCGTGCTCCTATCCTTTTTTCTCCAAACTCCCGTGTAACCTGCCCCCTCCGCCTATATAAGGGGAGGCAGGGCCCCCAGGGAAGGGCATCCGAACGAGGACAACTTCTCGTTCGATTCAACACGAGCCTTCCGACCTCTAGCAAGTAAAGCATACAAACGAACACTCCCGAGCCCCCTCACTCGGACGAGTGCTAAGGGCCTGTCCTTAGCCCTCGCTTGTAATCCTTGTAGTCCACTACATCCTGAGCAATAAGAACAACCACCACGAACTGGACGTAGGGACATTCGGCCCGAACCAGTATACATCTTGGACTCCCGTAGTCTAACCATTCAAGGAGAGGGAACGCGCGGCCCCTATACTTACAAATTTACTTGTCAGTTGTACGAAACACCGACAGTTGACACCACCGGCAAGGCCACACAAGACCTTGCCGAGACCAAATGACCAAGTCGGTCGGGCTTGGCCAACCAAGGCGGCCACCCCAAAGCACCGCGAAGACGGCCTCCTCGACCATGGGCGCCGGCGGGTCGCCATCCCCAAAGCCGGATACCAAGGTTCCATTCTCGGAAGAAGCCATGAGAGAGGCCGAAGCGTCGCCATGCATGCGAAGAGATCGCGCCTCCGAAGACGATGGGCCCATCCGGGAACGCGCGCGTTCCAGGACAGCCCCGGGGGTTACTGACGAATACTCATACCAAGAATACCCCACATCAAAGTATATATCTATTTCAAGATCATCTTTCTCTCAGTCATACGGACGTGGCAGCAAGATGGCAGCAACGCAGAGTGCTGGAGAGGGTATTACCAAAGTCTCCGTCCATCACAGATGGGGTTATCACCGAATATCAGGTGGAACACCGAATGGACCATTCTAGGCCACGTTCTGGTCAAAGGCCTTATCGGGTCACGAAGGAACCCCGGCCTCGGTCAAGCCCACCGAGAGAATTCCGTCCTGGCCTCGAGTTAGGTGCCCTAGCCGGCCAGCCGGGACCGGTCCGATCTCTCAAGAGTCTCCGATCGGGACCAGCGTCCGACGCCTCGCAGTTCCCGACTGACTCCGGTCCGACGCTCCCGCAGTTCGACTGCCTCAGTCGGGCCCCATGAAGCTCGACCGCGACCTCCGCCACGCCGACGATCGACGACAAGTGGTCACCGCTCATGGACACGACGGCCATGTCGAGGCGGGTGGCTCCTTCCCAAGGCGGTCAGGGGGGCCGCCAGAGTCAAGCGTCCGTCCCTTCACGCCGTCACTGTCTGAAAGGCGGACAGAGGGCAGGTGCACACCTTCTCAACGGAGCGCTGTTCGTTGTGTCTACCAACCCAGCATGGGATAAACAGAAACCTGTCAGTCATCGGGACCAAAGAGCGGGACTCCCGGGCGTAGCGTGCCCCTATCCTTTTTTCTCCAAACTCCCGTGTAACCTGCCACCTCCGCCTATATAAGGGGAGGCAGGGCCCCCAGGGAAGGGCATCCGAACGAGGACAACTTCTCGTTCGATTCAACACGAGCCTTCCGACTCTAGCAAGTAAAGCATACAGACGAACACTCCCGAGCCCCCTCACTCGGACGAGTGCTAAGGGCCTATCCTTAGCCCTCGCTTGTAATCCCTTGTAGTCCACTACATCCTGAGCAATAAGAACAACCACCACGAACTGGACATAGGGGCATTCGGTCCGAACCAGTATACATCTTGGACTCCCGTAGTCTAACCATTCAAGGAGAGGGAACGCGCGGCCCCTATACTTACAAATTTACTTGCCGGTTGTACGAAACACCGACACTATCAGTATAGCTGCTATCTGGAATTATTTGTAATTAAACTCATTCCTTTGGACAACATATTCATTTTTCGTGTTTAGGCATAGTCAGAGTAGGATTTATGTTCCATATGTTATGGATGACTGATTGCATAACGATATGAAAGAGTGATGTATATTTGACACAAAGTATTTTCTATGTAATCTTGATCTGATGAAGTTTTTTTTTTCTGTTTTTTGGGTACCAGTGGACCTATGGAGCTGCCCCCCACCAACTTTTCGGGAGATATTAATAGCTTGGGCTGAAAAGTATGGCCAGAGAAAGTTAGTGACAAGTTATATCGTTGTTAACTGAGCAAACTGGCTTCAAGTTTATATCTGTACACTGGATACATTTTTTTACATTATGATTTATGCTACCGAGCAAGGTTTTTTAAAAAAATTGACGCCCTTATCTCCAAACTATCTTCAGGCCTATGATGCGGTTGCTCAGTGCTAGCCCCTGGTACATAGCTGTCACTCTTAGCCATCTGTGCAACAATTTCTACATCATGTTTGCTCTTGGCATGTGTTATATTGTTTTTAACTTCTACTTGTGATCATGATGTTCTTCTAATGGTGCATATTATTTGCTGATTTGTACCTTGGATGCAGATATGTAACGACATACCTTTCTCATGGTGAAGATTCAGTTTGTTTGAAACCACCATCCAGAGTTGTTATGTTATTAATCGTTCAGCAACAGGAAAGGCATTTATTAGTTTCTTTAAATAGCCGTGCGAGAGCTGGCATCACACCTAGCCTATATCTTCTTTTGTCAACCATGCTGTTAACATGTTGAACATATTCAGGTTCAGGCCCTGTTTAGAAGCAATGTATTTTCATAGTTTCTAGGCAATACTATGGTTTCTAAGAATATCATGGTATTTTATACCATAAGGTGTTTGGTTGCCATGCCAAAAACTCTGTATTAAAAACTATGGTTTAGTAGATACCATGGTATTTTTGGAGTATTTGAAACTCAACTCCAATCCAAAGTTTTCATGATTTTGGTTAGCTTCTTGCCTATTTCCACTCAAATACCATGGTATGTGATGTTGCATCCAAACAGTTGGTAGTTCCAAGGAATACCATGGTTTCAAAGGGGTTTGGTAAAATCATGGTATTCATGACAAAACAATTACAAACCATAGTATATTAAAACCATAGTTTTGAAAAACTATGCTTCTAAACCGAGCCTCGGTTAGAGCAATTCAAGTGAAATGGTATATTTTGAAATTAGTGCTGCGTATTGTGTCTATAGCCAAACTATGTTCTTCCTAATATGATTGGTAGTTTGACTCAAGACATTGTAATGTTAGCCATTACATTCCGCCTGGAATCGGCGAAGCCTGAGCCCATCCACGCGTCGTCCTTGGCTTTTTAGCGAAAAGGCCCCCTGTGTTTCTCCAAATTACGGATAGGTCCCTCGAAATTACGGATCGGTCCTCCGCGATTTTTTGTGAGAGGAAGATTTTTATTTTTTTTTCGCATTCGGGTCCCTCGCGCGGTACTTTACGGAAAAGACCCCCACTAAATTCAAATCGCGGATATACCTTTTTCTAATTTTTCAAGATAGCGGATAGGTCCAAAACGTAACAAATAGGTCATCGCCCCACGCCTAGGTCCTTTCTCCGCTTTTCGCGGAAAAATGTTTTCGCCACCGTAAATATGTACATCTCTAAGAAGACTGTCATCACGCCAGTCCTTTCTCCGCTTTTAGCCGAAAAAATGTTTTCGTCACCAGAAATATGTGTGCAACTCAAAAAAAATTGTCGTCACTAATAATTCTTCGCTCTTTTCCCTCTAGACTGTTTTCCCACCTCATTTTCCCACCTCGGTCTCCGATATTTCCCAGATAATTCGTCGAAAGAGATATTTCTACAACTCTAGCTCTTTATTTTTTTCCCCCGTAGCTCGGTTTCTGCTGTTTTTCGGTGTGAGAAATATGTGGAAAATCGCGTTTGCGTTGTTTCGTCGATTTTTTCCCTACGTCCACACAACACGGCGCAATGACGCTACTCTCTATTTTTTCCCCGTAACTCAGTTTCTATTGTTTTCCGGAGTGAGAAATATGTTGAAAATCGTGTTTACGTCCTTTCGTCGATTTTTTCCCACGCCCACACAGCACGGCGTGCAATAGCACGCTACCCTGCCTAGTATATGTCACGTAGACATATGTTCAATTTTCTGGCGCAGCGACAAGTTATCCTAGTATAAAGTATGCATACATAGGTCACAGGACCGAGAGAGGCACATAGGTGCGGATCCAAATGTGACAGTGAGATCGACGCGGCTATAGCCGAGGCATTGGTAGCGTGACCGTGCCAGAAAACAGAGGTTGGGAGTGGATTTTAAACTCTAAAAAATACTATGGTACTGGGGATACTATAGTTTTTGGAACCACAAAATCTTTAGTACCCAAACATGTTGAAGTTTTTGATAGCTTACTACTACCAAAATCCACGATGTTGCCTTAAAACTCCAAAACACTTTATATCCAAAACAGGCCCCTAGTCTTTTCTCAAGGCAAAACCAAGTCGAAATCAAGAAACGGTCACCACCCGAATGAAAACGGATCTCCATTCACACGTATTTTCGTCTTCTTTAGCGATCCAGCATCATCAGAGGAGTCATCTGCTCTTCTCCGACGAGACATCAGATAAAGTGAAACGATAGAATCATCGGCCATATCGCACTAGATTCCTCATTTAGCTGGCAACTTTGCAGGCTTACTGAAGCCCCATTGGCTTTTCATAACAGGTTCCGAAGGTTCTTTTTTTTTTTGGCAAATTTAAATGTATCAAAACATTGGTGTTTTCAAAAGTTTGTATTTCGAAATTGCCGCTTTAAAACCTGTTGCATTCTAAATTTCCCATTTTCTTTCACTATTTGACATTCCCATTTTGCAAAGACTTTTTTTATAATGGATTTTCTTTTTTTAAAGGCCAAGAGCCCTGGCATCCACCGTTAGAAGAAGGTGAGCACCAACGTCAAACTGAGACTTAAATCTTGGTGGACAGGGGAACAACTAGTCCACCTAGCCAACTGACCAAATGGTCAGCTCTCTTATAATGGATTTTCCACGGACTTAAAAGGAATAATTGATTATTTGTCACAAAATTGACAGTAATTGATGGTCCAATTATCAGTAAAATAAGAGTGCGGCAAATCATCAATTACACCAACTTAGATGTGGCAAATAATCAAATGTCCAACGCGAGCAAGAATTTGGAGAGAGGCAGCAAAAGGTAGGCAAGGATCAAATCGTCGAAGCTTTGATCCTAATCTCTCGGCGGCCCTCCCCCCGCCTACAAGCGGTCGAATTCGAAGGCGATGCTCCTCCCCCCAGCCTCCTAACCACGCCAGTATCCCTTCCTCGGTGGTGGCGGTCAGTGACACGTTAGTACGTGTAGCTATATTTTTTGTTTCTTAAGACCGAGTCCAAATACCATGACGAGATGTCCGAACCCCACTCGCTGCCCGAAATTTTCACTGTTATAGCCTCTAAGAAGTTGTTTTTTTAGAATTAACCTCTGTGCTATTTTTTTTAAAAAAATGGCCCACTGGCCTGCAATCCTACGCTCCTCGCATGCTACATTAGCTATGCAGCGCACGGGGGAGCGTTGCAAACTAATGCAGCAGCTCCCCTCTGCTGCAACACAAAATTTGGAAAAAAAAATCATAAATAAATATGCTATGGCACTGTAGTGCAGCATTGCTACAGTACAACACATGATTTTTTTATGAGTTTTGGATTGCCACTGGAAAAAATATTTCATGGCCACATGTGACGGTAAAAAATATTGCCCGCAAAAAAAAATATTGATAGCCCATAGAATTATTGATGGTAATTGAACTTACAGAATTATTAATGGCTACACCCTTTATAGCGCTAGAGATTGGCGATCAACCAGGTGAGCCAGGTGTCCTGAAAGCCGTTTTGCAAAAAAGTCCCTCCATTTCTTCAAAATTACGGATAGGTCCTTCTGGATTACAAATAGATCCTTCGCGATTTTTTGTGAGACAAAGATAATTTTTTTCTTCGCGTTTAGGTCCCTGGCACGATATTTTACGGAAAAAGACTCCCGTTAATTCAAATCGCGAACAAGCCCTTTTCTAATTTTTCAGGGTAGCGAACAGATCCAAAAAAATAACAAACAGGTCCCCGCTTCTTACATTCAGGTCCTTTCTCCGTTTTTCCCAGAAAAAATGTTTTCATCACAAAAAAACCCGAAAAAAATGTTTTCGCTACCCAAAAAACCCGGAAAAAATGTTTTCGTCACAAAAAAAACACAGATTCGTCGAAGGTTTATAGCAGCTTATGGATTTGCCAACGGGTCATAACTGCGGGTTTTTTTCTAAAAAAATGTAGATTCGTCCAAAGATTTATAGAGACCCATAGATTCGCCAGTGGGTCCTAACAACCCATTTTTTTTAACAAACACAAAAAACCAAAAAACGAAAAAACCGGATTCGTCGAAGGCTTATAGCGGTTCATGGATTCGCCCACGGGTCTAAGCAGCCTTTTAAAAAATGAAATACATAAAAAAACGGCTGCACTTTTCTTTTAAAAAAACAAAAAAAACACAGATTCAACCGCAATTTTCTAAATAAAACACGCATCGACAAAAAAAACACGGATTCGTCGAAGGTTTATAACAATTTGTGTATTTGCGAACGGGTCATAACCGTGGATTTTTTTTAAAAAAAAGTAGGTTCGTCCAAAGATTTATAGCGACCCGTAGATTCGCCGGCGGATCCTAACGACCCATTTTTTTTAAGAAACACAAAAAACAAAAAAAAACACGGATTCAACCGCAATTTTCTAAATAAAACACGCATCGACAAAAAAAACACAGATTCGTCGAAGGTTTATAACAACTTATGGATTTGCCAACGGGTTATAACCGCGGGTTTTTTTTTAAAAACGTAGATTCGTCTAGAGATTTATATCGACCCATAGATTCGCTAGCGGGTCCTAATGACCCATTTTTTTAACAAACACAAAAAAAACGATCAAATATCCCCAAATGCGTAAAAAAACAACCACGATTTTCTAAAAAAAACACAGATTCGTCGAAGGTTTATAGTAACCCGTAGATTAAACGTGGATTCATCGAAGGTTTGTGATATCCCATGGATTCGCCAGCGAGTCCTACCGACCCATTTTATTTAAAAAATACGGAAATCGAAAATTCGACAAATTTTATCAGACGACAGGTTGTAACCGCGGTTTTCTAAAAAAAAATGTAGATTCCTTGAAGGTTTATAGCTAACAACCTATTTTTTTAAACAAATATGAAAACCGAAAATACGACCCCCATGGATTTGCCGACGGGTCCTATCGACTCTACAAAACGGCGCAGTGTAGCGCGCTATTATTGCTAGTAGAAATGAAAACGGATGTCTTGTTGCTGAAGAATGACCTGTTTAGCACTGTATGTGGCTCATCCTGAGGTGGGCACTTGGGCCAGCGCGAGGCATGGCACGCACGGCCTAGCAAGAAGTGGGTCGTGCCATGCCATCACAACACTGTAGTACAGATTGTGCCAAGCCCAAGAATAACACACGATGGGTCAGACATTCCGCAGACGACATCAGTAGTACGGGTCGTGCCATACCCGATGACCCAGGACATGAGAAAGAAACTCAGTATGAAGGTCACCGACCCGCAGAATATGAGCAACATAGACGCATTCAGCAGTATGGACACCACCCTCACCATTGACACCTGAGAGAGACAGACAAGAGGGAAGAGAGAGCTGAGAGAGATTGAAAAACTGTGCAAAAAGCTGCTCTCTCTCGCTCGTCTCTCTTAGCTCTCTCTCTCTCTCTCTCACCTGTCTCTCTCAATTTCTCATTCTCTCGCCGGTCTCTCTCGATCTTTCTCGCCTGTCTCCCTCACTCTCTTTCTCGTTTATCACCCCCCTCTCGCTCGCGTTTAGCACATCTCCCTCGTTTTCTATAACTGTTTAAGAATAAATAAAATTTAGTTCTTTTCCCTATAATATCTGTGTCCATTGCCTCAACTCCACGTGTCTTCAGCTCTTTTTTCTCTTGTCGTAATAGCGCAAATGAATCGTATCTGGGCTTCTTAGAAAGGCGAAATGGCTGGTTTCAGATAGCACAACCCCAAGACGGTTTAGGCATGAAACACGATAGGTCTGTGCTGGGCCGACATGGCACAGCACGACGCCCACCTTTACTCATCTAGTATTGCAGGGATAACTAAATACGTGGGCACGGTGCACGCCACGCCAGTCATAATGTGTCTAGCGGGTGAAAATAGCGTGGCTAACCTAAAAAAAGCTATAGATTTTTTAGGGGATCTTGTCTGTGAAAAAAAGGGGCTGGCCTGTGCGAAATAAAATGAATTACAGATTTTTTAGGGGGTCTCTAGGGAAAAAGGACCCGCAAGTAATTTTTGGAATCTTTGGGAGCCTTTTCGCAAAAGATCCTAAGTTGAAATGGACCTAGATGTAATTCAAAAAAATTCCGCGAGGGCCTCCTTGAAAAAAGCCTTCTTGGACATAATTGCAGAATTTTCGAAGGGGCTAAGCAGGGGAAAAATGAATTTCAGGATTTTTAGGGCCTTTTTGCAAAAAAGGGGACCTGTATTTAATTTTGGAAATTTCTGGGTGTCTTTTCGCAAAAAAAGACTCCACGCATCAGCCCGAGGCCGTACCACGCGTCGCTCGCACGTTAGGCCACGCGACCGCACCACACATCGCTCGCGGAAAAAAGCAAGGAGGGCGATGCGCGCGTGGGTGAGCAGGCTCGAAGCCGGGTCACTGGCGCGGGCGCGAGAGCTCTTACCGTTGCACTGCACGGTTGTCAGTGTCTAAATGGCGTAACTAATTACTTAATCCATATTAGTTGGTAAGTCAAGCGGGCGATGTGGCTCACACGTAAGCCAGCCGTACACACGACTATATTTATGTCGATCTTCAATGGAAAGATCTAGACCATATTTATGTCGAGATTTTTTTTTCAAAACTAATTCGAGTGAAACTACTGTTAAGGGAAATTTACAGTGGACACAACCGAAACCAACTCATTATGGGATTCAACCCATAAAAACCCATTAGTTAGTTTAGTTCCACGTCGCTTATCTTCTGGCCTATAGACAGAGCTCCATGTCCCGTAGAGTATAGTTACACACTGTTTCACTTAGGGTCTATTTTGGATAGCTGTAGTTTTTTTAAAAATCTGTTTTTTTCTAGACTGAAAAATAGCTATAACTTTTTATAAGAGATCATTTTGATAAATAGCTGATTTTCCTTAGCAATAAGCTGTAAAAGTAACCTAGTTTTTAGCTTTTGACATTTACTAATTATATATGGCCTCCAGCTTATACTAAAAATCGTCTAAAAACTGAGCTATTTAAGAGATTTACTGACTTTTTAAAAGATAAAACTAGCTTTTAAACCCCAAACAAGATGTTAATATGCATGTGTATGCACCCATTTTCATTTGATAAGTACCGGCCTTGAACAGAGGGTCTCTCAGCCCTTGCCCAGCTGAGCTATTTCCCAGTTTCGAATTGACAGGGCATCTGGCCCAGCCCATATGTACTCTGCACAGCCCAAAATCACCCTATAAGAGAAAAAAGAAAAAGAAAAAGAAAGAAAAGGAAAGAGAAAGCGAAGAACAGCAGCGACTCCGGCGCCGCCGCGTCCTGTCTCCCTCCGGCGCGGCCTTCTCCAGTCTCCCGCATCCCACTGGCGCAGCCACCTCCTGCCTCCCGTCGTAGCCGGAGTATCACGCCGCCTCCCGTCGTCTCCTTCGACCCGCCGTCTGCCGCCGCAGCGCCCGTGAACCCGAGCCGGAGCCCGTGACCTAGGTTGGTAAACTCGTCTTCAAATTCCTAAGCTTCAGGTTTCCAAATTATGGTACTTGCTAATTTTTACTGAAACTGTCAATTGCTAGGATGATTGTTGTCAAACGGGGAGATGGTATTGCAAGCCTGCTGTACCGGCAGCTAGTAATAATTAGACCGTAAAATATACGTCCTCAAATATATTCTCTTATATTCTGCACTCAGATATATTAAGGCTACGACAGCGAAAATTTCATCGCCGCCTCCTCGTTCCAAGCACGACCCCACCCCCTCCCCTGGCGGCTCGGGCCCGACCGCCGACGGTGGCTGGAGCAGGAAGCTCGCCGGCGCTCGGTTGAGTCCGACCTCCCCTGGGCGAGCTCTACGCGAGGAGGCCCCTCCACGTTCCTGCGACTACAAGGTGCCGCCGCTGTTTCTTTCACCTAGAATCGAGTTGGATCAAAATCTTGCAACAGTCCTTTGTTTCTTTCACCATATGTGCATGTTTTCTTTGGGATACGAGGAACCCTAGAAAATCAGTGCGACATTTTTCATGGCGTTTTTCCGTGAAAATCCGTGCGGTTTCTACCATCGTACACAGACCTTAAGCCGTGGAGTTTCCAGATTGAATAGTTCCGTGGATTTTGCGCCGCCCTCTCTTCCGCGGCTTCGAGTTAGCTTAACACGATTCCTTCCTAGTGTTAATCCCCTTGGCATCATACTAAGCAGCTTGTGGCAATGAGATTTCGTATATATGAGAGGCAGTGTTACTTGAACACGAACACGGGAGTAGGAATCCGGCTCGGATTCAGCAAAAAATTTTGGATACGGGAAATACTACTGGGAATCGGATATGGGTGTCGGAATTTGACTTGGATTCGAGGTGTCCGATTCGGCAAAATTTTCTAGGACACGGGTGTCCGAGTAGAGGGAGATCGATTTCCCTGGATTAACGAAGGATACTGTTATTGTGTGATGTTCCCGTGAACTGCATCTTTCCCCTCGCGGAATTGTTTTGCTTTTAGGGTAAAGTCGTTATGTATTAGTAGGTCAACTAGTGACTAGTGACAAGTCGTTATCTAATCTCATAATGAGCGGTTTTGCTTCATTCTGGGGAATGTAGCCTCGTTTGCATCAGCAGGTGTTCCATATGATCTATCTGTTGTGTTGGAAGTGATAGTTGTGTTTTTGGTACTCACCCTGTCATCCATCTGCGCTATCTATTGCAATTTGAGGAAGGAAGGATGGCAATGGAACACCTAGAAATATTTTCTCTTTTCTTTTCTAGGAAAATTTGGGTATGGTAATGATGCATCATGTGGCTTATTCGAGTGGCAAATGTATGGCTGTAGAGTTGCTACAAAGTTCCTGGCTTCAATTAAGGCGCTTTCCAATTCATTGACCTCACAGCTTAGCTGGCCGTACCCCTCAGCTCAACTAGTCTCCCAACTCCTTGGCTCAGCCGAGGTTCTAGCTGAAATTTATCTGGCTGCTTTCCGAGAATTGTCGATTTTGGTCGGTTGAATTTCATTATGACTGAAATTGTTGTTTTGGAGATGGTGACTTAGGTTACTAATTTGAAATATATTCTGCTTTACCGTTCAGAATCTAAGTGAGGGTCATTATTAACATAGATCCGCAATTTTGTACCAAGTGAACATTCCAGTGGCTAAGAATGGCAAGCTTTCACCTACTGATCAATGCTTAAAATAAATGCTGCGTGGGTGGCCATGCAGCCCTTCAATATTAGTTTGTGTAATTTGTCCTTTTCTCTAGATCCTGGCTTCACCAATTCTTATATGTTCACTTCCATCCGAAATGCCTCACTACCTGTTGCTTTTTTACCCATGCTCATCCAAGTTATTTCTGTGTTTATTTGTTGAAAATAATTGAAGGAGCGCGCTTAAAATAAATGCTGCGTGGTTGACCATGCAGCCCTGTAATATTAGTTTGTGTAATTTGTCCTTTTGTCTAGATCCTGGCTTCACCAATTCTTGTACGCTCACTTCCATCCGAAACTCCTCACTATCTGTTGCTTTTTCCCCCATGCTCTTCCAAGTTATTTCTGTGTTTATTTGTTGAAAATAATTGAAGGAGCACGGTGGAAAGTTTTTAACTTCATTATTATTGGTATATAAAGGGAAGTAAACATCTACTGTCTTGTTAATATCAGAAACATCTACAGAGTGTCTACAGCAGTCAGCACACAAGTTTGAGTAGTATATTGTAAAGTCAGATGGGATTAATTCCCTAATCGGTTTTGTCAGGTAATCCTCTATATGAAAATGTCAAGTCCATCAGTAAAAGGCAAGCAAGAATTAATCTCTAATCTTTCCTGTCTACTTCATCTCTTCTCTGTCTTCCAGCACATCTTCTAGCGTTTGCTTTCCCTTCTGCAGCCATGGCTTCTGGGCGCAAGCCAGGGCCAAAGCCACCTACTACCCACAGCTACCCAATATGATCGTTAGGTTGTGACAAAGGAACACCTATAGCTATTGTGGTTACTTTTAGAAATATATTGAATTGGTCAATTGGTAGTGACGCATTGAGTACCTTATCGGTATTTGATTAATTAAAGAGGAAGTAGAATAATGCTCTTCCTTAAAACATCTTAGCATAAGATATTCAGAGTTAGTAGAGGGGTAATCACCTAACCGGTTAAGCCTGTTAGGCAGTTTTAATTGTGCTGAGCATTGTCCAATATATTTTAATTTGATTTAAACGCAGTTGTTTGCTCACCTAATTGTATTTAGTTTGTTTGTCTTCATTTTGACATATTGCTCATCAGATGTCGAATAAAATGAAAGTCTGGTATAATACTTAATATATGGACAAAATTCTTGCTAGTGATTTGATGATTTAACAAACTAACATAATAGGAGGTTTTAAAACTTAGATACATGTGAAGGAAAAAGATACATCATGATACAGGATTCACTTGTCTGTACAAGGCACTATTAACTTTTGGTTGGAGTGCACGTGATCTGTTGTGCAAAGAGTTCCTGGAGCTGTCGCAAGCTTATCCATCTGATTTGTGTTGCATTCCTGGAATGAATTAGAAAATTGTCTTTGAACTTTGAACACCTATTAGCACTTTGGTTACAGATTTATGGGGTAATACATATCTTGCGGTAGGCTGCCCTCCTATGGATTACATAAGCACGACCCACCTTTTCTTGCCTTATAAGAGTGACTGAACAAGCATTGGTGTCTGCCTATTGAAAGATTTCAAAATCTCAATAAAAATTGAAGTATGAGGATTTTGCCTAATTTTGAGGAGTGATGTGATGACACCAATTATGTCTGAGTTTTACTTGACGAGTTAGTTTTAAGGTGCTCTCAAGTTGCAAACTTGCAACTCAGGCTATGCTGAGTTGCTAAGCCTAATGCAAGCCAGGCCCACCAGACCACCTGAGCTCAGCTCGCTGCCTTGCACAAATGATCAATTACAAAGCTACTGTGACTTCCGGCTACTGAGAAGCTATTTTGTAGCACTGTTGCTTTGACCACTAGTTCGCTTTTTTGTCTTTGCACTAGATAAATATGACACTGACAGCATTTTCCCTACCTTCTTTCTTTACTTTGTGTGTGCGTGTGCATGTGCGCGCGCGTGTATATATAATTTAAATTTTGTTACGTGATTACCTGAATCTCACATCTGTCGTGTACTGTTGCCTTAACTCCAGCTCAGAAAAATTGCCTGATACCAAGCCTTACGATCCAATTTCCCCTTTGCACTCTTTTTTGTAGGTATTATAGGTCACTTCCTTGTTAAAGTGCTACTAAGTTGCATGCATAACTATGACTTCCGAGGATGGAGACATCTCAGCTCTGCTCTCTGAACCAAGTCTAATTGAAGAGCAACTTGAGGCTTCTGAATTTGATGATGTCTTTCCTGCTATTTTGGAATCAATTAAATCAAATGAGAAGGCGGTTGAAGTTTCACCCGACGAGGCTGCCTGGGCTGATTCTTGTTTCGTGCATACTTCTGAACTGCCAGATGATGACTGGGGAGCAATGAGGAAAGCCTTGCTTGATGCCCTTGAAAAGCCAATGGAAAGCCTCTATGATGCTTCTGAAGTTGTGCATGACCAAGGCATCCATGCAAATTCAGAGGCAGAACCTCATTCTCTCCATGTTGAGGAAGTTTCTCAGCATGATAATGTGCACATGGAGCAAGCAGAGAATAGTGATGACGACAAGGATAGTACTGAAGATTGTGAAGTTGTTGATGTAATTAGAGGTGCAGATGAACGTGGTAAGCAGATGGATGGATACGCAGCAAAACCTGAAGATGGTGATGAGCTGGCTTCATCCACAGTTCTCGAGCAGACAGAGTCGAGGGATTCTATCTTTAAGGTTTGGGATCTGGAGGTGTCGTTTTCTGATGATGAGGATGAACTTGAACTCATCAAGGATCTGAAGAAACTCCTCAAGGACAATCCTCCGGAGGCTGCATATCCACCTCCCAGTGACACAGCCAAGGCTTTGAGCCAGATAAACATTGATGAACTTGTGGCAGGCTTGAGTGACTTGTCACTGCAGCAAACCAATGACTAACAGTTGTGCCTCCAGTTGATCCTCTGTGCATCTTGGCCATCCAATTCCAACGGTGATGTTGTGGTCCGCCGCTCTCTGACAGTGCAAATCACTTATATCAGATGTGGTTTTAGACTTCAGACTTAGTTGACTGTTTTGCTATTTATGTTGTATGTCTGAGACACCCTTTTTCCAGACTCCTGTGAACGCCATGTTGATTGAATTCAGGTAAATTGAACATGCTAGGTATCATTTTCTTTTTCCGCTGTGTGCGGGCATGTGCGTTTGACAGCTGAAAGATAGTCTCTATCCATTTTTCGTTTCAGCTTAGACAACTTGGTTGGAAAGTTCCAGCTGAAAGATAGTCTCTATCCATTACGAGTTTAGCTTTCAAGACTGGAGAAATTGAGTTCGGATATTTCTTGTTTATGATGATATAGTTTGGCTTTACTAATTTGGAGTGCTGGGAATTTAAAGGGTCGAGCATCATGTTTTTCATTTTCTTAGATGTTTCCTGCTGATTTTTCCTCATTGAAGTAGCAGGCATGCATGCCCCACAGAACGTTGGCCACCCTCCCACAATGCAGTGAATTATGAGTTTGCCGATGTGGATAAGTTTGATAATCATCCACACATCTTTTTTCTGGCATCTACATCCACATAAATCCTTGGTAAGCAAAATCCTCGTAACATTACTTTTCTCACTAATTTTATTTGAAATAACTTACGAAATTGTCATAAACGTGCTAGCAGCATGTTAGCGGTTACAAGTTTTATTAGAAAATTGATTGTCCCAACTTATTTTCTATCTTATCGCTCTCACTTTCCTCCTCTCCCATCTACAATATAGAACGAACAGAGATCCAACGCAGTCCCATCAGAACTGTAACTTAAGCAGTTGCACATCAATCATTGGATCAAAAAGTGACGGTTCAGATCTTTCGAAAACACTGTTTAAAAAACAATGTGCTCATTGTTCATTGTAGCAACACGATGTTGGACGATCCGAACCGTTTGTTGGCTCGATCGGACGACGCTGAGGATCGATGACCGCAAGTTGCAGTCCACATGGCGACAGCACATGAACCCTTTCTGATCCAACATGGTATGGTGACAGGTATTCATTACACTGTACCAGGAATCATAGCAACCAATCGCGTCCGCTAGCCTTTCAATCCGATGGCTCATATGAAAGGAATGGTTGGACATTGCACTCCTTTGCCATTGTGGTTGTAAACTTGTAATAGCAATGGGGCAAACTCACATTATCATAAACAATTTTTCCATGCTAGAAATGTGGTTTTTATTTTACAATCTTCATCGTGAACGTTGACTATCGATCGGAGGGTGCACAGCTAGCTGCCAAAAGAAACCGAATCAAATCCGACCCGGAATTTCAAAACCCTGGTGTACGGTCTCCTCATCAAACCCCCCGGTCTCCCTCCTGCTGCTGCTGCAGTCCGCCCCCACCGCCGTCGCGCCCCCGCCGGCGAGATGAACCTCTTCCGGGGCACGTCTTCGCCCTCGTCCTGCTGCTTCTTGCTTTTGTAATCTGATCTCGCCCAAACCTTGATCACTGGTTAGATCTGGTCATTTCGCCCCCCTTCAGTTTCTTGATGAGCTGTTGGTGTGCCCTTTCGCTCACCCTCAGCAAATGCCTTCCTCGGAGGCAGCCGAGTCCACGCCAGGACTCGAACGCGCAAAGATCGGCAGCACCGCCGCTTCCTCGGTGTTCTCGGCTTCTCAACCTCGAGCCCCAGAGCAAGTTCTGGGCCGAATGTGGTCTGTTGAGAACTTAAATCACATTTTTTTTAAATACGCATGCTATTAAAGAAATATTTCAATTAGTATGCTATTCTTTATGGGGGCCTTTACTTGTATATGTATGTATATACTATAATTATTTGGGGCACCGTGGAGCCTGAGCTTGGGCACTATGATCAAATTCACGTATTTGAAATTATGGTGCCTATACTCCATGGTGCCCCATGGTTCTATACTTTTTGGAGTACGTACTACCGTTTCTTAACCAGATAGATAAAAAACTTATACCTCTTTATCATTTTGAGCCTACTCTAATAATGATTATAAGATACTCTTAAAAAAAACACATGATGCGAAAAAGAAAAAAGAGCGGGGAGGCTGAGGGCGTTGTAGGTTTAGATCGAGGACACTGCAGATCTACTTGTCTTGCTTCTTGTCATCTGCTAATCTTGCTCATGAGATGATGTTGGGAAGAGAAGAGAAGCAAACATTGGAATCTTCATGGATGACTAGAGATTAGATGGCTTGTGTAATTTCGAATGGATGAATCGTAGGAGAAGAGAAATGCAGCGACTGAAGAATGAAGATGGCATGGTAGGGGTTTGGAGGAAGGGAAAATAAAGGTGCAAAGCTCAATAGTTAATGGGCTGAACTGTGTACTGTGTAACAAGGCCGGCCTGATATTTTTTTTACTTTCTTTTTCGTTTATGTAAGAATCTATACGTTGCATTTTTTTCCAGTTTACTCATCGAACAGACTATATAGGGAAACTAGACACGTGGGCGCGGCGCACGCCGCGCCACAACGCGGTAGCCAATACAAGAAAAGCAGTGAAAATTACGTGAGTTCTGAGAGTTTGACAGGGAAAAAATAGACCAATATATAATCTTTGAAAGTTCTGGATAATTTTTCGTTAAGGATGACGCGTTTAAAATAAACTGTGGAAGCACCAAAGGTTCAACACAAAAATTTGGGTACCTCTCTATACAAAATGTCGTGCTACAAAATAATTTTTGAAAGCTCGAGAGGGTCTGTGAAAAATTTGAGCGACTCTGCATAAAAAATAGGGCGTTAGAAACCAAATAGGAGAAGTCTTGGGGTATTTTAGGGAAAAAATAGACTATCCCATAATTTTACTGAATTTGTGGGGTTCCTAAAAATCTCCACCAAAAAAAGGCCACTCAGCTAAAAATAATTTTTGAAAGCTTTAGAGGGCCTGCAAAAAATTTAAACGATCCTGCGTAAAAAACAAGGTGTCAAAATCCAAACAGAAAAAATCCTCGAGGGTCTTGTGGGGAAAAAATAGACTTTTCTATAACTTTATAGATTTTCTGTGGCTTCGGAAAAATTTTCACAAAAAAACGGCTATTCCGTAATTCTACGGAATTTAGAGGGAACTAAAAAAGCTATGTGGGTGTTCTAGTAAAAAGGACAATTTGTAATTTTACAAAATTCCAGGGGCTTTTTGGGAAAAATCTATGAGTTTTTAGGGTCTCTACATAAAGGAAGTACCATTCTATAATTTTATGTTCTATTAGGTTTTTTTTCACAAAAAACAGGGTATTTTTGCAAAAATATAGGCGCCAGGCGTTTTTTTCACCAAAAACAGGGCCTTTTTGCAAAAATATAGCGCGTAGCCACCCACGCCAGCACCACGTGTTGCCCGTGCACCAGGCCACATGGTCGCACCACACGTCGCTCGGGAAAAAATTGAGCGGGCCGAAGCGCGCGTGGGCAAGCAAAGTCGCAGGTGTCAGCGCAAGAGTTCCTACTGTTGTGTCGCGCGACCGCTCATGTATAAGCCGCGTGACCTTGTACTTAAGCTTGAGTACCGAGTTAATCACGTGGACGACACGGCGTGATGACATGCGCCACATCGGCGTGAAATCGACACGCCAAGGTGAAAGGACCAAAGCTTCCAAATTTAATATATGTGTCGTGTTTTTGGCAAAAAAAGAGCCTTTTCAGAAAAATATAGGCGTTCGCGTCACCTATGGTTGCACTACTCATTGACCGCACGTAGGCCACATGGCGCGCCACGCGCCGCCGAGAAAAATCGAGCGAGGCGATGCACGTGTGGGCTACCAGAGTCACTACATTCGCAAATGGATTAGGCAAGTTTTTCATGAATAATAATTGTATTACTAATTTTTCGATGACTATAGTTTGATTCACATTTGTTTGACCCGCTTCAATGCGGTGAGAGAAAAATGCAAGAAACAAATTATGGATGGTTGATCTAGATGGAAGCGAAAGATTTCCAAAGACGAGAGCAACCGGAAAACGCCAAGAAAGGCAAAATCATAAATTTGTCATTGTCACCACAGCGGATGTCATCGATGCATCACAAACTAAAAATGCTCATGTACCTCATAGATAGGTGAAACCCATTTTTTTTATATAGATAAAGGAAAAAGTTCGGTCTCGCAAAAAGCATACGACCTATTACATAGTCTTCAGCTATCAAGCTGATCTCCAAAAACAAGGTGGAAAATATAGGTGAAACCCATTATGTCCACGTGTTCGGCAGCTGGTGCAATAGATTACCATTTTTTCCCGTAAATTTGAAGGAAATGATACCGTTATGTCTTTTCAATTTCATAGGAATAGTAAGCCTAAACAAGTTCTGAAAGACTCTCTAAGCAAACAGTGCTTCGGTAACCGTTAGAAAACCCAGCTTGTTGTTTTCTCGTTTTACAAAATCAGATTTCCTATAGACTGCACTCAGTAGGTCATTTTATGTATTCATGCTGACAGGATGTTAGTCCAAAACATTGATGCCTGTCTATATCAGCCCAAATGAGAATGATTTGTGTGAGACAATCTGCACTTTGGGTTTTGCAACAAGAGCGAGAAGCATTCGTCCTCAGAGTGTAGAATCGCTAGTAAATTTTCAAATGTAACATTACCATAACTATATTACCACGATAGCGTGCATCCAAATCCATGAAATCCTGGATTATCTATCTGACGACACACTCTTTGTTACAAAAAGTAATATTCTGATCTTGAACAGGATGTAAAAGTAAGAAACGAACATTTATTAAGGGAGATAGAACGGAAGGTTATTGATCCGAAGAAAGAATGCGAATATATTAGAATAAAAACTAAGAAGTTCAAGGAAACAATGGAACAACTGAAAGGGCTTCAACATCTGTTATAACAAGTTTTGTCATTGTTCTTGAACTTTTCCAACTGGAGCAAAAGAAAGCAGGGTAATTTAGTAACTCGGTGAGATAAGAAAGCAAGCATCTCTCAATGGCAATCAAAAGGCAGCTTACCATTGTAGCTAGACCCTTGCTGGTTAAGACATATCGTGCATGAATTAATCCATACAGCATCTTTGCAGATGATTCGATTAATTGATTTTGGTTCTTAGTGAACACATCGCCTGCACATAAATGGCCACACTTAGACGAGTTCCATAGCACACCTAAATAGTACCTATTTGTAGATTTTTAAATACAGTAGGTATACACATACGTTGTTGGAATTTTGCTTCTATAGGAAATGAGATTGATGTAAATAGACAAAGAATGTTACTAAATAAGTAGGCGGTACGAAAAATGTAAGTTACAGATGGTAAGAATAAGGTATGGTATGTCAAATTGTCAATGGTGTATCTAGTATATATACTAAATTCATAGCTTTCTTAAGAAAAACCAATCTCACCATTAGAAGACCCAATGTCTAAGATGAGATCAAGTGCATAACTATAATATGGCACTTGATTGCTCAGACCACAGAGGTTGAAATCATCCTGTACATAATCATCATCGATCTCACAGAAAAATTCATTGCCTTGCAAGCTACAGAACCATGAAATCCAAGATGTGTCCCTCAGAACCACTGACATCAGAATCTTGATGGTCAGTTTCAAATTCCTCTACGATGCCAAAAGAAGGGGGAAAAAGTTAAGAGGCATCCAGTAATTAAAAAAGTAAAGATTTTATTCATAATTGCAGCTAATGCAGTAAAGCAACAGTTTACATAAGCAACACACCGAGAAACAATATTACGAAATTTCAAGTGTCTGACAAGAGTTTAAAGCATGTTTAATATTAGATTCAAGAAACAACAAAATGAAGTATATCGCTGCATGAATAAAAGAAAGAAAAATACATCATGTTTTTCCACACAAAACTGAATTTAACAGAGTAGTTGATATAAGTCATATAACACTCCCTAGAGTTTATATAGCTTCTGAGTCAAAGGTGTTCAATCCCTGAACTAAGGCATGACGACAACCATGAGCAGAGCTCAGAGCTGATTAGCTCAGTAGAAAATCAGAGGTAAAATCCTGTAGGCCGACACGGCTACATCCAGGGCAGAACAACACCTAGGGCAGAGCTGATTAGTTCAGTAGAAAATCAGAGGTAAAACCCTGTAGACTGCATACGGCCACATCCAGGGCAGAACAACACCTGGGGCTGCCCAATCCAGCCATCCCCCTTCCTTTAGGAACAATAAATGCAGACTAATTGTTTTATATATCTTAATCAGCTATATTGATTGATCCTCCTAAGAACATCTTTACAATTGATTTCATCTAAATCATGTTAACTCAAACGAAGTTCTTTAATATTTTCTAGCGATAGGTTAATAGCAGCCAAAACTGAACAGAATTAAGCAAAAGAAAACAGCAAACCCAGCCTTTTCTTTCCAAATGAATTGGAACCGAGCAGGAAACAGCAGCGAATGGACCAAAGATGGGCAAGCTCACACCGAAAAAGAAGTGCTGATTAACCAATATTAAGCTCCCTGGCACTTAGACAGCATGAAATAGCGAAATAGATGCAATACGGTAGCAACTGCGGAGGTGATTGCACAGGCTGCGCTCTAATTATTTTTTCCTTCCTTACACAGTAATTGCTGTTGTGAATCCTACAATAACACATAACAAAGTTATGCAACAGAGTTACATCTCATAAAAAAAATAATAGCAGTAAGAAGTTCAGCAAGCACAGAAGGTAATGCTAACAGATAACTCTGACAGGCTTAAACAACAGCTTTTCCTCCCAAATCAGGCATTGTAAATTATCTATTTTAAGTGTGCTTATACGGTAGAATTCATGTTGGAATAAATATCAAGGAAGTTTAAAGAGTGTTTTTGAGAAGAGAGTACAAAATCATGCTAACTATAGAGCAAATGACACTACCTTATCACAGGTAGGACATTCACAGACAAACCCAACTGGTTTTTCCATGCAATTTTCTAATGATTCCACCAAGCAATAATTGCACCCAACCTTGCTATGATTTTTCTTGCAGCCAGGGTGACCACAATGTGAGCAGTGAGGTGATCTCACAATTGGTAAGCTCTTCGTGGAGGGTGATGGGAGATCATCAATATGGGTCATTTCAGATCCTTCCAAGAATGGATAGACCCATTTACCAATTTCATATAATCTGGGGAAGAATAAATATGATTAGCTTCGAAATGCAATGTTGGGTAGCTCATTCTGCTAAAACTAACAAGAAACTCTCATGAAAGTATGAAACATACTTATCTAAAACATGATCTTCATCGAATAACTGCACAAATTGGAGAGCAGTTTCAACACCAAAGCCAGGAACTCCATGCAAATCAAGGTCACTGCCAATAAGAAGTGCCATGGCTACCATTTGCCTCCTCTTCAATCCAAGACCAGTCTCAATGTCTTCTATGTTGTAGCACTCAAAAGGTTCCTGAAGAAAAATCGCTGATCATGGTACCAAGGTATAGGGAAGTTGATAAAAAGATAATTTCCTATGGTAACATAAGTACATAACTACAATAGACTGCTTACTTTGCAGTTTGATCGGAGGACCTTTATGATAGTGTTAGCTCCAAAGAGGAAAGCATCACTATCTGAAGTGACGCAAGCATCCACATGACCTTCATTGTTCAACTCAGCGCAAAGGGCTTCAGCTTCACCATGTGCCCACAGTACGGGCATCCCAAGATATTTAAGCAGTTCCTATACATTTCAGAAAATTAACATTGTCAAAGACAGGACATTTATCAGTTTTCTATAACAAGTTAGCAACCCTAGATCACAGCAAAAAAGATGGGGAAAACCGGAAAAGTCAGACATATGTCTGCAACGTAAATTAGGAACTTGCATAAATTACTATCGAACTGCTCTAATGCTTATATACAGACCCAAAAAAAAATAAAATAAATCATGTTTAGTCAAGCATCGTCAATACACGGCACTTCAATACTTCTTCCTAGACCAAATTAAATCGTAAATCGTGAAAAAGGAGCACAACAACAACATGGTACTCACAGCGCACTCCTTGACGTATCGCGTGAACGCGGAATTCCTCCCTTTCACGGGCGCTGCGACACTGGCCTCTCCCTCCGCCTCTGTGCTCGGAAACGCAGCCAAGTCCATCCCAGAGCCACGGAAGAAGCGCGCAGCCCTCGTCTGCGCCTTGAGCGGCGATGGCTCGCCGTCCGCCACGAATACAGGAAAAGCACCCATCTGCAACAGTTCCAGAGACAAGCACTAAAGAAATCGAGGAGCTAAACCATGGAATTAATCCGAAGCCACAAGATTGTGCAGCGGTTGCATATCCAAGATTGAATATTGAAGAGCACAGAAAGACAACCCACCAGAATGCAGACTGGCACAAGCGCGGGACAGAATACTACACACTTGGGGAGATCAAGAAACGGGCGAGAGCAACAAGGAACACGAATGGAGTCAGAGACAAAAAAAAGGGGGTGTGAAACCAAGCGAACAATCAGAGAAACTCAAGGCCATGCTCCTCGCCGTGGTCAAGCCCTTTTCGGTCACTGCGACACCGGGGTCAGGTCCGCCAGCGCGGGCGGCAAACACGCACAGCACCACTCGCAAGCGAAGGCGCGGCGGCACCACAAGCCGAAGGTTTGCCGCCGATGCTGCCGGCAGAAGCCCGAGGCGACGCAGCCGAAGACCGCATGCGGAGACGCCGAAGCAGTCACTGGCGCCACGGACGCGACGGCAAGAGCACTGGCGCGACGGAAAAGCAGCTAAACCGGAGGGACAAACGCGCCAATACGGAAAGCTCAAGGGGCCAATCGCAAATTGCGTGACGTGGCGCGTCGCCTGGCCCGGAACCTTGCAGGCTTTAATATAGGGAGGATGCCACACGTTTGAGAAAGAAGAAATTTGATCTTCCTTTTTTAGGCTAATCTCTAACCATAGAAATGTGCAACAAGTTGAGTGACAGTTGTGTGGCTAGTCGTACTATACTTTTATTTATGTTTTATACTAGTAGAGTGTTTATAGGTTGCAATAAATCTCAAATAAACGATATCTCAAACTTAAAGTTCATATTATCTTGTTTGTTTTTCATTGCTAGTACCTAAAATCTGGGAACCTAGTTCCCTCCCGCATTCTTCATCTCCCTCGCTAAAGGTATGGAACCCATTTTCGCTATGTGTAGCATTCATATTGAATCTACTTTTACAACTTTGTCTGACAATCTAATAAAATGACTTGTTAAATTGCGACAGTTGTGTTGCATTCAAATTTATACAGTTTATTAAACATTGTTATATGTGTGCTTTGTGTGGTTTCTATTTTAGTATGGTATTTTTGACAACAAAAATTCGGTATCGTATCGATTATACTCCGTATTCGCTTCGAATCTTTGATCGATATTATACATGCCGTATTTATATAAAAATACGATAAAAAATATGATTTAGAATACCAGACTACGATTGCACCCTTGCTGCCAGCGTCGTCGCCACTTTCTAGGGAAGGTCGCTAGTGGCGGGGTCCAGCTGGATCCACTCGTCGTTGTTCGAATCCGATCGTCGCTAATGTCCCACCTGTCACTGTAAGAGATCGAGTCGTCACAGATGTCGTCTCTTGAGGTGCAGCCTCCCCGGCCCCCGCGCAAGGTGCAATGGATTTTCTAGTTCCTTCCTGCGGCCTAGAGGCCTAGGCCATCTTGTATTTCCCCAAAGTCACCGCAGGCGCAGCTTTGTAGGTCGAATTTTTTTTAAATAATACGTGTTTTAAAAAATTACAGAAAAAATACGCCAAAAAAATAATAGGTTTAGATACTTGTCGCATTTCCAAAATACAACAAAAATTATATCGCAATTTCGCAATTCCAAATTGCGACAGAGAGATATTTACTCTCGGGCGCCCAGCCTTCGACCTCATTTCACCGAGCGCCTGAGCCATTCACTACCTCGCCGCCAGAGAAAAAGAGAGGAGAGGGGAGAGGAAGATAAAGAGAAGAAGGGGGAGGAGAGGAGGGGAGAAAGAGGAAGAGGAGGAGAGGAAGAGGAGGAAGAAGAGGAGTGGAAGAGGAAGAGTAGAGAAGCTTCATCACGGATTGAGGTAAATTTTATTTTTATTATTTTAATTTTAGTTGTAGTGATCGAATTAGAAAAACAATTTAGTGATTTAGAATTAGGGTGGAATTAGGAATTAGAAAAATATTGTATTAGGGCTGAATTTAGTAGTTTTTTTAGAAAAAACGATTTAGTGATTTTGAATTTAGAAGTTATTTAGAAAAACGATATAGGTACGGGATTAATTAGGGTTGGCAATAGTTTATGTAAATTGACGATTTAGTGATCGGATTGTATAAAATTTTAATTATTTAGTTGTATAGAGTTATAATAGCTGGTGTAGAGTATGTCGTCGTATAAGTAGATTAAGTTTTGAAAGGTGGTAGAGTTATGTCATGCGATCATTAAAAAATCCATGAAATTGTTGACAAGTATGGACAAACAAGTAGAATTTAAAATACACTATGAAGAAGGGGTTCCGCGGATGGGTGCACAAGGGGTGGAACTTAGTCATTTTCCAAGTGTCGTGGCTGGACTGTCACGTGCCGGGGAGCGTTCATGGAACACGGTTATGAGATGGTTGTACCACATGTTCTCACTGAATCGTGAATTGCATAACCTCAAAATGCACGGAGTGGGGTCTCGGAGACAGGATTACACGTACTGGGAGTTAGTAGAACTGAAGGGGCCGAAGTCGTGGAGCTCGTACGTAAGATTGGCAACTGAGAATGGTTAGCCATTAGTGTTGTTGGCGCAAGCATTTGAGAAAACCAATGCTGACCATACGATGTAGGAGGAGGTTGGTGGTGATGAACCAGAGGAAGTTGGGGAGAGCAACCGAACTGGGGAGTGCTTAATGAGGCAGGATGTCAACTCGAGTCATGAGGGTGTGCGAGACGAGGAAGCTCATGTTCCAAATCTAGATGTTTAGGTACCATTGGGTATGGCAGACGAGGGAGAAAACATTGAATCGTTGGTTGAAGCGATGGAGGCAGAGAGCCAGGTTTATGAGAATTTGAGTAACGACGCAGATGATGAAGAGCATTTTCGTACAGAGTGAGATGCATGTTAGTTCGATACATTGGTGATCGACGAGGGTGAACACTTCTCGTGGTAGTCGAATAGGAATGAAGTAAGAAAATGTGCTACTTACAAGAATAAGTTTGAGGTTTAGGAAGTAGTGACAGAATGGGTAGTGTCGCTTCGTAGAACCTTTAAGGTTGCGAAGTCAGACCATTAGTGTTGTTGGCGCAAGCATTTGAGAAAACCAATGCTGACCATACGATGTAGGAGGAGGTTGGTGGTGATGAACCAGAGAAAGTTGGGGAGAGCAACCGAACTGGGGAGTGCTTAATAAGGCAGGATGTCAGCTCGAGTCATGAGGGTGTGCGAGACGAGGAAGCTCATATTCCAAATCCAGATGTTCAGGTACCATTGGGTATGGTAGACGAGGGAGAAAATATTGAATCGTTGGTTGAAGCGATGGAGGCAGAGAGTTAGGTTTACGAGAATTTGAGTAACGACGCAGACGATGAAAAGCATTTCCCTACGGAGTGAGATGCATGTCAGTTCGATAGATTGGTGATCGACGAGGGTGAACACTTCTCGTGGCAGTCGAATAGGAATGAAGTGAGGCAATGTGCTATTTATAAGAATAAGTTTAAGGTTCAGAAAGCAATGACATCATGGGTAGTGTCGCTTCGTAGAACCTTTAAGGTTGCGAAGTCAGACCAGGGGGTGTATGATGTTAGATGCTAGATGGAGGGTTGCCCATGGCGTGTGCATGTGTACCAGCCTAAATGGGATACCGTTTGGAAGTATTCTATAATCGTTCTACACACATGCGTGCTTACGGAGTTTGCCCAATCGCATAGAAATATATCTTCAGAATTTGTTGCAAATGCAATGTATGGGGAGATTGTGGGCAACCTGGATTTAGAGCTACATGCCATCATACTTGCAATAGAGCAGAGGTTTCAGTACACCATAAGCTATGCGAAAGCATGAAGAGCAAAGTAGAAGGTTTTAGAAACTAGATTTGGTACATACGAAGACTCATATCAGAACCTACCAGGTATACTTGAGGTGATCAAGGAAAGAAATCCTAAAACTTAAATCGATATTTGTGAGCGGCCCTCGCAGCGTTTCTCTGGGAAGATAGTGCTCAAGCGGACATTCTTTGCTTTCGGTGTATGTGTCAACGCGTTTAGACATTATCATCCGTTGTTATGTGTTGATGGGACATTCTTGACTGGAAAGTATAGAGGTCAGATATTGACTGACATAGGAGTTGATGGTAATAATCAGGTTCTTCCAGTAGCGCTCGCATTCATGGAGGGTGAGAATACAGAAAGGTGGCTCTGATTTCTAAGGAATGTGAAAGCTGGCGTCGTGGATCAGCGGCCTGGAGTTTATGTTATACATGATCAGCACCCCCGGGCTGTTGAAGGCGGTCGTGTAATTGCAGAAAGAAGCGGTGACGTCAACTTGGAGCAGAGAAATATACGGCTTTCGAGTGGTGGGTTTGTTCACGGAGCATCAGAGATGGGAGGATACACGGTAGGTTCCTGATGTCAGCAGACACAAGGGCGTAGGGCGACGACAAACAAGACATATAAAGAACGACATGGACGCTGCAGAAAGCGGGCATCGTGTGAAGAAATGCTCCGTTTGTAAGGAGACATGACACTCTTTCAAGTATTACCCAACAGTTCAGAAGCCATGACATTGTTGTACGGGTTTTGCATATGAAATTGTTAGCTCGCATGTCAATGTGATATGTCGAAGTCCTATATGTAATGCATGTATGGACATATGATGTGTAATGCATGTATGGATGTTGGATGTATTATTATCGCATTCTATTTGGTTCGAATTTGTATGTGTGATGCATGTATGGATTTCAAAGTTGTTAGCGTTTGTGGATTGTAATGTCTAGTTGCTTTGTTGTATTCAATTTCTATTTCTAATCACTGCATTCGGTTTTATTGTGCATTTAATTTTGTACTAACATTGTTTTATTCAATTACAGGTATAACGAACGACAGGGAGTATGAGCTTGACTCTAAACTTAGTTTCTTAAAAAAAATAATGTTTTTTATGATTTAAATAAGCCTGACTCTCTGGCAAATATAAATTTACTGAAGTATTCAGTCGCAATTTCAATCTGCGACAGAAACATTTGCGACAAACTGTCTATCGTAATTGTGAATTGCGACTGCTTTCTGTCGCTATTCCAAACTGCGACATATGTTTGTTGCATTTCAGAATTGCGACAGGGATGTCTCGCACTTTGGAAGTGCGACAGTGGCTAAATCTATTATTTTTTTCAGCATATTACTTCTGTAATTTTTTTTAAAAAATATATTATTTAAAACATTCTTTGTAGGTCCCCCTCTGACACACAGGAAGCTACGACTTTTCCTAACTCTAGTCTTCTCCGCTATGGCTCGGCTGCGATGTAGACCTGCGAGACCACCGGCTACAGTGGATATCGCATGTAGTAGGCATGGGACCACAATTAAAGTCTCATGCCTCGTAGTCATCCGATCAAGACAATTAGCGATTCAAAGTTTTCAACAGTGTGATGCTAAGTGTCTTTTGCTCGAGAATACTTGCTATTTTCGCGAATTGTTGTCATTTTGACCACCTTATCCGTTTACAGGTACTTATCACCTCATACTTCTCATGCCATTCTCAACAAGATAGTTTTATTTTTCGCTTCAAGAAAGACCACATCGAACTTTTTTGCAGAATCGCAGATCTCGTGTTTCATCTATATGCAACTCTCTCACCTCCCATGAAACTCTCTCTATCTCTCTCTTCATAATTACCTTGCCATGTCACCAAACATGATGATGTGTCGTGTCATTTAATGAGAATGAAACTCCCACTAAGAATGGCCTCAGTGTATAATTTCTAATTTTGCAGTCATTAGTTTCTATAAACAAAACAAGAGACAATATGTTTCAGGATTAGTGATTTTTGCATCTAATACGGTCACACGCCTCCTCTGTATATACATACTTATGTATACATACAAATATGTGTGTATAAATATAGGAAAATGGTTTCGTTCTCTTGGGAATATGTACTTCCACTCTAAATATATCGCTTAAATGATGTCGTTATATATCTTTATCCTTCTGGGCATATTCTAATACTGATTATAAGATACTCTAAAGTGAGTTATCACGGTCCACTCTTTTATATCATAATTTGTGTATATACTGCTTTTACATATAGAAAAGGGTATATACCAAAAAAATAAAGGGCTTCGATGAATTTTTTTCAACTCCTAGGAGTATGGAAAAGGCTTCATATATATATATAATAGTTCCATACTCCTGAGAGTACGTACTCCCACCTTCAATATACCGTTTAAATGATATTTATTATACCTCTTTATCGTTTTGAGTATGCTCTAATACTGATTATAAGATACTCCAAAGTGAGTTCTATGAAAAATTTTATTAAAGTCCACTATTTATAGCATAATTTGTTTATATATTCCTTTTACATATGTAAAAGGGAAAAAGGTATATAGCAAAAAATAAAGGGCTCGATATATTTTTTTCAATATATATATATATATATATATATATAATCAGAGTATGCATAGATATTGTACAAGTGGATTACAACCAACCCTGATACCAATCCCTATAATCAAGGATATATGGTTCGGTTATTAACAAATACAAGGATCCAACTATATACAGTTTACAGGATAATATCTTAACAGCCCCCTCAATCACACCTGAATGAAGATTGAAAGTGCACTCGAAGTCTTCTTATTGCCATACTAACAGTGGATTCGTGAAACCATCTGCAACTTGATCTTGTGAGGGAATAAATCGGATATCAAGAACTTTGCATGCAACATGCTCCCTGACAAAATGGAAATCCACTTCAATGTTCTTGTTCCTTGCATGGAAGACTGGACTTGCTGACAAGTATGTGACACCAAGATTATCACACCATAAGCATGCAGTCTGAGACTGAAAAACGCCAAGTTCACCAAGTAGCAATTTGTAGCATTCCAAATTTGAGTTTCTTTGTGTTTGAATTTCAAAATTTAACCAGTTGCAATTTGTTCGAATTAATTCCAGCTTAATCTGAAAACCCTAGCTACGCAATCGATTCTTGGCTTTCGTGCCGTTCACGCCTTCCCAGGCTATTTAAAGCCACCGCCGCACCCCTCCCAAGTTTCACCGCGTCACGCCGCCCACTTTGCCCCACTCCTCGCCGACTGGGACGCCGCCGTGTGCCCGCACACCCTCGCCGGAGTTCCTCCGCCATGCCCGGGACTTACGCCGCCGTTTTCTCCCTCTCCGGTGAGTCTCCGCCGTGGCTTTTGGTACCGCCGAGTTCGTGGCATCATCTTCTTTCTGATCCGCACCGTGTCGAGGTCGATCCGGTCCATCTCCGCCATTTGCCAAGTCTTCTTCCTCACGTCCGGCGGAGTAGCGCCGCCCCTTGTTGTCGGCCTTCTTCACGAACTCTCCACCGTCTGATCGGCCGCCGACGTCCCAGATCGTCCCACGTCGCTGCACCCACGCCCTCGCCTCGCCGCCATCCGATCGCCTGCCGACGGCTCAGAACGCGCCACGTCTCCCCAACTGCATCTTCAACACCCCGCCATTCGATCTGCGCCGAGCGGCCAGATGCGTGCCGCGTGGCCGAGCCGTGTCCGTCGCCTCGTCATTCACCACGTGGCCGCCCCGTGGCTGCCGCGTCATCGCCATGTATGCCCTAGCCTTCCGCGTGGCGTCCACATCAACGTGCCCCGCCACGTCGCCCAAGAGTCCCCTCGGTAAACCTAGTCCACCGTGAACCAAGCCACTGACATGTGGTCCCCACATGTCAGTCGGTATTCATTTTTCTATTTTCTGTCTTTTCCGGGAAATTTTGAAATCCAGCCAATCACAATCTGACACGTGTCACTTCTTTTGGTTTTTCTGATTTTCTCTCCCGAGAAACTTCCAAAGGCCCGTTCTCCTCCGTCCGAACTCCGATTCGAGTGATTCTAATTTCTAAATTCATCTAAATTCATGCTCTATCTGCCAGTGCCTTTATTTTTATTTTTGGATTTTATTTGAATTTGTTTATTTATTTTGTTCTCGTTTTACGTGTAGACGACGCAGTTGAAGCGCAGGCGAATCTTCCGGCAGAGGTAGAACTAGCGGGAGGCATTGAAGGCAAGTCTTCCTTGAACATGTTGATCCCAAATTTTATGAAAATATTATGTTGTTTTAAATTATGCATGCTTATTACTTTGAGTAACATACTTTAAATTCGGTTTTAAGGTTTAGCTAAATCCATGAATTGTTATGCCCTCATTGACATTAATCATGACAACCTTTGACACCCTAGGTAATATTAATCGCTGTAATTGATGATAACTAATAATGTAGTATGGGACGGTAGAATGGCTTAGTCCTGCTTAAGCGTTTCGGTATTTTGCCATTATGGAAAATCTTTTTAATCCCTGTTTAAACTGAATTATGAAATTATGGCAATTGGTATTGCTGGTATTATTTAATTGAAATAAAATGAAAATGGTTTGGACCGGGGCGGATGGATGTTTGGTGGGTGTGGGATGCACGAGATCTTGTATAGTGTTTGTTCCGCCCTAGTCAATTAAGGACCGAAGCGTGTGTTACCTTGGATAGAGCTTTACCGTACAACCACAAGTCTATATAGGTACGACCTGGCTAATTAATTTGTGCGTATCATTATTAGCTTCGTCATTGGGTTGAATGTGGGTGTCGGATGGAGACACTTGCAAGGCGCAAGAGGGGCTTCAGATCGGTGGATTTAACCTAACAATGGTGAAACCTTAGCGGGCGAAGTTGGTAGCGGTGTCGTACATTGTAAAGGCCTTGTCATGATCTCTCTGCCGACACACCAAAGTAAGTGTGTTAATTGCATGGCAACAAAAGTCGATCATGTCTTGTGGGTAAAGTGTATACACACTGCAGAGTTAAAACTACTTAAGTAGCCGTGCCCACGATCAAGGGCAGGCGAGGTACGCTAGCACATTGTAGATTTTATGGTTTTGGTTTTAAATGAAAATAATGTTTTGAAAAAACCGTGAGTGGATGGAACTCTCGGGTTTTGGTTTGGCGGTTGGAGCCAATCGGGTGGTTGGAACATATGTCATTGTTATATATCAAATTCAATTATTATTTTACTTACTTTTTGTCAAATATTGCTTTATGAAATTACTATTGGTATTTCAAGTTAAATTCTGCTTATTGCAAATGAACCATATTATGCCTTCAATTGTTCAAATTTTGCATATAGTTATCATGCATTATGTTTCCAAGACTTATGAGTACTTGTGTACTCACCCTTGCAACATCCCAATTTTTCCCAGAGGAGTTTGTTGAAGCTGAAGGTGATTATGAGTTCTATGCGTGTGGATTTGATGAAGGCGATCCGGACTACTAGGGCGCGTACCCTAGTCGATTGCCTGTTGGGCATATGGATGGGCTCATACTGCTACTACTGTTTTATTTCCGCTGCTTCTTACTGAGCTTAAGCCATAAGGCTTGTTTACTTGTAATAATGTGGTTACAAAGCTATCTCCTTTTTGCTTAATTATTGTTATCTGCTTCGTGATATGACTGTGTTATCATCACTGTTTCCACTGTGTGTGCTAGCTTTTCATGAACTAGCACGGGTAAACACAGAGAGTTCGAATTTGGAAATCCGGTCCCGACACAATTGTACCTAGACAATCTCTGCCAAAGCATTAGCAAGAGCTTTATATTTAGCTTCAGTGCTACATCATGAGACTGTCACTTGCTTGCAAGCACTCCATGAGATCAAGTTGGATCCAAAGAAAATAACAAATCAACCTATAGACTTCTGGTCATCCAGACACCCCGCCCAATCAACGTCTGTGAAGGCACTAACCAAGGTGGAGACGGATCTGTGAATCACCACGACAGTTGATGCAGTGTGATTAAGTTACCATAGTATCCAGTTTATTGCCGTGCAATGCATGTTGGTAGGAGAATGTAGAAATTGGCACACCTTGTTAACAGAGTAAGCAATATTAGGACGTGTAAGGACTAAGTACTGAAGAGCACCAACCGTGCTTATGTATTTCGTTGCCTCATCAGAGCCCAATGGTTCCCCAACAGTGATGGAGAAATTGTCTGTAGTAGACATGGGAGTAGTGGCATCTTTAAACTTCATCAAATCGACACACCGAAGAAGATCTTCTACATATTCTTTGAAAGAATGATACCGTCATCTAGTCACTTTACCTTGACCACAAGAAAGAAATGTAAGTCACCAAGATCCTTCAAAGCAAAATCATTTTGCAAGTCTTGTGGGAGAGTTTGGACAAACAAGTTGGAGGAGCTAGTGACAATAATATTATCAACATAGATAAAAACATAGAGCACTATTCCACCATTGTTGTAGATGAAGAGAGAGGTGTCGGCCCGTGACGAAACAAAGCCAAGCTCTTGTAGCTTGGAACCCACCCGAGCATACCATGCCCTCAGCACCTATTTCAATCCATACAAGGCCTTATGAAGCTTGCACACAAAATGCTGACGCTGTAGGTCCTTGTACTCGGGAGGTTGACACATAAACTTCCTCTTCCAGAACATCGTGTATAAACGCATTCTAAACATCCAATTGCCGCAAGTTCTAGCCACACGAAACGGGAAGGGAAAGAATCAGCCGGATGGTGCTAGGCTTGACGACAGGGCTAAATGTGTCTTCATAGTCAATGCCATTTCGCTATTTAAAACCTTTGGCCACCAGCTGAGCCTTCTATTAATCAAGGCTGCCATCCGCCTTGCATTTGATCTTATAGACCCACTTACAATCAATGATACTTTTACCGCAAGTTGGAGAAACAAGGCTCCATGTACCATTCTTTTACAATGCAGCAAACTCCTAGTCTGTGGCATGCTTCCAACAGGGATCATCAAGTGCCACAATGAGTGACTCTGGCTCAGTCATGGCATTACACGCATAGTGCATCAAGCCATCAATGAACTCCTGTGGCACACGAATATTGTTGTGGAGCTGATTGACCATCTTGTGCGTCCATCCAGGAGGTGCAGTAGGAGCCATGCCTGTGCCAGGAGGCAGGGCAGTAGTTGCACCGTGAGGCAAGGTAGCTACATCATCAGCCATGCCATCAAGCTCAAGTGCTAAGCGCATCCTAAGGCTTGTCGACAAGAGCACCAAGCACATCAACAGTGCCATGCACCAACACGCCAGAATGTGTAGTCAATCCTTGTGGCTGCACAAAAAACCAGGTGGTATAATAATGGTAGCAGGGTTATGCTTATTAGTCACAAGGCCATGATGAACACCCGAAAAAAGAAGTTGTTTGGACACAATGCGAGATAGCATTGAGCGAGGAGTTTGCAAAGGAAAAGACTCCATCAAAGACAACGTCCTGTGAGATGTAAACACATCCGGACTGAGGGTCAAGGCACTTGTAACCTTTATGGTGAGTATTATACCCAATGAGAACACATTTTCACGACCGAAACTAAAGCTTGCGAGCATTATAAGCGTGAAGATGTGTCCAACAAGCAGACCTAAAGACCTTTAAGGAGGCATAGTTCGGTTCACGGTTAAAGATTTTTGTGAGGGGTGTGGTGTTTTGTGTGATAGGGCTCAGCAACCGATTGATGAGATAGCTAACGGTACTAAAGGCTTCATCCCAAAGATTAAAATTGAGCAAATATATGGAACACATCAGCCTTACTTTTGAGAGGATATAACCAAGTGAACTTGCTAAAATCAACGATGAAACACATAATATTTAAAACGACCAACTAATGTGATGGTAGGACCCCATACATTGGAATAAACAAGTTCCAAAGGTGATATAGAGATTTCATGCGAAATAATGTAGGGCAAATGATGACTTTTGACCTGTTGACATGCATCACAGACCAACATATTATTTGACTTATTGGAATGGAAGATTATTCAACTGAAGGACATGACAAACTATGGAAGACGATGGGTGGCCGAGACGATTGTGCTATCTTTCATGGGTAAGTGTAGCGGTGGAGTAGGCATGCTTGGTGGATGCGTCTGTAGGACTCGACATAAGCAGATACAATCCACCTCTATATTCCTCGTGAAGAAGAATTCTCCTCGTTGCCCGATCCTTAACAAGAAAATAGTTAGGATGATACTTAAGAAACATGTTGTCAGAGGCTAAGCGATGCACATAGACAAGATTTTTCATGGCATTGGGAACATGGAGAATAATTTTCAAAGAAAGATCTTGAACCGCGGTATTAATTATAGAGTGGCTAATGTGGCTAATAAACATACCTGCACCATTGGTCGTGCGCACTTGATCGCGGTTGTGATGCTTGTAACGAACCGTCAGCTTCTTGAGCTCACCAGTAATGTAGTCATGGCCAAACGAGCGACACGTCCTGGCCCGACCCGTTAAACGGGTGGCACAACCCATTTTGGCCTAGCTACTAAATGGGCCGTGTCGTGCTGGCCCATAGGCCGGGGAGGTGTCCCAAGCACGACATGTGAGGTTAACAGGCCGTGCTGTGCCGACACGGGTCTAATGGGCCGAAACAGGCCAGATTGGTCCGTTAGCGCCAAAAAATTAGAAAAAAGTTAGAAAATTAGAATAATAGAATAGTATGAAAAAATGTAGAAAATATAAAAAATTAAAAAATAGGAAAATTTTAAAGTAATTAGAAAAACTCGAAGAATGCAGAAAACTTTTTAATATATATATATATATATATTAAGAAAAAGCTAAAATATGAGATAAATTCTAAAATGAGACAAATAATTAAAATTAAATAATGAGCTTTATTGGTATTTGGTTGCCTCGTAAAAAACTTTGCCAAGTAAAAACTCAACACGAGAAAATCTTGGCAAAGAAAAAAGTGTACAACCTATAGCTGAGTGATACAGAAAAAGTAAAGATTACAATTATTCTTCCTCATTATCTAGATATAGATTTTCAAACGTCTTTGCCAGCTCAGCATTTTTTGTAGTATGTTGAGCTCATTGATTAGCTTATTCCCAATCCTTCACAGTGAGAAGTATTTCCACCATCTCACTTATCAGATTTGTTCTTCTCTCCTCGATTATTCTTCAGATAGACTGAAAGCAAAATCCAAAGAAATCGTGGATACATGAAACACATCTTGTGCTAATATGGAAAGCACCGGATATGTTATATTGTGTACTAGATTTGTTATCTTGTGCTCGTGCTCAGGGGTGAATCTACTGTGGGGCTTACTGGGGCTCCAGCCCCACCTCCGGTCACCGGAACCGCCCCCCCAATCCTAGTATCCCCCACGCGAGTTGAGCAGAGGAGCCATGGCGGCGGCTGAGACTAGGAGTTTAGGAATCGGGAGGAAGAAGAAAGCAATAGCTAGTGGACTGGGACCGGGAGTTTAGGAATCGGGAGGAAGAAGAAAGCAATCGCACATGGACCAGAGTCGAGGAGGGGTGCCAACAACAAGATGGTGACACCGGTTACCCACCTGCCCCAGATGGTGGTGCTCTGTGAGCAGTGCCACGAGGAGTTCGACGAGGCTGCAGTGGCGGCGATTGGGCCCTCGATGAGCGGCCTCGTCTCCAAATGGTGTCCCAAGGATCGGGTAATAAATGTAGCACCTGTACCTTCTACTCTTACTCATGTTGCTCCTCCACTTCCTTCCTCCTGTTGTTCAATCGTCCGTTAGATTCAGTGCATTTGGGCCTCTAGAGGATTCATAGGCTTGTGATTAGCAATATGCTTAGTTGTTTAGCCTAAAATAAAGGAAAATAGGGGCAGCTACTTTTTGGGATAAGTAGGTATGGTACCCGCAAATTTAGTAGTATATTTTATCATTTTTTTTACGGATTACGATTTGATCACAACAATTTCAAATGTAATGGGTTTCTGAAGTAATAAAGATTATTAAAACAGATTTGTGCAGCAAGTTAGTAGATGATTGGTTTAATGACTTGAAGGAGTGTTACATTTAGAAAAAGATATTTAGAAGCCTCGTGTCGGGACCCAGATTTCCAAATCCGACCCCTTTGAGTATAACCGTGCTAGTCCAGGAATAGCTAGCACACCCAGCAAGCACAGTGATGATAACATAGTCATATCACAAAGTAAACAACAGTAATTAAGTAAAAGGGAAATAGCATTGTAAACACATTATTACAAGTAACAAGCCTTATGGCTTAAGTTGGTGAGTAGCAGCGGAAATTAAACAGTAGCAACAAAAAGAGCCAATCCATATGCCCACTGGCAATCGACTGGGATACGCGCCCTAGTAGTCCAGATCGCCTTCATCGAATCCACACGCATAGAATTCATAATCACCTTCAACTTCAGGATACTCCTCTAGGGAAAATTTGGACGTTGCAAGGGTGAGTACACACCGTACTCCGCAAGTCTAGGAAACTTAATGCATGATAACTATATGCAAGGCTAACAATTGAAGGCATAATATGGTTCATTTGCGTAAAGCAGAATTTAACTTGAAATAACAATAGTAATTTCATAAAGCAATATTTGACAAACTGTAAATAAACAATAATTGAATTTGATGTATAACAATTTCATAGGTTCCAACCACCCAATTGGCTCCAACCGCCAACCCAAAACCCGAGAGTTCCATCCACTCACGGTTTTTCAAAACCATTATTTTCATTTAAAACCAAAACCAGAAAATCTACAATGTGTTAGCGTACCTCGCCTGCCCTTGACCGTGGGCACGGCTACTCAAGTAGTTTTAACTCTGCAGAGATTGTACACTTTACCCACAAGAGATGATCGACTCTTATTGCTTAACTCACTTCCTTTGGTGTGTCGGCAGAGAGATCATGTCAAGGCCTTTACAATGTACGACACCGCTACCAACTTCGCCCGCTAAGGTTTCACCGCTGTTAGGGTTAAATCCACCCAGTATAGAAGCCCCCTCTTACGCCTTGCAAGTGTCTACCCGACACCCACATTCAACCCAATGGCGAAGCTAATAACGATATGCACAAATTACTTAGCCAGATCGTACCCATATAGACTTGTGGTTGTACGGTAAAGCTCGGTCCAAGGTAACACACGCTTCGGTTCTTAATTGACTAGGGCGGAACTAACACTTTACAAAATCTCGTGCAACCCGCACCCACCAAACAACCATCCGCCCCGGTCTAAACCATTTTCATTTTATTTCAATTAAATAATACCAGCAATACCAATTGCCATAATTTCACAATTAATTTTGAACAATGATTGAAAGAATTTCCATAATGGTAAGGTACCGAAGTATTTAAGCAAGACCGAGCAATTCTACCGTCCCATACCAAATTATTAATTATCATCAATTACAGTACTAAATTTTACCTAGGGTGTCAAGGTTGTCACGATTAATGTCAATGAGGGCATAACAAAGTTGGAATTTAGCTAAGCATTAAAACTGCATTTAAAGTACTTTACGCAAAATGATAAGCATGCATAGTTTAAAACAAAATATAATTTTCATAAAATTTAGGATCAATATGTTCAAGGAAGACTTGCCTTCAACGCCTCCCGCTGGTGCTACCTCCGCCGGATGATCCGCTTGCGCTTCAACTGCGTCGTCTACACGTAAAACGAGAATAAAATAAATGAAACAAATTCAAATAAAATCCAAAAATCAAAAGAAAGGTACTGGCAGATAGATCATGATTTTAGACGAAATTAGAAATTTGAATCACTCGAATCGGAGTTCGGACGGAGGAGAACGGGCCTTTGGAAGTTTCTCGGGAGAGAAAATCAAAAAAATTCATAGGAGGTGACACGTGTCGGCTTCTAATTGGCTGGATTTGGATTTTCGGGAAAATCAGGAAAAAAACGGAAATGAAATCCCACTGACGTGTGGGGACCACCCGTCAGTGGCTCGGTTCATGGTGAACCGGGTGCTCCGAAGGCTCACGGGCGACTGGCGGGCCACGCTGACGTGGGTGCCACGCAACGACTAGGACCGACGTGGCGATAAGGTGGCGCGGACGTGGCGATGATGTGGCGCCACGCGGTGTAGATCTAACGGCGGTTTGAGATCGGACTGCGGAGAACAGCGGTGCGGCGAGGTGGCTTACCGGGGATACGTGGCGTAGATCCGAGGCGTTGGAAGATGATCCGACGGCGGTGGAGTGAAGGCATGACCGATGGTGACGTGGCACGATCCGGTACACAGGAGGACGATCGGACGGCAGAGAACTCGCGAAGAAGACGACGGCGAGGTGGCGGTGCTATTCCACCGGAGTTGGAGAAGACAACGCAGAAGACGGCGGAGGAGAGGCGATTAGCGATCGGGTTTGAGTGGGTTAGGAAGGGTACGACGAGATGAACTCAATGGAACCAAAAAGCACGGCGGAAGCTCACCGGCGCCGAAGATACACGGCAGAGAAGGTCTCGGAAGGGCGGAGGAACTCCGGCGAGGGCGTGCGACTCAACGACGGTGTCCCAGCCGGCGAGAGGTGGGGCAACTTGGGCGGCGCGAGGTGGCAAACCTCGGAAGGTGTGCGGCAGCAGCTTATATAGCCTCGGGAGGCGAGAAAAGGGCACGGAAGCCAAGGCTCCCCGCGCGGCTAGGGTTTACGGGCGGCGGGGTAGCTCGGGGCGACGTGGCTCCATCGGGATCGCACACGCGGCGTTGATCGGGCGATGGAAAACACGGAACGAGGCACAGCCCTTGGATCGGGATCCAACGGCGAGGGAAGAAACGAGTTAGGGTTAGGGTTCGACGCTGAGGTGCGATGTGGCGGAGTATCGGCCGTCCACGCGGAGTTGATCGGACGGCACGCAGTGAAGGGCGACGCGACGAGTACAGAGCGTTTGATTAAGATCCGACGGACGAGATTGATGGAGGCTAGGGTTTGGGCGGGGACGGCGGGTTAGGCCGGGAAGTGGGCCGGGCGGCAGTGAATAGGAGCGGACCAAAAGTGAACAGGAGTGGGCCGGCCCGTGCGGAAGAGAGAGAAAAGGAAAAAGGATTTCCGAATTAATAAATTCCAAAAAAACCGAATAAAACAAATAAATTCAAACAAATAGCAAATAAATTCGAAAAATCTCCAAAAATACAGAAAAATTCCATGAAGCACAAGGAACCTAATAAAAACAAGAAATCTTTAATTTGAAGTATGGATTAATCAAATTAAATCCTTTTAAATTTTGAAAATTCAGATTAAGCTGAAATTAATTCAAATAAAAGCAACTAGTTCGATTTTGAAAATCCAGCACAAGGAAACTCAAATTTGGAATGTTACACCTCGATAATAAATGAATCATTTGACACTTTCAAGAAATGAAAAATCATAAAGTGAAATTGCGTCGTATGAATTTGGAATTTGGTTAGCAATAGATCGGTAGATGTACCATTAGTATGCTTGTTTTGAGTTAGAATTTCGATATAGGAGCCCCCTCTATTTTCATACTGGATTCGCCGCTGCTCGTGCTACCACTGCAAAATACTGAAGTCCTCCTCTTGCTGCTCTTGATAGTTGACAGTGTCGCTGTTAAGATAAGCAGCTAGCTCCCGACTACTTGATGTGTCCGCACTTGTCATTATTGTAGTCAAACTCCTTGAAGAAGAGTCACCTGCACCTATATCTTTCCCCACACAGTTTTCTTCTTACCTGTTGTGGGTGCTGGTGGAGGTCACTGTATGCAATCTCCAGCAAACTTTCAGTCATACTTATCATAAACTTGAGATAAGTTAGCGCAGATATTTGAAAAATAACTAGAATAATCGGTGCCTACCGCATCACTTAGAAGCGAGAGAACATTAGAGAATCCTTGAATGTTAGCTTTAGGATCTAAAATAAATACAAATGCATATAACATAGGAATTTCTTACCAATATTTTAAAAATTTTAGCTTTCATATCATAAACAACTTCACGCAAGATGTTATCATTTTCGTAGCTCCTTAAGTTGGTAGCAATTTCTAAAATATGATGCACAATTAAAGGAGAGGTTGCATAATAAATTCCAGATAAAACAACAGTGGATTTAAAAAAAAAGTTCTAAAAATGATAGCAAGTATTTAGCAATATACCAATGTTGCTCTGTAAGTAGCGGTTGACTATCCCGTGTAAGGCAATGTGTGTTAATAAAAACAGAAAATGTGCTCTCATAAGGTATGAGAGTCTTAACCATCAAGTAAAGTTTCATCTAACATGCATATCCAAACCAAACTTACGTGGACACACATTCATTGTAATATAATAAGTCTTATATGCTGCTACTCGTTGATTAGAATTATTTAAGAAAGATATTGTAGTGCGAAAAGGTTCAAGATACCGATTTTACCTCTTCAAACCAGATTTAACTATAAGATTAATAATATGGCAAGCACAACACTGATGTAATAAGAAAGATTCAGCATATGAATTGAAAAGTGGAGTAAGAATATTCATGGCAGAAGTATTTGCTGAAGCATTATATAATGTTATTGAAAATCTTATCAGTAAGGCCAAAATCTTTCGCAACTTTTACAATACAATCAACAATATTTTCACCAGTGTGTGCTACATCAATTAATTTGAATCCTATAATTCTCTTTTCTAGTTGCCATTTATTGTTTACATAATGAGCAACTACACTAAAGTAATTCTCTTTAGCTCTATCACTCCATAGATCAGACATCAAAGACACAGAAAAACTACAGGTACTAAATTGCTCTTTTAGCTTATTACGATAATTATTATAATATTTAATCAAATCTCTCGTTGTTGTATGTCTAGAAACTATAGAAAACTTAGGATATGAGCGGTCCTAATGTAGTTTTCAAACGTAACTGACTCACTAAAGTTTAAAGGAAGATCTTTAGAAGCGATTAAATGATAAAGAGATTCATGTGCTACCTTAGAATTGTAGTCCCAGTTACGTACCATACCATCGGGGTTGTACTGCAGTTGCGCCTGTCTCAATGCTCTCCTTGCTTTTTTCTACAGCTCTTAGTATGCCTCTTCAAGTGCCTTGTTTCACCTGAAGGTTTCGCAGTTAATTTGTGCTTACAATATTTACAAATAGCATATCTGCTCTGGACATCGTCTGATGTCTCAAAAACATGCTCGAAATCTTCCCAAACTCCCGATGTACCGCACCTTGATCATGACGCCCCGGTGCTTACCGATATAGTAGCACTTGTAGAGCTTGAGGATGGTACAGCTGTTACAGCTTCTTGAGCTTCATAGGATGCAAGAAGCTCCTCGGGTGAAATCCCGAAATCAGAAGCTGGGAAAGACGGAAAATCCCCATTCTCCACAAAGAAAATTGCAAGAAATAATTATGCTATTATTACTAAAATATGATTTATAATACTAACAAAATGAAAAATTAACTCACAATTATTACCTTGATTTCTTCACACAAGTCAGAAGCCGAATTTCGTGTGCGACGTGAAAAAAACTGATTTGTCGAAGGTTTATAGTAGCCTATAGATTCGCCGACGAGTCCTAGCCGCGTTTTTCTAAAAAAGACACCAATTCGTCGAAGGGTTATAACAGTCCATGGATTCATCAACGGGTCCTACCGACCTATTTTTTTTAAAAAAATACAAAAACCGAAAATACGACCAATTTTCTTAAGTCGCAGGTGGAGAACGGACGTACCACCACCAACTCTTAATTAGAATTAGTAGAGATAGAGATAACAAATTTATTTAGTCGTGTCATGCATGATCGTGCGTATGCTGCTGGCCGGCCAGAATGAAGTCCATACGTGATTAGATAAAAAGAAAAGATGATCTTATCTACACATGTAAGTAAATATTTAATGGAAAGGATGCATATGACAACTCAAAGGCACATGGTAACTCAGAAGCTATGTGCGTGCAGTATATGGAAAAAGAATCGACAGTGTAGTATTTGGAAATAAAATTGGCTGATTGAGATAAGAGTCTGATATACCGCAGATCACGTATGCATGCATATTCAACTGAATTAAAATTTTCTCCGTTTGCCAATGTATGAAAGATCAGTACAATGACGGTTTCGTAGGTATGCCCGGAGGGATCTTATCTACACATGCAAGTAAATATTTAATGGAAATGATGCATATGACAACTCAAAGGCACATGATAGTTTAGAAGCTGTATACGTGCAGTATATGAAAGAATCGGTCATGCAATATTTGGAAATAGAATCGGTTGATTGAGATAATAGTCTGATATGTCATAGATTACGCTTGCATGCATATCTAACCGAATTAAAAATTTCTCTATTTGTCAATGTATAGATGATCAGAACAATGATATTTCATGGATATACTCAGAGAAAAAAAACAGATCATCACCACTAATTTGTAATTAGAAGTAGTAGAGATAAAGAATCGTCTAGGACAGAACGTGGACCCCAAACCCCACTAACCCAACTTGCCAGGTGGGACAAAAGTCCTGGGCGATGTATCATTTCAGTTGGTGGGTCCGTCCGTTTCCGTGCACACGCGGCACCGCACGCCCAGTCTCGTCAAGCCACTCTTTTCCCGTAAGTACACCAAGACCTAAGTCACACCCTTTGAGTGACACCACGGGCCCACAACACAAGTGCACAGCGTGTAAAGATGTGGGTGAAGATTGCGGTGATCTCCTGTTCCCATTTCCCATTTGCAGCATGGCCCCCATCGCGGTGGAGTACGAGGCCGCCGACCACCGCACGCCGCCGCGGGCTGCCGGAGCTAGAGGAGACGGCGGCGGGAGTGGTGGCGGAGGCAATGGGGCCGCTGAGGCGGTGATCGACGTCAGCAGCAGCGAAACCGAATCGGACTCCGGCGGCGGGAAGAGGCCTCGTTGGGCCGCGGGCCGGGGCGGCCGGGCGGAGAAGAGGGCTAGGGTGTCGGTGGCCGCTGCCGCTGTGCCATCCGGCTTCCTCGACCCTCTTCCGCCGACGCGGCTGCCCCAGCCGGCGGCGAGGAGCGTGACGAAGCAGTTCTGGAAGGCCGGGGACTACGACGGCAAGCGGCAGCTGCTCGGGAGCCACCCGGCGCAGCATTCTGGTACCGTTCATCAACGAAGCTTATAGTGCTACCTTTATCACCATTGCTTCAGATTGGTAGAAATAGAATGGTTGCAACTTTACAATGGCAGGCCGGTTTAGAAAATGCAGGAGCACTGGACGTCTGGACTGCAGATTGGTCCTTTATTTAAGAAAAAGGAGAGAAAAAATGTCCTAGCTAGTCTACTTTTTTTGTTCATACGCGTGTGTAGATTTGTGAATCAAGTTACAGAATCCATGTGCTAATTAGGCAGTGCCAAGAATTTGCATACAGAGTAAGGGTGTGTTTGGAGCTGTTGGTATATTAAGAGAGTTTAGATGTGTCATCTTGTTTACATTTTAGACTAAAAATATAAACTTAATTCACTTTATTTTAGCCTGCAAGTTTTAGATCTGAGATGAAGCTGGGATCTAGAACTCTACCAAACAGGGTCCAAGAGTAGGAAACTTGGAGGCATCCGCTTTTCTTGGATATTCTGCGTCTGAGAAGTTTTGATTGGAACCTTGGTGTTCTGTTTCTTGAATGCTCAGTGTGGAAACTTATTTTTTATTATGCTATTTTACGCCCGCTCGTATGAATTTTCTGCTGTTATTTCATTTGCTTTGTTTGGTTTTGCTCTCTGAAGTTGTTCTACGATTCCTATTGTCAGATTCAGGAATGGAACATGTTCGCGTTCATCCTAGATTTCTACACTCGAATGCGACGAGCCACAAGTGGGCCCTGGGTGGTACGGTCTGACTCCCCATTTCACTTGTCTTCTAAATGCATGCCCAAGGGTCGCATTCATTTTTTAACCTTGGTATGTTCTGCTTATGTATATTCTTATTAACGTGTCAGCTTTCGCCGAGCTGCTGGACAACTCTTTTGATGAAGTATGCTTGACTGAAATAGAGCATTGTTCTAGTTTACCATGTCAATTCCTTGTGTGCTTACTCAGCGGTGTTTCTCTGCAAGATTGGAAATGGAGCCAGCTATGTGAACATTGACATGCTGGAAAATAAGAAAGATGGAGCTCGAATGCTGCTTGTTGAAGGTGTGAAAAACTGTCTCACTTTGCATGGTTATGTAGAGTGATTTGGCATGCCACATAATCTGATCTCAAACGCTTTGGATTAGAAGAGCATTATTGGCCTGTGACAATATTGAAAAATGAATGCCTTTTTCTTCTGCTCATGCTAAATCTCAGTGCATGTTATATGTTAGAGTTGATTTTGTAGCATGTTTGCTCTATATAATTCCGAAGTAAGCCATAGGATCATGGCCATTTGTTTTTGATAGAAATAGTAGGGAAGTGCCCTATTGAAGATTAGAAATGTAATCAATATTGCTTATAAATGTGTATCGCATATGTGAGGTTACTTTTGTGTTAATTTGTTGCATAGATGATGGTGGCGGGATGAACCCAGATAAAATGCGGCATTGCATGTCCTTGGGTTATTCAGTAAAGAGCAAAGTCAAAAATACCATTGGACAGTGTAAGTTTGGAACGGGAGCTATTTAGCCAAATGAAATATCGTTGCTCTGAATCCACATTTTTTTATCCGTTCGTCAGGACACAAGAGATTCAATTTGCTTAATTTGCTCTTTTGCAGATGGAAATGGTTTCAAGACAAGTACGATGAGACTTGGTGCTGATGTCTTAGTCTTCTCACGTAGTCGTGGTAATGAAGAAAGAAGGTTGTCTTCTATTATCTTGAATACTGCAATCTGTATGTAATCAGTGGATTTTGCGATCATTTTCCTCATAACTTCTCACTCTGTTCAACAACATATGACATGTTAGAATACGTGCTGTCAAACTTGTTTAAATTTGACAACAAATACATACAAAAATAGTTAGATTGATCGTTTGAAAATCACTATTAGATTTGTCATGATTCATGCGAAATGCTTTGACAGTACAGTATTTTAATTAATTTGCTTTGCTAACACATGACTATGATAATTGATTGTCAAACTTACATATTATAGACCATGTCATTGTCCAAAATGCCACATAATTTTTTTAAGAGAGGGTGTATGTATATATGTTCAAGCTAAGTTTATCCAAAATACACCAGTATCTGAGTCGCTACACCAGTTCCCTGGTGAGCTTGGTGGTAACTCCAAATTGGTGATCAAAACCATGTATCAGTTCGTGAGTACTTTCCACTGCAAGTAGTTGATAAATCATCACTGGTGTTTTGCTAGTGTAATATTTAGTTCCAGCCAATTATTTTTAACCAGTGTTAAGTTGGAACGGTACGTGGTGCTGTTTAATATGTGATGCATCCATAATCCCTGAATCTAGGAACTCATCTTTCTATGTTGAAGTGAAAGTACTTATTTAAATGGAGATTGAGATCGAAGAGTTGAAACAAAATTATTTATTTAAGTGGATATTAATACTAAAGAGTCGAAGTAATACTATTTATTTAAAGGCAAAATTGGTTCATCGACACTCCACTTGGATGGCATTTGCTGAAACACACTGCATAATCATGATTTGGCTCAAGGACACTACAAAATTGTGGTCATTTGCCAAAACACACTCTGGCCATTAAAATATACTAGCCATATGCCCGTGCGTTGCAATGGAAACTCAATTTGCGATAAAAAGTTTATTTGCAAAGAGCACTAACAGTGGTAAAGGTGGGTAATTAAAGAGCAGTGGCAAAGGTGGGTAATTTTGATGAAATGGCGTAGGCAAAGATGGGTAATTAAAGAGCAGTGGCAAAGGTGGGTAATTTTGATAAAGTGACGCGGGCAAAGGTGGGTAACTAAAGAGTAGTGGCAAATGTGGGTAATTTTGATGAAGTGACGTGGGAAGAAACTCTCACTTTATATAGTAGAGACTATTTTGAATTTTAGGAGAGAGAGAGAAGGGGATAAAAAGTCTCCTTTTCCTTGGAAATAAACTGAGCCCATCTGTGTGGCATGTGTGTGGGCATTGAGATGTGTGCTTAGTTTATTCCCAAGGGCAAAAGTGACTTTTTACTGCCCTTCTCGTGAATACTATTTTAATGGCCAGATTGTGTTCTGGCAAATGACTTAATTTTGTAGTGTCTCTGAGCCAAATGACAATTATAAAGTGTGTTTCAGTAAATGCCATCAAAGTGGAATGTCTAAGAGCCAATTTTGCCTAAATGAAGATTTGAATTGTAGATTTGAAGTAAAACTATTTATTTAAGTGGAGATTATAATTGTATTTATTTATTCAAGAGAAGAAACAATGCAACTAGATTCATAACTGTGATATTTTTTAAGTTTTGTTGCTATAGTTCTGTAATTCTAGAGTCCTCTTTTTTCTGCCTTATATGTTAGATACTGATTAGATACTTGGATCCACCCTATTGTCTGACATAGTAGCACTTCGTTGTTCAGTTAACACTTAATGCTCGTTGTAACAAATTACCATGTCTTTTTTGTAATAATGGCGCACATAATATTTGTTCATCATCTAGGGACAAGGGATATACAATTGTGTAACCGTAGCTGTAACAGAGCATACAAACTGTAATGAGTTATTTCCTGCTAACTGCAATTCTAATAAACTATTTCGATAATGGTTAGTGAATAGTAGATTCTTTCCCATTATGCGATTACATTTGAATTCTGACTGAGTTATGTTTCTGTACATGATTGCTTTGATTTTTTTTCTTGCACAAGATGCTAATAATCCTTTTTCCCCATCCCTTTGCTGGCATAAAAGGCTTACACAAAGCATTGGCATGCTATCTTACACCTTTCTGAGGAGCACCGGTAAAGATGAAATCATTGTTCCAATGGTAAGCTCGATTTCATTTTTGCTTTCTTTGTGACAACTGTTACCATTTAATGAACCGATTCTTTAGACAATACTTGAGTTAGGTGATTGGGTTTCTCTTGTAAGAATAAATCCACTGGAAAATGTTGTATGTCATATATCTCTTTGTTGAGCTAAAATTATAGTTTTTGGCTTTCTCAAGGCTTTATTAATTATTTATCTGACACGTTATTTAGTGTATTTCTTTATTTCTTTGAATTATTAAAATGGAGAGTTGAACACGAGTTTGCCCTGATGCTTGTATAAAACTTGCAGATTGATTATGAAGAAGGACAAGTTTGGAAAAGGATGGTGCGGACAACATTGGTTGACTGGTATACAAGTTTAGAGACAATAATACAATGGTCTCCTTATTCCACTGAAGCAGAACTTCTTCAACAGGTATAGCTTTTATTATTTTATACCATTTTTTTATGACTGGAGGTACAGCTGTATTTTTCAGCTTGTTTGAAGCTTCAAATTGTCATGGCATCTACTTTGCAGAATAAGGGAAAGACCGCAAACTTTGCAAACTTAGCTATAGATCACTTACATTTCATAACTAAAATGATACGTGCATGTGGCAAGACCAAGTTACTATTAGATTACTAGAAAAGGAATCAGGAAATTTTACCATGCATTCTGACTTAGGGTGTATTTGAAAAGAAGTACTAGTTGTCATTGTTTGTGTGTGTGTATTTTCTGTTCTTGCCTCATTTTAGCATTGAAAATTTTCTCTACACTTCAATTACATTGTGTGCATAATATTTTTTTTAATTCATGTTCTTAATGGCTATATGGTATTGCAGTTTAGCTCAATTAAAGAAGAAGGAACTCGAATCGTTATTTACAATCTGTGGGAGGATGAACAGGGAGAGTTGGAGCTTGATTTTGATGCTGATGTAAATGTAAGTGACAACTAATAACTAGTAAGATCTTATTGCCATCAACAGAAAATGTGGCTAATTATGACTTTTAGTGATGTTTGTGATGGCAGGATATTCAAATTAAAGGTGCTAATCGAGATCAGAAAAACATCCAGATGGCAAAGCAGTTTCCAAATTCGAAACATTTTTTTACGTATAGATATTCTCTAAGGGTAGGTTTGAGATATACCTGTCTGTTTGTGCCAAAGCAACTGTTGCTTTTGTATTCAATGGGAACAGAACAATTATTATAGCTCTATATCATAATTAATATAATAACTGCTGTTCCACAAGGATACTGATTATTTGCTCCATTGTACTGCCAGCTGCTAATCCACAAATGCAATGAAGAATTTACTGCAATAGAAAAGACAATAGAAAAACTTCATATGAAGGAACACAACATGCACTGGAATGGTTGTCACAATTCTATAAACACTAAAGTGGCTAGATGATATTTCAAAAAGAGGACCTGTCTGATATATGTTAAAACTTAATTTGCTTGTTTTGTGCAGAGTTATGCATCAATTTTATATCTCCGAGTCCCATACATCTTTCGAATGATCTTACGGGGAGAACAGATTGAACACCATAACATTATCGATGATATGATGCTAAAGAACCAGGTTACTTATAAGCCAGTGATGAGTAATGAGTGTCCAAAGGATACTGATGTAAAAACTATGATCTTTTGTACCCACGATTTCCTGTGTAATGACGTATCAGCATTGATCTAATAATATTTTTTTCCTCTCATCTTTTGCGTGCCAGATGGTGGCTAATGTTATAATTGGTTTTGTTAAAGATGCAAAACATCATATTAACATTCAAGGATTTAATCTTTACCACAAGAACCGCCTAATAAAGGTATTCACTAACTTTTGCCATATATATGTGTTTTGGTAATGAAAATAATTTCTTTTTTGTTTCCAGCTTCCAACATGAGTCTTCTGGTGTGCATATTTAGTTACAAATGTAATATTTAATACAAAGTTCATACGTTATTCGTTTATGCATGTTAGGTAAATAGGTAGCATTGTGTTCCTTGCTTAAATGCCAATATTATAAACTGATTTTTCTTTTGTTTATTGTCTTACTTCTTAGTATGTAGCGAACTGGCACTTGCTCTACTATCTCTTGCAATGGTATAAATATACCTTTCAACTGAATGCTTCTTGTTCTAAGCATGCTCATATGACTGTATTACGTAAATATTTCTGTCGAACTGAAAGTCTATTTATGGATTTTATTTATTTATTTATTTATCATATGAGAAATATATTTATTTCTTTTAGCCTTTCTGGAGAGTATGGACTCTTCCTGGATGTCAAGGCCGTGGTATTATAGGTAAGGAATCATGCATGTCATGTGTCTCTTTTTAGGGTTTTTTTTTCAACCATTAGGAATGGTGATTGTTCTTGTATGCAGGTGTACTTGAAGTGAACTTTGTAGAGCCAGCTCATGATAAGCAGGACTTTGAACGCACAAATAGTCTCTCAAGACTTGAAGCACGATTAATTGTAATTCAGAAAAAATACTGGTTTGTCTTTTTTTTTAATCATTTGGCAATGTGATTTTGTGGTCATTTGGCACCCCAGTTTATTGGAAGGAGAAATTGTATCATCCTGAAATACATTTTTCTTGTTCAGGTCAGATAATTGCCATAGAATAGGTTATGGTGGCAATCATGGTAACAGAAATTCCGGGACAGGAGGTAGAGGTATGTAGGGGTCTCCATTTGGTTTATTTGGGCGATTCAGTTTGGTAAATGCAATTTTTTATCATCAGGTAATACAGAATCACATGACCAAATTGGTTTGGAAAGCAAAGCCTTGAAGCCAAGCATACCTTATAAAACTAGAAACTGAATTGGCTTTCTATCTATTCAGTTGATATCAAAGGAACATCAAATGATCAGCATATGCTAATGACCAAACATTCTGTGTTACAAACTGATGACTTCATATTATGTTTTGATCTGAAGTTATCATGCATGTCACTGATTACTCAGCGATGCATGCTACAATAGCCTAATATAAAATACAAATTGTTCTGGAAAAAATAATATAAAATATAAAATATGTAGAAAATCATTATCATCCCTCAAAAACATAGTATCAACAACTTAGCATTATGTACCAGCATTAATATGCATCACCAAGATCAAGTCACAATGGTGTTCACTTCCTTTGTCCTGAAACGGGAACCACATTAAGTGTCGAGTTATGTTGTTTCAAGAACATCACAGAATTACCAAAGTGGGATTAACCGCATAATTTAGTTTATTTTGGTGTATCGAACACTTGTCCTTCCATTGAGGAAATATGTTTGACACACAGGGTTAAATATGTAAATTATATAGTTGACACAGTGACTTTTGTTTGGTTAAGCATGTAGTTTTTTTGGTTGGGATAAGAGAGTTCACCTGAGGATAATCCACACACAGGGCTGTCATCATATCAATCTGTGGAAGGCTGTGGAAAGCCAAATTATTTGCCAAGGTACCAAGGTGCCGAAAGATCATATTCTGGATTAAGTAATAAGAATTGGAAAACAAGAACCCCATCCCTGGAGATGAACAGGCAATTCTCTTCAAGAACAATAGCTCAGCAGACAGCTGAGAAGCCCGCAAGGACTGTAAGATCTGCGAAACCAGTACTGCATGGTCTGTCATGTACAAGTGATGACAGTGATACTGAGGTTGCAGGCACCCCATCAAGATCAACCTCTCATATCCTAAAGACACCTGAAAGAACTTTTCACTACAAGAATACTAGTTTGCCTTCACCTCCATCCAGTAGAGTGACAAGAAATGAAAGTCCGACAACCAGATCCAAGTCCAAGGTAATTCTGCTTCCCTATTTTGTAATAAATTTATTTATTTTTGTTTCAATTATACTTGGTTGTATACTTCTATGTTCATTTACAAGTGACCATTAAATAAACCATGTCCTGCACCTACACAACAATCTACCTGCTTAACACATGCTACATATCACAAAGCCTAGACTTATGCTTTTATAGTTCTCGGCCTTCTTTGTTTATCTAGGTGTCTTACTGCTCGGATTCGGCACAATAGGAAGCAATGCAGTTTGTAGTCTGTACAGCTTTGCTCAGTATGGGAAAAAAAAGAACAAAGCAAATAATAAGGCCATATTTTCTTTTACAGCCAATAAATATATAGGACAGAAAAAATAGTTTAAACTTTGGATAGTCTCAGGTCTTGCTTATGTCCATAGTTTACCTTGAGCAAATTCTTTATATGCCACCAAATAACTTTCTATTCCATGATATGCTATTGAATAAGTCCCCTAATTCCTTCTATGCCATCGATTTGCGAAAGTGGTGCCCTCCAAGCCGTCGCTGTTAGGGCCACGTTAATTAGCTGCTGTTAACACCATGCAAAGGCCATTGTTCCCATGTGAGCAGGTGGGTACGAGAAGTGAGATTTATTTTTAATGCCATCGTGAAACAAGTGTGTACTATTCTGAATCAAGCTACTGACAAAAGAACTGCGAACAATGGCAGCATAGCAGATAGCATCTCAAGATGACAATGCAATATGTAATTTATTGAATATGCAAGAGATTGATGAACACAACTTCGTAAATATACATTTGAAGATCAAATCGAACTAGAGACAAATAAATTACCGATGGTTAGATAAATAAATCTTTTTACATTGTTGGAACATTCCCTGTCCCAAAAAAAATAATGTTGGAACATACCTCTGTGAATGTGATGCCCTAAACTGGGCGAATTTGTAGTCTCGCTTGAATTCATGAGCTCTATGTGGTCTGCATGTAACACCCCATCAAAACCAATTGCCTAGGATGTCACCACTCACCCCTACCACTTTTCCCTCTAAAATTAAACCACTTTACCAATAATATTTATAGCAATTCCCTAACAATAATTTCTCAAAAAAAAAAGATACAAGGATAAATAGAGACTGAATAACAACAAATAGAATAAATAGCATGTCAACCTATTGGAGGATTATCTGCTCAAATCTCAAGGTTAGTAACATGGTATCAGAGCAGAAATTAGGGTTAGGATTAGGGTTAACCTAATCCCTAATCAACCCACGATTCAATCGAGCGCCGTCATCTTGTCTTCATCTGTGTCGCATTCGTCCGCTGGCGCCTCGTCTTCATTTGCGTCGCCAATCCGCGATTGTCTTCTGCGTCGCCCGTTCGCGCCTCACCTTCGTCCGCGACGCCCGTTCACGCCGCCGTCACTCGTCCGCGACGTCGCCCGTTCGTGTCCTGGTGCGTCGTTCGTGGCGGCGCCTGGTGTTTGCGTTGCCCGTCCACACCGCCATCCGCGCCATCGCCGACCACGCCGCCGTCCGGTCGCGTCGCCGTCGCGTCGTGTGCTCGCGTCGCCCATCCGTGCCACTATCCACTCCGTCGCTCGTCCGTGCCGTGTGCCAGCCACCACCCATCCGGTTATCTTATTTTCTTTCAAAATGTCACATCTCAATGCAATTGCTATCAATATCACTCTTGATGGTCAAAATTATCGGGAATGGGCATTTTCTGTGGAGACTGCATTGCGGGGTTATGGTTTAGCTTTTCACTTGACTAATGATCCATCTGCACTTAAGACTGATGGTAGTAATGCTACTGAACTCAAAACTTGGGAAATCAACGATGGAAAAGTGATGGCTGCCATTGTCAACAGTGTTAATTGTTAAGCAATCTATGATTATGAGTCTTGCTCCCTTTAAGAAAGCCAACGCAATGTGGTCCTACTTGCAGCAGCGTTATGTTCAGGACAGTGGTGCTCTTCTTCATACTCTCATGTAAATAATTCATTCAATTGAGCAGAATGACATGACCACTGATGAGTACAATTCTGCCTTTGAAAGTATAATGGGACCATTGCTCTCTATGGTACCTCAGTGCACAGCAGATGGGTGTCCAACACACAAATTCATTGAAAAGTTTCTTACATATCGTTTTGTCATGGGAGTAAGGGCTGATTTTGAGTACATTCGTACACGGTTGCTTCATAATTCTTCTACTGTAACCATGGCACAAGCTATGTCTGTTAGCAATATGACAGTACCTCACAGTGTGCTAGCGGCTTCTCATAAGTTCAGTACATCTAGAGGAAAATCTTCAGAGCCTTGTGAGTATTGTCAGAAGACTGGTCATCGTTCAGAACATTGTTTTGCTAAATATCCAGAGAAGTTGGCTGATACCGTGCCCGTCGTGCTGCTCGTGGGCGCGGTACACCTTCCACCACTAGCGGCTCTGTGTTTGTTGCTGCTGTCTCACCCGTTGGTGATCCTAAGTCGTCTTGGGTTTTGGATTCGGGGGCTTGTTGTGTCGCAGCAACTACCCCATTTCACAGTGGCTGCAGCAGAAGTGCAGCACGCGCATGCAGGTGGGTGAGCGGGCCGGTTGGACGACACGATCAACGACGGCTGCTGCTCTGTTGCATGCATGCACAGAAAAAAAAATGGTGACGGCGCTAGGTACCTCGGTATTTGAGCAACATTATAAATAGGATTCCAAATTAGGGTTGAGGTTAGAAGTATTTAGCCTACTGATGGCGCATTGGGCCCAAGTTACACTAATTAATTGATATAATTTTATTAACTCCCATATAAATTTTTGGGATGTTACACCACATCTGAGTACTCGATGAATTGTCGCAACGACTCACTCCTATGGATCAAGCTCGATCCCTTCAGGCAAGACACTAGATTTTCTTGTGCCGCCGAATTGATAGAGTCCAAGCATGCACGGAGGATGGAATCGAAGACGGCCGTAGATAGCATGGCGTTGATTGCATCGCCACTGCCCAGCAGTGGGGCAAGAGCATGGTCTAGGCATGCAACGAGCCTCATGTTGCCTTCCGCGAGTGTCGCATGCTTCTGGAGTAGTGTGACGGCCATGGCGCCCTTCACGTCGAGCGCAGCTTGGAGGCAGTTTACCGCAACGTCCAATGACTAAACCATCCGGTGAGCTTGTAATGAATTGTTTGAGCTCGAACAGCCATCGAAGGTGCAACACAACATTGCCGCCTCTAGGAGGAGCGTCTAGTGTGTCATGCCATCTGGAATTGGCTCTTTGTAGGATTTGGGGACGGGGGTGATGACTGCATAAGTGGCGGGTCTTACATGCGGGCCATAGTTGCCATACAGTGCATGATGATAATGGCATTACAGGCACTATCATGAAAAACTAACAAGTAACTTGGAGTTAGTTACAACTAACTCATGGGGTGCTGATGACGATGGCCTAAATGGCACCAATTTCGCGAACTGAGAGGTTAGAAAGAATATTGATTTTTTTTATGGCATATCGCAGAACCGAGTTATTTGGTGGCATATAAAGAATTTTCTCTATTACGTCTTACTATGTTCACACTGGACTGGTGTATTTTCTCTATTACCTCTTACTATGTTCACACACTGGACTGGTGTATCTAAGGACCAAGGGTAGAAAGCACCTTCGAAAAAGGTAGCATCGTAGCATTCCTCCCAAAGTAGTGAGGATCAAGATGTTGAATTGGATCGGAGGTGCTCCAACAGGATCGCATTGTAGGATCGAATTGGGTAATCTAATACCCTACCTCATTCTACAAAATAGTACATTTTATCAATCTACCACATCTTTCAATAGTGATGTTAGCATTTAATTAGTCATTTGGCACCTAATTAGATTTGTCCATTGTTGAACCGAAATTTGGCCAGATTTCGGTAGCAACAGACATATAACTATTTAAATTAGGTTGTCCAGAATGTATTTTTTTGTGTGAATATTATATTGCTGTGCTTAAATTATACTTTTAAATCTTTTATTTAGAAAATATAGTCCAAATGAAATAACATTTGCTCTTTATACAAATAATATATATATGAATGAACAAAAAGGTGAAGCTAAAATGACATATATGTAACTTTTAATTATTAAATACTAGAATCGGTGATTGAGATCCTACAAAAAATTTCGCCAGAATCCTTGCGGTATTAAGATCCTACCTAAGATCGGATCATTCCACTCAATTTAGGATCATAAAGTCTTTAGGCTCTGATTGAGATTATGACAACGTTGATTGACTTGATTCCTCCCATGGGATGTCAATAAATTATGAACTCCCAGGAAAACACAAAACAGAAGAGTGAAGTCGGGGCATAGCTAACGGCGTTGCGGGGCGGGGGGGCTCTAGGCTGGAGCCCCCCTCCAACCACTGGACCTTAAGTACCTTTTAGCATTGGTGCTTAATTTTTGGCATAGCGATAACAAATGCACACGCATTTGATTTGGGCGTGGCTAGAGGAAGAAAAACCTTTGCTAGGTGGATGAGCTGCTTCATGTACCAGGTGTTTGGTAAGCTGCTGCTTATTGGAGGCCTAATTTGGCAATCGCCGACTTTGTTTGCTTCTTGCACAACTAAACTTAAACTCTAGACGCACACAAAGACCACAGAGCAAGAGAGAGGGCACAGCTCAGTGTCTCTCCTTCGCGAGAACATGGCATCGCACCGAGTTAAGGGCGCTTGATGTGTGTCGTGGAGAGTGGATGCTAGGGAGCTAGCAATGGCACGGGCATGCGGCAATGAGCAACCCACCATGGTGATGGCCAGTGGGTAGGGAAGGCAGTGCAACATGAGTCAGTGAGTGCTTGATCGGCTAAGTGGGCTGATCAAAACAGCAAATAGGCAATGTGAGTCTCTTTTGATTTATGTTTTTTTTTTGTCAATTGTAACTATGTAAATGGGTTAAATAGAGACAATAGCCAATTTGTTTGATTTATTGGTGTTAACTTGTTCATAGATTGCTAAGTTTGACAAGCGAATGTTGCACAAGTATTTCTCAAATAATAAAGTATTATTAGTAACCTTCGAACTGATAAGAATACAACACAAGCTGTTTAACATGTTTATCTCAATTTAGCCCAATTCTTTGAGCCTCCCTCTATTTTTTACTGGCCTTGCTACTGGAGTCAAGTAAAAAGCAAGTAGTACTAAGAAAACACATAATAGATTAGTTAAGTATATTAAGGGCATGCACATCCAATGAGATAAGAATGTTTGATTCGTTTACTTGAATAATGCATTATTGCCTCTTGATTTGAAATTTGTTGAGGTGAATACGATTGTACCAGAATATACTGATGTCTGTCTGTTTGCAAGTTGCTTTGGTTTGTTCTTAAGAAGATACTAATTTGTCCATTCATCCGCTGTCTGCTTTCCAGGAAGGAAATGTAACTAGTAACAGAGATGGAAAAACTATTGATGACACTGAGACTGTTATCAAGCACTTGAAGGCTGAAAATTCATCATTGAAGGAAAGGTAGAGATTAGCATTGCGCCATCCACCTTTTTTTGTTGACATTTTACTGACAGCTGATGGGACAATAATCAGTTGTAATCAATCAAAATCTCCTCAATCCTTCACTGAGTTGAGAGGTCTAAAGTTGGTTGAATTCAAGTAAACATATGGGTGTTTTATGCCAGGACTTACAATCTGCCAGTTGTTTTTTTTTTATTTGCTTCCTATATTAAAATTGCTATCTGATGACTGACGAGGATTTAGAATATTGGAATTCCGAACTGGTTCCAAAACCGGAGGGGTGGTTCTGGTTTTCCCTGAAAACCAACAAGATTTTTTGGGAATTATTATTTTTGTTGAACTTTTAAAATTTTGACAAATTTTCTTTTGCAAATTAGAAGTTTAGGATGTAAACTAGATGCAGTTATAAGCCTTTTGGTATAGAAGTTGAATTTAGTAGAGGGGTTTAGGGGAGTGAATCAAGACCGGGGTACTAAAATTTGTGTGAATGGTTTTTGGCGGTTTTTGGAACCCTGTGAGGACCAACCTAAACTTGCCCCTGTAATCCAAACTTGCCCTAAACTCAAAATTAACATTGTCAAAATCAAACCAAGATTGTCCAAACATGACCTAGTTCTTTAGTTTTTTCTGGTTTAATGTATTAGAATTTAAGGGTCACTTGGTTTGGCCATGATTTTCTGGTTCCGGGATTTCTTGGAAGCATGGGTCAATATTGGTGTTTCACGGTTTTTGTGAAATCAGAATCAGAACATATAACACGATTTATCTTCTTAATTTTTGTTTTTTGTTCTGTGATAGTATCTTGAAGGTGGAGGAATCATTATCAAGGGAATTGCAGATCGAGTGGGACAAGAACAAGTCTCTGATTGAGAGAGTAAGCAGTATTAAGATTTGCTGATTGGGCTCTTAGTACTATACCCTTTGCTTGTTTTCATTTCTTATGTTCATCAATCATCACTGGTTACCTTGAGTTGAAGGTAATATTTTTTCTCAACAGATTGGTATAATAACTTATAGAAGTCTTGAAGGTGCCACAAAAGAGATGGACTGAACATTATTGCGATTTGTTGCAGTCAATTTTTTTCGATAAAGGAAGCAAATATATTGATACCAAGAACAGTACATCGAGAAGATACAAAGCCTTGGCACACTCCCGGCTTCTGTTTAGAACACACAGCCATAAAGAAAAAGGAAAATAAAATAAAAGACAGACACACTCTAGCTTAACAAGCTTAAAACCATAGACTGGACCACAGTTGTGAATTTCCAACATGGTTTAGTTTCATTTCGTTTTTCCCTTTACACAATTACTGACTTTACCTACTACAAGTCGTAGGAAGTTTTTGAAGTCATATTTTGTTTACGTGGCTGTGGGTACGAGGCTATTACTTTATAGGCTTGAAGGCTGGAGAGTCAGCTTTCATTCCTTGTAACCTAAGGTGTTTCTTTTGTTTTGCAGGTGGAAAACGTTCAGAGGCAACTTGGAACTGCAAATAAGGAGCAAGAAGCACTGATAGAAGTCTTTTCAAATGAAAGAAAATGTCAAGACCAAGAGGAGGAGAATTTAAGAAAGAAGCTAGAGGTTAGTAGGAACTCTGTAAGCACAGTTGCCTTTATTACTACTGGTCCACTCCGCTCCTGGTTGCAAATGGCAGCACAGCATGACTTCCCCACCCTGAATCTGCCACTTTGGCCCCCCCCCCCCTGTTGCAGGAGGCTTCTTCCACCATACAGGACCTGTTGGAGCAGCTGAATGCTGCTAGGAACTGCAGCAAGAGTTAAATGGAACTAGAGAAATAACATCGCCGTAGTTATGCCCACATGCTTAGAGCTGGAACAGCTGGTAGCTGTAGCACTATGAACTATGTATGTCGTCTCAATCCTGTTGTATGGTGTGCATATATGTATTGTATGTACCGCGACAGAACAGAGTGCTAACAATCCAGGGTGATGCTCCTTTCTGTACCTGCCGGTGAGTCGTCTTCTCGACTCTACAGGTGTAGAAGCAATTAGACGGACGGATCTAGGGAAAAAAAAGGTAATCGGGATCGTCGGAGTTATTAGACTCGGTAATACTAAATTGTAACTTGTAATAAGAGGTAATAAGAGGGTCGCATGTTTATATATTATGGGAACTATATGCATTGAACTGATGAAGTTGGCGCCACATATCATTATCTATATACTGTAGATCTGCACCTGAATGTGGGGGCTATCAGCTTCAACAGCACGAATATAAAAACTCACGAAATCGCGAACCTAAGAATCTTCATGGTACGACATAGCTAGCACTCTGTTTTCTTGATCACGTCCGAACAGATTACAAGCTGGATATGACTTCAACTTGATTTTAAACCACGATTTTTGTAGCAAAGTCTCAAAAAAAGCTATAGCAGTTATCGCAAAAGTTATCCTTCATCGTGTTTCTAACATTAAAACGATTAAATATGTATATAATACATTTAAACAAATCATTAAACTATGGTACTGTAGAAGGTATTAATATTTTTAGAATAAAAATATGAGTAAGTTCGGAATCAACCATGCTAATACATGTCAAATAACATAACTGATAGCTATATTATAAGAGTAAATTTCATAAAATTATAGGTTTCTTGTACAAACTATCAGAAAACTATATATTTTAGTTTCTATTTCGCAAAACTACAGATTTTAGAAGAATTTGTTTCACAAAACTATAGGTTTTTTTATACAAATTATCAGAAAACTACATATTTTAGCTTCTATTTCGCAAAATTATAGATTTTAAGAGAATTTTATCACAAAACTACATGTTTTAGAAGAATTTGTATAACAAAACTACAGGTTTTAGAATTGGTCTTTTCTTGTAATGGGTCTTTTCTTTACTATTATTGCAAAGGGGCTAGTCAATTTACTTTGTCTTGGGGATCTTATATGTGGAGAGGCATTGTTCGATGAGGAGTTGGGCAGGTTAGACTGTTTGTGACAACATGGATTAATCCTTTACATCTTGTAATACTTGATTAGTTCAATTAGTATCATCTGTTAAGTGCTATTAGATATATGTTTATGCTCATTGTGCTTACTGTTCTACTTGTGCTTGGTTGTTATTGTTTTGTTCATGCTATTGTTGGCTGTTTTTAGCATTCGAACTATTGTTGGCAGCCTCTATTTACATGCTTTTACAGTATATACTTTAGTAGTTTCAGTATGCATTCTTAAGTATTGATTCTTTTAAATATATCTAGGTTCAATAGATTAGGTTTTATAAACTGTCAACTATTAAATTTTTTTTTAAAGGTAAGGTGTCACAAATCAGTCTAATATCTTGTCTCAAGTGACGAGGAGGCTTTTCTAAGGCAGCCCGACATCTAAGAACATCTTAAAATTAACTTGATATTTTCAAGTAATAAGCATAATTACTTGATTATGAGTATATTTACCTTGATATTGTCAAGTATTATGTATAAAATAGAGCCTACAAATAAGACAGGCGATATGAAAAAGCTGTTGGATGCTAAACGAAAACTTGAGGTGAAGATAGGACAATTGAAGGAAAATTTTGAGTTTACAGAAAAATTTATGAGATAAAATAAAAACTGAAAGATATAGATGCTAAATCACAAGATATTAAATCTCTTAACCATGTACTCATTATTAAGAAGCGCAAGGAGAACATACAGTTAGAAGAAGTTAAAGCTGAGCTTATAGAGGTTTTTAGTATTTAATTCATCGTGGTAACTGATAATATACCAAGATAGCCTATGAATTTTTCATAATAAAATGATCACTTTTGTAGAGATTAAGAAATATGATCGAAAATTAATCAGTTATTGGTGTTAAACAAATATGCACTGTGTTGAAGCTATGAAACTACAAGGAGAACCGGGAAGCCTCTATTAAGGAAGCTATGGCACATATGATGGCAGACAATAAAAAGCCCTAAGATCTTCTCGTCTTGATTTATCAAATAATGTTGTTTCTCAGTGTATGCTTATTAATATTTTTAACTAGTTTATTGTATCTTTGTAATATAATAGAAAATACTTCAAACAAAAGTTGGCTAAAAAAATAATACGAAAGACTGCTCTTGTGCTGAGAAGTTTTGCAAGGCAGTCAGAGGATTGTGCCAATGATTTCTGTATTGAGTATGTTCAGTGGACAATCTCTGTAGTACTCTAGATATAATTGCTTTGGGCAAAAAGCCTTTTACTGGGACATTGGGGTTGCCTGAGAAGAGTTATATTAGAGGACTGTACTACTGATTTCTGTATTGAATATGTATACTGTCAACAATACATTAAATGTGAATATACTATGAATTTGTCAATTGTGCATATACTGTCAATATGTGAATATACCGTGAATTTTGTCAATATATGAATGTGAATATACTGTGAAGGTAATACATGGGATTGACATGTAATCTCTATCGGTTTTGAGCGTGGAATCGATAAATATAATTCAGTAATCTCTATCGGTTCCACACTAAGAACTGATATAGATCATAAGCACTTCTCTATCGGTTTTAATCGTGAAACCGATACAGATTTCTAATTATCTCGAATGGTTTCTAACTCGAAACCGATAGAGATAATAGGTTTTCTGGGTCGGTTCCGACATGGATAACGTTGTATCTCTATCGGGCGAAAACCAGCCATAATAGCCGCTCGTCATCACTATCTAAGGATTTTATATTGGCACCAAAATTGACCTAGACGACGAAAAAGAACCGACCTAAATGATAATTTCTGTAGTAGTGTTAAATAGCCAAAAGAGTCCGAGTTGTAGATGCTTTGGACTCCCATAGAGATATTGAGCATATATGTAACAAACCTATTTAAATATTTAAGGAAACCATATCTCTAACAGGTCCTAATATAATTAGGTCATCCACATACACCTGATCCGACCAGCAAACTCAATTTCTTTGTGTTCCTCCTGTACATGTTACGCTCTAGTGGACACTTCTCAAAACCTAGGGAGATGAGAGTTCGATCAAGTTTGAGATTCCAAGCGTGTGGAGCTTGACGGACTCCGTGAAGAGACTTGCTCGATCTGAAAACCTTGGTCTCACTTCCCTTTTTGACGTGATCAGATGGTTGTGGCGCATACAACTCTTTCAGATCACCGTTGGCGTTGAGTAACACGGACTTGACATCCATGTGACGAGCCTCCCAACCGTGTTGAACAGCAAGCAAGCGTATGGTCTCAAGTCTTGCAACCAACGAAACGAAAGTTTTCCAGAGAGCGTTTTCCAGAGAAACGAAAGTTTAAGCTGATGTCATGTGCCGATGGATCATTCAAAGTGCTTGAGATGATCAATAACAATGTATACAAGATCGAACTTCCTGGAGATGATTACAATGTGAGTACCACATTCAATATTGTTGATTTGTCACCATTCTTTGGATCAGAAGACACAGAGTCGAGGACGACTCCTTTTCAAGAGGGGGAGGATGATACGGGCAGGATAACACCATCGCTATGCGCCTATGCCCTTCCCCTAATACCGTTCATGAGACTTCAAATAATTTCCGAGGACCAATAACACGCGCTCGTGCTAAACAAATCAATCAACAGGTGAACTCGCTCCTTAGTAAGAGTTATATTACTTATGACAATCAGCTGCTACCTAATGCATGTAATTTGATTATTCTCAGGCATGAAGACAATGTGAGGAGGTGTGAACACCTTAGGGAAGACCAAGAGAAGCTTGGACAAGTCAACATGCAAGATGTGAATGCAAAAGGACTCAGTTCGGCCTCCCAACACTAGTCTTCAACAAAAACAACATAGAATATGCAAATGGAGTCCAATTGGAGTGTTTGACCACAGCATTGAAATCTTATCTCTTAAGCTTTCCAATGGATCTGGCCTCACCCTTAAATTCATTCGGAGTGCGAAGATATCATCAATTTAATATGACGGCCAGAAACAGATTCCTATATGTTGGGTGCTACGCCACCATTATGTTTTGTCCTTGGCTTTTGTACTGCGGCCTGGGCTTGTCCAGCACTCCTTTTGTCTTCCTCTCCTCTCTTATATGTAGAAGGCACCTCTTTGTGAAAGGAACTTTTAGACCATTCGAAAACTAAAACCAATCTGCTATATGCATGTTCTTGGGTATTCTAGCCACCGGCTGAATAAACTCTGAGATTGTGCATTCCTTCCCGTTGTTCTTGCAAGCTCTTGTGATTGCAGCGAGGATTGTATCCGCTTGACGTGATCGAGTGGAATCATCTTGCGTGAGGTTGGGTGAACTCGGTGTTGCAGGTTGCTACATAGGCAGTGTATTGGCCACACTAACTTCGTCGAGTTTAATGTGTATCTTGGATTCTACGCCGTGAAGGTTAGACACCCCACGTATCATACAGTTTTTATAATAGCTACGGTAAAATAAAGTAAATTTCCTTATCGTCCCTTATCTGGAAACATAGTCGAAACGCCACTCACGCAGCGCGCCAGGGCCAGGCCAATGGAACCCCCGACGACCACCACCATCTCCTCCTCGCCTCCGCCTCCCACCGCCGCCGCCTCTGTCCACGCCTTCCCTCCGACGAATCCCAAACCCCACCTCGTCCGCGTCCGTCTTCACCTCCGCTTCTCCGCCGCAGCAACCTCCAGATGGGTCAACCCGCGGGCCCCGCCCCGGCGCGGCGGGGCCAACCAGCGGCTCCACCGCCTCATCCGCCTTGGTGACCTCGACTCCGCGCTCCGCCTCGTCGGGTCCATGTCCGAGCCCCCGGCCGTGGTCCCCTGTACCCTCCTCATCAAGAAGCTCTGCGCCGCCGGCCGCCTTGCCGACGCCGACCGCGTGCTCCGGGCGTCGGAGGCCGCCGGTACTGCCGACGCCGTCGCCCACAACACCCTCGTCGCGGGTTACTGCCGTGCCGGCCGGCTCACCGACGCCGAGCGCATGCTCGGGTCCCTGGCGGCCTCAGGCGCAGCCGACGTCGTCACCTACAACACCCTCATCGCCGGGTACTGCCGCGAAGGCCGGCTCGACGACGCGCGCCGCCTTGTCGCCGCCATGCCCCTCGCGCCCAACTCGTACACCTACAGCACCCTGCTGAAGGGCTTGTGCAGCTGTAAGCAGTGGGACGACGCCGAGGAGCTCGTCACGGAGATGATCCGGAATGGTTCTCCCCCGAATGACCTCACGTTCGGCATGGTGATCCATTCCTTCTGCCAAAGTGGGTTTGTTGACCGTGCAATGGGAGTTCTTCATCAAATGTCAAAGTGCGGGTGTACGCCGGGCGTCATCTTATACAATGAGCTTATCAGTAGCTTTGCAGAGCTGGGGCGTGTGAAGGAGGCCCTTGAGCTATTTAACTGCATGCCGTGCAAGCCTGATATCTTTAGTTACAACGCAGCGTTGAAAGGTTTGTGTCGAGCTGAGCGTTGGGAGGATGCTGGGGAGCTTATAGCTGAGATGGTTAGAAAGGATTGCCCTCCAGATGAAGTGACATTCAACACAGTGATCAGTTACTTGTGCCAAAAAGGGTTGGTTGAGTATGCAATAGAAGTCGTCCAGCAAATGACAAAGTACAGATGTAAGCCTGATAATTTCACTTACAGTGCCCTTGTTAATGCCTTTTCTGAATATGGGCGGGTGAACGACGCCCTTGAGTTGCTAAGCAGCATGCCGTGCAAGCCTAACACCGTTTGCTATAGATCTGTATTGAAGGGGCTGTGCAGAGCTGGTCGATGGGAGGATGTCGGGGAGCTTATAGCTGAGATGATTAGAAATGACTGCAACCCCGATGAAGTGACATTTGGATTAATTATTGACTGTTTGTGCCAAAAAGGGTTAGTTGACTATGGAGTTGAAGTTTTTGAGGAAATGTCAAATTATGGATGCTCACCTGATATTGTCATATACAATTCTCTTCTTAATGGGTTTGCCGAATATGGACGTGTGGATGAGGCCCTCGCATTATTGAAAAGCATGTCGTGCAAACCTAATACTGTTACCTATAATTATGTGTTGAAGGGCTTGTGTAGAGTTGAGCGATGGGAGGATGCTGGGAAGTTTATCAATGAGATGGTTAAGGAGGAATGTCGCCCAAATGAAGTGACATTTAGTATCCTAATCAGCTCCTTGTGCCAAAAGGGGTTGGTTGAGTGTGCAATTGATGTTTTTGAGCAAATGCCGAAGTATGAATGCACACCTAATATCATCATTTATAACACCCTAATCAATGGTCTGTCTGAACAAGGTTTTGTTTACGATGCCCTTAAGTTACTAAACAACATGCCGTGCAAGGCTGACACCATTTGTTATAGTGCTGCATTGAAGGGCTTGTGTAGGGCTGGCCTATGGAAGGATGCTGGGGAGCTTATAGTGGAGATGGTTAGAAAGAACTGCCCCCCAGATGAGGTCACATTTAGTATACTAATCAATAACTTGTGCCAAAAAGGGTTTGTTGAGTATGCAACTAAAGTTTTGGAGCTAATGCTAAAGTATGAATGTACACCTAACATTGTCATTTACAGTTCCCTTATCAATGGTTTTTCTGAACAAGACCGTGTGGAAGATGCTCTCAAATTACTAAGAAGCATGCCATGCGAGCCTGACACAATTTGTTACAGTGCTGCCCTGAAGGGTTTGTGTAGAGCAAAGCGATGGGAGGATGCCAGGGAGCTTATAGCTGAGATGTTTAGAGAGGAGCGCCCACTAGATGAAGCAACATTCAGCATACTAATTGATTCATTGTGCCAGAATGGGCTGGTTGACTTGGCGACTGAAGTTTTTGAGCAAATGCCAATGTACGGATGTACTCCTAATATCGTGATATACAATTCCCTTGTTAATGGCTTTTCTGAGCAAGGACGTGCGGATGAAGCCCTCAAGTTATTAAAGTTAAACAACATGTCATGAAAGCCCAACACGATTTGCTGTCATCCAGCATTGAAATTGAAGAGCTTAAGAGTTGAGAGGATTCTAAGGAGCTAAGATGGTTAGGAAGGAGTGCATCCCTGATGAGATGAAGTGGCATCTAGTATATTCATTAATTTGTTGTGCCAAAAAAAAGTTCGGCTGTGTGCTATTGCAGTTCTTGAGTAATTCTATTGATCATATATTCTTTATGGTGTGCTTATCATTTGCTTTCTGAGGTAGACCAGTTGGATGATACCCCAACCTCAAGTTACTGTCCTGTGAGTGCTCATCGATGGCTTTTCTGATTAGACAGTAGAATGTCTACCATGATAACTGATTGATAAAGGAAATTTGAACAAAAAGCAAAGCAGAGCAGCAAAGTACTACACAACAATGAAACTATGGTCCTGCTAATGTTGATGAGAGTATAATATTTACTTTGTTTTTTTACATGGCAATGGTGCTGCTTGATCTAAAATTAATTAAGGTAATAACATCTGCACTCATCATGTGCAGGTGGGTCCTGCACTCATCATGTGCGGTGTATTATGCAGGGCGTCGGTTATGCTTGCACAAGAAAAGAAACCAAGAACGAGCCGGACGGGTGATTAGCTACAGGCTTACAGCTGCATAGCGTGTAGGGCTGATGCCTGATGGAGTAAATTTCTGTGATTGCAAACTGCGAGGTTGGGCCTGGTGAGTGATGAAGCTGCAGTGACCGCAGCGCCGACGTCAGGATTGGTCTCTTCTCCTCTTGATTTTTGTGGAACAGCAGCACTCTACGTTCTCCATCAACGACAACGTCCTTTTGCATTCAGAAGAAGTGTCACAAGAGAATAATGCATCCGGAACTGCCAGTAGGTTACGTCCAAATCAATTCATTCAAAGATTCCAAATCTTTTTTCCTTATTTTTTTTGGGGGAACCGAAGATTCCAAATCATGGATGCAGAGCTCGAACTCTGGAGGCCTTTGCAAGTTTGGTCTTATGTTTTAGCATTTGACGCAAGTGGTGGCATACGGAGCTCCCAACTTTCTGTTGCATTTGATATCTGGAAATCCATTTTTTGGAAACTGCTGGTGCTTAGAGTTTAGAATTGGTCGACTCTGTGTTGCATGACGCAGGGAACTCATACGAAAACCCTTGTTCCAGCCGGGGTCTTGCTTTAGTTTTTAGTAATATGCAGAATTCTGTTGAACTGAGTAAAAAAAGCGTGAGACAAGAGTTTTCACTGAGTTTGGAACGGTAAATTAGAGAGGAACGCAGCCTCTCCCTAAACGTTTCCCAGAAAGATTCTAAGAAAACCCAGTGTCTCAGAAGAGCCGAATTAGGTCACAGATTATGAGAGGAATGCAGATTTTTAGATTATGAAAAAATCGAGTGGGTGTTAGTTTTTCATTTTATATACGTAAAATTTATATATAAAATCAAAAATTAAGGTGTATTCTTATATAATCTATGAATCTGAGGGCCTGTTTGGTAGAGCTTCAGATCTCAATTTCAACTGAGATCTGAAACTTGTAGGTTAAAATAAAGTGAATAAAGTTTATATTTTTGGTCTAAAATGTAAACAAGATGATTCATCTAAATACTCTTAATGTACTTACAGCTTCAGCTCCATGAATCTAGTAGAGTTAGAAATACTCAGCTCCACTAAATTCATAGATCTGATAAAGTTAAAACCCGACCAAACACACTCTGAACCCATTATCTATCCGCTGGCCTCAGGCGTCGAATTCTGCTACCGGACGGGGCCAGTCAATTTGCTGGGGTAGAAAACTAAGCAAGCGGATACGGAGAGATTTCCAAAGCAAATGCAACGTGTCGATGAAGCCGTGGTCAGATCAACCCAACCACCAAAACAGTAGAGAGCTCTCCTGCACGTCTTGCCAACTTTCTCATGCTTTTGTCAAAAAAACTAAAAAAACCCTAACTTGTCATGCTGCTAATACACTACTAGCAGGGTCCGTCTAATTAGTTCCGATTTGTCATATGCAATGGAAAGGGACGAGTAAGCTTGTTTAATCGTGCACTGGTTTACACGCTACGTCGGCACATTTTTCAACGCCGAAAGAGAGTGACTGACCCGACCTTGGGCTTGGGGAGTTTTCTCCAAGACGTCCTCCGGCAGTTGCACAATCGCATGAAGATACGTATCACTGCAGTGGTTGTTGCTGCTCTTCTCTGCTTCTCACGGTTGTCTGACGAATTTTTAAAAAATAATATATATTTCATGAAAAATTACAGAAATAATATGTTAAAAATAAAAATGATAAATCTATATACCTGTCGCACATCCAATTTACGACAGATCTCTGTCGCAATTTTGAATTACGACAGAGAACCTATCGCTAACCGTTGGGCGAGATACAACGCGTTTTCAAATTACGACAAAGTCGCAATTCCAAATTGCGACATAGACTCTGTCGCATATTGAATGTGCGACAGATGTGTAGATCTGTTATTTTTTTTCGGCATATTATTTGTGTAATTTTTCATTAAATATATATTATTCAAAAAACAAATTCATTGTCTGACTATCAACATCTGGGGAAGCCCCAGCTGATTCTTGTGTAAATTTCGGAGCAAGAGAAAGGTTGCTTCTCCTGCTTTGATTCACTAATTACAAAATTACTTGAAACAGGCATACACGTTTTGAATTGTGCCGCCCTTGGTCGAATTTTATTCTTTAGCTTCGATCTGGCAACTTGTATTACACCATCGCCAAATACGAAACTTGGACACTTGTCGTTACACACCGCAGCATCTTGTCGCTGCGTTCCATTGACACCGCAATGTACCGTCCCAATTTTGACCCCAATTTGAAAGTGCATGATTTTCGTCATTTTCAAAAGCGTTTGGTGCATTTCAAAATTTTCCAAAAGCTTTGACTTGAGTTTCAAATTTAAAAATAGATTCCTTGCTCAAAAATCAAAGTTGCAAAATGCGAAAATCTAATTGTGCGCTAGTCAAAATAATTAAAATCTCTGTTTTGCAAAACCTTTTCAAAATTTAAATTTAAATTCAAATCAAATTGAAATGCAAGTAAAACTCTCAAATCTCTTTCTTCCCCCTCTCGCCAAATCCGGCGGGCAACCTAGCCTAGCTGACCTTCCTCCCCTCTATTTCTCCTGCTCCCTTCTCCTTCCTTCCCCTCCTCCCTTCCCTTCTCTCACAGAACAACGAGCCCTCGTTCTCTCCTGTTCTATTTCCCTCCGCGGCTCCGCGTGCACTCGCATATGCAGCAGTAGGAGACACATAGTATATAATCTATTTGAATAGCTATGCCTCTGGTTACGGGTATCTTGAGGAAAGACCACACTTAATTAGTTTTTCATAAAACGGTGAAAATGGTATGGAGCATGTGAGGTGGACAATTAATGGTATGGAATATGCAAAGTGGATAACGGTATGGTATACGTGAAATGGGTATATATAGTTGAAAAATGTGAAGAGATTCGATTCTCGTGACAAAACTTAATTAAACCGAACACTTTGGTTTTAAGTTAAAGCGGCTACGGATATTTTATTTATAATATTACTCTAAATATATAGCAGTACTATCAAATATAACATATAATTCAATATATAATATTATCAATTTCACTAGTATGATTGGTATTGATCGGTATCGAAGCTAGTATGGTTGGCACTTACCTGTATCAAAACCAATATGGTCGGTATTAACCGATATCGAGCCAAAATGACCGGCTACTTTATACCGATTTAGATACCGAAATAACCAGATCGGCCTATGGTGTTGATAAACCTATTACAAAACATTGGCATAACGGTACAGGAATACACAAAATCATAACAAGGATGACATACAAGCAGCCTCCGTGGCTCAAACAGGTGACTGCCATGCCAATCTAGCAACTGCCATAAGTAAATAAAAATATCTTGCTTTGGACAATCCTTCCACATCACCGATCTTTAGAGGGCCCGTTTGCAAATAGGACAGGACAGCACCTAGGCCTGGGTATTCGGTTTTTTCGATTTGTTCGGTTCGATGTATTCGGTTTTTAAAAATTTCGATTTTTAAATTCGTAAACCGAATCAAAACCGAATAACCGAAAAAACCGAACCGAAAAAACCGAAAATATCGCCTTAAACACCTCCCCTCCCTATAAAGGGCAGTACTAGTGGTGTAAGCCAAGAAACCGAGGCAACCAATCCAAAGTCCAAACAAGCTGAAGGGGAAAAGCAAGAAATTCCCGATGGATCATCGCCTCCTTCCCCTCCTCCTCCTCGGCCTCCTCCTCTCTCCGGCGGCCGCCGCGGCCGACGAGGAGCCCCTGATCCGGCAGGTCGTCGGCGGCGCTGATGCCGGCGACAACGACCTGGAGCTGAACGCGGAGTCCCACTTCGCCAGCTTTGTGCAGAGGTTCGGGAAGGCGTACAAGGATGCCGATGAGCACGCGTACCGGCTGTCCGTGTTCAAGGCGAACCTGCGCCGCGCGCGCCGGCACCAGCTGCTGGACCCCTCCGCCGAGCACGGCGTCACCAAGTTCTCCGACCTCACCCCCGCCGAGTTCCGCCGGACCTTCCTCGGCCTCCGCAGGTCGCGGCGCGAGTTCCTGAGGGAGATCGCTGGATCGGCCCACGAGGCGCCGGTGCTGCCCACCGACGGTCTCCCCGACGACTTCGACTGGAGGGACCACGGCGCCGTCGGGCCCGTCAAGAACCAGGTCCGTCCGGCTCCCATGGATTTGCCAATCAAGTATCGATCCTTGATTTTTTTTTGTTGTTGTTGATTCGTTTTGGTTTGTTGGTGCGTAGGGTTCATGCGGGTCGTGCTGGTCGTTCAGCGCGTCAGGGGCGCTGGAGGGAGCGCACTACCTGGCGACGGGCAAGATGGAGGTGCTCTCCGAGCAGCAGTTCGTCGACTGCGACCATGAGGTGAGGTTCTTCTTCCTCTCTTTTCTTTCCCTTGCAATACTAGCCTTATTATCTCTTTGTTTTCTTTATTTTTTTGTGATTGGTTTATGGTTGCTGCAAGGAAGGCTGGATCTTTGACTTTTTGCCCATGTTTTGTCAGCTGGTGGTAGTGTCCTTTTCCTATTTTCTTTGTTTCTGATTGGGTTGTGCACCAAATAAAGGGGAAAAGGGAAATTTTAAGAGGGAAATTTGGAGGGGAATGTTGCAAGATTCCATGAGAAACTTTGAAAGGGAAATTGGGTGGGAAATCAGTGGCGATTTTGAGATCAATACTTGAGTCAATCCAAAGTGATATACCTTGTAACTAGTAAGCAAGGGTAACTTAGAGAACTAGTAGTAATCAAAGATAGCTTAGAGAACCAGTTGGTGGTGGAGTAGGTCGGTAAAACAAAGAGGATGATAAGAAATATTAGGTCGAGTGGATACGCGTCATACTCACCTCGAAATCAAGGTCCAATAAACCGATCATTTCATGTCATGTGATAAGGGAAAATCACGAGTGAAGCCAATATGGGGGAGATGAAAATTGAATTTCTCAAATCTCAACCGAACAATTCATTGAAATAAAAAATTAAGGAAAACTGTGGGGCGTGAGCTTGTATCAGTACTGTTAAAGCCTGTTATTGATTAGCTGGCTTGGTGAGTCTTTTCCATCGGGCAAGGAAATGCAGATGAGTCCCATCTTGGCACCAGCATCGATGCTGAATGGGCAAATTCTGGTATGATCTTTCTGGGAAACTATGTTGCTGCAATGGTGTCATCTGGACTTTGGAGCAACCACGACTGCTATGATGCAATGAAATCATTGTATCCATAACTTGTTGGTGACCAGTTTTTCTAATATCAGTGATTAGCATTTCTTCCTGAATCACCACTGTACTTTTGGTTTGGCCAGTACAACTTAAGAAACGAGAATTCTCATCCACTTTGAAACAACCAAGTTTGCTATTTTCCTTCCAGAGTATGCAGCTGCAATGTTGTTTCGTTTCTTAAAAGAAATTGCAAAATGCTGTGTAGGATCTGTTTGGTAGTAACTAGTAAGGCAGATATACGCTCCATGCCTCTAGAAAATCAATCAATTTGGACTTCTGGATTTTTTCTAATCTGTCTAAACCCTGAAGTGATGTTACGGAATCATTGGTATATGAAGTGGTGAAACTATGGTGTAGAAAAGTAGCAAGTTATATGTGTTGTTTCACCTTTTCATTAAAATAATTTCTTCATTAGCAAATGTAATTCATCTAGCAAAAACAATTTTAGCTTACCAATATTCATTCCAGTCCGGTGATATTTCCAAATGGCACCAGGAACAATTTCTCTCACAAATACCAAGTGGTTTTAATAGTGCTTCTCACCATTGTACACATGTAACCCACCCTTTTGTTTGTAGACTTATTTCACCGTTCTTAGTACTACTGCCTAGCTGTCAGTAGGATCTATATTGTTGCTGGCTTCATGTTGCTTTACCTCAATGGGTGCCTCCTCGACTAATTGTGCTACATTCTTGTTATACGTTTTACAGTGTGATGCATCAGAACCTGATTCATGCGATTCTGGATGCAATGGTGGGTTGATGACTACAGCCTTCAGCTATCTTTTGAAATCTGGTGGCCTTGAGAGTGAGAAGGATTACCCTTACACTGGGAGGGATGGTACCTGCAAATTTGACAAGTCCAAGATTGTTGCTTCAGTCCAAAACTTCAGTGTTGTTTCTGTTGATGAAGATCAAATTGCTGCTAACCTTGTGAAACATGGGCCATTGGCGAGTAAGTAAAACTGTCTCCCACTTTTATAGTTCTGACCAGTGTTTCTAAATACATGGAACAGCCAATAACGGATAATGAAATTCCTGATGCATGTTTTCTCTTTCATGCAGTTGGCATCAATGCAGCGTACATGCAGACATACATCGGTGGTGTGTCGTGCCCATACATCTGCGGCAGGCACCTTGATCACGGTGTTCTTCTTGTTGGCTACGGGTCGGCTGGTTTTGCCCCCATCCGCCTGAAGGAGAAGCCCTACTGGATCATCAAGAACTCCTGGGGTGAAAACTGGGGAGAGAAGGGGTACTACAAGATCTGCAGGGGCTCGAACGTCCGCAACAAATGTGGTGTTGATTCCATGGTCTCCACGGTGACCACCATCCATACTAAGGAGTAGACTGTGATCAGTAGTCCTCCTGCAGCACTTGTGATTTCTATACATGCTAGAACTTTAATACGTACTAGTTGGGCTCCATCTGTGCTGTTATGACACTGGTGTAAGCAGCGATGATGTGAAGCTGAAACAGAATGGTTTCTGTGTAACTTATATTTGCTTTGCTCTGCTCTGCCATGCATGCTAGCTACACGATATTTGGAGGTAGCTAAATTATTATCACCAGCTGTGGTTTTACTCTACTGAACTAACGAATAATTTGTGTACATAAATATGGTGTGTTTCCATGGAAATGATGTTTCTGTTTGTTGTGACTAGTTAGTGTCTATCTTTCTCGATTTTTTTTTTGGAAAACGGCCACGGCCGAGATTTAATTAGAAGACGAGAAAAAGTGCGAATACAAGAAGATTACAAGATGCGAAGGCTGTCCAAGGCAGGGAGATAAGCAAAAACCAAAAAGGAAAGGAAAACATATGGAAAGAGGAGGGTAGCCTTCACAAGAGCCCTCTAAGGAGAGACTGAAGCTGTGACGCTCCTACAGTAGCTCAGGAGATAGCATCGTCTTTGATTAGGTGAAGGATTTGATCATGAGTCGCCCACTCCTGACGGAAGACTATTATTTCGCTCTTTCCACCACTGCCAGCATGTTAGAATGATGATTGATTTGAGACCTTTCTTGTGGCCCGTGCAGGAGAGTATGCGTTGCAGGCACCACTGGTCAAGATCCACGTCGTGGTCCCATCGATCTAGGTGAAGGGACGGCACTCGAATCCAAGCTGCAACAGAGGCCCACATGCGACGGACTTTCGAGCAGTGTAGGAATAAATGGGAGACCGCTTCGTGTTTCGCAAAGACATGAAAGAAATCTCGATTTGGTTAGCCCTCGAGTGAAGGCTGTGGTTGTCCAAATTGATTCTCATTGGCGAGCCAGAAGAAAATCTTGGTGCGTTGCGGTGCCCAAGCCGTCCAAATTGTGTCCTGAAAGATGCTCGAAGTGTTTCCACTAAATTGTAGATGGTACGCAAATCTAGCTGAATAGGCCTCACCAGAAGCAGGCACCCAGGTGATTTCGTCCTCCAAGTGGGGTTGGAGAGGCACTGACTGAATGATAGACCACAGGCGAACGTATTCCATTAGCAGAGTTGGAGTGAGGAGGTGTCGGATGTCGCGGATCCAGTTGTTGTCACGCAAGGCATCTGCCACCGATCTTGTTTTCCGCCTGGTGTGGCTAAAAAGCAGTGGTGCTATTTGGCAAGGCGCTCTTCCGTGCAACCATCTAGAGGTCCAGAAGGAGGTTAGGCGGCCGTTCCCGATGGCAATTTTGGTGGCCGACATGAAGAGCTGCTGGTCAGTTCAATCACAGGGTAGAGTGAGACCGGTCCATGGCCTTTGCGGGCTGGAGTGCTTGAGCCACAGCCATCGAAGCCTTAGGGCACGCGCGAATCTGTCGAGGTCTAGCACCCCAAGACCACCCAAGCTGAATGGCCGGCAGACCTTTGCCCACTGCACCTTACAGTTTCCGCCGTGCATTGGCGCATCGCTCGCTCATAGGAACCTTCGTCTTATGTTGTCAACGTCAACAATGAATTTTTTTGGCGTCTTTAGTGCTGTGAGCACATAAATTAGGATGGAAGAGAGCACCAATTTTACAAGAGTGAGCCGCCCACCTTCGTCTTATGTTGTCTAGAGTGGGCTGCAGGTATCTTTCTCGATTTGATTTGGAGATTCACACACCCCAAGTTACGACTTGCAAGCGCCTTTTTTTCCGGCTTGATTCGGTCGATGTACTGCAATGTTTACGAGCTGAGTTTTGGCCTAGTAAATCTGCCATGCTTGTTCTTCTACTATGTAGACAGTGCATCGTCGTCTTAATTTGGACAACCTAGTTTGTGTTTGGCATCCGTGATGATCACGTGGCGTTCACATAAAGAAAGGAAGACTGTTCGACTTTCAATCATGATTTATAAGTCGTCTAAGCTTCTGACCATAATTGTTTTGTTGATGTCTCTTTAGTCATGCATGTGAGCCTCCCTCGGGCAATAGTTGGTTGAAGGCTCGAAACATTTGAATCGGAGGCCATCAGTTGCAAACTTGCAATGCACAAGGAGCCAATATTTAGGCCGGAATACTACATAGTGAACAAAAACCTAAAGATATAGGGGCTGTTTGGTTTGTAGCCATAAAAAGCCATGCCAAATATTTGGTCATGGCCAACTCATGGCATGACCAAATATTTGGCAAAATGAGATTGTTTGGATTGTATCTAATAATTGGCATGGCAACAAAAAATGTGTTTGGTTCACAGCCCTAGAAAATAATCAATTGTTGGCATGGCATATTGGCAATGTTTGGTTTGATGCCAAATATTTAAATGAGCATGTCATTAGGGATCTCACGAGGGGGTTGGAACACTAATCAAAGAGGATTTCTTGCGTTGCACCAAAGGCAAAGAATAACACGTTAATAAGCATATAGCATAAATATCACCATATTTAGACGCTAAAATGATCAAATACTGCATGGTTATTCTCTAAATAGAATATAATATTTGCAGGTGCTGAACTTGACACCGTGTGCATTGAAGAAACTGAAAAGCCAGATTGCTCTGAAACAATTTGTGATGCATGGTGCACCCCAGCAGAGCAACACAGATATAACTCATCGCCATTATGTTCGAGCCATTAGTTCTTGCTATTCCATCTTGTTTTCCATTGCTAATCTTGTTTTAATGAATTTATGAATGTCTACCTTGAAGGAAATAATGGAAGGAGAAGAACCAGGTAAGGAGCATGTTGAGATGTTTCTAAGCTCCCTAAGATTATCGCTCGAAGCCGAACACCAAGAGCCAAAACTCCCATATCAAGTGCATCACTTGAACTGATACCACAAATTTCTCCTGAGGGAAACCAGGAAAAGCAAGAGCAACCCAGTCCCGTATCTGTACTTGATCCGTTCTTCCATGAAGATGCTGACAATCTTGACAGAGAAACCATGATAAAATGTATTATTCAATTGGCACAAAATCAGACTTACATTTCCCGTTGATCTTGAGAAAATAAAGTGCTCTTTAAAACCTTAATGATTTATTTTGATCTTCCAATGATCTACAGGTGACTTGCATCAAGATATCTTGAGGGTACTCCCGGATCTTTGGATTGGACCAAGAGGGATCTTACGGGAGGACAAGGATGTGAGGTTAGGGTACATAAAAACAAGTCTTTGGAGCTATCGGAATTACGCACATACCAGAATTCAGAGGTGTGGTATCTAGATGATGAATTAATCAGCCCTTGCTTGTTTGAAGAACTACAACAAGGCAATCAAACAGATGATGTAAAGCTCCTTTTTGACTGCATTTCTGAAGCTCTAACAGGAATCCAGGGGACATATTTCTGAAGCTTCTTGTGTTTGCCAATTTCTTCAAACTGATCTCGTCCTACTACAGATTTGGTATGCAACTTCAGAAAAGATGCATCTGAGAGGAAACACGCCATAGTGATCTCTTCCTACTACAGATATGCCAGCCATCTACAGCGAGAAAAAGAAAATAGAGAGCTGAATTCTTCCGTTTGATAGAAAACAGAGAGCTGAATTCTTCAGTCCTCAGTCTTACCACCAGTGCAAGAACCAATATAGACTCGGTCAATTACCAGGGACAGACTATAATCACCTGGCCTGAGCAAAAGACCTTCTCCATTAGATAATCCATGGTAACTATGCAATCTCCAGGTTCAAGAACAACCTCCTCCACATCTGAGTCTAGAGTAGTTTGGCTCCATTGAAGTGGTTCTTTGTGAGGGAAAGCAGCAATCAACCAAACAAGAAATTCTAGCAAAGCGAGACGTACTCACCATACCGACATCTTTTCTAGAATCTAGATTAAAAAAATCCTATATATGAAAGCAATGTAGTAGTATCATTGTAAATCGAAGATAAAGAAGAGTATTTTTGTTGAGTAATTTTCAGCTTGGACTAGTAGTATTTTGCCAAGATATACTTCGCAGCTTTATCACGAGTGTATCTAGTTCACAAGCCATTAGAATCGATAATACATATAACATGTATCCTTAGACACAATCATACAACTAGTAAATAAACACCCCCTCTTCATCGAGTATGCAATTACTAATTTGCTACTGCTATTGCGATTGAGAACTCTGCGATTGCCGTCAAATGTAATGGAATTGGTGAGTAGAGAAGCATGCACTGAAAGGTCAGATCTTCGGTTTGATAGTAAAGGTATACACGGCAATCAGCAAGTTTGCATTACTCACAATGAGAGCCTTCTGTGAATCTCCTTCAGTCAGGTAGTGCTATGATTACAGAAGCAACTTAAACAATAAAATCTATTGAGCCCTGAGTCTCATTCTGTCAAGCTATCCCCACACATGTTCAAATAGATAAGACAACATGCAGTGACAAATCAATGTTGACAAGAGTTTAAAATACAGACCTCGGCATTTAGCTTAGAAACAGATAATTTTGAGTCATCTTGCAAATATGAAAGTTCCTTCTTAAGGGCTTTCTTCTCCCTTTCTGAATTTTCTGCTAACTGCTGCAAATTTCCTTCCAACTCTTTGACCGACTCCTTTGCAGATGCTGCTGATGATTCAGCACTAATTCGAGAATCAATCTCTTTATTGAGTTGTGCCTAAAGCACTACCAAGTTTGTGATTAGTTGAGTTGTGCCTAAAGCACTACCAAGCTTTTTCAATGGACATCACCTTTGAATGATGCAAAGCGTGTCTAAGACCATCATCATACCTTGGGAGCTCGGTTCCGTCCTTGGCACATCAAGAGAACTATGGATCCAAAGCTAAACATTCTAGTCTCTCACTCATGTAACCAGATCTGTCGAAATCGCATTTCTAAACTAATTCATCCCCAAGCACCAAAAACGCTGAGGAACATATGAATATCTCACCGCTTATACTTCTTCACGGCGCCCATCGGCTAAAGAAGATCACGAACTCTGTCGAGAAGATGTTGGTGAGCTTGGCCCGTAGCCATTCCTCCCACCGGTTGTCTTCTTCACGTTGTCGCCGTAGTTTCTTTGGTGAGGAGGTGGTCAAGATCATCTCCGGCATGTAGACGCGCTCCTCTGGTGGATCTCGACGGGATGCTGCCGCCGTTGTTGTAGATGGAGACGCAAAGATCCGGCGGCGTCGATCTCGACCGGAGGACGTCCATGGTGGGTCGTCTTTGCTTGTTGTCGTGGCGTTGACGAGGATCTCGTCGAAGATCTTGTAGAGGCCGGGGACGAGGTGACGGGTCGCCGCACCATGGCGCCGCCCTCGAGACCCAGGCGTCTGGGTGTGCTTCTCCACGAGCCGATGTAGGTGTCGGCGGCGGGAGGATGTGCTCAGTGCGTCTTCTTCGGTACATCTCTCGATGGTCTTCTTGCAAGCAGACCCATGGCGGAGTTGTGCGTGAGTCGATCGAGCGGAGCTTCATGGCGGCGGCGCTATGGCGGCAAGATCGAGGTTGTGTGCGCTCGGGAGCTCGGTGGATAGCGCGGGAGGGATTAGGGTCAGCCGTGCGCGCCGTTTCGCCAACGAATGGCGAACGAATCGGTCGCCCGCGCCATGCCGAAGAATGGCGAAGGAATGCGTTGGAAAAGGATGGCGAGCCAAAATGTTCCGATGGCCAGCCATAGTTTGGAGTTCAAGCAAACAGCAGCCAAATTGACATGGCATGCCCAAAATTTAGTATGGCCAGTCAGGGCTTCAATCCAAACAGCCCCATAGTTTGTTTACCAAAATATTATGCTCTGTTTTTTTCAACAACAAAGTGAGCAAATGTGGTTTCTTCCTCTTAGGCACAATGCGCAAGTCTCATTTCACTCATTTGATTGGATGGTCGCATTGATTATATTGAAAAGATGTACAACTGGGGTAAGCCATAAGAGCATGACCAAAAGCAAAAAAAGATGGAACAGTGAACCAGTGGTTCTGAATTTTCAAGAACTCGAATAAACAAATTATATCCGCTGCTATGATGCTGTTGTTGATTATTACAGATGATTCTTCGATTTGACTGTAATGCTGGAAAAACTTTTCCAAGAGCAAGAATGCGACAAAATTATTTGACGGTCTTAAACCGTGTTAACGCCCCAAGAAATACGAGGTGCTGGCCAGTTAACCTCTTACTGCTAAAGCTCCCCTCGCTATGCAACAAAAATTAGGGAGAAGAAAACAATCGAGAGAAAAGAACAGCAACTAGTGCTTAGATACGATCGCAAACTGCTTTTGTGAAGTCTGATGTGGATGCCTTCCCGCCAAGATCAGCAGTCCTGTACTTCCCCTCAGAGATTGCCTGGAGGATGGCGTTGTGGATCCGGTCTGCTTTGTCATTGAATTGCAAGTGGCGCAACATCATAACAGCACTCAGCAGAAGAGCAGTAGGGTTCGCAAGGTTCTGGAAACAATCAATAAACCATTCAGTCAAGGATAAAGGAACAAACATACCAATAACTTGCGTGAAAGACTTGGTCTAGAGAACAAGGGATTAAGAAGCAGCAACCAGCTAAATATCTACTATTCTACTAACTGGTACTACTGGTTTCATACACGCATGATGACAAACGTCAGACTCACAAGGCAAAACAACGAACCATAAAGAAACACCAGACTCACAAGGCGAAACAACGAACCATGAAAAAACACCAGACTCACAAGGCAAAACAACAACTCATGAAGTGATACTGATGCTACAACTCCAAACATACATAATGAGAAGCCTCAGAAGTTAAAATATCGTGAATCATGGTATGAAGCAGCAGCTGTTTCAGACCAATTTACCTTGCCAGCAATATCAGGAGCAGAACCATGGACAGCCTCTGCCAGACAAATGCCGCCTTCACCAATGTTGCAGCTGTGGGAACAAACAATATTGAGTCGATGTTGTTCGATTGTCTCGATACCCAAATAGATGGGCAAAAATAAACAACTCTACCTGGGTGTTAGGCCCAAGCCACCGATCAAACCAGCACATAGATCGCTAATAATGTCGCCATAAAGATTTGGCATCACTAGAACATCAAACAGACTGGGGTTCTTCACAAGCTGCAAGTGGATGCAGTTCATACCTAGTGTTAATAATGTGTGTGCAGAATAGAAAGACCAATAATTGAAATGCAGATGGCACTAATTTAGGGCGTCACTATCAAAGAGTATGTAAACATGAACACCAAAAGGTGTGTAGGTTTCAGTGTTGACAGATCAACACACCATCATACAGCAATTGTCAATGATGACTTCCTCGTATGTGATTTCAGGGTACTTCTCAGCCACTTCACGGCAACACTAACATTATATATAAAATATAACAATTCATTAGCTCTCAAGAAAATGAATATAAGGAGTATATACCATCAAGTAAGATGAAGAATTCCTTAAAAAAAGGTAAGTTGAAGGAACAAACGTAGCATCAAACCTTGAGGAAAAGTCCGTCTGTTTTCCTCATGATATTGGCTTTATGTATTGCAGAGACCCTCTCCCGGCCATTGGTCTTCGCATAATGGAAAGCATACTCTGCCACTCTTAAACTTGCTTGGCGAGTAATAATTTTCAAACTTTCCACAACACCTCTCACGACCTGGAAAACAAGTAGCGCACAATGTCAAAGGATGCTAACAAGAACAATGGAAACAATATGATTTCCAAGAATGCATACAGCATACCTGATGCTCAAGGCCACTGTACTCTCCTTCAGTATTTTCACGAATTGTCACAAGGTTCACATCATCATATCTGGTCTTGTAGCCTGGGAGGCTGTTGCAAGGTCTGACATTGGCGTAAAGTCCGAGTTCTTTCCTTAATGTAAGATTCAAAGATCGGTGGCCTTTTCCAATAGGTGTAGCCATAGGACCTTTCAAGCCAACTTTGTTTCTACGCACAGACTCCAGGCTCTCCCATGTCAAAAAACTCTCTGTTCTGGGATCAACTTCTGTACCAACATAATGTTCTTCCCATTCTATTGGTACACCTGCAACATTGAATACCTGAAATAGCAAAAACAAAACCTTAAAACTAAGATATAGCTAAAAAAGCTACAGTCTCAGGAATCATGCATAAATGAATTCATTAGTTAACAACAGTCATGCGAACAGCAGCATCCTTGTGGAACTCATTTGCAAACTTACTGTTTTACAATTAAAGTGTTTTTCCAGTACATGGGGCCATATCTGAAACTTAAGGATGAGACAATGTGGAGTCAACTGTCAGAATAGTTCTATCTGGTTGGATGAAGTTGCATAGCAAGCACGATGATATGTTTATGTCATGTCAGTGCAGTGATTGTAAAATTCCATCTCAGTACATAATCTAGAAGCATGCAAAGTAGAAAGAATACTCGAGATAGAATATGGTCAGCTAATGAATAGCAGCTGACTAACATAGTAGCATTGCCAGTAAATCTTGAATTCAATGTTATTTGACCGCAAAAAAGATGCAGATTTTCTGTTTTAATTCTAGATGGCAACTTTAAAGGGGACATATCCAGTGCAATCAGCATTTTGGTGCAATCACCGTGCAATCCAACTAAGAAAAGTTTCAAAAAATTCTGAAAAAAATCGTGGATGTACATCTCATCTTACTCCATCTACATATAAAATTTCATGATCAAATTCGTCCTATGCTTGAAGTTACAAAAAAGACAAATTTGGGGTGCATTTGAACTATTCAAGTATGTCAGAAATTTGTCTTTTTTATTACTCTTGATATAGGACGAATTTGATCATGAAATTTTATATGTAGATGAGGTAAGATGAGATGTACATCCACGATTTTTTTCAGAATTTTTTGAAACTTTTCTTAGTTGGATTGCACGGTGATTGCACCAAAGTGCTGATTGCACTGGATATGTCCCCAACTTTAAAAGACCTCAGGTGAGGGCTTTGATAGTTTCCACCCTGGAAAATTGTAAGAAACAATTGTGCCACAAGCAGCATAAAAAATATGAGCTTGAACCAACTTGCAAGGGAAAACTATCTTCATATATCCCAAAATGATAAAAAGTTTAACTTCTAGCTCATATTTTTTGTTATCTTTTGTCCCCGTCATTAGGTGATCAAGTTCATTAAATATTCCCTGGAAATAACGGCTCCGATAGAAGGAACAGATAAATTAAGAAACTTAAACGTTAGATTCAAACTACCATTTCAAATGGGCACCGTAGCCACACCATATGTATGTATGCATAATTCATGATCCTCGGCAAGCAGTATCATGGCATTGGCAGCATGAGCTCCAACATTTCCATATTCCCAAGGAGACCGATTATAACTTGAGTTTGAAAAGGATTATAACTTGAGTTTGAAAAGGAAAACTAATCCAAATATAAGATAACTCTAAGCTTGAGCTAGTAACAGAGGACTAATCCAATCCATGCTGTCAAAGGCACAAAAGGCATGCACCTAGGTGTACTGAAGCAGAAGGCCTCCAGACGCACCTAGCACAGCGCCTCAAGCGAGGCACACTTTGCAACCGAACATGGTTTAAGACAGGAAAATGGAAATTGAAAAAATAAGGCAAAAGTAGGCCTAAATCTAAATGAAGCTCAATAACATAGTGGATTGGTCCTAAATATCAAAGTCTAGGCTTTGTGTTAATTTTTAACCCATCACCCACACAAACTTCAAAGGGAAAAGGACGAGAGATCAGCTGCAAGTGAAAGGAGTTCATCCTCAATTCCTCGTGGAAAATTGAAGCTCACTGTTCAAAAAATTGGCAGGTTAGGCTTTGTAATCAGCCAAATGCAAGGACTGAAGTTAACCATCCACCCTCCTGGTACCAGCCCTTCTAGTGTTGGAATTTAATTTAATCTTTGCAAAATAAGTTGATGAAGCAATAACAAACAAACAAAAAATATTTATTTGATTTTTCAAGAAGAATGGATTCATTTGTATATGCCAAAGAGGATATTGGAGGGGTGGTGCTATGTTAACCAATAAATAAGGACTTGGAAAATAACGTCCTAGCTGATCCAAACACAAAAATATTAATCACTTGTGGACATAGAATATTTTTCTTGTCACCTAAATAGTTCGGAAATATTTATTTTTATGTTTTAGTGCGTGATGTTTTGTAGGGCATGCTTTTTTTGCACCTTGCACCTACGGTAACTTAAGGACCTAGCACCTCCATGGCTCCAAGTATGCCTTTTTGTTTTTTACTGCATTTTATTCAATATGGAGATACAGTATGATGAATGTTATTGTGGCCATGAACTAGATCTCCACACTGAATGAATGAATAATGCACCTAATTTATTTAGATCAAAATATTAGGCCAAGCTGCAGATCCTAAACTTTCTAAAATATAGGATTAGCCTAGGTGATTGATGCAGACATATTTGGAAACCACAATTGATCATTCCTCTTCAAAGAGGATCCAAAAATCAAAAGTTATCATATCAAAGTATGAGGAAACACTTTCTGCCCTTTCTAGCTGGAACTTAAAATTGCAGGGCACCAGAAAAATTACAAGTGACGTCACTAATCATCTGTGGCTGGTAATCACTAAATAATACTCTAGTGCACAGCATGGACAATATGTCCTTATTGCTGTAGCATCAAACAATAAAGCAAGTCCCACATTACACGGAGGCAACAAAAAGCGCATCGAATTGTGATCATACATGAATTCCACAAACAGAACCAAAATTCCATACCTGCTTGACCGATTCGGCGATCTCAGGCCCGATGCCATCACCGGGAAAGAGCGTGGCGTGGACAATCTCCCCGGCCTCCGTGGAGAACGGTGTGGCCACCGCCCGGCCCGCCATCAGCGGCAGAACTCTCCCCTGGAGCAGCCTCCGAAGCGCCATGCTTCCACACTACACTGAAACAACCAGCAGCAAGGAGTACACGTCAGCCCTAGACTCTAAATACTTGTAGCCAGGCGGCTAGTCGATCCAACAGGCACACACGAAATTTCCAAATTCGATTGAATAAACGTGCATACATCTCTAATTGAAAGCACACAAAACGCCACACCCTTCTCGAGTTCTCGTCTACAATCGAATCAGAGGCAATTCGAGGAACCACAAAATGTGGGGTGGTGGTGGGGGGGGGGGGGGGGAGATCAAATCAGGGGGCGAGCGGAGGGTGGTGAGATCGGAGTGTGGAATGTACCGGAAGGAGGAGATTCGCTAGAACAATCGATGGCAGACGGAGTCCACGGTGAGGGGGGAGGAAGGAGCGGAGAGACGGGAAGGGGACCGCGGGGGGGCGTTAGGGATGGCAATCGGGTGGGTACCTCCGGGTACAACTAGTGCCCACCCGAAACCTGAAACTGAGCCACCCGCCCAAACCCACTAGACTTCTCGGGCACGGATCTGTACCCACACCCGAACCCAATGGTACCCGAACCCGAATGGGTACCTGAACTGGACCCGAGCCCGAATGGGTGAACCATTAAGATTATAATTCAATAGGTGACACAATAAGATTTCAGACCCATCAATTCATATCAACAAAGAGGAATCGGGCCAAACGGCAAAAAAACACATTAACAATCAGAAAAGTCTTAAAAGCAATCCGGAACCAACAAAGCACATACAAATCATTGTCACCAGAACGGCATTTCCCAAACATGATTATCTCTCAGGGAGATAACTAATTAAATGCCAAACTAACTTTTCCACTGAACAAACTCTTGTGTGCCCTTGATTGTCAACCAAGTGACGGTTTTGCCATGCTGCTGCTACCTGGCTTGCGAACAAGCAGAAGATACTTATCTAACAATGCAACGCAACTAACTTATCTAATCTGCATGGAACATCTACCAACAAAGATGCCCCATAAATTAATTCAGATAGTAAGCAAGAACTAGGTGGATTCAAACAATTGTTTAGTTCTTTGAATAAATAATAAGATCCTTTTTTGTGTGTGCTTTTGTTCAATTGTTCAACTAATAGATACAATCTGTGTCAAGAGATACATTCCAGTTCCTCCTGTTCGCAAGGTATATGCCCCCTGTTAGAGTCGGCCAAAATGCCCTAGTAACACCACCAATAGCACTGGATTTGTGAAATCAGGGCAGGAGCACTCCAAATTAAGGCAGATCGGTACCAGAACATTGAAAAGGCGAAGAGAGCGAAGCCAGATCGGTACCTTCCGCAGGGCGGTAGCGAGCTCGCCGCAGGTGAAGTTGGCGGCGGTGGCGGTGGTGAGCGGGATGTTGTTGCGTAACTGGTACAGATGGAGGTTCTTCTGGATGAACTCGGTGAACAACAGAGTGGCGGGAGGGCGAATCGGGAACGGAGGCTGCCAGAGCGGGAGAAGACGAAGCCAAATGAAGGCAAAACACGATAGATCCAACCAGGGATTTAGGGGAAAAGGAAGTAGGCGATGTGAGGAACTCGGCAGGATTGATGACAGTGGCGGAGGCTTACTGACGGTGAAGAATGGCGCGGAGGAACTCAGCGCTAGGTTTGGCGTCGGGGAATCGCCGGCTCGGTGTTATGCCTCTGGTTCTTCTCGTTTGCCTCCAGTGATGGGGTGTGAAATACTTACAAGTAACAACGCGGGTGGTGGATCTAAACTGGAGGGGCAGCAAATGGATGTCCCAGGTGGTAGACGAGCCCAAGTTCCTTGACTAATTACAGAGTATATTAACTTAAGATGACAACATAATTGGCACACCGTGTTATCCAAATGGGCAAGTTATTGTCAAATTTTGCATTGTGTTGGGATGGACAAACATCCGAGGGATACAGGTACAGGCTGACTCAATTTATGTCACAGCTAACAATAATTTGGCAGCAAGTTCCTCTAATCAGAGTTCGACTTCGTCTCAATGCTTGATTTGCTGAGGATAAATACGCCAACAATGATAAGACTAGCACCTGCAAACCACTGTACAAACACATCTCCAAATCAAAAGCTGAGTGCAGCTCAGTAAAAAAAACATCTTGTGTAAACTAAAAAAGAGAAAATGAGCAACAGCTATTTTTTTTCCAATTTACAAAGAAATCAAATTGCATCAGATCTTGCAGTACCCAACTAGCCATTCTGTAATTATGACATGGCGTAGTTCATATTTAACCAATCTGCCTGTCGAAGGCAATTGCCCATGCTAAAGCACAGACCATCTATGTCAGTCTAACAATCCACAATTGCAGTATTTCCTTCTGATCAATCAACTATACATCACAAGATATACTTTTAGCATAGAACCCTAAATTATATATATATATATATATATATATATATATATTTAATACCATGTGACTCTTCAGATGACCAATTCAGAATCAAACTAAGTACTCAAATTTATATTCATTCTCATCATTGGGTACTATGGATACACTCACTCATTCACTACTACTAAGCGTCAACAATTCTGTTATAAACTAGCTTATGAACATTATGTAGTGCTGAGTGTTGGAATGTCATCAGTAGATTCCGACGATTCAAAACCAAGTAGATTTCGTTTGACATGCATAGATGCCGACGCACAGAGACATAGTAATACTTTGAGAACAAGATTTGCCAACCTCTCCCATCAAGACTACACTTTTATCCTATAAGAAAGACAAAAGAATAGCATTTTTTTCAAAGTCCAACCAAACCGCAATTTGACCCAGAGATCACATCACATCCAAGCAGCTTCTGGAGCAGATCATGATCCCACTGTTCTAATGATCAGTAGAAAGCAGCAAAAGAAAAGAAAAACTGAGATCAATTTGGGCAGGAATACAGGCAAGGAAGCAGGGAGGAAGCTACCAGGGCAAAAACAAAAACTGAACGCTGTAATTTCAATTCCTGATGATAAGACTGCAGCTTATCATAAATGAGATTTCTAAAACTTATTCAGGAGTTATTTATTAAGAAATACCCCATTCATTAAAGAAAACTATTTTTTTCTTCATTAAAGCAGTTTGGTGGGGCCTTCCTGATTGTATATTTCTGTATTTTGCAGTGTTGGTGCTCAGAAGGTGAAGAACACTTGTATTCAATTCCGAAAGTTTTGTCAGCAGAGGAGCAGAGATGGGTTAGTACCTAGTAATACTATGCCCCAGTATTGCCATTTTCTATCATTGTCTTAATGAGTTATCGAATGTGATGACCTGGTGTGCTCTGTAACATATTCGCCTATTATTAATGTTGTCTATAGTATACTGTTCATGATATTGCATGTTCATGGCTTATTGGCTTTTGCCATTCCTGAATTGGTTCAATCTTCATAGTCAGTAAGAATTGTCTGAGTCCACTCAGCTTCTTCAGTTAGGATTGTAATTGCTCTAGTCCAAAATATTTTAGCTAAATAGTCCTCTAAAAACAATTTCTAGTGTTTGTAACAACTCTATGCCATACCTGTGTTCAGTTGAAATGAAACAGTTGGATTCTTATAATACAGAACTTTCAGGGTGTTCGGGTATGCCCCAATATCATAGCATTCAGATCTGTAGGAGAACTGTCCAGTAAACTACAGCCATCTGCTCTGAATACAGCATACCTAGAACTGAATATGCTGCTCTGAATACAGCATAACTTATGATGCAAACTTTCGTACTCATTTATGGAACTGACCTTACAAAAATAAGTAGAAATCTAGGGTGCAGAATTTTTTATCAACCAGATCCTCGAGCGGCACGACAAGATTTGTGGTGCCAAAACACTGATCCAACCACGAGCACAGCCAAAACACTGATCCAATCCGCTCGCGGATCCCAAGCTCGTCGCCATGGATCTGACATGACCAACCCTAAAGACAAACCCTAAAACCAAACCAAGAAACCAGATCTAGAGATATCAGGAGAGAGGCGAGAGGAGGAGGGAGGTTACCCGCAATACTTACCCGCGGTGGTCGCCGGAGAGCTCGAGCGGACGAGTCGAGAGGAGGAAGGCGACCGGGGAAGGCGAGCAGAGGGAGACAGTCGGGGCCGGGGGAGACGAGCGGGGGGAGGCGGTCGGGCAGGGGGAGGCGATCGGGGCCGGGGGAGACGAGCGGAGGGAGGCGGGCGGGGGAGAGGGGCGGAGGGAGGTGATCGGGAGAGAGGCGTGCGGAGCGGCGTGCGGAGCGGAGCGGAGGGAGACGTGCGAGACGAGTGGTCAGTGGATCGGGAGAGACGCGCTGCATCCGCGGGCCTGGACGGCGCTGCATCCGCGGGCTTGGACGCGAGAGAAAGCCGGAGATAGCGTTTTTTCGGGCCAGGATGCAAGATGCATGAGCTGGGCCAAAATTTCTTGAACATGCAGGAAACTAAACAGTAGCATTAATAATAAAATCTGCATCCACTCATACCATGCGATACTTATGCAAGGAACTAAACAGGCCCTTAATTTCTCGCTGTTTTGTATTTGATGCCGTGCGGTTATAACTACTGTTACTGTTGTTGTTACCTTTATATTTGGTTTATTTCTTCAATGCCCGAAAATTGCAAGTTGGAAAAACTCGAATAAACAAATTATATCCACTGCTATGATGCTGTTGTTGATTATTACAGATGATTCTTCGATTTGACTGTAATGCTGGGAAAACTTTTCCAAGAGCAAGAATGCGACAAAATTATTTGACGGTCTTAAACCGTGTTAACGCCCCAAGAAACACGAGGTGCTGGCCAGTTAACCTCTTACTGCTAAAGCTCCTCTCGCTATGCAACAAAAATTAGGGAGAAGAAAACAATCGAGAGAAAAGAACAGCAACTAGTGCTTAGATATGATCGCAAACTGCTTTTGTGAAGTCTGATGTGGATGCCTTCCCGCCAAGATCAGCAGTCCTGTACTTCCCCTCAGAGATTGCCTGGAGGATGGCGTTGTGGATCCGGTCTGCTTTGTCATTGAATTGCAAGTGGCGCAACATCATAACAGCACTCAGCAGAAGAGCAGTAGGGTTCGCAAGGTTCTGGAAACAATCAATAAATCATTCAGTCAAGGATAAAGGAACAATCATACTAATAACTTGCGTGAAAGACTTGGTCTAGAGAACAAGGGATTAAGAAGCAACAACCAGCTAAATATCTACTATTCTACTAACTGGTACTACTGGTTTCATACACGCATGATGACAAACGTCAGACTCACAAGGCGAAACAGCGAACCATTAAAAAACACCAGACTCACAAGGCAAAACAACAACTCATGAAGTGATACTGATGCTACAACTCCAAACATGCATAATGAGAAGCCTCAGAAGTTAAAATATCGTGAATCATGGTATGAAGCAGCAGCTATTTCAGACCAATTTACCTTGCCAGCAATATCAGGAGCAGAACCATGGACAGCCTCTGCCAGACAAATGCCGCCTTCACCAATGTTGCAGCTGTGGGAACCAACAATATTGAGTCGATGTTGTTCGATTGTCTCGATACCCAAAAAGATGGGCAAAAATAAACAACTCTACCTGGGTGTTAGGCCCAAGCCACCGATCAAACCAGCACATAGATCGCTAATAATGTCGCCATAAAGATTTGGCATCACTAGAACATCAAATAGACCAGGGTTCTTCACAAGCTGCAAGTGGATGCAGTTCCTACCTAGTGTTAATAATGTGTGTGCAGAATAGAAGGACCAATAATTGAAATGCAGATAGCACTAATTTAGGGCGTCGCTATCAAAGAGTATGTAAACATGAACACCAAAAGGTGTGTAGGTTTCAGTGTTGACAGATCAACATACCGTCATACAGCAATTGTCAATGATGACTTCCTCGTATGTGATTTCAGGGTACTTCTCAGCCACTTCACGGCAACACTAACATTATATATAAAATATAACAATTCATTAGCTCTCAAGAAAATGAATATAAGGAGTATATACCATCAAGTAAGATGAAGAATTCCTAAAAAAAAAAAGGTAAGTTGAAGGAACAAACGTAGCATCAAACCTTGAGGAAAAGTCCGTCTGTTTTCCTCATGATATTGGCTTTATGTATTGCAGAGACCCTCTCCCGGCCATTGGTCTTGGCATAATGGAAAGCATACTCTGCCACTCTTAAACTTGCTTGGCGAGTAATAATTTTCAAACTTTCCACAACACCTCTCACGACCTGGAAAACAAGTAGCGCACAATGTCAAAGGATGCTAACAAGAACAATGGAAACAATATGATTTCCAAGAATGCATACAGCATACCTGATGCTCAAGGCCACTGTACTCTCCTTCAGTATTTTCACGAATTGTCACAAGGTTCACATCATCATATCTGGTCTTGTAGCCTGGGAGGCTGTTGCAAGGTCTGACATTGGCGTAAAGTCCGAGTTCTTTCCTTAATGTAAGATTCAAAGATCGGTGGCCTTTTCCAATAGGTGTAGCCATAGGACCTTTCAAGCCAACTTTGTTTCTACGCACCGACTCCAGGCTCTCCCATGTCAAAAAACTCTCTGTTCTGGGATCAACTTCTGTACCAACATAATGTTCTTCCCATTCTATTGGTACACCTGCAACATTGAATACCTGAAATAGCAAAAACAAAACTTTAAAACTAAGATATAGCTATAAAAGCTACAGTCTCAGGAATCATGCATAAATGAATTCATTAGTTAACGACAGTCATGCGAACAGCAGCATCCTTGTGGAACTCATTTGCAAACGTACTGTTTTAAAATTAAAGTGTTTTTCCAGTACATGGGGCCATATCTGAAACTTAAGGATGAGACTATGTGGAGTCAACTGTCAGAACAGTTCTATCTGGTTGGATGAAGTTGCATAGCAAGCACGATGATATGTTTATGTCATGTCAGTGCAGTGATTGTAAAATTCCATCTCAGTACACAATCTAGAAGCATGCAAAGTAGAAAGAATACTCGAGATAGAATATGGTCAGCTAATGAATAGCAGTTGACTAACATAGTAGCATTGCCAGTAAATCTTGAATTCAACGTTATTTGACTGCTAAAAAGATGCAGATTTTCTGTTTTAATTCTAGATGTCAACTTTAAAAGACCTCAGGCGAGGGCTTTGATAGTTTCCACCATATCCCAAAATGATAAAAAGTTTAACTTCTAGCTCATATTTTTTGTTATCTTTTGTCCCCGTCATTAGGTGATCAAGTTCATTAAATATTCCCTGGAAATAACAGCTCCAATAGAAGGAACCGATAAATTAAGAAACTGAAACGTTAGATTCAAACTATCATTTCAAATGGGCACCGTAGCCAAACCATATGTATGTATGCATAATTCATGATCCTTGGCAAGCAGTATCATGGCATTGGCAGCATGAGCTCCAACGTTTCCATATTCCCAAGGAGACCGATTATAACTTGAGTTTGAAAAGGAAAACTAATCCAAAAATAAGATAACCCTAAGCTTGAACTAGTAACAGAGGACTAATCCAATCCATGCTGTCAAAGGCACAAAAGGCATGCACCTAGGTGTACTGAAGCAGAATGCCTCCAGACGCACCTGGCGCAGTGCCTTAGGCGAGGCACGCTTTTCAACCGAACATGGTTTAAGACAGGAAAATGGAAATTGAAAAAATAAGACAAAAGTAGGCCTAAATCTAAATGAAGCTCAATAACATAGTGGATTGGTCCTAAATATCAAAGTCTAGGCTTTGTTTTAACTTTTAACCCATCACCCACACAAACTTCAAAGGGAAAAGGAAGAGAGATCAGCTGCAAGTGAAAGGAGTTCATCCTCAATTCCTCGTGGAAAATTGAAGCTCACTGTTCAAAAAATTGGCAGGTTAGGCTTTGTAATCAGCCAAATGCAAGGAATGGAGTTAACCATCCACCCTCCTGGTACCAGCCCTTCTAGTGTTGGAATTTAATTTAATCTCTGCAAAATAAGTTGATGAAGCAATAACAAACAAACAAAAAATATTTATTTGATTTTTCAAGAAGAATGGCTTCATTTGTATATGCCAAAGAGGATATTGGTGGGGCGGTGCTATGTTAACCAATAAATAAGGACTTGGAAAATAACGTCCTAGCTGATCCAAACACAAAAATATTAATCACTTGTGGATTCTCTACATAGAATATTTTTCTTGTCAGAAATATTTATTTTTATGTTTTAGTGCCTGATGTTTTTTAGGGCATGCTTTTTTTTTGCACCTTGCACCTACGGTAATTTAAGGACCTAGCAGGCTAGCACCTCCAAGGCTCCAAGTATGCCTTTTTGCTTTTGACTGCATTTTATTCAATATGGAGATACAGTACGATGAATGTTATTGTGACCATGAACTAGATCTCCACACTGAATGAATGAATAATGCACCTAATTTATTTAGATCAAAATATTAGGCCAAGCTGCAGATCCTAAACTTTCTAAAATATAGGATTAGCCTAGTTGATTGATGCAGACATATTTGGAAACCACAATTGATCATTCCTCTTCAAAGAGGATCCAAAAATCAAAAGTTATCATATCAAAGTATGAGGAAACACTTTCTGCCCTTTCTAGCTGGAACTTAAAATTGCAGGGCACCAGAAAAATTACAAGTGACGTCACTAATCATCTGTGGCTGGTAATCACTAAATAATACTCTAGTGCACAGCATGGACAATATGTCCTTATTGGTGTAGCATCAAACAATAAAGCAAGTCCCACATTACACGGAGGCAACAAAAAGCGCATCGAATTGTGATCATACATGAATTCCACAAACAGAACCAAAATTCCATACCTGCTTGACCGACTCGGCGATCTCAGGCCCGATGCCATCACCGGGAAAGAGCGTGGCGCGGACAGTCTCCCCGGCCTCCGTGGAGAACGGCGCCGCCACCGCCCGGCCCGCCATCCGCGGCAGAACGCTCCCCTGGAGCAGCCTCCGGAGCGCCATGCTTCCCCACTACACTGAAACAACCAGCAGCAAGGAGTACACGTCAGCCCTATACTCTAAATACTTGTAGCCAGGCGCTATTCGATCCAACAGGCACGGACGAAATCTCCAAATTCGATCGAATAAACGCGCATACATCTCTAATTGAAAGCGCACGAAACGCCACACCCTTCTCGTCTACGATCGAATCGGAGGCAATTCGAGGAACCGCGAAATTGGGGGGAGAGAGAGATCGAATCGGGGGGCGAGCGGGGGGTGGTGAGATCGGAGTGTGGAATGTACCGGAAGGAGGAGATTCGCTAGAACAATCGACGGCGACGGCGGACGGAGTCCGCGGCGAGGGGGGAGGAAGGAGCGGAGAGACGGGAGATGGGAAGGGGACCGCGGGGCGCCGGGGGACGTCGCGGCTCCTCCGATTTATTTGGCCGTCGATCTGGATCGGACGGTGCACGTTCGTTGGGCCCACGTTCAGTTGTGCCGATCCTGGACGAAGGGACTGCTTCTTTCTAGCAGAGCAGAAAAACCAGCTCTCTCCGTTCCCTTCGCCCTCTCCCGCAGCTCGGAGGAGCAACCGCCTGGGGTTCGCGCGCCGGCTCGGATCTGGGGAGTGGTGGAGCGGCAAAGGAAGGGTTCGGGCGAAGCGGCGGCGCTCGGCGAGTGGAGGTTGTCGGTAGGAAGAGGAGGACGAGGAGTAGCACGTCTGAGGACGACGACGCCGTGGAGGCCTCCGCGACCGTTGAGGAGGTGGCGGAAGAGGGGGAGGTCGGGGAGTACCTCGAGCCACCAGAGGAGGCCAAGGTGTACGTCGGGAACCTGCCCTACGACACTGACAGTGAGCGCCTCGCCCAGATCTTCGAGCAGGCCGGCGTCGTCGAGGTCGCGGAGGTGAGCCTTTTACCTGTTCTTCATTTTCCTTATCCACTAATCGATATGCTTGGTGAAGAAAGTGACCCCAACTCCTTAATGATGTATACACAACTAAAATTTGTTCCGACAGTAAACTGGCTAGCTCCTGTACTACTTCCGACAAAACAGAAACACCTGCACTTCGCACAGGAAGTAACGAATGCAGATATGTATGTAGAAGAAAACAGAGAGGAACCACGGGGATTATTCTTTTTGGTGTGGTTACTGGAACACCACATTTTCTGATCTTTTATAACTCAAAACGTGCTGTGTACAAGGAAGCAAATGAGAGATATCAATCAGGCTCTGATTTGCAATCAGCCCTTTCCATATCCCAAACACATACTAAAGAAAAACAAGACTAACCAAAGATAAAAGACAATCTCAACACTGATCTATTCTAAGAAAGCAATAAAGAATTACATAACTGATGCCTGGATTATATGACAATCTCCCCCTAATACCAGCTTCAGTTATTTTGCTTGGTAACACCGATTCGCTCCCGCAGCTCCTGGAATTTGACCTTTCCAAGTGACTTTGTCAAAATGTCTGCTAGTTGTTCATGAGTACTTGTGAACTCCAGAACAATCTCCCCGCTATCAACACATTCCCGAATATAGTGAAATTTAGTGTCGATATGCTTACTCCGATCATGAAGAACAGGATTTTTGCTGAGAGCAATTGCGGACATGTTGTCCATCTTCAGGAGTGGCGGAGAAGCCTCTGCGCCCATTATCTCCCCGAGCAAACGTCTGAGCCATACCCCTTGGCATGCTGCTGCTGCTCCGCAATATACTCTGCCTCACATGATGACAATGCAACGACCCGTTGCTTTTGTGATTGCCAAGTCACCAGATTGCCATCGAGGAAAAAAATGATTCCTGATGTGCTCTTCCTGTCGTCGACATCTCCTGCCATGTCACTGTCGGAGTACCCCACAAGACCAGATTCACCGACTCTTCTTGTATACACCAGGCCAAAATCGATTGTCCCGGCTACATACCTCAGCAGATGCTTCATTGCAGCCAAGTGCTCCTGTCTTGGATCCTCCATGAACCGGCTCAGGTATCCCACTGCAAAAGAGAGGTCTGGCCGTGTGTTCATTAAGTATCGCAAGCTTCCGATCAAGCTTCGATACCCTGTTGCGTCGACTGCTGGTGAAGTGCTCAACTTAGACAGCTTGAGTCTATTTTCCATTGGCGTTGCACATGGGTTGCAGACCCCCATGCCTGCCACCAGCCGAGACTCCTTTATCCCGCGCGTATACAGCCCATGTTCACATTCGCTCCTGGTGAACCCGAGCTCATGCAAACTGTCATCCAACTTGGCATTCCATGCCCGTGGTGCTTGACGGAGTCCATACAATGCTTTGTGCAGCTTGAGAACCTTCTCCTCATGTCCAGCAGCGGTAAAACCCGGAGGTTGTGCCACGTAGACTTCTTCTGTCAAGTCCCCATTAAGAAAGGCGGACTTGACGTCCATATGGTGCACGGACCAGCCACGGTTTGCTGCCACGGCCAGTACCACGCGCACCGATTCCATCCTTGCGACCGGGGCAAACACCTCTTCAAAGTCAATCCCTTGCTTCTGCACATATCCCTTTGCGACAAGGCGGGCTTTGTGTTTGACAACTTCGCCGCGCTCGTTGTGCTTAAGCTTGAAGACCCACTTCAAACCAATGGCTCGTTGACCCTTGGGCAGATCAACCAGAGACCACGTCTTGTTCTCTTCAATGGACGCCATTTCTTCCAGCATGGCTAGGCGCCACTCCTTTATTCCTTTTGCTTCTTCAGCTGTTACTGGTTCATCCCCAATTGCTGCCAGCAACTCCTCAGTAACATCCCGATCAGCAAGGCCTGGTGGCGTTGCATGACCAAGGATGTTATCTATTTTCCGGAAACGCAGAGGCGCGTCGTCATGATCGTCGTCGAGGTCGAGCTCCCCTGTTGGTGGCGATGCAAATTCAATTGCTGGGGCAGCCGGAGCAACTGCTGGGGCAGCCGGGGTGCAGGTCTCAGACCCGCACGTGGGCATCGACGTGCTGGTCGGTGTTGATGGAGTTCTTGGCGATGGCACTGGAATTGGTGATGCTGGTTCGCAGGTGTTCCCACCGCGTCCTGCGCCCCTTGTCTTGTCAGCACCGTGACATACTCCACATGAAACGGCTCGGCGTCATCATCCGGTCCAGCTCCCTTCTCAGCTCCCCAGTCCCAGCCGCGTTCTTCCTCAAACACCGCATCCCGCGATACGTGAACGCGTCGCGACACGGGGTTGTAGAACCTCCAGGCCTTGGAGCCTGGTTCATACCCGACGAACACCATGGGCGCGCTTCGATCCTCCAGTTTGGTGAGATATTTTCCACCGGTCTTCACATGTGCCACACAGGCCAAAGGTTGGAAGAAATGTACTAGTGGCTTAAAACCATGCCATACCTCGAATGGAGTCCTCCCGGTCACACTCTGAGTGGGCGCGCGATTGAGAACGAAGACTGCCGTGGTCACCGCCTCCCCCCAAAACCAGCCGGGCATGGACATGGCTTTCATCATACTCCTGGCCATACCCATCACCGATTGGTTTCGCCTCTCCACCACGCCATTCTGCTGGGGTGTATATGGCGCAGTGAGATGCCTCTGAACTCCTTCCTCCGCGCAGTAGTCAGCAAATGCTTGCGACGTAAACTCCCCGCCGCGATCGGTACGCAGCGTGCCCAGTCTTCTCCCGGCCTCAGCTTCAACTCGGGCTTTGAACTTCTTGATCGCTGACGCCGCTGATCCTTGGAGATCAGCAGGATGAGCCACATGTAGCGACTCAAATCATCGACGAGGAGGAGGAACATCTTGTTCCCACTTGGTGTCGCCGGCGTCACTGGTCCACAGATGTCGCCATGTACCAGTTCCAACTTCTGCGCCGCGCGGTACTTGGCTTCACTTGGGAAAGATAGTCGCCTCTGCTTTCCGGCGAGACAGCTATCACAAACTTGGTCCACGTGATCGATCTGCGGCAGTCCTCTCACCATCTCTTCTTGCGCAAGCCGCCGAAGTCCCCGAAAATTGAGGTGGCCGAATCGGGCATGCCACCTCCACGCCGGGCTGGTTCCCTGTGCCGCAAGACACACTGGCCGCCCAATGTCGAGCCTCAGCACATAGAGTCGGTTTGCCGACCGACTCACCTTGGCTAGAAGCCGTCGACGTTGGTCCCAAATCCTGAGGAAGCCGCGTTCCAGGACAATCTTGAAATCATCTTCCTCGAGTTGCCCCAGGCTGACAATGTTTGCGGTGAGGCGTGGGATGTGGTACACCCCGGTGAGCGCCTGGTGCTCTCCGGACTTGAGCTTGTAAAGGATGGTTCCGCGTCCCTCGATTCCGACCACCGAGCCGTCGCCGAAGCGGACGGTGCCGTGGACGCTGGAGTCGAGCTCTGAGAATGCCGAGCGCTCCCCCGTCATGTGGTTGGTGGCGCCCGTGTCGAGAATCCAGCGCGTGTGATCGCCTTCCCCCTTGTCGCCGAGCTGGACGAATAGCTTGCTCTCGTGGAGATGGGTCTCGGGCGGATTTGAGAAAGAGGAAGAGTTTCCAGCCGCCGTTTCTGGAAGGAGAGCACTGGTGTTGACCGTAGCCGTGGCTACCATCAAAGTGTCGTCGTTCTCCTCCTCTACGTGGGCCGTATGGGCCTGCTCGTCTTTCTTCCGTTTGCGACATTCCCGGGCCCAATGCCCTTTCTTCCCGCAGTAACGACACTCGTCGCTGGCAACCTGGCCATTCCCTCCATTGCCGCCGGTCTTGAAGGGCTTGGGACCGCCGCGCCCTCCGCCATCCTTCCCGCGACCACACCCACGGCTTCTCCGTGAGCCCTTTCCACGATCCGAAGACCCCTCACCAGAGAGCTGCAGCCGTGAAGTGATACGCGCGAGCAACTCATCTTCTGTGAGATTCAGACGTGCGATGGATCCGCCACTGGAGCCATTTCCACCGCCCTGATCGTGTCGCTCTTCCGCCGCCTTGAGCCGCCCAATGAGCTCCTCAACGGAGAGCCCGTCAAGATCCATCAAAGTTTCGATTGCCATGGCAATCTGCGCATACTTCGATGGAACAGCCTGCAGGAACTTGCGCACTATTTCTTCCTCGTCACAGCCATCTCCGAGGACCGCGAGTTGATTCACGATCCCGGTGATCCTCATGCCGAACTCGTCCACAGTCTCACCGTCGCGAAACTTCAAGGCATCGAACTCTCGGCGGAGCGTATTCGCTTTTGCCTTACGAACGCGCTCGACGCCAATGTTCATGGTCTTGATTGCTTCCCAAGCGACTTTAGCCGTGGCCTTCCCAGCGATGGTGCCTATCATCTCTGCCGGCATGGCTTTCGCGATGGCTTCGAGAGCCATCCGATCTTCGACGTAGTCGTCGGTGCCTTCGCTCACCGCCATCCACAGGCCCCTTGCCTGCAGCATGACTCGCATGAGCGCCGCCCAGTCGGAGTAGTTGGTCTTCGTTAGCGTCGGGTACGATCCACCGCCGCCGATCTCCTTCACGACGCGATGAATCACTAGCCCGCGCTCGGCAGTGTTGCTGCCACCGGCATCACCGCGCCGACGTGGTGACGAGGAATTCCGGCGCTGCATCCCTCACTGCGCTCTTGCCCAAGTCTGATACCCGGCAAGCTCTGATACCAATTGTTCCGACAGTAAACTGGCTAGCTCCTGTACTACTTCCGACAAAACAGAAACACCTGCACTTCGCACAGGAAGTAACGAATGCAGATATGTATGTAGAAGAAAACAGAGAGGAACCACGGGGATTATTCTTTTTGGTGTGGTTACTGGAACACCACATTTTCTGATCTTTTATAACTCAAAACGTGCTGTGTACAAGGAAGCAAATGAGAGATATCAATCAGGCTCTGATTTGCAATCAGCCCTTTCCATATCCCAAACACATACTAAAGAAAAACAAGACTAACCAAAGATAAAAGACAATCTCAATACTGATCTATTCTAAGAAAGCAGTAAAGAATTACATAACTGATGCCTGGATTATATGACAAAATTGCCCCTGCAACCACTGTAGAAACATAATTCAGTTCTGGATGTAAATGCGTAACTGTATGTGGTGCCGTTGAAGCTTGCAGGGTGCAACTGCTAGAATCTATCCGGCTGCTTCACTGCTCTGTGAGCTTCTTGTGTGAGTATGTTTAGGTTGCAGCCGGTTGCTATGTGATATTATTTCAATAGACGTTTGTGCTGTGTGGAGAGGCTGGTGATTACAGGTTTTTATCGGCTTTTTGCCTTGGATTGTTCATTAACTTGTTAGGCGTGCAGTGGTAGATTCTTAAGAAAATGTGAAATAAAAAGGTGTCCTACTCTGATGTGGCTTCTAGTACGAATTTTTTTTTCTAGATTGAAATTGAGAATCTAAATACTTCTCTTCTGAAGAATGCACTGTTTCTTCACCTTCTTTGGGCTATCCGTGTGTTATGTAATGTCTGTTTGATCAGTGTCTATTTGATCAGCATTGTAGAGAGACAGTTCGACAATACATACATATATGGTTTTTTGCTCTTTTGTTCTTAAATGCAGTTTCTACTTTCTGGATCTGCAGGTCATTTAAAACACAGAAACCAATCGGAGCCGTGGTTTTGGCTTTGTCACCATGACTCCATGAGTACTGTTGAGGAGGCTGAGAAGGCTGTGGAGATGTTCCATCGCTATGTAAGTATATTTCATTATTTGATGGGGCTAGTTTCTTTAAATTTTCCGAATTTAGTCATTTAGTTGAAGTTACGGATAAACTGTTTTCCTATCTTAGCGACAGCTCATGTGCTCATAGTCGAGCTACTAATTTATATGCTTGCAGTATGCATGGAATGGGAATATGGGATGCCACTAGTTTGCATTTGCATATGTTTTCTGTACTAGGTTCCTATGGTAATGTTGTATGGATTTTTCGTTCAACATGGTAGTGCTCTTAGATTTGAGGGAACACATTATTTGTCAAGCCAACTTAATCGGCCTCTTCATTCTGTTCACTTTGTTTACTAACTTATTTCATTCATATGCTATGCACGCGAGAGTGTTATTAACTTAATTCGCTCCTTGTAGTTATTATTACTTCTGAAGGCCATATGTAATTCATTTGCTATGTTAGCTTGTGTTAAAGAATGTAGAAATTGCATGCTTTGCTGATTAACCTTTAATATGGACATTGGACAGGACGTGAATGGAAGGCTTCTGACTATAAACAAGGCAGCTCCTAGAGTTGCCCGGGTGGAAAGACCTCCACGTCAATTTGGGTCTTCTTTCAGGATTTATGTTGGCAATCTGCCTTGGCAAGTGGATAACTCTAGGTTGGTACAATTGTTCAGCGACCACGGCAAAGTGCTTGATGCTAGAGTTGACTACGACAGAGAAACTGGTCGTTCATGGGGATTTGGTTTTGTAACGATGGCAACACGGGGAATTGGATGATGCTATTGCCGCCCTTGGCGGACAGGTCAGTGTATAGTTGATTTCACTGTCATTTGCATACCGTATAACTGGATGAAGCAAACCTAGTTTTACTGAGATAATCAAATATCGTAGCGAGGCTGTGTGCTGATGCTAATTTTATCATATCGTGAAGAGGTTATGTATGACCTTTTACTTTTCTTGACCCAAATATATGACTATTCCATTTTGAATTCCACAGAGTTTGGATGATCGTGCCCTGCGGGTGAATGTTGCAGAGGAGCGGCCACAGCGAGGTTATTTTGCAAAAAAAAAAAAGGTGGAAGAGGGTGTAGATGATTGAACAATTTACAGTAAAAAAATGTATTATTAAAAAAATTCCTGCCTTATTTGATTTAGAAATTGGTGGTTAGAAGAGGATGATAAAATAAGCATTTTTAATGTGGGAAGAGAATGAGAAAGGGAATGCTGTTGGAGTGTTTTTCTAGGAAGGGAATGGAATCTGGGAAGGGATTTCCTTCAGGGGTTGGGAAGGGAATGAAATGCAGGAAAACGGTTGAAGATGGTCTGCTACAGTCTACTGTCAATTGGTGTAGAAGAACATATCATGCATCGTTCTAAGATGGAAATTTTGGTCTGGTGACGCCTAAAGATCTCTATTAGTTTTATACCATCGAATTTTACCGTACACTTTATCACCATCCAAAGAATCCACCGTTCAGTTTTATGCCATTCCGTCCACTTCCGTTAGCATTTACTATCCCGATTTCTATCTTTTTTTCGTCCAAAGCCCTAAAATAAGCCCTATTTTAGTGTAAGAAGGAAGATGAAATGCCGTGATGGCTTTGCAATGCGGCTGTTTTCAGAGTCAATCCGAAGATAGCATGCAGAGTAGTGGTTGTGGTATCAGTGAGCTCATATCTCACTCACTGGAACTCATGGTAGAAAGGAGTACAGGAAGGGAGCAGACGTTGGTTGAGTCGTGGAGGACCCAGAGGAGTACTTGATGCTTGATATGGAGAAAGACATGCACGAATACTAGCATAGATGGGCTAGTTTCCAAGTGGCAAATTTCTGGTATGTTTCCAAAGATCAGCAAACTGTTAGGCTTGTCACTGATGATGAGTTTCTTGGGTTGCTAAGGTCTTGTAGAGATGTTTATTTTTACATTACTGTTGATAGAGTTCAACATGTGGTTGATCGCACTATTTGCCTTACCCTTTGCTCACAGAAAGAAGAAGGTAAGAGGGGGCTCCTACGGGTTCTCCATCCAGTCCTAGGGTAGTAACCAAGAAATTTGGCAGCAAGTAGCACAGGCTCTCTTTCTTGCTGGAAAGATTGGTTTCGAGCGGAAATTCGTCTTCAGTCGTTCAGAATTGATGTTCATCAAAGATCGGGTCTTCTAGCCTGGGCCGTTAGGCTCCTTTAGCTGTCTTCCTTCCCTCCCCTGTTCTCCTTTTCTTCTCCTTCTCCTGGTTCCCTCTTTTCTCGTTGTTCTTCTCCTCCCCTCCCCTTTCCTCTCTTTCTTTCTTTCTTCTGGCTGACTTCTCATCGGCCTTGTTGTCTTGTGGGTTTTTCGTGCTTTTAATTTATTTTGCTCGCAGTGGCTTCCACTGCTGCTTTTGTCTCAAAAAAAAGTAGCACAGGCTCTCCGTCGAGTCCCAGGCTAGTTACTCGGCAGAGGGCAGCTGCACAAGATGGATCATCAGCGAGTATGAAAAGGATGCTCATCAACTAGAATTTCTACTAAAATGCTTTTATTGTGGTTGTGGCAAACCTGCTAATGTATGAACTCAGTTGGATGCTATCTGTGTGGTAACCACCCAGACCTACTGTCTGAAGCTATGTAGTTTATGAAGGGCAATATGATCCCTCTTCTGTTATAGTTTTGCCTCCTGTTGTCTCACTACCGTGCTCTCTGTTGGATCGTCTATTGCTGATCCTGTGGATTAAGAGTTTCATGTGGTTTGTGCATGTTAGCTCCAGTCATGCATGTTAGAAATTTGCACTGTAATTGTGTGAGCATCACTGCATTGTTCTAGATAATTGATCTACAATGGTTTCAAGCCTTCAGCACACATAGTTTGAGAAAATTGCTCCAAATTGTCTGACATTTTGTTGTTGTTCCATCTATATTAGCATCACTCATTAAATTCCAAAGTTACAGAAAATAGCATGCAACAAGCTAATACAACAATTGCTATACGATTTGGGACTGCAAATTGCTCCAGAAAACTGCATTGTTACAGAAGCTAGCTAACTACAGCAGCACCATTCACGTACTCCACGGCAACAACAGTAAACATCAACTGCACCGGCCGTATGCCCATCGACGACGACTCCGCCGGCGCCACCATGGCCGTTAGCGAAGAAAGGGAGCCGCAGAGAGGACCGCAGACGTATCATGGTGGAGGATGACGACCTAGCGGCGCCGCCATGGACGCCAGTGACAAGCTTCAACCAGGTTGCGGAGAAGAACGGATCCTCGACAGGGACTGGGGGGAGCAGTCGAGAGAGGCTGAGCGGCAGCGGCGCAGAGGGACTGAATGGCGAGGAACGGGTAATAGGTCATCCTGTATCCTACTTTAATTATTTTTTTCGGATACGGTCAGGTAATAGGTCATCCTGTATCCTACCCTAATTATTTTTTTCGGATACAGGTACGGGTACGGGTAGTGAAAAGTTGGGTAGGATACGGATACCGGGTATTTACGAACGGGTAGAAAACGGATACCGGATATTATACAGACGGGTACAATACGGATAACAGGTACTTAGTTGAATAGTACGCAAACTATCTAGGATCAAAGTATATGATAAAAATAATTTAACTAACACACATGATCCAATTATCACACATAATTCAACACATTCTCGAAGTCTAACGTCTTACAGTTTTATTGCATATCAAAGTGAGCATTAAATAAGTAAATAAACAAATACAAAAGGGCAAGATGTAGATGTAAGTAACAAAGTTCCTTAGGGCAATATATCACATTATGTTCTGCCATCTCGTTGTTGACTAGAAGCCATATCAACAGCATATTGGTGTCATTCGGAGAAAAATATTTATAATTTTTTAGCTGAAAATAGGCCAAACAACACTGTACTGACCCATATTGGATGTTCAAGACATGTTAGATGCTAGTAAAACACTTGGTAAATGTTTATGTGCAATAAAGGCTTTAAGAAACAGCCTAATTTATTTGAAAGAAACCACAACTAAGGCGACTGGACCATACAAACGATGTGCATGTGCTCCTGTACAAAATTGTGAATAGTCCTTCCTACAGCCAACTAATGCTAAGCAAATATCAGAAAACATTCCACCTCTTAATTCCCAAGCATTGGCACTGAAATACACTTTTTGCTCCAAAAATGAGAAAGTATAACCTTCTCCCTTGCTAAACATTCCGGTAAATCTCGCTACAGTATCGACAGAAGTCAGAAAAGGATAATTCAAAGTTCTTGGTAGCAACTTCACTGAAATTATTTTCGTCACGTACTATGCAGTGCAAGCTACATTGACTTGGTCACTGATGGAATTAATTGGCTGGCAAGCTAAGAGATGATTTGGCCTCAACGAGATAATACAAATCACTGCACTCCAATCGCAGATCACATAACATTGACTGGTCAATAGAGCTACCGGCAAACGCAAGCGAGCAAAGCACCAAGGCACCAACCTAAAGGCGGAGGCGGAGGCGGAGGCGAGGGAGGCGCGTCGAGCGGCTCCAGCTGTGATGGTGGCGTGTCGAGCGATTCCGGCCGCAAAGGCGACACGTCTAACGGCTCTGGCTGCGGTGACGCCGCGAGCTGAGGCGACGGCTTGCGAAACACGGAGGAGAGGAGGCGCAAGGCGCCGCCGGCGATGAGGCGAGTGAGCCACCCACCGCCCTTGACACTGTCGAACATCACAGGAGAACAAGAAGGTGACTTGCAACTCTGGAAGCATCAAACACCAAACCAATACCATAGCAGCATAACACGGGAGCATCTACCAGGAACAAGATTCTTAGCATTTGAAGAGCCGAATCTACAAATCTTGGCACATGAAAACGAAATCTTGACGGATGAGTGGCAAAACAAGATAAATAGAAGTTCCAAACTTCAAGATGGCTGAGTGAATCTCTTAATCACCTGAGCCTCAAACGCTCATATAGGTTTCTAAGAACATAAATTTCTCAAGAAAACCAAGACAAGAGCCCTACTTCACGCACCAGTGGCGGATCTAGGATTTTACATTAGGGTATGCCGAGCTAATATTATAATATACAATTCGGTAAAATCCAATGAACAATTCGGTAAACAACTATAAATGTTGTCGAGAAATTCGGTATACGAGTATAAAATAATTAGAAACATGATAATACAAGTATAAATTACAATATAAATAGTTCAAATATTTCAAATATGAAATGTGCATAAAAGAAGCTTACGCACCTACAATAGTTCAAAGAATACAATATTACTTCTTGTCTAGCCTCCGCCTTCTAATAGCCATGAAACTCTTGATTATATCATTTTCATCAATTTGGAAGAAAATATCTCGCTCAATAAACATTTCCGAAAAAGAGATGCAATGTTTCTAGAAAGAGATAAAGCAGCGAGAGCCTTCTTTCTTTGCATGTTTAGAAAAAAGATGCAATGTCTTCGTTCCTCTTCATAATTCAACAACTCTACAAACAAAAAAAGCACTGCATCAACAAGCAACTCTCTAGTCTCTAGCAAAGTAGCAATTATATTTGTTTCTACTCTATAAATCAACTAGCAGTCTTACACTCAAATCACATGTAGGATCGATATACACTAATATAGCAATCAGAGGGGGGTGAATGATTGCGTGGAAGCTAAAACAAATGTTTATTGATTCTCAAATCACCCCTAAACAAATTATAAAAAACCGTTTCGGTTTCAGAAAAACAGACTGACACATGTTAACTAAAACAATAATTTATGAAGATCCAATCGTTGGATTGATGTGAAATTTTAACTGTAGAAACTAGATTCAATTTTGAAACTAACACAATAAGAATTAGCTAAATTGGATATACGGATCTAAAGTTATGACATCCACAAGCTGACTATATAAAATAATGACTAGATTATGGATCAGATTAGGCGAATCTACAGTATGCTGTGACCTACAGCATACCCTCAGATCCGCCATCGTTATGCACGGACCAACAAGACCAGAGCCAGAGGTCGATTGATAAAAGGGGTGGAATTAGTGAAGCACCGCCGAGCTTGGAGCCTTGGAGCGCTAACCGATCGCTTTCGGTGGGAGGAGGAAGATTAGTGTCAAGATCTTGCTTACCAGAAGATTGGTGGCGTCTGGCGTGGAGGCGGCGGCGTGGAGGACTGGAGGTCTCACGAATCACGATTTAGGTCGACACCGAATGAGGACTTTGGGACGGGTCACGGCTAGGAGGCGAGGAGCGGGGACTCGACGCCTGGCGGGCCGGTGGCCCACTCGGGGAGGAGGTGGGCTGGGCTCGTGGGAAATGGGAGCGAGGGCCCGGATGAACAACCACTGGTACCCGTAGAAGATACCGCTTTGTACTGTGATCCGACCCGTTTTCGTCGGGTATCTTTTATCCCGTATCCGAACAAAAATTATCCGGGTAGTGTCGACGTTTGTTGTCGGCAATAATGAAAAGGGGGCTAGGCGCTGGATCCAAACTCGATGGTAGCACAAGACACCGGATGTATACAGGTTCGGGCTCTCGCGGAGGAGATAATACCCTAGTCCTGTGCTCTGGAATTATATGTGACTAGCTATTCTGCTGATGAGATTGTATCTCTTCCCCCTCTGATGTTCCCCCGCGCCCCTTTATATAGCGGAGGAGGACGGTTACAAAGGAGAGTCCTAATCGGTTACAAGGTGGAGTTTGTATCTTTTTCCTTATCCGCTAAACATGATAGCGGTTAGGATTACAATTGTATCCTCCCTAAGCAGGGTTGGTTTCCATCTTCGGGGTTTCCTTGTTGCGCATGGCGGCCTGCCTCCTGAGCAATATACATCTTCATGTAGTCGGCTCGGCCCATCCCCTGTTGGGTGGCCCTCACGGCCCGCCATGCAGATACCCGGGGTCCATATACTCCACAGTAGCCCCCGAGTGCTTTGCGATCGAGTTGCCGCCTTCCTGGTCGCAGCCTAACTGAGTCATACTTCACGCCAAAGTGCTTCCAGTTCTTGATGCAGTCTCCCGACTGGCAGGCCTGGGCGTTCGGTTTAACCGAAAAAATCGGTTTCGGTTTTCGGTTTATTTGAAAATTCGGTTATTTCAAAATTGAAATCGAATTGTGTTTGAAAATTTTCGGTAACCGACACTTCGGTTAACCGATAGTTCGGTTTCGGTTTCGGTTTTAACCGAATTAACCGAACTTGGCATTGATGATGTCCGTGTCGTCAGTAACTTTGTTGCTAAGGTAGCCACCGTTTGTAGCCTCCTCTTTTGACACCTTAATTTAAGGACAACCCAGTTGTTTGTTTCATACTGAAATGCTCCTTATGCAATTATGGTTTCAAGCGTTGAGGAAGGAGCCTCTGACTTTCTATGACGATGGCAAACAGGTGAGGAGTTTTCAATATGTCTCCAATTTGATGGGGGTCTTTACCAAAGTTCGGTTAGTTCGGTTAACCGAGGGTTAAAACCGAATTAACCGGAAAAAGTTCGGTTATTTCATACAACTAACCAAATCAACAACCGAATAATTCGGTTTCGGTTTTTTCGGCTTCTGTTCCGGTTTTAACGGTTTCGGTTTTCGGTTTTCGGTTTATTTGCCTACCCCTACCGACTGGTTTTCTTTTCCAACCGAGTGTCCTGTTGTAGGCAAAGAGATCGTGAAGGACTCAATAGAGCTCCACGCGTTGAACTTTCCGAGTGGTACCCAGCCCAATTATTGGAATACTAGCAGTCGGCTCATCTTGGAGCATACCATATCCCAAACAGTATGCAGAAATCAAAACACTTTTCCCGCTCAAGGCGAAATTCAGCGTCGCTCTCTTTAAATTCAGCGTCATTTCATCCATCGCCGAAGCTACTGATGTCCTTGTTGAAGCGTTGGCCCACACGCGTCGTATCCAAATTTAGTAGCCCTGAAATCATGTATATGCAGAACTTAGACAATGTAAAAACAATTCACTCGGATGTGATGTCCGACTGGTTTATATATAACTTTAGAGTCTTTTACTCCTTTTCCTTATTGATTTTGAATTCATCCGAGTGGTTTGACTCTTTTTGTTTAAGCGCTCTGCCCGACTAGTTTAACCCCCGAGCGTCGGGAGTCGGCTCATGGCCCTTTTTCTCAGGCACACATTTTGGGTGACTAAAGTTCATCGTTCGTGGGGTCAGAGCTTCACAACTCGGAATTAAAGCACTCGGATTCATTTGCAATCGTTAAGTAAAAGAAGAAAAACACAGCTCAGAAAAAGATGTGCTCATGCGCATACTATTAGGTGTAGCCCCCGACTTACTACTTAGTTGTGGATCAACTAAGTAGCAAGTCAAGAAAGCCAATAATTTTATTCATAATAACATAATTGAGTAAAAAATGACTTAGCTGCTCTATGCCCCATGTGTTGCTGACGATCGTGCCGTCTTTGCTCTTGGCGCAGGCGTAGGCTTGCAGCCGAGCCGTAGGTGGCGCTCGGGGCGCTGACGTAGGCTTGTCGCCGAGCCGTAGATGGCGCTCGGGGCGCAGGCGCGGGCTCGTGGCCTTGCCAAAGGTGGCGCTCGGGGCATAGACGTGGCTCGTGGCCGTGCCGAAGGTGGCGCTCGGAGCGCAAGCGCTAGCGGTCCGCTAATGCGAACATCTCCTTTATCGTATTCGGCGGACTCCGGGACATCTTCTTAATCAAGTTGACGTCGCTAACTCCTTTATGAAAAGTTGCTATGACGACCGCATCCGAGATGTCCCGGATCGAATCCTTACCGTATCTGAATCGGGAAGTCGTCCCCCGGCTTACTACTCGTGAGCAGACAGCCGCGGCGCTCTCCGACCCGAACGGAAGTCCGGATGAAGCATTAATGAAGTCTCTCCTAAATTGGATCTGGTCCGAGTCCGAGAGAGAAAGCTTGTCGAGGTTGCCGGCGATGAAGTCGAGGCTCCTGAAACGGAAAGCATGGCCGAGGACGAAGGTGATGACGATTCCATTGATGGAGGCCATCGAGCTTACCGAGATTGATCCTGACGCTGCCCCTACCTGGCACGCCAACTGTCGACGTTTGTTGTCGGCAATAATGAAAAGGGGGCTAGGCGCTGGATCCAAACTCGATGGTAGCACAAGACATCGGATGTATACAGGTTCGGACTCTCGCGGAGGAGATAATACCCTAGTCCTGTGCTCTGGAATTATATGTGACTAGCTATTCTGCTAATGAGATTGTATCTCTTCCCCCTCTGATGTTCCCCCGCCCCCCTTTATATAACGGAGGAGAACGGTTACAAAGGAGAGTCCTAATCGGTTACAAGGTGGAGTTTGTATCTTTTTCCTTATCCGCTAAACATGATAACGGTTAGGATTACAATTGTATCCTCCTTAAGCAGGGTTGGTTTCCATCTTCAGGATTTCCTTGTTGCGCATGATGGCCTGCCTCCTGGGCAATACCCATCTTCATGTAGTCGACTCGGCCCATCCCCTCTTGGGTGGCCCTCATGGCTCGCCATGCAGATACCCGGGGTCCATATACTCCACAGGTAGTACCCGAACCCGTACCTACAATTTTGGATAAATTTATCCCGGATATGGATATGGGTCGAGTATTACCCAACCCGTTTTCACCCATAGAGGACACATTGGAGATGGGAACCAATTAGAGGGTAAAACCGTCAGTTTTGATTGTGCTAACGGTGGAGTGCAACACTATGGGCAACTACGATAACAAAGCCGATCTATATTATATAAACTAAGCACTAAAACTAACTTATATAATAACTGTCTCTAAAAGTTATCTTTAAATGCTAAGCAGGGCATTAACTATCTTCTCTCTCTTATACATAACTAATCTATCTATACTCCCGGGTAATACTTACTACTAAATAAGAGTCAGCTCTCTACTATTTTCTCTTTTCTCACTCTTTCACATAAAACAAATTTAACGTGGACATACTAAAAGTAAGCTAAGGTGGCCTTATTATACATGTTCTAAGGATGTATTCTTTGGTGGTATTAAAGTGTATTAAGGATGTTTTTTCGATGACGTTAAAGTGTATTAAGGATGTTTTTTCGATGACGTTAAAGTGTATTAAGGCTATTCCCAGTGCATGGTAACATACCCATTTAATGCATGCCACATAAACATTTTTGATGATGTGGCAAGAGAGTTAAGAGGGGAGAGAAGAAAGCTGTATCTTGAGGAAGATACCACTTGAGCACGAAATCATAGACATTGAAACTTGAATCATCTAAGTGACCCATAATTCATACTCTCATACACATCTAGCATTTAATTATCTTGTGGGGACTAAGAAACAATCCATGATACCATGCATTGGGATAGTTGTATCTTCTATAATATCATATGATATGCCAATTTTGGATATTGTGATAAGATACAATGCACTGTGAATAGCCTAAGGATGTATTCCTCGGCGGCACTAAAATCTATGTCCTTTTATCGTCTTACTAGTTAATTATTCTTCAGTTGTTTTTGTTTCGGAACACCCTTAAATTTCTTCTCTCTTTCCGGACATTCCACGTGATGTGTAATTTACTAGAAATGGTAGCGTGCTATTGCACGCCGTGCTGTGTGGACGTGAAAATAGGGATAGAATGTAGGTAAGGTAGTAAAGATGTATATAAATGTTAAGGCGAAAGGACCTGTTCATGATCTGTAGAAATATCTCTTTCGACGAATTACTTGGAAAATATTGGAAACCGAGTTGGAAAACCGAGGTGGGGAAAAAGTCTAGAGGAAAAAGGGTGAAAAAATATTAGAGATGGCAACTTTCTTTTGTCGAGTCTAACGCTTCTACGCTCACCGAGTAATAACACGTGTTCTAAAAATATTAGAGATAGAGCCGAAAATCAAGTTGGGAAAAAAGTCTAGAGATACATTCTTTGAAAAATCCTATAGATCGAATTGGGAAAAAAATTATAAAGATACAACCGTGCACATATTTCTCACTTCGGAAAATATCAGAAACTGAGTTACGGTGAAAAAAAATAGAGATATAGAGTTGTAGAAATATCTCTCTCGACGAATTATTGAAAAAATATTGGAGATAGTCTAGAGGAAAAAGGGCGAAAAATTATTAGAGATGACAACCTTCTTTTGTCGAGTCTAACACTCTACGCGCTTGCCGAGTAATAATATCGAAAACATTTTTCCCGGGAAAAACGGAAAAAGGACCTACGAAAGAACCGGAGCTCGTGCTGAATTTGCGGAATTACGGGGTATTTTCTGCAAAATAATTAGCGAAAGGACCTGTTCATGATCTCAGAGAAATATCTCTTTCGATTTAATTACTTGGAAAATATTGGAAACCGAAAGTTGGAAAACCGAGGTGGGAAAAAAGTCTAGAAGAAAAAGGGTGAGAAAATATTAGAGATGACAACTTTCTTTTGTTGAGTTTAACGCTCTACGCGCTCACCGAGTAATAACACGTGTTCTAAAAAACATTAGTAATCGAGCTGGAAAATCGAGTTGGGAGAAAAGTCTAGAGACACATGCTTCGAAAAATCCTGTGAATCGAATTGGGGAAAAAACTATAAAGATACAACCGTGCACATATTTCTCACTCTGGAAAATATCAGAAACCGAGTTACGGGGAAAAAATAGAGACATAGAGTTGTAGAAATATCTCCTTCGACGAATTATTGAAAAAATTGAAAAATATTGGAGATAGTCTAGAGAAAAAAGGGCGAAAAATTATTAGAGATGACAACCTTCTTTTGTCGAGTCTAACAAAACCTTCTTTTGTCGAGTCTAACACTCTACGCGCTCGCCGAGCAATAATATCGAAAACATTTTTTCCGGGAAAAACGGAAAAATGACCTAAATGTAAGGAACAAGAACCTATTTGTTATGTTTTTGGACCTATCCGCTATCCTGAAAAATAAGAAAAGGGCTTGCTCGCGATTTGAATTTAATGTAGGTTTTTTCCGTAAAACAACACGGGAGGGACCCGAACGCAAAAAAAATAAAAATCTTTCCCTCACAAAAAATCGTGAAGGACCTATCCGTAATTTGAAGGAACGGATGGGCTTTCTCGCAAAAACGCGCAAGAGGACAGGTGGCCGGCTGAGTACTCGGCAATTCCGGGGGCTGTAAGTGGTTCTATATATGCCATGGAGTATCTTATTTGTGTATTTGATTTGAACTCACGTCGAGCTCTTGCGATGCGAATGATGCAACAACCAAACGGAAAACTTGGACCGACGGGATAGAATCCATAGATAGATTCGAAGACTGAGGAGGATCAGCGATGAAATTTTGCTACAAAACAGAGGCCGGTCGCGTCGCGTGTGTATGGTGGAAGATGGAGCTCGGCTCCATTGTGTCGCATGTCACAGTAGCTGGCCAGACTACTGCGACTAGCCAATGACAAACAATAGCAGTAACCTCACCATGTTAATGCCGTGAGATTTAGTAGTAATGAACTGAAAAAAAAACAACAGCCATTTGTTCGTCGTATGACTAGACGATCATATCTCATAGTCGTGCACATCTGTTCGTAGGATCAATAACATGTATCCATGTACTTTTGAATAAATTAAGGAAGATTACAGATTTATTGTCAAAACTATAACAAAACTACAGTTTTTAGCACTAATATAATAGAACTAAAGATTTAAGCGGTAAATGTTTCACAAAATTATAGGTTTTAGTTTTCTAGTCATATGCTACGGTTGTAGACACTTGGAACCATTTATCAACGGCACGAAGTAACCTTTCACATCCGTTTTATGCCGGGTCTCACATTTCACCGTCATGCCACCCTAGCGTATGACTGAAATTCTAGAACCTATAGTTCTGTGAAAAAGTATATTCTTTAAATCTAGTTCAGCAAAATTGTTGTTTCAACATATAGTTTTGTGATAGTTTTGACAGTTGATACCTAGTTTTGCGATAATTACCGTATACTTTTCTCTCATGGAATCACCAAGAGCCACAAGTGTCAATTAACCTAAAACGACGGGGAACCAAGTGATAAAGTTCTCCGTTGAATTGCAATAATGACGACAGATAAACTACACCTTTCGTTTTCACCTCTTCAATTTTTTTTTGGCATATAAGTGGCGCTTTATCCACCATACAATATTTCCACATTTTCCTATCTATATATAAGTATTTGAGGGCTATGTACACATGTATGATCTTTCCTGCCATTCGTTTTGTGTTCGTACCATTTAATTTAATTCAACACCACACAAATCACCTCGGTTCGTGATAAACATAAACCTATCTACGAGCAAAAAAAAAAAGATGAAAAACTATGCGGGCCCCTCATTATTGTCAGGACATTGGCGGATAGTTAGATTGACAATTAAGTAGCATGCATACCCAAAAAAAAAAGAAAAGAAAAGGAGATATATATGATAAAAAAATAAAAGGAAAAAGATGGAGAGACATGATCATTCGTTCAAATCCTAGGTCAGCGTCACCTCTCACCTTCACGAGCACCCTGTTTTTCCAAAAGTAGGGATTTTAAGTCTAAAAAAAGTAGAGACTATACGTGTTATAGACTTAACGAGCGGCATGCCACGTTTTGGAGCTCCGCCTCGCTAGGTTCCGTTAGTTAGTCTGTCGTATCCACATATCACCTTGGAGCTCCTCCTAGCTGCAGTCGTACGTGCCAAGCCCATACATGGTGAGCACCCAAGAGGATTTGGTGAACGATTTGTGGAGAGAAGGAGAAGAATAAGGATCTAAGGAATGCAAGAGGAGAGGGAAAAAGACTAATGAAGGTGAAATCCGAGAGATGCAGACAAGAAGAATATGGGTGTTGTCCAACGAAGAGAAAAGTAGAGCGTTAAGATTTTCCATTAGTTGACTTATCATATTGTATAAGACAAGTAAAGATCATGATGCAATCAGCAATCGGATCAAATAAATTTGTTTCTTTTTTAAGTTATTCTATAAATATGTTTATGTATATATATTATAAATACTAGCCTCAAGGTTGAGATGAATAACATGAGAAAATTGCCCTAAGTTTTCGTGTTATCTCGTGTGTATTTCTTTCATCTGTTATTTGCATACAATTGTTCCTAGGATCGAAACCATTTGCCATGTGGTGTTCGAGGAGGAAAGGAGTGGCCATTGAACAATGACATCACCAACGATTTAACTAACGTTACTTGGACCATATTTTCTATCTTTGGCCATACAAGTGTTGGTGAAATGAGCCTAAATGAGGAGCAATAAGAGGCTACCCCACACAACCCAACAGCACCGGGGTCGCCAGGCTCAATACCGTTTTGCTCGTCAGGTGTGGCGGTGATAAACGTTATCCCTCGCATGGAGGAGACAGGGAGCATTGGTACGGTGACACCTGTGGATAAACCAGCAGCCATAGGAGGCATAACAGGCATAGGGCCTATCTCACTTGCTTCAGCAGATAACGAGAGTGGACCTCACATATACTGAAATCTTGACGATATCTATGCCATGTCTAAGAAGATCGAGGGTGTGGATGAGTTGTACCTCCTAGTTGTAGAAGAGTCGGCGTGTTATCACGAGGTTGCATGAGAGTAGCATTGGCGGGGGCAATGAAAAGCGAACTTGATTCCATCGAGAAGAACAAGGCTTGAAAACTCACTGTGTTGTTAGGTGGTCATAAACTCATTAGGCTCAAGTGGGTGTACAAATTGAAAAATGACTCGAAGGGCAACGTCGCGAGGTATAAGGCAAAGCTGGTTGCCAAGGGATACGTGTAGCAACACGGGATTGACTTTAACGAGGTGTTCTCTTCTGTGACACGGCTAGAAACAGTGAGACTTCTGCTAGCCCTTGCAATGCAAAGTGGATAGAAAGTCCACAACTTGGATGTCAAGTTAGCATTCCCGAATGGCAACTTCTAGGAAGAGGACATTACTCAGCCGAAAGGATTCATCGAAGAGGCGAGGGGCACAAGGTGTACAACCTCTCAAAAGTGCGTTATAGGTTGCTTCAAGTTCCAAGGGCGTATAACATCTGACTGAGCTAGGTTCTCAAGAGCCTAAGGTTCGTGAAGTGTACGCTAGCGCAAGCCGTCTATAAGAGGTGTAATGAAATGAAGGTGAGGTACTTGTTGTTGGTGTTTATGTAAATGACCTCATTGTCACCGACACATGTGCATGTAAAATTAAGCAATTCAAACACCATATAAAGAGGGAGTTTAAGATGAGTGATCTCAAACTTCTTGCATACTACCTTGGGATTGAGGTAGGTCACAAGGCGAACTGCATCATCCTCAAGCAGACAATGTGTGCAAAGAAGATCTCGTTGCAAGCTGAGATGAGTGAGTGCAACTCAGTAAGGTCCCATGGAGCTGAAGCTTAAGCTCGGGAAGGATGAAGACAGAGTCCCAGTTGATGCAAAGCAGTGTAAAGGAAATTAATAGTCCAAGTTTAAATTTGCAGACCACATTGATCAAATCACGCCTTTATACAAATCAACTGAGTCAATTAGCTAACACAAAGTTTGGTATGAGTGCAAATATGCTAAAAGTGCCGCACACCAAGTGGCATGCCATGCCTGCTTTGGGCCAAAATATTAAAGGAACCCGTCTAACAAAACAGAAGCAAGGCAGCGATAGGGATGAAAACGGAACAAAAATGGTCGGTAAATGGATATTCCGTTTTAGTTTCCAAATTTTTTTACCAATAATGGAAGCAAAATCGGAACCCTCAGAAACGGGAACAAAAACGGGTAGTGACGGAAACAGATATGGAACGGAGCGGATATGGAAACAAAAGTAAAAAAATTCCATCCATATATATTCCTAGTTGTAACACCCTAAAAATTTGTAAATTCTTTAATTGACCATTCAATTTGGATTTTATGATTTTTTTTAATTTTTAGCATTTAATTAATGATTTTTCTATTTTTCATATTTAAATAAGTAATTTATTTGAGAAAAACAAAACTAAATCTTGCTGGAAATAATTTTCTTAAGTTCAAAATGTTATAAAATATTTTTGAGAATTTTTAAGCTATATTTGATATTTTCTATAAAGTAATATATATTTCTGGTATTATTTAAATTTGAGAACAAATTTAAAATCTCAAATTTTCTTATGAGCTGAAACCTACTTTTCTTTCTCCTTGGCCCACTCTACTTCTCGACCCAGCAAGATTTTTCAGTTTCATTTAAACGGAATTTCCGATTTCATTTATACATAATTTCTATTCTATTTCTGTTTCCATCAAAATTGACTCTCTCGTCCTTTCATTTATACAAAATTTTTCCCCGGAACGGTCCTAAACATTTTGCCCTGGCGCTGTCGCATCTTTACCGCACGTCTCCTCCAATAAAAAAAACAACAACAACACCCCTTACCTTTTTGTTTCCTTGCGAACTCAGTTCAAAATAGTAAGAAAAAAGTGTTATTTATGGCGTGTGAAAACGGGACCGTTCCCTCGTCATTAAATTACATCTAAGAGCAGCACATCCATTTGTATTCGTACCAGTGCCAAATTAAATCATCTCGTGACATCTCTGTTCCTTATTAATTAATCCTTATGGTACATCCGTTTTCAAAAAGAAAAAAAGTTCTTTGCATTAGGTGTGAACCTTTGCGTGTCTTCGCTAATACCAGACTATACCGTCGGTTCAAATTCCATCTGATCTCAAAATACCACTCTTTGGGAAGTGCATCGCTGTGAATTCCCTTCCAAACCGCATCTGGTGGTACGTTATTGTCTTGGATCATTCTATACTTGGATACACATATTATACACGCTTATATCTCTCGCATATCTTTACGTTCTTTTCGGGAGAATTGGTCACTACTATATTGTTATATCGATCGCTATATCTATACTTATTACTAGTGAACTCCCCGTATCCGTCTATCTATCTGTACCTTCTTTTTATCTGATGGTAACACATACGGCGGAGAACAACCAACGCAACCTTGGGTTATAACGTTATCGCTGCAGCAAGCACAGCACAGGCTTGTTTATTTCATTTTTATCGTTATATTAACCTCACACAGTAAACCATCGGATTCCAAGTAGGAGAAGCAAAATATTCGCAGGCGTAGCGTAGTTTAAGGTATGGAGACGAGAGGAGAGGAGAGGAGAAGGCATGGTGTGGCGTCTGCTTTTCTTTAACAGAAAAATAATAGCGGCCGCCTCCTTCTCTCTCTCTCTCTCTATCTCTCTTTCCTTCTTTTTCGTTAACGCACGTACGCCGCTGCGCGGGTGCGGAGCCGGCGAGGCCGAGGCGATGACGATGGCTTGGTCGCGTGTGCGCAGGGGAGATGAGCGCGGCGGCGGCGGACGAGGCCGTTGCGGATGCGGCGGCGCGGAAGGGGAAGGAGAAGGTGGTGGAGCCGGCGGCGGCGCCGGCTGGGGGCGGGATGGGGAGGTTCGTGGCGTACCCGCCGCGGATGGCGGAGCACAAGGACGTGGTGGCGGACGCCGCGATCTTCAGGGCGGCGCTCGAGAGGCTGCACGCGCACATGGGCACCAAGCTCAAGTAAGGGATCGGCGGCAACCGCCTCTCTCTCTCTCCCCACGTATAACTCCTAATCTGCATCCACCATCACGGATCAACCCACTATGAGCCTGCATTTTAATTTCTCGCTGTTTTGTATTTGATGCCGTGCGGTTATAACTACTGTTACTGTTGTTGTTACCTTCATATTTGGTTTATTTCTTCAATGCGCGAAATTTGCAAGTTGGGAGATAAAGATGGGATGGGAGAAAGAGAAGTTTGGGGAAAGGTGGCAATATTGATAACGGATGATGCAAATGCCTGCATTTGCACCCAGATACGTTCGGTTTGACTAATCAACCCATGCCTCCCTTGAAATTATGTGGCTTAAATCTGCCAACATGGCTTGGGGGCATAAATCTATTGATCCCGGTTGCGTAGCTGGTTTGTTATCTTTTGGTGTCTCTCATTAGTTGGCAGGCCAGATATAGGATTCTTGTTTCGTTCGACGATCAGATTGGATTCTTGTCCTTCTAGAAAATTGTAGTGTAGTGACACATAATCCATTGACCAGTCGGCTGTCTTTGAAACACACCAGTTTGTATTCATTTACCATATGTCATTAAACATGACTCTCCCCGTATTTGTTCACTTTTTAAGCAAAGATCGTGTACATGTATGACACACGCATCTCCATTCTCTCGTTCTGGTTTGGAAGTTCATATTTTTTTTCATTGAGTAGAAGCACCCTTTTGTAATGAAGAATTGAAGATGCAATCTGAGCAATTGGACAAATGGGCGAAAAGAAAAGGGTCCATATCCATTTTTTTCTCACGTCTTTTCTCAGCAAAATAACTGAATCTTCCAATTTGATGCTGCCTGTTGGCTTGCTTCGCGAGGTTCTTGCAATGGTCTGTAGTGCTTTAGTGGCCTCCGAAATGAATGGTAATCCCAAATTGATAGACCTACACAAAGATATATTTTCCTTTGCATGTTGAAGAGCTTGCCTAGTTGATGGTATTACATTAATCAACATTTATTGTCACTCTTCACTAAAAATTGACAGTTGGCTTAGTATGCAAACAAACATACTTTTGACAGAGAAAATGCTTTAGCTGGATTATATTAAAAAAAACTGACAGGTTTTTTCGTCTAAGTCACTTGAATATATCAGCAATCTCTGTTCACAACCTGTTCACAACTTCACATTACTAGTAATATTATATCAGCTGATGAATGATTACATTTGCAACTTGTTTTTTGTTTTGTTAATTATTTGTTCTACTCTTATCATTGATCATGCTTCATTTGGTGTATTTCTAACATCCTTTTTCTGTAAGGGTGCCAATTATTGGTGGAAAAGACCTGGATCTTCATCAGCTATTTAAGGAGGTCACTTCGCGAGGTGGCATCGATAAGGCAAGAAATCAATAGGATTCTTTATATTCAATTGTCTAAAGTAACTTAACAAATTAGTATGTCCTGTGATATGTATTAAATTAAATGGAAAAGTTAATGTGCTGCAGTTGTGCTAATTTGTCACTTTTGTTGACAAGCGGTATTTCTGCAGTATTACTACTTTGTACTAGATACAGCAAATGCTAATATGGTCAGGTGGGCCTAAATTCACTTCTGATGAACGTGAAAATTGTTGTATTAATGAATGTAACAAAGTTATTTGTAGTGGCAATCTTGTAGTTTATCTTGCTGATCATGGTGATAGATTAAATCCCGATAAGATTAATCATTGCTGTCAGGTGCAAACTACGTCATTAAGCTTGTGTTTAGTACTTGAACTCTGTGAGGCGATTATTTTTGCCATCTTATGTCATTTGCCAAATAGTTGGCCTACATGAATTGTTACTACCATAGTTACCGGATTCGCTGTAAACCCCTGCAAATTGCGAACTGGATTTATCAAACCCGAACTGGTTTAGGGTACGGAATTCATGTTCACAGTGGAAATTGGAAGAAAAAGTGGTGAACCGCAAATAGATCCTGTACCGCGACTCGAACGAACCGCTTTTCTGGTAAGTATGGTTACTACACGTGCGGTTAACTCAAAGTTTGGTCCACAGAGCATTCACTTAACTAAACTTTTGGTTCAAATTGGGAGTGGGCATGTGAATTTACTTCCTACCAATTCCATTCTCCTGTCCGCCCATTATTGCATTGGTCAATTTGGGAATGGGCATGGGAATTCACTTCCTACCAATTCCATTATCCCCTCCGCCTGTTATTGCATTGGTGGGTCTTTATCCTATTTCCCCTCAATTCCTCCATGCCAAATATTGGAGAATGGTGATGGGAATTCTCACCCATCGCTTCTCATTCCCACATGTCACTTGGAACAATCCAGATATAATTATAACCTTTCTCATTTAGATGCTTGAAAGTTACATAAGATGTCAATTATTGGGAAAATCCTATCAAAAAATGATAGATATAGGACGCATTTAAACATGTGCACCAGCAAATATACATAAATGCATATGTTCTAAATATTCCTTTTTTTTTTTTTTTTGCCAAACAATGTACTATTCAATTGTCAAATTTTGGAGGGGCATATCCGCATATGTTCTAGGGGTGAGAAACTGAGAATCTGAACTGGGAAGACTTGGGGGGGCCGGGGGCCAGAGCTGGGAGTCAGCTAATCAGAAACTGACCTTGCTTAGAGCAGCTTGCTAGATTGGACTTGAGGGAGTCAAGACCCAAAAGCAAAAAAATTTTTGGACTTTTGGGCACATTCCTCATGTCTTAACCAAAACAGTGCAAGCAGCTACTCGCACAAGCAGGAGGTCCGCATTGGTCAATTGTTGTGTTCTATGAATGTTGGGACCATTTAACAAAAAAAGACTCAAATGTTCCATGTAAACTTCCCCTGATTATAGAATGTTGCTGCGGTGGGGTTGTTACCACATCAAGTGGAACTCACACATGGTCTTACTGATGCTTTACTACATTTTCGGCAAGTCTAGATGTTTGTCAAAGAAAAGCAAGTTGAAGGCATGGCACTTCAAAATTTGTGGTGTTTTCATGATCTCATTGTTAATCCTTACTTGATTTTCTGACATGCAAAGTCAGACTGGCAGGTAGATAACTGAATCTTGTTTTTTTTCCTCACAGGTGAAGGCAGATAACAGATGGAGAGAAGTAACCGCGTCATTTATGTTTCCCGCTACTGCGACAAATGCTTCTTTTATGTTGAAGAAATATTATATGTCACTATTATACCATTTTGAGCAGCTCTACCTCTTTGGAGCGCAAGGCTGGTATCAACAGGAAACTGGTACGTGCAATCTACAAAAATTTATCTTCTAGTTTTGGTTGTTGCGTTCTTGCTGTAACTCATACCATGTTGTCTCTGCAGATCCCAGAACAATGTCCTGCACAGAAGTGAAAGCTGAAGTCCAAGCTACCCAGAAAAGAAAAAGGGGCAGCAATGCCCCTTCAGGTCAGTTTCAGTTTACTCATCTTCTGTAGCAACTCATGCATTAGAAAGGAACAGGAATGTTACTCTTCAGGTTTGGTAATATTGAATTACTGTGATATTTACCATCTTATTCTTACAAGATTTGTTAATCTTTCTTCTAGTTGAAGCTTGCAGGTTAATCTGTCACTAATCTTATCTGTAGATCAATATATATGAGTTTGGTACAAACAAGCACGTCTATATGGTGTTTAAACTGCTTAAGAAAAACATTATTATGAAAAACATAGTTGACAGATGGAAACGACTTTATGTAGATTTAATATCCTTGAGGAAAGAGGTTAACATGCATATGACTAATAGCTTGGTCCTTCAACTGTTTTAGGCCCAGCCTCGTCTTCAGAAAACGTTGATGTAGATGTAATAATTGATAGCAAGTTCGAACATGGTTACGTAGTAACTGTTATTATGGGCTCAAAATCAACGAAAGCAACCCTATATAATTGCACTGAAGAACCTGCTCTGCCAACTCCGGCACCTCCCATTGCAATTAGCAACACTGATTTGAGGGGTGGGCGTCGTCGCCGTCGACGCAGGAAGAAACTGAGTACAACAGATCCTAGACATCCCAAACCAAACAGGAGCGGCTATAATTTCTTCTTCCAGGACCAGCACAGAAAGCTTAAGCCACAATATCCTGGGCAGGACAGGTTGATCAGCAAAATGATTGGTGAGCGATGGAACAATCTAGGCCCTGAAGAGAAAGCTGTAAGATTAGAAACATGTTTTTGAATTTCATTACTCCAAATCATCAGCTATTTGTCATGCAATATATGCCTTTTGTGACTCTTAATAGGTATACCAAGAAAGAGGCATACAAGACAAGGAGAGATATCAGACACAGTTGGCTGCTTATAAAGAACTAAGAACAGGCCAGCCTATCAGCAATGCTGTGCCTATCCAGCAGAGACTCCCTCAGACAGAAGTAACTATTGATGAAGTGGATTCCAAGGTCAGTGAAGGAGATATACTGCTGTCCAATCAAAGGTACAACACTAGCGACGAAAGCGGTGATACAGGAGAAAAAACTGTTGAAGAGTTCAACACTGAGACATCTCCTGAGCCGAGCATGGAAACAACTGATTCTCCTGGACAGCCTGATCCTTCTGCTGACGGCGACCGCTTTGAACTGCGGTGGAGGGAGAACCCAAAGGCAAATGATAAACAGAACGCTCCACTTAACTAATTATGGTTATGACTTGAATGGTAGATTTCTGCAGGTAGAACGGTTTGAACTATTAAGTTAAACCAAGCTTCCGGATTTGTCTGTTGCGTCTGTTGTAGGATCAGGTTGCTGTCTTTTGCTTTTCTTCTATACATTGCCATTGTATTAGAAATTGCTACGCGCTATTGTAGGCGGGTAACACTCTATTAGCACAATGAAATATTCTTCGTTTTGACAATTTGGAATTTGCATTGCCTGTTCCTTTTAAATCCCTAGGGGGATATTATAGGTTGCAGAGGTAAACTTCCATTTCCCAAGTGGATATCTCGGAGTGGATGGATCCTAGATGCCTTCCAAATTACAAAAATTTTGGTATAATTTTTTCATTTGGTGTCGTTATAATTTGTTGCTCTCCCAATCGGGCATTAATTTTGAGCTTTTGGTAACATCAGTGGTTGAGGTGCTTTTCTTACCGTGTGTGTATATATATAAAAGAAAATTTTGCCTATGTACGAACAATTTTTACAAAATGCATCTCAGCATTTTCTTTTCTCCACATTTTTATGAGAGTTTTCTTTTGCCTATCGAGCTTCTTTTGAAATTAACATAGTGTAACATAAAATTATTTTATTTATCATTTAAGTGGTTATTTTAAATTCGAGATAACGAACCACTATCGAGTCGAGTCTTATTAAAGGCTGTAGGAATTTGGCTAATTCCTCATGCTTTTTGTGTGTTTAGGTTGACAAATTTGGCCAAAATTCGAGTAAGTTGAACCGAATTTCTCCAAATCTTCCGGATATTGGGCAGGTCTCTACCGTCGTGAGCAAGTGCAGACCAAATTTGGTCAAGTCTTTTTTAAATAATGAAGTACGAAATTGATATACTTGACAAGCAGCTTAGCCTATGTCCGGTTGAAGATGAGCCAGTACCGAACTGAACCAAGTGACAACTTTTTTGAACTAATTCAGTACTGATTTCAACCAAGTGATGACTCATTGGACCAACTGGTAACTGAAATTGGCTATGTCCCGGTAAAGCATTGCAATAGACAATGTGAAAGTTGAAACATGAATCACATTTCATACGAAGTGAATGAGTTTCACGTAAGTTGAGAACAAGCAGAAATCATTGGACTAAATATTCTTGTACATCAAGATTTTATGACAAATTGTATTGCTATTGCAACAACTGCGGGTTGTTTTTTTGACCATTTTGATGTTGGCTGGGTGTGTTGTACCGTCGTGAAGAGAGTAATGCATGGTGGTTGAAAATGCAGCTAGAGCCTCTTCATGTGTGCCGGACTTCTTGTAGCATACATCCGGTCTGCTCATGGCATTCAGCCCACGTTGCGTACACCCGCGTTTGTCGTCCATGGAACACCACATACCAAGCCATTCACCTTCATGAGTAAAACAGAAAAAAAAAAAATACAGCGCAAGAGCAGGTCTTAGACTCGGAATATATTGTTGGTTGACACCTCTGCGTTGGCATGCCACCACCCTGCTGTGAAGGCATGTTAGGACTGTTGATGCTTTTGGGTTTTTTCCCCCAAAATTTTGTACAAAATAAATAAAAAAGAAGGTATGGGACAGGCCAACTAGGCCGACTTGGCCCATCTGGCCAAGCCAGCCCAACTGGCCCGGCCGAGTGGTGCTTATGCACTACCTTTTAGGAACCCTAGCTTCATTTGGGTGAGTGCAGAGCGTGGAGGGACATGGTCCCAGCCGTAATGGCGCAGCTGTCCAGGCCTTGTGGCACGACCACCCGTTGTGCATCGGCGAGATGAGGCTTTCTCAGTGGCCATTGCTCAGTCTCCTCCTCCCCCCACGATGTTAATAATCTCAAGTTGGGTTTCCTCCTTGAGGTACGAAAAAAGTCATCAAGGTGTTCCTCATTCGGTTGACACAAGGTCGTCTTCACTGATTTGTGTTTTTCCTTGAGTTTTTGTCCTCCACGACGTCCTTGAGTGGCTTTTGGTCTTCATCTGGTCTCAAATCAACTGTGGTGGTCACTTTTGTGAGGCACCCGGGTTGCTTTGTTCCCGTGTGTTTGGTCGGTTGCTTGAGGTTCCGTGGGAAGAGAAAGCTTGGAGGAGTATCACCCTACAGTCTAGCTTGTGCGCCGACTGTGATTGCTAGCTTGGCCATGTGGGTGTGTTGTGGATTCTTGCTTCAACTATGTTACCAGTGTTGGAGTACGTCCTTGCGACTTACTACCTATTGTTCGGCTGGTCCACTTCTTTGGTCAGGAGACGTTTCAGTTGGCTCTGTGTGGTATTAGCAGCATCTCGGTATCATTGGTTGAATTGCCTCGACATGAGATTTGTGGCTTTATATCTTCGAAACAGTTGGTGGTTGTTCTACGGCATTGCAGCGGTGATATTGTTTTCTGTGATAGACATGACCTAATATTCTACCATTGTTCTGCCACCAACTAAGTGGCTTAATATGCAACTATGATGCATACATGCAATACAAGTTCATAACTTAAGGTGCCATGCATCCACCACCTATGTCGGACACCCCCCACTATGTCTAAAATCATCACAAAAGGATAGTTGTAAAGCTACCACCTATGTCAAACTACACAAAAGAGGTCACCTAGGTCTAACCATCATACCCTTAGCATCACTCCGACAAAATTATACAGCCCATAGTGGTCAGGAGATAGCACAACCACAGTAGTGGTTGCCCAAGAAGGTCCTAAGTTAGAGCACACGGTGGCCCTCAATCTCTTCCCCTGGGACTTGTTGTCAAGCATGTGGGACTTTTTGTCATGCCCTTGAAGATGAACACCTCTTCATCTGTTAGTAGATGTGGGCATTGTGCTGTGCTGGCATAGGCACAACGGGCCGTGGGCCTAGACCGTGCTGTGCTCCTATAGGGAGTCTAGGTGGCTGACCGTCCTGTACCGGCTTGACTCGCCTTTGGCGAGCCCAAGCATGCCCATTAGTGAGTCATGCCAGTTTCGTGCTATGTCGATCTATATTCGATCCATTTGCACTATTGTGACGAGAAGGAAGGAGTTGGAGCCACACAGGGGCTAAGGTAGTGGATGCAAGTATTGAGGGAAAATAACTAAAATTTATTCATTCTTGAACAGGTACAGAGTTACTGCCTCATTAAAAACCTTACACTCTAGTGTAAAGTACCCTTGGTAAGGAAAAATAGTATAGTAATTACATACATATACATAAACTAGTCGAGGTCAAGGTCGGTTAACGCCTCCACAATTTCCAGATCCTTGGTCTGATATTGTGTTATGTCATTTACCACTCCCAGTCTTTGAAGCATGTGATTGCCTCAACCATCTTAAGCGTAAGAGATGACCTCCTTAGCTTAAGTATCTTCTCCCATCGAACTAAAAGTGGCTTCTGATGAGACAGTCGATATTGGAACTATAAGTACATCCCACACAAATTACGAGAGCACGTCATAAATATGTTAGTGATTCTTTCACCACAAAAGCAAGTTAAGTTCATTGCTATCCACGATGTCAAGTTTAGTCTACGTAAAAGACAAGTAGAGATAGCAGAGTGTTGGTTTAATACACATGCTCGGTGTCAGTGAGCATGTACTCCCCAATCTTTATTCTTCACCTTTTGGAAGATATGTTGTTTCCCTTTCTTTGCATGTGAGGATCGCAACGACGTTTATCACAAGGCGAGCCACAACATGCTGCAGTGTCGCCCTGCCACATGCCGTCGTGTCGTACCTACTTCGAGCTTACCGGACCTGTTTTGTACTATACCGGTCCAAGCACAACCCACGCAGGCAGCCATGCTGTGCCATCGATCGTGCCTGACCATGAGGCCTAGTGCAACTCTATCATTCTTGTCGTACTAGCCTGGCCCACGTGCATGTGTACCATTTTGTACCATGGGCTGGCCCAAAAAAAACCCCATCGAGTGCCCAGGTCTATCTATCAGTACAACTCTATTCCTCTTGAGGCCACACTAATGTCATCAGCCTGGTTTTCCTTGTCCTTAGCCACCATGTCAAATTCCACAGCATCAGCCTTAGGACATGTGCAATAAGGCCACCTCAGCTTACTTTTAGCATATCCGTATTAGCTTTGTCCTATGTGGAAGAATGAGAAAATAGGAGAGATAAGAGATCGCTCTTATTTAGTAGTAAGCATAGCCCAGAAGCAAAGGTATATTAGTCATATACAAGAGATAAAAGATAGTTATTACACAACATCTAGAGCCAATTTTTAAAGATGGCTATTGGACAAGTAAACTTTAGTGCTTACTCTAGATAACATGGATGAGCACATCCAAGTTGACCCTAGAGATGGCCAAACGGGTTGACTCGAGGCATGGTATGTTGGCCCGGCCTAGGCACGGCACGGTCCAACCAAAAACAGGTTGTGTCAGCACGACCCGTGAGCCCATATCGTGCTTGGGCCGGCACAGCCTATGGGAGCACAACCCGTTTACCGGCGGCACGACCTGTTTAGCTCAACACAGCCCGTTTGGCACGTTTAGTTTGAAAAATAGCCGTTTGAGGTTTAAAAAATTCGAAAAAAAATCCAAAAAATTCTGAGGAATTCTAATTTTTTTTCCTATAAATAGGTAGCTGCCCTCTCCTTATTTCCACACTAGTAATCTTGCATTTTCTTCTCTTCATTCTCTTGTAAAAATTCTTTTGCTCTTAGTGGTAATTTGGCAAGATTCAAAATAGTTTTGCCAAAAATCCGAAATATGGTTATGATAATTCTTTTCATCTCATTTTAAATTTCTTTCTTATCTAAATTATCATTCTAATCTCTTTTCTTTAAAAATGATTTCAGATGGACAACCAGACAAATTGGATTGATATTGTGAAAGAATTAACTGAGCCTTAGACAAGGAAATCATGTGCCTGTCTATGACACTAGACAAACTCAGTTAGGCCATGAAATTGGATACAAAATCAGAGGACATGTCAGCACTCAAATAGAAGGTCAAGCCCGACATCACTACGCGAAGCATTATGATGACACCAAATTCAGTGCTATCCAAAAGACCAGACGCAAGCTTTTACGCTAAGTGTGTAAAACTCATGGAATTAACATGAATACTTACGTTCTTACATATGATGTTCGTACAAGATCTCAAGATCCTTCATCCTCTACAGTAACTGGACCAAGGCATTGTCGAACAGGCAATCGTCGGGAGTACTTACAACGTTTTCAGCCAGCTGCCGCAAGGAATTTCCCACCACAACCATCAAGCTTGGAGAGTAGCTGCACCATAGAGACTCCACCATCTTTTCCACCGATCCGTCGTGCATGGATCACATATAGTGATTCTGAGCTAGAAGGAACAGAATCCCGTACCTCAGAATCTGAGTGGGAACCTTAAATTAGAATCTGCGTGGGAACCTTAAATTAGAATATGCTAGTAGATAGGACCCTTATAACTTCTTATATATTAATGGGCATTGTATTTGGTATTCTTTTAAAACTTTTGAATGTAAAGTGTTTTATATTGTTGTTTGGATTACTCTCACGAATGTATAACTACTCGTTTTAAGTTCACGGTGAGTTAATCCTTGAAAATGGTAAAAATAGTATAAATTAAACTATTAAGGAATAAGATGATCAATAAGCTCAACATACTACAGAAAATGCTGAGCTGGCGGAGACGTTCAAAAATCATTATCTAGATAATGAGGAAAAATATTTATAATATTCACTTTTTTCCTGTATCACTGAGCTATAGACTGTACTCTTTTTTTTTGCGAAGGTTTTCTCGTGTTGAGTTTTTACTTGACAAAGTTTTTAACGAGACAGCCAAACATCAATAAAGCTCATTATTTAATTCTAATTATTTGTCTTATTTTAAAATTTATCTCATATTTTAGTTTTTTCTTCATTTATATACATATATATTTAAAAGTTTTTTGTATCCTTCGAGTTTTTTAAATTATTCTAAATTTTCCTATTTTTTGAATTTTTCATACTTTTTCTATTTTTCTAACTTTTTTCTGATTTTTTTATGCTAACAGCCAATCCGGTCCGTTTCAATCCGTCGAATCCGTATTGACACAGCACGGCCTATTAGCCAGACGAGCCGTGCTTGAGCCGTCTTCCCGGCATATGGACCAGCATAGCACGGCTGATTAAGTAGTCGGGCCAAAACAGGCGTGCCGTCCGTTTGGCCCTCCCTAGCAGGCCTGAAGGGAAACTTGCCAGTGGCCTGGCCGCTTCCGATCCGTGCATCCATCTAACAACGCGTAGACGGATGGAGAGGCGCACTCACCGCAAAATCTTGTACTAGGGTTTCCACCTCCAAACTCGAGGCCCGCTCGGTGCCGCCGCCTCCGGCAGAGATCGATCCACGCCAGACCCGAAGCAGCCGCCGCCACCGCCACCGCCAAACCCTCCCTCTTCGCCACGAGCTCTTTCTCCTCCCTCTGCTTTATTGGCATGGAGTGGAGAGGGATCCATCCCGACTGATTTCTTTTATCGGTAAGCCCGACCAACTTCTTTGATTGATTTCGCTTTGATCCAATTTATTTCTTTAGCTTTTGCTGTGATTGTAAGGGCAGTCCCAATCCATAGTTTTCATGAGCAGTGTCTAAAGGAGAGAGATCAATAAGCTAATGTATAGTTTTCCAACCCATGATTTCCATGAGTAATGTCTAGAGGAGAGAGATCAATAAACCAATGCATGCACCACAAACACATCTTGGTCAGCGCGCAGAAACGTCCAATGCAGATTTTGCTAGTTTCTTGCGTCTTGGTGCCCGTGCCGACCCAGTTTCTTACATGAGACACGGTTTCTTCGTTTTTCCTTCTCTCCCTTCCTTAATTCCTATGACATATCATATTTTTGCTTAGTTGGCAGCGTAATTAATTCTATGGACACTAACTAAGGTGAAAGGTTGAGACTGCCCTAAGTGATCATATGCTCAAACACAATCTTCCTGAGATATACTACCGTATATAAACTTTGGAGATTTCCGGCTCCTCCGCGCATCCACGTCACCGAAAGTTACAGTAAACCGCTCGACCGTGCGTACGGCGGCATAGCGTTGAGCCACGTCGCCCACGTTATTAACGTGGCTGTTTGGCTTAAGTAAATAATCTATTTCCTTATACGCGTAGCGATTCGTGGTGCAGTGGTTAAACCTTCGACGCGTGACGCCCAGGTCGTGGGTTCGACCCTCGCTTTCGCGCGCGCCCGCGGGCGAATTTTTCCACGGCGACACGTGGCAAGCCCGCGCGGTGGGTCCCGCCACACGTGGCTAATTTTTTAAAAAAGATCTAAGTGTTTTTTCAGAAAAGACCCTGAGCGTTTCTAAAATTACGTATTAGCCTATTTTTTTTATATAGAGAGTGGAGAGACCCTTGAGGCTACTGAAATTATTATTCTTTTGTGTACAGACCCCCCAAAAATTATAATAGCCTTTCCAAAAATACGTTTTGGTCCATATTTTTTTCCCGGTCTACAAGGAGGCCCGCGCGACACATGACCTGTTTTTTTAAGAAGCTCTGAATGTTTTTTCGAAAAAAACCCTAAGCGTTTTTAGAATTACGTATAAGCCCATTTTTTATATAGAGACCCCCGAAACTACTAAAATTATTATTTTTTTGCGTACAGGCCCCCCAAAAATTACAATGGACTTTTCAAAAATATGTTTTGATCCATATTTTTTCCCCGGACTACAAAAAGACCTGTAAGAATATTTTTACCCAAAAAAAAAACCTAAAAGATTAGAAAACACATGAAATTTTCGCCGTTGAACCCGTGGCGACGTGTCTAGTATTTACTAAAGATCGTTGGAATACCCGCTCGAAATGCGGATTTCCGCATCGTTCAAGCTGCATGCCATCTTTGACGGAGGCATTCCTGCGGTTGCATGCGTTCTCTATGGTTTATCTGCTACTCGCTCAGTCCTGTCTCTCCCAGAGTTTTTTTTTACCGGCCGAAATTCACCGGCAAACCCGGTATACCTGTTTTACCGGTTGGGCCCAAAAATTCGGAGCCCAAGAAGCGACGCCAAATCCTGAGCGCCAGCCCAAGCCCGCGCGGCGCTAGCGCTGCCTTTGCCTGCTAAACCCTAAATCGGAGAAAGCAATTCACCACAGAGCAGCCGCCGCCCCCGTTCTGCACTTCTGCCTCTTACCCGTCCGCCGAGGCGCCGACCGACGACCCGGTCCCCGTCACGGCGTCACGCTCCTCGTGCTCGGGGCCCCCCGCCACCGTCGCGCCGTACATCAAGCTCCAGGCTCCAGCTGGCCGCGCCGTCTTCTTCCTACGGCGCCGAGCCGCCGAGCCGCCGCGCGGCCGCGCAAAGGCAGCCAGGCAGGTCGCCCCGCGCCTCCGGCCTCCCCCGACTGCCTCCCCAGCTTGCCGCGCCGTCGCTCGTACTAGCTGCACGCCTGCGCTGCCGCTCCAGCAACTAGTCTCGCCTGAGGAAAGAGAAGCTAGGGGACAGAATCACTGCGCTCCAGCAACTAGTCTCGCCTTTTGGAAAGGTATTAGTTCTTTCTCTTCTGCATTAATTTGCTATACATCTGTCCTCCCCGTTCCAATTACCGGAGAGAACAAGTGCTTCCGAGTCAGAGTCTTCAAATTCGTTTTGGTTTCAGTTTGCTTAAGTGTCCATATTAGTGCCAGATTAGGAATAGTATCAGGAAAGGAAAAGTATTGCTGTGGTATCGGTTTCTGCAGAGTTCAGTCCAGTATTCCGAGTCGAATTGATGTATGTAAATTGTTGAGTATAGGTATTAGCCAGATCAATGAGAAAAGCAGTGAATTCTGCACCAAAAACACGATTTGAGCAAATTGCCTGTTTCATCAAAATTAGTTTTGTTCTGTGCTCTGTTTGTGTTTGTCGCTGGAAGTGCAGAAGCGCAAAACCCTGAAGTTCTGAAGTTTAGTTGCTTTGTCGCTGGGAACAATACGAAGTGCTGAACCAGCGTTACATTCTGAGACTTCTGAAGGTCTGACTTCCTGTGGTTTTTTTTAGAACCAACATTCAGCTTTTGTCACTTTCAAAAAATTTGCCTGGTAAGCTGTAAGAATTACCTAGACCATGGTATACAAGAACATGTTTCTTTTCCTCAAAACTCAGTTATATTCATGTTGCATACTCCATGAAATTTATGGGTACTTTCTTTCCACAAAATGTTATGCCACCATTGAACAGCAGTGTTTGGTTCAAGGAGGGACAATATGTCATGCTCTTTATTGGTTCATGTGCTTGTGTTGATGTTGGGTTTGTGATATTTTGCAACGGAGTTGTTTATATAGCTTCTTTGTTGGTCTTATGTACTTCAAACATATATTTTGCTTAACCATGATGCCAAATGACAATGCACTATGCATTTATCATGGCATTGTATTGTCCAATGATATATTGTGCCATAACTTATGATATTATCTTTTTTTTTCATTGTTGTGATATGCAATTTGTGGTAATTTATTGATTAGAGACCATTTCTAGCAAAATTATTCAATTTTTTTAAAATTAAATTTGGTCCGAAAAATCTGATATATCCGATAAACCATGTTTATGGGTGACCCCTGGTAAATTTTTTTTTACCGGTAAGGAAAACCCTGGTCTCTCCTGCAAGCAATGGAATCCACCTACACGGTTTGATCACAATGTGTGCATTTTCTATGCAGAGGATTGGTCACATGATGCAGTCTTTGCTGCGGAGCGTCTGTCAAGCTGGAAGCCATTACACTTCTGCGAAGCTCCTGGACTGTGCAGTTCCTGGAGTTGCACTGTCAGTGGTTAATCAGTGGGTCATCAAACCGCCGAGGCCTTACAGCTGGATTCGTCCAATTGGGGTGTGTTTTCGTACCAGTTGTGGGTTTGTGCGTTTGCGATCCTGTGTGATACTAATTCGTCTTGGTCATGTCTATCGGATCCTTTTCTTGATGTGCAGAGTCCAATCATTTCTCGTGATGGTGTTCAGACCTCTAATTTCTGTGTGAAGGCTTTGGGGATCAGGGGTTTATCAACAGTGGGGAATGCCGAGGTTTCTCTTGAGGAGGAAAGCTCCAGCTCTCCCGCTGTTGAGCACCCCCCACGCATTAAGTTCAAGAGACCTGACAAGACAGCCAGACACATTATGAATGTAAGCCTAGTGTAATTTGCAGGAATCTTATAACATCCAGTGACAGTAATATTACAATAAACACTTAAAAGCAGCTTAACGTATTCATTTTTTGACTTTGCCAGATATTAAACAAAGAGGCAGTCGAAAAGGTCCGTGCGGAAAGAGAGATTCCTGATGTACAGCCTGGATGTATTATTCAAATGAGAGTGGTAATTACCAAGTCACTTGCATTCTCAGTTTAGTGGTATTCAATCATGTTTATTGTTCTGATTCTATGTATAAACAGCAAGTTCCTGAGAACAAGCGGCGTGAGTCTACATTGAAAGGTATCGTCATTGCAAGGCGCAATGCTGGGATCAATACAACTTTCAGACTGCGTAGATTAGTATCTGGTGTGGGAGTTGAATCTGTCTTTCCACTGTAAGTGACACCAAATATGTGCTTCTCTTTTCCATTTTTATGTATATACTGCTTTGTTTCGTAACTTTGCACGTCGGGTATCAGTAACTCAGAATTATTTCTTGGTTCCGTACTATTATATTACTGTGGGAATAAACACTTGTTCAGTCAAAGCTGGCAATCATTCACAATACTTTAAGCGTTGTTGGTTGAGTGGGCCATTTCTTCCTATTCTTTAGCATGACAACAGGATGGTCTCATTCGTCAGTTGTGCATAAACTTACCATTTGGTTTCATATGCTAATTAAACACAAATGAAATTGTAGATGCACGATTAATGTATTAGAAGTGTAGTTGGCTGAACTGGAAAAATTGCTTTCAGTTTCAGGTTTAGTATCTTTGTTTCTCGGCTATCTGCTGGCTTCTTGATATACCCTATAGTATCTCATTTGCTGATGAGAATGGTGGCACCAGCTTCATTCTGGTCCTTCTGTTAGTTGAAAATCCATGATCATGACTACTACTTTTCTAAATCATGGAATGATATGTATCTGGTTAATTTACTCTCAAGAAAGCACACAATGGGATGGATACTGGTAGTATTCAATACCAAGCACATATTTTTCCATTGACCTTTTTTACAGAAATGTTGGTGCAATAAGTGCTTGTGCCGTGTTATCATTTTGTTAGAAATGGAGCTTGTAGTTACATAAATGCGTGCATCTAGCTATGGCAAAACTACAATTTTCATTACATCATAGCATGTTCTTCATCCCGCGGGGACTGAAAACATTGGAAGAATGGAATATAGCATATTTCATATGGCCTCTGTTTTTGTTTTCGGGATCTGTGCACTTTTATTCTGCAGTTCATTTCTTCAATCTTTCATTTGAAAAATCGGCATAAGTTGTTGAAGAAGTCAAATATGAAAGATATCATTACATATTACCTGTTTTATGTGGACTGTTTTATTAATGCAGCTTCACTTTTGCATTCAGTTTCTCACCAAACATCAAAGAAATCAAGATCTTGGACAGGAAGAAAGTCAGGAGAGCAAAGCTGTATTACCTGAGGGAAAGGATGAATCCGCTTAAGAAATGAGATAACTTGTACTTGGTTTTTATCGTTTTGTTCTGACGTGGATTTGCATGGATTCTGATGGCGTAGTGCTTGCAGTTAGAGAAAGGACATTTAGTCCCAGGCTCCAGCTCCTAAAAGTTAGTGTTTGCAGTTCGCATACTTGGTTTCAAGCAGCAAGTGCTAGCAGAAATATGCTTTTGTTATTCGGAATTAACAGTGTGGATCTGACCTCTTTTATGATTTGCAGCAACTAGCGGACTATGCTATAAGAAAATAAAATGTTCAGATCTCTAGCTTTCCCTTTTGTCTTGAGATTGCAATATTTTTGCCAGTTGCTATTAAGATAGAAAAAGCTGGAATATTGTGTTTCATCAAAGCATATAGCTGTTTCATTGTGCACCTTTTTTTTCTGCTATAAAGATTACCATATTTCTACCAACCGAAGAAGTGCTATATATATACACAGAGAGAGGGAGGGAGGAAGCTTTATCCGTACTCTCGGGAGGACATACTTCCACATCTCATGTACCACTTAAACGAACGTTTTGTACTCTTTTATCACTTTCGGTATATTTCGATAATAATTCTAAGATACTCTAATGTGATATGGTTGAAAAAATTTTATTAGAGCATTTTTTTTTTGCTATATACCCTTTTTCATATGTAAAAAGAATATATAAACAAATTATGCTATAAAGAGTGGACTTTGATGAAATTTTTTGTGGTACTCATTTTGAAGTATCTTATAATCAGTATTAGAGTATACTCAAAAGGATAAAGAGGTATAACAACATCATTTAAACGGTATACTAGAGATGGGAGTATGTATACCTAGGAGTATGGAATCATTTTCATTCATATATATATATATATATATGATAATTTTTTTTGAGATTTGTCAACATTGAAATTTTCTAGTTTTTTGTTAAAGGAGATTTATATCTAGTCTTTTAGGATTTAGAAAGGTGTGCTAGATATAATAAGAGAGGAATTTCTAATCCTAATAGGAGTTGGATTTCTATTTGCTCTAGAGAGAGTTAGGGAGACTATGGGCCTGTTTGGTAGAGCTCTAGATTCCAGCTTCACCTGAAATCTGAAACTTGTAGGCTAAAAAAAAGTGAATTAAGTTTATATTTTTGGTCTAAAATGTAAACAAGATGACCTATCTAAACACTCTTAATTTACTCACAGTTTCACCTTCACGAATCTGATGAAGTTAGAATTTTCAGCTTCACTAGATTCATGAATCTGGAGAAGCTAAATCCCTGCCAAACACACCCTATATAAACCTAGAGAGTGGTTATAGACAACTCAAATAACTAAGAAGTCGTAATCCAACTCATCCATAGCAACAGGTGCACAAGAGGATTAGAGGCTAGTTTTTTTAGTACTAGATTCTTGTATAGAGCAATGATTCGAGGGTTGTAAAAGGTTCGAAAGGTTGTGAGGGATAACAATCCCTTATATTCTTTTGAGATTGCGCTTAAAGAATTTACGGTTGGCTTTACGAAATCTATGTATCATTGTGGTTGTTTCAATGTCGTTATTTTGGTTTTTTCTACGAGATTTATCTTCTTTGTTCTTAAAACCATGCACGCTCATACCATATCTCACAAAATTAAGGTCTGATCCAAGAGTTGTTGCGCATAAGATGGGATATTAGATTATAACAAGTGGTATTAGAGTCAAAGCTGAATTAATCAAATTTGTGAGAAGGTGGGTAAAGCGTTAGATGGCACAAAATCAAAATTAATATCGATGATGTGGAATCAAATAGAGAAATTTGATAATGAAAGAAATTTCAGTGTGTGTCAATGTGTGGTGAAGGATGTTCTTGTCTCATAAGAGTTAATCGCTACTGAAGACTGGAAGGTGATGGAGCAAAAGGCTATCAGTATAATCCGTCTATATCTCTTCGATGAGGTAAAATACTTCGTGATCAAGGGGAATTTATCGAAGAAATTATGAAATGATTTAGAAGAATTGTATATGGCAAAGTTACTGACAAATCGGTGGGTGCTGAAGCGACAACTGTACAGATTGCGCATAGACGAAGATATACAGTTTGTTGACCATCTCAATATCTTCAACAAGTTTATTACACAGTTGATTAGTGTGGATAAGAAAATTGAAAAGGACGATAAAGTCTGATGAATATTCTCATTAGAAAAACACTATTAACTTCAACGAGACAGCTGCATGTTTATTGGAGGCAAAGTCCTGAAAAAAGTCATCTGAATCTTTCATTCTCGAATGATCAAACATTGGCTGCAGTAGGTGTTGTAGACAAAAGCAAGAGTTATAGAAAGAAGAAGGACAAGAACAAGAGCACATGTGTATGCTATCTATGTGACGAAGAAAATCATATGATAAAAGGATGTCCGAGTTTTAAGCAAATGAATGGTGCATGCTCAATGACTATAGCAAAAAAATGATTCGGACGTACTTATCGTTAGTCAACCAGATACTTCTCATGGATGGATATTAGATTTAGGTTATTATTTCTATATATGTTTGGCGAGAGAGATGTTTGACAAAGGATCTCTTCGCTCGGCACATAAAACTGTTCACTTAGCTGATTGCAAGGAGCATGCAATTACTGAGGCGGAAACAATTATATTGAAGATGTACGATAGAGCATATCGCACATTGATGAGAATTCAATATCTTCCTTACTCAAAATAGAATCTAATATCCGTAAAGTCACTTGAATTTAAAGGTTGTAATGAATTACTTCAAAGTGAAGTCATGCGAGTTACTTGCAAAGGGTATGTAATCATGAAAAGTATTTGAAACAATAGAGAATATCGAAAGATGGGTAAAACTAAAGGAATGGAAATCAATTGGATGTTTGGAAAAATTCTAATCAGGAGAAGGAAACTGTGTCGTCAACGGTAGGTAATCAGATCTCAACTACAGTTATGTGCGAAATTGTAAAGACAGTTGCAAAATATAGCAGATGTAAAAGCTAAGGTACGAGCTGTTGGAAGAAAGAAGACGTGGCGAAATCAGCCACACAGTACCAATGAGTAGATAGAGCTCAGAGTTGGTACAAATCTACTGTAAGAAAGGTTGTAGGAATAGAAGTTATGGTTAACCAAACTGTAAAAAAAAATCTTAGGTGGAGGACTATATTCTTGTATAAGAGAATTACACTTCGAAACGTCCCCCGTTTTTTACTGAAAAGCTTGCGCTAGGGGTGGCCATCTGAGAAGTCATGGCATGTTGCTGAGGCTCAAGGCTGCGGGAGAAGAGAACAAACTATTTCTCGATAATTAAGAGGATTCCATCGCAGAACTATAACGCCGAGTTGCTTTTCATAGTCATGGCCATGTTGATTCAATCCCAAGTACTCAGCAAGAACAACTTAACAGGGAACAGCAGGAAGTTTGACATTCAGAATTGAGGCTAGCATTTTATCACGGTCCTAAAGAATGCGCCGAACGTATCCCTGTGGAAACGTCAGAGGAACACTCCCAAAGGCAAATCAACAAACAGAAAAAGTTGTTGAACAACCTTTCCGGGTGGTGACCTTTTAATGGGAAAAAATCTCATCTGGAGCTCACGGAAGGAACAAGGTTGCTGAAGACATAACACGTGCACAGCATAATTATATGACTCAAGGTCTCAAGTCTCCTACACAACCAGATTCATATCTCAATCATGGGCACGCCTTTACACGGCAAATCGTAAGTAAGATCCCTCAGATGTTGCAGGAGGTGCTACAAACAGCATCGCTTGCACACATGGTAGAACAGAACCGAAGGCTTGCTTGGAGGCCAAAGGAAAGATCTTTTTTGATTCATCACTTCATAGGATGTGCTGCTCCATCCATCGATGGCGGAAATCTGATCACAACATATAATGCAAACCTCAAGTACTACGAGAGCAGGCTGAATTTGAACTGGCGTCCAATTATGAAAACCATCACTGATGACCCTCACAAGTTTGTTGATGACGGTGGCTGGGAGTTTCTAAACATGGAGGGAAGTGATTCTGAATCAGAAGGCACTGAGGAGTCAGATCAGAGCTATGAACAATTTGATGCCGACACAGATTTGGATGATGATGGTTCTGACAGTGAGTCTCTGGTGGAGCCAGACGAGGATGATTCTGGAGAAGAGTCGGAGGAGGAGAAGGGTAAGACATGGGATGAGTTGGAACAGCAGGCAAGTCATTCAGATCGGGAGAAGCGTGCAGACTCGGACTGAGGAAGAGAGGAGGCATCGCAAGGTGAAAAACTTCAGTAAATCCCGTCCATCCACCAGAACGCAGTAGAGTAAATTTTTTGCGAAATTTTTTAAAAAATTATACACTGTCTAAATAATTTTACAAAAAAATATACCAAAAAACAATTACAGGAATATACATCTATCGCCATATGTCGTCATTTGAAATGGTGACATAAGTTTTGTCGCCAGACGAAATCGTGAAAATTTTGCACTGTTCAACTGTTGCCGTTTGAAATGGCGATAGATGAAAAGTACAAAATTTCGCCAATTCAATTGGTGACAGACAAATATTTGTTCTGACACTGATTGAATTGACCAACAGATTATTTACTCACAGATTCATTTGGCCAACAAAGCTAAGGCTTAAGTCGCCATTTCAATTAGCGACATAACCCTGTTGCGTATTCATTTAGCGATAGAAGGCCTATCACTAGTTTATTTGGCGATAGAGCTTCTGTCGTCAATTGAAATGGCGATAGAGGCATATTTTTGTAATTATTTTTTGGTATATTTTTTAAAACTATTTAAACAGTGTATTATTTTTTAAAAAAAATCGTAAATTTGCCATCTTGGGAGTAACAGTGTTACAGCGAATGTGTGGGTGGAGAAAGTTTACTGTCAATTTAGGTTGAAAAAACAGCTTTGTCTCATCGTGTTCTCCCTAGTTGTCGAAGCGAATCTGTCTTTTATCCTGCACATTCCGGGGACTTGATAACAAACATCCACTGTATCCTTCTTTGTGTTATTTGCTAGAGTCGTAGCCGCTAGAATGTACAGTATAATAGTAATGTTCACTGTTTCTTGCCGAGTCTTCATTTTTTGTGGACGCGGTATAATTCTGCTAAGTGCTATGCTGCTGCTACCCGTTCGTAGCTCAATTTGCAGCTAGCTGCGACACGAGTGTAAGTTGGAACTGACGGTACGGACTGCAACGTTCATACTCCCAGCATGTCGACGTTGCCGGGGAGTGCGAGTAGAACAGCTGCAGGCTCCCCTTGTGTTTCCTACGATCGCTTCACCAGGAGAACGGCCGATGTGCTATGCGCGTGCTCAGCACCTTGACAGCCGCAGCCGCCGCAGCTGCCTTGCGTACACGCACGCGATCTGCTCCCGCGAAAGTCGACAAGACCGGAAAGGCAACAATGGTGGATGGAGAATTAGGGAATCTGGAGATGGCGACAGGATGTCTTAAAAGCCCCTCTGCGTTCGACAGCCAAACGCGTCGTCACATCACTATCTTCTTCTCCTTCAGCTTGCCCCACGTAACCTGTCGGCGTCTCAACTCTTGAGGAGACTACCATACACATCGTGAAAGATTAACGTGCGTAGCCGGCGGGTGTTTAGCCACTGGACTGGAAGCAGAGAAATCGAGTGAATATCACAAAAGCAGGAGAAAGGCTCCTTCCTATGATTATGACAGACCGACAATAACAGGAACAAAATTATTACAACGAAATACAACAAATCACGCTAAACTGGCGTCACACCTTTACAAAAAGGGTAAAAACTGCAAATTCTACTCACACTTGCATGCAGAAAAATAGCAAGCAGCGACCCCCGACAGTGCATGTAAAAACAGCCATCGGTCTCGGCATCAGACTTCTGAATGTGCACGCCCACCCCGTCACAACTGCACGGATCGTCCAACAAATGCCCAATCTCAGGCAATAGGCAAGCTCACTTGATGGTGTTTGCTCTAACCTGAAACATCCCTCGGCAAATCCTTGAGAGTGGCCGGCTTTGCGGCTGCATCAGCAACAGACACCTCATCACTATCTGTTACCAGTGCAGTAACAACATCCGCAGATACTCCAGTGCTCAGTTGGACAGTTGTGGAGTGCTGATCACTGCTAATTTCCACAGCATTTACCAAATCGTTGGCATTGGAACTTGATGTTTCACTTGCTTCATCTGTATTCAGGAAGAGGCAGACAACAGCACAGTCATCAATCTTAGAAGTGGGGAACCGTGTACGCCAGGCACGGTGAGCTGATTCGACTAGAAACCGAGCTGCAGAGGCCCGAGAATTTGCTCTGCTGACAATGCTAACCACCTCGGTGTTTGACAGCACATCCCACACCTACAGTGAGCAAATAAGTTAGGTAATTCTATCACATAGCACACAAAAAAAAGGTCCAACTTAGGAATATTCAAGAAATGGCATGGTGTAACTCAAAATCTGCTCACCCCATCGGTCGCCAACACAATAAATTCATCCTTTTCTCTGATGCGGTGATAGGAGACTTCAGGCATAGAAATTAGACCATACTCCTTTAGACAAAAGTCTCCAAATGCCCTAGCCATGGCCAATCCAGGTGAGTTGTACTTTGGAAGCCAAACACGAGCAACCTCTGGCTCCTCAGGAAGTGCAAATATTCTGCCCCTGCGTTGCCTGATTCGCTGTGCTTCACCTGAAAAAAGAACCACGTCAGCATCTAGTAATCTTGATATATAATAAATCATGCAAAGTGTAGAATAACAAAAGAAAAGGCACACTTTAACACAATAACTTTCACTAGTATGGCATTCAATTGTTTACTGTGCAGCGGTACTTGGCTACTTGCTGCTAGAGCAACATGAAAATATTTGCTGTCATACTCATATATGTACAACTGAACTAACATGTATATCTTACCAAAATGATGCCAAAGCACAGCTTGGGATGATGTCAATAAACATCTCTAATCACTCCTCGAAAATCCAAACAAATTTTCGTTTGCAACTATTAGAAGGGGCAAATCGCTCAGTAGCACTACAAAGGGTTTGGAAGTAGGAAAAAGAACATTGATATCTTTCTGAGAAGTGACCCTAGGACCCACCTATCAGCCTTACATTGAATGTTATTTTCTAATTTGCAAATCTTTGTAGTGTTATTGAGCAAATTTCTCCGTGTCAATAAACATCTCTAATCACTCCTTGAAAGTCCAAACAAATTTTCGCTTACAGGTATTAGAAGGGGCAAATTGCTTAGTAGTGCTACAAAGTGTTTGGACGTAGGAAAATAACATCGGTATCTTACTGACAAGTGATATTTTCTAATTTGCACATCTTTGTATTGTTATTGAGCAAATTTCTCCGTGTTAGAACTTAAAAATACAACCTCTGATCACAAATTCTGTGTCATTTTTTTACTTTTGCAGAGTCTGATGGGTGCCTAGGCACAACTTTGACTTTTCCTTTCTTTATCACTATATATTTCAAAAGTTTAAGAGGAGTATCGTACAGTCAAAAGTATTTTTTCAAAGCACTACTAATTATTTTCATGTAAATAATCTAAACATTTACAAAGAATTTTCTGGTCAAAGACCAAAATGTTTGACTGCATGCCTCAGAGTGACACGTTTTTGTGACATGAGGTAGTCAGTCTGTTTTGAACTACCAATACAAAACAAAACTTGGAAGGAAGAATAATTAAAGTGCATCTCAACTCTCAGCAATTTCCCTTGGTTATTTTGTTGCTGTTCGCTACTCTACATGAATCTGACAGCTTCTGTCACTGGATTTTAGCATTACTCCATGCAACCACTTGAACCAACAATTTAATCAACAACAACACATGCACACATTGTAGAACTATGAAATACTAAGATGCTTCTTTAGACTCACAAAATCTTACAATAAGTGAGTCTATTGGATGAGTAGAAATAGCATATAACTACAGAAAAATTGACTATCAACTTAGTTACACATTAGCCGGAGTACAACTAAATTAGTTAACTGGTTAGGTTATTGTACTAGAAAATGGAGATCTAATGTTGAGTTACAAAAGACAGAAACATGTTAATTGAACACACACTAATGGACAATCTCAACAGCAAGATGATAATGGGCTTATTTGGAGGAGCTGTAGCATTTCTAAAAAGCTGCTTTTTGGCTTTCTGGGCTAAAAAGCAATTGTAGCTTTTTATAAGAGGCCGTTCGGCAAAAAGCTAATTCCCCTCCATAATAAGCTGCAAAATCACGTCCCATCCTGTTTTTGGCTTTTGCTAATTACATGTGGCTTCTAGTTTATGCCAAAAGTCGCTTAAAAGCTAACCTATTTGGGGGTTTACCGGCTATTCGGAAGCTAAAGCTGGTTTTAAACCCCCCTAAACAAGGCCTTTAAGTTAACAGCTTTTTCCTCTCTTCTGTTCTAGCATATCACATAAAAGAATTATATGAAGTAATTAAATATATGTAATAACACTTTACAATAAGCATGGTAGCCTTGCGTCCCACTAAAATAAATAAATTGATCTATATGGGCACTCTGATAAATAAGTTAAGCTCATACAGATTAAATAATCAAATTCCTTGGTTGTTACATGATGAGAAATTATGCTAATTACTTCATGGCTTTAGATACAGGAATGTCACGTACGCAAGAGATGTACAAGGGGGTCCACAATACTACTGTTCACCCTAAACTGAATACTTGTATTGCACAAAACAGGATGACAAAACAAGGCTGACAAAATTCAATACATCAACAAGACAAATAGGGGAAAAGAGAAGCAATAAACCACAAAAGTAAGAAAGAAACTACAAAACATACTTGGAATGTTAGGTTTGAGATCAACTGTCAATTGAACAGCGACAAGCTGATTATCTTCATCTCTAGTGCCTAAGACAGCTCTCGAGTCCCCCAAGTTGCCGATTATAAGATTGCGCCCCTACACAGTTAGAAATACAGTGTACAACCAATATACCAAGTACGTGTCTGTAAGATACAAAATTGCTTATGGCATTTGGTTCAAGTACCTGCTTGAGCACTGCCACTGCTGTAGTTCCACTGAAAAAACAATCGATATTTTTATGTAACTTGAGATCCCTATCCATTACATGAAACGCTCTCAAGAATGAAGTTCTCAATGCTGTGAAGATCTCTGGGTGCTCCCCATTCTGCTCAGCTCCAGTGGAAGTGGTTATATCTCTTCTGTTTATGTGTTCAGGCGAACTCACTTCATTTGCTTTGCTCTTCATGTTGCTAGTGGATGTCTCTCTACTCTGATCTGTCCCCAAGTCCGCACCAAGCTTTATGGGCAGAAGATCTCTAACTCTCTTAGCAACCAAATGGCCGTAAGGACCATGACCATCAAAAACACCACAAAAAATGGTATCATCTCTTGAACAGAAGTTCTGGCCACAAGTAAAAATAGTTCATCAAAGTCAATCATATCCTCTGTAGGAAAAACATCAACAAAATGTCAAAACATTTGACATGTTAAACAATAGGCTGGAATGGGATGTGGCAAATGGTTAATTAGCGTGAAATTAGCATTTGTTATTACCTATTTTTTATATTTAATGAAGCCAATGTGCATTTTGCAAGAGACCACTACAGTTGACAAATCATGCGAGTCTAAGCTCAGCAAACTGCCTAGGAAATTCTTGGAAGGTTAATAATTTCCACAAAAAATGTGATAGGAACGGTATATTGGTAATATATGCGGCATGCACCGGACATGCAGCCAAATTTGTAATCAAACATATGGAAAGGGAAGGAAGGGGCGTCAAGCAGATAAGATCATCCAGCAAGGCGAGAGAAAAAAAGAACTATGAATGGATAAGGATGAGAATCATGTGGAGCCCCTCCAACCTCCAAGAAGTATTCCAACACAATACCAATCATTACACTTGACTGAAAATAGCAAAAGAGAAACCCTCTACCAGCAACACACGATGGCAATCCATGTCACAGAAATATACAATTCAAGTCAAAGTTCAGTTCTTGCAAAGCTATAGAATGGTATGGGAACGCTGTTTCCGCATGTTGCGTAACCCCTAAGAACATACACCTGAAGTGCCCGAATTAAACAATTTGTTAACATCAAGATCAACTCAATTCTGACAAAGCAAATCTGGATCAAAGCAAGATAGAGTAAATTTAATCCACGAGTAGAACCATATTTGCTTCTGGCTTACGGAGATCTAATAAACAGTAACGATAGTACAGCAAGAATTGCAAGAAAAGTAGAGAGAATAAAGCGGGAAAATAATGGTGTTTTCTTCTTACCTCCCAGACGATCATAGCGTCCTGGTTGATGCCCTTCTTGCCCTGCAGCGTGTACAGCGACGCGACGGCGCAGGCACCATTGCCGGCGATCCGTCCGGGGAACCCCCTCAGCTCCGCCACGAAGCGCCGGCCGTCCGCCGCATCAGGGGAAGCTCCGCTCGGCGGCACCGGGCGCGGCTGCCTCTGAGGCCGCGCGGCCCACGTGACACCGAGCGCGTGCAGCACGCCGAGCAGGCAGTCGAGAAGGTCCTCGAGGCACCGCCCACCGCCGGCGCCTCCTCCCCCTCCGCCGCCCGCGGACCCCGAGGAACGAGACGTGACCATGACGACGCGCGCGGCGACCGCGACCGCGACCAGGCGCCGCTCCCCTCCGCCGCTAGGCCGCCGACGGCTGGTGCCCGACCGGCGCCCCGCGGCGGCTTCCACCATGCACACGCAGCCGATCCGCCCCCGGCGCCGTGCGCCGTCCTGGCCCCGGAAGCCTCCTCCTCTGCCCGGTGATTAGCTCCCGCCTGCGATGCCCGACAAGGAAATAGCCTGCCTGCCGGCCGGTTCTTGCCACAAGAGGAGTGGGAGTGGAAGGCAAGCTCACGGGAGATGCAAATTAACCCGGGATGGACTAAAAAAGGGAGTTATTTTCTCTGCAAACAACAAGCAAGAACATGGGCCAAGTCACGCAAGGCAACCAAGGCAACAATGGTCTCTCTCTCTCTCTCTCTCTCTCTCTCTCTCCCAAAAAAGAGAGAAAGAAACCGAGCAAGCCAATGAGGTGGTTAACGACGAACAAATTGATTATTAAGGAGAGGCGCCGGTCAATGGTAGCAGTGCTAGTAACCAACAAGAGGAGGCTGCAAGGGTGGCTATCTCTGCCTCTCGCTCTCGCCCCGTCTCCGACGATGTGTGGATGGACGGAGGAGGGGAGGACAAGCCCGGTGGGGGTCGAATCTGGTGAGGGGAAACCGGGGGAGCGCAAGAGGCCGGAGGACGCAGGCAGGCGAGGAGTCGTTGGTTGGAAATTCGGAAGCTTTGACCTCACGTTGCCCCGTCAAACGTTTGTTTTTGCAAATTTATGTATCACCCGAACAAGATGCGTGTTTCTAGCGGTGAAAGTAGCGTTCAGTGACACGTGTTACCTATCATATTTTTTTAATTTGATATGTTATCTATCATGCTCTTTTTAGTTTGATAGATAGTAGAGATCACGGTAATAGTATTTATCGTGGTGGTGAGGTGAAATCATTCGCATGAGCTAACCTATTGAGCATGACAAATTTAGTGAGACTCGGACACTACAGTACCCTGTCTTACTTAGCTTGATAGGTACAAGCTAGGGTACTTGAGCTAGAGGACATATATGGTATTGATTATTTGTTACGGTAGGTGACATATGTTATTTATCGGTACTATTGTGATTGAGAAAAGCAAGATTTATAATTTTGAAAGAGAAATAAAATAAAATAAAATAGAACCGAAAATAAAGAAAAAGGTGTGCTGCATGCACACAGCTTTCGAAAATTCGTCGTGAAAGCGGTGACAAGGGGGGTGCGGTTTCTGTTGGCCGGTAGAACCTTTTCTCCTCGTTTCTACCGCGCGCAGCGACATTTTCCACACGAGTACGGCATTTCTGTTGTGCCACAACGATATGACAGTGTTATGTGTGGCTGGCCATTAAAGTGTCAGACAGACCCGAACAGGAAAAAAAATAAAAAAAGAAAGATATATTGGGTGGGTGGCTCGCCGCAAATATATATACTGTGAGAAGTTAATCATTCATTGGTAGAAACATCAACCATGGTGGAGCACAAATATATATACTGTGAGAAGTTATTGGAAAGGATATATTCTTATGTCGCTCCATAATTTTACTTGGCTCATATTTTTCCACGAAATCTTAGACTAGAAATGGAAGAATTAAACCAGAAGTTGTAGATAGAACATTGAGCAAAAATGTGGGTGTGTTGCTTAATTTTGCCATACATATGCCGGTACTTTACTGGTAGAAACACGAACCAGGGTGGAGTACGAAGACATGCTGAGAGATTGTCGTAAGGGCAGTTCCAACCCTTCATCTCAGCTGGTGTTCATAGAATTAATTATGCTGCCAACTAAGCAAAAATCTGATATGGCATAGGAATTAAGGAAGGGAGAGAAGGGAAAACAAAGAAACCGTGTCTCATACAAGAAATTAGATCGGCGCGGGCATCAAGACGCAAGAAACGAGCAAAATCGGGGTTGGACATTTTTGCGCGCTGATCAAGGTGTGTTTGTGGTGCATGCATTGGTTTATTGCTCTCTCTCTCTCCTCTAGACACTGCTCATGGAAACTATGGGTTGAAAAACTCTGCATTGGTTTATTACGCTCTCTCTCTCTTTTAGACACTGCTTAGGCCATTCACAATGGGAGTTTCATTCTCATTAAATAATATGACACATCATCATGTTTGGTGACATGGCAAGTAATTATGAAGAGAGAGATAAAGAGAGTTTCATGGGAGGTGAGAGAGTTTCATCTAGATGAAACCCAAAATACACGGTTACCTAGATAAAAGCTGATGCAACACTCTTGGAAACTGGGAAATAAAACTATGCACTAGAAATGGTCTTATAGAAACCATGGGTTAAAACTGTCCTAAAAGATTCTTAATTATATCGGTCCAAAAGTTTTACGTACTGGCTCACTTTTTTCCCCCGAAATCTTAGACCGGAAATGAAAGATACCTAGTTATGAAACTTGGATTTGAACCAAACGAGTGAGAGTGTGCCAATCTTGGATAGAATGACATGGATGACATATAGCTAATGCAGCATAACTTCGAGCAAAGATTGTTGGGTGTCTCGCTTAATTATGCTGGTGGAAACATGAACCTGGGTAGAGCATGAAGACATGGCGAGAAGCTGCTGAAAATGATTCCTGTGTCGGTCCAAAAGTTTTACTAGCTCACTTGTTTTAAGAAAAAATCTTATACTGGTAAAAAGACAGCCTAGTTATGGTTAACTTAGATTTGAACCTAACAGCGGGGTGTGCAAGAATGAGATGAATGCTTATATATAAGAATAGAATGATGTGGATAATGATTATAGGTTTTAAATCGATCAAACTTCATCAAAGAAATCAAACTTAAATTGTAAATTTGACCATTTTGCAGTTGTGTCGGCTACCGTTTTGTTGGTCGGTTTAAATTCAAAATTTTAAGTAATTAAAACTTTTCCGGACCGATATTTTTGTACGGGCCGGTCGCGGTTGGCAGGAGGTAGCTAGCATCCGATTCCCAATTTCGCGTGCGCGAGGAGCCAATGGGTGGCGATGTGGCCCTCGCAGCGTACGTACCATACGCAATTTATCCACTCGTGCATCACGTTGCTAATTTAGATGATCTGACCGACCGACGTCCTGACCCGGCTAAACGATCGAGCCCGTCTGACTATATATGGCCAGGGATGGATGGGTCCATGTGATGTGACTAGGCCAGCTTGCTTGCTGCCCCAGCTCCAGCTGGACATGCACAGTTCAGGCCCCTCACGTCGTCTACCCGTTCACTTGATTATCATGCATTCATGCTGCTGCTTTACTGTTTGTGTGTGTGTGTATATATATATATATGTGTTAAGATGCTAATACGAATATGTACCTATATATACCTCTTATTTCAAAATTATACTTGGGTGCAACAAATCCCTTCTGCTAGAGATTTGAGGAAAGAAATATGTTGTAAAAAAAAATGATGCCACAACAAAGTTGAGAAAAGCCCATCAGAGAAGGTAGTGGGCAGTAGCAACGACACTGGCTCAGAGGAGGAGGGCTCTATAGGACTATAGGAGTCTCCATCGACCCTAGGCTACGGAACATATGGAATGGCGAGCCTGCTCTCGTGTAACAGCTTCAATCGGTGATATCAAACTTAGACCTAGGGTGGGTAAGCACCAGATATGGCAAAGTTGATGTCGATTTGGTGTCTTACCACTAGACCCAGTAGCCGGGTTCTAATGGTACGGCACGGCCAAAGCACAACACCACTTTAATAGATGTTGGGTTAGGTTGGCAACAGCAGTAGCTAACAAACGTGGCACTGTCGGTGGCCAACGTACAATTGTCAAACATTCTTGGTCTAGCTCTAGCACGCATGTGTTGTGCTTATGCTGGTACGGCTCGATGACGTCTCGGTGTGCCATCATGCCATCCCGGGTTTCGCCAACGACTATCTTTGTCAACATGGCACATCCCAACAAACTCCTCGTGCCATGCTGCCGTCGCCTATGACAGCCTCAGGCATGCCGTGGCAGTGTGCGGCCCAACTCCCAACACTACTTACCGTCGGTCTCTTAGTTCCTATGTTCATTGATCTGTTGTTTCCGCTTCTCCACCGCAAACAGCCTAAAGAGGGAAGGGATGTAGAGGTGGAGAGAGATGGGATAGGGGGGGGGATTGGGGAGAGAAAAAGGGAGAGGAGATTTGCTCTGATCGCCACCAACGATGTTCATGGTCAGTGTTGATAGGGTATATTAATTATACGTACGGAGTGTCCGTTTTATCGGTCGATCGCTCACGCGCGCTATCAATTCTGAGAGAGAAAGGGAAACAAACCATATCGCGTGGTACAATCCCGCACACCCGTATGGCTAGCCGTAGGGCGCTAGCTGCTCTACGGAGCACACGGACACGATGCTGCATCGTCGGTCGGTCCTTACTCCTTAACAATGGCCGGCAAGCGCCAGCTATGTATTGCCACCTGACGCGACAGTTGTACGAACGTACCATATACGTACGGCTGCGGCGGCGGCTACAGCCAGGACAGGACAGCGCGCGCATGTAGGACGGCATCCGAGGCGACCGGTGTACCGTGCATCATCTATCTCCGCACATCGATCCCATCCACTGCCCACGATGATATGCACCCCGTCGCTGACCGTTCAAACAACACAAGCTTAATTGTTTGTCCTCGTGAATCTTGCACGCATGGTGTTCTATTTTATGCCGTCAAGGAACGGCTGCAAATCGCACTTGTAGCTGCTCACATGTCCTGTCCTATACGTACTGCGGCTCTAATGATTAGCCATTGTTCCTTCAAATGATTCATCTGTAAGAATTGAAAAAAAAAGCACAATCAAGAAATTAATATTCCCTAGGGGTGTCTCTGTTGGATCTGGCCACCTAGGGGTGAAGATTGTAAGCATCCTATCTCTAAAAGAGCAGTATAGAACATAATTTAAAATTTTATTGGGGGATTTTTTTGGTAAAAGTAGATACATAGTGAAATCATGAAAGTAGTTAAATGGGGACATTGGATTAAACTTGAATGATCCAGATTTAGGTGGAATCCCACCTCCTCACTTAAACATATTTTACACATAAAACCTTAGAAAAAATTACAAAATTCCACACTTTAACTGAAGGAGTTGGGATTTCATCTGGATCTGAACCATTCAAATTCGATCCGACGCTTATATTTGCTTCACCATATATCTACTTTCATTATATATTTCCTCAATTTTATGGGCAATTTAAACCCTTATTAACACATGTCAAAATTTACCTCACTAAAATATGACATATATAGGTGATAATTACTCACCAGCCCGTGCTACATTTGCAATTAGGGCATAGGCGCACTGGACGGCTGATTGAAGTGCTTTTACCTTGTTACTACATGAAATCTCATGTGCGGCAAGCTCCCTGAGTCTGTGTTTCATCATCACTTTGACCACTGGCTTAGAGACAGCTGTCAGCCTCAATGCCATTCATTTTACAGGCAAGAGTTAGATCTGAATTATAGTGGTCCCAAAAGGTTCCTAGAAAAGTCTTCGATAAGTCATCAAATACGTACACGTATATTCCAGTGCATATCAAATCTCTAGCCTTGCAAACGACTGGCATCGATCTTGTTTGTAACACCCTGGCCACTAACGCAAAGGTTCGTATGGCCTACATAGAACAGAACAGTGGTGATATTAGTTTGGTATTCTATGTCTAAAATGAGTTATGGTAATATATAATACCTATTAGATACAAATATAACGTTTTTAGATCAACTCTTTTACACAAAATAATGATGAAAATATAAACAAAATGTTATATACTTATATATGCATAGATCCATCCTACGGATGAACTAACATCGAGCAAATTTGGATCAGCATTTTACACATCTGTTGCAGCTACTTGTACTATCAGAGAGCCAGGTTGTTACACATCTGTTTGCAGCTACTTGTACGTACTATCTGATCGAGATTCGAGAACAGCTTCTCCAAGCCGAATCAGCACAACAACTCAAGAGACTCTTCTAGCTGGCTAGCTGACATCGCCTTCCTGGAATCAGTGCTACCGTCGCAAAAGGTACAGATCCAAATTTCATGATTTAATGGAACTCTGTACCAAAACATCTCATGGACGGAGTATATATTTATATATATATATATAGCATGCAAAAAGGATCGAGTTTTATTTGACGGTTTGTGTGGTTGTGGTGCAAGAAAAGATGAGCGAGAAGCAGTGACCGGCCGTGTTGGCGCGTATAACAAATACTAAAAAGTGGCGCATGCCGTCCACACTTGATAGTGAAATGCGCAATTTGGTCCATGCATGAGTTCAGCGAGATGAATGGGTTCAATTTCTCTCGAGAGTGACTGGACGTTGGCTCCTATTGGGACGCGTGAAAATTCAGTAGAACCTTAGAAAGCATGCATATATTTAATTTCATGTTGGTTTTCTTAAGACTCGTGTGTATTGCAAAGTTAAAAGCAAAGCACGGAGACCAGAGATCAGATGGCTCCCCAGTACGTTGTTGTAGCACTCGATCGAGCTACCGGACGACGGACATTGTGGTAGGTGACACAGGTGACCATTTCGATCGATTCTTGGACACCTTCGTCTAGATCATCCGATTTTCTTCTGATGGCTCATCAGTGGCCTGTATTAATTTGTTCCTTGATCGCGCATGCTCCTCCTGAATGGACAGATTGATTGGAATCACGAAGACGACTTGTATGATGCTTGAGACTTCCACGTATTTCCCACTGTTTCGTGAAGAAAGGACCGTGCGCGGCATTTGTACAACTTGTACTAAAGCACTCACTACTCTCTTCGTTATTCGAGATTTGAGTATAAAGGATCGGTTAGGCAATGTTTGGTTCCATCCATCACCTTTTTAACATGTTAATATGACATGACAAATATCCGTCACACAGACCATAATGGATTCAGATGTATACACAAATGTGTGCAAATTTATAGTATAATAATATGTTGAAGTATAAGTGGATTGTCTACCTTTCCTCATCAACTTAAGTTTTTGGGTGAACTGACTAGTGCATGCAACTCAATATGGTTTTGAGTGAACGGTTGGTGCATACAACTCAATATAATATTATAGCAGGAATGCCTATTTGATCAGTGATTCATATCATCTATCATTGCGAAACAACAGCATGGCATTATCGATCTTAAAATAAAATTTGGAATCGATAATTTAATAATACCCCCATCAAACCTTGGATGAGAATGCTTTCTTGTTCTGGCAAGTGATAGCATCTTCTCTTCTCCTATTTTTGTCCCTCAAAGACTCTCTCATCACAACACTTAACGTCATTCTCTTTATCCCTATCCTCCCTCATTCCCTTCCCCTCAAACTTAAATAATTTTTGTTTTTCCAAATTTTCTCCCAAGTTTTGAATAATAATTATTTTTTAACCACTTTTGAAAGTTTCTGAATCAAAAGTTTTCAAAGTTGAAACTTACCAATTTGATATTTTTCTAGCTGAAACTTTCTAATTTGAGTTTTTTGTTTAAAATTCTTTAGTTGAAACTTTCTGATTAAAATTTTTTGAGTTGAAACTTTTCAAGTTGAAACTTACTATTTAAAATTTTTAAAGTTATTTTATAGTTTAAATTTTTTATGTTAGAGAGGGAATGGATGTGGAGGAAGTGACTAGGGAAGAGAGACAGAAGGAAGTGGATAAAGAAGATGACACACGACATCTTTGAAAAAAAAACCCTTAAATTTTTATGTAGCTAGATATGTATCTACCCTATTAAAGCCGAAGGAATTGGAGCCTCCTCGGCCGGGCCACGTCACCTGAAATTTCGCGGCCGTCGATCTCTTTCGTTGGTGGTGATCCGGCCGTTTGCACATTCGCAGGCCCTGGCGCCTCCATGAAATCCGCCGACTCCACGCCCCTCAGAACCCTAGCCGTCTATTGCTCACACGCCTGCCTCCTTCGGTTCGTCGGCGGCATCGCCATCGCCCCGCCTTGACTCCCGGTCCCCCTTCCTCCTCCATCCCCCGTCCCCAGTCCCTCCCCGCCACGCCTCCCCCCCATCACGGCCGTCTTCTCCTCTCCCCGCACCGCGTCGGATCTGGCGACCGTTGTCGCCCGACAAGCTCTCCCGTCCGCCGGTATGCGATCGCCGGCCAGATCAACGAAGTCGCCCGGCCAGATCGACGAAGTCCCCCTGCGCCAGCTCCCCGGTTCCTCCCTTCCTCCCCTTCATTCCCCTGTTCCTAGGTCCCCTCCCCACCACGCCTCCTCCCCCCATCACCGCCGCCTTCTCCGCTCCCCACACCGCGTCGGATCCAGCGACCGTTGCAGTCGGCCTTCGAAGCTCTCCCCGTCCGGTCGTGCGCGTTCGTAATTTTAAATTTGCCATTTTCAAGATCCTATTGTTTGATCTGCCGATTGTTCTCCTTTCTTACATTGGTTGTTTATCATTGCGAAATGTGACGAAAATGTTGAGCAGCATCGGCTAATTCCATGATGCATGCCTCAGTTTGGCGTGTGCTGCTCTTCCGGCTAATTCCATGATGTCTGCCTGAGGTCAACGTGTGCTGCTCTGATGGATGCTTTGCGACGGTGGTCGTACGTCCCGAGTGGTGCATCAACTGATGAGTTATTTTGTTATCATCAGTGTGTTCCTTAAACCTTGCCTTCGGCTTTATTTCTGTCTGATTAGTAAAAGCACACACTGGTCTTGCGATCATTATGGTGGGTGTTAACATATTCCTTGGGTGGAAGCTAATCGAATATGACTCCTCCCTGATGTACAGGTGTACAGGTGTTTATGAAGCTGAGTCGAGAGACGGTGGAGCTGACTGCTGGGCAAGGGTGTTTCCAAGGTTTGCTTTAGAGCTTGCGTGTCTTTACCATCGTTTGAGTGAATTTTGTATTAGCGTTCGTATGAACTGTATTAGGCTTGAATGATATTATCGTGATTTTTCTCTTCAGTATCTCTATAAATATATGTTATTCAGTTCTATATGTGCAGGAAACTTAATTGATCTCATGCAAGTTGTGGACATGTCACAGTTTTTAGTGATTTAAGAGAGGAACCGCTGTATCTGTTTATGCCTTAATTTCTTTAGTCTTTTCTCACCTGCTATATGCTTTAGCAGCTTTCAAGATTTCTTTTCTGTTTTGGCGTTTTGTTCTGATGCACGTTCGTAGTTTTAAATTGGCATTTCAAGATCCTATTGTTTAATCTGTCAATTGTTTTCCTTCTGAAAAGCAAATTCTTTTATTCTTTCTGTTTCAAAAATATTTAAAGCTGTTTAATGTGCAAGGATGGTGTTAAGAACGTTTCCATGTAAATAACATCGTGGTATCTAGGCTGCTTTTGTTATTGCTGACAACATCATACATGAATTCATAATAATTGTCATAACATTCTCATGTCTTTCGGTCCAAGATTATAATGACTTTTTCCTACGGATGCTTATGCAAGATATTTTTTTTATAATGGACCGGCCGAACGAGCCTCGGCTTAATTAGATAAGTCATAGATTACGTCCGATTCAATTCCTTTTAGTTCTTTCTGCATTTGGTCGTTGGGGCTTAAGCCAGGATGGGCAATAATCTAGCCCAGAATGAACGAGCCTCAAATCTCCCGGCTTTAATAGATAAGTCATAGATTACGTCCGATTCAATTCCTTTTAGTTCTTTCTGCATTTGGTCGTTGGGGCTTAAGCCAGAATGGGCAATAATCTAGCCCAGAATGCTGCCTATTTCGATTCCTTTTGGTTTTTCGGCCTTAGCCCAGCATGGTCTAACCCAGGATGCTGCCTGTTTCGATTCGTTTTGGTTTTTCCTGCGTTTGCCCATTCAGACTTAAGCCAGGATGGGGAGTCATAGTCTAATCTAATCTGAGCCATCATGGATTGCATCCGGTTCTGTTGCTTCGATTTGGTTTACTTTTTTTTGGCGTTTTGTCGTTGGGACTCAAAGCAGAATTTTTTGTGATTGGATTTTTTGTCGTTGGGGCTTAAGCGAAATTTTTGTGATTCCCGTTCTGCCGTATTTTGTTCCCCATTCTGGCCGATTGTTTCCCATTCCAACTAAGCGATCAATTGCGCTGGGTTCCGCTGGCTCGATTCCTTTTATTCTTATTATTCTCGCTCGATTATCCCTATTCGGTGATTGCTTTGTTCTGCGTGTTGCGGTTGGATTAGCGCTTGTTCGGGCTCCGGGATAGCAATAATCTTGACCGCCAGAGTATTACCACCGGTTGGATCTTCGTGATCGAGAACCACACAATCGCATCGGTGTAAGGCTCTCTTATCCGATATTCTTGCATACTATTTTACCATCGAAATCGTTAGCACAGCATTTCCTTACATTTCTTCCTGCGTAGTATGTTTCTCGCTTCCTTACTTTCTTTTGTTTACTGTGTGATGTAAACCGCTTTACCAGTTTTTTAACATTATCGATAGTGATTCTGACCTAACATGATGCGTTCATACTATTCTTTGCCATGTTTCTAAAGGAATAGCCTTTCTTTACATAAGATATTCCCATTTGTTTAGGAGTTAAACAGTTTAGCCGCCTTCTAAGAAGCACAAAGAGAATATATGATGGAAGTTAAAGCCATAGAACATGAACCTACATGGACACATTCAATGGCAGTTTTTTTCCCCTTTTGCCCAAGTGGTTTCAACTTTGGAGCTCTGCAACCAGCCCTTTCTTTCAGGTGGTACCATCAAAACTCTGATATATTGCTGCAAAATTAATTACAGTGCTATCCTCAAAAGTTTTTACATCGGGTTTAGTAAGAAATGATAGTTACATGCTTGTCATTGGTGACGTACAGTACATTGCAAAAGTAATTAGGTTGTTTTGTTTCTTTCACAGAATTTCTGCATGCTTATTGGTTTTTTTAGATTTAAATTGACGTTGTTACAATATATTTGATGACTTGGCATCATGCCTGATTAACTTTTCAAAACTATTCTTGTCAGCACTCAACAGTGCATGATTGTAAGATAGTTTGAGTTATTCCATATATATCTTGGTTCTTATTGATAGCTCTGGTTTAAAGCAAGGAGACACGACTGCATGATTCTTACCTAGAGCTAATCGTTGCCATTCTGTTATGGGTTTTGTGTCCATTTTATTAGCAAGATTACATGCATCATGATATTTAGAATCCCTCGAGATGTACTGGATGAGGCTCCATTCCTTTTTCATAGGTATTCACGTGCTTTTCGATGTTCCAGGTTATTAAGAGTATATATGGCGAGCTGCTTTGTAGATATGTAACGTAAAATAATTGTATCGCAAATAATGCTCATCAAAATATGTTGATGTTTTTTGTCACAGTCTTTTCTTTTTCTCAAACATGTACAGCGCGTTGTCAAAAAAATTATTGAAGATCTAGGTCAGATTTATTGGTTGATCTTTACATGAGATCTAGGTCAGAACCCCACCAACAGAGCCATACTTACTGGGTTCTAAGAGTGTGTTTTCTTTTTTATTGAAGAATGATTTTTCCCCCTGCGTTCAAGAATTATTTCTTTGTTAGTGAAGAGTGATTTTTCGCTGCTGTGTGATGCCGCAGATAGATGGTGGAATATGTGGTGTTTGACTGTGTCAGGGATTAGTCACGCAAGGCATGGTGTGCACTAGGATTCTTTATCGAATGGCACAAGAAAATTCAGTTAAGAGAATGATATTGGCATGTTTGGTGGCTACTCCTTTCAATTGCTTTTGAAAATTAAAGTTCAAGAGAAACAAACTCAGATTGGTGTTCTGGCAAATGCCTTTGGTAGCTCAACATGCTCTATTGCTAGATTCAGACCAATGTGCTTAATTCCTAAATCAATTTTGGAATATGGACGTGGACACATACCAGAAGTAGGTCTACTACTTTGTTAGTCTTGAGACTGTTAGGAGACTAGGATTTATTACTACAAATTCCATTTATTACACTAACAGTGTTGATTCCTTAATTCAGAGTTTCAGACCAGTGTGCTGCAGTGTTCCTGTTTCATGGTGATAGGAACAGAGGTGAGAGTGAGACTCATTCAAGTTGGCTCAGTCTGCGGGTTCCGCTTGATGGTAAATCTTCTAGCTCTTACCTCCATTCTTTATCAATCAATGCCGTTACTTTTTCTTTGATTTAGGTTTCTAGACCCAGCTTATCTTTGATTTCTTGCGTATTGCTTGTTTGCGGTATGTTTGTTTCCTTGCCATCGAATCTAGCCAAGGACGATTTCGCCATGCTTTCTTCAGATGCTGTTGCTATTCTTGACGAAGGAGACGGCCTGCCTTCTTCCTCCCTTGCTGTGGTCGTCGTCATCATGCCATCGCCGTCTCTGGTGAGTAAATCCACAATCCCTCGCAATCCCCGGTGTAGTGCTCTGCGTGCAGGTCGGCATGGATGCCTATGGTGATGGTGCTGTGCGCCTGTTCGTGCGGGCCACATCCGAGCTCACTTTCATTATTGTTCCCTTCATCTCCAACAGGTAAAGAAGCTTTTGTTGAATGTTGAATCATTCCAACACACGCTATGGCAACCAACTTTTGTGTATTTATTTTAACTTGGCTCAGATTTATTGGTTGATCTTTACATGAGATCTAGGTCAGAACCCCACCAACAGAGCCATACTTACTGGGTTCTAGAGTGTGTTTTCTTTTTTATTGAAGAATGATTTTTTCCCCTGCGTTCGAGAATATTTCTTTGTTAGTGAAGAGTGATTTTTGCTGCTGTGCGATGCCGCAGATAGATGGTGGAATATGTGGTGTTTGACTGTGCCAGGGATTAGTCACGCAAGGCATGGTGTCCACTAGGATTCTCTATCGAATGGCACAAGAAATTCAGTTAAAAGAATGATATTGGCATGTTTGGTGGCTACTCCTTTTAATTGCTTTTGAAAATTGAAGTTCAAGAGAAACAAACTCAGATTAGTGTTCTGGCAGATGCCTTTGGTAGCTCAGCATGCTCTGTTGCTAAATTCAGACCAACATGTTTAATTCCTAAATCAATTTTGGAATATGGACGTGGACACATACCAGAACTAGGTCTACTACTTTGTTAGTCTTGAGACTGTTAGGAGACTAGGATTTAATTACTACAAATTCCATTTATTACACTAACGGTGTTGATTCCTTAATTCAGACCAGTGTGCTCAATTCCTAAATCAATTTGCTTAGTAATAGATGGAATGAAGCTGTGCAATGTTCCTGTTTCATGGTGATAGGAACAGAGGTGAGAGTGAGACTCATTCAAGTTTCATAGTGTCAGGTTGCTCCCTTAGAGCAATGCAGTAATTTATGTACACATCTTTCCAGTTTTGGTAGATGTGATATGTCAATAGTATAAGCTTGAGGCTTTAACTTGTGTTTTGTTGTCAAATCCCTTATGCAATCCAGATTTCCATACTTGACTTCATATATAATTGTCCAATTTGCAAGGGTGATGCGACATACGATACCTCTTGATTGTATTGTTGTGCGTTTTGACGAATATCCTTCAGAGTTTTTTTTTCTCCGAGTAGAGGCAATTCAAGATTGCCCATTCAAATGCGGCCTCTGAGTTATTCAAGACCTTGAGCATGATAGAGAGAATGCTTGGTGAGAAAGCTATTTCTTTTTCGTTTTTGCTTTTATTTGTGAATTATATACATCAAGATTCGTGTAAGCTTTGTGAATTATATACATCAAGATTATCGTATTGCATCATTTGCTTGCGAGTATAGATTAGTTTTCATATCTCCTTTTATGCAGATTCTTGGTTCGAATGACCAGAGTTGACTTCTTGAAGTAATTGACTCAAGGTTGGTATAGACTCATAGAATTAAGCATTTATCTGAATTCTTAGCAATTTCATCTATTCAATTATATGCTTATGTATCTTCTCTTTGCAATGTTTTGATAACACTTGTGTTTTCTTAGTGAGCTGCCAGAGTTCCTTGGTGGTTCATGAGCATGTGCTGACAAGGGCGGGTATGTTGGGAGAAACAAAGGGCTGTGGAATGATCCTTATATTATGAAGATACAGTTTTGCATTGTAATTATGTCAGAGTAATTAATATAAATGTTGTTCATGTTTTCACTTTATAATTTGAAATATATCCTATATGACTACTTATGCATATTCCATTTGTAGCTTATACACAGTTTGGAGACTGGTTTTGCGAGGGAAGCCAACCCAATTTCTAATGGGATAGAAAGAAGCAATTCTTCTCTTTGGTTAGAGCAGTTGAAAGTAAGAATATAAAATTACACTACCCATTCGAGCAATACAAAATTACAACCTGCTAATTGCTGGTTCCGATCTTGTTCTAAACTTTATATTTATGCTTTCCAATGGCAGGGCATGATTAGTGACACATCAAATGCTGAATCGAGGTCAGATGTTGATGTTTTTTGTTCATTTTTTCGAAAAGCTGTTGACTATGGCTGCCTCACTCAAAGTCCGTGAGGAAGTAAGTTAAGTATTATTGATTCATCTTTTTCATTGCACTTCGGGACCTTTGTTCTATTCAGTTTTTATAGCATTACTGGCTATATTTGTGTTAGCTATGCTAATCTCTTGAATTTATTCGTGTGGAACCTATCCACAGTTGATATTTGTTTTACCATCTGAGCATTTTTGCGAAATTTATGCGGCGCAACGTAGTGCGCAATTCTACCTAGTACTATATATTAAAACGTTAAAGATTAGAGAGCTCTGGCCATTGCCACGTTAGCAAATTCACGGGGAAGCCCTCCAAAAAATTAGAAATTGCGTTTAGATCCTTTCGGATGTTTTTTTAATAAATAGACCTGAAAAAATTAAAATTACATTTAGGTCCCTCCACGATTTACATTTAGGTCCTCCTCATGATTTTTAGCGGAACAAACCCTGGAAAAAAATACACTAGTTCCCTCCACGGTTTATGTTTGGCTCATCTCAGCGGTTTTTAGAGAAACGGACTTGAAAACAAAGAACAAAGAAAAAACACAGATTCGTCAAAGGTTTATTGCAGCTCACGGATTCGTCGGTGGGGCCTAGCACCCTTTTTTTGAAAAAACGGGAAAACCGCGATTTAAAAAAAACGCAGAAAAATACAAAAACTGAAAATAAGACTGAATTTACCAAAATACGTAAAAAACAGCCACGGTTTTCTAAAAAAAACGCTGATTCGTCGAAGGTTTATAGTAGCCCATAGATTCGCCAACGGGTCCTAACCGCGATTTTTTTTTAAAAAAAATACAGATTCGTTGGAGGTTTATAGCAGCCTATAAATTCGCCGGTGGGTCCTAATAACCCATTTTTTTAAAGGAAAAGAAAACCGAAAATACGACCAAATTTTCTAAATTTTACATATTGCATCGTCGTGCGTGACGCAACGTAGCGCGTTATTTTGGCTAGTTAATCTTATGCATCTAAGACGTGGCTGGATGCATGTGATTTACACAATGTACTGGTGTGATACAATAGCTCCTTTTCCTTATACCATCTTATTACAACGGACTAGGGATTTATAGTACTCCATTACATGCCCTTCGTTCTTTTCTTCTGGATACTCTGTAATCCGTGCCATTTGACTACCAGCTTAAAAAGTACTAGGTGGGAAAGCGCGCTACGCTGCGCCGGTTGAATTTCGATAGCATGCTTGTTATGACCGCTGGCAAATCCATAAGTTGATATAAACCTTCGATGAATCCGTGTTTTTTGGTGACGAAAACATTGTTTTCGTTTTTTATCTTGAAAACATTTTTTCGGGTTTTTTGTTGCGTTTGTTAAAAAAATGGGTCGTTAGGACCCACCGGCGAATCCGGGACGAAAACATTGTTTCGATTTTTTGGTGTCGAAAATATTTTTCGGTTTTTTGGTTGCGTTCGTTAAAAAAATGGGTCGTTAGGACCATTTGGCGAATCCACGGATCGCTATAAATCTGTGAGACGAATCTACATTTTTTTAAAAACCCATGATTACGATCCGTTGACAAATACATAAGTTCTTGTGAATCTACATTTTTTAAAAAACCATGATTCTGATCCGTTGGCAAATACATAAGTTGCTATAAAATTTCGATGAATCTGCGTTTTTGGTGACGAAAATATTTTTTCCGGGTTTTTTGGGTGGCGAAAAAAAAATTTCCGGGTTTTTCTGGTGGCGATAATATTTTTTTCGGGAAAAACGGAGAAAGGACTGAACGTAAGAAGCGAGGACCGGATGTTATTTTTTGGACTGTTCGCTATCTGAAAAATTAGAAAGGGCTTGTTCGCGATTTGAAACTAACGGAGGCTTTTAAGTAAAAATACCGTGCCGAGGACCTAAGCGAAGCAAAAAATATTCTTGTCTCACAAAAATCGCATAGGGACCTATTCGTAATTTCGGAGAAACGGAAGGGCTTTTTGCAAAATCGCAAGGTGACGGTGGCTTCGGTTGCTCTCCAATTCTTGCGGGTATAGGTTATGTAATGATGAATTCACTGCACGAAAACTATATTATTATATTTGTTATTAAAAATATTTTCATAATATTATAATTTTATTAGTATATTTAACGTAAAGTTGTAAAAAGTAACGTGAAAGTCCTAGATCCTTCTAGAACTTCAAATAAAAAAAAATAGAGGCAGTATCACGTGCTACTATATTAAGCTATTACTTCGCAATGGCGCCATCCGCGGATGTGTGACCCATCCGGTCACACCTCACACCCAATGGCATGGAAATGGAAACAGGCAAGCTTTTAGGTTATTTGGAAGCAAACCAATCTACGAAGTTGTTACGCCACTGTAATATAATACTAGCCTGAGTGCGCACACTGTGTTGCACCAATTGAATTTCGGTGAAGTACTCTGATCGCAAAACCAACCCCAATGACGGATATCACTTTTTCTTTGGTGAAACCATAAAAAATGATATAAAATCGAAATAGTCTAAATTTTAGAATTTGTGCGATTGTTTTGCATAAATGGAGAATGAGAACAGGATTTTGGAAAATCGCTGGACTTTACTGCCTAAAATCCATGGCCATGGTTTTTTTCCAAAATGGCTCGGTTCAGATTTGAACGTAAAATACCAGAACTTGTGAATTTGTCTTGCAAATGAGGCAACTTTTTGAACCATGAGTTTTTTTTTTTTTTGCTAAAGAGCCGAGTGTGATCATTCTCAATTTTCCATAACTACGAGTCCTTTTGGAAAAAAAAATACCGATGTAGGCCACTTTTGAAATTTTCCAAAATCAGGGATTTTTTTGCACAACGATCTGGGGAGGGGCTCGACATAATATCTGAGGCCTTTTTTAGAAAATTTATAGCATAAGGATTTGCTGGTATTTTTCCAGAACCAGATGGGCTTTTTTTTTTCAAAAGGTCAGTGAGAGAGGTAGGTGTAATTTCGAAATTCACGGAGAGCTTTCCGCAAAAAAGGTGACGAGGCACGGCTAGTCACGCAGAGTTTCTTTCCGGCGTAAGGTAAGTAAAATGTACGAGTACAAACTGTACAAAAAGTTCTAGCTAGGACATTAACAAACTATTCCATCTAATCATAAATAGTTGACATTTTAGATATCGATACACTTTCTAAAATACAGTTTTGACTACTAATTTCTATTATAATATATTTATAAAAGTCAATAAAATTATAATATTATAAAAGTACTTTTCATGACAAATCTACATATATGATTTTTTATGTATCTAATTTAAATATTTTAAAAGATATTGGTAGTCTAAATTTTAAAAATTGAACTACACTTATATTCAAAATGGCAACTATTTGTGACCGGAGAGATTATCTCCTAACATTACTTACTCCAAGGGGTTAAATTGTAAGTACGTCTATGTCCTCGCGTAAGCAGTGCAAGATTAATATTATTGGTTCTAGCTGAAAGAAAACGAGACGTGTATTGCAATTGCAATTACGAGTAGGCGTGCCTTTTCTAATGGATCGAGGAACATGGCACAAATATATTAAAGCATGTTTGTCCATGCATGCATATAACTTTTGGACTAGAAATATTATTGTAAGCGTACGTGTGATCTCGTGCTGGTTTAAGATGGATTACATACACAAGTTGGCAATTGTGTGCTTGTTTGAATGAATATAAAATGATCAAGTCAACCTACAGGACTATTCCAACAACCTCCTTTAAATTGAACAAAACTATTTTTATTTTTAAAGAACAACTGCCTCTAAAAGACTGCTACCTTTCTATCCTAATAATTAATGCAACCTTGCATGGGATTATGAAATCAAAATCAGCTTAAAAAGGAAAAAAATAGAAAAGAAAAGAAATCAGAGTAAAAAGATATTGCTATTGTTTATTCGCATCCCAACCTTCAAATCTGGTAACCAACGTGTGGATATCTTCCCTCTTGCTGCTTAATTTAACAGTAATTGCTTGATGCCCTCAACTTAATTGGACCCAAGAAGGGTTAACAACAGTGGCGTATCCAGAAACTTAGAAAGGAGGGGGCTAAAATTGAGACCTCCAGACTAATGTATTTTTTTCAGAACATAAAACATGACAGAATGATGTATATAATATAAAAATACCAACATTTATCTAATAGCCGCATATAATATAAATACGTAACATTATAAAGAAAAAAAACGTACCGATCATTACTTCTTAAGAGTTGATAGTTGATATTTACGGTTTTTTATGTTTTGAAAACGTTGCGTTACAAAATATCTTCCATGTCTATTTTGGAAAATATGTCTCGTTCGATGTAGCATACCATGAGATCATTTAACCAGTCATCACCTATCTTGTTACGTAAATCTGTCTTGATAATCTTTATTGCCGAGAAAGCCCTTTCAACTGTAGTTGTGCCCACAGGTAAAACTAATGATAATTCAATAAGCCTATAGACTAATGGATAAACAACATACTTTTTTGCTTCAACCATCATCACCGCGAGACTAGCAAGATCATCACAACTTGAAAATGCTTCTCTTCTCAAGTCATCAATGAATAAGTCAAGTTGTGTTTCCAAAACCATACGATCATATGATGAGCAATCATCTGAATAAATCTCTGAAAGCCGAAGAAGTCTACTATGTTCAAAATTTACAAATGAATCTCTTAGGTCTAGACAAGCAATGTATCTCAAAAACTCTATCGAAGATTCACTGAACCGATTGTTTAACTCGGTAACTTCCATAAATCTATAGATGAATTTTTTCTAAATTTGTCTAACTTGGGGGGCCACGGGTGGGGCTCAAGCCCACCTTAGCCCCACCAGTAAATACGCCACTGGTTAACAATACCATTTTAATCTCGGATTTCGACGAGCTGACGATACCAAAAATTCACAAAAAAAAGAAAAAAAATCATAATAAACCGAACGATTTCCAAAGTCAAAAGAATATGAAATCTAGTCAAATCGCATAGCGAGATTCGAATGAAAAGGTCGAAAACCGCTCGAAAAGTGGTGAATTTCGAGCGGTTCCTGTGAACATTAGCGACAGGTTGAAAAAATGGGGGGAAATCGAGAAAAAATGCAAAAAAAATGTTGTCAAATTCCAAACTCTTTTTTTTAAAAAAAAGCATTCACACCAAAGGTCATAAAGCTATTAATACTAATTTCAGGGAACTTTTTGATAATTTTTTATAAATTTTTAAATATTTTGAATTTGAACCTAGCGGTAAATCGAATGAAATCCTTTACCAAATAGGAGCTGTCTGAGCGAATTTCTAGCGGTTCTCAACAAAAGTGAAATCCTAGACCCAAGTACTTTGTACCTGCACCACAACGCACGTGCATATTTACTACCATAGTAATTCCGACGTTACAACAATGATGTATGCGATTAAAAAAATAGTAATATTACACATAAATAGTAAAAAATAACTTACAAAAAATAATCATCTGTAGCCAAATGAATCGGTGACAATCTAACGTGGCATCTCCTGTCGCCACTTCGTTTTGTGATAGTTCAATTGCAACGGAAGCCTTACCATCGATTTATTCAGCATGCATTGTTCAGATAATCGACAGCCTTTGTCGTCAATTTATTTTGCGACAAAGAAATAGGCCGGCAGGAGCCTTACCATCGATGTATTTAGCCTACATCATTTGATTGGCATGTAAGTGCTATCGTCGTTTCAATTGGCATCAGAGTCCATCGTCGTTTCAATTGGCGATAGAAGGTGTCTTCGTAGCTTGTAGCCATTTCATTAGGCGATAGAAGTTATGTGGCCGTTTATTTGGTGACAAGAGCTCTGTTGTCAAATAATTAAAGTAATGACAGAGTATTGTTTTTGAAATTTTTTACTATTTATTTTTATAATATTAATAAAATAGTCGACTATTTAAAAAAAATCTAATATAAGTTGCGTTCTTGCGATCTTCATGTGAGCTACTGAGCAACAGGAAGATTCCTGTGTGGTTAGTAATATGATTGCGACTTAAGCAATCATATTACTGACCGCCGGATGCAAACCGGATGGCCTAAATCAGCCCTTAGCACATGTACTGTATCAGTAGATCCACTGATTATTAAAATATACGGCAGAGATCGCCTACAGTGGCAGTCGCTACTACAGACGATCTTTGTCCGAGCTATGGTTGCCGTCTGTACTTTGAACATCTGTAGATCCGGTCCCCGTGGAATATCCGGATGAAATATTTGGTGTAACTAATTGAGCGGTGATTCCATTTTTTTTAAAAAAAATTGCATAAATATTTGGTTTAACTAATTTATATTTTAGCTAAATCCTAGTTCAATCCTCCTCAGGCAATCAGGGTCCCACTGTGAACACTTTCTGTCGTGCCATCACTATTGCCGTATGAGACTAAATAGTTGAGCCATCGAGTGTGAAGGATTGGGCGACCTTGTGTGATTGCCATGCTGAAGCAATGTCATGATCGACAATATATGAAGGTGTGTGTGAACCTCGTGCAAATAAAGAAAGTACTACTGTACTAGCAGGCAGGGAACTCTTCATCGTCGCAGCCCTCAAAAAATTATTTTTCGTCTCTATATGATTTTTTTTTTTACAAATATAGGTCTTGTTTGGTAGTGCTTCAGATCTCAGCTCGGTCTGAGATATGAAACTTATAGACTAAAATAAAGTGAATTAGGTTTATATTTTTATTTTAAAATGTAAACAAGATCTTAGCTCCAAAATCTGAAACAAGATCTCAACTCCACTTGAGATATGAAACTTATAGACTAAAATAAAGTGAATTAGGTTTATATTTTTATTTTAAAATGTAAACAAGATGATCCATCTAAACACTCTTAATTAATATACCAATAACTCCAGCTTCACGGATTTGGTAGAGGTGAAGCTATACCAAACACACCCATAGTTACTGATTCGCAAATCCCGGGTACAAGGAGCGCGGAAAATACAAATCTCACTCACGGGGAGCGCGGCAAAAACCACAAGGTGACACGTGGTGAAAAATCGGGCCTCCACTCAGGTCACGGTATTTTTTTTTTTTGAATTTTGGATTGCCATTGAATGGAAGCATGGAATTTATTGTTGTTGGATTCTTTGTGGTTGTGCGGCATTTGGTTTTTCGCCACGTATCACCTCGTGGTTCTTTTCGCGCTCCTTGTGCGCGGAATTTGTATTTTCTAGCGCTCTCCGTGCATATGATTTATGGACCACGAGGCTATATTTAAAAAAAATCACGATGCCAAGTTCTAAAAAAATAATTTTTTAGACTGCAACAGTGAAGAGCTCGCAGGCAGGCAGGCAGGCGTTTGAAAGTTTCAGAAAGCCCTAATCGCTGTCCTATTTTGGCGTACATAGGCTTGTAGGCACTAGTAGCTAGCTTAGATTTACGTAATGATCATGACTTGAGATTTTCTAAAGACATGATATATTTATTAAATTTTTACTCCACTGGCCTTTTGCAAATTAGCATATCAATCTTACATATATATCCACCTAGCTCGACCTTGATTTGGGGATTAATTTCATGTGTCGTATCAAAGCACTCAATCAACCGATCAGCCCTGTCCGTCTACCCATGCAACACGGCTTAACGCATTTTTTTTAGATAAAGGAACAAGTTCCGGTCTCTGCAGAACGCATACGACCATATTACATAATCAAAATCTATCAAGCCGATCTCCAAAAAAGGGGAATAAGAAAACTAAATAAAATTCAAAGACACGGCTTAACGCATTGATGCTGATATGTGGGCTGTCAACGTATGCCAGCTTGTTAAGAGGCTTCGAGCACATGATGTAGATCGATCGCATGGAGATTTTCTTCGCACATGCGTGTTATTGCTAATCCAGTTTTCGTCTCACTTGGAGCTTCCCTAAAAGGCGCACGACCTAGCTAGCTAGATCAATTGGGGCATTAGACATGTATATACAGTGTTTAGAGGCTAGGCAAGCTCTAAGCTAGGATGTGTATACTTTGTCACATAAGATTTTTGATGATATGGAAGAGAGAGAAGGTGGAGAGAGAGTATAGCTATATCTTTCTGTGAAGAGACGACCATATATAAAGCATAAAACATCATTATATGAGTTATTGTCTATAAAAACTCTTTTCATACCATAATTAAAATATTATAAAATCTTATAGAGATAACCATAAGATGACATCTATTATAAAAGTTGTCTTTAGATGACATAAAGAGTATATAGACAGCAATCGTTTCTACTATTATAGATGCTCTAAGCTTAACACAATTCCTTGGAATGATTAGCACCTTTAATCCTCTTTAAGGTGGGATCAATATATACATGAGTTAGTTAAAAGAAAAAATTATTCCTCTCATCTATGGCCATGTTTGAGGGCTTTAAGCCAACTTCAACTTCTGAAAAGTTAGTAAGCCCATCAAACAACTCAATTTTAAGCAGTTTTTGGTATAAACTAGAAGCCATATATAACTAGCAAAAGCCAAAAGCTAAAAACCGGGTTAGACCTGCTTTTGCAGCTTATTACTGAGAGAAATTAGCTATTTATCAAATGGTTTCTTATAAAAATAACAATTGTTTTTCAACTCAGAAAACTAAAAAATAACTTTTTTAAAAAGTTACAACTCCTCTAAATAGAACCTATATTTCCTAACGTCTATATGACGAGCAGGCCCAACAAGCTTAGAGGCAGCCTCTTGGAGGATGCTGTGACTCCTATAATGCTTAGAGGCAGCCTCCAAGCCAATTTCTCTTTTTAGAGTTTTAAAAAAGACTAAATTGTGGATGCTCAGTAAGCTATATAAGATAGTGAAAACATTTTTTTCTGATTGATGCTAGAAATTCTATAAAAAAAAAGATTCGATCAATGATAGCTTATCGATTTTATACAACTTTCTAGTCTTCTATAAGTCCTACTTGCGAGAAAGGCACTCAATTTTGTACAACTTTTAATAGAAAAATTCCTTATATGACATTGAATGTTTTGTAAATCCTTGATCTACACTGAAAAGTTGTCTCTCCCTGATATGCCACTACTTTTGAAAACCATACCCGAATATGCCTCTACCATTAGCTTTGGGAGCTCAGAGCATGGTTGATCCGTCAGTTCTTTTTTCCCCCCCAAATGGCCATGTTGTCCTCACTTCGTCAGAGGGTTAGGAAAATTTATGAGGAATGGCTTTCGTTAAAGATCGATGATCAGAAAAAATTCAATAGCATATAAGGATAGATTTTTCTAACTTTTAATTAGTTTTTTTTTTTACTTTCGTCAATTGGAACACCAAATAGAAGGAAATATGTGAAGCCTATATGATCTCGTCAACCAATATTTTTATTTCTGGTTAATGACAACAGAACGGTTAATGTATACACTCCACTGATTATGCACAATTTGTTCAATTGAAGTACAACAACATCAATTAGACATTTCATGTGGATTAGTTAGGCAAGCACAATCCATGCATGTGCCGCATTAATTCGCAGCCACTTCAAATCTCCTATTCTCGTGTCCTCGATCTTGTCAGTCCTTCTTCAATTCTCTGGATATATAGGATTAGAACCTGCGCGGGTCACTGTGAAAACTGGAGTAGTTCTCTTACTATGCAATTATGGAAAAGGGTTGCTGTGCCTGTGCTATCCTTACGATTACTATAGCTTAAGCTGTTTTCGTAAATTAGGAGCGTCTGATCAAGCAAACGAATGGTTCGGATCGGCTAACAGTGTACTGTTACAGTGCTCTATAGTAACTGTTACAGTGACAAACCGTCGCAATGTTTTTGCTACAATATTCAAAAAAATCTGAACAAGCATTTTTTGATTCAACTGTTCACACGCAGCTGTTCAAGTTATGGTCCCGACAAAAGATCTCTTTCCGCGACTATGCAGCGATGCCCCTTGATCCACTCGTCCGACCTGGAAGCAGTGATGGTGCTACGTGCTCGTGATTCTCGTGGGGGCGTCGACGGTGAGGTTTCTGTTCGTACTCATCGATCGAGATCTTATATTCTTTGAAAGCACGGACGTAATTTTCTATCGCTGTCGCAGTGTCAAATTGCTAAACAGTGCAGTGAGCCTGAGCTAACTTGCATGCATACACACATATATAGACGACGATGCTTTCAGACATGTACCTCACATGCAGTATTCAAATATTTACGCCTAGCCCTTGTGATATTTAACAGACTGGCCGAGAAGTTGTTGTCCATCTCGGCGTCTAATGTGTTACTAAACAGGTGGCGGCTGTCAGTGCTTCAAGTTTCCCTTGTGTTACGGCTGTCAGTGCATACACACATATACAAATTTCCTATTTTATTTCTCTAGGCATACGTAAGGATTAAAAACCAATGGAAAGCTACATTTCGAAGGGGCAATACGTGTCAACGTATAATAAGGATTGGATGAGCGTATGTGTCTGAGAAACTGTACGTCCTGTGAACTAAACACCTTTCATCGCTTGCGCGGACAGGCCCAGCTAGCATCGTCGACTCTGCTCGTCATGAAGACGAAACAGATACATTGACAGGAAAAATGAAGTACAGAGGGCTTGATGATTAAGCGCACTCTATTTAATTCGTTGTAAACATTCTTATCATTTGCGGTCAGCAAAGATGCCAAGATGCCTTCATTTGTTTCGTGAGCTGAGTGATGGTTTGAACATTGCTTATGGCGAATTGGCTGGCATGTCCAGCAGAAGTGGCATTAGGTTGGCTTCAAAGCTAGCTTAGCTCTTCACGTAATCTCGACGGAATAACATCCACATCGTCGTATGACATGATATGATACAAATGGATGAGTGCGCAGCACTGCAAGCAATCTGACCCACAATTTTAGATGGGAACAATGGCCCAAAAGCGGCTAGACTTGTGTTGCTCTTTTTTTTCTTTTCTTTTTGTCCTCAACGTTGCGGCTGGCTTCCAAGCGGCCGAACATTCTGTGGTACCTGTACTCTTTGCTTTCCTATCCTAATACATGGCAGGGCTCCTGCCGTTCCACTTCAAAAAAAAAAAAACCTAATCCATCCGCACAACAAACAGTGCAAGCAAACTATGATCACCGTTCAGTGCAAATCTAGCTACCTGTGATGTTACTATGCGTCTAAAATCCTACCAATGGCGAACTAACATTCGTTTGGCGCTTGTCGCACAACAGCCTGCCCATGCAAAATAATTTTCGATGGAGTGGGATTGATGCTGACGCACTGTGTCCTGTCCGCCGGTGGCTTGATGAGGATGGTGGGCACAATTTCTTCAAATGCAAAGTAGCCAAACACTGTTGGAGAAACCTGCATTCTTGAGTGCCCGTCGGCAACTGAGGTCCACACGAGAGTATCGGACTACCCTGCTGAAGATCAAATCCGAATTGTCACATTGTTATGGGTGCGGTGGTCACCCAAGAACAGCGTTAATGCAGGGATGTGAAGAAGACAGTTTCTGAAATCTGCTTCCTTGCGCAATCCTATCTCCAGGAGATCAGAGAATTTTTTGGAACTGAAGAGGTTCAGAAACAGCCGGCGACAACAAAATGGAACCCTCCATGATCCAGTGGTGCCTTGAAGAATAATTGTGGCCATGCTTTTGATGCAGATACAAACAATGCAGGATGGGGTATTGTTATAAGGGATCAGGAGAGCCATGCTCGTTGTGCAGGGGCGGGAAGGTTACAGAACGTTGCAACTGCCCTCCATGCGGAGGCTGAAGCTTGTCTGCAGGCTCTCCAGGCGGCGGTTACTATCGGCGCCAAAGTTATTGAAGTTGAAGCAGACGCTCAGAATCTCAAGTTTGCTATTGAAGGCAATGGCCAAGACCTATCCAGTTTGGAAGTTTTGGTTAGATAATCAAAATTCATTCTTCTTTGTATTTTTCGGTATTTTAAAGTTCAGTACTGCCCAAGGGCATGGAACCGAGTAGCACACAAGTTTTGACCAACTACAGCAAGGCTATCTGTGGGTGCTGAAATGCTTTGGCATGATTCAACCCTAGCTCGTGTAACTGATTTGGTGGCCAGCGATTTCAACTGTTGTCTCAGTTTAATGGAATCCTCGGTTTTCCATCTCAAAAAAAAAAAAAAAATCCTACCCATTTCAATGCAAAAGGATGAAAGCAATATTGTCTTTCTAGAAAGAAAAACCAGTTTTTTTATCTTCAATACTCCTTTTTTGGGTTCTATATGTCTAATCCAAAAAATCGACTTCGTATGCGCATTTTACTGGCAGCAATCTCTCTTTTACTCTGAATTAAATGGAGAATCCAGGATCTATTCTGTGGTTCTATCTTACAATGGCAGTAATGGACTCGCCGGCATTGGCCTGAAATGCAAAACTTATGTTGCCATGAGTTACATTGTTCAGCAGGCTAGGGACAAAGTAGTCAACTATATATATGAGCCAGATGGCCAAACGGGCCGGCCCGAGGCACGGTACTGTTGGCCCAGCCCTGGCACGGTATGGCCCAGTCGGAAATGGGTTGTGCTGGCATGGCCCGTGAACCCATGCCGTGCTTGGGCCAACACTCCAACACGGCCCGTTTGGCCCGTTTAGTTTGAAAAATAATTGTTGGAGGTTTAAAAAATTCAAAAAAATCTAAGAAATCCCAATTTTTTCTTATAAATAGGTGGCTGCCTCATCCTCATTTTCACGCCAGCAATTTTGCATTCTCTTCTTTTCATTCTCTTGTAGAAATTCTTTTGCTCTTGGTGATAATTTGGCAAAATTCAAAATAGTTTTGCCAAAAATCCAAAAATCCGAAATATGGTTATGGTAACTCTTTTCCTCTCATTTTAAATCTCTTTCTTATCTAAATTATCATTCTAATATCTTTTCTTTAAAAATGATTCCAAATAAACAACCGAACAAATTGTACTAATGTTGTGAAGGAATTAACTATAAGCCTTGAACAAGGAAATCATGTACCTGTTTATGACACCAAGCAAACCCAGTTAGGCTATAAAATTGGATACAAAGTTAGAGAACATGTCAGCACTCAAATAGAAAGTCAAGCCCAACATGACTACGTGAAGCATCATAATGACACTAGATTTAGTGCTATCCAAGAAACCGGATGCAAGCTTTTACGCCGAGTGTGTAAAGCTCATGGAATTAACATGAACGCTTACGTTCATGCATATGATGTTCGTACAAGATCTAAAGATCCTTCATCCTCTATAGCAATTGGACCAAGGCATTGTCGAACAGGCAATCGTTGAGAGTACTTACAACGTTTTCAGCCAGCTGCCGCATGGAATTCCCTACCACGACCATCAAGATCGGAGAGTAGCTGCACCATAGAGGCTCCACCATCTTCTCCACCGATCTGTCATGCATGGATTGTATATAGTGGTTATAAGCTAGAAGAAACAGAATCCTGTACCTCAAAATCTGAGTGGAAATCTTAAATTAGAATATGCTAGTATCCAGGAGCCATATGACTCCTTGTATACTAATCGGTATTGTATTTAGAATTTATCTCTTATTTTAGCTTTTTCTCAATTTATATATATTTTTAAAAAGTTTTTCTACATCATTTGAGTTTTTTTAATTATTCTAAATTTTTCCATTTTTTGAATTTTTCATTTTTTTTTGCGTTTTGTCAAACTTTTTCTATTTTTTTAAACTTTTTTTTCTAATTTTTTTTGCGCAAACGGGCCGACCCAGCCCATTTCGACCCGTTGGACCCGTGCCATCACAGCACGGTCCGTTTAATAGCCGGGCCGTACCGCCCGTTTAACATGCTGGGCCGGGCCGTGTTGCCCGTTTGGCCCTCTATTACGAGGCAGTCACTACAGCGATAGAACTACGGGCCTACGGCATCAATTCGAAGTCTGCCTCTATAGTTTTCAACAGAAGCCATCTCGTAATTTCTTTGTGGAATGACAGGATAAGCTCCAAAGGCAGTCATTTTTCTTCACTAAAGACGGTCGTCGTCGTCGTCAATCAAGCACTGCAGCCAAGACCATGCCGGCCACCAGACCTGCCCCTTGGGCACGGTCAACTGCGGCGTCTCTCCATCATCACCAGCGAGGCATCGCAACCTTTCTCGAACAAGTACACCATTTTGTGAGAGAAAGTGCCTGTCGAGTTAGTCAGTCAATCAACAAGTGGGGTTCAGACTGGATATTTCCCTTTTTCACTCCTTGCGATCCCTTCATGATACTTGAAAATTAGAGGAACTAAAAACAGTGGAACAAGTAAACATCTGTTCGATAGCCGATCGAGTGGCCAGTAGTCATCACTTGACTTTCAACGGAAGAGAATCAGTAAACGTTATTGCAGATTTGATGAAATACTATTTCATCTGAAAGCTTTCTTGTGTATTCCTTATTTTCTTAGTTGACTACATTTTAGGCTGAAAGACACACACCTGCCTGACCATTACTTCATTTCAGTCAGTATACTCCTTTTTTTTGGATAAAGGAAACCTTTATTAATTTCAAAGACATTACATCGAGAAGATACAAGTCCTTGAAACTTCTTCCGACTCTCTTAGCAAGAAGCACACAGCCAAGAAAAAAAAAATAAAAAGAACACAACCCGAAACAAAAATAAATAACACCCTCTCTAAGAGCAAGTAATCCATGATTAGACCGCCATCCGAAGCACGGAGAAGAAATCCATGGCCACCTTCATCAATCGTTCTGGGCTGTACCAAAATAGCTCGCAATTCCGACCTGCGAGCAGCCCATGTACCACGACCAATGGTGCGTAGCCAAAATAACTCGCAAAGGGAATGAGGTTGATTTCTTGTCAAAAATAATTTCATTTCGTGTAACCACAAGGACCAACAGATGGTTGCGGCTCCAAGCAACACAATATTTTTGATATCCTTGTCAAAAAGGCCACTAACTCCCAAACATATGAGCTGCACTAGTTGGTCTTTCAATACCAAAAGCTAGATCTGAAAACCCGGACCATCACGAGCAAAGCGGCAATGAAAAAACAGTGCCTAATTGTCTCCATTTCGTGACAAAAGCAACACTTTGTACTACCTTGCCAATTACGTTTTGCCAAATTGTCCTTAGTCGAAGAACCCCCTTGAAGGTACCACGAAACACTTTGATTTTTAAAGGGCTTTTAACTTCCATAATCTCCTAGTAAAATTAGGGACATCACGCCTAATTAACGCCAAATAATGTGACTTCACCGAGAATTGTCGAGATGGACTCGATTCCAATAAAATTCATCGGCGATGCGTGTCAAGCTGTAAGGTAGCGATGCGTGAGAACAAATCACCACGCCGTTAACTTAACACCAACCAATGAGCGTCTCCAAACAATGTTTGGTTGGTCACCGTTCATAAAAACTTCAACAATAGTGATGTATTTCTTTAGTACAATACTATATAGCCGAGGTATTGATCTTTTAACGCTACTGTGTCCAAGCCAAGTGTCTTCCCAGAAACGTACCTGGAGGCCATTATTAATCCTGAACGTGCCAAACCGAAGGAAATCTCCCTTTACCTTCATCAAAGAAGACCAAAAATGCGAGTCTCCCGGTTTCCACTCAACTTGTACTAACGGCTTAGAATGAAGATACTTATTTCTAAGAAGTCACGCCACATACCATCTGTTGTTAAAAGCTTGAACAACCATTTACTCAAAAGAGCAATGTTCATAACATTGATATCAAAATTCACCCCTTGTTGTTTGGGTTGACATACAATATCCCATTTTACAAGGCGATATTTTCTTTTACACTCATCGCCTTGCCGAAAAAAGCGAGATCTGAAATAATCAATTTTCAGAAGAACCCTTTAGGTATATCAAAAGGACATCATATACATTGGGAGGCGCTTAGTATTGAATTTATAAGAGTTAACCTACCTCCAATTGAAAGATGCTTCCTTCCAAGCTATTTGGCGCTTTTCAAAACGCTCTTCTACCCTTTTCCAATTTGAATTTCGTAATTTTTTATAATGAATCTGAATTCCTAAATATTACAACGGAAATTCCCTTGTTTACATCCAAACAATTCCATATATTGCTCTAGTGCTCCTGGGCCTCCCCAAAGCGAGATTAGCTCACTTTTATGGAAGTTAATCTTTAGCCGAAATTAATTCAAATGCACAAAGTAATAACTTCAAATTACGTGCCTTATCCGGATCGTGCTCCAAAAATAAAATTGTGTCATCCGCATATTGTAGAATCGATAAACCTCGAATCAACTAAATGAGGCACTACTCGCCTATTTGTCCCTGTTCCTTAGCTCGACCAATCAAAACTGCCAGCATATCTGCGACAATGTTAAACAACAGAGGTGATAACGGATCACCTTGTCGAAGGCCTTTTCTAGTTTGGAAAAATGGACCTACTTCATCATTTACATTAACGCCACACTTCCCCCCGATATGAAAGTCTTAATCCAAGAAATCCACCTAGATGAGAAACCTTTCATTCGTAGAGCTTGAAATAGAAAAGGCCATTTAACCTTATCATATGCTTTCTCGAAATCAATCTTAAAAATCACTCCATTCAAATTTTTCTTATGCATCTCATGCAGTTTCATGAAGTATGACCACCCTTCTAAGATGTTCGACCACGCATGAAAGCGATGCGAGTTGGTTTCACCACTTTATCTGCAACCATATTTAATCTGTTTGTCGCAACCTTAGTAAAAATTTTGAAACTCACATTTAAGAGACAGATTGGTCTGTATTGTTGGATAATATTCGCTTCCTGAACTTTAGGAATAAGAGTGATTATTCCAAAATTCAGACTAAAGAGAGGAATCTCTCCCGCATGAAGTTCCTCAAACATATTCAATAAATCCTTTGATAGTATCCCGAAAACTTGATAAAACTCAATTTGGAAAACCATTAGGACCAAAAGCTTTATTATGTTCCATCTGGAAAACAGCATCTCTAATTTCTTTCTCATTGAACTGAGCAGTAAGTAGAGTATTTTCCTCCTGAGAAACTTGTGGAATATCGTGATTGATGCCCTCATGAAGGTCTAATTGACTTTCGCTCGGAGCACCAAATAAGCCTTGATAGAATTCGGTGATATAACTTTTGAGATTAGCCTGTCCCTCTATCTTACCCCCTTCATGATCCAGCGAATAAATCCTTTTCTTTCTATGTTTGCCATTAGCAATCAATTGAAAATAACAAGTGTTGTTATCCCCAAACAGAACGTGCTTCGCTTTTGCTCGCTGGTAATATCTAATTTCTTCCTCCCTTAGTAACTTTGCCAAGTTCTCCCTGGCCAGACTAAGGTGCTCACTCTCCATCTCGGATAACCCCCTAAACTCCGCAGCAACATCCAACTCATTGATTATTGCCTGAAACTCACGTTTCTTTTTCTTATAATCCCCATTGCTCTTACATGCCCACCCCCGAAGATAAGAACGCAAAGCCCCCAATTTGCGATTCCAACGTTGGACGGAATTATTCCCTCTAACTCGCTTACTCCATATTTCCACTACCTTGTCATGGAAATCATCTCTGGTTAACCAACAAAGTTCAAATCTGAACTGTTTAACAAAACCAGAAAAAGCTGGCTCACCAGTGTCAATCATTAAAGGGGTATGATCCGAAATGCTTCTCTCCAATGCTTGTACCGAAACATGAGGAAATTTGAACTCCCATTCGGAAGTCATGAGAACCCTATCTAACTTCTCATACGTTGGGTTAGGTAACAAATTTGCCCAGGTAAACTGACGGCCCGTAAGGTCGATCTCTCTCAGATCCAGACTATCAATAACCGCATTGAATAAAAACGGCCAGCGATCTCTAAATCTTGTATTATTCTTCTCAGAACTATTCCTCATAATATTAAAATCGCCCCCGATGAGAGTAGGTAAATGATTCTGTTGGCAAATTCGCACTAATTCAGCCAGAAACGCTGCTTTACAGTCATCCTGGGCTGGACCATATACTGCCATTAGAGTCCATTTAAATCTATCAACCTTATTACATAAGTTGAATTTGATGCAAAAATCACCTTCCTCAACCCCCAACATATGAAAACATATCAAATTCACCCCTAAGATGATCCCCCCTGATCTACCTTTAGGAGGTAGACAATGCCAAGTGAAATCAGCACCCCCAGAGAGTCGTGCAAACCTTGAACTTGACACGTCTTGATTTCCAGTTTCCATCAAAGCAATGAAATCCAACTTGTTATCTCTAGCCACCTCTGTAATGTAACGAAATTTAGCCAAGTCTAAAAGACCTCTGCTATTCCAGAATAAGCCCTTCATATAATCCCCTTTTTTTTCTTTTAATTTTCTATGCCTGCGAGACTTACGAGATGAGGCTATTAAATCACAAATTTTCATATCTAGATCCTCCATCTCTTGGTCTAAGTCTGAAGCATCCTTGTCCAACTGCGCGAATAAATCACTATCCCCCATAGTGATCTCGTCATCAGTTGAATCACAGGAAATACCCTCCCTACTCTCTAGTTTAGCACAGGCGCTACCCTTCTTCCTAGCTGAGTGAGACAATCTTAGCCTATCAATTTCCATTTTCTTTAACGCTTTAACTGATACATTCCCACCAAGATCATTCTTTATCATCCTAAATCCTAAACTATCCAAATTGGCAGCACAAATCTCATCAGTCAATGCTACAAAAGATAAGGAATTGGACGCATGAGACATACCATTGCCGTAAGTTAGTGAAGTCGAAGGCGAATATGATCTCTCCATTGGAAGTGCCATCGTCTTGACTTCTTTTGCAGCATCCAAATTTCGCCTCGCAGTACGACGCATAGCCTTACTAATCACATCACCATCTGTCAAAACAACTCCGTCATCATTATGGACATTACATCGTAAACTACGACGAAGCCCATTAATAGAATTGAAATTAGCCAGACCTGAGTCACAAGAGGTAACCGTACCTACAGATGGCAGCTTCACATCCAGATCCGAAAACTGATTCCTCTGTACAGCCCCCACCACTCTCCCTCCATTCTGTGAGCTCCGACCACCATCCTGAAACTGCAGTCCACAAGATTCCACACTGGAATGCAACCCATTTTTACCTCCCTCACGTCCAGAACAGCAAAGATGCTGTTGGTTCAAAAATTCTGAAGACTCATGTCCTGGCAATACATCTTTTCCTGACAATAGCACTTGTCCTGTCACTATTTCCTGCCCCAAAGAATTTTGCTCCCCAGATATTGCACCTCGAACAGTCGAACTCTTCTGCTGATCACCATCCAAATTCTCCAAATCCAAGAGATACTTCCGAGCTGATTCAACTGTTTCTTGTGTCGGTAACTGAAGGCTGTTCCCTTCATTCGGTCTGACCGAATCAAATGCAACCACCTGCTGCATTTGCTCAGCCATCAGGCCTTGTGCCGGCAAAATAAACTCTTCAGAACAATTCCCAAGATCTTTCTTAGGCAATTCTAGTAGCACATCACCCCCCTGAGACTTCTCCACTTGCCCGAGCTGCAAAATATGGTCTCTAGAACATACATCAATATCTTTCAACGGCAATTCCAAAGACAACTCATCCTCCTGTGGCTTGTCTACTTGACCTGGCAGATCAGCCCCAACATTTGAATGAATCGACAAGCTTCTCTCTGGCATTTTGGTCACCAAAATTTTTGGCAGAGACTTTTCAATTTGTTCATCTGAAAAACTTCTCAATTTCTCTACACTGCACGACCCCTTCACAGGCGACTCACTAGCCATCTGCATCGGTATTGGACCACCATCCACAGAATTAGACTTGGAAACAGAAGAATCAGACCCACTTTTCATCTTCTTTATACTTGGATCATCTCTTCCCTCATTACTTGCCCCATCAACACCAGCCTCTCCATCATCTTTCAGTTCAATGTCATTAGGATCAAGAGGTGGCCTTGCCGACTCAAATGAACTTTCTTCCAGAGAGAACATAAGATCATAACCAACCTTATGAAAAACCAGATCAGTTTTGAGTGGCAACTGACTTCTGTCAAGCATACCCACTAGTAACCGAATGACCCCTTTTTTCCTATACGTGTACATGTCAACTTCCAATGTAACCCCAATCAATGACCCTAGGGCCCAAAAACCCAGGTAATGCCGCCAAGCATGAGGTACCCCTGTAACATGCACCCAAACCTCATCGAGGTGATACGCAGGTGCCACGTCCCCACCAAACTCCCACTCAGAGATAGTTAACGTAACTTGATGATTTTTGAGTTTGTATTCTATATCTGACATCCGCTTCAACTCCTCCTCCGACGGAAAAGCAACAAGAAAGGCATCCTGATCATGCGGCAAAGCCTCCCAATTCCAATCGATCCTAGTAAGCCTAGCAAGCTCCCCCTGAACGGTTGCCGCATCTAATTTTCCTCCAGTGATTGTAACCAAAGCAGTTGGAGCCGGATCAGGCGTTTCCAACTTAAAATCAAACTCTAGTATTCTGAAGAAGGTAAGTTCATTCATCGCACACCCAAACATAGAAGCATTAGGTTTCGGCATCTTAAGAATCGGACATTTGACCGGCAAATGCGAATTCAATTTGTTGCAGATATAGCAATCTAAGTTTGCTTGACAAGCTGGTTCTAAATGTCCAACCATTTTGCATCTGAAGCAGAAAGGGGGCCGAGGTTTTTTCACCTTGGCAGTGTCAGGAGCCTTCTTCTCCAGACTCTGATCAGCACCATCCTCCACACCGGCTCGACTGGAACAAATTGTTGACGTACTGATGGCGCATATCTTCCCCTCCCACCATTGGTATAACCACGGCCAGCAGCTTGGACTCCTCGTCCTCTTCCACCAACCGCGCCACGATCATCCCCCATCAATCCTGACAATGGGGCAGTTCGGCCAGCGAACCCCCCACGACCAGCCGGATTGCCCCTCAACGAACCTTGGTTCCATCCCCGCTGAGAAAACGGAGGACGACCATGTCTTCCCATTGGCCCGGACCAATGAAGGCGATTTTGTTGCGTATTTTCCATCACCGGCGGCGGTGGAGAAGAAGCAACGATTTCAGCATAAGAACGCCGAAAACAATTAACGCTGGATGGCCTAGCCTGTATCGAATTAGGTTTGCACATGGGCTTCCTACTAACAGGCCTCCGAAATACCTTACGGGTCCTCCCATAAAATTTGGCCCGATCAACCAGCCAGCCGAGATTTTCGATATAATTTGAATTTTGAATCTCCTTCCCAGCCGATGCAACCTGCCGGATTTCACCTGAATTCTGATCAACCTTACACCCCAATGGTTCTATCTGCCCAGTCTCAATCGACAAGGGAAGAGATCTTCTCTTACTGATCACCGGAGCACCAGACCTCATCATCTTCCCGGTTGATGCAACCTGCCGGGATACCCCAGACATGTGCTCACCTATACCCTTCAATGGATCAATCTGCCTAGACTCAATCGACAAGGGAAGAGAATTTTGCTTTCTGATCGAAGGAGAACCAGGCTGAAAAGCCTGTAACGTCAGAATTGGCCTTGGCCTTGGTTTTGGCAGAGGTCTACACCATGGCCGAACCTTCCAGCTCCGGCGAGGAAATCGACGAGAATGGCTCTCCACCGATACCTGCTGAGGCTTGGAATATTTACCATGTAAGAGCATGCCCTTTGAATTGAGACCTCGCTTATTAACTCTTTCACAAAATCTGCCATCGGCCCCTGTTGCTAGTCCGACAACAGCGAGCTTTTCAATGGGCAACTCAGAGCGCACAGATGAATCACTGCGATCAACCGTATTTGAATTGGCATGGATTAAATCTTCAGATTTATCCACCAAATCAACACCAGTTGAAACAATCTTTGAATCGTCACCAAAACAATTATTTCGCGATTCCAAATAATCAACCTTACACCAGAATTTACCTTGAACCCCATCGACAGAACATACCTGATTCCGCTGGGAATCAACAGCCAGCCCAACAGCCGAACTATCAATCCGCTGCAAATCGACACCAGGAACAACTTGATGATCCATCATCATTCCGCCCTACAGTTTTGTATCACCAACTATTGAAAAATGATCGATGTTGTTCATACTCTGGGCTTGGGAGTCATATGTTTCATTCATCCATCCTAATCCAACGGTACAAAGTAAAAGGCACATATCACACAATCAGTATACTCCTAAATGATTATACAAGTTTCCTGCTGTTCTTCCGTTTCTTTGGGCGTTGCAGCGCGGGATTCACCGCAAGATTTCCTGGACTTCCAGAACGTGGCCCGGGCCGGCGTCGGTGTGGGCATGCTCTCATGGGACAGCACTGTGGCGGCCTACGCCGAAAACTACGCGGAGAAGAGGAAGGGCGACTGCAAGAAAGTCCGTTCCGGTGGCCCGTACGGCGAGAACATCTTCCAGGGCGGAGCGGGCATCGGCTGGACCTCCTCGGACGCGCTCTTATCCTGGCTCAGAGAGAAGAACTACTACAACTGCGCCAGCAACGTGTGCGAGGAGGGAAGGAGTGCGGCGACTACACCCAGCTCGTCTGGGCCAACTCGACGAGGGTTGGCTGCGCGAGCGTGACCTGCGACAACAGTGCGGGTGGGGGTACGTTCATCATCTGCAACTACGACCCGCCACTACTACAGAATCAACCTTCACAAACGGCCTATTATAAGCGGTTAGTTGCGTACCGCTTGTGCTCTCTACACCACAAGCGGTTCGTGAGCAACGGACCGAATAGGGTCTCTAGAAGCGGTTCTAAACACAAACCCCTTCTAAAACCCTAGTTCTAGAAGCGGTTCGAGCCCTGAGCTCTAGAAGCGGTTCGTGTCCCAAACCCCTTCTAGAGCTCTAGAAGGGGTTGGTTCTGAACCCCTTCTAAAGCCCTAGCTCTAGAAGCGGTTGGGGACACGAACCCTTCTAGAGCCCGCTCTAGAAGGGTTAGATCCCCAACCGCTTGTAGAAGTCCGTTTTGAAATAATAAAAGGAATGCATGCCCTACTCTATCGAGAGCACGCGTGGGTGAGACGTGGGTCACGAGGAGGGGAGTGAGGAGGTCGTGGGTTCGAATCCCAGTCCTCACAATATTATTTGTCTTTTGAAGAGACTTCTACAAGTGGTTATAAAACCGCTTGTGATACTGACGGGAGTATTACTCACGGTTGCTTACAAGCGGTTCTAAAACCGCTTCTAAAAATGGTTTTGAACCGTTTGTGAAGGTTGATTCTGTAGTAGTGCGCCGGGCAATGTCGCCGGCGAGCGCCCGTACTTGGGTTGCGGGCAACCCGGAAGCCCTCCTCCGCCGGTTCCTGGTATAGTGGTATGGTCTTCTTCTGTCGCGGTTCGCATGCTGGATTAAAGTCTCACGGTCAGGGCCAAAACAAGTCATTGAGTTTGTCCACTTGCCCATCTTACCTTCACAAAGGCCCCTAGATATTCATTCATTTAAGACTCGGTCGTTTGTCAGATATATGGTGACTAAGAGCAACTCCAATAGTCAAGCCTTAAAATAGAGTCTTATACCTCAAAATAGGGTCTAAATTAAAAAAATTAGGACCCAAGATAGCTATTGACTCCAGCAATTAGACCCTAAATCTCCAATCCTTCATTCATCCCTTCATTAGGGCGGAGAGGCGTTGCTAAATATAGCAGCAGGCTCAGAGTCCTAAACCTATTTTGATATTTTTTTTCTCAAAATACAACCTCTGTTGAGTGCTTTTTTCATCAAAGCCTATAATTACAATTAGCAACCTATTTAGGGCTCCTCTTGGAGATGCTTAGAGCAAAATAGCACTCCAATAAGAGCTTGTACTTTGAGAAAATTTACAAAACTTCGATATCTGACTTCGGAGCGTGTCGATATATTTGGCGGCGTTCCTCTCGGCCCTATCCTCTTGGCGTCCGAGGCTTCGCGTACAAGCGCCGACGCCGCACCCGGCTTCACTTACTGTGAGACCCGTTCGGATGAGCAGGAACCTCCATGTGATTCTTGTGCTATTCACTGGATCGAGCTAGCACTCACATGTTTACAACAATTGGAAATCACAACCATACAATTTAATAATTAAGCGGAAGCGATTATACAAATAATATTACAACTCGAGAAATATAGCGATAAAGAAGCAATATCACGTAGTTTGCCCAACCGACCCAAGCAGAACTGACCGGGCATAAACTCCGAGATAGAACACGCTTGAGGGAAGAACCCGCAACTGCGATGAACAACTTCAAGCTTCGCTAGCACACACCTACAATATAATTAGGCAAGGGTGAGTACGTTGCGTACTCAAGAAGACTTGAGCAAATCTATAATACATGCAGCCATTTCAAAGGAAAGGCTACTACGGTTAATTTGCATAAAGCGAATTTCATTTGTAAATCAAGTTATTTGCAAAGCGGAATTTATAAGAGCATTTAATTGATAACAAATAAGTAAAGCATAATAACACTCCACGGTCCTCCATGACGTGGCGGCGAATCATGAATTCACGAAATCCAACAATGTCGGCCCTTTGACATAAAACACGATTGCTAAAACAAATAGATCCAACCCTTTTGAAAATAATAAAACATTTAACTCAGCAGAGTTCACCAAGACACCCATGACCGCTGTGCGGCTAATCAATTAGATTTAAACTCTGCAGAGGTGTACAACTTTACCCACAAGGAATGATCATCCTTTTGCAAGATCACACATGCCTCCACTAGGCCATTGTGCTTGCCAGCGATCATACACACGGTGTTCATTACACAGACATGACTTTACACCGCCGGGGCGTTAACCCTCGCCAAACAGAGACACTCACCCAAGCCGTGGATCCACTTTCGATACACCAACACAACGTCTCTGTCCATGGCAAAGGCGTGCCGTTGCCGGTTATGCATTTACCCATCTGACCGCATGGCGACCCCTAACAAGCAAATCCATAACGGAATGCCTCGCAAGCTCCGCCTACCAATGAGCAAAGCCATGTCCAAATAAGTTAATAGGCTATGGCTAACCCATACTCACCCTCGTGGTTTGTGCGGATTTTCTCGGATCAAGCTACACGATGTTCGGTCCTTAGTTGTGACACGGGCGACACTTCACCCTACACTACGTGCATTTCCTTATTGCACAGCCGGCTATTGCCAATAATCGCCCGCATCAAAGCATAGCTTTCTTTTGGGTTTTTAATCAAAGTACCCACAACCAACAGTGCCATTTCCAAGGTTTTCAGGAAACAAATGTTGCTTTGATCATGTATATCATTGATTCTAAAGCATGGCTAAGCATGAATAATATGAACGCATTTACCCATGATGACATTAAGTAATGCCTAACCTCAACCTACGGTTATCAAGGTTCACAGGTTCATAATCATCAAAGGAGATTCACGAGACAACATGTATAACTACCCAATCCACAAAATAGCAATTTACATAAAGTAAATGCATGCATAAAATTATTTGATGCACAAAAGGAATACAAAATACTGGGTTCAATATGGTCAAAGGATGCTTGCCTTGCTTATTATTGCTTACGATGAAGTCGAGGATTGCGGTTGCGAGGGCGGCAGACGGAATCAACAACGTCGGGTTCTACACGTCGATCAACGGAAAATAGCAAAATACTAACTTCAATAAGGGCAAAAAGAAAGGAGATAGAAAGAACAAATAAAACTCTTTACACGAAACAGGGATTGCTCTTTTATGAATTTATTAATCTTATTTTACGAATTCAAGACGCAAAGATTGTTTGGATTAAATAGAATTAATCATTAGTTGCAAGCTTTCATTGATTCACTATTCATAATATGAGTTTCGAACTTTATTACTTAGGGGTTTTGCTCTATTAAGATCCAGATTCGAAGCAAGATAAAATAAGAATATTTTCTTAGATTACTGCAGAGTATATCTTAGAGATCAATTCTAAGTTATTCTTTACTAAATTCAGATTTGGATGAGCTGCTTTGCGAGCTAATGAAAAGACTTAAACGATCATATTATATTATAAATGATTAGTTCTTTATTTTTAATTGATTTCGCTCAGGATTAGTTTTACGCAAGTTAGATCTATTGATTTAGGCTACTGGCTTTATTTATGTGATATTTAAGAAGGTTCTGATGATAAAAATAACTTAACTACAGGTTTCCTCATTGCAACTACAATTCGCTATTCATAATACGGCCTAAAGAAATGTGATTATTTAGGGTCATTTGACTATTAGGATTTGTATGGAAAACATGATGAAATATGGTTATTTCTTCATAATGAGATGATTTATACTTTGTATAACAATTCTAAGTTAATTCCATAAATTTTAGGCTTTGGCTGATACATTATTTTCATTGTTGAAAAGGCTTAAGTGGTATTGTAAATTGACGTTATTCGGAATCGGCAGGAAATGCAACTAAGGTTAATCACTTAAGGGTTTTGATCTAATGAGATTAATATCCAAACCTTAATGGAATATGATTCTTTTACAGAATATGGTAGTATAAACTTTGTAGAGTATTACTAAACTAATTTCACCTATTTTAGTGTTTAGGCGAGTTATTTTATCGATGGTGAAATAGCCTAAGTGATCATATTTGAAACCTTAAATCGGCCAACTTTAAATCTTAATTTCCAACTAACCTATACATGATTCTTGATTCATTTTTCAGGTATTAGCAGAGTACCATCCTAGAAATGTTTTAAAACTATTTTTACATTATTTTGGCCTTAACCTTGGTAGATTAACTATTTATTTGTTATTGATGGTTGCACTTTCTTGCATCAAAGAATGCAAGATAAGTTTTACTTTAAATATTTTTATATAAAGGGTTCTCCGTGGATTCAAGGAACAGCATGCAAATTATTTCATCTTTTTATGAGCTTTTATGCACTTATTCTTATAAATGGTCATATTAAGGCTTATTAATATTTGCATAGTAAGCAATTTAAACACAGATCAAAAGTTACATGTTCTGGCATATCTGAGCTTCTCATAATCCCAGAAGCACATTCAAATTTATTTTATGATTTTATGACATATATTTTTCATGTGTGCAATAGGGTCCATATAACATTGCTGTTTCACTAAAGCCCTTATTTACTTTAACCTATATATATATGGCATGTTCATTTGAAGATTCATTAAACTAATGGAGCAACTTAATTTGAACATCATTATTTTACATTTTTAAGCTTTTGGCAGCATCAAGATTCCATAAAAATTCATTATCCTTTATTTTACCTAAAATAAAAATCATTATTTACTTATGGCATAAAGCTTTCTTCACGTATTTCATTTATCGAAATTATCTGGTGACTAAACTAAAAATATTTTTGCATATTCTAATTCTCTGGAATTTACACGAATTTAGGAATTTATTTCATCTAAATTGAACTTTTAGTTTAAAATATATTCAAATTTAAATCAACTCGGGTATGAAAACCTCTCAAAAATTAAACTTTCGAAAAAAGGAAAATCGTTTCCTCGGAGAAAACGCATCCCGTTTTAGCTAAAACCCACCGGTCGCCATTGGGACCCGCAAGTCGGTTGAAGGAAAAGCAGGGCAGCGGGTTTGGACTTCATGGCCGTGGCAAAACGGCGGTGTGGAATGGATGACACCTATAGCTCTGTTCGACATGGGGAACACGTTGGTGGTACCCATTCAACTCGGGACGGCGGTAGCATGGTCGCATACATACGCAGCGGCGGCCGCCATGGATTCGGCGAAGGCTCAACGCCGTGAACGATTGGCTAAGGTGAGGATTCGGTGAGCATCGGTGTGTCTAGGGGTTCTATTTCACTGGAAATGGCGCGGAGAAGAGGCGAAGCGGCACGCCCTCGGCCTTTGGTGAAGAAGATGACCGTGAAACACGGCAAGCTGCAGTGAAGGACCGAATTGAAGCTCGGTTAGTGCACTAGGTGGTAGGGAGAAACTTTGGGCGGAGTTGATTCAAGGATTACCTCTTGCTCGGCTTGTTTGGCGTTTCCCTTTCCTGGCTCCCTACGGCAATGGCGAAGAAGAAGAGAGGCGGGAGCCCGTCTGGAAAATGTGACGAAGGAAAGGGGAAAGGGTGCAAGTGAGGCCATGGAATGGTTTTGTAGTCGACTTGGCTGTCTGTGGAGTCTTGGGCCTTGCAATGATCGCCATGCTTTGGCTCGGCCAGACAGGAGTTGGCGAGAGTGTTAATGGCGAAGGCGGGGTGAGGACTCGTGGCTGGTCCGTCTGACGATGAGGCGAAGGATGACGCCGAGGAATGACCGGCGAAGACCGGTTCGATGAATCGAGCATGAGCGGCGTTCTCGCCGGAGAATTCGGCGTCTCCCATCGGTGGACCGAGCGGAGGAGGAAAAAGCGGCCGGCAAATGGGTCCAGGGCCCCTTGTCAGCCACTGAGGATGCCATAGCTATGCGCCAAGAGAACGGAACGGAAAGGACTCGGCCCACATGTCGGTGAGTGGCCAGAAGGAACAGGTGGTTGGGATGAACTTTTCCTCTCTCTCCGATTTTTACTAGTGGTCAAATGGTGGTAAAAGTGTTGAAATTTTTTACTAAACTCTCCAACCAGTATTGAGACCATGGTAAAAATTTGAGGTTAAACCAAGTTACTGAGAATTTATAAAAATTCTTTCAATAGTGACTGTTTGAATTTCTAGCCTCTGTCTTCGATTTTTATTTAACTTCAAATGAAGTCTATTATTTTTGAATTTTTGTTTTTCTATTATATTTGGGCTAAAGATACTTATGTAAAATTTTCAGCCCAAATACTTGAGTCATTATTTAATTAAAATTCTGACATTGGAAATTTCCATTTTCCCAAGTTTTCAGTTTTCTAATTTTAATAAGTCTCAAACCATTTTATTAATTTATTGTATTTTCACTATGTGTAGATATAGTAATGAGGTTCCCATATAAATTTTATCAACTCCATTTTCTACTTCAATATTTTATACCATTTCAGATAATGCATTATTTGGGAATAAAATTTGTTGTTCTATTATTTTTTTCCTTCATTTTCTTATGCATAAAATTTCAATTTCTGGCTAAAATGACTAAATTGAATGATCATGGTTCTCATGAAAAATTTTATAAATTTTTACTTTTTACATTTTGCCTTTTCTCCTTTTCATCCTTTATTTCCATTTATTAAATTTTTCTTGCAACATGAAAATCCAAGAACTCCAAATAAAATCAATAATGCCAAGAAAACTCAGAAAGAATAATATTCAATTTCAAAATATTGATTTTTATTTTATTAAAATTTTGGGATGTTCTGAGATCTACCCCTTACAAAAATCTCGACCCCGAGATTTGGCAGGTCTAAAGGAAAATTATTTCTAAAAGAAGTCAGAAAATTTCTCCTTGAGTCGATCTTCTCGTTTCCAAGTTGCCTATTCTTCAGAATGATTGCTTCGTTGAACCTTGATCATCTTGTGGGATTTATTATGAGTGTGGCGGTCATCTTCTTTTAAGATTCCAATCGGATACTCTCGATAAGTTAATTCAGATTATAGATTGATTTCATTTAGCTGGGTGAGCTCAAAAGGAAGATGAAGACATTCCCTAATTGCGATACCTGGAAGATATCATAAATACTGGATAGGGGAGACGGCAACTCTAATTCATATGTTTTTTTCTTTTTTTTTTCTTTTTCTTAAGGATGCGATATGGCCTAATATATCATAGCGCTAGGTTACTTCAGATGTGGAAACGGTGAATACCACAACCTTATACTTCTCGAGGATGAGATAGATTCAGGAATTCTTTCTCGGAGATGACTTTGTCGTTCTTGTTGACACTTCGTTTTCATTGCCGTTGCTTTACTGGATCTTCGTCTTGCGATTCCAAGTTGATGTGCGAGAAATAGAGAAGAATTTTATTTGAGTTTTAGGTAGCGGATGAGAAATATTAGTACTTTCTACACATTTCTTGTGGTTGAAAACTTCGAGATTGTCGGCAAGGGTAGCTTAATCCATAAAGTGGCATGTGGTATGTTTAGAATTTTTGAGGTGAGAGATAGGTTGCATTGTCATTAGATTCATTTGGGAAGAATCGAGCGTTTAATATCAAGAAGGATATCTGAATACAATGGTTAATCTGTATAATTCAACATTAGTCGATGGAATGAGTGAGCATAAATGTCTTTTCGGGTTGACTTTAGATTAAAAACAAGATAGAGATAATTCCAGTATTGGGTTGAGGTAAAAGAAATATAAGATGATCTGATGATTTGATTTGTTTAATTACTTTGGTCAATGAAGGTTTTCATTTTCTTGGATTTGACAACTATCTGAAATGAAATGTATAGGATCGAAAGGTTGATTATGGGAATTGAATACACAAAAGGCGTACTCAATACCAGATTAAATGTTGGGTACAATTACATGAGAAAAATGCTTATGTTCAGAGCCTGATGTCAAAGCAGGGGTTGTTTTAAGTACTTAATTCTTCGAGGTCTTTGAGGTAGATTAGAAATTACTGATGTCTTTCCTGACGAGGTGAATTAAAACTCTTCTTGGGTAGATGTTGGCGAGGTATCCAATTCTTCTTGATTGATACAAGTGACATTATCCGTTTTATTCGAAACAACAGAAAGGTTGTTTGCTGATGATATAGAATAGACGATCAGGAAGTGACTAGAATCAAAGAGTTGATCACGGAGTTAACTTGAATCATGGTAGGGTTCAAATACAAAAGTATCGTACCTAGTACTACATATGGCAGATCATAAGCTTCTTTCGTGAATTAGTTTTGTAGGTAATTGCCTTGAATGACTGGATTGACATTTTAAGTTGGATTGATATATGTCTAAGGAATTGTTTGTTTTCAAATTCTTGAGGTCACCTTTGAGATTGTTACATAGCTGCTCGGGTTGAGAATGATATGGAGTTTGCTTCTTGCTTTAGGCAACGATTGACGTAATACTTATGTTTACCATAGCAAAAGCGGATAATATTGTCTTTCGATTTTTAGTCTGGGACAATTATTCATTGGTATTGCTGGAGGGATGAACGATGATTGAGATTGAGAATAAAGTTCAGCGAATTCTATTGGGAACAAGTATTCTTGCTTTCGGCGCCTTTTCTTTATTTGATTCCTTTAGACAACCAGTTTGATTTTTATTCCTCCTAGTCTTGAGAGTTATAAACTTGGTGATGTAACTTTTGGTATAGTTATGGTTGTAGGATATATTTATTCAACTTATGGACGTTGTTTAGCAACATGGTTCCTTTTCGTGACAGTTGAATTACTCACACTTTTCTCGTAGTATCTTGTTCAGTTAGTTGTATGCTTAATATTATTTTCCTTATGAATTTTAGCCTGTTGTTCCTTTGGACATTCTTTAGCTTAATGACTTTCTTAGTGAAGATAGTTAGGATCGAATGTTGTTCCATTAATTCTTTAAGCAATGTTTCCTATACAACCGATTTTTTTTTTCTAATAACCAAATCCTAAGCAACCAAGGATTGGAGTTTCACTTGTTGAGGCTAAAGTGCAGTGGTGATTAATGAATCAAGGGGGTATTGAAATGGACAATAATCTTGACCTTCGCGACAGTAACAATTGGTATTACCTACAGGAGGTTTTTTTTTTTTTTGGGGAATAATTTCCTTCACAGCAAGCACAATCGATTTCACTTTCATCATTTGTGTGTCCTATTTTTCCATAGCGAGTGCAAGCATGATTGTCAGATCGATTGGTTTAACGACATTTCAAAGAAAATTATGGAGGTATCAAATAAGGTATAGAAATAGATTTTTAGTCTAAACCATTTTCTTTTCTGACAAAGGCTACACCAAGGTTGGAAATATTTTGTGCTAGTTGTTAGAGCGAGAGGGATGTGCATTTGGTGATTTGTTCAATTATGGTGAGCAAAGGCGCAAATAGGCAATCAATGTAATGTTGATGCTTGGTTTTGGCCAAGACACGAGTGTTGGTTGTTTGCTGTCATGGAGCGAAAAGTATGTGTATGATGCTTTTATTCGATTCTGACCGACATTAGTGCCAAGGTTGGAGATTTTGGCATTCATTTTTTTTTTTGGGTTCTTGCAGCGTAGATAAGGTGCGTTAACAATTTGTACCGAGAATCGTTAGCAAGAACAAATTTGTACAAGAAGGGGCACACAATATGTTAAAACGTTTGAGATGAATAAAAGGATACATCTTAACCGGAATTGTTTGGAGAGAGCCAGAGGTTGACTTCAAGGGGAGTATTCAAATGCAATTGCTATTTGAATAACTCAATGAATATTAATGAGATTAGTGGCACATAAATCTCATTCAAGGCTGACCTTGTAAAACATAAATATGAAGCGAAAGTTTACATTGAGTAAGGCAGCAACAATTCAAAGAATGAGCTAAAGGTCGGTCATAAAGCTAAAGATTTTATTACTCATTACTTTCAGTAGTTGTATTAATGAATTATGTCGCAGGCATCCTGCAACAATATTTATTAGAGTAAAGTCATTTAAACAGAATTCTATTGGATTAGAGGCGTTTTACGACCGCGTTTGACAAGATGTTGGAATCGGAGAAGAATGGTTAGATAAGGGTTATCTATATTGCGAAGTAATATTTGATTCTTTCCAACTAACTCTAGTTGTGGTTTCTATGCGGACTAAGTGGTTTTTAGCTCAGTTTATAAGGCAACGTTTCATTCTTTAAAATCTTTTTAATTAAAATTTTCTTATTAAGCAGGGTTAACACATCGCAAATTTCAACCTAGTGGTTTGACATTCACGAGAGTAACCCGGTAGCAATACAAAAGATCTACAACAAAATTTCAATAACACAGAGATAATATGTATACATTTTACTTAGTATGTAGGAAGGGTACCTATGGTTTTCTTTTCTTGGTGGCACCATACGTATTTACGCATGAAAAGCTTACTACATAGCTAGAATAATGTGTAGTTTGTATAATACTATCTTTTGTTGTAAGCTATTCAGTTGATGAGTCTTCTTTTAATCTTTGCACCACTTGCGTGTTAGTCTTCCGATACCTCGATGAAGTCGGAGAGGTTGTGATTCTTGTTACTTCTATCTTCTTGAAGTTCTTGATCAGAACATCACGACGTTGTTAACTTGTTCCCAAATTTATTTCAAAAGGATTTGTTGGTGTGTTTTTATTTACATAAAAGATAAGGAAAGATATACTTCTAGAAAGTGTAACTTAGGAGTAGAGAAAGAAAATTCTCTGAGAAACGAATATCTGAGATAAGAAGATTAAATCCTCTGAGATAGGAAAAGAGTATATGTATAAGCGATGCTAATCTTTTTAGAAAAATAGGATTTCCAATTTTCCTAGTTTCCATTTTTAACATCCATTTAGAAGTATATAATTACTCGGTTGTAGCTCGGACTCATGGTATGTATAGTCTAAGTAAAACAACGAGGTGGGTTTTGAAGCATAGTTAAAAATTATCACTGGGAAAGATTACATTCTTAACTAACCTAATGCGACTTACGTTAGTTTGTTGGTTACCAACATGGTAGGGTCCTGGCCTTGATTTACCTACAAATGGTGTGGTCTCTAGCGAGCTAAGAGTAACAATAGAGGCTATACTACCAGTCTTGATGAGACTTGATTTGTGAAAGGTTAATAACCATGATGGTTACATGGGTGAGAAATTGTACAAAGAGGAGATAAGTTCCCAAAAGTTCTATGGAGGGAAGACAGAGACTAAGTTATGTTTCATTATTTATCCTATGGGTCGAGTTTCCAGTATTCATACATAAAGACAATTTATTATGAAACTTTAACCGTAATGGTCAAGTTACACATAAATCGGTCCCAACATTCAAAAACAGAAACCAACCTCGGGTAGCAAGACATAGCAACAACATATATTGCTCATGTTTACTAGAGCGGAATAATACGTTATCATAAAGGTTCTTATCTTAAGATAGATCCTAACATATATCCTAATTTTCCGCCTTTTACCGATGGGTGATCTTTGTTTAAATCGCAGTAGGATCTCCGAGCCTTACTTCTACTTTGTCGAGGATAGCGGCGTTGTCGACCTCATTGAAATTGTTGGCGTGACATTGTAGTCTTCTTGGGTCGGCTTGAAGGATGACAGACAACTTTGTCTCGATCATCTTCGAAACAACAACGACCATAACCACTAGCGACAATTTCTTTTTCAGGAAAGAAGAGTTTGTTTACAAATCAAAATGAATGTAGTGACAAGAGTAGAATCTTAAGAATAAGGAAAGAGTGGCGAGTCTACAATTTGCAAATATAGTAGCTTTTGGAAGTAAGATTTTGAATTCTCATATTCCAATGCTAACGACCATTTTATCTAAGGTTTATCCTACGGTCGGTATAGCTCTGATACCAACTCTGTGAGACCCCGTTCGGATGAGCAGGAACCTCCATGTGATTCTTGTGCTATTCCTGGATCGATAGCTAGCACTCACATGTTTACAACAATTGGAAATCACAACCATACAATTTAATAATTAAGCGGAAGCGATTATACAAATAATATTACAACTCGAGAGAAATATAGCGATGAAAAGCAATATCCCGTAGTTTGCCCAACCGACCAGAGCAATGACCGAGCATAAACTCCGAGATAGAACACGCTTGAGGGAAGAACCCGCAACCTGCGATGAACAACTTCGAAGCTTCGCTAGCACACACCTACAATATAATTAGGCAAGGGTGAGTACGTTGCGTACTCAGCAAGACTTGAGCAAATCTATAATACATGCAGGCCATTTCAAAGGAAAGGCTACTACAGTTAATTTGCATAAAGCGAATTTCATTTGTAAATCAAGTTATTTGCAAACGGAATTTATAAGAGCATTTAATTGATAACAAATAAGTAAAGCATAATAACACTCACAGTCCTCCATGACGTGAGCGGCGAATCATGAATTCCTGAAATCCAACAATGTCAGCCCTTTGACATAAAACACAGTTGCTAAAACAAATAGATCCAACCCTTTTGAAAATAATAAAACATTTAACTCGCGCAGAGTTCACCAAGACACCCATGACCGCGGGTACGGCTAATCAATTAGATTTAAACTCTGCAGAGGTGTACAACTTTACCCACAAGGAATGATCATCCTTTTGCAAGATCACACATGCCTCCACTAGGCCATTGTGCTTGCCAGCGATCATACACAATTCATTCATTACGGACATGACTTTACACCACCGGGGCGTTAACCCTCGCCACAAGAGACACTCACCCAAGCCGTGGATCCACTTTCGATACACCAACACAACGTCTCTGTCCATGGCAAGGCGTGCACGTTGCACCGGTTATGCATTTACCCATCTGATCGCATGGCGACCCCTAACAAGCAAATCCATAACGGAATGCCTCGCAAGCTCCGCCTACCAATGAGCAAAGCCATGTCCAAATAAGTTAATAGGCTATGGCTAACCCATACTCACCCTCGTGGTTTGTACGGATTTTCTCGGATCAAGCTACACGATGTTCGGTCCTTAGTTGTGACACGGCGACACTTCACCCTACACTACGTGCATTTCCTTATTACGCTGACGGCTATTGCCAATAATCGCCGCATCAAAGCATAGCTTTCTTTTGGGTTTTAATCAAAGTACCCACAACCAACAATGCCATTTCCAAGGTTTTGAGAAACAAATGTTGCTTTGATCATGTATATCATTGATTCTAAAGCATGGCTAAGCATGAATAATATGAACGCATTTACCCATGATGACATTAAGTAATGCCTAACCTCAACCTACGGTTATCAAGGTTCACTGGGTTCATAATCATCAAAGGAGATTCACGAGACAACATGTATAACTACCCAATCCACAAAATAGCAATTTACATAAAGTAAATGCATGCATAAAATTATTTGATGCACAAAAGGAATACAAAATCTGGGTTCAATATGGTCAAAGGATGCTTGCCTTGCTTATTATTGCTTACGATGAAGTCGAGGATTGCGGTTGACGAGGACGACGACGGAATCAACAACGTCGGGTTCTACACGTCGATCAACGGAAAATAGCAAAATACTAACTTCAATAAGGGCAAAAAGAAAGGAGATAGAAAGAACAAATAAAACTCTTTACACGAAACAGGGATTGCTCTTTTATGAATTTATTAATCTTATTTTACGAATTCAAGACGCAAAGATTGTTTGGATTAAATAGAATTAATCATTAGTTGCAAGCTTTCATTGATTCACTATTCATAATATGAGTTTCGAACTTTATTACTTAGGGGTTTTGCTCTATTAAGATCCAGTTGAAGCAAGATAAAATAAGAATATTTTCTTAGATTCTGCAGAGTATATCTTAGAGATCAATTCTAAGTTATTCTTTACTAAATTCAGATTTGGATGAGCTGCTTTCTGAGCTAATGAAAAGACTTAAACGATCATATTATATTATAAATGATTAGTTCTTTATTTTTAATTGATTTCGCTCAGATTAGTTTTACATAAGTTAGATCTATTGATTTAGGCTCTTGGCTTTATTTATGTGATATTTAAGAAGGTTCGATGATAAAAATAACTTAACTACTGGTTTCCTCATTGCAACTACAATTAGCTATTCATAATACGGCCTAAAGAAATGTGATTATTTAGGGTCATTTGACTATTAGGATTTGTATGGAAAACATGATGAAATATGGTTATTTCTTCATAATGAGATGATTTATACTTTGTATAACAATTCTAAGCTAATTCCATAAATTTTAGGCTTTGGTGATACATTATTTTCATTGTTGAAAAGGCTTAAGTGGTATTGTAAATTGGCGTTATTCGAATCGGCAGAAATGCAACTAAAGGTTAATCACTTAAGGGTTTTGATCTAATGAGATTAATATCAAACCTTAATGGAATATGATTCTTTTACAGAATATGGTAGTATAAACTTTGTAGAGTATTACTAAACTAATTTCACCTATTTTAGTGTTTAGGCGAGTTATTTTATCGATGGTGAAATAGCCTAAGTGATCATATTTGAAACCTTAAATCGGCCAACTTTAAATCTTAATTTCCAACTAACCTATACATGATTCTTGATTCATTTTTCAGGTATTAGCAGAGTACCATCCTAGAAATGTTTTAAAACTATTTTTACATTATTTTGGCCTTAACCTTGGTAGATTAACTATTTATTTGTTATTGATGGTTGCACTTTCTTGCATCAAAGAATGCAAGATAAGTTTTACTTTAAATATTTTTATATAAAGGGTTCTCCGTGGATTCAAGGAACAGCATGCAAATTATTTCATCTTTTTATGAGCTTTTATGCACTTATTCTTATAAATGGTCATATTAAGGCTTATTAATATTTGCATAGTAAGCAATTTAAACACAGATCAAAAGTTACATGTTACGCATATCTGAGCTTCTCATAATCCCAGAAGCACATTCAAATTTATTTTATGATTTTATGACATATATTTTTCATGTGTGCAATAGGGTCCATATAACATTCTTTGTTTCACTAAAGCCCTTATTTACTTTAACCTATATATATATGGCATGTTCATTTGAAGATTCATTAAACTAATGGAGCAACTTAATTTGAACATCATTATTTTACATTTTTAAGCTTTTGGCAGCATCAAGATTCCATAAAAATTCATTATCCTTTATTTTACCTAAAATAAAAATCATTATTTACTTATGGCATAAAGCTTTCTTCACGTATTTCATTTATCGAAATTATAAATGACTAAACTAAAAATATTTTTGCATATTCTAATTCTACTGGAATTTACACGAATTTAGGAATTTATTTCATCTAAATTGAACTTTTAGTTTAAAATATATTCAAATTTAAATCAACTCGGGTATGAAAACCTCTCAAAAATTAAACTTTCGAAAAAGGAAAATCGTTTCCTCGAGAAAACGCATCCCGTTTTGGCTAAAACCCACCCGGCTGCTCTTGGGACCCGCAAGTCGATGAAGGAAAGCAGGCCATGGGTTTGGACTTCCGCGGCGTAACGACGGCCGGGCTGTGGAATGGATGACACCTATGGCTCTGACTCGACATGGGGAACACGTTGGTGGTACCCATTCAACTCGAGACGGCCGTGACATGGTGCATACGCCGCAGCGGCCGCCATGGATTCCGGCGAAGGCTCAACGCCGTGACGATTAGCTAAGGTGAGGATTCGGTGAGCATCGGTGTGTCTAGGGGTTCTATTTCACCGAAATGGCGCCGGAGAAAAGGCGAAACGGCCGCCCTCGGCGGCCTGGTGAAGAAGATGACCGTGAAACACGGCAAGCAAGCTAGTGAAGGACCCGAATTGAAGCTCGGTTAGTGCACTAGGTGGTAGGGAGAAACTTTGGCGGAGTTGATTCAAGGATTACCTCTTGCTCGGCTTGTTTGGCGTTTCCCCTTTTCCTGGCTCCCTACGGCAATGGCGAAGAAGAGAGAGGGCGGGAGCCCGTCTGGAAAATGTGACGAAAGGAAAGGGAAAGGGTGCAAGTGAGGCCATGGAATGGTTTTGTAGTCGACTTGGCTGTCTGTGGAGTCTTGGGCCTTGTGCAATGATCGCCATGCTTTGGCTCGGCCAGACAGGAGTTGGCGAGAGTGTTAATGGCGAAGGGGGCTGAGGGACTCGTGGCTGGTCCGTGCGACGATGAGGCGAAGGATGACGCTGAGGAATGACCGAAGCGGCGGTTCGATGAATCGAGCATGAGCGGCTTCGCCGGAGAATTCGGCGTCTCCCATCGGTGGACGAGCGGAGGAGGAAGAAAAGCGGTGGCAAATGGGTCCAGGGCCCACTGTCAGCCACTGAGGATGCCATAGCTATGCGCCAAGAGAACAGAACGGAAAGGACTCGGCCCACATGTCGCTGAGTAGCAGAAGGAACAGGTGGTTGGGATGAACTTTTCCCTCTCTCTCCGATTTTTACTAGTGGTCAAATGGTGGTAAAAAGTGTTGAAATTTTTTTACTAAACTCTCCAACCAGTATTGAGACCATGGTAAAAATTTGAGGTTAAACCAAGTTACTGAGAATTTATAAAAATTCTTTCAATAGTGACTGTTTGAATTTCTAGCCTCTGTCTTCGATTTTTATTTAACTTCAAATGAAGTCTATTATTTTTGAATTTTTGTTTTTCTATTATATTTGGGCTAAAGATACTTATGTAAAATTTTCAGCCCAAATACTTGAGTCATTATTTAATTAAAATTCTGACATTGGAAATTTCCATTTTCCCAAGTTTTCAGTTTTCTAATTTTAATAAGTCTCAAACCATTTTATTAATTTATTGTATTTTCACTATGTGTAGATATAGTAATGAGTTTCCCATATAAATTTTATCAACTCCATTTTCTACTTCAATATTTTATACCATTTCAGATAATGCATTATTTGGGAATAAAATTTGTTGTTCTATTATTTTTTTTCCTTCATTTTCTTATGCATAAAATTTCAATTTCTGGCTAAAATGACTAAATTGAATGATCATGGTTCTCATGAAAAATTTTATAAATTTTTACTTTTTACATTTTTGCCTTTTCTCCTTTTCATCCTTTATTTCCATTTATTAAATTTTTCTTGCAACATGAAAATCCAAGAACTCCAAATAAAAATCAATAATGCCAAGAAAACTCAGAAAGAATAATATTCAATTTCAAAATATTGATTTTATTTTATTAAAATTTTGGGATGTTACAACTTCTCGGTCGCCCGACTCCTCGCGCCTGCCGAGCGGGCCGTCCACCATCGCGTTAAGTGGATGTCGTCCAGCCGCCATCTCCCTCACGTCCGGGCCATCCGGGCGAAGCCAACGCTTTGTCGTCCCCGACCATCTTCGTCATGACGGCAATGATTGGCGTCTCGGCGTGGCGTCATGGCGGTTCATTGCGCCTCTCTTCGGTCCGGCGGTCCCATCGCGATTCCCGATGATTTGGAGCCGGCGTCGACCTCGCGGTGCTGTCCTCCTTCACACTGACGGGATTCAGGTAGATTTCTCTTTTCAGCAGCAGCTACTCGGCAATTCCTCATCGTAGATGCTACTCGACAAATATAGATTTGGGGGACACAGAGATTAATGAGTTCTTGAGCTAACCTGATGTCCAATTGAAGAATAAATCTATTAAATTTGTTGTAACAAGGGTTTTACTCTGCTGCCGTCCTCCTACCTTTAACCCTGGTACGAGATTTGCTGCATTAGCAAGTTCTGCTATTAATGAAATTTGCTGCATTAGCAAGTTCTGCTGCTATCTTGATCTCTTCGATTGTTGCATCCTCTATGCCATAAAAGTAAATATTAGCACTCAGCTCAACAGAAGAAATTGGATTTACACAAGTTAGTTTATTGAATTGGTCACATACATTGGGAACTTATCAATGAAATTTGCTGCATTAGCAAGTTCTGCTGCTATCTTGATCTCTTCAATTGCTGGTATCTTGAATTGGTCACATACATTGGGGAACTTATATTATCTTTCATGGAGGTCATAAAGAGCAAGGGCTCTTGGCGCAGCAGCAGCTAGACGGCAATTGTTCCTCCAATGACCAAAATCTTGTAGTTCCATTGAAGGATCGAGATAGTCGCCTAGAGGGGGGGGGGGGTGAATAGGCGTTTATAAAATTAAATCTTAAATCGCAGCGGAAAAGAATCGGACTATCCGACTTTGAATATCGGACTATCCGATATGTATCGGACTATTCGATATGCACAATCGGATTATCCGATCAGAGCAGGAACTATCAGATTTAACACAATTCAAACCTAGACAAGAGTAAGCAACAAGGAGTAGATGGTTAGCTATTATAATTACTTCAAGATCAATTTAATCAAAGCTACGAGAAAAGACCAAACCAAGGATTTTATGCACGATTGATTTTTCCCGAAGTTCGGATCTTTGAGGAGATCCTACGTCTCCGTTGAGGTGGCTCGGTCACACTTGAGCCGGGGTCTCTCTCAACCCTTTTCCTCCCGGTGTTGCACAAATGCACTCGCCGGTTTCACTCCTTGATCCCTTTCCTTGCGGAGGTGGAATCGAACCTTCACAAACTTCCGAGGCTCGCCACACGATGTCTTGGTGGCTCCCAGCGACTCCTAGTCGTCTAGGAGACCTCAATCTCCAAGAGTAACAAATGGAATGCAGCTCTGCTCTTGGAAATCGCTCTAGTGCTCAAATGAACTTTCTCGGTTTGAAATCTTAGCACTAGAACTCAACTTGCTTCAACTCTCAACAAATATCTCAAAGAAATCTCAAGAGAGAGCAAGAGAATAGCTTAGAAGCAATAAATGTTCAGCACAAAGTCTCCTGTAATAAATGAGGAGGGGGTGGAGTATTTATAGCCAAGACAGAAAAACTAGCCGTTATGCACTGTGTCAGACACACATCGGACTATCCGATATGGAACATCGGACTATCCGATGTGTGAAAATCTCCAGATCGACTCCACCCAAAATTCAAATTCTTTTGAACCAAGAACACAGATCAGACTATTCGATGATAAACATCGGACTATCCGATAATTCCAGAGAGTACTCAGATAAATCAATTACTTTGAAAATTTTCTAAGTGTATATCGGACTGTCCGATATTAAACATCGGAATGTCCGATAATTCCAGAGAGTTCCCAATTTCAAAGATGTTTCAAAAACGTTCTAAGTCCATATCGGACATCGGACTATCCGATATTTCCAGAGAGCACCCTTCTCAATCGCTGTGAACATTTTCCAAGTATATATCGGACTGTCCGATATCAAACATCGGACAATCCGATAATTCCAGAGAGGACTTGTTTTAGAACACATGCTCACAACGGAAAATCCGATGTTATTGGACTATCCGATATTTCACATCGGATAATCCGATAAAAACAACAAGCTCAAATCAGCGATGTGAGTGTCGTGCTTCGTGTCTCTCAATTCTAACTTTGTAAAAGAAGTTCATCTGAGCATAGAGACTTTTTCTAGAGCATCTACATTTCATCCCTCTTGATAGTACGGCGATCCTATTTACTTAAAACAAATGTAAAATCTACACCGAGTCAACACGATTCTTCTTTTCCCTTTTTGAGGGTCATCAATGTCCGTAGATGCATTTCTCTTGGGACTATTACCTGTTCATAAACTCATTGAAACTATTAGTCCCCTTTAAACGTTTTGTCATTAATCAACCAAAACACAATTAGGGGCCTAGATGCACTTTCATCCATGTATTCATTGTATGTACATCAATAAAGATGGATCTAATAAAATTTACAGTGTAAATTATGAATATATGTAAGCATTTTAATGGTTTGATAATAAGTAGGCCGAATGATGCAGTGAGTAATTGCATCTAGCTAGATTACTGTTTAGTGCTTCCCTTTTCTGTATAGATTATAGTGCTTCCCTTTACTATATTACATCTTACAGAGCTTCCCTTTTCTGTATAGTGCTTGCTTCCCTTTTCTGTATACATTATGTTTCTTTTCTGTATAGTGCTTGCTTCCCTTTTCACTGCAATTCGCTCCAGGGGAGACATGCAGTTGCTTCATTTGAATTTTTGAAAAGAGATGTTTTAGTGCTGCTCTGACAATTGATGGTTTTGTTTGGCTGCAGTATGGAGTTCCCAATGGATGGTTCGTACACATCTTTATTGACCCAGGATTTTGGAGATGATTTGAGAAATCAGAGTAGTTATGATGTGCCAAATGATCTCAGTCAGTCCTCGTCAGTGCCTGCCATGAACTCCCAAGGAAAAACCAAGGGCAGAACAAATAACTATACTGAAGATATTCTGTTGGTATCTGCATACCTGAATATTAGTAAGGATGCAATTCAAGGAAACCAACAGAAAGATGGGAGGTTTTGGCTTAGGGTTGAAAAGTATTTCCATGAAAATAGGAAGTTTGAATCTGATCGTAATTGGTCATCGTTGAAGCATCGGTGGCAGGCACTACAAAAGGATGTGAATACTTTCCAAGGTTGTCATGACAGTGTGGAAAGAAAGAACGAAAGTGGAAAGACTAGTAACGATAAGGTATTATATACGGAAGTGAATAGCATGTTTCGTACATACATCTTACATTGAGCTTATTTGAGTGGTCTTTGTGGTATGTTTTGTAGCTTGCGGATGCGAAAGCAATGTTCCATCAATTAACTGGCAAGTCGTTTTCTGTCTTCCATGCCTGGAATATTCTTAGGCATGAGCCAAAGTGGAATGCTTGTAGATTTGCCAAATGCAACAAGAGCAACATGAAGGAAAACACTATTTCTGGATCCAGCGGTACTAATTTGGAGAATGTAAGAAATGAAGGGCAACTCAATGGGAAAAGACCACCCGGAAGGAAAGCTGAGAAGGAACGTCTTGGGCGAGTGAGAAAGCGAGGTGATGATGATTTTGACTCTTTTGTTGATGAAGTGAAGAAATTGACAGAAGTGCGTCAAGAGATAGAGAAAGACCGGAAGGAGCGAGACAACAAAATTTATGAGCTTGAGAAAAAGAAATATGAATTGGAGCAAGACCAACATGACACAAAAATCATGGAAATAGACACCAGCAAAATGGACGAGCTATCAAAGAAGTACTTTGACAAGAAGGAGGAGGAGATTTTAGCTCGTCGATTCGGAAGTAGCTAGTCATAGATTATGTCTTGTTAGTTACATTTACTAGACAGGCATAGATTATCTCTTGTTAGTTACATTTAGTAAATAGGAATTATACTTTCCTCATTTCCTTTATTACATGTATCTATTTCAGTGTTCCCATATATAATTCGAAATAAGACCTTTCAATTCAGTTCTTTCCATCTGATTTGCAATAAATTGTTGGGTGCTCTGCAAAGAAAATTTTGCTACATTTTTATAGCCTCCTGATGTTGAGTTATGAAAAATTTAAGCTTTTGTTATGAAAGACCTACTTGATAATGACGGTTGTTGCAAGTAAAATAATATTCCTTGCATGTCTTCCGGGCAGGATGATCTGTTGAAATATGAAACACTGTGCATTTCTCAAGCTACCACTTGTTCTAATGATTTTATGGAACTATTTGTGTATTTTTGCTAAAATGCTGTTTTAGTGACACTTTTATAAGCATTTGATATTATTCAGATTATGAAGAAATTAACATTGCCATCAGAAAAACTAATTAGTTTTGTTCATACCTGTGTAGGTTTTGTAGGAATGGCATTGTCCTATGGTCTTTCCCTAAATATGTCCTTTGTTTTCTCTATTCAAAACCAATGCAACCTTGCAAATGAAATAATCTCTGTGGAACGGGTGAACCAGTATATGGACATACAAAGTGAAGTAGCAGAAGTTATTGAAGAAAACCCACCGGCACCAGATTGGCCTCAAGTTGGAAGGGTGGAGCTTAGAGATTTAAAGGTACTCAAATATAAATATATGCATGTTCTTTACAAGATGAAAATCGATCTGTTGGAGTTCTAACAAATTTATGTGATTGATTTTCTCTCAACAGGGAGTGGCAAGACTACTTTGATTGGTGCATTGTTTCGTCTTGTTGAGCCAGCTGGAGGGAAAATAATTATGGACACTGTGGACATCACTACAATAGGCTTACATGACCTTCGCTCACGTTTGGGCATCATTCCACAAGATCCAACACTTTTTCAGGGTACTGTAAGATATAATCTAGACCCTCTTGGGCTATTCTCAGTTCAACAAATATGGGAGGTAAGATGGTAATATACACATCTATTTGTGCTGTTTTCATGCAAGTAACGTGAATTGGAATAGTCGGATCTCCTTTTCATCCAGCTTGTCCAACATGTCAACGTCACAAGAAAGCTAACGATGGCAATCTCTGTCAACTCAAATCTTTATATTATCGCGTTTAATCACTACGACCGTCTGCTTCAGGAAGGCTTTGTGCAAATAACTAACCTCAGATGGTATGGCTATTCTTTTTGTTTCCCCCGCTGTTTTGTAGTTTGAACTGAGAGAAATATATTGATTTATGTACTTGTCAGCATAAGACCTAAGTAGATAATTTGTTATCTCTATTGGTAGTATTGTGTTGGATGAAGTGGATATTTTATTTGGTGAAGAAGGATTTGAACAAGTGCTTCATCAATTGATTACTGTTGCAGCAGTGACCACAAAATATCTTTTTGTCACAGCCACTCTTCCTGCTGATATCTATAACAAGGTTGTTGAAACATTTCCTGACTGTGAGGTGATCATGGGACCTGGTGTCCACCGAACAAGCTCGTGCCTTGAAGAGGTGGGTCATTGTCAGTTTCTTTTTTTTAACCTTTTACTTTCTTACATATGCTGTTTAAAACCTTTCTAGGAAATACTTCTTGGAAGTAACATATCGGTCTGTTGCTACTGATATCATATTACAATTTTAGGATTGTTTGAATAATTTAGTGGGGAAAGGAGATGACATCCAGTAGGCTATGTTACTCAGAAGATTGGAAATAATTCAGAACTAAACTCTCAGTACATTTCGTTTATAGAACTCAAAGAACTATGGACTTGATGATCGTGTGCCTATTGGCTAGCTCGCAAATCTGTCATCGTAGAGTCAAACATCTAAAAATTGTTTGTCTGGCCTTGAGAAGATGGCCGTTGCTATTGGCTAAGATTAAGTGGTATGGCGGCACTAGCTCGAAATGCGGTGGTTGCAACCTTGGGATCTCCGGTGCTTGACTTCAGGAGAAATCCTAGGTCGACCTTAGTTGGTTGTGCTGGCAATGGTCTTGTTGAAGGCATTGTTTTGTAGTCTGAGGATTTACTCTCCGAGGTGAAAACCTTTGGTCTGGCCTTCACTGGTTGGATCATGGCAATGGCGGTGCGTGTGCGTATCAAGTCCTTCTTGAAGACGTTGTCATTGGAGAGTTTTTATCGCGGTCCAAGTGTTGCTATGATGATGGATAGCCTTGAAGACAATATTGCGTGATGTAGTTTGCCGCGACGGTCCCTTTGTCTTTTTGTGTGTGTGTGTGTGTTTGGCTGTGTACACCTAGGCGTGTAGAGGTAGAGTCTTCTTAGTATAATTGTATCACCTTGATGTAATTTACTAAGATTAATAAAAGCTTCCTTTATCGAAAAGAACTCAAAGAACAAAGATTGCACTAAACTACATATTGAAAATAAATTTAAATAATTCCAAACTGGAGAACTTGAGAGCTTTCCTACTGCTGTCCATGACGCTCCCACAGATGATCAATAAGATCCTGTTGCAGTTGGTCATGTACTCGGGGATCCCTGATTTTTTGATGGTTGCTAACAAACTTTGAGAAGTCAAATGTTCCTTCACGGGAAACCACATTTGTAACATTAGCATCATTCTCATCATATGGTATGTCAAGACCATCGACATCACATTCATCTTCAATTATCATGTTGTGCATTATGATGCATGCTTTCATTATATCTCTGAGTGTTTCTTCATCCCAAAACCGAGCTGGCCCTCGCACGATGGCAAAGCGAGCCTGCAGTACTCCAAATGCACGTTCGACATCTTTTCTCTGTGCCTCTTGAATAGTAGCAAAATGTTTTGTCTTTGCACTCGGTGGGGCTTTTATTGTCTTCACAAATGTCGACCAGTTAGGATAAATCCCATCAGCTAGATAATAACCCAAGTTATATTTGTGTCCATTAATGGTATAGTTCACAGTTGTTGCCTGACCTTGAGCAAGTTTATCAAACAGAGGTGATCGATGTAGAACATTGATATCATTGTGCGAACCAGGTAACCCAAAAAAGGCATGCCATATCCACAAATCATTAGAAGCCACCGCCTCCAGTATGATCGTCGGCTCATGTACATGACCAGAGTACATACCTTGCCATGCAGTAGGACAATTCTTCCACTTCCAATGCATACAGTCTATACTACCTAGCATTCCAGGAAAGCCACATTGTTCACCAATATGAAGTAACCTAGCTATATCACTTTGATTGGGAGGTCTTAGAAATTCATCGCCAAACACTTCACAAACAGATTTCACAAATTTCCTTAGGCTCTCAATAGCAGTGCTCTCACCAATCCGCACATATTCATCAACAGTATCGGCTGGCACACCATAAGCTAGCTGTCTAAAGGCTGAAGTGATCTTCTGTAAGCAAGATAAACCAAGAATCCCCGCGGCATTTCGTTTCTGAACAAAGTAAGGATCTTTCTCTTCAACGGCTGCTTTGATACGATTAAATAGAGAGCGTCTCATCCGAAATCTTCATCGGAACATGTTCTCAGGATAGGTTGGATTTTCCGCAAAGTAATCTTGATATAATCTTTTGTGGCCATCTTCTCTATTCTTATTAATTGTCCTATGACCAACAACTGAACCACGATGCCCTGAAGATAGCTGAAGCAATCTCTTCTGATATTTGCCCATCATAAGAACTACTACGTCGTCAAATTCATCATCTACCTCATCTTCTTTGCGATTAGCCATACATCTTTTGCTTCGACATCATACATTTCAAGACAAAACAATAGAAGAGTATGTCAGAATACTATTCTAATTGGCGTTCCGAGCAAAGGTTGAAATACTTCATTTGTTGTTGTAGGAGATGGATGTATATACTGCATTATGATTGATTGATATGAGTGTGTCAATGCACTGCTTTACAAATTTCATTGGTAGAGTGCATATTAGTGTACTAGTGTTTCACATAGATTCGATAAGTTTTTTTTGTCAGATCCTAGTTTGATGCTTTAGAGATATTTAGATGGGAAAACTGCATTGTGAGGAGTTAGATATCTTTGTGGGATCACACTTGGTTTTATTTAACCAGATGTTGTTCAAATGCTTTAGGTTAACTGTTTACTGTCATGAATATGTACTTTGGTAGTTTGGCTTTATGGGATATTCTGTCTGATTATACAATTTTACAAGCTTCCTATATATATTCTTTGGATTTCTGACATGCTTTCAGACAATTTAATGCCCCATCTACTATGTTTTCACGTAAGATTAATCTGTACCTTGGGTAGTTACACCAGGTGCTGATCCACTTGCCATTCAATGAATTTATAATGACCATTCTAGCTGGGCAGGCAAATCTTAACACATGGGACAGGTAAAGAATAGACCTGTTGCCGTGTTGCGTCGGAGTTTTCAACAACAGAACTGTATTTCATATTTGCCAATTCTATGTTTCAAGTTTTGCTCTGAAGAACACTTGTTACAATTCTATGTTTCAACGCTTACCTGGCATTTATTTTCCCTACAACCAATCTATTGTTTTTCTTCTTGCACTTCAAAACATATGGAACGCAATTGTGTTTTTCACTTCTCATGCATTTTCAATCAGAATGCATGCATGACTACATTTCTTATCTCACGTTGACAATCAGAATGCATGCATGCACGCACGCCTGGCGCAGGAATTTCTCACCTGCTGTTCGGCGGCGGAAAAGAAGCGATTCAGAGCCGTCGCGCCGGCGGACGACGGAGCTGCAGCAGGCACGGAGCAGGGCGAATGCAGCGCCGAAGCACGCCGTCGCCGAGCGCGCTGCAGGGGCAGGGAGGTCCCAGCGGCCGACGGGCAAGGGCTTTTGGAGCACGCACGAACACCAGAGCGAGGAGCTTTTGCGCGCGGGTGGCCGAGCGCAAAATGGCGCGGAGGAGTGCTGGCTGTGGCGCCAAGAATTTTGCCACCAAAAATTAAAAGGTTGTTGAGTTTAGGGTTGTATTGTTGGAGTCAATAGTTATCTTGGGCCCTAATTCTTTTAGCTTAGGCCCTATTTTGAGGTATAGGACTCTATTCTAAGGCCTCACTTTTGGAGATGCTCTTAGAGTTTATAAAAGGGCAACAAAATTTGTGTGCATTGATATAACATACAGTACATATTTTCTATACAACATATCTCATTCTTTTTTAAGATAAACAACAATATATATCATTAGAACACCATTTCTCAATGCCTAGAAGGCTAGCTAAGTTTATAGACTGGGATCAATCTATATAACCTACAGGTGAGTTTAGTTCTAGACTTGCAACATACATAAAACCATTTGCTGAAAGTAGTACGCCGAATTTTTTTTTGTCTAATAACACCCCAACAGGGATCTTGTACAATTACAAAAGATTAGTAATTCAACCTGAAACTATGTCATGTAACCTAGCCTAAAGAAATCGTATAGCCTAAAGGAAAGAAATAGCTAGGTTAATGCCTTGCCAAAACAACACACGAATGAATAAGAACTCTACAACAAAGAAGAATGTGAGTTGCTGTCTCGGGCGAAATCTCAGAATAAATGCCGAGATCTCAGTCCCTACCATTGAGATTTGACCTTCTACGGCCGGAGAAGGCTGCCACACCGCCAGAGTTGGCCGGATTTTGCCCAGAGATGGCCGGTGATGGGGAGAGGAAAGCTTTAATGTCTCGGTTTTTATCTGATTGAATGAGTGAGTGAGAGAGTAAAGTGAGTAAGAGTGAATGATTGAGTCTGTCTTAAAGCAGGGCAAATGATTACATAAATAGACTAATTCCTTGGTACTATTACGCAACACAAGCTGTAGCCTAGTGGTGAGGTCTCAATCATTCCATTAGGACTCAGGAGGTCTTAGGTTCAAATCACAAGTTTGTCACTTTGTTTGCAATTTATTTCCATAGTTTTGAGTATGTGACAATTATGAATTTTTTTATACTCGTGAAGTATTCATAATGTTCTCATAAAATTTTTACATCTTGATGAAATCTAACGAATTCCCAAAAAATCTGAAGGTGGTACTTCATAGTTTTCGGATTTCGGAGCGCATGCTTACATCGTTTACAATTTTTAAATGAGTAACCAAAACAGGTTTAATTTTTTTGAAACTTTTACAAAAGAGTTCTGAGGTAATTGTTAAGCTCTCATTAAAATTTTATATCATGATCAAACTCGACAAAATTATAAAATACCGACATTGTTACTACCTCATTTATGCTCAATCTACTTTTTATTTTTTGAATATAACAGTTTAAGTTAAAATATTTTATAAAATTTTATGGATGATACTAAGCTTCTTAGGATGGTACCATAAAATTTTCATAGTACGAAAAGTACCTGATAGTGTTTCTACCAAAATTTAAAAAGGCTTAAAAAATGTCTTTTGGAGAAATTATCATGAAAGATCACTTCACCAAGGGTTCTTGACCTCATTCCAGTCAATTCCAAGCTCCAAAATGTCAATTCCGAATTATAGTGCCGAGATCTTAGCGAAATGGCCGAGTTCTCGCCAAGAAAAACGAGATTATTGTAGCATTTTCAATTTTTTTAATTTTCAAATCCAGCCGGTAGTCCTACAAACTGTCACAGTTCGGAAACCGAGATCTCGGCGAAATCTCGCGAAATTCCGGTGAGATTTTGAACCTTGCTTGGATCTCCCCATGAACAACTCGGTATGCTTTAGTTGCACTGCCACCAAGGGTTAACAATTTCGACGAAATTAAAACAAATTTCAGTCTTTTTGCTACCTCCGAACTTTTTTAAGGCCAAAATTTGAGTTCAAATTCAAATATTAAGATCAAGTTCAATTTTCAGTGCAAGTTTCATCTTATATTAAATATCTACCTCATCTTTACCGTTTTTATAACCTTTTTCTCATAAATCTAAACTTGCACCTAAATTCAAATTCAAATTTTAAATTTATTTGAGCGAAATCACCAAAGATTTCATCTTTGCACTACTCTCTGAAAAAAAGTGAATCGAAAAGGATAACCCTGCTCCCAACTAGCCGCTTGCAGGAGAAGTAGAGCTAATCTCTATTATATAAAGTAAGAGTTTCTTTCCGCGTTACTTCATCAAAATTATCCACATTTGCCATTGCTCTTTAATTACTCACCTTTGCCACTGCTCTTTAATTACCCACATTTGCCATTGTTAGTGCTCTTTGCAAATAAACTTTTTATCGTAAATTGAGTTTCAACCATTGTACATTCAGATTGAACAATATTATTCAGACAAGGTTAGTGCTTTTTGCAAATAAATTTTTATTACAAATTGAGTTTTCGTTGTAACGCACAGGCACATGACTAGTGAATGTTAAGAGAGGGATTGATTTGAAAGTTTGAATCCTTTGCTCATCTAAAGCTATTGCGTTTTCCATCGTCTGGGAGCACCACATCCCAAGTGATCCAAATTGCAGAAAGATCCCTTACAAAATCTAAAATTATATTTAGATCCTTTTACCGTCTCTTTTGAAAAAAAAACTCATGGTTTCGTAAAATCATGTATGGCTCTAAAAATTACATTTAGGTCTTTCTAAATCTTTTGCACGAGGTCCACGTTGTTTTGTGCATTCACGTATAGCTCTAGACCCATTTTGAAAGAAAAAAAAAAGCATTGCCGTTCTATAAGATTGCATCTAGACCCGAGCACAACCCTTTTGCAAAAAAACAAAAATATTCTCGAGGTTTGCCTGTCCTGGCGTAGCGTGCAGTTCCACTTAGTTGATCTTAAAGTGCCCAATGGGCTGTCTGCGTGACGATGACTAACTAAATATTCATATCGGTATCAATCGGGTAAAAAAAAACAAAACATAAGAGTACAAGAATAACGAGAGTTGCGATTCAAAGTTGGAATTCAATTCGCCGCCCCTTTCCAAGACCAAATCAACACATTTCACCAGCAAAACAAAAAGATCACATGAAAAGAAAGAAAGAAAAAAACACGTCAATGTCGCTCGTTAATTCGCGCACGCACGCACGCAACGGTGGTGCAAGGCTGCCAGAGATCAGATCATGTTGGAAAGCGCACGGCAGTTTTCACCCATCTTGACGAGCGACTGGTCGAAGCGCTTCATGGGGTTCTCCTCACCGACCTTCTTGAACTGCTCGTCGCAGCCCTGCATGTCCTGCGCCGCCATGCCCATCATGGCACGGATGGTGGCACTACAGTGAATCGGGCATGCACAAACGGTTCGAAACCGTTTTCAGAAGCGGTTTTATAACCGCTTGTAAGCAACCACGAGTGATACTCTGTCGGATATCACAAGCGATTCCCTGAACCGCTTCTGGTTGGACACTTTTACAAGCGATTGGTGTTACCAACCGCTTGTGGAGAGGCTCTCTCCAAAAGCGGTTGGTATTACGAACCGCTTGTGGAGAGGTGTCGACGTTTGTTACCGACAATAATGAAAAGGGGGCTACGTGCTGGACCCAAACTCGATGGTAGCACAAGAACACCCGATGTATACAGGTTCGGGCTCCCACGATGGAGATAATACCCTAGTCCTGTGCTCTGGAATTATATGTGACTAGCTATTGCTAATGAGATTGTCTCATGTATGTCTCCCCGCCCCTCCCTTTATATAGTAGAGGAAGGCGGTTTACAAAAAAGAGTCCCACTCGGATACGAGGTGGAGATTTGTATCTCTTTCCTTATCCGTCATACATGATAGCAGCTAGGATTACAATTGTATCCTCCCTAAGCAGGGTTGGTTTCTATCTTCGGGGTTTCCTTGCTGCGCATGGCGGCCTGCCTCCTGGGCAATACCCATCTTCATGTAGTCGGCTTGACCCATCCCTCTTGGGTGGTCCTCACGGCATGCCATGCAGATACCCGGGGCCCATATACTCCACAGTAGCCCCCGAGTGCTTTGTGATCGAGTTGCCGCCCTCCTGGTCGCAGTTCAACTGAGTCATGCTTCACGCCGAGTGCTTCCAGTTCTTGATGCAGCTTCTCGACTGGTTTTCCTTTCCAGACTGTTGTAGGCAAAGAGATCGTGAAGGACTCAATAGAGCTCCACGCGCTAAATTTTCCGAGTGGTACCCAGCCCAATTGTTGAAATATTGGCAGTCGGCTCATCTTGAGGCATACCGTATCCTCAACGATATGCAGAAGTCAAAACGCTTTTCCCGCTCAAGGCGAAATTCAGTGCCGCTCCTTTTATATTCATTCGTTGCTGATGTCGTCGTTGAAACGTTGGCCCACACGCGTCGCCTCCAAATTTAATAGCCCTGAAATCATGTGTGTGCAGAACTTAGGCCATGTAAAAACAATTCACTCGAATGTGATGTCCGACTGGTTTATATATAATTTTAGAGTTTTTTACTCTTTTTCCTTATTGATTTTGAATTCATCCGAGTGGTTTTGACTCTTTTTGTTTAAGCACTCTGCCCGACTAGTCTAGCCCCCGAGCGTCGGGAGTCGGCTCATGGCTCTTTTTCCCAGGCACGTGTTTTGGGCAACTAAAGTTCGCCGTTCATGGGGTCAGAGCTTCACAACTCGGAATCAACGCACTCGGATTCATTTGCAATCGTTAAGTAAAAGAAAAAATACAACTCAGAAAAAGATGTGCGCATGCGCACACTATTAGGTGTAGCCCCCGACTTACTGCTTAGTTGAGGATCAACTAAGTAGCAAGTCAAGAAAGCCAACAATTTTATTTATAATGACATAATTGAGTAAAAAACGACTTAGCTGCTTTATGCTCCATATATTGCTGACGATCGTGCCGTCCTTGCTCGGGGCGCAGCGTAGGCTCGTGGCCGTCGCGAAAGCGGCGCGCTTAGCGCGGCGTAGGCTCGTGGCGTCCAAGGCGGCGCTTCGAAGCGCGGCGTGGCTCGTGGCCGTCGCCGGCGGCGCTTCGGCGTGGCGTGGCTCGTGGCCGTGCTGGCGGCGCTTCGAAGGCCTGGCGTGGCTCGTGGCGTCTTGAAGGTGACGCCTTCGAAGCGCAGCGGTTCGCTAATGCGAACATCTCCTTTACCGTAGTCGACGGCTTCCGGGACATCTTCTTGATCAAGTTGGCGTCGCTGACTCCTTTCTGAAAAGCCACTATGACGACCGCATCCGAGATGTCCCAAATCGAATCCTTACCGTATCCGAATCGGAAAGTCAGCCCCCGGCTTACTACTCGTGAGTAGATGGCCGCGGCGCTCCCCGACCCGAACGGAAGTGTCGGGACCCGAATATGCAAATCCGGACCCTCTGTGTATACTGCACTAGTCCAGGATCACGTTAGTGCACACAGGCTCAACATTAGTGAATATCACAATCATACACAACGTAAATAGATAAAAGACATAATATATTAAATATTACCAGTTGAATGACCTTATGGTCAACTTACTTAACAATGCCTCATAAGGCTGAACAACGAATTGAACTGCAGCGGAATTGAAGACGTAGATAAACCTCTCAGTATACCACAGGCAACTGACAAGGCTCGCACCCTAAACATTAGTCCCTTCATGGTACTTCTTCAGCACTGATGTTTTTGTAAGCAAGGGTGAGTACACCAACACGTACTCAACAAGTTGTGCACAAAATGCAATTCTATCATAGCTATATGCTTGGCTTATTTCAAAGGTATGGCTAAGGTTTACTTGCAACTAAGCAGCATTTGTAAACAATACATTACATAGATTGAAAGCAAAACAAATATTAACAAGTAAGTAGGTTCAGCATTTCTCAAATGAACCAAGTTTCTCATCCTAAATCAAGATTCAACTTTCCATGACAACCTGCCATCCATCCCAAGTTTTATTTTGCAAAAGTCTAACCACCCTTAACTGTAATCCTCGAGCATTGCTCAATACCGTGAGCACGGCTATCCGAATAGATTGTACACTCTGCAGAGGTTATGCACTTTACCCACATGATACAACCATGCACCACACAGGCGAATGATCGTAACAAAGCCTTTACAATGCATCATCTTAACCCAGTACTACCCGCTAAGGTTTCAACACTGGTGGGACTGGTTACCACATCCAGGGCCCCCCTCTTGCGCCATGTGAGACACCCCGAGCGAGGACTGGTTACCACTACCCGGGTCTCACACCACCACGATAGTACTCAAGCTAAGACTTTGCAAATTAGTCACTAAGGCGCCCCATAAGCAGACATGTGGTTGCATGATAGACTCAGTCAAAGGTTTGCAAGGTTAAGTCCTTAATTGACCGAGGCAAGACTAACCAAATGTGATCTCAATATCCAAAACCAAATAAAAACCAAATACGACCGCCCAGTTGCCACTTCTGGCCCACCAGAAACAATCTTGCCACTTGCCCCAGTCTAAATCATTTTTCCCACCCCGGTTGATTACCAAGCACCACGTGCCATCAACAATTCAATATCGTTGCGTGACGTCCACTGCCACCACAACTCAATCTCATCGTGTGACCACACATGACACACAAATTCATATCATTGTTCCATATTCCATTAGTCAAAATTAATAACCAACATTTCATGTACATGTGATGACGTGGCATGGCTAAGCAAGTCTATTCCGTTCTAACCATCCATGTTGATTTCAGTATTAACCAACTTTAGTAACCAACCTAAGGTGACAATGAAGCATGGCATACAAATAACAAGGTAGGGTATAATTCAAAAAGGGTACATTAGCTAATCCCAAAGCTAAGTTGAAAACATTTATACGCATAAAATAACAAGTGATAAGGTAAATCAAAATAGCATGCAATCTAATTTATGGGTGCAACATGATCAAAGCACAACTTGCCTTGCTTAAGTTCCTGGTATTGCTCCGAAGATTGCTCTTGAATTGTTAATTCCTCCTTCGAAACCTCGCTCAACTCAACGTCTATGCGAATCGAGAAGAAATAGCAAATAAACACCAAATCCAAAGATCAAACAAAACTCAAAAATTCAAATAAAAGCCACCAATAGATAGATCTCAATTTTACAAATTTTTAGGAATTTGAATCACCTCAATCGGAGTTCATATGCAAAAGTTATAACATTTAGAAGTTTTGAAAATAAACTAAACTCTGGAATTAGAAATTCTAAATCTTTTCGAATTATTTTTATAAAGAAAATCCGGATTTTCCTGCCCGGCTTATCTGGACAAAACGTGGCGAAATCTAGACTGATGAACTCAATCTAATGGTTACGAGCAAATCTACTACGTGACTCAATATTAGTCGTCCGACCTAAATCCAAAATCCAACTGTTGATACTTAATCGGAGACGCTTACCGATTCCGAAGTGACGTGGACGAATTTCGTGCGCTTGAGTACGATCCGACGACTGGTGAAGTTCCCGATCAGCAATTAAGCGACGGCGGCTTGAATTCTTCGGAGACGAAGACGACGACCCCGGCGACAACTCAGCAGCGCGCGCTCGGAAATCTCCTAGCGGCGCCTGCTATCCTTCGCGAAATCCCACGACGACGTGACTCGCTGGAGCGCCTGAAAATTCCTGCTATCCTTCGCGAAATCCCACGACGACGTAACTCGCTCGAGCGCCTGGAAATTCTTCTTCTGTCGCTTGTTCCTCCTGGCGACGCTGCGACTTCGCGATTTCCCCGAGCGTTGGCGCGACTTGCTTGAGCGCTCTCGATTTCTTTTTCTTCTGCCGCTCGTTCGGTGCTCTTGGCGATGCCTGCGCCCTTTAAATACCCAGCCGAGTGTCCTTTTCCTGTTCGAACACGGCTTCCAAATTGATTTCGGCGGAAGGACTCCGATGCCTTGCCTAATTCGGCCACGCGCTGGTTTAATTGGACGAGACGTCCTTCTCCCGCCCAGACGGACTCAGAGTCCCTGACGATTTCGGCGCCAGCTCGAGAGTTTGGATCGGCTACGCCATCCACGTGCGCTCCTTCGGTGCTGTACTTTCCCTACGCGGCTACGCCTTCCATGCATGGCGCCTTCGGTCGAGACGGCCGAGTCCCAGCCAAGCACGTCGCATGGCTCACAGTCCGGATACGGAAGACTCGTTCGGTCACAACTCATCCTGGCCATTCATTGCACAACCAATGGCCACGTCAGTGCTTCAAGAAAAGGGGCCAACGGCCGTTCCGTTCGTGTACACGGCAACTGGCCTGAGCCCATCTCTCTTCACAAAGATCTTTCCAACTTTATTATTATTATTTTTAAATGAATAATCCAAATATATTTGATTTATTTGAGCCCCTTTAAACACCAAGAAAACTCCAAGAAACTTCTCAAAAAAAAATAAAATAAATATACTTTGAGACCTTATGAACTTAATTACAATATTTCTGACAAAACTTTATTTCAACATTATCTATTTATAAATAATTCTTGAACAAAAAGGCGATATAATTTAAATTAACATAATTCCAATAAATCTCTGAAAATCCGAATAAATCCAGAAAAATCACAAAAATCATAAATTGTAATAAAATAATATTTAATACACAAAAAGCCAAAAATTGGGATGTTACAGGAAGTCCGGATGAAGTATCAATGAAGTCTCTCCCAGATTGGATCTGGTCCGAATCCAAGAAAGCAAGCTTGTCGAGGTTGTTGGCGATGAGGTCGAGGTTCCCGAAGCGGAAAGCATGGCCGGGAGCGAAGGTGATGATGATTCCATTGATGGAGGCCATCGAGCTTGCCGAGATTGATCTTGACGCAGCCCCTACCTGGCGCGCCAACTGTCGACGTTTGTTGCCGACAATAATGAAAAGGGGGCTACGCGCTGGACTCAAACTCGATGGTAGCACAAGAACACCCGATGTATACAGGTTCGAGCTCCCACGATGGAGATAATACCCTAGTCCTGTGCTCTGGAATTATATGTGGCTAGCTATTGCTAATGAGATTGTCTCCTGTATGTCTCCCCGCCCCTCCCTTTATATAGCAGAGGAGGGCGGTTTACAAAAAAGAGTCCCACTCGGATACGAGGTGGAGATTTGTATCTCTTTCCTTATCCGTCATACATGATAGCAGCTAGGATTACAATTGTATCCTCCCTAAGCAGGGTTGGTTTCCATCTTCGGGGTTTCCTTGCTGCGCATGGCGGCCTGCCTCCTGGGCAATACCCATCTTCATGTAGTCGGCTTGGCCCATCCCTCTTGGGTGGTCCTCACGGCATGCCATGCAGATACCCGGGGCTCATATACTCCACAAGAGGCTCTCTCCACAAGCGGTTGTAGTTACCAACCGCTTGTGAAGAGGCCGACAACCTGATGTTTTGATTATATTCAATATAGAATATGTTTTCGAGAGGGTTTTGATATAGATTTTGACAATTAAAATAAATAGAACTACAGGAGTTTTTTGACACAATAATTAAATATATATTATTCATGCGTACTCATTCGAGATAATTACGGTGTTCATTTACGTAAAAATACGAACTTAATAGACTAAAAAATAAACAAGTTGATGAACACATGAAATAATAAGCCACTTTTATAAGTTTCAAAGAATAAAAGGCCAGGTGAATTTGAGCTCATTTGTTGCGTGCGTCGCTCTTTGTGCCCTTGGTCGACGTTGATGTCAGTTCACCTGTCCTTATTTCAGGACAAGGTCTCCAACCATTTGCGTGGAACTCGCCTTTGGTGGATACAATCTCGTCGACAATAAAGCCGATGAGTTGTTCTTGGATTCAGTAACTTGGTCTTGGCGGGATCACGCCTTGCTCATCGATGTTAGGTGACAAAGCGGGAAGTAAATAAATCTCGGGACATGTAATTAAAGTGTAATTAAGTACTAAGAAATTAACATGTTCACACTACCTCGGCGTTGGTTGTCGGCACATCGCCGTGGGTAATACTTTGCATATAGTGGCACACATAATAGCCACATAAGTTGTTTCCTTCCGTCATTGTAGAACCGCGATGAAATTTGAAAAGAAAACAATTATTATTGGGATGAAAAAGCATTACGACATATTAATATTCTTTAATACGTACTCGAGTGCTTATTTGTACATCAAATTCGTTCTCGAAATCTCCTTGTTGCTTCTTTCGGAACCTTGCGAATGCCCTGTGTGATGCATTATTATGAGTAGTAATTATTAGAGTTGGAATTAGCAAGGTATTTCAATATATATAATAAGGAAAACTATCGTATATATATGTGCTATATACCTGTTTAGGGTGTTAATGATATATTGATATTTTTCCACCGGAGTCCTTTTTGAGTCTTGAACAACGATCTGGCTGCTATCAAGCTTGATGACAAGAAGGATCCAGTGATACCTATTCATGCATTGCAACATATATGTAACTAGCTAGTAGTATTATCAATGCCTTGGAAAATATAAGAACGAGAGGTTGTATATATCGCATTCAAGTTGAAGGGCGTATATGTACGGTTTGTAGTCTTTGTCCCAAGAACGAGAGGTTGTATATATACGTCGGTAAATATGTGCTTTATGGATGGCTTCTTGTTAGGTCCCCGATGCTTGGATTGGTTGCTCGATGTACGGGGCTTGAAATACACAAACATATGTATAAACGTGTCAGAGTGTATTATATTAATGAATCGTGATTAATTAACATGTCCACGGGGATTATATTCTTCTGGCTATACCTCATCCTGGCCAGAACCAGTGTTACCACCAGACTCAGCGGCTCCAGCGTCAATGGATTCATCGGCTGCAGCCTCAACGGCCTCACCAGAACCAACGTTAGCCTCAGCGGCAGCAGCGTTAGCATCACCTTCGATGCTACCCAGCGCGATGGCGTTCAGCAAGAACTGTTCTCCCTCGTCGAAAGCAGGGTCACCACGTCCTGGTTGCGCCATCTATCCTAATTCCGAAAAAATGTTGACATAAACAACCATATTACATATTACAACACAAGCATGATATATATACAATTTCACATATACTTATACAAATATAATATTATTTGGACTTGAAAATATACTAACACATTTCACATGATATATATACAATTTGATATTTCAACTATACTTACACATTTCACATGATACATATACAATTGACAATTCACATATACTTATACATTTCACATATACTTACACATTTCACATGATACATATGCAATTGACAATTCACATATACTTATACATTTCACATATACTTACACATTTCACATGATACATATGCAATTGACAATTCACATATACTTATACATTTCACATATACTTACACATTTCACATATACTTATTAAGCAAATTTTACTGAGTCCTTATCTTCATCTGACCAGCCTCAATCTGGAATAAAGGATAGATTGTGATTACGTCCCAGGTCATAAATGTTTTCACAGATTCTACTTCACATCTCACTGAAAATGACTATTTTTTCTACTGAAATAAACTGAATCAAAGACAGTAAGTAGTAAAATGAAACACAAGACCCAGGCCAACAGCCACAATCGGCATAATACCACAAATTCAACCAACCCACCCCATAACCACTGATTATGATTACTTCATCTAAACCTTAACATCAAAACACAAGGATATCTTGTTTTGTTGTTAGCAACTCGCATATTCGGCTCTCACTTTCTGCATATCGATTTCAGGATGATTACATGCAGAAAGCTGGGAACCAATGCACAACACAACCAAAAGTATGTCCAGCAAGCTAATGGAAACTTCCCCCACCATTCTTCCCCCCTCCTGCCATCCCTGGCGCCCAGCCTTTCTTCCTCTCACTCCCTCCTTCTTCCTCACCTTGTGGGCATTTAGTCGAACACCTTGTGGGCAACAGAATAAAGAGGGAGGAGTAGAGCGCGCATGACTATACCTCCTCCTCCGTGGCTTGGTGGCCGAGGAGGCGGTGGCAGTGGTGAGGCGTCGGCGAGGTGGAGGAGGCGGCGGCTTGGTGGCCGAGGAGGCGGAGGTGGCCGAGGAGGGCGACGAGGCACCCCTGGGGTCGAGTGGCGCTGGGGTGGAGTGGCTCAGGATGGTTGGGTGGCGACGAGGCGACGGCGTCGACGAGGACGGCAATGACGAGGTCTCGGCGGAGGCGACGGCGGTGAGACACAGGAGATCCGAGCCAGCGGGGACTTAGAAATTTTGTGGTATGAGAGCGGGACTTAGAAAATTTGGTCTCTTTCGCACTTATACTGAACTCACTTCTACAAGCGGTTGCTAGTAAAAACCGCTTGTGGAAGGACTTCTACAAGCGGTTGGTATTACACACCGCTTGTAAAATATCTCTACAAGCGGTTTTTAGAACCAACCGCTTGTAGAGGGGGGACTTCTACAAGCGGTTGGTATTATACACCGCTTGTAAAATATCTCTACAAGCGGTTTTTAGAACCAACCGCTTGTAGAGGGAGGACTTCTACAAGCGGTTCATATTACCAACCACTTGTAGAGCGCAAGCTACAAGCGGCTATTAATACCAACTGCTTGTAGAAGTGCTGCCCGGGTAATATTCAAAATAATATGGTGCCCATATCGTTTGATAAGATCTCTTCCTCCCCCCTAGCTAGCGCGTGGCGTTTGAGTGTGCGGGCTCGTCCACCCCGGTTCGAACCCCGCTCGCGCCCCCTTGCCATTCTTTTTTTACTGTACAGCTTTCTACAAGCGATTGTTAGTACCAACCGCTTGTAAAATTAATGTCAGAATTTTTAAACAAGCTTTTAGAACTTTAGTTTCATTCCATAATTTTAAAAAAAATCTCTTAGCACTTCAGTTTCATTTCAGAATTTTTTAAAAATGCTTTTAGCACTTTAGTTTCATTCCAGAATTTTTAAAAAATGCTTTTAGCACTTCACTTTCATTTCACAATTTTTTAAAAAAGCTTTTAGCACGTTAGTTTCATTCGAATTTTGGCACTTTACATTCATTCCAAATAAACACTTCATACAAGAGAAGACCCGTGTTACATATACATAGTTCATACTGAAGAGTGGTACATCTTAAGTACTAACGTACTTTGTCTTTACAAGTGTTCCTTCATTATGATCGCGACGTATGAAAAGAGTATCCACATCTGTGTCATTGAGGAGGCTTATGTCGACATCCACAGCGAAAGGAGGGATCTCGTAGAACTGACTATACTCTTCCTCGTCTGTGACGTTCTCAACTCCAACAATCCTTCGTTTGCCTTAGAGAACCACGTGTCGCTTTGGCTTAGTACTACAATCTTTCTGCTTGTCCTTCTGCTTCTTAGGTTTGCTTGACATGTCCATTACGTAGAAGACCTGTCTCACATCGTTCGCGAGGACGAACGGTTCGCGCCTATAGCCGACTTGCGTGAGGTCCACGATTGTCATACCGTATTTGTCGACCTTCACGCCGCTTGAAGTCAGTTTGACCCATTAGCACTTAAATAGAGGGACCTTCAAAGGTCCATAGTCAAGCTTCCATATATCTTCTATGAAACCATAATATGTATTCACCTTGCTTTTGTTGTCTTCGGCATCTATACGGACACCGCTATTCTGGTTGGTGCTCTTGTTATCCTGGGATCTAGTGTAGAATGTGTAACCATTTATCTCGTACCCCTTGAATGTCACGATTTCACTAGATGGTCCCCGAGCCAAGTGTTGCAACTGTTCATTGTTTGACCCTTTCAAAAGGATGTACTTTTGTAACAAAGCGCCGAAAGAATCCATGTGCTTTAGTGTTATCCAATCCTCAGACCTCCCCGGGAAATCGCGGCGTAGAATACTCTTGTGCTCAAGGACATATGGGGCCACTACGGTTGATTGTTTCAAAACCATGAAATGTGCTTGCTTAAATGTAAGAAGATAATTGCATGCAATTACTTTCCTTCCTAGTGTCCCTTTTCCCCGTAGCCTCCCCTCATGGCGTGATATAGGGACGCCGATCGGGTTTAGATCATTAATGTAATCCACACAAAACTCAATCACCTCCTCTGTCCCATAACCCTCGGCAATGCATCCTTCCGGACGAGAACGGTTACAAACATACTTCTTTAGCACACTTATGTACCTCTCGAAAGGGAACATGTTGTGTAGATACACCGGTCCGAGAATACCTATCTCTTTGACAAGGTGAATAGTGAGATGAACCATAATATCAAAGAATGTAGGAGGAAAAATCATCTCAAGACTAACCACACTTTGTACCACGTCATCCTGCAGCTTACTTAGTTTATCTGGGTCGATGACCTTCTGCGAAACCGCGTTGAAAAAAGAACATAGCTTTGTGATTGTCCCCGTACCCACTCGGGCCAGTATGCCTCTCACGTACCAGGAGCAAGCGTGTCATTAACACAAGACAGTCGTGGGATTTCATGTGTACGATTTTATTCTCTTCGTGTTTATGAGTCTCTTTACATTCGAGGAGTATCCGGAAGGACCTTCACACTGCTCAGAACTCGATCATGCTTTTTTCTCTTCTTTGCTTAGAGTGTAGCTCGCAGGATGTAGGTAATGTTGTCCTTTCCCTCTTTTTCGGGATGTAGGTCGTTCCTCGGCCCAAGAGTTTAAGGTCATTACGAGCTTGCAGTGTATCCTTCGATTTTCGTACATATCTATGTAGCCTAGCGAGTTCAAGCAGACATTCTTCGTGATGTGCATGAAGTCAAGTGAGTGACGAACCTCCATGACTTCCCAATAAGGCAAGTCCCAAAATATTGACTTCTTCTTCCACATGGGTGCCGACCATCCTCATTTCGCACATGTTTGCTTCCGGACCCTTTCCAAATACTACTTTCAAATCCTTTACCATAGCAAACACACGTGTCCCACTACGATCGAGGCCTTGCACGAAGGTCCAGTTGCCGTTAAATTTCCGCCTTTCTTCATAACGGGTGACTCAGACGAAGAAACCTACGGTGACCCATATACACAATCTTCCGAGAGTTTTTCGGTACATGCCGTCCGTTTCATCTAAGCCTCGGATGCGAGCTCTATATCCTTTGTGATTAAGGCCGAGACGAGTTCTGAGAGCGAGCGATCATTGATTGTTACAAATAACAATGCACGAGGGTGAAATACTCCTTTGTACTCATCCCATACCCTTGCACCATCGTCCCATAACGTCACAAGATCTTCAACCAATGGTTTCGGTGAACATCGATGTCATTTCCAGGTTGCTTGGGGCCTTGGATCAACAACGACATTATGATGTACTTTCGCTTCATGCACAGCCATGGAGGAATGTTATAGATACATAGTGTAACAGGTCAGGTGCTATGGCTGCTGCTCAATTCTCCGAAAGGATTCATCCCATCAGTACTCAACCCAAACCTTATATTTCTCACCTCATCTGCGAAGTCTGGGTACGTCCGGTCAACTTTCCTCCACTGTGAACCATCTGTAGGGTGTCCAAGCATCCCGTCGTCCTTACGCTCTTCTTTGTGCCAACGCATCATCTGGGCATGCGCTTTGTTAGCAAACATACGTTTCAATCGGGGGATCACAGGGAAATACCACAACACTTTAGCTGCAGGTCTCTTCTTCTTACGCTCCCCATCTATTTCACCTGGATCGTCACGCTTCACCTTATACCATGATTCTTTGCACACTGGACACACATCCAAATCGGCATACTCATTACGATACAGGACACAATCATTAGGACATGCGTGTATCTTCTGTATTTTCAATCCCAAAGGACAGACGACTTGCTTGGCTTCATATGTAGATTCGGGCGAGTGTTATCTTCGAAGCAACTTCTTTACGAGTGATAACAACTCATTGAATCCCTTATCGACACACCATTTGTAGTCTTCCATTGCATGAGTTCCGATTAGTGGTGCGCACTTTGTGTGGCCTTGCCTACGCTTTGGGTACAAAGGAGTTCTGTGGTCCTCTAACATGCGCTGGAACTTCTCGAGCTGTCTTTCATCTGTGTAGTCCCCTCTCGAATCCATGACATCTGGTCTAGCTCATCATCACCAAAGTCACCAAGTGTTTCTTCCACGAACGAAGTGATGCCATCTCTGGTAGTGCTCCTTCTCGTTCTTGCAATCTACACACGGACAACTTATGAAGTCAGCTCGAGGCAAGAATGCAACGGCCATGTCGAGAAAAGCTGCACGCCATCAATGAACTCTCTCGAGCGACGGTCGCATTGTACATCCATTGCGGTTCATCTACACCAAGTTATAATTTCATTAAAATTATAACAAATTTAGATTAAAAATTATAACCTAACTTATAGTTACATTTAAAAATCTAAAGCTCACAACCACTTAAACCCAACAAAAAAACCTCCACCTACATCGTCATCCAATTAAAGACATACCTTTCTAATTATTTTGTATCCCTTCCTACCTTTGTAATTATTTTTTATCCTTCTACATGTTTTTCTTTTTTATTTCATACACCAATAATTACTTCCTTGCAATATTGTGATATTTAAGATTCTAAAGCTAACAACCACCTAGATCTAAAGCTTCCAATCACCTTTACCTTGTGTAATGTCATATTTTGAACTAGATCTCCACCCTACATTTTCATACAACAACAAAAACAAGCATAGAAAACTAATTTTTTATTATGGTGATCTTGCTTAAAAAGTTCAAAATTTCTTCACATCCATTGAAAAAAATAGCAATCTCTAGGTGAGAAGGATGTTCACATGATGTTACTAACCTTGAAACACTTAATTTGGAGTTAATCACCCCAAGATTGTAGTAGTGTGGTGGCGTCCTTGAACTTGGATGGTATGGCATGCCATGAGGTTGTCCTCAACGTCTGGTATAAGTATCAGCCATGAGGTCCAAATACGTGTAACATCCCTAAAAGTACGATAATATAAAAATAAATATTTTAAATTTGAAAATATTTATTTCTGAGTTTCTTGGCAATATTGGTTCTTATTTGAATTTCTCGAGATTTATAGTTGCTTTGAAAATTAAATAAAGAGAATTAGTAAATGGATAATGGTAAAAAGGCAAAATGTTAAAAGTAAAAAGTTGGAAAAATTGCTTTGGAACCCTAGGCATGCAGGTGAATGAATCCAACTGCCAAATAATATTTTATGCACAGGAAAAACAAATAAATGGATTGAATGATCACATTGTTGACTAAAAACAGTGAAGATCAAAAATAATGAAAATCATTCAAACATTATCTAAATCTAAGAAAATTACCATAACACCCTCAGAGCCAAATATACCTCTGGTAAAAAAAAAATTCTAGGAATTGATCATGTCATTAATGTCATATAAAAATTTAAGAACAGAGGCATTGAAAACATGGAAATTTGCAATGTCAGAATTTTAATAAAATAATGGAAGCATATTTTGAGCTGCAAATTTTACACAAGCGTTATTACCTAAAATTATGGTGAAAAACAATATTTCAAAAATAATAGACTTCATTTACTCCCAAAGGAAAATCAAGATCCGAAACTAGAAATTAGGGCAGTCACTGTTGTCAGAATTTTTATTAATTAACCGCGAATTGTTTTAGTCCCAAATTTGTACAGGATACCCACAACTCCCAGTAGACTCTAGTCAAAAGATTCACAATTTTGTCACTTGATTAGAAGCCAATTCAATGCTCAGCAGTGCTCTGTCCTGGATCTTATCTCACCTTCTGTCACTGCCATGTGGGTCCTGCTCGGCAGTCTCCTCTCTCCTCCCTCTCTCTTCCAGGTGAGACACCGAAGCAGTTCGCTCGAACTTTCTCCCGGTCAAGCCTCGCCCCTGTTCGTCTGTGCCACGTTTGTCCTTCCTCTCACGTCCGAGTTATTCCCTCTTTGTCGCAGTAAGCCTTCCCCATTCCTTTAGCCAACGCTGAACCGAGCGCAAAGCCAGGAGTTTTTCCCCCTTCCACCATTGCCGCAAGAACCAAAAGGGCAGAAAGCAACCAAGCAATCCGGCGAGCCACCTTCAAATCCTTTGCAACCGGAGCACCCCCGAGCATCCCTGAGCTTCACCATGCCACCAATTTCGGCTTCCCTCGCGTGCAGCACCGTCGCCCCCACACTTCATCTTCCCCGGTTCAGGCGCACGGTGGCGGCCCAGCCCAGCGCTTCTCCGAACGAATCGACCGCCAAAATGGTACGCCCTGACCCCAGTGATACTCCCAATGTTGCCCATTCGAACCGGGACTCACCCATTCGTCTTCTCCGGCGAGCTCCTTCCATTGCCGCCGCCCCTCTCGCCGGCGAGCTGCTTCCGGCCATCCCCGGAGGTGATGGACTCCACCAATGGGTGCGCATCACCGAGCTGGTGCTCGCGGTGCCCTCAGCCGGCCGATTCCGTCGTCCCTCCGTCGCCGGCGAGCTGCCCTAGCCGTCTCCTCTGTTTCCTCTCACCGACACGCGGGCCCCGCAGGTCAGTGCCTGTTAGCTGAGCTCGGTGCACTGTAGCGAATGCGTTTTCCAGTGGTGAAGGCGTAATTCCATTTTCCAGTGAGTTATTTAAATCGGCCCAAAATGCAAACGCTTGTATCTTGTGCATTTCAAATCCCATTTGAGTGAAATAAATTTCTATATTCATATTAAATCATGTGCTTCGATAATGTGCAAAAATATTTTGAAAAACGGTGCTGGAAGAATTTGAAATTCAAATTTGAACAAAAGGGCTAAATATATGCTATATATTAAAATGTTGTAGATGAACTCAAAATTGAATGAAACCAATTTTATTGGAGTCCTTATGTTACCAGGAGTTCAAATATATATATAAATACTTATATTTTACTTTTATTTGAATCATGTTACATTAAGGGTTATTGTCAATTGAATAAATAGTCAAAAATGAATAATTGTGCAAAAGGAATTCTAAAAATAAATAAGGTTTATATGTGAGCACCTAGATGTCAGCAGGCTACCTTAATAGGTTGAAATGATTAAGAAATGAATTTGATTCAGATTTGTTCATGAATAATAATGGTTTAATACATATATACATGCATATATATGTACATAGGTTAAACAGACAGTAGCAATATGAGTATACACGTGAAGAGTGCATAAAAACTGTACAAAGATGTGAATAGGTATTAGAATGAGTAATTTAACACTATAGAAATGTTCTTAAGGGAATATCAGATATGCATGAGTTTAAATTACATTAAAAACATAAGCCTTGTGTATATATAAGTATGGGTGAATGTATATACTCAGTAAAGAGCAAGACATGAAAATAAACTAGATTTTAAATATCTAATAGAATCCAACTAATCGATTCAACAAGAACCATCATAATAAGGTCATGATTAACACTTAACCAAATAATGGAAATTATAACACTAATATAATCTGAACAGTTATATCCTAAGCAAACGAAGCTCAAGTTTGATAAAACTAAATCCTATAACCTTAGGAAATAATATCTTTACTGATTATGCAAGAATATATTGTAATTGTGTACATTTGGACTAAGTATGTATTAGGCCCTAATGAGCATTCATATGAAAAACATCTCGGATAAAAGTAAAATATCACAGAAACTACTTTAAAACATTCTTAAGATTATACCCTACTTATTCGGAAAAATGAGTCAATTATCATGTATAATGTAGTCGCAAATTAAGATTTAATACGACCCAAATAGTGTTACGCGATTAGTCTCTCGAAGTCTTTTCGATGACTCATAGAATAGCTCGTCTAAATGAGAATTTTATGAAGGATAGTGTAGAAATGATATTCAGGACATGTACCTCAATGTTCTAGGAAAAGATTATATTTGCAGCTTGTGGATCATATAGTTTCTGCTTGTGCAAAACCCTTAAAAGATAACGGTTTCCGTACCTCTTTTGGCCGATTTCTTATATCGTAAACTGAAATGTCATATAAGCCTTTTTAACAATGAACATAGTGTCTCATCCAAACACAAAAATTTATGAAATCAGCCTAGAAATGTTGTTTAAAGTTTATGCTACTTTATTATGAAGAAATAACCATATTTCATCATGTTTTGCTTATGAATCCTAATAACCAAATAACCTTGAGTTTTATGTTTTCCGAACTTTATAATGAATCAGAAGTAATGAAGAAGTCTTTGATTAAGTTATTTGTATCACCGTAACCTTCTTAAATATCATGTAAATTAGTCCAAGAGCCTAAATCAAGAAATCTAACTTGCGTAAAGCTAATTCAGAGCTAAATCAATTAAAGATAAAGAACTAATCATTTATAATATAATATGATCGTTTAAGTCTTTTCATTAGCTCGCAGCGACTCATCCAAATCTGAATTTAGTAAAGAATAACTTAGAAATGATCTTTAAGTTATAATCTGCGATAATCTAAGAAAATATTCTTATTTTACCTTGTTTGAATCAATCCTAATAAAGCAAAACCCTTGGGTAATAAGGTTAATGAAATGTATTATGCGTAGTAAATCAATGAAACCTTGCAACTAATGATTAATTCTATTAATCCAAACAATCTTTGCATCTTGAATTCAGTAAAATAAGATTAATAAATTCATAAAAGAGCAATCCTCGCTTTCTTGTGAAGAGTTTATTTGTCTTTCTATTAATTTTCTTTTGCCCTTATTGAAGTTAGTATTTTGTCAGTATTTTCCGCTGATTGACGTGTAGAACCCGACGTCTCTATCTCCGCTGCCGCCGTAAATCGACTTCACTCCTCGACTTCACCGTAATCGATAATTAAGCAAGGCAAGCATCCTTTGACCATATTGATCCCATTATTTTATATTCCCTTTGTGCATCAAATTGTTTTATGCATGCGATTACTTTATGTAAATTGCTATCTTGTGGATTGGTAGTTATACTGTTGTCTTGTGAATCTCCTTGATGCTTTATGAACATGTGAACCTTGATAACCTTAGATTAAGGTTAGGCGTTACTTAATGTCATCATGGGTATATCGCTCATATTATTCGTGCTTAGCCATGCTTTAGAATCAATGATATACATGATCAAAGCAACATTTGTTTCTCAAAACCTTGGAAATGGCTTTGTTGGTTGTGGGTACTTTGATTAAAACCCAAAAGAAAGCTATGCTTTGATGCGGCGATTATTGGCAATAGCCGGTGTGCAATAAGGAAATGCACGTAGTGTAGGGTGAAGTGTCGCCGTGTCACAACTAAGGACCGAACATCGTGTAGCTTGATCCGAGAAAATCCGTACAAACCACGAGGGTGAGTATGGGTTAGCCATAGCCTATTAACTTATTTGGACATGGCTTTGCTCATTGGTAGGCGGAGCTTGCGAGGCATTCCGTTATGGATTTGCTTGTTAGGGGCGCCATGCGATTCAGATGGGTAAATGCATAACGGCGGTAACGGTACGCCTTGCCATGGACAGAGACGTTGTGTTGGTGTATCGAAAGTGGATCCACGGCTTGGGTGAGTGTCTCTGTTTTGTGGCGAGGTTAACGCCCGGTGGTGTAAAGTCATGTCGGGTAATGAACAGTGTGTATGATCGCTGGCGAGCACACATCTATTGGAGGCGTGTGTCGAAATGTTCTCGCAAAAAGGTGGATCATTCCTTGTGGGTAAAGTTGTACACCTCTGCAGAGTTTAAATCTAATTGATTAGCCGTACCCGCGGTCATGGGTGTCTTGGTGAACTCTGCGCGAGTTAAATGTTTTATTATTTTCAAAAGGGTTGGTTTCATTTGTTTTGGCAACTGTGTTTTATGTCAAAGGGCTGACATTGTTGGATTTCAGGAATTCATGATTCGCCGCTCACGTCATGGAGGACTGTGAGTGTTATTATGCTTTACTTATTTGTTATCAATCAAATGCTCTTATAAATTCCGTTTGCAAATAACTTGTTTTACAATTCAATTTCGCTTTATGCAAATTAACTGTAGTAGCCTTTCCTTTGAAATGGCCTGCATATATGATAGGTTTTGCTCAAGTCTTGCTGAGTACGCAACGTACTCACCCTTGCCTAATTATATTGTAGGTGGTTTAGAAAGCGAAGTTTCGAAGTTGTTCATCGCAGGTTGCGGGATTTTCTTCGTCTTGTTCTATCTGAAGTTTATGCAGTCGGTTACTGCTCGGGATTGAATGGGTACACTACAAGGCAATTGCTTCTTTTGCTGCCATATTTCTCTGAGTTGTAATATTTATTTGTATAATCGTTTCCGCTTAATTAATTAATGTATGGTTGTGATTTCCAATTGTTGTAAACATGTGAGTGCTAGCTATCGATCCAGGAATAGCACAAGAATCACATGGAGGTTCTGTTAAATCGTAACGGGTCTCACAGAGTTGGTATCAGAGCTATACTGACCGTAGGATAAATCTTAGATAGAATGGTCGCTAGCATTGGAACAAGCAAATTCAAAATCTTATTTGCAAAAGCTACTATAGTTGCAAAATGTAGGCTTTGCTATTCTTTTCCTCTTCTTAAGATTCTATTCTTACCCTGCATTCATTTTGATTTGTAAACAAATTCCCCTTATCTCAAAAAAGAAATTGTCGCTGGTGGTCAACTTCGCTGTTGCTTCTGAAGACATTCGAGACATGTCACTGTCATTCCTCATGCCAACCGAAGGAAACTGCAATGTATGCGCCAACATCTCAAGGAAGTCATACAACGCTTCGTTAACCTCGACAAAACAGAAGCACCACTTGAAGATCCTACTTCGAGAAAAGACAGCATCACACAACTGCAAAAGGGCAGATGATTAGAATGCATTAGGATCTACCTTAAGATGAGAACCCATACGCGTAGCATATTATTCTGCTCTAGTTATATAGAGCAATGTATGTTGGTGTCATGTTATGCTACTTGAAATTTGGTTTCTGTTCTGAATTGCCAGGACCAATTTATAAGTGGGAACTTAACCTCTAAGGTTGAAGTTTCACAATAAATTGTCCTCATGTATGAATATGGAAAACTTAACCCATAGAATAAATAAGAAATCATGAAATAGCTCCTCTCATCTTTTTATAAAGCATATACAAACTTATCCCTACTTTCTGCATAACTTTTCATATGTGTAACCATTATGGACATTAACCATTCACGAAATTAAACCTCATCAAGATTTGCAATATAATCTCTATTACTACTCTTAGCTTTGCTTGAGATCACACCATTCATGTATAAATGAAGTTAAGATCTTACCACATTAGTAACACTAAACTACTTATTTGCTTTAGGCTAGTTAAAAACTTAACGCTCCAAGAATAACGATTGACCATGAAAATGAGTTGGAACAAAAAATTAGATGCTGTAGAATGGGAACTAGAAAAATTGGGAACCTTACTTTCCTAAAAAGAAATATAAGCATCAGTTATACATACTCTTTTCCCCATCTATAGAATTTAATCTTCTTATATGTATACTCATTCTTCACTCCTAAGTTATTCCTCTTAGTAATATTTCTTTCACTGTCTTTCTGCAACATGAAAACTACCAACAAACTTGTTGAAAATAATTTAAGCAACAAGTTAGCAACATCGTGAAGTTTGCATCAACAACTTCAAGAAGATGGAGGTAGTGAAGTGTCTCAACCTCTTCAGCTCCATAGAAGCTTGGTATTACTAACCCGACAAGTGGTGCAAGGATTAAAAGAAACTCATCGTCAAATAGTCTATTTTGAAGAACGATATTATTTAAATTATACGCTATGCCAGTTATATAGTAAAGCCTTTATACATAAATACATATGGCCAGTACAAATTAGAACCATAGATACCACCCATGTACTAAGTTGAATATGTATACATATATATGTGTAGTATTTCTGTGTTGTTGAAACTCTGTTGTCAATCTTTTCTATTGCTTTCGGGTTGCTCTCGTGAATGTTGAACCACTAGGTTGAAATTTACGATGCGTTAACCCTGCTTAATAAGAAAATTTTAATTGAAAAGATTTTAAAGAACGAAATGTTGCCGTAAAACCTAATAGAATTTCCTCTAAGTAACTTTACTCTAATGAATAATATCGCAGGATACCCGTGACACAATTCATTAATACAACCACTGAAAGTAACAAGTAATAAAATTTTTAGTCTTTATAACTAACCTTCGGTTCACACCCAAATAATCTTGGTTAAAATGCATCCTTTCATTCACTCCAAGTATTCTAACATACTCTGTATCTCTCCTTAAATTAACTTATTCTTGCTGATGGTTCTCGGTATAAATTGATAACACTTCTCGCCTATTATGAGAAACCTAATCAAGAAAAATAAATACCAAAATCTGCATCTATGGCGCAAATGTTCGCCATAATCGAACAAGATCACCATATATCTACTTACTTCTCCGCAACAGCAAACAACCAACTCTTTGCGTCTTGATCAAAGCCAAACATTAACGCTACATTAGTTGCTCGTTTGCTGCCCTTGTCTTTTTCGTCGTAACAGAAGTTACTTTTGTTAACACTGCCATATTGTCCCATGGATTAAAATCAACCAAGGCAAGCTGATCACTGACATAACACTTTTTCCATGCCAAAATTTATGTGATAGTCCTTTCTTTGGCCGATCACTGTCACGGCTATAGCTGCCAGAGTCATCAAATTCATTCCTCTGCAAACTCTGTTATTCAGCCATTAAGCTTCCCCTGTCCTTTAGTCAATCGAACAGTGAAAATAGCACTTGTTGCACAGACTGCTACAACTTGACCACCCATGCTCACATCCGTTCACATTCTGTAGAAGCATTTTCACTCCTTTTTAAATATCTGACCAGAATTCTCTTAGTTTACCCTGCTCCTTCCCTAAAAGCAGCACAAACTGTCACCCATTTACACCTTGATGCCACCATCCTTATCTCTTGCAAATACCAGTGCCCAGATCGATGCCTCCTAGGTCCAATGGTTGCTAATGTATTTCAACGTTAGCAAGAGAAATTCCGAGCATTAGTTCCTAAAGATTCGGCAAATAGAAGAAAAAGACTAGCCGTTCAGAAGATGTCGCTTAAAGAATATCCTAAGAAGAACAATCTTCTTTCATAGCCATAATCATCGGCCAACATAATGGTTCAGTGATTGACTCTAGAAAGATTATAACCATTCGCTGAACCTTCCCAACCAACCATCACATAGGTGAAGCACATGAGAAAATGAAAAGTACACAATTTCCTTTGTGTAGGCGAAAATCTCGCTCAGCCAACCATTGCTTTTATTTTGATCTCAAATATTTTAATGCTTTTCTTGCCTTGCATCCTCGCAGAAATCCTTCTCTGTGAATCTGCATACGGAGTAAACAATTAGTGTCAGATGAATTGAAATTAGTTGCTGTCCTAGCCTATTTTTCCTTTAAAAATAGCTTGTCGTTTTCGCGTGATGATTCTTTCCGAACTCTGTCATGCCGCATGTTCGTTTTCAAAAACGAATATCCTATTTTTGCGAACCTTCATCAAACTTTGAAAAAAAAATAAAAAAAATGACCATATCTCATAGAAGATTCGGATAAGATTATAACTTCAGGAATTGGAGAAATAAAATCCAAAACAGTTTATGCAAGAAATCAGTTAATGAAATGACACTTGAACAAATACACTTGTCCTAAAAAGAATTCTGCTCAACACCATTTTGAATTCCGATCATCAGTCGTCATTCCTCCAACAACGCCAATGGATATCTGGCTGTACTTAGATCTAGAAAGCCAAAGATTTCTTGTTTTTGTTATGGTAAATGTGGGCATTATGCCAACAGTTGCCTAAAGAAGAAGCAAACTCCATTTCATTCTTAACCCTTGGAAGCTATGTAACAACCTTATGATTGAACTCAAGAATCTGAAGACCAATAATTCTTTAGATATTCATCCAGTCCAACTCAAAATATCAATCCTAATTGTCCGCAACACCTATTCGCAAAAGGAATTTATAATCTATTTGATGCAGTGCTAGGAATGATACTAATGTATTTGAATCCTACCAGAATTTAAATTTAATTCTGAGGTTAACTCCTCAATTCTAGTCACTTCCTAATCGTTTAATTTATAACGTTAGCAAACAACCTTTCTATTATTTTGAATAGAACGAACAACGTCAGCTGCATCAACCGAGAAAAGATTGGACGTCTTGCCAATACCTGTCCAAGAATAGTCCTACTTCACCTTGTCAAGGAAGAAATCAGTAATTCCCAAGCTGTCGTGAAGACATAGGAAACATCAAGTACCTAGACTAATCCTGCCTCGACGATAGGCTCTGAAAGTAAACATTTTTCTCAGGCGATTGCACCCGACACTTGATGTGGTAATGAGTACATCCCTTGTGTATTCAATTTCATAATTATTATTTTTGATTTTGTACATCCTATTCCTTCGTTGTTGCCAAACTCAAAAGAAAATCAAAACTCTCTATCTTCTAAAGTGTTCATATAAACTAAATCATCAGGATCACCTTATAATCCTCTTACCTCAATTCAATCCTCGAACCATTTTTACACTGTTGCTAATCTAAAGTTAGTTTAGAATAACAATTATTCTTAACTAATCTTGTCAATTATTGTTACGCTATACAGATTAGCTATTGTATTCAAATACCCATTTCGATGAGAACGTCTGATTCTTCTTAAAAGAGTCTAATGACAGTACAGCCTGTCGTTCACCTCAAAAATTCTAAATAAACCGCATGCTACTCTTTCAATTAGATTATCCTTATTAACGATTCTAGTGATTTAATTAAAAGAGATTTGTAGAAAGTACTGGTATCTCTCGTCTACTTACCTAAAACTCGAATAGAATTCTTCTCTATTTCTTCGCACGTCAGCTTGGAATTGCAAGACGAAGATCCAGTGAAGCAATTGCAATAAAGACGAAGTGTTAACAAGAACGACAAAGTCACCTCCGATAAAGAATTCCCAAATCTATCTCATCTTCGAGAATTACAAGGTTCACGGTATTCACTGTTTCCATATCCGTGGTAACCTAGCGCTACAATATATTAGGTCATATCGTATCGTTGAGAAGCTAGGAGAAAAGGCACATAAATTAGAGTTGCCCTCTCAGCTATCCAGTGTTCGTAATGTCTCCTATGTATCGCAATTAAGGAAATATTTTCATCTTCCTTCTGAGCTCACCCAGCTATAGAAAATCGATCAGCGACCTGACTTAACTTATCGGAAGCATCCAACTAGAATCTTAAAAGAAGTCAACGCCACGCCGTAATAAATCCCCAAGGTGAACAAGATTCAATGAAGCAATCATTTCGAAGAAAAAGCAACTTGAAAACAAGAAGACCGACTCAACGAGGAATTTTCGACTCTGTTAGAAATAATTTTCTAAGACCGCCAAATCTCGGTCGAGATTTTGTAAGGGGTAGATCTCGTAACATCCCTAAAAGTACGATAATATAAAAATAAATATTTTAAATTTGAAAATATTTATTTCTGAGTTTCTTGGCAATATTGGTTCTTATTTGAATTTCTCGAGATTTATAGTTGCTTTGAAAATTAAATAAAGAGAATTAGTAAATGGATAATGGTAAAAGGCAAAATGTTAAAAGTAAAAAGTTGGAAAAATTGCTTTGGAACCCTAGGCATGCAGGTGAATGAATCCAACTGCCAAATAATATTTTATGCACAGGAAAAACAAATAAATGGATTGAATGATCACATTGTTGACTAAAAACAGTGAAGATCAAAAATAATGAAAATCATTCAAACATTATCTAAATCTAAGAAAATTACCATAACACCCTCAGAGCCAAATATACCTCTGGTAAAAAAAAATTCTAGGAATTGATCATGTCATTAATGTCATATAAAAATTTAAGAACAGAGGCATTGAAAACATGGAAATTTGCAATGTCAGAATTTTAATAAAATAATGGAAGCATATTTTGAGCTGCAAATTTTACACAAGCGTTATTACCTAAAATTATGGTGAAAAACAATATTTCAAAAATAATAGACTTCATTTACTCCCAAAGGAAAATCAAGATCCGAAACTAGAAATTAGGGCAGTCACTGTTGTCAGAATTTTTATTAATTAACCGCGAATTGTTTTAGTCCCAAATTTGTACAGGATACCCACAACTCCCAGTAGACTCTAGTCAAAAGATTCACAATTTTGTCACTTGATTAGAAGCCAATTCAATGCTCAGCAGTGCTCTGTCCTGGATCTTATCTCACCTTCTGTCACTGCCATGTGGGTCCTGCTCGGCAGTCTCCTCTCTCCTCCCTCTCTCTTCCAGGTGAGACACCGAAGCAGTTCGCTCGAACTTTCTCCCGGTCAAGCCTCGCCCCTGTTCGTCTGTGCCACGTTTGTCCTTCCTCTCACGTCCGAGTTATTCCCTCTTTGTCGCAGTAAGCCTTCCCCATTCCTTTAGCCAACGCTGAACCGAGCGCAAAGCCAGGAGTTTTTCCCCCTTCCACCATTGCCGCAAGAACCAAAAGGGCAGAAAGCAACCAAGCAATCCGGCGAGCCACCTTCAAATCCTTTGCAACCGGAGCACCCCCGAGCATCCCTGAGCTTCACCATGCCACCAATTTCGGCTTCCCTCGCGTGCAGCACCGTCGCCCCCACACTTCATCTTCCCCGGTTCAGGCGCACGGTGGCGGCCCAGCCCAGCGCTTCTCCGAACGAATCGACCGCCAAAATGGTACGCCCTGACCCCAGTGATACTCCCAATGTTGCCCATTCGAACCGGGACTCACCCATTCGTCTTCTCCGGCGAGCTCCTTCCATTGCCGCCGCCCTCTCGCCGGCGAGCTGCTTCCGGCCATCCCCGGAGGTGATGGACTCCACCAATGGGTGCGCATCACCGAGCTGGTGCTCGCGGTGCCCTCAGCCGGCCGATTCCGTCGTCCCTCCGTCGCCGGCGAGCTGCCCTAGCCGTCTCCTCTGTTTCCTCTCACCGACACGCGGGCCCCGCAGGTCAGTGCCTGTTAGCTGAGCTCGGTGCACTGTAGCGAATGCGTTTTCCAGTGGTGAAGGCGTAATTCCATTTTCCAGTGAGTTATTTAAATCGGCCCAAAATGCAAACGCTTGTATCTTGTGCATTTCAAATCCCATTTGAGTGAAATAAATTTCTATATTCATATTAAATCATGTGCTTCGATAATGTGCAAAAATATTTTGAAAAACGGTGCTGGAAGAATTTGAAATTCAAATTTGAACAAAAGGGCTAAATATATGCTATATATTAAAATGTTGTAGATGAACTCAAAATTGAATGAAACCAATTTTATTGGAGTCCTTATGTTACCAGGAGTTCAAATATATATATAAATACTTATATTTTACTTTTATTTGAATCATGTTACATTAAGGGTTATTGTCAATTGAATAAATAGTCAAAAATGAATAATTGTGCAAAAGGAATTCTAAAATAAATAAGGTTTATATGTGAGCACCTAGATGTCAGCAGGCTACCTTAATAGGTTGAAATGATTAAGAAATGAATTTGATTCAGATTTGTTCATGAATAATAAATGGTTTAATACATATATACATGCATATATATGTACATAGGTTAAACAGACAGTAGCAATATGAGTATACACGTGAAGAGTGCATAAAAACTGTACAAAGATGTGAATAGGTATTAGAATGAGTAATTTAACACTATAGAAATGTTCTTAAGGGAATATCAGATATGCATGAGTTTAAATTACATTAAAAACATAAGCCTTGTGTATATATAAGTATGGGTGAATGTATATACTCAGTAAAGAGCAAGACATGAAAATAAACTAGATTTTAAATATCTAATAGAATCCAACTAATCGATTCAACAAGAACCATCATAATAAGGTCATGATTAACACTTAACCAAATAATGGAAATTATAACACTAATATAATCGAACAGTTATATCCTAAGCAAACGAAGCTCAAGTTTGATAAAACTAAATCCTATAACCTTAGGAAATAATATCTTTACTGATTATGCAAGAATATATTGTAATTGTGTACATTTGGACTAAGTATGTATTAGGCCCTAATGAGCATTCATATGAAAAACATCTCGGATAAAAGTAAAATATCACAGAAACTACTTTAAAACATTCTTAAGATTATACCCTACTTATTCCGGAAAAATGAGTCAATTATCATGTATAATGTAGTCGCAAATTAAGATTTAATACGATTCAAATAGTGTTACGCGATTAGTCTCGAAGTCTTTTCGAATGACTCATAGAATAGCTCGTCTAAATGAGAATTTTATGAAGGATAGTGTAGAAATGATATTCAGGACATGTACCTCAATGTTCTAGGAAAAGATTATATTTGCAGCTTGTGGATCATATAGTTTCGCTTGTGCAAAACCCTTAAAAGATAACGGTTTCCGTACCTCTTTTGGCCGATTTCTTATATCGTAAACTGAAATGTCATATAAGCCTTTTTAACAATGAACATAGTGTCTCATCCAAACACAAAAATTTATGAAATCAGCCTAGAAATGTTGTTTAAAGTTTATGCTACTTTATTATGAAGAAATAACCATATTTCATCATGTTTTGCTTATGAATCCTAATAACCAAATAACCTTGAGTTTTATGTTTTCCGAACTTTATAATGAATCAGAAGTAATGAAGAAGTCTTTGATTAAGTTATTTGTATCACCAGAACCTTCTTAAATATCATGTAAATTAGTCCAGTAGCCTAAATCAGTAAATCTAACTTGCGTAAAGCTAATTCAGAGCGAAATCAATTAAAGATAAAGAACTAATCATTTATAATATAATATGATCGTTTAAGTCTTTTCATTAGCTCATAAGCAGCTCATCCAAATCTGAATTTAGTAAAGAATAACTTAGAAATGATCTTTAAGTTATAATCTGCGATAATCTAAGAAAATATTCTTATTTTACCTTGTTTGAATCAATCCTAATAAAGCAAAACCCTTGGGTAATAAGGTTAATGTAAATGTATTATGCGTAGTAAATCAATGAAACCTTGCAACTAATGATTAATTCTATTAATCCAAACAATCTTTGCATCTTGAATTAAGTAAAATAAGATTAATAAATTCATAAAAGAGCAATCCTGTTTCTTGTGAAGAGTTTATTTGTCTTTCTATTAATTTTCTTTTTGCCCTTATTGAAGTTAGTATTTTGTCAGTATTTTCCGTTGATTGGACGTGTAGAACCCGACGTCTCTATCTCAAAATCTGCCGCCGCCGCCGCCTTCACTCCTCGACTTCACCGTAATCGTAATTAAGCAAGGCAAGCATCCTTTGACCATATTGATCCCATTATTTTATATTCCCTTTGTGCATCAAATTGTTTTATGCATGCGATTACTTTATGTAAATTGCTATCTTGTGGATTGGTAGTTATACTGTTGTCTTGTGAATCTCCTTGATGCTTTATGAACATGTGAACCTTGATAACCTTAGATTAAGGTTAGGCGTTTAATGTCATCATGGGTATATCGCTCATATTATTCGTGCTTAGCCATGCTTTAGAATCAATGATATACATGATCAAAGCAACATTTGTTTCTCAAAACCTTGGAAATGGCAATCGTTGGTTGTGGGTACTTTGATTAAAACCCAAAAGAAAGCTATGCTTTGATGCGCGATTATTGGCAATAGCCGTTTGTGCAATAAGGAAATGCACGAGTGTAGGGTGAAGTGTCGCCGTGTCACAACTAAGGACCGAACATCGTGTAGCTTGATCCGAGAAAATCCGTACAAACCACGAGGGTGAGTATGGGTTAGCCATAGCCTATTAACTTATTTGGACATGGCTTTGCTCATTGGTAGGCGGAGCTTGCGAGGCATTCCGTTATGGATTTGCTTGTTAGGGTCGCCATGCGATTCAGATGGGTAAATGCATAACCCGGCAACGATGTACGCCTTGCCATGGACAGAGACGTTGTGTTGGTGTATGAAAGTGGATCCACGGCTTGGGTGAGTGTCTCTGTTTGTGGCGAGGTTAACGCCCCGGTGGTGTAAAGTCATGTCGGGTAATGAACAATTGTGTATGATCGCTGGCAGCACACATCTATTGGAGGCGTGTCGAAATGTTCTCGCAAAAGGTGGATCATTCCTTGTGGGTAAAGTTGTACACCTCTGCAGAGTTTAAATCTAATTGATTAGCCGTACTCGCGGTCATGGGTGTCTTGGTGAACTCGCGTGAGTTAAATGTTTTATTATTTTCAAAAGGGTTGGTTTCATTTGTTTTGGCAATCGTGTTTTATGTCAAAGGGTGACATTGTTGGATTTCGTGAATTCATGATTCGCCGCTCACGTCATGGAGGACCGTGAGTGTTATTATGCTTTACTTATTTGTTATCAATCAAATGCTCTTATAAATTCCGCTTGCAAATAACTTGTTTTACAATTCAATTTCGCTTTATGCAAATTAATCGTAGTAGCCTTTCCTTTGAAATGGCCTGCATATATGATAGGTTTTGCTCAAGTCTTGCTGAGTACGCAACGTACTCACCCTTGCCTAATTATATTGTAGGTGGTTTAGAAAGCGAAGTTTCGAAGTTGTTCATCGCAGGTTGCGGGATTTTCTTCGCCTTGTTCTATCTCAAGTTTATGCTCGTCGGTTACTGCGGGATTGAATGGGTACACTACAAGGCAATTGCTTCTTTTCTTTGCCATATTTCTCTCGAGTTGTAATATTTATTTGTATAATCGCTTCCGCTTAATTAATTAATGTATGGTTGTGATTTCCAATTGTTGTAAACATGTGAGTGCTAGCTATCGATCCAGTGAATAGCACAAGAATCACATGGAGGTTCTGTTCGTCGAACGGGTCTCACACGCTGCTTTGCTGCTGGCGTCGCCGTCTTAGCCACCTTCGCCACGCTGCGCCGCCACGTGGTGCACTTGGCTAACGTGTCCACCTGCATGTTGAGCACCGCGAGCGCGTCCACAGTGGGGTAGTCGCCACCTGCTTCGCCGTGCTGGTGCAGAGCTCGAGCACGCGGTGCCCTTGCAGATCTGGGCCACCGCGGCATTGCCGTCCACCGCCGTGGCGGGAGCGACAAGACACGCTGACGGCGACAGCGAGGAGGAGCATGTTGTGATCTTGCAATCTCAGGTACCAATTACAAGCTATTGAGAAGAATTTGGGAAGAACAGAGGAGATTTAGAGAAAGGAAGCGACAATCACAGAGAAGGGAAAAAGAAGACAAGGTTGTTCTGGTTCTCTCCTTCATGTCTGCCTTTGGATGTCTCCTTTATACCCACCGCTGAAGCCCACATACGCTGCAGCCCATACAAGCCCATACAGGTCCATGACATTCCCCTCCCGTTATAATGCGGCTTGTCCCCAAGCCGATGACTGGCGCGCCAAAGAGGGTAAGGGACACCAGAGCAGCTGATCCAATGGCGAAGCCCTTTCCAATAACAACAATTGTGTTTCCAGCAGCATCAAGTGCATCAGTTCTCTCAGGAATTCTGTAACTCATACTTGCCATCTCAGCAATGCCGCCAGCATTGTCACTAATAGGACCATAAGCATCAATAGAAAAACCCGTTGCAATAGTGCTCAGCATGCCTAGAGCAGCAACTGTTATGACATACATTGCAGCACTTGTGAAACTGGCATAGATGCCGACAGCGAGAGCAAAAATCGGAATCATAACCGACTTGTATCCTAGAGCACGACCGAATATGACATTAGTGACAGCACCAGTTCTGCAGGCATCCGCAACATCTTGAACAGGACTGTATGCATTGCTAGTATAGTATGCTGTCACGTATCCCATAACCCAACCAGCCCATAGATCAATTGCAACACATAAGAATAATCCCCAGTTAGTAACTTCCTTATGAGCACCAAAAGTGAGAATCGTGAATGTATATGGGAGTGCCAACCAAGTAACCAGCACAATACCGACAGTCATTAGTGTTGTAGAAATGAGGCGCTGCTTCTTTAGTGCTGGTTCTATTTCTTTCTCAGCCTTTATCTCCAATAAGTCAGCTGCAAAGCATGTAGTAATCGAGCAAACCCTGATGCACATGGAGCTGACTATCAGCGGGTAGCACATCCTAGTAGAATTCTGGTTGACCCCAAAAGAAGAAATAGAAGAAATAGAAGCCACAACAAGGGCAGCACAGGATGATTCAACATACGACCCAAAAAGATCCGATCCCATCAGCAATCTCACCATATTCCACTGGCATGCTGTGAAAGCACTGAACACCTTCATCTATTAAACCAGAATGGTTGCATGCTGCTAATAGATGAGTAAAGACAATGGCCTCTGGTGGAACACCTTCATTTTGCATCTTGTTGTAAAGGACGAGAGCCTCATGGCCTTCTCCATTGCAAGCATACTCGTTAATCATGGCACTCCAGGTAGCTACGTCTTCATTGGTAATATCATCAAATATTTTCCTAGCCAGCTCAACGCTCCCACACTTGCAGTACATGTCGATCAGTCCAGTAGAAACTCGCAGATCTGATTGCAGCCCGATTGCTATTACATGCTTCTCACCAACATTGTCTCCCACATTGTCAGCCATCACAGCGGAATTTCGCAGATCATTTTCAGGAATGTTCCTTTCAACTTTGCCAACAAGATCAGCATCCACATCAGCAGCCTTTGTATAGATACCTCCTCCCACCCTTCCAAACAGAGCCATTAAAGATCCACCAAGGCCATCACCAGTGATAGACTCAAAGAAATACCATTCCAGATCCTTACTCGGCAAGGAGGCTTTCCCTGGAAGATCCCAAGGAATAGCTTGAAGAGGATATAACTTGAAGAGAAATGTCAGCATGTCGCCATCAAAATCACTGTGCCTTTCCCAAGGCTTGCCTGAGAAGGTGTTGAAGCTTTGTTCATGAAGGGAACTGAGATACCGAAGCTTCCAACCTTGCACCTCATGGAAACCTAGTTTGCCGGAATTAGGGGACATCCACAAACTTCCAAGGAACTTCCTCAATGATGGCATGAGAATACACCAGTTCCTAAAGTCTAACAGTGACATAGACTTCCCTGAGACCCCTTCAGCCTCATTTGACAATGCTGCAGAGTTAAGAAATGCTTCAAATCTTCCTTTGTTGGAACCTTTCCCGGCTTCCTTGATTTCTGCAGATATGGCTTCATGAATGGACGCCAATATAGATTCCAGATCAGACCTTGCCCAGGCACCTTCATCATTCCCAATATAGAACTCCTGAATCTTGCTATCATCATCCCCGATTGCATGCAGGGCTGATCCAAGGTCACAGTGTGCATCCGCATAATCTGTCTTCAAGAAGATGGCCTTCTCCAGTGCTTTCTCGGCTGCATGGTACTCTCCAACACCAAAGAGCGTGCTCCCATGAAGCTTGAGTGCTCGGGTCTGAAATGGATCCGGAGGATGTGGTGGCACGGGCGGCAGATAACCAGCAAGGAGTACAGTCTTCTTAGGTATTTCATCAAACACCTCATGTGCACAAAGCCGCTGCACCACGAGTTGAATAAGCGGAGCGTGAATCCTCACGCAGCAGCGCTTGCCAAGGTCCTCCTTCCTGGTCGCAGCATGCCAGAGCTTCCCGACGTGAGTGTTCACGCCGCCGCATGACTTGCTTTCCCACCGAGGGTGCTGCTGGGGGTAGCTGAGCGTCTTCTCCACTGCCTCACAGAGGGTATCCCAATCCTCAAAACGTTCCTTGGCCTCAGCATTCTGCATCCATAATGCAGCATTGCTCATGCCTGGAGGTAACCCGAGTATTCCCTTTCCATTCCCTTGTAATTGCTCTTGATCCCGCCTGCCGTTCGCCGCTACCGCTTCTTCCCCCATCGCCAGAGATTGAAACTGAGATTTGATCGGAGGCAACACCGGCTGAGACGGCCTCGGTTCCACAGCCACTACACGCGTTTCCAATACTTCCACTGTTCCTTGTAACACCTCCACCTCGGAACGAACTTTCCCCACCTCCGATTTCACACCCTGAACAACATCTAAAATCTGTTTCAACAGAACATCCATACCTTCCAATTGGTTCTCCACCGACGCCCTAGTTTCAGCCATCTTCGTCTCCCACTGTGTCTGCTTCTTCTTGGGCGCCAGTGCGGAACAGATTGCTCAGCCGCCAAAGACCTTCGATCGCCCCCCCACAGATCACGCCAGCCAGTCAACCAGACTTGGTAACCCAAGGTTTATGCGGCGGTTTTCAGGATCGTTTGATCAATCCCGAATACCCCCAACCCTTGTCTGGAGATTTTACAACACAGCCGGGATGATCGGAACAAAGCTCTGATACCAAATGTTGTGATCTTGCAATCTCAGGTACCAATTACAAGCTATTGAGAAGAATTTGGGAAGAACAGAGGAGATTTAGAGAAAGGAAGCGACAATCACAGAGAAGGGAAAAAGAAGACAAGGTTGTTCTGGTTCTCTCCTTCATGTCTGCCTTTGGATGTCTCCTTTATACCCACCGCTGAAGCCCACATACGCTGCAGCCCATACAAGCCCATGCAGGTCCATGACAGAGCAGCGCGTGGGATGATCGCCCCCATGGCTACGTACCCGGCTTTATTAGTTGTTGGCTGGTGCTAACGTACGAGCGTGTTGTGTGGCTGCGTGCAGGAGGTGGCCGGCGGGGAGGGGCTGGGTTGGTTGGACGGAGGAGGGAGGGGGATAAATACGTGAAGCGGGTGGCGGGGCCGCGGGGGGTTGGTTGCATGAGCAACGGAAATGGCGGTTGGCCTCCGGCGTCCGAGCTGCCTTTGGTCCGTTCGTTCTCTTCTTTGGTAGCGCCAAGGTTTCCATTTTTGCAGGAGATGAGTGCTATACACTTTTTTCCCTGGGAAAAATTTTACAACACATGAAAGTATACGATGGACATGTAGTGTAAATCAGGTCTAGTCATTGATTTATTAAGGATATCCTTACTACTCTATCATTGTAGAAAGTATAAATAAATACTAACTAATATGTTTCATTGTATCAAAAAAGAATAAACTATCCATATTAAATTTAGTATGCCGTAAAAGATATATTTTTTAGGAGGGAAACAAGTTGTGAAACTATTTCTAATGGTGCCCGGTATGCAGGCAGGAGACTATGGGTCTTAAAATAAGAATTGCGGCTATTTATTTCTCTTGTAGAGTTAGTTTCAGGTCGATCATCAATGAAGCTGCAAAACCAACTGGATGCCGAGATCAACTGAAAATGCTAACACCATGGGGCTGCCTATAGACTGCAAAAAGCAATGGTTATGTTGCTTTGACATTTTGCTCAGCAAAATATATATATGTGTGGGTATAACTTTTGCAAAAGGGCTGTACAAATTAACAATGGCCAAATTGCATCCGCCAACCAAAATTTGCCATTCGCCGCGTGCATTGCCATTTGTCAATAGGTAAGATAATGATATGACTTGTCTGTCGTGTTCAACAACAGTAGAACTGTAGAAGTACCTGGATTTAACTGAACATGCTTGAGTCTAAAGGAACATTTACATTGTTTGCTAATCATGCCCGGCTACAGCTGGGCATGGGAATTGTAGCCAGCTTGGGCATAACCTCGGCCTCTTTGATTTGTAGCATTTTAAAGGGTTTTCGAAGGATCTTGTAATCCTTAAGTATTTTTTCTATATAGGTTATTTGATTTGTATGATTGAAGTGGTACAATTCCTATAGAATATTTTTCTATGCACTAAAATTCCAGTGGAAACTAACATCGGCTCGAAGCTCTTGGGAAAATTTCTGTGTTTTTCCTATAGTTTAATCAAACAACCTTTGTTGCAATTTTTTGTGGTTTCAATCTTATAGGATTCAAGAAGTCATAGTGTTACAAATTTACAATCATATGCATTTTTCTATATCTACGTTTTCATAATCCCGCGAATCAAAAGGACCTTTAACTTAATTTGTTTGGTTCACAATTCCACTTTTACCATCTGACAAGGCTTCAGGACCAGACGGGTTCTCGGCAGCCTTTTATAAGCACTGTTGGGAAACGATTAAACACGACGTCATGGCTGTTTTTCACGCCCTCCACAACGGACACTTAAACAACCTAGCTCTCGGGGCGAACTAGTGCACGACACCGTCTAGTTGCTAGGGGCCTCTAGGCCGGACCCCGTTCCCTTCGGGGATGTATTTCCCACCTTCCTTCTCCTCATCTTTTACCTAGTCTCCCCCTATATTTACTCCTTTTGGTTCCGTGAACTGTTTGTATTATTCACTTATCTTAATGCATTCGGCAGAGCTCCTGCCAGTTCTTTCAAAAAAAAAAAACAACCTAGCTCTCATAAACTGCGCCTCAATTGTCCTCATTCCAAAGAAAGAAGGAGCGGGCGCGCCAGGGGACTTCCGGCCCATTAGCCTCATTCATTCAGTCTCAAAGATCATGACAAAAGTGCTTGCCTGTCGCCTGTCCTCCCACATAGACTCTCTAATATCGCCATCACAGTCTGCTTTCATCAAAGGACGTCAGATGAGAAAAGTTTTAGTCGTCATGATCGTGCGCGCCATTATAACAGAACGCGAACCCCGGTCCTCATGCTCAAGCTTGACATCACCAAAGCTTTTGACTCTGTATCTTGGGAATACCTTCTAAACCTTCTTCAAGCCCGGGGCTTCGGCGCTCAATGGCGTCGTTGGATCTCAACCCTCCTTGCAACCTCCTCCTCATCTGTGTTGCTCAATGGGAGCCCGAGGCCCCCAATTCTGCACCAACGCGGCCTCCGGCAGGGTGACCCGCTATCACCATTTCTTTTCATCTTGGCCATTGATACGCTCCACTACCTCCTCACCAAGGCTGCCGAGGATGGAATCCTATCACCTTTGACAGGTTGCTCGTCGTCGCATCGTCTATCCCTCTACGCTGATGACGCGGTCATCTTCCTCAATCCAGTAAGAGAGGAACTTCAAGCCATCATCTCCATCCTTCAAAGATTTGGAGAAGCCTCAGGCCTACGCGTCAACATGCAGAAGAGCTCCATTGCCGCCATTCAGTGTCAAAACATTGACACCCAGGCCATCCTCCAACCATTCTCGTGCGTGACCACTCACTTCCCGACCAAATATTTGGGAATGCCTCTGGCACTTGGACGGCTTCGTCATGTCCACCTGCAGCCCATCTTGGACAAGATCGCTCGGCGCCTTGCGGGATGGCAGTCAAAACATCTATCCATCGGAGGTCGACTCACGCTAGTCAAATCTGTGCTCACCTCCATCCCAATCTATGTGCTCACGGCGCTAAAAACTCCAAAAAAATTCATAAAGGACATTGACAAGATGAGGCGAAGGTTCCTTTGGGCGGGACATGCGCCAACGCATGGAGGAAACTGCAAGGTGCAATGGCCAAAAGTTTGTCGGCTGTTCACCTTCGGTGGACTTGGAGTCCTTGATTTAGACAGACTTGCATGGGCGCTAAGGCTACGATGGCTATGGTTCAAGTTCTCCAATCCACAAAGGCCATGGACCGGTCTTGCACTTCCCTGCGACCAAACGGACCAGTAGCTCTTCATGACCACCACTAAATTCGCCGTGGGAAACGGACGACTTACTCCTTTCTGGACCGCTAGATGGCTGTGCGGAAGAGCGCCCTGTGAGATTGCGCCGTTGCTCTTTGCTCACGCCAGACGAAAATCGAGAACAGTCGCGAACGCCCTGCAGAATAACAATTGGATCCATGACATCCGACATCATCTCACCCCGGCTCTCCTATTGGAATTCGTTAGACTATGGCCCATCATCCAATCGGTTCCTCTCCAAACGCACTTGGAGGACGCGATCACGTGGGTCCCCACTTCTGGCGGGACATACTCCGCCAGATCTGCGTATCGTCTTCAGTTCAACGGATGCATCCCTAGCAGCTTTCAGGACACAATTTGGTCGGCCTGGGCCCCGCAGCGCATTAAAATTTTCTTCTGGCTTGCCCAACAAAACCGCCTCGGGCGGCGCGGCGACTTATTTCTCGGGGTTGGCCAATCAAGATTGCCTCATGTGTTGCAGAAACCTAGAGACGGTCTCCCACCTTTTCCTTCACTGCAAGGAAGCCCATCGTATGTGGGCCTCTGTTGTGGCTTGGATTCGGGTGCCGTCCCTCCATCCAGACCGATGGGACCACGGCGTGGATCTGCATTAGTGGTGCCTTCAACGCATATCTTCATGTACATGGCATAGGAAAGGTCTAAAATCAATCATTATCCTAACCTGCTGGCAATGGTGGAAGGAGCGAAACAGTAGAGTCTTCCGTCAGGAATGGACGACACATGATCAAATCCTTCGGTTAATCAAGGACGATGCAACCTCCTGGGCCAATGCAGGAGCGTCGAAGCTTCAGTCTCTCCTTGGAAGCCTCTCGTGAAGGCCTCCTTCTCCCTTTACTTCTCTTCCTTTTTCCTTTTCCTTTTGTTTTTTCCCGATTCCATGGGTGCGACCTTCGCACCTTGTAATCAATTCCCTGTACTTAATTTTTCTTCTCGTCTTCTAATATAACCACGGCGGCTGCCGTCTTAAAAAAAAACAATTCCACTTTTTCCCCTCTAGGCACCGATCGAGTTTGTAGTTTGTACCCGAAAATTCTTATGATGCCAGGTCACACCAAGCGCACAAAGCACTACAATCGCAGTTTTTTTTTTCTCTCGAAATCTTTTGAGCCGATTTGATGCCTTGATGGTTAGCACTTAGCACTCGATCCTTTGCGCTCATGTCCAATCCGTAACAAAACTGTTAAAAATTCGATACCTGCTAAAGTTGACATTTAGTCGAACCAAACAAACTATATAACAAGCAACATTGGAGGTTTCGTCAGCTCCAATTCTGGTCTGTCAAATCATCATATATAGTTAATAAGTTAATGGATTTGCACTAAAATACCTGCCTTCTAAGTTTTTTTTGGTCTGTCAAATCGTTATAGTTAGGTTAATCGGTTCGGAGTAAAATATCTGCCTAAGTTAGTTAGGTACATTCTTTTGTTTTTCTCTCCCTTTTGAAATTCGGTTGCAAAGGATTTTGACCTTCATCAGTATAAGGATTTGCAAAGTCAAACAAAGTTAGAGGGGGCATGTATAGCCTCATGTTTCCAGGTCAAAGTTGCGGCCTGAATTCAACCAAGGACAACGACTTGCTGACCCCACGAGACCAGTCTCTGTCTCTGAAGAAAAAAAAGCAACATTAATCCAAAAAAAATCTTCTAGGATAGTAAAGAAGAATAGAACATTGGTCAAATAATGAAATTCGTGGTTCAAGATAGTCAAATAACTTGCTCTCCGGTCTTTGAACTGGAAAGGCTCCTGGTCAGAGATATCCACAAAAAGAGGACACGAAAGGGTTAAAGCATCCGTTCCAACTGTCGCGCTACTAGTAGGGGTGGAATCGAGTCGAGCCGAGTCGAGCTCGACCGAGCTCGTCAGTTTGCGAGCCGAGCCAGACTCGGCTCATTGTCTTTGTCGAGCTGAAAACCAAGCTCGGCTCGGGCTCGGTCGAGCCTCGAGCCGAGCCGAGCCGGCTCGTGAGCCGCCTGGCATGTGGGCCCGCCTCAGTGCTCTAGCCTCTAGCTCTACTGCTCTCCTCTGGACTTCTGGAGTCTGCAAGACTGCAAGAATGGAATAGAACTATGGAAATAGAACTATGGAAGTATGGAACTATGGAAGGGTGTTTTGTTACTTTTGTATACACTTTGTGTTATGTTACTTATGTCAGACTGAATCACTAAACCCTCATGTATTCTATATTTCATTGTATGTTCCTTGTTCAATATGACTGTATGAATGCCAAGCCGATTGAATGTCTGTGGGCTGTGACTAATTTTGTATTAAAATTAAGTCTCATGTAATTTGGATAATTGATTAGTGATTAGTGAAAGTGATTCTGAATGTCTGAATTTTACCGAGCCTAACGAGCCAACGAGCCGCTCGCGAGCCGGCTCGAGTTCGGCTCATTGTAGCACCGAGCCAGACGGTAGGCTCGGGCTCGGCTCGTTGATGCACCGAGCCGAGCCGAGCCGCGAGCCTCGAGCTGTTTTTCCACCCCTAGCTACTAGTACCCCTTTAGTCTCACAACCTTTTTCCGGTAGTTTTCATTTTTCAAGACACTGCATCGACTGTTCGCTACAAACAGCGCATCAACACTAAGCACCCTCTCTATTTTCTCTAACATACACCACTGCCCTTGTTGTTCTTGTTAATTATATAAAAGGAGAAGTGTCATTATCAATTTGGTAGGGGGTCTAAATTGCCATGGATACATGGGGAAAAATTTATGATTCCACACACATGTGGTGTTCGTCTATATTCCCGGATTTGATAGCATACAAGGTTTACACTGTAGCACCTGTGCCTCGTCCTTTGTTTATGCTAACATAGTAGATTAGTTTACCGTCTCCGTTTTTTTTTCACCTGAGCTAGCTAGGAAGCCTAATTGGAGCATTTTTCCTAAAAAAAGGTTAAGTAGGGCGTGTGGAAAAAGAATTACTTAGGTGTTGATACGCCACGATATATGTGAGATCAAAGCGGTGATGTAACACATAATTAATAGACGAGGGGTGCTTCCATATTTTTTTTTCTTTTGACAGTTGCATAAATATTAAAGTATAAATAAATGGTAGGCAATGATTATTTACCCCTTCGTTTGTTTTAAGATTTGTATAACTTGTATTGGGAGGAAATGCACTGAAGCACTGCTCTTAGGCCCTCTGCCAAACAGCAGTTTTCTGATAATCGCTCCTAGGGTGATTCCCGTGAAGTGATTCTCCGAAATGAACTAGGGGCTGGGAGCTGAAAAAAACTGCTTCTCCTGATTCACTCCCAACAAAGAGTCAGTTGCTCCATAGAGTTTATCCTATGGATTCGTTAGAGAATCACTTTCAGCGACAGAATCACTTCTCTCGGAGAATCACTTCTAACAGAGAATCAGAATCAGAGGGAGCTCTACCAAACAGGCCCTTAATACTTCTTTTTTGAGAGAAAATTTATAGATTAATTCAAGGGCTACACATATGGTTACATTAGAAAGCAATTTAGGTACGGCATATAATTAGGTTTTCTCTCATATTTTCAACCCCTATAGCAAGTTTTACGTCAATTTAAGGAGATAAGACGGCTAAAATATAACCAGTTAGCTACACACGGCACACCTGACGACTTACTTTGTTTCTCCGGCCTCAGCAAATGGACTTAAAACTACGGTTTTCAGCGAACAAAATCCAGCAATAGTATGTAGATGTGTGTTTGTTCCTATGCCAGTTCTTACCTGAGAGTGATCACTTAACCGTTAGTAATAAATTCCGTACGTTCTGATTCCTGTATTTTGCAGTGGAGCCTTATTTGACTGCTTTCGCTTGTATCAGCTTGGAGACTTGGAGTAGCTCCAAATCATGACTTTCCTAGGCTATTGTGTTATAATCTAGTCTTCTTTAATTATAAAAATAGTACCACTTTTGTCATGAAAGTGGCAGATTTAAAAAAAAAATTACCATAGAATAGAGGATAGAAAAACGTTGATCTCACGTGGCTGCACTATGTATCACAGTCAGGTTAACAAAATCAACGAAAATCGATCGAATATCATGAGAATCAAATGAATCCAGCCAGTTTGAAATCATAAACGATCAGTAAACCGGTTAAATTTTAAAAATAATTTAAAATTTTCAAAAAAATTATGTCTTGTAAATCGGTCAAAAATCGGTGAAAATAGAGCTATTTTTGGTGAAAATCAACAAAAATTATTCAAAAAAACAGCCGCAAGAAAAGTTCAATTCACCGGTTGATTTTCGTTGAAAGTGGATGGATTTTTTAGAAAACTAATCGATTTTTGAATTTTTTTCCACACCATTTGATTTCAAAAACTTTCAATTTTTTGGTGATTTTTATTCAATTTTCACGATAAATGGGTACTATAAGATCTTCGATTTTAAAACCCTATTCGGTCTTGTAAATCCAAATCGATTTTCGTTCAATGGAAAAGGAAAGTCGCGCGACAGAGTAAAAAAAGAAATGAGGGCAAAGCGCAAAAGCAGACCACCGCACTCGAGGACACGAAGAAACGAGGGGAGGCGAAAATTCACCACTCTCGCGAGATCGGCTCACTTAGTCCCCAAACCCCACCCGCCTATTCGGCGCCCGCGTCCTCCGTGGGCCCAGCGCCGTCGGCTTGTCCCTCCTCCTTACGCCGAGTACTCACCCCATTGCTCGGCGCCCGAGCAAAGCAGCATGAGATCGCCGGGCTCGGGCTGTCAGACGGTGACTCGGAAGAAGAAAGGATTGCGTGGGGCGTCGGGGCAGGCGGGAGTGAAGGCGCGACGGTTGAAACAAGATCGACGATGGAGGCTTGATCACTGGTGTGGGCGGTGTGGGAGTAAGGATAATGATAACAATGTTTTCGGAAATTACTGTAGCTGTAAGAGGTATCTGGTGGGTGTCGTCAGACGAGTTGGCGTGAGTTGGGGGCCTATAAAAGGCATTGTAATGATACGAGGAAGATCGAATAGAAAAATGGATTAAACTCCTGTAACATCCTGAAAATTCTAAAACCGTGAAATGCTATAATGTGAATTTGTGTTTTGAGTATTTTTGAGTTTTATGGAATTTATGACTTTGTGGATTGATTTCTTGGATTTAGTGTTGCAAAGACAATTAAAGGAAATGGGAGAAATTAAAAGAACAAAATAAGACTTGGCAATAATTTATTTTCTGAATCCAAATCTGTGGAGAAACCAAATTATGCACTAATAGAAATACATGAATATCAATCTGAATATTAAAAATGAAACAAAGGGTCGGTTTGACTAGAAAGCAGTGCACCTTCCGGATTAAGTGGAAAATATTCAGAGCTTATCTCCAACTGAAAAATTTACCAAGTTACCTTTGATATAGTATTTACCTCAGGTAAAAATCTCAGAAAGTTATCAGATGGGATAAGCCTCGAAATAATTCAAAAACAGAAGCTCTGAAATTCTGAAAATCTCAATGTCAGAATTTTTATAAAATCCTGGAGCAATATCTTGAGCTGAAAATTTTACATAAGAACAAATAGCTCAAGATAATTTTAAAAACAAAGTTTCAAAAATTCATAAAAATACTTGAATTGTCTGATAAATCAAAAAGGCAGAATTTGAAATCCTGTGCATTGTACAGTATCAGAATTTTAGTAAATAATCTACCAATTATTTCGATCTAAACTTTTACTGGAGATCATCTACTTCCAGAAGAGACTACACAAAAGTATGAAAAATTGCTGACAAGGATTAGCAGGCGAAATTAATGCAAGTTCAATGCCTTTGCCCGAGTCCATCCTTAAGCTGAATTCTTGCCTCTCTTTCTCCTCCTTGTCATGAGGGTCCCAGATTGCAGCCACTTCTTTTCTCTAGATCCTTCCATCGATCAGAGCAAGTCTTGCCTCAGGACATCACGCCACCCACAACCAAAAACAATGCACCTTGGAAAATCCACCGTGGTAGTGCTCCACTTCCTCCTCCACTACTTCTCTATCCTCCTCAAGCCAAAGACAGAAAGGCCGAACTCCATTCCCCATTTTCTTGCTTGTGCCAAAAGCCTCTGGAGCTCATTGCAGAGGCAGAAGCAATCCCATGCCAACTTCTTCAGTGAAGCAAGTGTTGAGCTCAGTAGTGGCCTTCCTCTTGTCTTCATTTGGAAGATCAAGTCCTTTTCCCTCCATTGCATTGCAAGCAAGAAAGGGGGAGGTAGAAGATCAAGCAAATCGATAAGCCATTCTCAAATTCCTGCAACCGTAGCGTCTCGAGTATCCTTGAGCCCATCTAGCTTCTTAATTTTAGTTCTTTCTCGCCGATCGGCCGCCGCCACGCTGCACCCTTCTTCCTCATGGCCGGTCACCGGTGGCGCGCTTCCACAGCCGTCTCCACTTCAATTGATTGGTAAATCGGGACTGATGAGCTCACCGATGCTCAAGATTCCATCGATTCAACCGAGGCCTTGTCTTTCTTCTTCTCCAGTGAGCATCCGCCATGGTCATCACCCCGCCTCGTGGGCGCACCTCCTGGTGGCTCCTCCGAATTGATTGCGATTCTGGATGCTCCTTGCCATCTTGATCCTCTGGTGTGGTCGCTTCGTAGAGCTTCGCAGAGTGCCTTCGCCGTTCAACCCTAGAAGCTCCTCTGTTCTCCCTTTTTACGCAAAAGGCCAAGAGCCAGCGCTGTGTGGTTGAAGAAGAAGCAGGCGAAGGTGTTTCCTCTGTTAGTAAAGCACATTCTTGATTTGCAATCAAATTCTGGCGAAATACATTCAGATATTAATAACTTGTGCATTTGTAGTCACAAACCCGTGAAATAAATTTGTATATTTATCTAATATCGGAAGATTATAGATATGCAAAGATATTAAAAGTTTGAACTGCAAAACAATTAGTTGGATTAAACTTTGATTTATAGCCTTAATATGCTCTCCATATTAAACCTGTGGTCAATAAGTCATAAAACAATAAAATGAATTTTTATATGATACTAAGATCAGGATGAATTCAAGCATACAAAAATATTCAATTCTTGAGTCACGAACAATCATTTAAATTTAAAGTGGGATGAACACACTAGCATGGACAATATTGCTCTCATGAAGAATATAACTTATAAGTCATAAAATAAATAAGTATGTGTTCCTGGAATTATGAGAAGCTCAGTCATGCAAGAACATATAGCTTTTGATCTGTGCTTAAGTTACTTATCTTGCAAACATTAGTAAGCCCTAATATGACCATATAAAAGAGTAAGTGCATAATAACTCATAAAAGGATGAAATAAACTGTATGAAATACACGAAACAAAGAAGGACCCATGTATGTGAAAATATATATAAAGTAAGATTCGAATTGCATGTTCTTAATGAAAGAAAATGTTAATGATAACAATCAGTAAATAGATAATCTTTTGCAATTTAAGTTAAAATAATGTCAAACCAACTTTATAACATTTCTAGGATGATATTACTGTTGATGCTGAAAAATGAATCCAAAATCATGTATAGGTTAGTTGGAAATTAAGATTTAAACTTGGCCGATTTAAGGTTTGCAAATATGATCATTTAGGCTATTTCAGCGATGGATAAAATAACCCATTTAAATACCGAAATCAGTAAAACTAGTTTAGAAACATTGTACCAAGTTTATACTACCATGATCTATAAAAAGAATCTTATTTCATTAAGGTTTGCACATGAATCCAAATAGCTTAAAACCCTTAAGCGCTAATCTGTCATTTCCCCTTTCTTGCCGATTTGGAATAGTATAGTCCTTAAGTATAGCATGAACCATTTTAGCGATAAGATTATAGTCTGCTTAAAATCCTAAAACTTGTGGAACTAGTTTAGTAGTGTTCTTTAAAGTGTAGACTACCCTATTATAAAAAGATAATCTCATTTTGCTAAGGTTTACATATTAATCTTAATAGCTTAATGACCCTAAGTAATCACATTACTATAGACCGTAACATGAATGAGCAATTGTAGTTTCAATGAGGAATCCGTAGTTAAGTTATTTTTATCACCGAACCTTCTCAAATATCTTGAAAATAATCCCAAGAGCCTAAAGCAAGAGATTTAACTTATGTAAAACTAATTCTAAGCGAAATCAATTAAAGATAAAGAACTATTTAGTCATAATCCAATATGATCATTTAAGCCTTTTCATTAACTCGCAAAGCAACTCATCTAAATCCGAATTTAGTGCAGAACAGCTTAGAAATGATCTTTAGGTGATGATCTATAGCAATCTAAGAAAATATTCTTATTTCACCTTTCTTTGAATCTGAATCCTAATAGAGTAAAACACGTAAGTAATAAGAATTGGCAGAAACTCATATCATGAATAGTAAATCGATGAAAGCTTGCAACTAATGATTAATTCTATTAATCAAATCAATCTTTGCATCTTGAATTCGTAAAATAAGATTAATGAATTCCTGAGGAGCAATTCCTGTTCTTGTAAAGAGTTTTATTTGTTCTTGTTATCTATTTCTTTCGCTCTTATTGGAGTTCATTGTTTTGCTTTATTTCCGTTGATCGGCGCGTAGAACCCGACGTCCCTATTCTTCTTCGTCGTCGTCAACCGCAATCCTCGTCTTCGTCGTATTCGTCAATTAAGCAAGGCAAGCATCCTTTGACCATATTGATCCCAGTATTTTATATTCCTTTTGTGCATCAAATTGTTTTATGCATGCGTTTACTTTATGTAAATTGCTATTTTGTGGTTTGGTAGATATACCTGTTGTCTTGTGATCCACCTTGATGATTATGACAATGTGAACCTTGATAACCACAGAATAGGACTAGGCATTACTTAATGTCATCATGGGTATATGCGTTTATATTATTCATGCTTAGCCATGCTTTAGAATCAATGATGTAAATGATCAGATTAAAATTGTTTCCTGAAAACATTTGAAATGGCACTGTTGGTTGCGGATAGTTTGATTAAAAACCCAAAATAAAACTATGGATTTGATGCGGGCAATTATTGGCAATAGCCGGTTGTGCAATAAGGAAATGCACGTAGTGTAGGGGGAGATTATTGCCCGTGTCGGATTAAGGACCGAACGTCGTGTTGTATGATCCAAGAAAAACCGTACAAACCACAAGTGTTGGGATGGGGCAACCTTAAACCGATTAAGTTATCTAGTTTAACTTTGCATTTTGGAAGGCCGAAGTAGTGCGGGCATTCCTTTTAAGGTTTGCTCGACGGGGTGCCCACACCGAGGTGTTGGGAGCCACACTTGCTAATACAACGGTGTACGCCATACTTGGGAAGTTCCAACATTTCTATGCTCTGAGTTCTTCTATAATAGTATGGGTCCAACGTCCGTCATTTGGTGCAAAGTTAAATTAGGTAATGTAAAGGTTTTCGTCATGAACATTACGCCACCGCGCTTACAATTGGATGTGAAGCGTGTGGCAAAAGAAAAGGTCATGTCTTGTGGGTCGATTGTACACCTCTGCGAGTTAAATCTAATCGATTAACCGAACCCGCGGTCATGGGTGTCTTGGCGAACTGATGCGAGTTAGATGTTTTAATATTTTCAAAAGGGTTGGTATCAATTGTTTTGCAACTGTGCTTTATGTCAAAGGGCCGACAGTTATGGATTTCAGGAATGTGATTGTTTCGCCGCTCACGTCATGGAGGACTGTGAGTGTTATTATGCTTTACTTATTTGTTATTAATTAATCTTGCTCTTATAAATTCCGTTTGCAAATAACTTGATTTACAAATTCAAACTCGCTTTATGCAAATTAACTGTAGTAGCCTCCTTTGAAATGGCTCGCATATATTATAGGTTTTGCTCAAGTCTTGAGTATCTGAAAGTACTCACCCTTGCCTAATTATTATGTAGGTGGTTTAAGCGAAGCTTGAAGGTTCATTTCATCGCAGTTGTGGGTTCTTCTTGGCGTGTTCTATCTGGAGTTTATGCCTCGTCAGTTGCCTGCGGGTTCGGTTGGGCACACTACGAGATTTTGCTTCTTTGCTGCTATTCTTTGAGTTGTAATAATTCTTTGTATTTATTCGTTTTCGCTTAATTAATATGTTGTATGGTTGTGATTCTAATTGTTGAAATGTGCGTGCTAGCTACTGATCCAGGGAATAGCACAGTAATCACATGGAGGTTCCTGTTCATCAGAACGGGGTCTCTTACAACTCCCTTCTCCTCTCGTGTTCCTCCAACCTCTTCTCCTACCTTCTACTTCTTCTCAACCCCGATTCTCCTCTGGAATCCCTTCCCCAGTCGTGCGCCTAGCCAAGTCATCACAATCTGGTATCGAGCCACCGATTCAGCGTCTTCCGCAGGTATCATTTCCTTCTAGATTGATTCAACCTTGAGTGGTAAAATCCCGGAAGAGGGTTGGAGAGGCTTGGTTCGAGAAATCGATTTCGAGTATCTCCGCACAACTTCGGTTCCCAAATCCGGTTCACTCGGTTGAGCAGTCACGGCGCCTATCAATCCTTCGGTGCAGACCCGATTGGTACTGGATGCCATGGATGAGGCTGCGGAACAAGCCGATGTACGATGGGAACGAATGGATGAAAGGTGGGAGTCGCTTAAAGCACACTTGGATTTCATTGTTGAGAAAATCAAACCTGTAGAGTCCATTCCTGCCATTCAAGCACAGGTGGCGGAGCATAACATTGTGTTGACGGGATTGATGGAGCAATTTCAAAAAATGTTGAAATCGGGAAAGGAAACTCCAGGGGCGCAAACATCATCAGGTCAGGCGAATGAGATGGGAATGACCACACCATCCTCAGGATATGCGTCAATGAAGCAGGCTGGTGAGTTAACTGCAACCACAGCAGGATTACTCGGTAAATGCCCACTTCCGACATCCAAGTTTGAACTAGAGACCCCGAAAGTTGATCGAACCGAACCCCCACCGATAGTTGAAGCGATGAAGGGGGAAAAGATTGTGCCGATGCCCAAGTTATTGTTTCCCAAGTTTACTGGAGAAGAACCAAGAATCTGGAGAAGCCGATGCATGCAATACTTCCATATGTACAACATTGATGAATCATTGTGGACTATGGCGGCTGCGATGCACATGGAAGGTAATGCTGCCATGTGGTTGCAAGCGTACCAGGAGGAACATTCAATGGGAAGCTGGGAGCATTTTATGGCTGATGTCGAGGCTGAATTTGGAGCGTTTGACTCCAGGAAATGTATGAAGGAGCTCATTCAGATAAAGCAGACGGGGTCAGTTGAAGAGTATCGGAATCAGTTTGAGGTAGCCATGTACAAAGCCAGGGCATATAACAAATCTTATACAGAAGATTTTTTTGTCCATCACTTTATTATGGGATTGAAGGATGAAGTAAGATATGATGTTGAGCTCCAGTTGCCGGAATCAGTGCGTAAGTCATTCTTACTAGCCCAGATACAAAAGGAGAAATGTGAAAAATGCCGTGTGAAAACTGGTCGACCCGCTCTAGCGCCCAAGTTTGGGGGATTGCACCGTCCTGACATGCCTGCAGGGCACATTAAAACTGGCCCTGATGATTTAGGTCGGGCTCGACAACTAAGAGACTATAGACGCGCTCGTGGGCTATGTTTCAAATGTAGATATAAATTTGATAAGGATCATCAGTGCAAAATAGTTCCTCCGGTGCAAGTGCATGCCTTACAAGCCGAAGGACAGTTGGAGCAGTTGAGTGAGGAAGTGCTCCAAGTCCTGGAAGAAGAGGATAAAGTTTTTGAACAAGAGCAATATCGTTTGTCGGTCCATGCCTTATCTGGACTCCAGGATTTTGCTACTATTCGTATACCGGCTATGGTGGGTAACCAAATCATGCTGGTCTTGGTTGATTCAGGAAGTTCTCACAGTTTCGTTAATGCAGCGTTTCTCGAGAGAACCAAATACAAAACAGAATCTATACCGGCTGTGCAAGTATTTGTGGCGAATGGTGAGACTTTGCAATGTGACCAGCAGGTATCTCAGTTGGAATGGTGGGCCCAGGGTCATGCTTTCAACACTGATATGAGGGTGATTTCGTTGAGTGCATATGACGCCATCCTAGGCATGGATTGGCTTCAGATACACAGTCCAATGGTCTGTAATTGGCGACAAAAGACACTGGAGTTCATACACCGTGGCCAGACCATCATGTTACAAGGAGTATCAGGTCACTCTTTGGCGCTGTCCGCAGCTGTGGTGCCAAAACATAAGTACCACTGGAGGCGTTCCAATAGCATATGGGCTATTGCACGGGTGGAACCGGGAGTGGAGGTTATGGCCAGAGAACTCATACCACAGGAGATTCAACAAGTCCTTGATAAGTTTGTGGATGTCTTTGCTGAACCAGTGTCGTTACCCCCAAACAGGATATATGATCATGCTATTGCGCTTTTGCCTGGTGCCGTTCCAATCAACAGTCGGCCTTACCGCTACTCGCCAATGCAGAAAGATGAGATCGAGCGCCAAGTAGCTGAGATGCTGAAAATGGGATTCATACAACCAAGCTTTAGTCCTTTTGCCTCTCCAGTATTATTGGTGCAGAAGAAGAATGGCAGCTGGCGTTTCTGTATTGATTATCGTTGGTTGAACAATATCACCATCAAGAACAAATTCCCCATGCCTATTGTGGATGAGCTTCTCGATGAATTGGCGGGTACTCAATACTTCTCCAAACTGGACCTGAAGGCTGGCTATCATCAGATACACATGGTGGAGGAGGATATAGCTAAAACGGCCTTTAAAACTCATCATGGTCACTTCGAGTTTCGGGTCATGCCCTTTGGGCTGACGAACGCTCCGGCGACATTTCAATGTCTTATGAACTCCATCCTTGCTTCAGGTTTGCGCAAATTCGTTTTGGTCTTTATGGATGACATTTTAGTCTATAGCCCCACACTGACAGACCATCAGTCGCACCTGGAGACTGTGTTAACACTCTTGCAACAGAACCAACTGTTTGTCAAGCGCACCAAGTGTGATTTTGCGCAGCGTAGCATCACTTATTTGGGACACATCATATCACATGAGGGTGTGGCTACAGACCCGTCCAAGACGCAAGCAATGCTCAATTGGCCATAGCCCACTAATGTAACTGAGCTCCGCGGTTTTCTGGGATTAACAGGGTATTACCGCAAGTTTGTGCAGGGTTATGGAGTTCTTGCTAAGCCCCTTACTAACCTTTTGAAGAAGAAGTCGTTTGTCTGGGATTCCTCGGCTACTGAGGCATTTGAACGTGAAAGGACAGGGGATGTCGCCTAGAGGGGGGGTGAATAGGTGAATTAAAATTTAAAACTAAATTGTAGCGGAATATAGAACCTTCGGAATGTCCGAATAATACTCCGGACAGTCCGAGTGGTTCGGATAGTCCGAGACTATTTTCGGATAGTCCGAGATTATTCGGAGTATCCGAAGTTCTATTCGGATATTCGAATGCTCCGAGCACATAGCTGCAAATGATATCTAGGCTATTTGGGGAATATTAAATATACCAAATTAAACTAGTTAGCCTAGAATACTTGAAGCAAATAGAGATCTGCAGAAAACTCACTAGAAAAGTAGATCGGGCAATTTCAAGATTCAAAATCAAATACTAAAGTGAGAGCAAGAAGCAAACTTGGAGCGATGATTTTTCACCCAGTTCGGATCCTTGAGGGATCCTCGTCTCCGTTGAGGCGGCTCGGTCACACTTGAGTCGGGGTCTCTTTCAACCCTCTTACTCGGTGTTGCACAAATGCACTCGCCGGTTTCAACTCCTTTGACGCTTGAGCAGGGGTCTCTTTCAACCCTCTTCCTCCGGTGTTGCACAAATGCACTCGCCGGTCTTCACTTCTTTGATTCCTTCCCTTGAGGCGGAATCCGGCCTTCACAAACTTCCTACGACCAACCACACGAAGAACCGGTGGCTCGTGGGTGACCTCCTAGCCGCCTAGGAGTCCTCAACCTCCAAGAGTAACAAATACTCACAAAGAACAAACTTGGAGATGAAATCAAGTGCTCAAACTCAAATCCAACTCAATCCTAACACCTCACTCCTCACACTCTTCCCAACCCTTCACACAAAAGGGGATCACTTAGATCTAAGGGTAGAGGGGTGTATTGGGGGCTCAAGAACAAGGGTATGGCACCTCTAATCCACAGGGTAGCAGCCCCCACAAATGGGGATGGATGGGGTTTAAATAGAGGCTCCAAAAACTAGCCGTTTTCAAAGCGTTCGACTCGATTCGAATGTCCGAGCTCAAGTTGGATAGTCCGAACCCATTAGACATGGCTAACAGAGAGACCCAGCTCGGAATATCCGAAAATATGTTGGATAGTCCGAACTCACTTCGGATAGTCCGAGTCCAACTTCGGATAGTCCGAGTAGAACTGATCGGCCCGATTTAAAGCGGGCATAACTTTTGACTCGGACTCGATTTAAGTGATCTTGGACTCTATTGAAAGCTAAGAACAAGGGCTACACAACTAACAAGGTCTCACTACCCAAATCTCAAAGGATAAATCCAGATTTCACAAAGAATCCAAGAGAGACCTACAATTCTCACTTTCCGGTACCACCAATACCACTCTCTCTCTAAATTTCACAAGGATGGATCATTTGAGCACTTGACACATCTAAAAGTCATTCAATGGAGCATCCTCTTAATAGTACGGCAATCCTTAGACTCAAATTCAAGCGAGAAATCTAAGTCTTACATTCAATCCGCATCTTAGTCTTCTCCGTGGATGCAATGTGCATGATGTCTTTTACCAAATGATTGATGACGTCTTCGCCTTGTCCAACTTGACTCGATTCACCTCATGAGACTCTCGTCCTATCAACCTTGACTTGATCATCCTCTCGACGATCTCCACGCCAAGTCGATCTTGACTTAGTCCTCAACTCTTGGTGACACCGCCGTCTTGTTGACCTCGACTTAACGATCATCCTTCACAATACCTTGGTCATCATACACACACGGGACCTAATTCTTCCCAAACCACTCATGAAAGACATTAGTCCCAAAAGCTCGATAGATGTGAATAAATTGATATTTTTGAGCAATTAAGTACCACAAGTGTTTCATATAAAGAGGCATAATATGATGGAAACACTTGACATAAGAGATATTCTCTACTAAGTACATCATGATGAATATGTAATTGATCTATATGCACTAGAGAGATAATTGCCGATATGATGAATCAATTAAATCATGGCAAGGATCACATTCTTTACTTAAATGAAGCACATGATAGAATATACACGAATTGTACATGTGCGACTAATATTTGGAATAAGAGTAAATATGTGATCCAACACTAGATTAAACTTCACTAAGAGAATTGCATGAGAAGATATACAACTAAAACATGCATGCACCAAGTCAATCTATAGCAATATGAAGTTTAACTCTAGTTAATACATACATACCAAAAACAAAGCACATAATGAACTCAAATGAACATATATGCACAAATAAATATGACATGAACCAATGTGCATATATACAATCAATATACTACTTGGAGTTCACTATGCATTTGCACAAAAGGAATGCAATAACAAATATGGAAGGATACCGAGATTGCATACCTTATCTTTGTAACCATTCACTTGATTTTCCTATAAATAGATGAGACTAATACTCAACTTGGCAATGAACATGTTAGTCTCATAGCAATATAATCATATTAGAGGTTTGTCATTTGTTAAGCACTAAGTTAAGCATTTACACAATTACATAGATTGTCATTATATCGTTTGTCATTAATCACCAAAATAACATAAGTGCCTAGATGCACTTTCAATCTCCCCTTTTGGTGATTTATGACAAACCTATTATCAATTGCTCCCGAATGACAATATTAAGATATTTAGCATTAAAACAAACATGAATAAACAATAAGAGACCATACTTACAAAATATCCCTTTTGTCGATCGATTAGGGACAATTGATAAATCCATAAATTCTCCCCTTTTGTCATTAATCCCAAAAAGGTGCTTAAGAGATCCTTATTGTTCATTCAATAAATTCTCCCTTGATTGCACACTCAATAAAAGGATTAGGAGAACAAGATAAGGAGCTAGGAATAGGACAATAATATTAAGCTCCCCCTAAATCTAGGCAAGATATGATACCAATTATATCCAAGATTTAGGTAATAGATTTGTCGAAATGATACCAATTTAAATGTAGTCATGATTCACAATATGTAAGTGATGCTTAAATCATGACATATGAATATGATTTCATATGGAGAATATTCATTCTTTAAACATTAAGATCATATAGCAAATTTATATATCTTAAGCACATGCTTATGATCCAATTAAATTCTAACAATCAAGATCATGAATCAACATTGTATAATTAAGATGCACTTTCATGATCAAGAATTTCATAAATTTATCAAGGGTATACCTCTTTGCAATGTGTCACCCATATGTATCTTTTAATTCATGATAATGCCAAATGCAAGTTAGATGACACTTCAAAACAATTTAGGATTGAGGATACCTCTCGAAAGATACCAATTAATGAAACTAATTGAAAGGTACAGCACCATTTAGAATGACACAATTTAGCATAATGGTGTGCAAAGACATTATTGAATATGGTCAAGAAAGAAACACGTCCCTTTGTCGATTCTTGTCCACCGTATGTTCGAATCGGTCATGATCACCGCGCTCGGCCTTAGATCCCTCGGACTATGGAGTTTCTCTCCATTTCCTTCATCCCATCGTCGAAGATGACCCCTTTTCCAATTCCTTGAACATCAATAGACAAGCACACGATTTTAGGAACAAATATCTCTCAACTTGACCCAAGTTAGTTTGATAATGTCTAAGTACAACATGCATGATATAGATGATATACAAGACAATACTCTTTTGCACGCAATTTTAAAAATTCAAGATATCAATTGAAGATTTCATTATACCAATTTTCAACAAAAAATTATTTGAAACTCATTCAAAATTAATCTTGACATCCACTTGTAAGAGAGATAATGAGTAAAACACATTCACACTCACTCTTGAACTTACAAGGGACATTTTCTCTTTTCCATAATAAACTCTGAGTTATGTAAGAGAGAAAACATTTTGAGGCTAAGTTACAATTAAATCCAATTTCGGAAGAACTTAGCCAAAAGATGCACTTTCATAGGAATGAAAACTTAAATAGATATGCTCCACTTTGAAGCTTGGAGCAATGAATAAGTTCACTTAGTTTTCATCATGAAAGGCTTGCCAGATTCAATTTAAAACACTCAAAATCTTAAGAGATGCAAATAGCAGCACGAAATCGATTATAGCTTTTAAACCAATGCTCAAATGCAAAAATTATCAACGTGAAAAAGATCCGTCTCGAAATTATCTTGAGAGCTATGAATACCGAAAATTCATTTGAGCAAAGGAAAACCCGAAAACTTGAAAATAGAGAATACTGAACCGAAGGTTTCGAGAAAAGAAATCTCGCTTTGAAATGGTCTTGAAGATGAAAACAACAGCAAATGAGTTCGAATAATTTTAGATGAATCATGGAGCTATGAATTGAGTTACCTTAGTGTTCATCACAAGGAAATACTCAAATCATCTTAAAGGTAGGTAAGATTTCAAAAGTGCAATGTGCTGAAAAATTCAGTTTTGGCATTCCATTTAAGCTTTTTGACAGGGCTGGAAGAAGGTTCAAACAAGATTCATAAATTCTGAAAAAATTAGACAATGAAGTCCAACTATAGAGGATCAAAACTTGTCATAAGACTTTCCTCTGATTATGAACCCATTTGAAAATACAAAAATCACAAAACAGCCCCACAATCAGCCTAAACCTCGGAATGTCCGAGCTTTACCTCGGAATGTCCGAGTAGACCCTCTCTGTTGGAGCTAGAAAATTTCCATTCGGAATGTCCGAATAAGTCTTCGGAGTATCCGAGATATACTTCGAACTGTCCGAACACATTTTCGGACTGTCCGAGCTCCAATTGAGCATTTTGAAATTGGGTCAAATCTTGATCAAATGAAGTCCAATAGCCATAAGATTTTGCAGAAATGTTCCATGGACATCCAAGAGACTTCCACAAAAAGAATTTCTCAGATATCACCCTCCAATCAACAATAAGCCATTAAGAGCATTGGAGGTTTAGTTTTGATACTAAGTCAAATAAAAGTCAACAATCTCGCAAATGAGTTCAAATAAATTTGAGAATTTTCAGATATGAACTCCATATGTGAGAGAAGGTTTTCAACAAAAATTTTCAATAAATCAATTTTATTTTGAGAGATATGGTGAAAGATGTATTTGAATCACATAAAGAATTAAGATTTTCACCAAATCCTCAAAATGGAACCAAATGGGTTTTGAATGGAAATGTGCACTTATATGGCTTCATATGAGTTAGAGAGATGTTTATAAGCCTATTAGCATAATCAAATCCATTCAATTCTCAAAATCCAACTTTATGCAAGAAGGCGAAAGGAATGACCTCGAGGTTAAATCACCGAGATACCCGGTTCGGATAGTCCGAACTTTAGTTCAGATACTCGAGCGAATTCGGACAGTCCGGACAAAAACTCGGACAGTCGAATCGCCCTTCTCAGCAAGGCAAGAAACAAAGCATTTTGGTGAACTTCAAAGAAGACATTTTGCAATAAACCTTGGTAAAATTCATGAAACCAATATGAAATGCTCCAAATGATCAAGATAAACATCAAACACACCATTTAGAGTAATTTCAAAGTAAAGAAGGCATTCGGGTTCTTAAAGAGATGAATTTGGCAATAAAACCTTTAAGTTTCAAGAAATTTTCTAGTTTTGCCAAAATGAGCTTAAGTGGGTATTTAGTCTTTCCATAAGCTTATATGAGTTGCAAATACCCTTGTGAGTCAACTCATAACATGAAACTTGACTCATTTGGCAAAACTCACTTAAGTGCTATAATATGACCATTATGGGTCAAATATAGTTTTTCGGTGAGTTTCAAAATCAAATAACTTTTGCTAGGTTGGTCTTTTGAAAAACTTTTCAACACAAGAATTGCTAAGAATGACCAACTCTAGGTTTTTCATTTTGGAATTACTTTCAAAATCATTTTACATATAATTTTATGAAAATCATAAGTTTAAATCCAAAACAAGATACTAGTAACTAGATTTTGGGCTAAAAACTTATTTTCTTTTGAAATTAGTTTTTGCAAAGCCAAAACCTTTGAAAAACATTTCAAAAGTATTTGTATACATTTTGCAACTAGTTTTTCACAAGAATACTAATAGTATACAAAATTTTGACTTTTGGCTAAATGGTTTGATTTTGAAAATATATATTAGCACTTATATAAATATGGGCACGTGTAGGGACATGATATACATGATTATGATTTGGCACTCCCCCTTAATGTGCCACTATCCCAAACTTGCTCAAGATTGCAATCAAAACAACTAATAAGCATGAGCAAGCATATAACAAGCAATCTAAATTGATTTTCATAAATAATGCAATATAACCTACACAAGGCTATAAGCTAAATAGTAATCAAGTTAAATACTTGTTACCCGAGATGGCATTGGCTCAAGATTGAAGTGATCATCCTCATGCTTGGCTTCATTTTGCAAATGATTAAGCCATCTTCCCTTTGAAGAAGCCAAACATCCAATCCATCTCATATTACCTAAAAATCTTTTAGGCGGTTTTGGTACCCAATCCTTGTTGGGTCCAACAATGTTAGTCACAATAGATTTAGGAACCCAAATGGCCCTAAATTTGATATTATCGAATTGACTAACACAACTAGAAATAGGTTTGCGATAATTATTCCTCCTAGGCAAATGATTTGCATTATTATGAAAAGGCTTAGGAGGGAAATGATATTTTGTAAAACTATTTCTAGTTTGATCTCTTCTAAGCATATGATTATTAAAATTATGCATTGGCTTAGAGGATCTAGCATTTCTAGTAAATGTTTTGCTATTTTATTTTTCCTAAGCACATGATCAACATAATTTTGCATAGTCTTAGGAAATCTAGCATTATGAGCAAACACATTTCTAGATTTATTTCTCTAAGCAAATAATTGTCACTATTATGCGTAGACTTAGAAGAATTGACAATTTTGGCAAACATATTACCATTTTGTCTTTCCTAAGCAAATGATGATCATTGACAATAATAGGCTTAGGAGTGTTACCTTTGGGACAATCCTTACCGATATGCCCTTTTCGAAACAATGATAGCAAGTAGGCTTGGGCGTCTCTTCTTCTTGACTTGCTTTTGTCGGTTTGCCTCATTGTTGATGGTTGTGGCTTGATCTCCACTTTGTTAGGGCACACAGAGGAAGTGGCCTTTCTTGTTGCATCAAAGCACACAATCGTCTTCATTCTTGCATTGTGCTTCTTCTTGCTCTTCTCCTCTTGGAGTTGTAGCGAGTCTCGCTTATCTTGAGGCGCCCTTGGCTTGCTCAAGATCTCGTCGAGGATGGCTTTTCCTTCTACGCACCTTTTCAAGTCATTTCCCAATCTAATGACTTGGGCCTTGAGCTCATTGTTTTCCTCTGCAAGGTTAGTCTCAACAAGCATAGAGGAAGTAGTAGCAATAGAATTTGAGCAACAAGGAAAATAATCGCTAGAGATAGACATGCTATTATTAGATGAATTGCATGAAGTAGAATTGGAATTTAAGCATGGCGATTCATCTACTGAATCACATTGGATGGCAACATCCACTCTAGACTTAATGGTTTCCTTGTGAAGGAGAAGTTCATGATTTTCTTTTAAATCATTGTAAGAATTTTGAAGTGAGGTATGTTCCTTCGTCAAATTTTTGAATTTCTTCTTCTCCTTCCCAAGATGCTTAGTTAGCTCCTCTAGCATATATACAAGTTCATCATAGGAGAGCTTATCATCATCATCGTCACTTACCTCATTCTTACCTTTAGCCATGAAGCAGCGGATTTGTGATGGAAGTGAATCTTCATCGTCACTTGAGGCGGAGGTTGAGGTCGATGGAGATCTTGGTTCTTCATCGCTTGAGCTTGAGGTGGAGCTTGTGGTTTCATCTCCGACATCTCTTCCTTAATGCAATCCTCAATTGAAGACGTGGATGGTTCAAATAGTTCTTGAAGCTTTATCCACATCTCATGAGCGCTCTTGAGTTCGCATATGCTATCAAAAATTTCATCGCTCACAACCCAAAATAATATGTTAGTAGCTTGGCGTCGAGATGTAGGCATTTCGTCTCTCCTTGATTGGATCAACTTCGTTCAATGGAGCGAAAAGCCAACATCTACAATCCACCATATTTGGGGGCTCATGGATTTAAAATGAATAGTCATAAGAGATTTTCATAAAGCATAATTTGAGCCATTTAATACAAGTAGATCATTTGAGTGCTCTACTCCTCTAGTCGACATCTTTAACTCTCTAGGCGGTTAAGTCTAATAAAATGAGAGCCCTAGCTCGATACCAATTGAAAGGGCGGGGATGTCGCCTAGAGGGGGTGAATAAGCGTAATTAAAATTTAAAACTAAATTGCGGCGGAATATAGAACCTTTGAATGTCCGAATAATACTCGGACGGTCCGAGTGGTTCGGATAGTCCGAGACTATTTTCGGATAGTCGAGATTATTCGAGTATCAGAAGTTCTATTCGGATATTCGAATGCTCCGAACACATAGCTCATAAATGATATCTAGGCTATTTGGGGAATATTAAATATACCAAATTAAACTAGTTAGCCTAGAATACTTGAAGCAAATAGAGATCTGCAGAAAACTCACTAGAAAAGTAGATCGGGCAATTTCAAGATTCAAAATCAAATACTAAAGTGAGAGCAAGAAGCAAACTTGGAGCGATGATTTTTCACGAAGTTCGGATCCTTGAGGATCCTCGTCTCCGTTGAGGCGGCTCAGTCACACTTGAGTCGGGTCTCTTTCAACCCTCTTACTCCGGTGTTGCACAAATGCACTCGCCGGTTTCAACTCCTTTGGCGCTTGAGCGGGGTCTCTTTCAACCCTCTTCCTCCGGTGTTGCACAAATGCACTCGCCGGTCTTCACTTCTTTGATTCCTTCCCTTGCGGAGGCGGAATCCGCCTTCACAAACTTCCTCTGCCAACCACACGAAGAACCGGTGGCTCGTGGGTGACCTCCTAGCCGTCTAGGAGTCCTCAACCTCAAGAGTAACAAATACTCACAAAGAACAAACTTAGAGATGAAATCAAGTGCTCAAACTCAAATCCAACTCAATCCTAACACCTCACTCCTCACACTCTTCCCAACCCTTCACACAAAGGGGATCACTTAGATCTAAGGGTAGAGGGGTGTATTGGGGGCTCAAGAACAAGGGTATGGCACCTCTAATCCACAGGTAGCAGCCCCCACAAATGGGGATGGATGGGGGTTTAAATAGAGGCTCCAAAAACTAGCCGTTTTTCAAAGCGTTCGACTCGATTCGAATGTCCGAGCTCAAGTTCGGATAGTCCGAACCCATTAGACATGGCTAACAGAGAGACCCAGCTCGGAATATCCGAAAATATGTTCGGATAGTCCGAACTCACTCGGATAGTCCGAGTCCAACTTCGGATAGTCCGAGTAGAACCGATCGGCCCAAGCAACGGGCATAACTTTTGACTCGGACTCGATTTAAGTGATCTTGGACTCTATTGAAAGCTAAGAACAAGGGCTACACAACTAACAAGGTCTCACTACCCAAATCTCAAAGGATAAATCCAGATTTCACAAAGAATCCAAGAGAGACCTACAATTCTCACTTTCCGGTACCACCAATACCACTCTCTCTAAATTTCACAAGGATGGATCATTTGAGCACTTGACACATCTAAAAGTCATTCAATGGAGCATCCTCTTAATAGTACGGCAATCCTTAGACTCAAATTCAAGCGAGAAATCTAAGTCTTACATTCAATCCGCATCTTAGTCTTCTCCGTGGATGCAATGTGCATGATGTCTTTTACCAAATGATTGATGGCGTCTTCGCCTTGTTCAACTTGACTCGATTCACCTCATGAGACTCTCGTCCTATCAACCTTGACTTGATCATCCTCTCGACGATCTCCACGCCAAGTCGATCTTGACTTAGTCCTCAACTCTTGGTGACACCGTAGTCTTGTTGACCTCGCTTAACGATCATCCTTCACGATACCTTGGTCATTATACACACGGGACCTAATTCTTCCCAAACCACTCATGAAAGACATTAGTCCCAAAAGCTCGATAGATGTGAATAAATTGATATTTTTGAGCAATTAAGTACCACAAGTGTTTCATATAAAGAGGCATAATATATTTGAAACACTTGACATAAGAGATATTCTCTACTAAGTACATCATGATGAATATGTAATTGATCTATATGCACTAGAGATAATTGCCGATATGATGAATCAATTAAATCATGGCAAGGATCACATTCTTTACTTAAATGAAGCACATGATAGAATATACACGAATTGTACATGTGCGACTAATATTTGGAATAAGAGTAAATATGTGATCCAACACTAGATTAAACTTCACTAAGAGAATTGCATGAGAAGATATACAACTAAAACATGCATGCACCAAGTCAATCTATAGCAATATGAAGTTTAACTCTAGTTAATACATACATACCAAAAACAAAGCACATAATGAACTCAAATGAACATATATGCACAAATAAATATGACATGAACCAATGTGCATATATACAATCAATATACTACTTGGAGTTCACTATGCATTTGCACAAAAGGAATGCAATAACAAATATGGAAGGGATAACGAGATTGCATACCTTATCTTTGCTTAACCATTCACTTGATTTTCCTATAAATAGATGAGACTAATACTCAACTTGGCAATGAACATGTTAGTCTCATAGCAATATAATCATATTAGAGGTTTGTCATTTGTTAAGCACTAAGTTAAGCATTTACACAATTACATAGATTGTCATTATATGCGTTTGTCATTAATCACCAAAATAACATAAGTGCCTAGATGCACTTTCAGAACGGCTGAAAAGTGCGATGAGCCAGACTCCAGTGCTGGCCATGCCTGACTTTACCTAGCAATTTGTTGTCGAAACTGACGCTTGTGATATTGGTATTGGGGCGGTATTAATGCAAAATGGGCACCCTATTGCATTTCTGAGTAAAGCCTTGAGTCCACAACACCAGAAGATGTCCATCTATGAAAAGGAGTTCCTCGCGGTGATTCTGGCAGTAGATAGATGGCGCCCTTACTTGCAAAGAGGAGAGTTTCTTATTAACACTGATCACCGCAGCTTGTGTTACTTGAGTGATCAATAATTGGTTTCGGAATTGCAGCGTAAAGCCATGACCAAGCTTATGGGACTTCAATTCCGGATTCAGTTCAAAAAAGGGGCCTTGAACCGAGCAGCGGATGCTTTGTCTCGTGTGGCATCTCTTATGATGTGTCAAGCAATGTCACAAGCTCAGTAGAGTGCGGATACAAGAAGTATTGAATTCTTATGTTCTTGATTCCAAAAGGCGAGCACTTTTGCAAGCATTGGTGCGTGCGATCACGATGACGAGACTACGAGTTGCATCAAGGAGTGATCAAACAAAATGGGCGCATATGGGTCGGTGAGAACTCAGCTATCCAAACTAAGATCATCAAGGCTTTTCATGCAAGTGCTGTGGGGGGACACTCGGGGGTTTCGGCTACCTATCATCGAGTGAAGAAACTGTTTGTGTGGCAGGGCATGAAAAGGGATGTTCTGAATGTGGTGCATCAATGTGATATTTGCCAGCAAGCGAAACATGAACATAACCGAACGCCAGGGCTTCTTCAACCTTTGCCAGTACCGGAAGGAGCCTGGCTAGATGTGACAATGGACTTTGTGGAAGGGTTACCGACTTCAGAAGGTTGCAACACCATTATGGTCATTGTCGACCGTTTTTCAAAGTATGCTCATTTTGTGGGACTTAAACATCCATTTACAGCTCCAAAAGTGGCTCGACTTTTCCTTGAGACGGTGGTTAAACTTCATGGTATGCCGAGGTCAGTTGTATCTGATCGAGACAAGATTTTCACTAGTGTCTTTTGGAAAGAGCTTTTTACAGCTATGGATCTCAAGCTGCAGTTCAGCACTGCCTACCACCCCCAAACGGACGGCCAAAGTGAACGAGTCAATCAATGCCTCGAAATGTATCTCCGATGTGCTGTTCATTCGTCCCCGGTCAAATGGCGCCAGTGGCTTCCTATGGCGAAATTTTGGTACAACACATGCTATCATACATCGTTGGCATGTTCTCCTTTTACGGCGTTGTATGGCCATGAACCTCGCTATGGTCCTCTGCTGTCGAATATCAGCATGTCTGCACCGGCCGTCCAAGAGTTCTTAGCAGAGAGACAAGAACAGGATGCGCTCTTGAAACATCACCTTCATGTGGCGCAGAATCGCATTAAGCTGCAGGCTGACAAAAATCGAGTTGACAGGCAATTCCAGTTGGGGGAACAAGTTTATCTTAAGCTGCAGCCCTATGCTCAATCGTCGGTGGTTAATAGACCCTTCCCCAAGTTGGCTTTTAAATATTTCGGCCCATACAGAGTGCTTGCAAAAATTGGACCGGCGGCTTATAAGCTTGAGCTTCCAGACGGTAGTCAAATTCATCCCGTGTTTCACGTTTCTCAACTGAAAGCCTGGGTTCCTGATTTCACGCCTATATTTCATACTCCTCCCAGTATTGCTGACCTGAATATGGAAGACGTTACGCCAGAGTGCGTGCTGGATCGCCGGATGGTGAAGAAAGGTAACTCGGCGATTACACAGGTCTTGATCAAGTGGAGCAACATTCCTGCTGAGATGGCCACATGGGAAGACCTGAACGTGGTCCAGCACCGATTCCCAGAAGCGTCGGCTTGGGGACAAGCCGGTTTTCTTGGGGGGGCTGATGTCAGGACGGTGACTCGGAAGAAGAAAGGATTGTGTGGGACGTCAGGGCCAGGCGGGAGTGAAGGCGCGACGGTTGAAACAAGATCGACGATGGAGGCTTGATCACCTGGTGTGGACGGCTGTGGGAGTAAGGATGACGGTAAACAGTGTTTTCGGAAATTACTGTAGCTGTAAGAGGTAATACAGGCTGGGTGTGCGTCAGACGAGTTGGCGTGAGTTGGGGGCCTATAAAAGGCATTGTAATGATACGAGCAAGATCGGAATAGAAAAATGGATTAAACTCCCTTCTCCTCTCGTGTTCCTCCAACCTCTTCTCCTACCTTCTACTTCTTCTCAACCCCGATTCTCCTCTGGAATCCCTTCCCCAGTCGTGCGCCTAGCCAGGTCATCACAGGGCCGCGCCCGGGGATGGCACGGCTCGGGCGCGCGAGCTGCTACTCCGGCCGAGGTCAGTCCCCTGTTCTGAGCCTCTACGCTTGATCGTGTTTTCTTCTAGGTGGTGTGGTGTACATATTGAATATCTGGGCTGTGTCGCCATTATTTAGAACAGTTTGAGGTTTAGGGGCGGAGAATGTCCGGCTCTTGTCTGTGCGGTGAGGTGATGGCGGGATTTGGGCTGAGGGAGGGCGTGTGGGGCGGCTAATTCAGTGGTTGGTGTGGCGGTTGTTCTGGGATCTTAGTTGCCACGCTCGTTTGGTAGCTGGTTGGGAGCTCGACCAAAAATTTTGGTTGGGGCCGTGCGAATGGTGGATTCAGGACTCGGTTCGATTTGGTGAGTAGGTCTGGTGTTCTTCTCTGCCCTCGCTTTACTCGGTAACTGGAGTCTTATGTAGGAATGAAGAGCTTAGATTATCAGATGCCATGAATCCGTGCCTTGGATAGCTCTTGTTCTCTTGGATTGACATCTCCGAATTTAAGGCTACAAAGAGGTTTTCTACTCAGAAACTACATTTTCTGGCCCTTTCGTGTTAAATGGCACTGCTTTAGTAATTAGCAGATAGATCTTTTGCTAGAGAGAAGAAAGATATCTTGGTTTAAGGAATGCTTTTGGAGGAAACGAGATGATAGGTAGTTGAGTGTCCTTAGTTCATGTTTCATTATTTTGAGATATACAATAGTATGTTTGGTCTGTACTTGTTGTAGCTTTTTTTTTGACAGTCAGTTGTAGCCTTATTTTGCACTGAACTTTCTGATCTTGGTTAACAAATTCATGTACTGGAAAGGCTCATCCCTGAACTTTTGTTGCTTGAATGAAGACAATTCCTGCATTGCTGTGTTTGGTTGATACATATTCTATTTATGCAGAGAAAATAACATGTTTTGCCTCTTCCCTTACCTATGTTGGGAGAGGGTCTTGGTAGTTTTATTTTGCGTTTCTTGGCTCTATCTTTATTATTGTGTGGAAGAAAGCCCTTTCTTTTACTAGAAATGTCTTATCTTTTTAGAACTAATTACTGCCAGTCCAAACATATTTAAGCCACTATATTAACCATATTAATTAGACAATGCCTGCTTAATTGAGTAACAAACATCAATATAGGTTATGGGGAACATATACAATCGCCCATTTCTGGTGGCTTTAGCAAAAAAAGATGGAAGACTTAAAAAGAGAGTAGTAATACTAATATCTGATTCTAAGTCTGACTCTTTCTCAAAAAATAATGGTAGTTGGTTTACATGGCCTGCACATCTATCTTTAAGTACACATGGACTTTCCAAATCTTCTTCTCCATTAACACATGCTATATCTACCTATATTTGCATCTTTTGAGGATGTGTGGATCATGCGCTGTTCACATTAATTTTGTAGATTTTTCTGAGTGCATATCCATTAGTTGCACCTGTTCCTGGTCAATATACAACATATTCTTGTCTTAAAGAGGATGCTGACTGGTTGATTGTACTGTTTCTTGGCAGGACTTTTGGAAGATGCTCAAAGGAAACTTTTGTTCAATTTCTTTGTTATTGTGTTGACTCTGGAATTTATCACTGGGATCAATTTGATTGCCCAAACATCAGCTCTAAAAATGGTTGCTCCTGCTATGCCTCCATCACAAGGTTGGAGACCAGTTCAGTCCATGGTGTCCCAAGCCAAAGTTGACACAAGTATTTCAATGCATCAGCAAAGACAACAGAAGCTATATTCATCATCTGTGCACCCTCCTATCTCAGCGCCGAGCTATAGCTACATTTCTAGTGCTACTGACCTCTCCTTTTATTCCTCAGACCTGTCAGATTCTTTGGTGCAGCATAACAGACGCTCAGCAGCAGATGTTCCTGCTCATGTAGATGCTGCCCCTCCTGATGCAGCTTCGAATACTAGTGCAGCTCCTTCTGGATTAGTGCAACCTCCAGTATCCCCTCACAATGGTAAGTTTGATTGCTAGAGCCTTGGAATCATTTAATTCCAAATGATTTCATTATTTCAAGCATGGCTTCAAATTACATAAATCCATTGCATAAAGCGGTAGGCATTTGGTTATTCAAGAACGTATGTAAAGTGATGCTTGTGTAATTAATTCTTATTTGGCTTCTTCCTTATCTGGGGCAATAGCTTTTCATTACGGATTGTAACTTGTAAGCACCATATGCTAGCAGCTTCCCTACATAGCACGTAAATTAGAATGATCCGGATAATCCGGATATTCATCGACTGGATTATCCGAATATGCACGTGGGCTAGGCCAAGGCTACTCTTTTGGCCCAAAAAGGTTTCTAAATTTCAAAATTGTTTTCTAATTTAATTAATTCACAAATCAAGTTTCAATTATTAAAATTGAAAAACCAGCTCCAAAAATTACGAATTTTTTTGGGAAAGTTCTTGACACAATCTATCATTTAATAAAATTATTTTCAAGATTTTATTAACTTTTAAATTTTTCTCAAAAATTCAAACACTGCTGCCCTTAATAGGAAAATATTTTAAATAAGTAGCTAAAAATGCATAAAAACTCATAAATACATAATTTATTATTTTAAACATAATTCAACAAAAGAATACAAATCTTGGGTCATTACATGTTCTTCATGAATGTTTGGATCAAGTAAACTAGTTGCTTTTTTTTGTTCATTTTGTGTGTACAATTTAAAGGGTTTTCATGTTGCAATAAATATTCATGACCATATTCGTTTCGATTCGTATTCGCTTTGTATCTGTTTCGACATTTTTGTATTTATATCCGCATCCGAGAAAAATATGAAAACAAATATGGTAGAGCCATTATCCGTCCATATTCGATCCGTTTTCATCCCTAAATTGTTGTGCCATCTGCCTTACATAAAATTCTTAAGCTACTGTAGAATACCCTATCTTTTTCTTTCAGTTTTTACTTTCTAGCACTCTTAAGTCAGCCTGGTGAGTTTCAACCCTACCACTTATCCCTTTTATTTGCCATTTGGATTTTTTGTTCTGGTATATTTACTCCAAATCTTTTGGTTATGGATAACATTGACTTGCATCAGATATGCTTTTAATTTAATTCTTACATTTGCTGTCAATGCCATTATAATTCACCTTCTGTTTCACTAGGCTGTTGTGCTCCAAACATGGTACAAAAACGAGGAAGCCGAGATTGCCATTGCGTTTACCCCATAAAAGTTGAGCTCTTCCTTCACAATGTTTCCTTGACTTCAAACTGGAGCAACGAATTGCTTGAGGAACTCGCTTCTCAGCTCAACCTGCGGGTTACTCAGTTTGAGATTGTAAATTTCTATGTTGTTGGAGCTTCTGGGCTAAATATCACAATGGATATAGCTCCCCACACTGGAATTAGCTTCTCTGCCGATCAAGTTACTGCAATGAATTACTCACTTAGTCTGCATACAGTTCGGACCAATCATGTACCCGTTGGGGACTACAATCTTCTTAATTTAACATGGTTCAGGCCATTGGCTCCAGCTCTTGGTAATCCTTAGTCATCTTGATGTTGTTCTATTGTTACAATGCTGACAGTTCTTTAGTGTCCAGGTAGAAAACTGTAAGGCCACTTCTTTTTGTTCCTTTAATTTTGTCTGCATTGTTTACTTTGTTTGAGAAATTGAAGCATATTTGTAGCACATGATAATACTAGGTATGTATGTAGCGTGAACTGTGAACCACCAACATGATGTTAAAATATGAACCTTTTTTTTGGCTTTTGTAAATTAACGTGTTGTTAAATTAACAGTGCAATTCTTTTCTTTGATGAACATGGAACTGTTGTTGTCATGGCTCAAAAATGATGCTTGGTGTCATGATATTTCCTGTACATCGTATAAATGGCCTTTTTTGTATGTGTATCCTATTTACCGTTGACTCTTTTTTTAACAATTTTCCTTTCCTAACTTCATTGTATATCTTCTGTTTCAATTTTTCAGCTCCAGCATTCACGATATCACCTAAGGCCTCTCCATCTACAGCATCTACCTTACCAAGACTGAGTGAGGATACCAGCAATGACAGACACTTGAACCTGATTACTGTCATTTGTATATGTATCGGTGCTCTAATTGGTGTCTCGGTGATTATTTTATTTATTTTCTTCTGTGCATTTAGGAAAGGAAAAAAAGCTGCCTCCTGTTGAAACACGTAAGTATCGAGTTAACTTTTTCTGCTGTATTCTTTGGAAAAATATATAATATAGAATAGTTTTGTTGTATGTGATGTGATCAGATGATCTGTGATTTTTAACTACACTACATGCAAAAAGTCATAAAACTTTGCATTATTGTTTATATCAACTTGTTGCACATAGTTTTCCCTTATTGAGATTTGTATCCAAAACTTTTTTAAGCAGAGGTGAATTGAGTTATCATGGTAAATAGAAGTAGAAGGTTTGAATCTTAAACAATCTGAGCTTGGATGGTATATTGGCCTTTAGTCCAAGCATTAGTGTGATTGATGGTAGGGGAAAGGCCAAGCATTAGTGTGATTGATGGTAGGGGTATCTTGTCCGTCTCGTTTTGCTGGTGGACAGCAACCATGATATTTACCACCCAGGCTATATGGAAAGGCTGGCACAAGGAACCTGCTATCTGAATAATAAATTCATTTGCATTTGCCATCATTCACTAATAAGTACAGCCTTCAAATAATGTTAGTATGATACATGGAATGTTCACTGTTGGCCCAACATGCTTTGGTTCACCCCTGCCCATCCCACTTTCATTTTAATGGGAAGTGAAGAGGTTCTCAGTTCTAATTATCTAGAGACAGTTCGTGGCTCTTGTCAAAATATGCTTATATGTAAAACAATTGAGATCAAGCTATTGTAAATTGTGACTATATTATTTGCATCAAATCACTCAATTTTTGACATTTTCGGCTGTATCGATGCTGCTCGATTTCTGAAACCACCTGGTAAACCGGTGTAATTCAAATTCAAATTCAAAAAATTTAAGAAATTTGGAAAATTTTATGAAAAAGAGTTAAATTTTTTTGAAAATTTTTGTATGATCTCCTGAGGCAATTCTAATAATTCTGTAAAAATTTCAGATCATTATCAATCCTATGTATTTTTTAAAAATTCTGATAGTGCTACAGTCTTTGCATATGCTCTTCTATTTTTGATTTTTTGGAGGCACTAAATGAAGTCTAATATTTATGAATTTTTTTGTGTGAGGTACAAAAGCAATGATAATGATGATGTAAAATTTTCAGATGATGATTAGACATGCGTATTTTAAAAAAAATTCTAACAATACTATTGTTTTCGTATATGCTCTTCTATTTTTTTTATTTTCTAGGGACACTAAATAAAGTCTAATATTTCTGTAAATTTTATAAATGATCCTTGTGCACTCTTTATGATAAACTTAAATTTCAGATCATCATCAAGCTTATAATTTTTATAAAAATCTGACGACGTCTCTGTTCCTTTTCATTAATTGTTGTTTTTTTATTTTCTAGAAGTACTAAATGAACTAAAAAATTGTTGAAATTTCTCTGAGATGTTTTATATATTAATTGGGATTTATTCTGATTTTATTCAATTTTTTCCAATTTTTCTACAATTGTTTTCAATTTTCCTTGAGTGTGCCAATAATCGCTGAAAAATAGTTGAAAATCGGTGAGGAAATTGACGTTGCTTAGGTTGCTAATTTTCAAAGAAAAATCGTCGAAAATTGGTCGATTTTCAAATATTTTTTTATTTTTTTTACCGCCGATTTCAAATTGTTTGACTTCAGTGTTCATGCGATTTCTAAGCGATTTTCGATGATTTTCGGTGTTGAGGCGCTAGAGATTTTTCAAGCTAAATTGGTATTGTTAACCCTCATGTCACCCTTACATAAGCATCCATTATAGCTTGCTCCCTCGACACACTTTCATGAAGGATCAGTGTATTCAGTTCATTAGAAGAACAGTATCTGATCAGACAATCAGTATTACATATATATCATGCCAAATTAAAAACATATGTGTTTTGTAACTTCTGTTCTACCAGCTCTCTGTGGGAAAAAAAATCAGTTCTTTGTATTTTATACACAGTTACAGTTTGTTCGGAGGATATCGAAGATATTAAATCAGTGCTACTGGACCCATCAGTGATAAGAGTAGCTACAGGTAATTTTGCTGAAGAAAACAAACTGGGGGAAGGAGGATTTGGACAAGTCTATAAGGTAATCCAAGGACAAATTCGGATACTCAATATATTACAGCTTCCTACTACTGTCACAGTATTGTTTCCCCTGACTTCTTGTTGACTCATTGTTCTCTCTGACCAACAAAAGAGAACTAGCCATAAAATAGAATAATAAGAACTAGCAACCTTAGCCATTTTGATTGAATCTAGATGAGTCACATTACACACGTTTTCACTATCCTATTTTAAAACTAGTTTATACCTGTTGCGCTCCTTATATTAGCACAACGCCATAAACCGCCTTCATTGCTCTCATTCCCAAAAAAGAAGCGGCGCAGACAGCTACTGACTACCGACCGATAAGTCTCATCCACTCGGTTGCGAAGATATTCTCAAAGGTTCTAGCTCTACGCCTTTCAAACAAGATAGGTCGGTTAATATCTAAATCGCGAGCGCATTCATCAAGGAAGATGCATCCGAGAAAATTTCTGTGGGTCCAAAGCGTGAGATCCTACCACCAAAGTCGAACCCGACGCGATGCTAAAGCTTGACATAGAAAAAGCTTTCGACTCGTCTCATAGGAATAATTGCTTGACCTTCTACAAGCCGCGGATTCGGGCCAAGATGGAAGAATGGATATCAATCTCCCGGCAACAACATCATCGGTCCTCCTCAATGGAGTGCGGGCCTCAGATCTTCCATCGGCGGGCTAAGACAAGGAGACCCCATCGCCTTATCTTTTCCTCTTGGCCATTGACCTCTGCACTATATACTCGCCAAGGCCACGCAATGCGGCATCTGTCACCGCTCAAAGGTTGTACCCTCGCCCTTTGTCTCTATATGTGGATGATGCGGTGCTATTCCTCAACCGGTTAAGGAAGAGCTTCAGCGGTCATTGACATTCTCGCCCTCTTGAGGAAGCATCGGGTCTCGAGTCAACATGCAAAAAATCACGATAGCTACGATCGGATGTCACGACCAAGCAATCCAAAACATACTCTGACCATTCCTTTGGAGGAATATCAAGTTTTCCTTCAAATACAGGAATGCCATTAACTATGGGTCGCCTCGTCGCACGGACTTACAGTACATCAAGACAAAGCGTCGGCGTCTCGCGACTGGCAGTGCAACATCTCTCCATGGGGCGCTGATCTTAGTAAATCGGTCCTCGCCTCAATCCAGATTTATCTCCTTACGGCAAGTAGACCACCCAAAAATTCGTCACAGACCTCGACAAACTCGGAAGAAAATTCTTATGGGCGAAACAAAAGAAATTCACGAAGCGCAAAATGCGGTGGACAACGGTTTGTCGGCCCTACAACATGGGAGGCTTGGCATTCTAGACCTCGGCAGGTTTGCAAAGCGTTACGACCGCGGCTCGGCTCGGATGGAGGATCCGGACGGACCATGGGTGGACAATGGACTCCATGCGGCCGAGCCCGACCACATGCTTTTCTCATGACTACCAAAGTTACTATTGGAAATGGCAAAGCGGCTAATTTTTGGACGAGATAGATGGCTACAAGGGGTTGCACCATCTCAATATGTTAGGACCTCTACAAACACTCGAGAGAAAGTCACGATCTGTGGTCGATGCCAATCAAACAACAAATGGATCGGGACATCAAACACAATCTAACACCTCACCTTCTGCTGGAGTTCGTCAATCTTTGGCTCTGATTACAACTGTCCAACTGCGCAAGTGTCTGCGATAGTATAACACGGATGCACACATCGATGGAACCTACGGCTTCATCGGTGTCTGATATCACGATTCTCGGGAAGCACCTACTCATCCTTTCATCTTTGCGAGTATGGCCGACTTGGGCACCTCTGCGATGCAAAATATTCATGTGGCTAGCTTATCATAACCGCCTCTGGGCGGCTGCTTGACTACAACAAAGGGGTGGCGAACCAATATACATCCCATGTCTTTGCCGAAATCTCAAAGCTGTTTGTCATTTGTTCATGGAATGCACCAAAGTCCAGCAACTATGGTAATTTGTTGCGGATGGATCGATTACAAACATCCTCCCAAATCATTTGGGACCACACCGCCAACCTCTGACCTTTGGTGTCTACATCTCATAAACAGCCACACGATTTACGCAAAGGAATCAAGACCACGATCATCTTATTTTTTTGGCGATGGTGGAAGGAGCGAAATAACGAGTATTTGAAGCGAATGCAAGACAAATGAGGACATCCTCCAATCCATCAAAGAGGGCGTTGCGATCCGGACTTTGGCGGGTGCATCCCACCTAAAACTTCGGTTGACCAAGCGAGCTTAGCATTTTCCCCTCTGAAACTATTTTTCTCTCTTTTCTCCGTTTTTTCTTCCACCTCAATCTTCCTCTCCATGTAAACCCTCTGGGTGCAGCATCCTGCACCATGTAATTCTTTTTTCCCCTATCTAATATAAATCACAGCTATGCTGTCTTCAAAAAAAAAAAATCGCAGTTGGATTTTATGATTTCTTATTACTGTAAGTTGCTGTTTTTCAGGGTTTGATGCCGGATGGACAGCAAATAGCAGTAAAAAGATTAGCAAAAGGATCAAAACAAGGCCTACGTGAGCTAAAAAATGAGCTATTATTAGTTGCTAAGCTTCAGCACCAGAATCTGGTGAAGTTAATAGGTGCCTGCCTAGATAGAGAGGACAAGTTACTTGTGTATGAATATATTCCAAACAGAAGTCTTGACATCTTTATTTTCGGTAGTGAAATTTCTTCTTCATTTCTTATAACAAGCAATTTTTGAATTCCACGAGTATTAGTTGTACTGACTTCATCTCTACATTTTTCTATGAAGAAAGGAAGGAGACAAACAAAATAAAAAATGATTATGAAAGTCTTCATGAACCTAGCATGAATTACAAGTAAAAAAAAATACCATGGGAACAAGAGGAAAAATACAAATATCAGGAAAATTATGAAAAACAGTGTTCAGGATAGCTGAGACATGACATCCATGCTTTCCTTTAGAAGTAGAAATTGGGAAGGTGCATCTCTAAGCTTAGCTAGTTGGATTATTCCATCATTGATTATTGGCATTTAAAGTCAGCAGGAACTGAGTAATTCAAAGATGCTATGATAGTGGATAAAAAGAAACTTGTTATTTTGATTTGTAGAATAATCAAAATGTCTACTTTTCTCACCAACATGCATCCATGGACCTTTAGAATTAGTTCCTTTTTTAATTACTTTGTCCTGTGTAGAAGTTTTCCTGTACTGTTTGAGTATGCAAGGATTTGTTTAACCTACAACACCTCATGTAGATGACGAAAAGCGCGGACAACTGGCTTGGGATACACGGTACAAGATCATTTGTGGTATTGCTCGAGGCTTGGTGTATCTCCATGACGAGTCCCGTGTGAAAGTTATACATAGAGATATGAAGCCAAGCAATATATTGCTAGAAATGGATATGAATCCAAAGATCTCTGACTTTGGTTTGGCAAGTGTTTTTGAGGGCGATCACACAAAGCATATTACAAGAAGAGTAGCTGGAACCTAGTAAGTCCATATGGATTCAGTTACTCTTATCCATTAAGTCATTTCTAGTTGACCTATGCTGTATCGTAACTGTCACATTCTCAAGAAGCAATGTTTTATAATTTTCTAATGTGCAGTGGATATATGGCACCTGAATATGCGGTTCTTGGGCATGTTTCGACCAAGTCAGATGTCTTCAGCTTTGGAGTGATTATTCTGGAAATAGTGACTGGGAGGAGAAACACTATCTCATCTGATGAAACAATGATAGCCGAGCATCTTTTAAGCTATGTCAGTATTTTATTACTATTTAATGATCTCCATTCTAATATTTGGTAATGTATTAGCTTTGTGATGAGTCATTGTTTGTACACAGGTATGGGAGAATTGGACCAGGGGGGTGAAAACAGAGATAGTGGATCCATCATTGCGTTACAACTGCCCTGAAAGTGAGGCTCTCAAGTGCATACACATTGGACTACTATGTGTTCAAGAAAATCCAAGTGACAGACCCAGCATGTCCAATGTGATCCTGATGCTTGTTGGAAAGTCTACTACCTTGCCTGCTCCTTCCAGGCCTGCTTTTCTCTTTGGGTTGAATCATGAAAACCATGTCCATAATGGTGTTAATATCCTACCAGAAGGCTCAAACAAATCCAATCCATCATTCAATAAGGTGACGATGACAGAACTTGAACCAAGATAGTCCCAACTCCCAAGTATGTAGTTACAGTAGGGTAACTAGAAACGGCAATCTTAATGTTGCAGAATGTGACGAATAAAAATTTGTAAATTCGATGGCTTCCAGGAAATAATTTTTTAGGCTTAGGGATGATAATGTAAGAGTCTAAAAGGTGAAGTGATAAAGAGTTATGTGGTGTAGATTTGAAAAGTCAAAGGTAAGATTATTTGGGGCAAGAAAGCAACTCAACCTTCAAATTTCAATAGGAATGAGATGGAAAGAGAAATCAATGTTTAACAAAATTCGGATGACACTCACCATAACACGTTATAAAATGTCAAGAACATGCCAGACCTAAATGTCTGGTGTCATGACCACCTCTCCGGCCAATCAAGCTGGCTCCCCTACCTCGACAGTTGTTTGAACCATTCCGAGAATCTCTGATCTCAATTGGATCAGCAATCTACTCAAGTAGTTCATACCTTTGCCCTCGCGCCCACCACCCCAAAATATATCTTGGGGCGATGCCTCATCAAGAACAGAGCCAGCCGTTGACAACAGCATGTCAGTCAGTTGGGGTTAAGTTGAAAACTTGTATTTTATAGCTCTGTACATCACATCAATTTTCATGGATTCCCAATCTGATTGTACCTAAGAGAACAAATAATGAAAAAAGAATAACCATATTAGTTTACATAACCAAGCAAGAGTATGAAACTAAATGTACTAGTACTGTGGCCACATATATCCCGAGGTAATTGTCGTCATGGACACCCTACCGATGATCGGTTGGCACCGTCATGCTGGTACTGCCACATAGCCAATAGCTCCACAGTACTTTTAGGTGAAGAGGAGAAGTGCAAGTGTGAATTTGTCGTATTGCAATAGCTGAAGGGGCAAATATATAGAACACATGGGACACACATAAGACTAAGGGTCTGTTTGGTAGAGCTCCAGATTCCAGCTTCACCTGAGATCTAAAACTTATAGGCTAAAATAAAGTGAATTAAGTTTATATTTTTAGTCTAAAATGTAAACAAGATGATCTATCTAAACACTCTTAATGTACTCACAACTCCAGCTTCATGAATCTGGTGAAGCTAAAATTTTCAGCTTCACTAGATTCTCAGAATCTGGAGAAGCTGAATCCCTGCCAAACAGGCCCTAAATCTTAGAACACTAAAAAATACCACAAATACCCTTAGCCCCCCTTCCCCTCTCAAATGCAAGGCATATGCAATAGCATTGCATTCGGAAGGTTGGCACAAAAACTAGCGAAAATCCAAAGTCCTAATCTTGAAGTTTTTGTCATAGCGTGCAACTCTTGGAAAATGTGTCGGGCTCGAGGTTGAGGTAGGCCGTGGGGCCACACGCGTGCTCGCCTGCCTCCTTGGAGGGGAGGAGCTCAGCGCAAGGCGTGCCCTCGCGCAGAGGAACCCCTCGCTGAAGAGCCAGGCCTCCACGTTGTTCGTCTCAAGCTGGCGGCGGGTGATGACGCACCCGAAGTTGGGATGCGGGGAGGTGAGCCTGGCAGAGGAGGAGGAGGAGGAGAGGGTAGGATGCCGAAGTGGACGCAGCGGCAGAGGCATGTTCCTCGAGTGTGTGGCAGATGCAGGAGGCGTGGGGGGAGGATGGGGGAAGGGGTTTTCGGGAGGCTCCATATTTGACTATTTCCACTATAGCGGTGACCGGAGAGCATGATATAAATTTCGGTAAAATCCAGCGAAATTTTGCTGAAATTTTAGATTTTGGGCCTCGACGAGATGTAAATTATCGGTTATATAAAAAATTTAAAAGTACTACGGTAATTTTATTTTTTAGCAATATTTCATTCAAACCGATTGAAAATTCGCGCAATTCAACCGGATTTTGCTGTTTTATTGTTAGATTTGACCGAAATTACATCAATAACCTATAAGAAGGTGATCTTCGATGATATTTTGTTGAAAAATTTATTTTTGAGATATTTTAAAATTTCAACAAAAACACTTTTGAAATTTTCTAAAATAGAAGAAGATTTGTCATTCTATGAAAATTTTATGGTACTATCTTAAGAAGTCTAGGATCATACAGATTTTTTTAAATATTTTAACTTCATTTGTTATATTTTAAAAATAAAAACATAATTAGCATAAATAAGATAGTAACCATGTAGAAAATTATATAAATTTTGTCAAGTTTGATAATAATATAAAATTTTTAGGAGAGTTTAATAATTCCATCATAACCCTTGTGAAAAAATTTCAAAAAATGTAAACCTATTTTGATTGCTAAATAAAAAATTATATACGATATAAGTATCCGCTCTGAAATCTGAAAACTGTGAAGTACCATTTTTCACATTTTTTGAAAATTTGTTAAAGTTGATCATAATCTCAAAATTTTTAAAAAATAACTTGCAGCGTGGGATTCCAGCATCAACCTTTCGGACCGCAACGAAGCTTCACACCAACTTGGCTAACTCTATTTCAGCTATTTTATAGTGGGAAGCTTAAACACATACAGATACGCATACATTTTTGAAATCTGGATATCTCCAACGCCAATCCAGTCATCTCCGCCCAGAAAACAACAAATTTCGCCCGTGGAGGGCGAGATCTCGGTTTTGCAGCAAGGTTGGGTAAGCAAAAAAAAAACTTTTGTAATCCAAAATCTAATTATACCAGTAGTAGCTCGTTTTTGCTCGCAGTTTCTAACAAGAGAATGTTAGGAAGCCACATCTAGGCCCTGTTGGGGGCTTAAAGCCAACCTTAGCTTCTAAAAAGTCAATTAGCTACTTATTAAACGATATCTTATAAAAAGTTACGGTCACTTTTTAGCTCAAAAAACTAAAAAGCAGCTTTTAAGAAAAGTTACAGTTCCTCCAAATAGTCTCATAGTCAATGTCACGCATGCAGGCATCCACCTTAGCTTTTTTGCGGAAAACCCTCTAGAAATTTTGAAGTCGCAAACAGATCCTTTCACCGGTTTTTTTGCAAAAAGGACCCTGTGAATTCTGAAATCGCTAATAGGTCCTTTCATTAGTTATTTTGCAAAAATAGCCCTATAATTCACAAATTTGACTCGAACGCTAGTTCTTTTGACCCAAAAGATTCTAAAAATGCGAATAGGTCCTTTCACCTGTTATTTTACAAAAAAGACTCCATAATTTCGAAAATTCAACACGAGCGCTGCTTCTTGCGATTCGAAAGATTTGAAATTACGTTTAGCTCCAGTTATTTTGTAAAAAAACGCTCTTCCACAAATTCGACACGAACACCGGTTTAGATAAGATTTTTCGTACGGTGCGGCGTAGCGCGCATCTCTACCTTGTAGTCTTGGTAAGTGCAAAATAGAACAAGTTGAGGATTAATGTTAATATTTCTACAGATATGATCATTAGATATACATTAAAAAACCGGACGAAAGATATAACATAACACTCAAAAGTCCAACTATGGGACCCCCCGTAATTCATAATTTTTGAAAAGTTCTCAAACTTGATCATCATCTAAAAAATTTATGAGAATATTAATGATGCATCAGAACTATCTACAAAAATTTTAAAATTTTCTTACGTGGTTTAAACCATTTTCTATTTGGTTGAAATTTGATGGCCAGCCTTCAATAGCACTGTCCAAATTTTTAAAATTTCTCAAGCATGATCATTATATGAAAATTTTATAGAAATATTATGAATGTGTCAGGACTATCCATAAAAAATTTCAAAAGTTTCTAACGTGGTTTGCATCATTTCCATTCGGTTGAAATTTGCCGGTCAGCCTTTTATTTGGCCAGCAGCACTGTCAGAATTTTTAAAAATTTCCTCAAGCTTGATTATCATATATTTTTTTTGTGAGAATATTAATGATGTGTTAGGGCCATCCACAAAAAAAATCAAAGTTTTTTGACGTCGTTTGGACTATTTTTCGTTTAGGTGAAATTTGCCGATATTTTGGCAATTTCAGATAAAATTCCAAATTTTTGACCGAAATTTCAGAAATTTTGATCAAAAATCCGGATTTCTTCTAAAATAATAAGATTTCAGATTTTAAAGAGTGCTAAGATATAACAAAAACGAAATTTGGAAGCTGAGAGAGAGAGAGAGAGAGCGCCCGGAGCGGAGCACCAAAAGGCAAGGAAAAGCGAGGGACCGAATCCAAAGGTACACCGTACACGCGCGCGATCTACCTACTTTTCTTTTATCTAAAAGGAGGAAGAGCGGCGCGGCCAATCATCCATTCCCCCGGAGCCGCAACGACTCTCCCAGCGATTCGCCGGACCCACGTGCCAGCGGCCGGCGAGTTCTGCTTGATGGGGCTCCGACGGCCGCCGTGGAAAGCTAGCTCGTCCTGTCCTGGCGCAGCAGCAGAGAGAGAACGGGGCTTCGGTTTGATTTGGATGCCGTGGTGACCACATCGAGATATTATCCTCCTGTGCGAATCGGATGCCACTTTGGGTGTTGCTGTTCTTCCCTTAAAAAGCCAAAGCCAATCTCATTTTTAGCTTACCCAATAGTAGCTCCGCTCTGGTACTGCCATAGTTACACTTAGCTCTGTTTGGAAGCATAATTTTTTAAAATTATAGTTTTGATATATTATGAGTTGTAATTGTTTTGTCATGAATACTATGGTTTTACTAAACCTCTTTGAAATCATGATATTTTTTGGAACTACCAACTGTTTGGAAGCAACATTACAAACCATGGTATTTGAGTGGAAATAGGCAAGAAGCTAGCTAAAACCATAAAAACTTTGGGTTGGAGTGGAGTTTCAAATTAATACTCCAAAAATACTATGGTATCTACTAAACCATAATTTTTAATACAGAGTTTTTGGCATGGTAACCAAACATCTTATAGTATAAAATACTATAGTATTTTTAGAAACCATGGCATTACCTAGAAACTGTGAAAATATATTGCTTCCAAACAGAATCTTAGAAGCAAATCGTCTTCGTAACCGGAATACTTAGGGTGTGTTTGGCAGGGATTCAGCTTCTCCAGATTATTGAATCTGGTGAAGCTGAAAATTCTAGCTTCACCAGATTCGTGAAGCTGAAGCTGTGAGTATATTAAGAGTATTTAGATAGATCATCTTGTTTACATTTTAGACTAAAAATATAAACTTAATTCACTTTATTTTAGCCTACAAGTTTGAAACTGGAATTGAACTCTTTACTTTAGGTGTGTTTGGCGAGGATCAGCTTCTCCATATTCATGAAGTGAACACGAAAATTATAGTTTCTCATATTCGTGAAGTGAAATTTGTGAATACATTAAGAATGTTTAGATAGATCATCTTGTTTACATTTTAGAACAAAAATATAAAGTTAATTTACTTTATTTTGCCTACAAGTTTGATTTGGAGAAACTAGAATCTTCTACAAACATCTTACTTTAGCTCGCGTTCAATTTTTTATACAACGTGCAAAAATTATATGAGCAAAACGGTTTGCATTTATGAAGATACATTACATGCTAGCAACCACCAACCATGTCCGTCTTGTCATTGTCGACGTAAGGTGTCAAAACAAGTGGCAACTCAAGCGTGTAGCCCCCTCCCTCATCAACTTGAGGTAGCGACGGGGCAGAAACTAATCACAATAGGAATGGCATGCAATGCTTTAAAGTTATTATTATGCATTTTCGCAACATGCACAGAAAAACAAACGCCTTAGCATCCATAATGTAAGATCCTCATACTATCACTAAGAAAATGACACATCACACAAAGCTAAGTTTGCTTTTTTCCTCTATTGTTTTAGCGCCTCCTCTCTCCCACCTCCTCCCTATTCACCAACGTGTGAGCCCGTACTAGCAAAGATTCCCTTAGCACAGATTTTCAAAAAACTTTTGCTTAATTAGCATCACCCCTTAAAATGTGTGGTGCCAGTACCAAGCCCTTCTCTCTTTCTTCTTGGTACTGGAAACCGAGGATTGAAATCTCGGTTTCACTCTAAATACCGTATGTGGTTGGAGAAGAAAATCTCGGTGAGATCTTGCCATTTCAAATAAATTCTGGATGAATTGTAAAAATAGAATTTGAATTCCGGTTTTTGAACCGAAATCTTGCTGAGATTTGCCGAGATCTCGGCGAAATTGGACGGCACGGAAAATAGTTAAAACCACGTCAAAAATTTTGAATTTTTTGTGGAGATTCGTGACACATCAGTGATGTTCCCATAAAAATTTTAGATGATTATCAAATCTAAGAAATTTTTAAAAATTCAAATATTGCTACTGTCCTGATAAAACGCTGACCAGCAAGTTTGAACCGAATGAAAATAAAACAAACCACATTAGAAAATTTTGAAATTTTTTGTGCACGGTTATAATGCATCACTAATATTCTCATAAAAAATTTCAAATGATGATCAAGCTTCATGAATTTTTAAAAATTTGGACAGTACTACTATCCTAATAAAAGCTTTACCGACAAACTTCAACCAAATGAAAAATAGTTTAAACTACGTTATAAAATTTTGAAATTTTTTGTGGATGATCCTGATATATCATCAATATTTATAAAATTTTCATCTAATGATCAATCTTTAAGAAGTTTAAAAATTACAGTGCTTCATGCTCATAAAAGCCTAATGATCAATACATAGATCAATCAAAATATTTAATTTTTTTCAAAATTTTGCATAAGGGTTGTAAGGAAATTCTTAATATCTCATAAAAATTTTGAATCATGATAACACTCCAGTAAATTTATAAAATTCTTACAAGTATACCATTTATGTTCTTTTTGTTTTTAGTTTTTGAAATATAACAAATGAAGTTCAATGCATACATAGATTTGATTAAGCAAACAAAAAAGTTGAAAATATTTGAACATTTTATAGAATGGTGCTGAGTCAATTATGAATCTCTCATAAAAATTTTGGATCATGATCACACTCGAGAAAATTTATTAAATTTTGACAATGTTACTATCCCATGATCAATTTCCAGTCAAATCCGGTAGTCAAACATCAAATTCCAGTCAAAAATGTCGAGATCTCGGTGAGTTTTAGTGAGATTATTGTAGCAATTCAATCTTTTTGTATTTTTTCACCTTGGTCGGTATTTTAAATCTCGTCTACATCTGGTAAACGAGATCTCACGAGAAACCGAGAGATTTTGAACCATGCTGGAAACTACACATTGGAGATGCTCTATTTTTCCCAAGGATTTACTTTAACACGTAAATGCTGAAATAAAGGACCTAAGGCTAAAATCTACACAATGATTCACAATGAGTAAAATCAGATGGTCCCCCAACTTAAGCCCAAGGCCCCAAGTAGCCTGATGCTCTGCTCCATCCCTGACTTTGAGGGGACTCCATAATTGTTTGAAAAAATTGTACCCTCAATGTTGTACATGTCCAATATCCTTAAATCCTTTAACATCACCATCAAAGCAGCTACCATCTTTCACTTCTACATTGTCCTAAATATACCAACTGGCTCCATCCATCGGCACTCTTAAGCCATCAGTATCATAATGCCTATTTCCGAACTACTAATGGCATTAGATGTAGACATCAAAATCTCGTCTAAAACTTACACAATGATTCACAATGAGTGAAATCAGATGGTCCCCAACTTAGCCCAAGGCCCCAAGTAGCCTGATGCTCTGCTCCATCCCTGACTTTGAGGGGACTCCATAATTGTTTGAAAAAATCCTACCCTCAATGTTGTACACGTCCTATATCCTTAAATCCTTTAACAGCACCATCAAAGAAGCTACCATCTTTCACTTCTACATTGTCCTAAATATACCAACCAGCTCCATTCATCGGCACTCTTACACCATCAGTACCATAATACCTATTTCCGAACTACTAATGACATTTGATGTAGGCATTGCTGTGTTCTCTAGTTGGTGGATGCTTGCCAAATTGAAAAAAGACACGTGAAAATATGCTAATGATAAATCACACTAAGGTTGAGTTTGTTTAGGCTTGAGCTTGAGCTTATTTGGCTTCTAGACCTCTATAAGCTATAAGCCAAAACAAACAGTATTTTTCTAGTCAGACGGAGAGAAGAAACTCTGAAAATCCCTAGTATTTTTCCAAACAAACAATATTTAGGCTTGAGCTTGAGCTTATTTGGCTTCTGAAAATCCCACTTCTCTAATACCCTTACAACTTAATTATTATTTACGAAAATTGCCATCCTCATCTAGCTCCAGCAGACTAAATAACTTCTTCCAGCTCCAGCAACTTCTCCTCTAGCTCCACCCTAAACAAACTCAGCCTAAAGAACTACAGATTTAGAAGCTAGAGACACTACATTTGATCCATACACCAAGCAGCAAGGAAACTTATATCTTAACCTCTAGTTTCACATTTTCAAAATGTCGAGCCTATACAACTATGCCTTGGCTGCTCGTGTCCATAATCACCCAAGGAGCCATAGAAAATGCTCTTGCTTCTGCACGTTCACTTTTCAGCATAGCCATATAAAATTGAATTAATTCACCAATTTAAATTAAAATTTTATGAAAAAAAATCGAAATTGGATCCATAAATCCAAAAAAGAAAAGAAAGAAAAAAATTTAATCCACGTCATAAAACCCGGACCAACCCCTGTACCTGCAGCTCCAAGTGAGCAATGATAGATTCGATGCTGTAACCAGCTGTCTGTCCCTCCGCCCGGCGGGGTGCACCTAGCAGCCATTCGGCCAGGCAGGCTAGGCTCGCAGAGAGCCGGTGGGACCCACGCACCAGCGTAACCCAGGTCACCAACCCACCCTCCTCCGCTCGCTCCTGAGTCCTGACCTGACCAAACCCTAGGGTTAAATACCGCACCCACGTTTTGATTCCCCCCGCCTCCCCGAAGACCTCGCGACGCCAAAAAGAGACCACCGCCACCCCACCCCACTCCTGTTCTCTCCACCTCCGAGCTCTCGCGGCGGCCGAGCCCGAGCCTTGCCCCCCTGAGCTAGGGCTTGGTCCTGGTCTCCGCCCCTTGCCGGCGCCCCGCTCCGCCGCCGCCGCTGCCGCCGACATGGATCTGCCGAGCCTCGCCGTCGTGCTGCGCGCCGCGCTCAGCCACGTCCCCGAGGAGCGCAAGGCCGCCGAGGAGAGCCTCAACCAGGTTTGCAGCTTCGCCCCCCGCCTCCTCCCCAACGGGACCACCGTTCCCCCTCGGAGTCCAATCTGTACTGTTTGATCGCGAGTCGCGGCGCGCTCCGCGTGAATCGGTGTTTGTTCGGGGCCGGTGATCTGCGCGAATCTGAGAGATGCCGCGGCTGCTCGAGCCTGAGATGTGCTCGCCGTGTTTAGTTTTTTTTTCTTCCTTTTCCGGGGGTTTTGGGAGTTAGCGGAGGGCCTCTGATTCTTCTGATTGGTACAAGGTGTGTGCGTGTGGCGTCGTACTCGTGCAGGCCTTACGCTAACTGCGGTGATGGTAATTTGGTACTGTCGTATACTGTTGGAGCTGGTTGGGTTGTTAGGGGCATTAAGTTCCGGGTCACCAACAGTAATTTGAGTTACATCTCCGCCTTACTGGGGGAGCCAAAAGGGTTGGTAGCTTAATTAACTGTTCAACCGTACAAACTGGCGGGTCAACAGATTCCACTGGACTAGATAGGCACCAAAAGTATTCATGATATTCTTTAAGAATTCGTATGCGACTTAAATGTGTAAATAAGCAGCATTGCATAAAGTTGTCTCTGATGTGGTTTCACACTTTTAGAGGCTATGCAATGTCTGGAGCTGATAGAATGACAGGAGCTGGATTAGGTTTATGGTGTGATGCCAAAAAGGCTTGGTAGCTTAATTGACTAACTGTTTAGTCAAGTAGACTATAGTTAGTCAATAGATTCATATACGTTAGTTAACTCAAAATAAGCAAAGATATAATTTTTCTCCATGTTAGTGGAGCATAGAGTCTCTCTCTCTCTCTTGGTGAGAAGGAACATAACGTTTCTGGCATGAACAATTCCTGTGAGGAAAAATGGTCTCTTTATTCCGCTTTTCCATTTAAAATGCTATTTTTTTGGTGGCAGTTGCCAAGGGTCAGAGTGAGGTTCGCATGCGAGCAATCATATGTATTCACCAGTGCTGTTATCTAATAGTAAATTTTCAAATAATTATATTCTTTTAACTGTGGCAACGAAGTAGAACTGCTGTTAACTTTCTTTTGGCAATATGTATTAAATGAACTGCACAAGTGCACATGCTTTGATTATATTAATTGAAATGGTGCTCTGGGCAGGCATTACATGTGGATTCACACAATGCTCTGTTTTGTCCGATGTTATGTTGTGAGCTAGTCCATTCAATTCAATGCCATCTTTGAGACTGTGTTGCCACTTGCCGTAGCACCATACCCTTAGAAGTCCTTTATCAATTTCTGATCTGGCTTGTCAGTTGTCATGATGGTGATGCTTAGTAGTTTGCTTCATTTGAAGGCACAGAAGGGAATGTAGTGCACTGAGCCACCAGCTAATATTCTAATATACCAGAGTAACGACAATATAAGGTCAATTATGTAGAGTATTTTTTCTTGTCCAGGTTTTCTTAGTTTCTTAATTTTACTACATCCAGTCCAAATTAGATATTGTTTTAGCATGAGATGTGTGTATACAATCAATAGGGGCAAACATATGCCAGAAACTAGGGCCATTAGCTCTATGTGCACGGAGCTAGAACAACATCTAAATCAGAAAGTAGTTATTTATTGCTTGTCGCAGATAATATATTGTACTTTCGCATGCTTTCCATTTGTCATTTTATTTTGAGCAACTTTGTTGATACTTCTGCAATTCATGCAGTTCCAGTACACTCCACAACATCTGGTTAGATTGTTACAGATCATTGTGGATGGAAGTTGTGATATGGCTGTACGACAGGTTGCCAGCATTCATTTCAAGAATTTTGTTGCGAAGAACTGGTCTCCTAATGATCCCGGTATGTAGAGATTGGTGGTTGACCATTGGTTTGCTTATGCCTTATAATAACTTAAAACTATATTATTATTTTTTCTATAGATGAGTCCCAAAAAATTTCCGAAAGTGACAAGTCCATGGTTCGTGAGAACATACTAGGTTTTATTGTTCAAGTACCCCCTCTATTAAGGTAAGTAACTTTCTTCAGCCTACATCCTTATTTTCCAGGATATACCACTCCAAAGACTGGTGTATCAAGAAATACTACTCCATGTTTCACCGACATGTTGCCTACTTGCCTTAGGACTCGCATGTCAGTGAGCCATGGAGTGGCATATCCTCAATTTTCCCATTAATTGCAGTCTGCAATAAATCTGTACTTAGGGCCAGTTTGTAGATGCTGTGCTCTATTAGTTTAAGCAAGATTTCGCTGTTATGGCTAAAAAAAATCTTGCAACTGTCATATCCAAAAGTACAAAAAAAGTGCTTTTGAATAGCCACTGCAATGTCAAACAGAGCTTTATGCTATACATTTAGCTAATGCGCCCTGATTGTACAACATATGATGAAAGGGATGGGCGTATTCATTTTGTAATGGCTCAATGTAATGTAATGTTTATACTGCATTTTGTTTCCATATCACAAATCCATAACGCCAATGCTTATATGGTTTAGTTTGTTTAGGCAATTTTGGGTAAATTATTTAGTAGAAGTATCATTTCAATCATTTTTGAACAATAATATTGTAGTACCTGTCTGCACATTTCTCTTAATGAAATTGAAATTCTGTGCACTCTCGTGGTGAAAAATTCTACAACCTTTTCTTATTATTTATGAAAGCACTTCATTGACATGCTGAGGCACCTTTTCATTGGTTATTTTGTAGAGCACAGCTTGGAGAAAGTATCAAAACAATAATACATTCAGACTATCCAGAGCAGTGGCCAAGTCTCCTTCATTGGGTTACACACAATCTAGAATCACAAAATCAAATCTTTGGAGCTTTGTATGTGCTAAGGGTTCTAGCAAGGAAATATGAGTAAGTATGCTTATTGCTTTGTAATTCTGTTTTCTTTTGTTTCTATGTTTTAGACTAATTCTTGTTCTGATCATTGTTAATGGCTAGTTGATTCATTTTGCCTTTTTTTCTTCTCATTATGCAAGTATTGTTGTGATCTGAGTGCTTCCTGTCATGAATTTGTCTCTCTTTTTTTTCTTTCACCGTTTGCTTTATTCTTGTTGCACTATTCTGATTGTATAGTGATGTCATGATGCAAGATGACCCTGAATCTGATATGCATTAGCTGTCGTACTATAAATTACATTGTTGGGAATTGGTTATGTACTCATGGAGAGTTTGGATATCAGGGATTTTCCATTGAACCATTCCCCCTTCCTGCTCTGGTTTTCTATTGTTTGTCATCTATGAGTTTGCTATCTTTGTAAAAATATGACATGTCATTATGGATCACACTAGAAAATTTTAGAAACAATAAAGGCAATGAATTTCGATAAAAATAAGTAAATATATAAGGGCATGTCATCTGCACTGGTTGTCTGCATTGCTTGTTGTACACCATTGGCTGCCGTGCATGGTCAGCACTTTACTAGCCATTACATATTGCTGGCAATTTTACTTTTGTAAGTCTTAAAGATTTTTAAAATAGTTTTAAAGTCAATTTCCAAATCCTGATGGAATGGTAAATTCATGGAAGCTGTAATTTCTTAAGCCTGAGTTAAGGAAGTGTGAAATGTTAGAACCGCAGAACCACAATTGACCTTGCACTCTTTCCCTGGAAAAAGAACTTAAGAGGGTTTTGTGTTTTCTTATTGTAGTGTCGTCCTGGGAAAAAAAATAACATTGCTTCTTGTGTTTGAAGTTCCGCATTAGCTGTTGTACAGTTCTTGACTGATGTCCCCAATATCCATTTTTATTTTGAAGGTTCAAGTCTGAGGAAGAGAGGATACCTTTATATCACATTGTAGAGGAAACTTTTCCTCTCTTGCTAAGTTTGTTTAGCAAACTTGTGCAGCTTGTCAATCCTCCAATTGAAGTAGCTGACTTGATCAAGCTGATATGCAAAATATTTTGGTCTTCAATTTATGTATGTTATTTGGTTATTGTAATAAAACGTTTCTTATCAATTACTGTTTCCATTACTTGTTTACATATGTAGTTGTTTTCCTTTCTTGCTTTATGCTGTGTAGTTGGAGATTCCAAAGCAACTCTTTGATCCAAATTTCTTCAATGCATGGATGATTTTGTTTATAAACTTATTGGAGGGGCCAGTTCCAGTGGAAGGCCAACCATTGGATCCTGAGATCAGGAAATCTTGGGGCTGGTGGAAAGTTAAGAAATGGACAATCCATATCTTGAACCGCCTGTACACCCGGTCAGTATTCGATAAAGCTCAATTTTATCTTAGGTAATAATTCTATCTGTTTAACTTTCCATTCACTGTTTTACAGATTTGGTGATCTGAAGCTTCAGAAACCAGAGAGTAAAGCTTTTGCTCAAATGTTTCAAAAGAACTATGCTGGAAAAATTTTGGGATGTCACTTGCAGCTGCTGAATGCAATTCGTACTGGTGACTACTTGCCAGATAGGGTTATCAATCTTATTCTTCAATACCTCACCAACAGGTTCGTGTTTGAAAGATAGGGGGAAAAATCATTTTCAGCAGCATTTTGTGCTTGTAAAGTGGTCTCTTGTGTTGCTAGCATCTTACCCACTTTGTTTGGTCCTTTATTTGCCTCTGCATATGTTTGTCTGCATGCATACACAGTGCCAAATAATTTACGAATGAGTTCAGCTCCATTGAAATGCCATGCAGCATTCTTGCTCCATCATTATTGTGACATTTTTACGAATGAGTTTTACGAATGCATACTCATGTGCTTGATGCTATAGGCATTATGATGTAATACTTGGTTGAAATTTGGATCTAACTGGTAGCATTTGAACAGAGATTGTTTGGTTGCTTGGCCTAGACAGGCAATTGTCCAATAACCTTGCTTGGCATTGGCAAGGAAATGTGTCTGATGGTGTCCTCAAAATCTTACTTTGCCAGACAAGCTAGTGACAGAAGCATTAATAAACTTGCCCAATGCATGGAGCCAAATTGGTACATGCTGCTTAGACTCAAATCTCACGAAAAGAACTCTTTTTTTACATTTAAATAGCATTTGCCGAGCAAGTAGTCGTATTTTACCATCGAAAGCAAATTTTTGAGCAAGGAATACAAAAACTGACCATGCTGCCTTGCTCCTAAAAGCTAAGGATCCGAAGAACCTACTTTGCTAGGTACAGCTTTGCCCGTATGGGATCTTTGGCTTGTCTGCTCAAGCGAGCAACAAGGAAGGTGGAAATCCAAACGTGTGTGCCTTGGAGGACTAGTTATTCTGAGGGCTATTTCAGTTGTGGCTTCGTGATTTTCTTTTAATGCAGTTGTTTTGTCCATTACTTTGTTGGGTCGTGAAGCTTGTACAAACTTGATTTATGCTGTCCGTATCACGCTTTTGATCCTGAGTCATTCAGTTAATTTAAATTATGTTGGAAGGCTTATCAGTAATTGCATAGTTTGTGTCTTGCAGTGTTACGAAGAACAGTATGTATCAGATGATGCAGCCTCAAATCGACATCATTCTTTTTGAGATAATTTTTCCACTTATGTGCTTCAATGACAATGACCAAAAGTTATGGGAAGAAGATCCTCATGAATACGTTCGGAAGGGCTATGGTGAATTTACATGATCTCTGTATTTCTGTTTTAATTAGAGTTGGCCATTTACTCATAGTGACTTATATGCCCTTTGTTTCTGTCTCAGTTCAGTAGCATAGGCTTTTTTACTTATAATATTGTTATTTATGTGTAGATATTATTGAAGATTTGTACAGTCCTCGAACAGCTGCTATGGATTTCGTGAGTGAATTGGTAAGAAAACGAGGAAAAGGCAACCTTCAAAAGTTTATCCATTTCATTGTGGATATATTCAGGAGGTAAGTTTTGTTTGTCATTTGCATTGTCTTTGTCAACTGAGTACACTTTCTAACTGATGAAATACTTAACAGATATGATGAGGCATCCACTGAAGTCAAGCCATATCGCCAAAAAGATGGTGCTCTTCTTGCTATTGGGACATTATGTGATAAGCTGAAGCAAACTGATCCATATAAATCTGAGCTCGAGCGTATGCTTGTTCAACATGTCTTTCCTGAGTTCAATAGTCATGTTGGACACTTGCGTGCAAAGGTAGAGTACTCTGAAAGTTAATTTTGCTTGCTTCTTTGTTACCGTGGATGCATTTTTGCATCATAAACGAGTATTATAAAATATGAAGGTTTTTCATATATATTATGGTCACTTGAAAAATATGAGTCATTCATTGGTCAATATTGGCATGTAAAAGATTAAATTCAGTTTAGAGTATAAGGCAATTCCGAAGTTTGCAATGGTAGATACCAAATATCATATCTATACTTTTTAGTGGCATGTAATAAAAAACTTAGCTGTAGTTTTAAGCTAACAGTTTTTTTCCTCAACTGGACCATCAAATGTGATCTAGACAACCATTATTTTCTCTACTTGGTGAATATCCATGTGCTTGTCAATAGCATTTTTAGGCCGAACAAGATGGCTGATGAGTGGTAGAGAATCACTTTAGTGCCAATTTTCAAGAATAAAGGAGGCATTCAAAGTTGTAGTAGTTACAGAGGAATTAAGCACATGAGCCACACAATGAAGCAAGCTTTGGGAGCGAGTGATTAAGCATTGTTTAAGAAGAGTGGCTAGCATGACGATAGCTGACTATGGAGGTGATCTTGTTGACACGACAGTTAATGGAGAGGTATAGGAAGGCAAAGAAGGATCTATGCATGGTGTTATCGACTTGGAGAATGCTTATGACAAAGTGCCAAGAAAGGTCATGTGGTAGGCGCTTGAAAAGAAAGAGTCCCAACAAAGTTCGTTACCCTAATCAAGGATACGTAAGATGATGTTGTGACTAATGTCAGCATGTGATAGCTATACCAATGACTTTTCTATTAAGCTATGACTACATCAAGGATAAGTATTGTGCCTCTACATTTTTTCCCTAGTGATGGACAAAGTCACGCGGAACATACAAGGAAAGATTCCTTGGTGTACGCTTTTTTTGCTGATGATGTGGTGCTAATTGCTAAGAGTAGGGTAGATGTTGATAGGAAATTAGAGTTATGGAGGATACATTAGAATTGAAGGGCTTTATACTTAGTAGCATAGTTGTGAAGTTGGGTGATTAACTGCGACTAATCGACCATTAATGGACAAGTTGGTCTGGGAGCACAACTAGATAACCTCGACTAGTTTCCTAGTCGAGCGACTTGGGCCTGTCAGGCTAGCCGAGCCAATGTTGTGTTGGACCTTGACTTGGGCTTGGCCTAGCCCATTTAGAAGTGAGACTAAGTCTAGAAGAGAAGGCCAGCATTGAGCACATGGGAGGCAACATTGAGTGCATGGGAGGCAATGAAGCAGAAAGGCAGAAACCTTAGCCGAGACTGTGTTCTGGATTATCGTGCTTATATGTTCTGCTCTTTATTTCATGCAAAACAGTACATAAACATGTCTTAAACTACTGCTAGAAGTATAGAACTTGCTCAACTTAGTGTGTTAGAATATTTGCTATCTAGTCGAGACTAGTCGTGGACTAGTCGGTCGACTAGTTGTCCAAGTCGGCAAGTTGCCCCTACGTCGATTTGACTTGACTTAATAACTATGTTTAGTAGGACTAAAACTTAGTATATCAGGTGTGTTTTTAGTGCGGTGATATGGCAGATGATGGGAGATGTTTGGATAGAAAAGTAGTGCTTAGGAAGGAAACTTTTTGGTATTTAGGATTGATGCTACGGACTACAGAGTGACGATGAGATTGATGAAGATGTAAGCCACATGATATGAGCGGGCTGGGCAAAATGGCGTCAAGTATCTAGTGACCTGTGTGATATAAAAGTCCCTCAAAAGTTAAAGGGCAAGATATAGGATAGCGATCAAACCTGCGATGTTGTATGAAGAGGAATGTTGGGCGACCACAAGGCAACATGCTAGAAGATGAGTGTAGCAGAGATGCGGATGTCGCGGTGGATTTGTGGTCATACAAGGTGAGGCCGAATCCGCAATGTTGATATACATAGGGTTGGGGTAACACCAATTGAAGAAAAGCTTATTAAACATCGTTTGAGATGGTTTGAATATCTCCAACGGAGGCCTCGTAAGGCACTAGTGTGGTGGAAATTCAAGTTGTCTCAAAAATATAAGAGGCAAAGTTCAATTGAGATTGGTGTGGGAAGAAGCAGTTAAAAGAGACCTATGATGCATGGACATGGATACGTCGACACGATACGACACTGACATGGACATGGATACGTCGACACGATACGACAACGACATGAAATTCATCATTTTTCCAAAAAGTGCCTATCCGATGACGTGACTATATATATTTAAATAATAATAACAATATACACATGTATTATTTTCTATTTTCCTATTTGTTTGTCAAACTGAAATAATGTGAAGTGTAAACTAGGAATATCTACCTCAGCTGCAACTTCACTTCTAAGCTGAGTTCAATCATCATTAGTAATTTTCAGCGAGTGTACTTTGACTCTAGAGTAGCCACCAGTGTCAACATATTTGCAATACATGCATCTCTATTTCACATTTCCTCTAGATGGACCACACTTATCTAGACATTAACATGGTTCCACAATGGTGCTTTGATGTTGTTTTGCCCCTCTTGGGTGGCTAGGGTTATCATTTATGTAGCTGAGGTGGGCCAGGATGTGTCATTATATGTGTTGGATACGTGTTGATGAAGTGTCAAAGCCTTGTTGAACATTAAAATTATTTATTTCGGCTATCTAATTATCCAATGCGATGACCGATACGTGTCGAGCGGTTTGTCGGTGTTGTATTCATGTCGGACCCTGATACGGCACCAAACCAACGTGTCGGTGCTACATAGAAAAAGACTTCAGGGATTGGAATATATCCAAAAGTTGGCATTGGATAGTAGTGCATGGAAGTTAGATATCCATGTACTAGAACCATGACCTAAGGTCGAAGGTTTAGAGGCTATTGACTTTGATTTGGCTTTATTTGTAGCCTATCTCAACTTGTTTGGGACAAAAGGATTGGTTGTTATTGTTGGTGGTGAATGTCCATGTGCTTGTTAAGCCGTTCTTTTGTGCTAGTGGAATTCTAGCTCACTGTGATTATGTTCTTTATGGCATCAATCTGACCTATTCTATCTAATAGGCAGCATGGGTTGCTGGGCAGTATGCACATATCAACTTCTCAGACCAGGACAATTTTCGGAAAGCTATGCACTGTATCGTTGCTGGAATGCGTGATCCAGATCTTCCTGTCCGGGTTGATTCAGTCTTTGCACTTCGTTCTTTTGTTGAAGCATGCAAAGGTAAACTTTCTTTATCCTCTAAATACCTTAAATTCCTATTATTTTGTGGGAATTGCTGCAAATAATTGACTATAATTTCCCTATGCAGATCTGAATGAGATTCGACCTATACTTCCTCAACTCCTTGATGGTATGCAAAATGTATTATGCACAATTTTTACAACTTGTGATTTGATGGCAGATTCATCCATTGGCTGATCATGTACTGTGCAGAATTTTTTAAACTGATGCATGAAGTTGAGAACGAGGACCTTGTGTTCACGCTCGAAACCATTGTGGATAAATTTGGTGAAGAGATGGCACCATATGCACTAGGATTGTGCCAGAATTTGGTGTGTTCTTCTTTCTGTAGTTTTAAGCTTTCTATTATTTTGTGCTGCCTTAGTAAAACATTTTGCTTGTTACTTTTGACAGGCTGCTGCCTTCTGGAGATGTATGGCTAGTTCAGAAGCTGATGATGAAGCTGACGATTCTGGTGCTTTAGCAGCTGTTGGTTGTTTACGAGCCATAAGCACAATTCTTGAGTCCGTTAGCAGTCTCCCACATCTTTTTATCCAAATTGAGCCAACTTTGTTGCCTATAATGCGCAGGATGTTGACCTCTGATGGTCAAGGTATTGTACTTTTCAAGGATAGTTTTCAGATGCTTCTACTCTTAAAATTGTAGTGTTGGAGGGGGAGAAGGGTATCTTTTTGAATTTTATTGGATTATAAAAAACTAAATAGAAGATTTTGGGCCCACATGTCATTGACACATTTTGTGATTTCTCAAATTCACAATGGCAAATTGGGAATTAATCCTATAAAGTATGCTTGATCACACAAGTAGTTTTTTTTAACGAAATAGCTAATTTGAGGGCACCCTCATCAAATCTTTGGCCCTCTCGTGATATGTGGCATCACCTCGTTCCTTCCCTCACTTCCCTTCCCCCTTAAAAGTTTCTCTCGTCGTGGCATTTGGCGGCATCCCCTTTATCCCCCATTTCCTCCCCCCCCTAAAGTTTTTGAATAGGAAGTATTTTTTAAACCATTTTCGAAAGTTTTTGAATCAAAAGTTTTCAAACCAAAAGTTTTTAGAGTTGAAACTTTTTGAATCGAAAGTTTTTTGGGGTCAAAACGTTTTTTGTATTAGATGTGAAGGAAAGGGTGGGAAAGGGGAAGAGAAGGGGGAGTGAAGGGAGGGGCGCCATGTGGCAACACTTGGATGTGTCCTCACCAAAGAATTTGTGAGAGTAACCTCAAATTAGCAATATCTTTTTTTTTACAGAGATTACACATGCAGTTGTGACTTAGAAATTACAATACATGCATTTTTTGTGGACAAAAATGCTTCCAAATATACCCTTGTTCGTTTGAGAAACTAGTTGAAGTTAGAATTGGCTACACTGCCTAGTTAAGGCAATTTTCCAAATTAAGATAATGTGATCATGAGCTACACAATGAAGCATTGGGAGCAAGTAATTGAGCAATGTTTAAGAAGATCGACTAACGTGACAAAAAAAATCAATTTGGTTTTATGCCTAGGAGGTCGACCCTAGAGGTGATCTTCTTGACACGACAATTGATGGAGAGGTAAAGGGGAAAAAGAAGGATCTACACATGGTGTTTATTGACTAGAGAAAACATATGACAAAATGTCAAGAAAGGTTATGTGGTGGGTGCTTGAGAAGAAAAAAGTCCCAAAAAGTACATTACCTTAATCAAGGATGTGTACGATGATTTTGTGACTAATTTCAGAACATGTAAGATCTATACTGGTGACTTTCCTATTAAGGCAGGACTACATCAAGGGTCAGCATTGAGTCTCTATTTTTTTGCCCTAGTGATGGATGAAGTCACGTGGGATATACAAGAACGGATTCTTTTGTGTATGTTTTTTGCTGATGATGTGGTGCTAATTGATGAGAGTATGGTAGGTGTTGATAGAAAACTTGAGTTGTGAACAAAGACTTTAGAATCAAATGGTTTTAGATTCCTTCATGTACGCATTTTGCTGATGATGTGGTGCTAATTAATGATAGTAGGGTAGGTGTTGATAGAAAACTTGGGTTGTGGAGAAAGACTTTAGAATCAAATAGTTTTAGACTCAGTAGAACTAAAACTAAGCATATGAGGTGTGTTTTCAGTGGTGCTATAGCAGGTGATAGAGATGTTAGTTTGGATGGAAATGCAGTGCTCAGGAAGGAAATTTTTCGATATTTGGGATCGATGCTATAGAGTGACGGCGAGATTGATGAAGATGTGAGCCACAAGATACGAGTGTGGTGGTTGAAATTGTGTCGAGCATCAGGTGCTCTGCGTGATAGAAAAATCCTTCAAAAGTTAAAGTGTAGGTTCTATAGGAGACGATTAGAACTACGATGTTATATGGAGCGAAATGTTGGGTGACAAAAAGACAACATGTACAGAAGATTATCGTAGCAGAGATGTAGATGCTGCACTGTATCTGTGGTCATACAAGGTGAGATTGAATCCGCAATGATGATATACGTGATAGGGTTGTGGTAGCACCAAATGAAGAAAAGCTTATTGAAAATCGTTTGAGATGGTTTGGACATCTCCAACGGAGGCTTCCTAAGGCACCGGTACGAAGTGGAATTTTAAGTCGTCTAAAAAACATACGAAGAGGTAGAGGTCGACCAAGACTAACGTGGGAAATAGTTAAAAAAGACTCGAGGAATTAGAATGTTCCCAACGATTTGGCATTGGATAGAAGTGCATGGAAGTTAGTGATCCACGTACCGGAACCATGATCCAAGATCGAAGGTTTATGAGTTTTATTGACTTCGACTGAGTTTCTTTCCTAGCCGACTCCAACCTGTTTGGGACAATAGACTTGGTTGTTGTTGTAAGATAATGTGATCAGCATAGCTACAGGGTTATGGGTTCTTCTATTGACATTGTGTTTGTAATAATTATTTTGTATGATTTGTTTTGTTCCTTTTTGTCCGTACACTTATTTTCTCCCATTCCTTGGCAGATGTTTATGAAGAAGTCCTGGAAATTGTCTCCTATATGACATTTTTTTCACCAACGATTTCGTTGGACATGTGGAGCTTATGGCCCTTGATGATGGAGGCTCTTAATGATTGGGCTATAGATTTCTTTGAGAGTATGTCTTACTTTATAATACCATACTATTAAATTTTATCCTTACTCTTTTAGAAGGTTAATTTTTATCTGAATTTTCAGATGTCTTCATTGTATGCTTTTGTATCATGGTTATGCTTATTACCTTTGTGTATTTTCTCCTTATATTGGTGATATTTCCAAAATATTCTTCCGTGGGCTCCCCATATGTTTGGCAGTTGGCACATGGAAAACTACATGCATTGGTTAATATTTGCTGAAGCAAGCAATTGTTAATCTGTTCTTTTTAGATTGATATAGTGTTTTTCATAGTTAACAATCTGCATATTTTCATCTTTTTAGGCTTTTAATTTTCTTACATAAGCTATTATTACCTTACATTAAATGTTTTGGGGTTTTGTATAATTGATGGTAAGGGGTAACCATGGGGTCTAGCCTATTATAACGTGCGGACATGTTTTGCTGCTTCTGTTTTTTGGTTTACTTTGTCTTGAACATTTATTTTTTTCAATAGATGAGGTTTTCTACCATGCTAACCGATAACTGCATAATTTTTGTGAGGTGCAACCTAGGTCCCTCAACTTGCATGGGTGTGTCAGCTCTGTCCCTGAACTGAAAGAACTGCATGTTTAGGTTGCTAAACTTATGACACATGATAGGTCCAAAGTCCAAAGCTGACTTAGTAATTAGGATGGGGTGACACTTTGATTCTGTTTAAGCTAAAATTGGACCACATGCATGCTAAGTAAGATAAATGGGAAGCTTGTTAAATTTGACCGAAAACATACAAATCCTTTAAATTCAAATACATCAATTATCCATGGATTTACACATTATCACGTGGTCAAACGATGATTTAGATTAAGGCACGATGCCATGTCATTTTTTATTATCAGTAAGTGTTTGAACCTCTGATGACTTTTACAAGTTTAGTGATCTAAATAAGTGATTCTCGAGTTCAAAGACTTGATTGAAACACCCGTGTAAGTTTAGGGACCTAAGGTGAACATTTTTCTTTGCTATCAATGTGTTTTCAATCCTCCAAGGCATTTAGTTCATCTTGTTGTTGCATCCAGTTTCCGTAATAGAGTGTTGCTAAGCTGAAGTCCACTGCTGTAGTTAAACTGTTGTCTACAGCTCGAGCCACCAGGTTTCAATGGCCCCCAAAATTGTGGTGTGCTAGTTTTACCTTGTGTTTAGTATGATAAATCCATCTGTGCTGCATTCTTTAATTTTTAGGGCATGTTTGTTTTAGCTTTTGATTCTGGATTCTAGCCTCAAAAGCGGAATAAAAAACAAACAACCTGATTCTAGAATCCGATTCTCACAATCCAACCCACCCATATACACTAGAATCCACAATCTACTTCATATGTGCTTTTTGATTCTAGCTTTTGGAGAATCAGCTTCTCTACAATCATAATCCAGAATCAACTTTTAGAGAATCCAAAGCTGAAACAAGCAGACCCTTAGTCTGTTCTTTTGTAACTCTCATTGGTTTCTCTTATTATTAGGAGGCTGTGAGTTTGTTCAAAGATGTTAAGAGGGAAATTTGCTACAGGACATTACAAAAGATTTGCATTTTGCTACAGGATACTGTTGCCTCATGGCCCACTTGTCAGCCTCACATTTAGTGTCTTAGCGATACAATGTTTTGCAGTGTCCCCTAGTCAATTTTCTTTATTCCAAGATTTTCTTAGCGATACAGTACATTTTTTACCCTTTCATCCTTTCCACCCACCTTTTGTGTTCGTGGTCTATTCCAAGGTTGGAGATTTCCATTTCATCAGCATAGTCAGCCAGGGTGCATGTGCACTTGTGCTGCAGCTAGTAAAGCCCGGGTAATATATGGAATTGTTGCTTTGGCTGTCATCTTGACTTTGAGGTTTCATACATTTATCTGAGGGAAAAACATATTGTGCCATTCATTTTGTTTCTTCCATGCTATCAAGTTGTTTGAAGGTCCTGTTGTCTGCAAATGAAAACCTAAAAACAAGTGCATTTTAAATTTAAGCTCTCTTAGCGTTTTTAATCTTTCCCAACAGATATTCTTGTTCCCTTGGACAACTACGTATCCCGGGGCACCGATCATTTTCTTGCGTGCAAAGACCCTGATTATCAACAAAGCTTGTGGAATGCACTATCATCTGTGAGTGGGGTTAAAACTTTCTTGCAAAGTTAATATTTATGGTATTAGCTTTTTGTTGATAATTGTCAATACTTTTAGATTATGATGGACCAAAACATGGAAGATTCTGATATTGAGTCTGCTCCCAAACTCATCGAAGTGGTTTTCCAGAACTGCAAAGGCCATGTGGATCAATGGGTTGAGCCTTACCTCAGGCTTACAATTGATCGATTGCGTCGAGCACAGAAACCATATTTGAAATGCCTGCTTGTACAAGTGGTAAGATGCAATATGAAGATGCCTTATTTTTTTTAATTTATTGCTCATGCTAATCGCCAAGAGTCCTGATTGTCATATCAATTTTTCAAATTCTGCTGTACTTTTTATGGGTTCAATTGTAATTCACTTTTAATTCTTCGTTGTTTTTTTCCATAGTTTCTAGAAATGCGGTTCGTTCGAATCACGGTACAGGATTCGGGTTCGCGGTTTGCTATTTTTTATTCTAATTTCTACTGCGAACACAAACCCATAACCCAAATTGGTTCGGGTTCGATGAATCTGATTCACAATTCGCAGGGGTTTACAACAAATCTGGTAACTATGGTTTTTTTTTTCAGTATTGGCAAGTAAGGTTTTGTCCCATGCATGTGGGAGATAACCTAAGTACCTAACTTCCATGTGGATGTGCCAGGATGGCTATGATCACAACCCACTTTCCATGTGGATGGGCTGGGATCCTGGGCCATCTCAGCCCATCCAAATGAGGCCTAAGGGGAAGTTTCTAGTGCAAACTTGTCACCCACAAACAGCCTGGTAGCCTGTTAGCAGTGGGAACCTGTGAGGATACTGGTTAAGTTATTTTTTGAAAATCATGTCTATTCTACATTGGAAACTGGTTATCACTGACATCTGCCAGTTTCCAGTGGTTATTGGTTTGGTTTTTAGAAAATAATTGTTCTAAATCTCAATTGTCGATGAACCAATTTGTTTATATATAAGAGTCAGGAGCAATGTTAATTGGTAATTGGTAGTAAAACCGCCGACCAGTTTGTTACCACCAAATTGTTCCCTGCTTTGAACTAAGTTGGCTAACAAACAAATGATACAAATGATGTCAAAATCATAACTACGAAACTAGTACTGCCCAACCCTAAAATCTAAATTGTAAACAATAAACTAAGCATTATTAGTTCTAAAATTTAACAGAATGCTCTAAATCCTATATGATCTGCAAAATCAGAAAAAAGGAGCAGATAGTCCAGAATGACATTAAATCTGTTCATCCACAATAGTTTAACAACATGTCTATAATGTTTAACACTGTTACTAAAAACACTAGCAGCTCTATCACTGGCACTAGCTACCTGTTATATCACACTGCAATTAATACCATAACATTTCTAGCTGTGTTAGAGCCTTTGTTTTTTGGCATGAAATAGCTGTTAAGGGGGGAAAATGTCCACTTTACTCCTAAAGTATTACATTTGTCCGCTTAACGCCCTGTTGTTCCAATACTTATTCACTTAGCACCCGAGATCGGTTTTACTTACCAGTTTTGATAGCATGGATGGTGGTATTGCCACTTGGAAGCACACATGTATGCTGAAGCTGATGTCAGGCTTTCAGCGTCTATGTGTTATACCATGTTGACAAAACTGGGTTACGCTGTGTCCATTGTGGCAAAGACACACTCAAAACCGGCCTCAGGGGCTGAAGTGATGCAGTTTTAGATGTTCAAGGGGTTAAGTGGAAATCTGGGGGTTAAGCGGACAAACACAATACTTAAGGGGAGTAAAATGGAATTTTTCCCTTAAGGTGTGATACTGTGATGAGACTGGACTGTGGTATAGTTCTTTTTGTGCCTTCAGCCCTTCACCAATTGGTGATATGATCTATGATATTATGAGAGATTTATCAGGATCAAGTTTTAAAAAAAACAACCAACCAACTTTTGTCTGGATCAACAGTTGGCCAACTCAGCTAGGGTTGCCAGTCAGTTCTTTCAAATGTTATACTTGATTTACACCTAATTACCATTTATTTTTAACTATTTGAAGGTTTGAACCAGGTGGTACGATAATTGTAATTCAATACATTATCTAGCAATATTATGTAGAAAGGTGGGGAAAAAGTATTAACAAAAATAAAAGACAACCAACTTATTGCCTGTTTCCCTCCTGGTTTTTGATGCCCCATTTTGGGTTGATATTCTGCACTGCCTCATTTGGGTTAGTTGAATACTTAAGGTTATACCGATAGCCTTTGATGATTGTCTTCATTAAGGTAATGCACTGCAGCAAACAATGTAACTCTAGTTTCTAGATTTTGTGTCAGTGAGTTCCCATATATTCATAAATCAGCGATGGTTTTTATGTATTAATTTGTTGTAGCATGCAGTTACCAACACTTAATGTTGTCAATCATTTATGTTCTTGCCTTGTACGGACAAATTATCTCCGGGCCTCCTGGGCAATACTCATCTTAGTCCAGGCACCTTGTGCCGCTTTAGTTGTTTGATCTTTTTAGCAAGATGATCATTTATGTTTGCATTTATATATTAACATTAGTAAGGTTCACACGCAAGATAGGGTGTACTCATCAGGGACTGAGCGTTGTGTGTTATCTATTTACTACACGTGTACCTAAGAACCTTCATGTGCTACTTGCAGATTGCTAATGCGCTCTACTATAATCCTTCATTGACACTTGCAACTTTACATAAACTTGGAGTTGTGACAGAAATTTTTAACCTTTGGTTTGTTATGTTACAACAAGTTAAAAAGAGTGGCATGCGAGCCAATTTCAAGAGGTACGGTATTTTCTAAGTTCTGCAAGGTCTTATTTCTTCCTAGTATGGCCTAGAATGAACTGAGATTTTTTTTGTTGCTTTATTTGCAGAGAACATGATAAGAAGGTTTGCTGCTTGGGGCTGACCTCGCTTATTGGCCTTCCAGCAGATCATATTCCAGCAGATGCTCTAAATCGTATTGTTAAAGCAACACTTGATCTGCTTGTTGCTTACAAAGATCAAGTTGCAGGTGGAGTTTGCATCCTTTTTACTGCATTTTGTTTGTTTTGGTGGTTGCTTTTGGAAGATATTGTTGAGTAATGCTCAGCTGTTTGGGCCCCGTATTTTTACATTACTGATTAACTCCTTGCACTCGATGTGGTGAACTTGGTCAGCTTTCATGTACTATGTGTTGGTTTAAACTTTAAATTCTGTAAGGTTAAGCTTTTTTATTGTTGTCTTGCTTATTTTGTTTGGGTGTGGTGTCCTGATGAGTTTGACTTATCTTAGTGGGAGTATCATTTTGTCTCTTTTCTTGTTTTGCATTCTATGGTTATTCTCTCATCTGTAACTATCCTAGCTTAAGTTTGTCATTTGTGTTGGTCTTTTTTTTTTTCAATAAGCAGAATCTAAGAAGCAGAATGATGCTACTGCTGATGATATGGATGGCTTCGGTGCTGATGAAGATGACGATGACGATGAAGAAGTTGAATCTGATAAGGAAATGGGTCTTGATGCTGATGAAGATGGCGACGAAGTAAACAGTCTTCATCTTCAGAAACTAGCTGCAGAGGTCTGTTGCAATCTTTGACTGCTACTTCACATATCTCTGGGCTCTCAACTTTATTCTTTCATTTCTTAGCATAGTAAGAATCTTTAGATACCTTAGGGGCCTGTTTGTTTGTGTGGATATTCATTCCTGCTCAGATTCATGGCTAGCGTAAAAAATGACAGATCATAATCTTTTGTTGAGGATATATTGTCTGATCACTTCTGAAGTTGATATCTTTTGTTGATGCAGGCTAGAGGCTTCCAGCCAGCTGATGAGGATGATGACTCGGATGATGATTTCAGTGATGATGAGGAGCTGCAATCACCGATTGACGAGGTGGATCCGTTCATTTTCTTTGTTGAAACCGTCCAAGGTAGAATGGATCTTTTGCTACGAAATGCTTCTTTTCTCAAAAGCATATGCTGAAGTTCTCACAAGCGAGTAACCGTGCGCAACAGGTTTGCAAGCATCTGATCCAGCCAGGTTGCAGAACCTCATGCAAACTCTTGACTTCCGCTACCAGGCGCTTGCTAATGGCATAGCGCAGCATGCTGAGGAAAGAAGAGTTGAGATCGAGGAGGAGAAGTTGGAGAAGGCAAGCGCACAGTGATGCGTGATAATGCGTATGTGGTTTGCCTTTGGATATCATTGCCATTTCGCCAATGTGTAGAAGTGGCGGGTCAGTATCCTGTGATTTGGCGATCGAAGGTAATGAGTTTTGGAGCCCTAGTCTGTACCGTTCAAGGCGCGCAGGTCGGTTTTAGGCTCCCAAAATTTTATCCTTGCGAGAGGTGAAGCCGATGATAGAGCCGTCTTGGATAATCTGTCACCGGTGGTCATCTTCCCGGTGGCCCGTTTTCGGTGTCTCGGTTGTGCGAGCGTGACACTGGAAAGTTTCTCTTGTCGAAGACAAGTCAGTTTGCCGTGCTTTCTGGGCCACTAATTTTTTTTGGAAGGCTTAAAAGAAAGAGCATTTGTTAGGGGGGACGACGCCCCTGTGGTGGTGGGGTGCATCCATCCCCGTCCGGGTCACAGGTTTTTAGGACGGTTCGGTGTTATACTGTAGAGTGGATATGGTTTGGTGCCTGTCCAGGCGTTTACCGTGCGGTTCCAACGGCGGGCTGCATGCGATATATGGTTTCTTTTTGCAAGAGGTGATTGATGTATGCTTCGATTTTTGTCAATTTATTTGAAAAGGGCAAGCGGTTTGTTCATAATCACCTTGATTCGTGTATGTTATGTTTCGTTAGGGTTGTCGTCTAATGGGGTGTGGAACGTGTCCGATTTGGTCTTGCCTGCGACGTGACTGCAACAAATAAAAGCTGCTTGTTTGCATCCAGGAAAACTGAGCTCTGCGTACCATGTCTTTTCAGTACTTTTGTCGTGGAAGGACCATGTGTTGTTGTCACTGTCGTGCAAGCTAGGACCATTAATTGTACTGTTTCGCGTGGGGCATGGTTGGTTGGGATGTTATTGTACCACGTTTGTATTGTAAAATGACGCGTTCAGTGAGAAGGAGGTGAGGTGGGCAGCTAGAGCACCACCGTCCTTCCTACTGGCAGGCACTCGCGAGCGACGTGGCTCATTCCTGTGGGCTGCCTATATATACCTTCCGCAGCGCAGCTTTCTTTTCTGCAGAAAGCTAGCATCACGAGCTGTACGCATGTATTGTATGCACGTACATACGTATGCTTGTGGTATGCACGGGCATGTACGTCGCGTCACTCACGGACCCAATTATTCGGGTCCCGTTGCTCGAGGCCAACAAAGGCAAAAGTGCAACTTGCCAATGCAGCTTGCGCGGCCCCGTCGTACTGTGCGCGTGATCATCATAGCGCACACAACGTACCTTTCCAACAGTTGCATGCAACTTGCATGTCGCTTGGTGTTGGTACTATTCTCTACTCGGAGGGGAGAGACAGAAAGAGACCTAACATCACCTAGCAATGGCCGATGCAGAACATGACTGATAGATTGAGGCGACGGAGCTCCCACACCGGCACGGCTTACACCACCACATGCCAAGCCTGCTGCGCTGTGCAGCGCTGCCGTTTTTGGCTCTACTATGGATATACAGCGATCTGTGACGTGCGTGGCTCTTAAACTCTCCTTAAACTATTCTACACCTTATTCGGCCATTCCCAGTATAGATTTCATGAGGGTTTCATTCCCATTAAATGATTAGACACATCAGTAATTTAGATGATATGATAATTATGAAGAGAGAGAGGGAATGAGTTTCATCGGGATGAAACTGGGTGTACACTGTTTCCAAAACTATGAAACCTGTTGAAACTAGCATCGGAGGCTATAGAGTTTCATTTCATCCAAGTTCGCTCAATCTTGTGCCTTGCAATTTAACGCGATAGTTAACATATGAAACCGTGAAATGAAACTGTGTATTGTGGCTCTTGTTTCATTCATCTATTCAAATCTCTTTAAATGACATGACAATCTTGAAAACCGTAAAATGAAAGTTTGAAAAGATTTTGCCAAAACGCACCGTCCGTCCTCTTGGGACTCTGTTCTGTATTTAAACCAATCAACGAATACAAGATTAATTTGTGATCCGGTTCAGTAGGTTAATTCGTGCCTGCGTACGTGTTCGCTAACAACCGGGTGACATGGTCACCGCGGAACGAACGCAGTCACAACACTAAAAGTCAACCAGATGCCGAAGTTGCCGCATAGCTAACTAACCGACTAACTGAAGACTAAATGAATTACGTACAAATACATGACTTCTAACAGGCCCCCTCAATCACAACGGGAGCTGCTCACGTTGAGATTGCGACAGTTAGCGGCAAACGGAGCTCTTGAAAGTGGTTTCGTTAGAACATCAGCAATCTGGTCTTCCAATGAAATGAACCGAACCTCCGTTGCCTTGCGTGCCACTTGCTCACGAACAAAATAATGTAGGCCTCACTAATAAACAGTAATTTTACCGATTGGTAACAGAAATTACTATATATAATTAGGAATTACTAATCTATAACATGAAATTACTATCATACAGTTGTAAATTTGTTAGCGAGACTTATATCATATTGTTCTCTTGTCGTCAGTAATCTAATGGTGAAATTCGTTCGTGAATCGGAGCTACGAATAAAAAGATATGACTAAAATAAAGAAAAAACTATTTCTGCACAACTAGAAAAAACATTTATTAATAGGGTGGACACGTTACTAATTTGGCAGCAACTTCATTCGTTGTTGTACTGATTCGGTAGTAACTTCAACCATTGTTTTACTAGTGATTGGTTTAGTATACACACAAGCCTACGCCGGATTAGTATGAATGCGCTTATATACACACACACTAGATCAATGCCCGTGCGTTACTACGAAAAATAAAATTAGTAACAAAACATAAAGGTCAAGCAATAAAAGAAAATTATGCTACAAGATTAAACATCTATTTCTCCCAATTACAAAAGTTTTATAGTTTCTTCTCCGGTATGAATTAAAACCAAATATATTGTACGTAGCAATATATATTACCAATCTCAAAAATCAATTAATCATTTTTATCCCTTTTTGAAATTTATATTGCCAACTCGCGTTCCTCTTCCTCTCGTCATACCCGCAGCGCGCGCTCCTCGGCGCCGTTGACCTCGTCTTTCTCGTCGCCTCGCTCGTCCTCGTCATCCACCGCCTTTGCGAGGCGACACGAGGCTTCCTCGAGCACGAGCATTTGCCGGCTACCGCCATTCGAGCTACTGCTACCAAGCGCAAATTATATATATATATATATATATATATATATATATATATATATATATATATATATATATATAAAGACCTAAGTTCCGGCTTGGCGCGTCACGTCATGGTTTTGGCGCGTGGGCGTCGGTCGGCGGCAGCGTCGCGTCTTTGCAACAAAAAAGCAGCGCCGTTAAATGCGGCGTGGAAAACGTTGAGCCACGTACCTTTTTCGCGCCGTTATCGGTCTTAAGTAGTTTCTCGCGGTGATCGACCATAAGCGGCGGCGTAGCGCGTGATGCATGGCGAGCATAGCGAACGAGACGTCGCGTGTTCGATCCCCGCGAGCGCGCTTGCGCCCGATTTTTTCGCCCGACGCGTGGCGCTAGCGTTCGGTGTTCCCGCGTGTTCCCGTGCGTGCCGTGCGCTCGGCACGTGGTTTTTTTTCCCGCGCGTGGCGCATGGTTATTTTTTTGCGAAAAGAACCTATAAAATTTCTGAAATTACGTAGAAGTTCTTTTTAGTCCGGAATTTTATGAGAAGACCCTCCTTTTTCTACGATAAGGGCTTCGAAACTTCTGGATTTAGACGAAACAATTCTCGGGCTTTTAGAAAATTACGTATTAGTCTATTTTTATCTATTTTAGTCCTTTTTTATGAAAAGACCCCTTAATTTTTGTCTTCTGCGAACAGGCAGCTGCGTTTTTCTAAAATTACCGTTTTGTTTATTTTTTCCCGGATTAGTGCTTTTTTCCCAGGTGCGCAAGGGCATGTTGGTTATTTGTTTGCACGAGAACTCTGGATCTTCGAGAATTTTCTTTTATCATGTTTTCCTATGAAAAAAAAAACCGCGTGAACCTTCCTAAAAATTGCCTGTTTGCCATTTTTTGCCCCGAAGATTTTTAGGGATTGCTTCTAGGTCCTTTGTTCGCGGTAAGATTTTTAGCATGTTTTTCTATACGTAAATTCGCACTGGACTTTCTAAAATTGCTTGTTAGCTATTTTTATACCGGAGATTTTTACGAATTACTTCTATGTCCCTTTCTCCACGGTAAGGCCTTCTTTTCCCGGAAATCACACCAAAGAAATTGTTTCAGAGATTGGAAAACTTTTTAGGATTACGTGGGATTTATCGTAGAGTCCCAGAAGCTTTTCAAAATTACATCGCGTATAGCGAGAATTATACGCTCCGTCCTATAGATTTTTAGATTACATATAGATCGCTTTCTTCATGAAAAAAACCCGGATTTCATATTATACCTGTCACGTTGTGGCGCGGCGTGCGTCACGCCCACGTGTCTAGTATATATATATATATATATATATATATATATATATATATATATATTTGACCGGCTGGAAACGAAGGTTTTGGAGCTGTTTATAGTGTGTTATGATGCGATTAACCACAATACCACATGCGTGGTTGTTTCTCCGCGTGGAAGTCAGAACTCGGAGATGGAGGCCGGTGACACCTATACCCACGCATGTACGGCGCTGCCACTGCTTGCATGCCCTATCCATCGATCCATGTGTCGACGGGCATGTGCCCTGGACAGACAGGTGTCCGCGCACTGCTCATCTTGTCAGAGGTTACTATATTTATCCAAGCGTATAGTAGAGGCCTACATTTGTGCATCAACACGTGTTGCTACCTGACGATGCACACTGCTCGACTGTTCATTCCCTTGCACATCCTATTTTCGTCTCGTCGTTATACTATATTAGGGTTGCAATCGGATTGGATAATTTTTAACCGGTCGTATATGTTCGGGATAATTTTTTCAGATAGTTTTCGGATTCGGATTCGGATTCGGAATATCACTATTCGTCGGATCGGTATATTCCGACACTTGTTTCGGATATAACCGGTAAAAAGTTAACCGGATATCCGAGAGAAACTGTTAAGCTAGTTCTAAACTTCTGATCCTCTCGACTTCTCCCATGACCCGTCTAGGCTTCCAGCCATGAGCCGTCCTCCTCTCCACGACCATGACTCCACTCCCCAATCCGGCAATCCCCATCTGATCTCATCTCATCTGCTCGACTCCCGCTGCCACCTTGCCGCCGCTGGCGCCCAAGCCTCCCGGTGACTCAGAAGAGGGGAAGGCGATGAGGACGGGGGCGAGGATATTGGTGATCGGGCGACCGCACGGACGAGGGCTGTGACGGGAGGTCGTCCGACGGTGGCAGCGATCGGATCCGTTGCATCCGCGACTGGATCCACTTGTCTTCCTGTTCTTTCTCATCCTGGGTGTGTCTTCCTCTCTAAACTGAAGGTATGGAACCTAAATCGCTCAAATGACTAGATTATGTGGTTGAATTCGAGCCGATTGCACCCCTATACTCCATCGCACTTCTTCAGGCCGGGATGGCCATTTCTCGCCAATCTAGTAGTATCATTATTCACTTTTCAGAAATAATCATTAATAGTCGAGGAATTTCTACCAAGCAAGGCACGCTCATTAGGACCTGGCAGGTGATGTGGTATGGGAGCATAACATGTAAATGATATGCGTTGTTTGCTGTTGCTTCCGCGGTGAGAACGGAGGCTAGATTTATAATTTTGTACTAAATATATATGAAAAAGTGTGTAAACAAGAGCCAATCAGACCAAAGTTTCGCTGATTACAAAAGCTGTTGTGGCTACGTGCAAATTTTCGGGATGTCAAATTGGAAGAGTTCTTTCCTAAAGAAAAAGAAAGAGTAGTACTGCAATGACTCGGATAGTGCACACGTGTGTACGTTTAATAGAATGGCGTGTACTTACGTTTTAGAGGTGAGTCTCAAAAAATTTCCTTACCATATGTAGCAGACATACATGTATGTGGAGCGTGCGTGGGGTGTGTATCCTTCACCCCTAAAAAAGGATTTTGTCAGCTTAAATGTGTTTTGCATTGCAACAGTAACAAAAGAAGATGAAGAGGAAAACGAGATAGATTTGTCACATTCCAAATTTTGAGCCCTTTTAAGTTTTTCCTCAGTTTTCTAAATTTTTGTGAATCATAATTTTCCCTCAATTGCAATTAAAGCAATTGAAATAGATTTTAAAACATCAAATTCATTCATTCAAGTTCCAAAAGCCTAGAAATATTTTTAAGGATTTTCTAGAATTTTTTCGAATTCATTTGCTATTTCTTTTGGCATTTCTCGATTTTTTGGAATTTCTTAAATGGAAAAATCATTTCTTTTCTCATTTTTCGCATGGGACAAATTCTCCATGGCCCATTTCCTCCCGCGTTGTCCCTGGCACGATTTCCCCAGCTTGACTCCGCTTCCCTCGGCCCAGTCTTGCGGCCTGGTCTACTTGACGCCGCGTCGGGCCCACTCGTCAGCCACCACAACCGCCGTCTCCTTGGCCTTCGAGGCTGTTTAAGCGCTACCTTCTTTCCCCTCTCTTTTCCCTACGTACATTTCTTGCATGATTCGTCGCTTGGAGCCCAAACCCTAGCCACCGATTTCCACCGCCGTGCCATTGGTGAATTTCCTTGCCAATCCTCGTCGCCGTTGAGCTTCTGCCATAGCCGTTCGTGCTGTCGGGTTCCCCTCGTCACCCGTAGCCAAACGCCCAAAGATTCAAGCTAGATTTGCTGTTCCCTCGCCCCAGTCGAGTCATCATCCCCAGCTTTGGTGGAGTTGCGCCACCGCCAAAGACCTGTGGCGGCGAACCCTATGTGGCAACACGTCAGTGTTGCATCGCGTCGACACCACCTCAGAGCCACAGCCACTGTGGTGGCTGCATCGACTGAGCCGCGTTAGCAACCGCGTGGCACCTGCATTGGCGAATGCATCAGCTGCCACGTCAACCCTAGCCACCGCGTGGCACCCCATGTCAGCGTGGTCCACCACGTCAGTCCGTTTCTCCCGGTGAACCCAGTCCACCATGGGTCGAGTCACTAACACACTGACCCACTATCAATCGGTTTTCATTTTATTTTTCTTTTCCAATCTTTCGAATATTCCCGAGGCCCACTTGCCAGTCACAATTCATTCTACCTGTCCATTTTTTTTATTTTCTTGATCCGAACCACTTCCGAGGGCTCGTTCTTCTCTGTTTGAGCTCCAAACTCAGTGATTCAAAATTTCTAAGTTCATCTAAATTCAAACTATATCTTCCAGTACCAAGTTTGCAATTTTTGGATTTTATTTGAATTTATTTATTTATTTGGTCGTTTTTCACGGGCAGACGTCATCATTGCAGGAGCTCCGCTGAACTAGGAACCAGTGGCTGAACCTACCGCATTCAATAAAGGCAAGTCTTCCTTGATCATGTTAATCCCAAATTTTAAAATTCTTATGTTATTTTAAATTATTGCATGCCTACTTTTATGCAATGTACTTTAAATTCAGTCATATGGTTTAGTTAAAATTCCAAATTTATTATGACCTTCTCGACATTGATCATAGTGTACCATTATCACCCTAGATGGTATTGTATACTTTATTTGATGATAATTAGTAGAGTAGCATAATACGGTAGAATTGCTTAGTCTAGCTTAATCGCTTTAGTATTATGCCATTATTGAGAATAACTTTGAAACCTTGTTTAAAACCATTTGTGAAGTAGTGGCAATAGGTATTGCTGTTGTTTATTGAATAAAAAAATAGAAAAATAGTTTTAGGCCGAGGTGGATGGAAAGTTAGGGGGTGCAAGAAGCTTGAGACTTTGTAGAGTGGTTGTTCCGTTCTAGTCAATTAAAGACCGAAACATGTGTTATTTCAAGCCGAGTACTATTGTACAACCACAAGTCTATATAGGTATGAACTGGCTAATTAATTTATGCGTCTCGTTATTAGCTTCACCATTTGGTGAAATGTGGGTGTCAAATGAAGACAGATTTTTTTATAAGGCGTAAGAGGGGGCTTTTGACTAGGTGGATGGAACCTTTCATCAGTAAACTTTAGTGGGCAAGGTTAACAACGGGGTTGTACATTATAAAGGCCTTATTATGATCATCCTAGTCATGCTTAAATATGTTGAGTGTGCACAAAGAGTAAAGGTTGATCGCATCTTATGGGTAAAACTATACACACTTTGTAGAGTTAAAACTATTTAAGTAGCCGTGTCTACAGTTAAGGGCAGGCAAGTTATGCTTTAACATTGTAGATTTCTTAGTTTTGTTTTGAATAAAAATGATGGTTTGAGAATTCGCGAGTGGTTAGAACTCTCAGGCTAAGGTTTGGTAGATAGAGCCAGTTGGGTGGTTGGAACCTTCACTAGTTGTCTCATTAATTTCAATTATTACAATTATATTTGATCAAATAATGCTTTATGAAATTACTAGTGGTATTTAAAGTTAAAGCATTGCTTTATAATAAATGAACTATACTAAGCCTTTATTTGTTTAGCCTTGCATATAGTTATCATGCATTTTTTGTTTCCAAGAATTGCAGAGTATGTTGTGTACTCACTTTGCAACATTCAAAAATCCCACAGAAGAGTGCAATGAAATAGAAGGTGACTACGAGGTCTTTACTTATGGTTTTGATGAAGGAGATCCGGATTACTAGGATGCGCATTCCAGTCGATTGCTTGTTGGATGAATGGATGGGTTTATGCTGCTATTATTTATTTCGTTTTCGCTGCTACTTTGTTGAACTTAAGCTATGTGGCTGTTTATTTGTAATTGTTGGCTATAAGGCTGGTACTTTTTGCTTAATTATTAAATGTTTGGATTCATGATATGGATGTGTTATCATTACTGTTACTGTTGTGTGCGCTAGCGTGTTTCTAGACTGGTGCTATTATACACAAAGGGTTTGAATTTGGAAATTCGGTCCCAACAATATTGATCACTAATTTATATTGTGGAGCAATATAATTACAAAATCCAATAAAACTATAGTATTATGAAAGTACATTCGAGACAAATATATACATGATTTTCATCTCTCCATATACATATTTAGAAACATATCAATACCTAAATATTTAGAAACATATTAATACCTAAAGTTTAAAAGTTTAACTCTCTCTGTGTATATATATAGGAAAACGAAAATGTACTACCAGGTGTATGTACTCTCACGAACCAATGTGAGATTTCAGAACAGTTAGCATGCAGCTTAGTTTCACCAAATTAGGTAGTATAATGCACATCCACTTAACGGTATGCATCACAAAATCAACAAACAGGAGTTATTACTCCCTATGCCGTATCTTACAACGTACGGGGTATCTCGTGCGATGGAGGGTATGTACGCGTAGTATACGAGTATATAAGATCATCTAGGTGGTATGTACATTTTTTGAGAGGTGGTATGTATATTTTTTGACATACTCCTTTTTGTATGCGTATATCACGGTATTTGCAAAATACGCTAAAATTATGGACTCTCTTGCAATTTTTTCATGTGGCTCACATTGGAGTATCTTATAATTAGTGTATGAGTATACCCAAAGTGATAAAGGAGTATTTCAAGTTCATTTAGGTAGTATTTCAGAGGTGGGAGTAACTACACCCGGGGGTAAAAGATATTATTCCTATATATATATAATGGTGCATAGGCACCATGATTTCAAATGCGAGTATATTTTTCAAAAATTGTAGTTTTAGGGTATAAACCTGTTTATAACAATTCAAGTGAAATGCATACCTTTGAAAAAATATATACGAATTCAAAGATTTTAAACGAGTTTGGATCATATGCTTTGCTGATTTATATATAAAATTAGCACATACCTACAACCAAACTATCATCAAAAAGGGAAACTCTAATTTGAATTTCAGTTCAAACTTGTTTGAACCAGTTAGTAAACTGGTTAAACTTAGCATCCTAAAAAATTGAATTTTTTTTACATGAAGTACGTAGAGAAAATATTCTTTTTAGATCATAGTGCCCTAGGTAATTATAATATATATAGGAAAATGATTCCATACCCTTAAGAGTACATACTCTCACCTCTAGTATACCGCTTAAATGACTTTGTTATACCCCTTTATCCTTTTGAGTATACTCTAATACTAGTTATAAGATACTCAAAGGTTAGTTGCACAAAAAATTTCATCAAAATCCCCCTTTATAGCATAGTTTGTGTACATATTCCTTTTACATATAGAAACCGGTATATAGCAAAAAATAAAGAGTTTCGGTGAATTTTTTTCCAACCATGTCGCATTGGAGTATCTTATAATTATTATTTGAGTGTACCGAAAGTAATAAAGGAGTATAACACATTCGTTTAAGTGGGAGTATGTACTCTAAGGAGTATGGAAAAGGCTTTATATATATATATGTATGTATATGTATGTATGTATGTATGTATGTATGTATGTATGTATGTATGTATGTATGTATGTATTCTATAGCTGGGTGTAGAATAGCCCATTATACTTCCCAGCTATTTAACCCAGTCCGATCGAGTCATGCAACGCACTAAATGGTGCATCGGATGGACGTGGCAAAAACAACTAATAAAAGCACTCCGGTTTTTCAATTCGGTAGTAAATCATGAATACATTTTACTATAGAACACCAGAGGCATTACTATTGAATCAACTACTAGTTAATGCGTTAGTCAAACCTGCTAGTTAATGTGTATTGTATTTTGTACATGAATTTGTTTCTTCTTTATTTTAGCCATATCTTTTTATTGGTAGCTTGGATTTACAAATGGTTTTTTACGAATACCTTACTGACGACGAGAGGAATAAAATGATATAAGTCTTACTATTAAACAGTAATTTTTGTTGACTAGTAAAGTAAATTACTATTTTTATAATATAAAATTACTACTTCTACAACTAGAAATTACTACCATATAGTATAATTGAAAAATTCTACATAGATCAGCCATTTGACGGTAAAAGTCTGTGAAAACTATATGTATACATTCTGAAAAATTCTCAAAAAATTACCATACGTAGGACATGTGAGCTTCTATAGCCCTGTAAAATTTGAAGACCAAACTCACTTCCATTTGAAAGATATGAAAAGAAGAATGATTTTGATCTTAAAATTTCACACGATGTAGAATCTCTCCTTCCATACTTATGGTATTTTTTTGAGAATTTTTGAAAAATTTTACATGTGTTTTTCATGAGAAATAATATATTTCTATTTGTCGGTGCTTTAGTAAAATGATTGAAAAATTCTCAAAAAATTCCCATATATAGAGGAGGTGAGATTCTACATCTATGCAAAATTTGAAGACAAAAATCAATCTCGTTTGAGAGATATGAAACTGACAAATGTGACTGAGATATGTAAATTTGTCATTTTCATATCTTTCAAATGCGGCTGAGTTTGATCTTTAAATTTTACGCGACTGTAGAAGCTTACATTCCCTATGTATGGTAATTTCCGATGAATTTTTCAGAACTTATAGATATAGTTTTTATGGACATTATTGTCAAATGACTAATTTGTGCAGAATATATTTTAGATGTAGTAATTTCAAGTTGTAGATGTTGTAATTTCAGGTTGTAGATATAGTAATTTCTGTTACTAGTCAAAAAATTACTTTTTTTGTAGCGAGACTTATATCATTCTATTCCTCTCATCGTTAGTAAGTTGCTGGTGAAAACAATTTGCAAATCCGAGCTACCAATAAAAAGATATCATTAAAATAATGAAGAAATGGATTCATGTACGAATTACAGAATGCATTAACTAGTTGGAGTGATCACGTAGTTGATCCGATAGTAATATTAAAATATACTGAAGATAGTAAAATATAGAAAGTACGATAGTAAATCATTGTCATTCGTTTACACACACTGGTCCGTTAGTATTAAAGTTAAATCTATTATAGTAAAGGGTACTGATCGAAATAGAAAAATTACAGATACACTGTAATAAGGTGTGACAATAAAATTGTTCACACTGTAGTAAAGTTACTTCAACTAGTAAGCTTCTACAACAATAATAAAATCAAATTACTGATCCTACACAGATTAGTCATTTTGGTAGTAAAAATCCAAGAAAACTATATGTATAAATTCTGAAAAAATATTAAAAAATTACCATACATAGGGCATGTAAGCTTCTATAGTCCTATAAAATTTGAAGACCAAACTCATTTGCATTTGAAAGATATGAAATTAACAAGTACTAATCAATGATGAATAGTGAGGATTTTGATCTTAAAATTTCATAGGATGTAGAATCTCTCCTCCCATACTTTTGGTAATTTTTTGAGAATTTTTAAAAACTTGTACATGCTTTTTTCAAAAGCAAGAATTCATTTTTGTTTGTCGGCACTTTATTAAAATGATTGAAAAAATCTCAAAAAAAATCCATATATAGGGGAGGTGAGATTCTACATTTGTGCAAAATTTAAAGACAAAATTCAGTCTTGTTTGAGAGATATGAAATTGACAAGTGCTAATCAATGATGAATAGTAAATTTGTCATATTCATATCTTTCAAATGCAACTGAGTTTGATCTTCAAATTTTACAGAGCTGTAGAAACTTACATTCCCTATGAATGGCAATTTTCGGTGAAATTTTCTGAACTTGTACATATATAGTTTTTATGGAATTTATTATCAAATGACTAACATGTGCAGAATATATTTAGGTGTAGTAATTTCAAGTTGTAGATGTTGTAATTTAAGGTTGTAGATATAGTAATTTCTGTTACCAGTTAGTAAAATTACTTTTTTTAATAGTGATACTTATACCATTCCGTTCCTTTTATTGTTAGTAAGTTGCCGGTGAGAACAATTTGCAAATCCGAGTTACCAGTAACAAGATATCGCTACAGACTCATCTACACATTATAGAATGCATTAACTAGTTGGGGTCATCATGTAACCGATTCGGTAGTAATAGTAAAATATATTGAATATAGTAAAATGTAGAAAGTACGATAGTAAACCATTCTCATTCGTATACACACATTGATCCGTTAGTACTAAGGTTATTTCTATTGCAGTTAAGGGTTGTAGCGACCCCCATTTTTACATAAATGCAAAAATGGAAATCTCATGTGCACACAGTACTAGTCCCTGGATCAGTAGCTAGTACACACATTTACAACAATTGATATCACATCCATACTCTTTATTACAAAATAATAAAGGTAATATACACAATGAAGTCTTACAATTCAGAGAAATACAGCGGAAAGAATTAAAGTCTTGTAGTATGCCCATCCAATCCCTCAGGCAACTGATAAGGCATAATCCCTAGAAAAACTCGTTAACATTCCCGAGTCCTGCGTCAATTAAATTTCGTCGAGCTATTCTGATTCTTCACCTCAAAACCACGAATAAGCAAGGGTGAGTACTTGCGTACTCAGCAAGACTTTTTCAAATCCTATAATAAATGCAGGCCATTTCAAAGGAAAGGCTTTAATGGTTAATTTGCAGAAAGCTAATTTGCAAAAGAATTTACTGAATTGTAGAACATAAACGGAATTTAAATAAAAGCAGTTTAATATATAAGTAAAAACAATAAATTTCACGAACCTCAGTTCTTTCGATCATCTCCATGAATCAATCATTGACATCACATGTCAATCCAAAATAATTCCTTTCCAACAAGGATATCCAATCCAAATCATGGTGCTAGACAGCACATATCAAAGTCCACGTTTTGTAAAATAAAACAGCTAACTATGTGATGACTTTACCAAGTGCCCATGACTGCGGGCGCGGCTAATCGATTAGTTTCTACTCTGCAGAGTTGTACAGCTTTACCCACAAGATACAATCAACTCACCACGTCAACCGTGGATCGCCATACAAGAGTATGCGAATGAGCGATCATAACATTAACCGTTCAATTACTTAACTCTAATTTTGCACCAGCATGGTGACGATATGCTATGGTAGTGAAAGATATTTGTACAATCACTGTACGTGAAATAGTAAGGTATTTGTACATTCACTGTACGTGAGTTAGCCCATAGCATGGCGTACACCTACGAGCAACCAGTCACTGAAGAAGCTCGTAATACTCCAGCCTACCAATGTGCAAAGCTAATTTTAAGTAATTTAATTGGTTAAGACTGCCCCATAACAGCACTTGTGGTTGCACGGTTATCTTGGCCTGAAAACAATCCATAGTTCGGTCCTTAATCCGACACAGGCAATAATCTCCCCCTATTCTCGTGCAAATCCATGCACACCAAAGCTATTGCCAATAATTGCCGCATCAATATTATAATTTTATTTTCATTTAAAATAACCAAAATCACCATCATGTCTCAACATGTCTAAGAATCATCATCATGCCTCAGCATATCCAAGTATCAGTTGATCAATATCTCAATTTGATGTATACTAAGTCTAAAGCATGGCTAAGCAACATCTGTATACCCAGATTGACATCATATATTGTCTAACCATGATTCTAAGGTATCAAGGTTCACAAATTCATTTATATCAAGGAGGTTTCAGGAATCAACAGGTATAATTACCATTACCCACAATATAGCAGAGTTTAATAAACATACGCATGCAATAAAAACATTTAATGAAAATATTTATAAAACTAGGATCAACATGGTCAAAGGAGGGTGCTTGCCTTGCTTATTGATGTCTTTAACGAATTTGAGGTCGCAGTCGACGATAAAAGGTAATTACGTCGGGTTCTATACGTCGCGAATCGAAGAACATAACAAATGACAAATAACAAGATTTCAATAGGGACAAAAAGAAATCAGATAAAATCCAAATATAAGTAATTCATAGAAAGCAGGCATGCTTTAAAGTTGGGTTCTTATGGTTTTACATATTCAGATCTTAATTAACTTTATATAGTTAGTAATAATACTGTTTATGATGTTACATATTTATGTTAGTTTATCATACATTTTTTCTTTAACAACTTTTGAAAATGATTTCATGAGTTGTATTTCTATATTCTATAACTCCAGATTACTAATATCATGTATTTTATTATTTACTATTTCAGATTCATGAAACTAAAATTACTAAATTAAATTTTATACTACTTTCTTGCTATTTACAATAACATAAATATTTCCTATAATGAACCCTAGTTATTTTTTCATATCCAGGTTCCTAATATCATAAGGATTCTAACAAAATTTATTTTATTTAATTTAGAGTTTATTTGCAAAAATTTTATGTATAGCATGTTTTTAATCCCATTCTTTAAATTTAAATTTAAATTATACACAGAGTTTAATTTCAAAATATTTTTGCATATTCTGAATCTACATGAATTTACATGAATTTAGGAATTTATTTCATTTCATTTAGACTAATGGTTCAAAAGTTATGAACAAATGAATACATTAGAGTTTTGGAAATGCTGAAAAATGGGAAATTACCGAATAAGGAAAGTACGTCTTCAATTCTCAATTACGCTTTCCATTCCGGGCTGGGCTGGGCTGGACTGAGGAGCTGACAGATTGGCCCGCAGCGTCAGTGGCTCGGCGAGGGAGGCTGCGGCTGACAGCAGGGCCCATGCGATTAGGAGGCAAGGGACTGACGGAGGGGTCCCGCCTGGCAGAGGAGTGGGCAACGTGCTGCAGCTGACGGGACGGTCCCACAAGTCAGCGACGGAGGGCAGAGGAAATCGGTTTCCGGCTCGTCGGCGACGGAGGAGTGCCGGAGAGGCCGAATCGGTTCCACCATAGGCTTGAGCACATCATTACACACCTAGGGATGATCTTGATTGCTACCGGAGATGGCCGGAGGTGGGTCGGCACCGTGGAGGGGCGGCGGCGCCATGACTGGTGAGGTGAAGCTCAAGAAACACTGATGATTATCAACAAATGAGGATAGGATGAGTATCAGTGAGCTACTAGGGTTCCGTTTTAGCCTTTATTCGAGAAGAAGAGTAAGCGGCAGAAGGCTCTCACCGTGCGCCATGGGAGGCGGAAGAGGTAGCTCGGTGCGGTGGCTCACCGGAATAGGAGAGGTTAAATTGGTACTGGAGTTGGACTCTGGAGAGCATGAGGGTGCTCCAGTGTTGATGATTCGGGTTGATTCGGATTGTAGAGCTTCGCGTGATGATTCTCTCCATTCGGGTCTTCACCGGGCTTGGAGAAGAAAGTGAAGGTTGCTTGCACGGAAAAGGCTCAGGGGAGTGTATTTGTGATCAGGATGGACTCTGGAAGATGATTGCACTGGCTTATACAGCTGAATTGAGGTGGTTCGGCTGTGGCTTCAACTGGACGAGAAACGGCGAGGCGACAGAAATTGCTGCCGATTAGTTGCCGTGGCAAAGATTGGCAAGGGCTGGCAGAGAGGAGCATGGCAAGTTGATTTACAGTTCGTGCCAACCTGTGCCGTGGCAAGGATTTCTCCAGCGAAGTGCCTGCCGTGGCAGCTGTGCTGGCTTCGTGCGAATGGTGGAACGGACGCAGAGAGGAAGGAGGAGAGGTGAGGGAGAAGAGACTAACAAGTGGGCCATGGGGCCACATGACAGGGAGAGGAAGGGGGAGAGGCTGGAGTGTTCTGGCGCCTGGGCCCAGCTGGCTGTGATCGAAACCAAAGGCGGTTCACTGGTCGGCAGGGGACAGCTGGATCATCTGGGTCCACATGTAAGTCATAGTAACAGGACAGCTCAAGGGTAGGTTCTGGATAAGACTAGGTTACTCCGCATGATTCGAATGGCAGATTAACTCTAGATTTTATGAGAATTTTTATTAATGTCGGCAAGGTAAAGATAAGCTTCCAGTAAAATTTTCAGGCAGAGAATAAGGGTATAAATTTTACTAAAATTCTGACAATATAATATTTAATTTTTCGATTATTCTGTTTTAGATTTATTAGAGTGTGCAAATGATTTTATTTATTTTTAAATTTTGTTTTTCAAATTTATTTCAGCTAATAATGTTTCTTTAAAATTTTCAGATTTTTATCTTTGATATTTAAATTATAAAAATTCTAACATTGCTATTTCTAACTTTATTAATTTTCTATTTTTGAATTTATAAAAGATTTAAATGTAAGTTTTTATTTATTATATTTTTACCAGAGATATATAAATTTGTCAGGATTTCAGGAAAAAATTTCATGATTAAACTTTTAAAATTGCTATTCATAATTTTCTTAAAATTAGAATGCATAAAAATGAGAAAAGGACATTGTTTTAAATTAAAATTTTGATTTAAATTGAAATTTTTATTCAATTACATTTTTGAATTCAAAAACTTTTATTTTTCTTATTTTTGAATTTTTGGGATGTTACAAGGGTATTGATCGAAATAGGAAAATCACAGATACACTATAGTAAAAACTTACAGCAGGTGTGACAATAAAATCGTTCACACCATAGTAAAATTACTTCAACCAGTAAGCTTCTACAGCAGATCAGTCATTTTGGTAATAAAAGTTCGAGAAAACTATATGTATAAGCTCTAAAAATTCTAAAAAATTATTATATGTAGGAGATGTGATATTTTACAGCTCTGCAAAATTTAAAGACAAAACTCACTTACATTTGAAAGATATAAAAAGAACAAATTTACTATTTATCATTGATTAGCGCTTGTTAATTTCATATCTCAAATAAGATTGATTTTGATCTTAAAATTTTACAGGAATATATAATCTCTCCTCTCATACTTATGGTAATTTTTGAGGATTTTTGAAAACTTGTACATGTGGTTTTCATGAATAAGAATTTATTTCTGTTTATCGGCGCTTTAGTAAAATAATTGAAAAATTCTCAAAAAATTACCATATATAGGAATATTCTACATTTGTGCAAAATTTGAAGACAAAAATAATCACGTTTGAGAGATATAAAATTGACAAGCGCTAATCAGTGATGAAGAGTAATTTTTCTCAAAAAATTACCATATATAGGAGAGATGATATTCTACATTTGTGCAAAATTTGAATACAAAAATAATCTCGTTTGAGAGATATGAAATTGACAAGTGCTAATCAGTGATGAATAGTAAATTTGTCATTTTCATATTTTTCAAATGTGACTCAGTTTGATCTTCAAATTTTGCAGGGCTATAGAAACTTACATTCCCTACGTATGGTAATTTTTGGTGAATTTTTTAGAACTTGTACATATAGTTTTTATGGTCTTTTACTGGCAATTAACTGATTTGTATAGAATTTTTCTAATTATGCTGTATGATAGTAATTTCTAGTTGTAGATGTAATAATTTCTTGTTAAAAAGTAGTGATTTATTTTACCGGTCAATAAAATTATTGTTTAATAGCGATACTTATATCATTTTATTTCTCTCGTCGTTAGTAAGTTACTAGTGGAAACTATTTGTAAATCTAAGCTACCGATAAAAAAATATGGCTAAAATAAACAAGAAACAGATTCATGTACAAACTACAATACGTATTAACTAGTTGTGTTGACTAACACATTAACTATTAACAGATTTGATAGTACTAACATATGTTGTTCTGCAGTAAATGAAGGATCGAGATGGCGAATAGAGGTAGAGGGGTGCATGGTTATAAATAAAATTTTCCCCACAAAATACTCCAACTAAAACCTCGAAAAGATCACGCAAAAGGAATCGTGAAAGACCCGAACAACTTGACTCCTATGTGTACCCTTAGCTTGCATAGATGAGAACCATAGAATATGTGAAGATTTTTGAGTTACAATTCTGGTTGTCAAATATCCAAAACAAAAGGAATCAATTCAACTCTTACTTTTAAAAAGAAGATTGAGCCAAATTACAAAAGTCACTTTCAGAAAAGTAAAAGCAGAAATTTCTGAAACTATCCTCATTTGGAGCAGGTGGTTAGTGGACTTTTGGTGCTCTAAAAATTTTAGAAATTTTTATTCCTATGAGAAAATATGTCCTGAAGCACTCCACCAAAGATCACCTAAAATATCCTTGTAGAAAAATCAGCAAAAATCAAATATAACAGACTATCAAAAACTTCGAGCAGAAAGTTTGAAGCTCGGTTTTCACCTCATGGCGCTCAAACGGTGCGATCGGTGGACTCCAAAATTTTTCCACAGATGCATATATGAGTCCTGCACCTTCTCCAATAAGAATCACTCAAAAATAATTTTTCTAGATTTGTCTAAAAATAAAAAACTGACTATAGCACGAAGAACAAGTTCTAGACATAGATGCAACTTGATAGAAAACTTGATCTTTAATCTATCCTAAAGTGCAAAACAGATGTAAAACCATATGAACACACTCAAGACATCCAAGATCAGCAGTATTTAGAAGGAGGCGAGGCAAATCCAAATTACAAGAAAGCAAATTGCGAGGAAGTAAATTGCAGGAATTTAAATACTGAATTTAAGACATAAAGTAAATGCGTAATGCAAATTCAAGCATGAATGAAAAGATTTGCATTTCTAGAAGGAGGGGTTTACAGAGCCTCACAACAAGGTGGGCAAAGTTCAAAGGAGCACAAAACCTCTACAACCTTCAAGGGGAGGAAGCTATTCTTTCACCCCTATTTATACTACTCATGGGCCACCTACCACCCTTAGATGAGTCTCTCAACTCTAGAGCACTCATCTAAGGGGTAGGATTAACTCACTCACATAGTCATGCAAGGGCTAACCCAAAACCACACACATAACGGGTTTTTTTGCATGGTTTTCAAAGTATAATACCTAGACCTGTTAACCTATCAACTAGACCGCAATTCGACAGCCTTTCTTGATACACATGGCGTCTAGCTAGCATCTCCTCCTTTCCTTGTCTTCTTGGCTTGCCCGGACTCAGTCTCTGATCATGTTCCGGCAATCTCCCGACCGTCTGGACCTCCGACGCTCCTCGGCTAGTCCCGGTCATCCTCTGCCTCACCATGATCTAGCGACGTTGCCCTGCAACCATCAAAGACAAGGAAAAACCTTTCACATAGCAATGCCCACAAAGATATTCAATGATTATCCCAAAATCATTAATCATAATTTCGCTCAAAGGTCAGGTGCTACGTACCGCCCCCAGGCCGGTAGTACTGGGAAAAGCAACCAATACTCAAATTTCAGATCGAAAATCCAATTCAAATCAAACTCAATTTCAAATGAAACCAAGCTCAAATCTCGTCAATTACTCATCACACACAAGGATAGACCTCTATATAGTCTTTTAGTAAAATATATTCTTGATTTACTACTAGGTTGTATTTCTTAGTATGGTTTTTATTGTATGCATTTCTCAGTACGTTTCGATCTGCGTATGGAATAACATAATTTGCGCTGATTAGCCCTACCCTGTGTGTATACACACACCAGGAGGAGTAGCACGAGATGGTACTTGACTTTTGGCCAGGTGTTTTTTGATTGTAAGAGGGAAAATGGTTACTCCAGTAAGGAGCAAGAAGCACAATACCCCAGGGTTTCTGTGTAGGAGTATTTAAAGATAACACAACTGTTCTTTCACATGCAATCTTTGGTAGCCTTTCTACCGTATAAACTACATTTGGCCTAATAAGAGGTGGGCGTCTTGCCGAGCCAGGCCAGCCTGGTACGGGTTCATCGAGCTTCGTGTCTGAACCGTGCCGGGCCGTGACGGTCCGTCGTGCCCGCTACTCACCTTCGGCGAGCCCAAGCATGGCCTATTTGCGCTTTGTGCCTACTTCATGCCGTGCTGGCTCAGACCTAGCCTATTTGCACTATTGTGACGAGAAGAAAGAAACTAGAGACACATGGAGTTAAGATAATGGACACAAATATTATAGAAAAAATAACTAAAATTTATTTATTCTTAGAATGAGGGGATGTGCTGAACACGAGTGAGAGAGAGGGCAACGAGAGAGTGAGGAAGAGAGGCAATGGAGATTGAAAGAGACGGATGAGCGAGGGAGAAATTGAGAGAGACGGGAGAGAGAGAGAGAGAGCTAACCCGTCTCTCTCAGGCGCCGACGGCAGGGTGGCGTTCATGCTGTTGAGTACGTTCATAACGCTTACGCTTTGTGGGTCGGCGATCTTCATACTAAGCTTTTTTCTCATGCCCTGAGTCATCGGGCCCGATATGACCCGTGCTACAGTGTTATGCCGGGCCATGCTACCCATCATGACTGTTCTCGGGCCCGGCACGGCCCGTACTACATTATTGTGCTGGCCCGATATGGCCCACTTTGTGTCAGACCAGATTTCGGACCGTGCCGTACCCGCTGTGCCTCAGGCTGGTCTAAAAAAACCAGTCCGAGTGCCCACCTCTACTAATAACAAAATGGCAACATATATAATGGATAACTACAGGAGGAATCGTCTTTCACTACTACATCCTCCGATTTTGTGTATATAGCTAGATTGCTCATGTCATGTCTGTTCGATGGACCTCACCAGATATGGATGCACGCCTTACACTCAAAGTAGTTCTTGCCTCGCACCATAAATTCTTCCTACATAGTCCCCCTTTTCACAATATAGGTTCATTTTCTTGGAAATCGTCATTTCACAATGTAAGCCTATTGTTGAAGATATTATGAATGTAGTTATTGAAATATTTTCACTATCTATATATCTACATTTTAATGAGGTTGACCGATTGCAGTAGGAGTACAATTTAATAGAGAGGTATATATTATCCAGTCTCATCAATTGTTTTATTATATTTGCTGTTTTATTTGAGTGGGCTTCGTCTTATTTTATTTAAATGGATGGATTAACTTTCATATAGCGCTACCTCTCCTTTTGCACCTGTGTTTCCACGCCAAGTCATCCGAGACTTATTTGGTTGGTGACCGCATGCGACAAAATATCTGGAACGTGGGCATGGACATCATATGTACATAGCATTTTTCATACAAAATTTCTTTCTTGCAACTGAAATAGAAATCCAACGTTTTCCTGATATCTCAACCTTTTGCTAGCTAGTTGACATATGATTGACGTGTGGAACGCATGCATCGACCCTTTATTTCCCCCTTTAATTTGCTGCTACCGGCTAGCTTTGGCCCCTACTGTATAAAAATTCAACGGGCTTTTTGGCTCCAACAGTGTGTAGCTCTCACTAGCTCGTCCTTTTGTAGGTGCCCCATATATACACCTCGCTAGAAAAGCAACACATGAGATGTACATGTGCGATGCGAAATGGCAATGTATATGGCATCTAGAGGTGGATGTCGTACCATGCCGAGTTGGTCTGGTACAGGTCTATTGTGCTTCGCTGGACCGTGCTGGATCACGACGGTCCGTCGTGTCGGTTCAGCTCGCCTTCGGTGAGCCTAAACTTGGTCCATTTGCGCTTCGTGCTTGTTTCGTGCCGTGTTGTTTTAGGTCCAATCCATTTGCACTATTGCGATGAGAGGAAAGGAGAAAGAGACGTATGGAGTTGAGACAGTAGACATAAATGTTATGAAAAAAGAACAGCGAGAGAGGGAGAGATTGAGAGACACAGGTGTGAGAGAGCTGAGAGAGATCGAGAGATGGGCGAGAGAGCAGTTTCTTGCACCGTCTCTCAATTTCTTTCAACCCTCTTTCCCTTCTTGCCCGTCTCTCTCAAGTGTCGGCGGCAGGGGTTGCATCCATGCTACTGGATGCGTCTATGGTACTCATGCTCTGCGAGTCGATGACCTTTATACGGGGCTTCTCCCTCATGCCCTCGATTATCGGCCCGGCACGACCCATACTACAGTGTCGTGCCGGTCATCGTGCCTGCCGGGTTCTCAGACCCAACATGGTCCGTGCTTTTCCACAGTATCGTACTGGCACGGCATAGCCCACTTTTATACTGTACCGGGTTTTGGACCAAGTCGCTTTGCCGTGCCTTGGCTAATAAAAAGAACCCGGCTCAAATGCCCACCGCTGGCACCACACCACGGCAAAACATGCAAAAGCTGGAACCAACCGCAGGCGGTTGAACCGTGCATTGTATGCGTGCGTGTGTGTAGATGGCTCCAAAGGGCAGGCAGAGATCTGTTCATGCCACTGCTGGTGATGCGCACTGTGCCTCCTGCAGTGAACCGCCGCCCCGGCCCACCGTCGAGTCGACAGACGGCCATGGCAGCTAGCATGTACAGTCGAGTCGACAGACGGCCATGGCTGTGCAAGTTGCCCTTGATTGATCGGGCGCCCCGCAAGGGACACATGCACTGACCTCTGCCGACACACGCAGCCGCTTGCCTCCTGGCCATCCGAATCGATTCAAGACCACTATCGAGATTTATTTCATGGCAGCGTTGAATTGGAAACTAGCTAGCTAGCTAGCTATATATATATCCGGCCTCCAATTAATTCAGCGAATAGTTGGTAATTAATATTAACCCAGTTGCATGCATGATAGCTCTCGATCGCCTCGAACACGAGCAGTCCCTGCAAAGAAGAGAGCTAGCTGATTATATATGGCTACTGGATGAAAACAAAGCTATATATCTGTATACCAAGATTCCAGCTTCCCCAAAAAAACAAAGGAGAGGAAGCTAGATGCGCTGCCCTTAGGACCGTCTGGCCGCCGTTGCGCCTCGTTCTCTGCTCGGCTCGGCTCGCTTTGTTATGCGGCTATCGATCTTATGCTTCTGTTCTGGTGGTGTGTTATTTGTCCGGTCCCCGCCCCGGCCGCCAGAAGCATTCGTACAAAGCTAGATACCGTTTTTGACCTCACTTGACCGGTTTATATAAGCTCGATGAGAATTTTTTAAATAATCTATATTTTAAAAAATTATTGAAATAATACATAAAAAATTAGAGAAAATACCTATGTAACCATTCTAAACGGCGACAGAGTCCTCTGTTGTCATTGTCAGACGATACAGAGCCACGCGGGTTAGCGCGACCCTTCCCTCAGTGAAACGCACATCTACTATCCTCTTAAGCCCAATCCTCCTAGTCCCGACCTTCTGCTCAAAACCAAAGAGTCCAGCGCCACTTCAAATCCCCTCCGGGAGTACACACACCTACCCAAGTATTAGCCATATATAATACAAGTACAACCTCAATATGTGGTAGTGCAGGTTTGCGATGATCGTTTGAACCCAAGTCGTCGTTTTTTCTATTGCCCTCTTTTCATTGTAACTACATCATTTCCTCACTATTCTTGCTGTAGCATGTATCGTAATATTACTCGTCGTTAACATTTACTTTTCTTTGCAAATCATGGGGATTGCAAGTTCACCGAGTGGGCTGACCCACCGTATCGCATTCACGCATAGGTTTACATCCACAAACTCCTAGCACCTAGAGGAATGGGAAGAAGAGCTCTAGATGGAGAAGATTAACAACAACGAGCTTCGAAGTTAGAGGATCAGGAAGAGGAATAATGAGGAAATTATTCACCTCAGCAGCAACAACTACGACCCTTACTATTGTTATGCTAATCCAAGCTGCAGTTATGCCTGCCACTATTGTGACAACCAACCGCGTCTACGCCATCCTGACAATTAGCACTTCATATGGGTGTCGTACGGTATCATATTTGATCCTTAGGACCCTACACCATAGTTTCTAGATTTCTTATGCACCCATCATGTTGTTTTCATTTCCAAAAAAGCGCACATCTACCATAGTTGTAGCGCAGTTCATTTTGTTGTGTGTCTTGCCATTTGTATCGTAGGTGTAATCGACAAGATTGCACAACAACGAACGCAACATGCCTTGTAACCATATTTCCTTCATTAAGTACTGAAAACTCCACTAGCTTTTCTTGGTGAATTGACAACTCTATCAGCTCTCCTTAGCAAATTGATAACTCTCACCAGTTTTCCTCCGCGAATTGAGAACTCCACTAGCTTAACTCAGTGACATGACAACTCCCATCAGCTTTGCTCGGTGACTTAACCAGTCGCACTAGCTTTACTTAGTGAGTATTGGCAACTCACATCACCTTTTCTCTATACATCGACAACTCATACGTATCGTCATTAGATAATATTTATGATACACTAGTACATACAAACCACATATAAAAACAAGGACACTCCACCACTACAACCAACACTTCGCTAGGGCAACCAACATGGCCAACACCACATCGAAGGCACCACCACACCTAACACTCCATCACACCACCAAGGTTGAGGATGTCAGACTATGCAGCGATACTTCGGAAGCAGAAGTGTGTTATCAACAAGGCGGGAACCTACCTAGACTATTCGTGCAAGTATGCACCTGAGCTACTGGAGTTTCCACGCCCAAATTGCAACCGCGGTACTCCGGTGTGGATCATTCTATCCATACATCTAGCCACTGTTGGTTGGGCTTTGTACATGTACAAGGACATTAGCATAAGTCAATGTCACTTATGTATATTTCACAATGCATATTGCATTTTTCATACCTCTAACTTCATCCATGCATAATCCCGGGATTCATAGCATTGCTACTTCTTCCAATAGATCGATGGGCCGGATAAGTAGAAACGGGTGTTCATCAAGTAGAAATTTTGGTTGAACTATCCAGGTGCACCCGAGTTCTTCACTCGTTGGAAACCTCCGCCTCAATTGTGGGAGGCAAATGAAAGGCACCGACCTACCACCCTAAATCTACTTATTTCTAGAAGGCTAAGATGAATTTTTTTTTGGCGTAGAAAAAGAAGCTGAAGGTGCAAGCCAACACAACTCTAGTCCAGGAGGAGCCTAAGGTCGTCTCTAAAGACTAGTTTGGGTGGATGTCTACTGGAGCAATTGGAAGAAAGCCAATGCCTGTAGCCTTGCAAAATCAAAGGGGAAAACATCGATGGATCCTGCTGCATAGGTTTATGACAGCAAGTATGACCTTTTTTCAATTTCAAAGGATGCACATGTAACTGAGCTATAGTTTATGTTTATGGTTCTTCTGTGTCACTATTTATACCATAGATGTAGCAAGGCGAACGTAGGCACCGAACCAAACCCTATACGCTATGCAATTCGCACCTATAGTACGAAATACTATGTCCAGTATGTGCAAACAAGAAACATCACTCAACCTCGTTACATACATATAACGAATTCCTCACTTAAGTGACAGAAAAGGCTTGATTTTGCTCTCCTTTCCCTACATGAAAATATTTCTCTATTTCCATAGATAGCTAATACTGGTGTGTTTTATTCGCCAAAAACCAATTAAGGTTCCTGTTTTTTTATACGAGTCTTTTGCCAATTGAAATAGTGACAGAGCACTGTCTCCATTTTGACTGGTGACAGTGCTCTGTTGCTGTTTCAATTGACAACATAGTTTCTGTCGTCAAACCAAACAGCGACAGATAGCCTAGTTGGACACCACATCAGCATTAATTTCATTATTTCAAATGGCGAATTAGTCTTTGTCGCCATTTTAAATGGTCATAAAGGTATATTTTTGTAAATTTTTTTGACATATTATTTTTGTATTTTTTTGTATTATTTCAAAAATAAATTAGCTCAACGACCTAAATATCTAGTTTTCAATTTTAAGGACCGTATGGTGTAATTCATCTTTTCTAAATTTTAAATTAACTTGATAGGCCCCTAAACTTGCAAATCTGTGTCACTTTCATCGTTCTAGCTTCAAACTTAAATAAAGTGCTGATGTGCCTAATGAGAATATTCAGGTGGGCAAACTCACCCTTCGTGATGCAAAAAAAAAGTGCCAACATGGTTGTCAAATAAAGACATGATCGAGATTGATGCAGATCATCACGTGACTCAGATTACCGCATTGATCGTGACCATCCACCTAAATATTTTCATGAATTTCACAAGTCCATTTAATTATCGTGTGACAAATTTTAGCTAATTAAAAATACATGTTATTCCATAACGCCGGCCGCTGATCATATATCTGATCCTAAACAACCCACGTTAGTTTCGCGCCTAGCTATACATTACCATGTCACCACTTTGAGCTAATTATAAATAGCTGTACATATTTAGAAAACTTAATTGCACATGGCAGTATGGCACTACTTGGTTTAGTCGATCATAAAAGAATGACGTTTATGATTTTTCAAAGTCAACAAGATACCCCTTTTGACGGCTAAATTCTCTTATCATATATTTTAAAAATAGTTATACAAGTACAATATTATGAAAGTATTTTTTATGATAAATTCGCCGGTATCATTTTCATATATCCAAACTACATGCTTGCCACAATATCTTTGGTCAAAATTAATAGGATTTGACCACACGTATTGTAGGACATCACTCTATTTTTACCAGAAAGAGTATATAGAGGACATATTAAGTGCAAACCACACTTATCGAGTAAACTCCGTAAAAACTATATGTAAAAGTTTTCAGTAATTCTACAAAAATTACCATATGTAGGGAAGATTGGCTTCTACAACTCGGTAATTTTTTAAGCTAAAATCAATTGCATTTGAAAGATATGAAAAAGACAAATTCAATCTCAATAATGATTTTTCACTGTTCATCACTATGCAGCTCACTGCTTGCCTTTTTCATATATATCAAATATGATTGAGTTTGGTCTTAAAGTTTTCAGGATTAATTGTACGTAGAAGCTAACCTCCTCTATTTATGGTAATTTTTTAAGAATTTTTTAAAACTTTTAAATATATTTTTTATTGAGTTTACACGATAAGAATGATTTGCACATAATATGTTCACCTGTACATGGCAGGTCAATCAGGAATATGCTAGCTAGATGCTAATTAAGTTAATCTTTAAGTGTAGCTAGGAAACATAAATGACAGCATTCCGCTACAATTTTAATTAGGAATCGCTAGTGTAATTGTTTCTTTTGCAAATTACCCTGAAATTAATAAAAATGTCAGTTTTGTAAAGTATCAAGTATTGTACTACTACTTGACACTGGAAATTTTGTTACCACTTACCAGGAACAAGCTAGGAGACAAATTTGTATGGGAAGTAGATGTACGACTGCTTGGCATGTTACCACTTGCGTGCACCCGCGCTGATCAGGTCTCGTGGCATTGGCGCGCGTGGATCCTCAAAATTGGCGCGAGGATTTTGGTACGTACCATCTTCTTCCGGGTTGTCCGGCCGACAGTGCCATGTGGCAACTGTTGCATCAACAAAAAGCCAAAAAAAAAAACAATAGCTTCACTTCACTGCATTTATTTATAAATACATGTTATTTTGGACATCCCACTATACATCAGTAAGATTTTTAACAAAGACGGTTAGTTCTTATAATCACATGTTAGCCAAAATATCGTAGAACAGCATAATGTACATTATGAACTTCTGAAGAGAAATCTGCGAGTGCCATTTTCAAGTGACATATCGATATACTTTTAATCGTATACATATATATTTTTGTAAATGGAAGGAGTGCAATTTTATTTGTGCGGGTTCTAGTATTTTCGGTCATATATAGGTCCTAATCTTCCTAAGCCACCTAAACATGGGTTGCATAGTTGCCAACAGTTAACAACGTGCGCACAGGAAACATTGTCTGTCGCCCCTCTCTTTCTCATTACCCAACGCCACCGCCCTTCCCCTCTCCAGTGTGAGATATAAACACCTCCCTATCTCCCCTTCGGCGGGCTTGGCATCGGTGAAAGACGAGCTCCCACCCTTGTGTTCTTTCTTGATTTTTATTTGGGTTTTCTTTGTGTTCTATTTCATTTTTCTTCCTATTAGGAACTTCTTTTCTGGCTACTCACCGCCCGTCAGTAGTTCCTATTGACTCTGACAAAAAGTAAATTAACATATTTATGAATTTTATTCAACTTTTAGGATTTTATTCAAGCAAATCTGAATATCTAGAAATTAAAAATCATTTAATATGATTAAAACATTAAATTTAAGTTAAAAGTTTTTATTAAGTTTTGCATATTAAAATTTGCACCTCTGAATTAGTTTGGAATTAGTTTTTTTTATTTATCTGAGCTTATATATGTGAATTTCCAAAAAAAAAAACAATTCCAACGTTAGAACTCCTTATGGGTCAAATCTAACATGGTCCACTCCATCCCGTCCCTCATCAGGTCTGTAGCACACCTCCTCCTGCCATCCCCGCACGTTCTACACATCCTAACCGCTACCTCTCTAGTATTGTGCACCATAACTCACTACTATATAAAGGCTTATATTAGATTCGCCATCACAAACGGTTAAGAAAAACCGTCTGCCATGAGAAACATCACCAACGGTTCTATACTGAAATCGTTAGTGATATAATCACATACGGTACTCTTCATAAACTGTAAGTGATATACATCAATATTATAGATGGTTTTAGTATAAAACTGTTAGTGATGACTCCTATAACTATCACAAACGGTTCTAACTACGAACCGTATGATATCTACACATCACAGATAGTTCTAATTATGAACCATCTGTGATATGAACTAAGACCACTATATAAATATACTGATAGAGGTATGTAGCGCGGATATTGGCTCCCAAGGCGTTTCGTCTCCCCTAAATCCTAGCCCCCAGGCATCCTCCTCCTGGGTGAACTCCTCCCCGATGACATCTTCCTCAAGTCGCTCTATGAAGAATGAAGGACTAATATCGTTAGTAAAAAAAAGTACCCTAAGATAGGTTAACTGTTAAAGAAAAATTTTAGAACCCCCATTATGTGTTAGTATTGAGTATGAGATCTTCTGTATTATTGACTTTTGTTGTGTAGTTTTTTGTATTGCTTCTTGGGTTACTCTCGTGAATGGTTAACCCTTAGGTTGAAATTTACGATGTGACAACCCTTAATTAATAAGAAAATATAATTAAGAAAATTTTAAAGAACAGAACGTTGCCTTATAAACTAACTAGCAATTGACTAATCCATGAAGACTATTGTTAAAATAATATCTTAAAAAAAGTTACCTAAACCAATATGAACTGAATTCTAATAAACAAAAGATAACTTTGAACTAAAACCCACTCATATAGTTATCTCATCTTCTCTATTCTATAGAAGTTTTAATAACAAAAAGATTTTAAAGAATTGGAAGTTACTTTATAGTCAAACCAATTCTCATCTTACCTCTTTCTATCTTACCTATCCACCCAATAATTCCAAGGTCAAGCTCCTTGATCTTAGCCACTTCTTGATCATCCATTTTATAACATCAGTGAACAACCCTTCTATTGTTCTGAATAAGATAGACAACGTCACTTGCATCAACTGTGAAGAACCTGGACATTCCGCCAACATCTGAGCAAGAAGAATTTACTCATCTTGTCAACTTCAAGGAAGTCAGCACAAGTCCCCAAGCTGTCTCAAGGATCTAGAAGACATCAAGTTCTCAGAACAATCCATGCCTCGGCATCAGGCTTTAAACATAAACATCCTTTTCATGTAATTGCATTCGACACCTTTATCGTGGTATTGAATACGTCTCTTGTGTATTCAATTCTTGCAATCAATCCTTTTTGATTCTAAACATTCTATTCCTTTATGACCAATATTGTTGCCAAATCCAAACAAAATCATCATGACCACTCTATAATTCTCTTTCACTCCCTTGACTTAGCGAATCTTGGGGACGAGATTCCTGTTAAGGGGGGTAGTCTGTAACATCCCGAAAAATAAAAATTTTAACTTAAAAAATGTACTTGAATGAAAATTTCAATTGGAATCAAAATTTTGAATTAAAACAATATCTTTTCCTCATTTTCTCGCATTCTAATTTTAAGAAATCAATAAGTTGCAATATTAAAATTTTTCTTCCAAAATAAACCAACTATAAAAATAAATTTGAAGTGTGATATTTAATTTGAATATTTTTTCCTGATTTTTCTAAAAGTTATTTGTTTTTGCATTAAAAGAAAAAGTCATATATATTGAAATGGTAAAATGGTAAAAGTAAAATGTCAACAAAATATATGAAAAATAATATTAAAATAATGTAACACTCCAGAACCATAATCATGACATTAGAGATAATCTGAACATTTAAAATAAAAAGAAAAGTTAAGATAATCTTGGGATAATAAATCTGATCTAGATCTTGTTAGATTTTTGTGGAAATCTCTAGATCTTATCTTGAGTTGATATTTTTACCATGCAGACATAAAATCCTTATATACCCCTGGTAAAAATATAAAAAATTAAAACCTACATGTAAAGCTTTTAAAAATTCAAAAACTGAAAGTAAATAAAACTGAAAATAACAATGTTAGAATTTTTAGAATTTAAATATCAAATATAAAAACCTGAAAATTTTACAGAAGATAAATTTTGTCATTTAAAACCTTAAAAATTTAATAAAATATTAACCTCATTTTGAACTTCAATTAAATGTAGACAAAGTATAAAAAAATTGATAACATGCATTGTCAGAATTTTTAAAAATTGTAGGAACATGATGTTGGTCTGAAATTTTTAAGAATGATAAAAATTTTGTTAGGTTTATCTACAAATTTTTTTTAAAATTATTGACTAATCTAGATAGGTCAAACTAGCTAAGGAACCCAGCTCTATCTAAACAGCAAAATCATTTGTCTATACCAAAGTGGGACCCACTTGTCATGTGTGTCTTCAACCTCACGACAAAGCACAACTAGCCAAGCCTGTTCCTCTATTTTTGGTCAAATAAAGCTTGATTCTGACACAACCAAGTACACAGGCTCTCTCAAACCGACTTAGAAGCGCCATATACAGCTAAAGGAAGTGTCACCATCATCCATGCCCTACAAAAATCTCCCAAAAATCAATAAATTTGGTACTGCAACCATGGTCGGCTATTCACATGAGCACCACGTCGATCCCTGTTATTTAAGCAGCCCCAAGTGCTCCCGTAGCTTCCCCATGCTCCTTGGTAGCTTCACTCCCATGCTCCTTAATTGGTAGCTTCACTCGAACCATCTCCAATTCGACCATGGCCGAAATTCCTCAATCCAAACCTAGCTCCTCCATTAGCAATTCATTATCGAATTTCTTGCACATGAGGCATCACCAAGCACCTATAAACATGTTCCCTAACTAAGTTTTGGTATTCCCTCGTGTAAGTTCAAGTTTCATTAGTTTTGGTGATTGGTTTAATATTAATGCTTAATCATTGTTTAATGACAGATATAATTATTATAAGACTAACATGTTTATTGAGCTTCATTCCTATTAGTCTCAAATTTGGATAGAAAATGAAAAACCTAAGGTATGCACTCGTATTCATTTCTATTGTCTTATTACATACTTAGGATTTAAGTTGAGGGATGAACTCTTCTATTGCTTTAGTCCAAATATGCGCATTATGTTTCTAAATCCATATATATATATATATGAATGCACACATCTAGGGGAAATTCATAATTTAACTTGATATTTCAATTGTATTGATCCATGTCCTCTTACCATATAATATAAAGGATCAAGACTTTGAAACAATCTTTTGAGTATATATAACTTGTGTAGTTTTAGTATACTCATGCTAATATGGAATAAACTCAAATACTATCTAAGATCGATTATATGCATATTGATTCCAAGTTCAATTATTTATATGCGCATATTTAAATGGAGTTTATTCTATAGTTGATGGTTTAAAATGTATTGATCTTTTGCACCACTCCATATAATATTTGGATCATTACTTACCATCAAATTGAGTATACGAAACTTGTGTAGTTATATATACCCGTGTCAATTTAAATTGAGTTCGGTTATCTTTCAATCAATCAAAAACATTTCATCATATGTTGATGGTGTCTCTTTATTGATTAAGGATAAATGAAAAGTTCTTGAGTATAATGAAGCATTAGTTGTATCAAAGTACTAAAAACATCTTTAAATCATTCAAATTGATTTGGATTGTGCTCAATCGATCTTAGAGGCATCCATTATGTGTTAATGGAGTGCAAGTGATGATTGAAGCAACCGTATTAGTTGGACTAACGATCTTCAATGAGTTGTGAAGCAGGTTGAGTCCAAGAAAATGAAAAATCAGAAACGAAAAGTCATCATGTGTTGATGAGCTTCAAGAGGTGATCCCGAAGTGAAGAGAAGGGCTAGAGAAGGTTCATCATGTGTTAATGAACAAGAAGAAGAAGATTCGATCCTAGAGAGAAGATGATTGGAAAGCATAAAAGCTCCAAGTGGATCGCTAGAGGCAAGGGTATAACTAGCTAGGGCTAAGGATGTATTCCTAGTCTTTTACCGGTCTCGGTGTTTGGATGGGAGACCGGATTACTAGTTATGTACCGTACTATTAAGAGGGGTTGAGTCATTTAGCTTGATCTTCACCATGTGTAGATGAACTCAATCCGGTTCACTCTAGCTCACTCTCTTGGTTGGATTTCGCATGAGCTAAGTATTTGCATGTGTTGCAAATAAGGGTGCTTATGCTTGCTTCTTATTTAAATCTTAATCGATTTGGTTTTTTTTTGTATGTGTTGCAAAAGTTGAGAGCTTATGCATTTGTGTTTTAGCTTGTGATTGGATCATGTGTTGATCATCATAAAGCTAAGCTTGGTTTGTGCTTTATATTTGTAAAATGTGTTTTTGCAAAATATTGATGGTTTAATTGCATCTTATCTTGGAGCACAAGATAAGTATTTGCAAATGTGTTTTGCAATATGTTGGGATCATGTGTTGATCATCTCATGGCTTAAGATGTGCTTTTAAGTGGTTGGAGTTGTTATTTACAAATATGTTTTGCGAATGAACTAGAGATTATGGGTTTCAATACTAAAGCATGTGTTGGCATTCGCAAATGTGTTTTGCAAAGTGTCGGGATTATGTGTTAATCCTTACATGGCTAAAGGATTGATCTCATAGGTTTGTGGTTTATTTGCAAATGTGTTTTGCAAATAAGTTGGTGTTGTTATTTGCAAATGTGTTTTGCAAATGAGCTGGAAGTTATGGGTTTCGATTCTAGACCATGTGTTGATATTTGCAAATGTGTTTTGCAAACTATCAGGATTATGTGTTGATCCTTACATGGCTAAGAGAATTGATCTCATAGGTTTTCGATTTATTTGCGAATGTGTTTTGTAAATAAATTAGAGTTTAATGCAATTTTTTGGAGCATGTGAATTAGGTTTGCAAATGTGTTTTGCAAATTGCTTTATCATATGTTGATCATCACATGGCTCAAAGAATCAATCATTATTGATGGTTGATTTGAAAGGAAAAGATTTCTGTGTGAAAATATGATTTTATCTAGAAATCCGGCAATACCACAGGTATAAAGTTGGTACTACCGCTGGTCCAGTAGTACCACTAATCTGGAGCCAGTACTACCGGAGATCAGTAGTACCGCACGTATGGCCGGTTGCTTTTTTCCAGAAGAGTGCTTCTTCTGTGTTTCTGGAGTTCAGAGCTACAGGGCTCAAGGGCGGTACTACCAGACTTTTGCAGCCGGTAGTTATTCTCCAGAACAGCATGTTTTCTCATTTTTGTAGGCCAGAGCTACCGCCGATCATTGGGTTGTACTACCGGAGATGCGGTAGTACCGGGCCCAAGCGGCGGTAGCTATTTTCTAAAGAGCATGTGTTACTCGGATGTGGGAAGTCGGCACTATCGGACCTTGAGGTCGGTACTACTACTGGAGCGGTACTACTGGGTCTTTTGCCTGCAGTAGTATCGGGTTTTTTGCGCAACGGTTAGTTTTCGAGCCGTTGCCCTGGAGGTCGGTACTACTGGCCCTATAAAGGTGGTAGTACCGAAAAATGCTATTTTTGCTCAATCTTGCCCCCAATGGCTAGTTTTCATGTGGGGGGCTATAAAGAATGCCAAGGGCTAGCATTTTGTTGTTGTTTGCTTTGGTGAGTATTTGGGTGAGGTGTCACATGTGTTGCACACTCACATTTGATTTTTGAGCTAAGAGTGAGCTCTAATTACATGTATTACAATTAGATAGTGGATTGAGAGCCTCTTGTATATGTGTTGCACTTGAAGAGGATCCTAGTGCATGTGTTGCACTTAGGAGGTCACCAAGTACATGTGTTGCACTAAGTGAAGTTCAAGCGGAAGGCTTTGCTTGTTACTTTTGTTGTTTGCTGACACTTAGATGGCGTGTGGAGGTGTCGTGTGCAGGAGCTCTCAACGGAGGTTGTGAGAAACCCTAACAAAGTTGTGAAAGTTGGTGCTTGCCTACCCGAAGTGGGAAAGAGCAACAACTAGTGGAATCGAGGCGGGTGCTCAATTCGTGAAGCCGATCCAAAGTGGTTTGGGCTAGCCTCAACGTGGATTAGGAGAGATCAGCAAGTCTCGAACACCAGGGTAAAAAGTATTGTGCCTCTTGTGCTTGCATTGTATTCATTATTTATATTCGAGCAATTTATATTCATAGAATTAAATTGATTGATTGCTTGTATTTAGAATTTAAATTTATATTTTGAGTCATAATTTAGGCCTTAATTGTCAAAACCTTAGTTTATCGCTTCCGCATTATTAATTATTAAGGTTTTGGCATAAGGTTAATTGGGGTGAATTTAATTATTAGTAGAAGTACTTTTTTAAAAGTTGCCTATTCACCCCCCTCTAGTCAGTATCCTCGACATTACACCTCGTCGGGGAGTTCCACCACCATGAGCCGTCGTTCGTCGCCATGGTGCCGTCACTACAAGCCGTTGAAGCCCCAGCCGAGAACACCATTGGCACCATCGTGCTCCTGGGGTTCCATTTTGGTACTCGCCTCGGCTTCCCTATGCCTATATCACTGCCGACCAAAGCCACCAGAGAAGCCATGACCAAGACGCCATGAGAAGAAGGTGTTGAAGCTCTATTCTCTGTCTAGTGCTTTCACTAACCAATAGGCCCCCAACCAAAGGTAGCACAAATAGCCTCTGTTCGTTATTTCTTCTAACATATGACCAAGAGCAATACTAATTAAAGTGCCCAAATGATTTTAGCAGTGCTAATTGATTTTAGGGATTGTTTCAGAAGCTGTGAGTGTGTTAATTAAATTGTTTCAGAAGTTGTGAGTGTGTTAATTAAAACAAGTTAGCATATTAGAGACCTCCTATTCGAATTAGAAGATTAACCTAATGAACTCAAATAGATAATCTATATAAGGAACCGTATCATTGCTCAACCTAAAAGCTATCAATGATAATGCATATTTAATCGGCTAAAACATAAAAATATAGAATCAATTAACCCAAGCCCTAAAACTTGCCTATTTTTTATAGTTGATTCTATTTGGTTTTTCATTTGATTTCTATTTTCCTTATTGAAAACTTGTTATTTGTTGTGTTCTTCGTTGAACGACGTGTAGAACCCGATGTCATTAATCCCATCGTTGACAGCGTCGACTGTGACAATGACTTCATTGTAAACAGCAACTAAGCAATGCAAGTACCCTTTTTGACCATATTGATCTCAGTTTTACAAATATTTTATTAAATGTTTTATTGCATACATTATGTTATTTAAACACTGCTACTTTGTGGGTATTGGTAGTTATACCCATAGTCACAGGGTTCGAGGTTGATGGCGCGTTCTATGACCTCGGGACGTCGTCCCAAATCGAGGATCGGGGTCGAGCTAGGTCGATGTCCTATTTTCACCTGGGTCGCGGCTCCGTTGCAGCAGGAACATACGATGGATCGGTGCGCGGTGGAGTTGGTCTTCGGCGGATTGATGGCGACCCAGAGCAGGGAGATGGTGATGGAGATGAGGCCAGACCAGACGAAGACGATGGTGGGCGTCTTGCTGCTGCGGCCCATGAGCCCCTTGGTGAACGGGTAGAGGTGGGTGAGCACCCAGAAGTTGAAGAAGCCGCCGCCGATGAACTTGCCCCACCGCAGGTTGTCGCTGTAGATGGTGCGCGCGAAGGCGAAGGACGACGCCGTCCACCAGGAGGCAGGACAGCGGGGTGAGGCGGTAGGTCTGATCGGTGGTGTCGGCGGCGGCGAAGACGCCCAACGTGGCCAGTAGCCGTATGAGGCAGCTGAAGAAAAGCGGCCGGCCATGAGGGACAAAGACGGTGATGAGGTCGAAGTGGTCTGTGTCCGAGGTTGTGGATTTTGCGAGCACTTTAGCCAAGCACGAAGGAGGAACCCTAGGCCCATATGACCGGTATAAGATTTAAATTGGGCCAAAATTTTTAAGCGAAAGGCCCACTTCCGCTCTGGGCCAAAATTTTTAAGCAGGTTACGTTAGGGTTAAGTTAGTGGGTAGTGGGCTGAATGGGCCACCATATGCAGCCCAACTTATGTTTTCTTGTTTTTCTTGTTTTTTATTACTTTGTATTGAACTCCCGCAGCTACTAATTCATGGCGTATCAAAGCTCATCGACCCGGGTCATCGACCCATACATCTCGGGATCACATACCAAATCCTCGATTCTCGTTCCAAAGGGGGTATATCCCCTTTGTACCATATTTTTTTCAAGTGTCGATCCACGTCCCGCGACCCCGTTCCTCGACCCTGTCGACCTGGGAACTTTGTGACTATGGTTATACCTGTAGAATCATAGAACTTCCTTGATAAGTATGGATTGTGAACCTTGACAGTACTTAATGTCAACTGGGTTTACACACTCTTGGTAGTCATGCTTTGCCATGCTTGATAAAGACTCAAGTTCTTTACAATTTTAAAATGTTGGATTTGATTAAAAGGGGTTGGATATGGCCTTTCTTTATGATTGATAATTTGGTTAAAAATAAAATTATGATTTTGATGCGAACAATTACTAGCAATAGCTGGAGGTGTAGGTTTTGCACATAGTGTAGGGGGAGATTATTGTTCGTGTCAGGTTAAGGACCGAACTATGGATTGTTTTCAGGCCAAGAAATACGTACAATCACAAGTGCAGGTATAGGACAGAGATTCTCAAGCTATAAGTTAGATCCAATCACATTTATCGCACCATGACAAACAAAGGCCATATGTGTTCCATCTAGACTACTCCCAAATAATTAATATGTTTAGTTTAAATTGTATAAACAATGTGAGGTGATCAATATTTCTAGGTCATGACAAATAGATTCCGCAGAACACTCTTTTTTAAAACTTGCTGTCACTCATGCACGTTAATTGGTTAACTAAATAAAAAATAGCAGCATAGTATGACAACATGAAACATAAGGATTAGTTTAAGTACTGTGGTGGTGTTCCCATGCATATGAGGTTTTATGTACTACGTTTGGAATCTATCAAACTTTTTTGGCTCACATTATTCAGGATCCTATAATATGATTTTGATAAAATTGATGACATAGAAAAGCTGTTAGAAGCTAAACAAAAATTTGAGGTGGAGATCGAACAATTGAAGGATAAGTCTGAGTTACCTGAAAAGATTTATGAGATGAGACAAGAACTGAAAGATATACATGACAAATTACAAGATATTGAATCCCTTAACACGGCACTCATTATTAAGAACCGTAGGGCTAATGCAGAGCTGGAAGAAGCCAAAGTTGAGCTTATAGAGGTAATATAAAGGTTTGTAGTATTTAATTCGACATGGTTACTAATAATATACCAAGACACCCTTTTCACAATAACATGATCATATCACTTTTGTAGAGATTAAAAGATATGACTGGAGATCAATCGGTTATGGTGTCAAACAAATCGGCATTGTACTGGAGTTGTGGAACTTTATAGAGAACCGAGAAGCCTTTGTTGCAGAAGCTATGGCACATATGATGGTAGACATAAAAAACACTAAGGTCTTCTTGTCTTAAAATATAAAATAATGTTGTTTCTCAATATACGCTTATTGATATTTGTGGTATATATCATATTTTGAGCTTGCTCAAGACCACAGTGAAAATAGACTGTCTAGTATTCTCATTCGGGACAATGATGAAGTGGAAGATAAATCAGAGCATTATAACTTTCAAGACGAATTGTGATGGAATTGGATTTTGCCTTGGAATCCATCAACATTAGAATAAGAAAGGAGATGAAAATGCTACAAATGTTCATATTTTAAGACCATCTTTATCAAACAAGCTATTATCTCCATGCATCTAGGATGTTTTAATATTCAATTGCAAAATCTATAACTGGCTGTGCCTTGTAAATGTCGTTATAGAAATATCTAAGGAGAATAAAATTTCGAACAACAGATACTAAATATGGAAGTTCTACCAAGAGAGTTAGAGGAAAAACATATCACAGATGGTTTTATTTAAAAAACTATCTGTGATCAACACATATCACAGACGGTTCTAGTTGAAAATCGTCTGTGATATGTGTTTTCACAGTCGATTCAGAAGCCATCTGTGATATGTGAAATACCCCCAAAAATCTTCAAAATGATTTATTTGAATTTTATTTGATTTTTTGGATTTATTTGGGCTGTTTTTGAAAATTTTCCCTTTTGGGAAATCCTCCCTCGAATCTCGCATTCCCTTTTGGGAAAGGCGCTTCCCCCTCCGGTTCGACCCCCTCCCTCTAGCCCATTCGGCCTCCCGGCCCACTCCACCTCTGGCCACACCTCTCCCCTCCCGCCAGTGGCCGCCCTCCCTGCCCGCTCCCTCGGGCTGCTCCACCACCACCTCTCGATCTGCACACCCCATTGCCCCCTCTACCTTCCGCGCCCCGACCTCCTCCCTCGCGCCCCTCCCTGTGCCACCCGTGCCCGCTCCGCCCCCGTCACACCCTCACCGACTGTGCTTCCCCTCCTCCCCTGCTGGCTATAAACCCCCCTCCGCCTTTGTTTTTCCTCACCCCTCGCCGCAATGAGCTCTCCACTCCCCTCCCCGCGCTCTCTCTCCCTCTCCCGAGCCCTCACCCGCTCATGCCACCGCCGTCTTCCTCGGCTCTGGCTGCGCCCTCCGCCTCGCTCCCTCGGGCCGCCTGCCCCACTGGCCACCTTTGCCCCTTGGCCCACTGTCACCTCCCTCTCTCTCGTTAATACCAATGGCGCTAGGCGGGCAAGTCTTGTAATGGACGGGCCTAATTGTGGTTTTATCAGGCGGCCCATTTCTTTTTTTGATTTTTTTGTAATTTTGGATTTTAAATAAATCCAAAAATCATTTAAAAATTCTAGAAAAAAATCCCAAAAATTTCTAAAAGTCCAAAAATGCCCCAAAATACCTATTCTTGACCAGTTCGAGCCACTAAGTCCAAAAACGGTCTCCTTCTGCCAATCAAAGCCAATACCCATTTGATATGTTTTCAGCCCTCCTTTTCGATTTATTTTTTTTCTCTTCCTTTTGTTGTTTTATGCGTTTATTTTATTGAGTTTTGTTTCTTCACGCTAGATCCGACATTGGAGCAGTACCAAGAGAAGTACCCAGAGCTGGAGTAGTATTTGGAGCCGTACCAGGAGCAAGAGTCGTCTGGGACCAGTCATGACCTCAACTTCTACCAGTTAGGAGATCTCCCAACCCCACAAGGCAAGCCACACCTTTGAACATATTGAACCCAGTTTTAATATAGTAGTATGTATCTTTTTATCGCATTATTTTTAGTATCTTAGAAAACTAAAAAGGAGATAATTTAGAATAACATAATTAGTTGTAACCCACCCCCTTGTTAAGCCTTAATTCCCTTTTAACCTTAGACTATAATTATTGAACCATTGTGGAATAGTTGTTAATAATTTTTCACCCTAGCTCTTTTATTTAAAAATCTCCGAGTGGTGGCTCGGTGTGCTATTTCAAAAATTGCTATGGTTAGGGGGACAGTGTTGGGCTACCCACGTGAGGTGGATGTTGGTCCTACCCCCGACCGATGACAAAGCCAAGGTATGATCTGGCGGTTGGTATAGTGGGTACCAGGGCTTGTGGTATGTAACTGGCTGAGTCTCAGGCACTTAAGGATCGATGCCCTTGGGCAAAGTAAATAACTTCAGTCCTCGCTCAACCACAAGTTGGACCGGTCAGCCTTGTTAACCTTTTCCAACATAGCTCAGTACCTTGTACTTCCTCTTGGAGTACCTATCGGATGCAGCTACCATTCTTGTAAGAAGAATGGATCGCAGAGCAACCGGGCTGGAACGAGAATGGAGAAATCATTCGTCGGTTCTCACAACAGTAGGCATCCACAGTAGTCAGATCGCGTCTCCCGCTATGGCCAATGGGTCCTGGAACTGTGGATCCTCGAAGCCTACTGGATAGGGGCTAAAAAGGGGAAGTCCAACTAAAGGCTATGATCATCTTGGTCTGGCCGCATGTCAATCGCGTGGCACTATCGACCATAGATATCATGTGGGTAAAGTTAACCAGCTCTGTAGAGTAATCTTGATAGTGTATTTGAATACGCCGTGCTTCCGGTTAATGAAGCTAAGTTAATCTGGGGTGATACCCGTAACCGAGCTCAAGTAGTTTTCAACTTGGAATTTGTCGTAAAGCTGAACTTTGTAAAAACCCCTTGATATTACCTGGTATTTAGTTTGTGTTTCAAATGTAATATAAAACTAGAATTTAAATCTTGTATCCACAATATCTAAAAACTGTGCCAACCTTTGCTATTCCCTGCATGTAATATTCAAAATCTCATGTGTGGCTTATTGAGTATTATTATGTACTCACTCTTGCTTCCTATCCCCCTTCTAGATTTCCAAGGAGCCGTCGACTTCTAGGAGATCGTAGATGGCGACGATGTTTTGTTCTAGGTCTTAGTCTATTGCTCGAGCTTTCCTGGGGAAGTTTCTGTATTGTATCTGGTGCTAGCCACACCCTTTTTGCAAAACTCAGGCCGTTAGGCCTTAATTCTCTGGAAAGCAGTTAGATTTCGTTCTCATGTCTGGTAATGACTACTTGGTTCCTGACAGCTAAAATTCTAGGTAGCTGTCGAGGTATTTAAACGTACCCCTCTGAAAAGGACTGTCTGTGACAATATGTCATATTATCACTGATATATATTTACAAACGGTTCACAATAAAATTGTCTGTACGACTGCTAACATTACTGCATGGTGAACCGAAAAGTTCCACCGGCGCCGATGAGTCTCGTCGCACATCGTCGTTATTGTTTAATTTTCTTCCCCACAAGCCATGTTGCTGCCGTGTTGCACCACTCCTCATTGGAGGTGTTGTCACTGGTGACCGCCGTGGGCGCCACGGATTCCCCATACCTAACCCTAACCCAAGCCGAGGCTCCACTAGTTGATTGGGGCCCACTTCACGAATATATGGACCCCATATGTCAGCCCAAACCTAAGATCCATAGACTTGGTCGTTGGTCCATCATCAGTCCGATCTGCTTCGTGGCCACGGTCCAGATTTTTCCCAATTTATTTTTAATAAAAAATGCTTTTAAATCCGTGGGTGTCTCACTGTATCTCAATTCTCTCTCCCATCTATCTTTCTACACTTTCCCTCAGGCCAATATATCTTTCGGGAGCCTGTTCTACTATGTCCTAAGAACTCAAGAAATCTGATTAATGTTTAGAAAAACTCAACGAACTAGCTTTTTTTTATTTATTTTAATAACAAAAAGTTCGAAGTCTCTATATATAGAAAAGTACTGCATTTCTCACCAACCGCTTGAGAGTCATTTCGGTTCACTAAGACCCATATAAGTCTTTTTACCATCTATTTACCCCCTCTGGCAAATTTTCTTACCAATTTATCGTAGATTTATCATCTTGTCGTGACTTGTGACAAATCAATGGCCCAGTGAGCATCCCATGGAACCTAACACAATAGGAATATAGGACCCACTAACTAGCTAGGCTCTGTTAGTCCATCGTTCTACCCCCATAATCGTCGGCGGTCTCCCTCTGATCTGTGATCTCTTCGTGTCCCGGTGCCGCTGTGATCACCATTTGCGACATCATCCCCCAGTGGCTTAATTATTTGTAAATGTCAGGTGATATGGGGACGCTACGAGGCCACTGATGCGCCCCGATTTGATGTGTGGGATATGAAAGAAAACCAGGTCAGAAATTGAGAAAAGGGGGCACTTAGTCTTTCAAATGACTTACTGGCAGGCGGTTTTTAATAAACCCAAGTGACTTGTAGTAGGGGGTAAGTGATGAAATAGTGAATTTGACTGTGTTTTGGATTTAGACCTTAAACATGCTCCTGTTCTATCTTGAATATTAATTGAAATGCAAATTGAATTTTTAACCATTCCTTATTTATATGAAGATTTTTTTGGGTCGTCACTTATCTTCTTTTTTTTCTGCTTTCCGGTTAGTCCTTGTTTTGATCTTACAATTATTATTTAAAATTTTTGTTATCATTTTATTTTGCAAAAGCATGGAAGCATGTAATTAACCATGGATTGACAGAACAATCGTTGTTAACTGGCCACACCAGTAGGCAGTAGCCAGTAGGCAGCGGTGACTACTGTACTGGTACAGATATGTTCTTTTGGCCTATTTTTTATTGATTTTGCTAGTACCAAGTGATATATGCTGGTTGCTGTAAAAGATCATAGGAAACTCAAAGAAAATTCAGATTTTTTTTTTAATTTCAATGGAAGGACAATGATTCCAATCAACAAGCGATCGAGAACCGGCCAAATTTAGCAGGCGATAACCCGGCAACCGACCAAATTAAAATTTTAGGTTTACATTTATAATTGAAGCCACCCAGTACATAACCAATATTTACTGCAGTAACCAGTATTAGCATGGGTTTAGTATGTTTTTTTTTCTGTAATCAGTTTTTTGAATAGTTGCATGTAACTCTGACTTTAAACTACTACCCTAGCTAGTTGATCCTTTTGTTGAAGGACTTGTATACAACTATATATTTTTCTGATGGCTTGTGTTTATTAGGTCGTAGGGTTTAGTGCAAGGTCAAAAATCTAACGTGCTTGTTCTATAGATTTCACTCCAAATCAAAACAGAAACAGTACTACTTTACAATTAAGTCAACCATATTGGATGGCTGTGATCACACAGGAGGCCATTGGGATGGCCTACGTTATCGCTGTCACATTAGGCTACAACTTGCACACCCCCAGGTGAATTATTGTCTCTGTCGTTGGCTAATGGCATGTGTGCAATTGTGCATCTATATAAAGGGACAGAGGGAACGAAGAGCGTCACAAGCCTCAGTGCTACCAATGGAGCAGAGGGATAGAGATAAGAGGGAGAGAGAAACATGTAGAGTGGTTGTCGGTAAGGTGGAAGAGAATTGAACTCATCAAGGCTAAAGGGAGAAGAGAGAGAGTACAGCCTTAGCTCAAATCTCGATCTCCATCTCTTCTGCGAGTATGATCAAGGCTGTACCCTCTCTCTTCTTCTCTTAGCTTCTTGATGAAAACACCCCATGGAGAGCTCTTGCAGTTAATCAGTATTGGAGCTTCAGGTCCATGTCTATGATCAGGCATCCGGCCAGTCAAACATTAACATTTTGGTTAGTTTCCTTTCTTTTGTTTGCTGAAGCGCCATCGTCACACAGGCGTATATACTGGACAAGTTGATATATATGTTTCAATTGGAGACATAATAAATCAGTCTGAACTCTGAAAAGCGTGTAATAATCCTAGTCCATCTTTGTGTTACTTTGTGTATGCAGCTAGCACTGCATGCAATTCATCCACAAGTCTGCTTTCTGCTACTACTTTCAGTATCATTGTTTTTCAACGTAGTACATGATGATATGTGAATATGTAGATGTGTCACCACAAGAACCACAGATCCGTCATCATGCTTGTGACGAGGTAGTAGGGACTGTCCTTTCTTAAGGACACTCATCAAATGTACTCCACTGCTCAAGATCAGGAAGTGTTGGATCTACAGCATGCTACCAAGAACTGAACTCTCAATCGCAAGCCCATTTCCATGCCTGCAGGTAAGGCTTTCCATGCGTATATGTTTAGTCTAAACTTGTTGAGAAGAGTCCCAGGTTGTTTAGAGATTGTGTTTGTTTCAGGTAGTTTCAGAGTCCTGTGTAACTACGTTCTGTTACTTAGATTACTTCTTTGTCGAGTTGGTTAATTGCCGGATTAGCAACTGTGAGTCGGGGAGGATTAATATCCAGTTTAGCAACACAGTCGGTTAGTCTGTTAAGGTTTGGGTTGTATAAGGCCCCCATTTTTCATAATAAATTATCAACAATGTGTTCTCTATGCATACAGTTCTAGTCGCATGATCAATGGCTAGCACACACAGTTTACAAATAGAAATCACATTCATACATATCAACGTTACATACGTAGCAGTGTCTTATGTTTACATAATATCATTACAGTTTCAAAAACTTGAAACTTACAGCAGAAACATTATTTATCTTGTAGTATGCCTAATAACCCTCAAGCAATAGACAAGGTAAATCCCTAAAAAAGGTCGTCATCATATTCCCCGTATTCTGTATGATCGTAAATATCATTGAGATACTCGGTATCATCACCTAAAAAAATAACAATAGCAAGATTGAGTACATTGTGTACTCAACAAGACTTATAGTATATTGCAAATACAAGTATAATTAAAATACAGGTCTTAGCAATAGAGAGGTTTCTACAGTTATTTTGTATTGGCAAATTAAAACATATTCATATGATAGATTGCAACCGAGATTAGTAAGAGAGCAATTTTTGTAATAACAAAGTATTAACATAGTATTGAGTATCATAACGTAGTCTACCCGACTAATCCATTCCATTTTCATGTCATCCCCTGCCATGAAATATATTTCAAAACACCATTTCCCACCAAATCATTTTGAAAAATATTAAAAATCTAGCTATGTGATGACGTTAACAAGTGTCTTTGATCGTAGGCGCTGCTAATTAATTAGATTTACACTTTACAGAGGTGTACAACTTTACCCACAAGATTTGATCTACCATTTTTGCTAGGCCAATTGACACACTTCCTTTGATGTGTCGGCATGGAGATCATAACATAACCGTTACATTATTTAGACCCAACTTTGCACTAGCCCAGTGACGTTAACCCTTGATATAGAGAGGAAACAAGAATGGCAGTAATTCCCTGTCATTTGAAATGGTAACATGAGTAGTAAATCCCTGCAATAATAATTCCTTCCCATAATAAGACGCACTATTGTATCGACATGCATTTACCCACACCGAGATGTGGAAGCCCCTCACAAGCAAAACTAACCAGAATGCTCTTACTAACTCTCGCCTACCAATGTACAAAGCCAGATCTAAGCAACGTAATAGATTAAGGCTGTCTCATAGCAAACACTTGTGCTTGTACGGTTTTTTGGCTTAAAAACAACCTATAGCTCGGTCCTTAATCCGACACGGGCAATACTTCTCCCTACACTACATACCAGTAGATCCCTTGCACAATCGGCTATTGCCAATAATTGCCCGCATCAAAACCACAGCTTTATTTCAGAGTTTTTGTCAAAATACCAGTAACCAACAACATGTCATATCCAACATTTTCAAATCTTCAAGAAGCAATTTTAATTTGATCATCTACTTTGTTCCTAATTAAGCATGGCTAAGCATGATTAATAATCGTATATACCCAAGTTGACATTAAGTATTATCTACCCCTTTCCTACGGTTATCAAGGTTCACATATCCATACTTATCAAGGAAGTTCCATGAAATAACGGGTATATCTACCATCATTCTAGTATAGCGTTTTTATAAAAAATACGCGCATGCATACTAGTTTTACAAAGTATTGAAAAGTAGTTATTTAAAATAGTAGGACCAAAATGATCAAGGAGGTGTTTGCCTTTCTGATCGTCATTTGGTACAAAATCTGAATCATTGGCGAGGTTGCTGTCTATCAACTCAGGTTCGTCGGAATCTACTTGTCGATCCGAAAAACATACAATAAATAGTAAACCAAAATAAGGACAAGTAGAAGGCAGACAGAAAATTCGATTGAAAGCTTATTTATTGAAACAAAAGTGTTCATTAGTAGAATTATGACTCATGTTTATGTGTTCATACTATCTTTTTATTTGTGTTTACCGGTATTACTTTTGGACTAAATGGTATGAAGAATTTCTTGTTTCTTATGAATTATGCCCATCTATTTTAACGAATTCAAGAAGCTAAAATTATGTATTTTTATAATTATGATTTCAAATTCAAGATGCAAAAATTATTTAGAGTAGAAGGATTAGTGTTACAATAATAACACAAAACATTATGTCGCTAATATGATTCAGATTCAAAGCAATATATCTATAGATTTTGAATCATACATTTATTGTCTTACTATATATTGTTATTCTATCATGCATATTTAACTTAAGTATTGGATGCATGTACATTCTTATATTTACAAGTGTATACATATACATACACATGTTCTTTACACTAGGATATGGTCTAATATGAATGAAATAGATTCAAGCCATTATTCTCTAATTATTTCTCCATATTTTAGACCTACTGCCATCATATCTTACAGAAGATAATTTTACAAAAAATTAAATTCTTTTTTACAAATTATTCATTATTGAATTTTTAACACATTGATGGTAATCTTTAAAAGAAAAGACCTAAAAAATGGATTTTCATATATTTAGGTTGTTGGCAGAGTAAGGATCACAATAAAATTGGTTTCATCAAAATTCAAGCTCATTTGCAAAATTTTTACATATAGCCTATTTTTGATGCTATTCTTAAATTTCAAATTTTTCTAGATCAGATATTAAAAATGTTTTTGCATATTCTGAAAGAACTTGATTTTAGATGAATTTAGAAATTTGTTTCATTCCATTTGGATTAAAAATGTGAAAGATATTCAAGTTTGAATTGATTCGGTTCTAAAAATTAAAAGAAATAGCAAAATACGTTTTCAGAATACTGAAAATGTCTTTTGCGCTCGCACCAGATCTTTTCCATTCGAATCCGATTCGGTCACTGATAGCTCGGTTCCACCCGTCAGTGAGCTAGAATAGGGCATGAGTTAGGGCTCGTCACCAGCGAGGATTTGGTAGCTTTCTGGTCCAGCCGCGGGCACAAATAGCACCAGGGCGTTCTTGCGCACCTAATGGTGGTACCCATTCCTGTCGGCGACCAGCTGAATCATCTCACCACCATGGCTATGCGATGGCAGAAGAGGCGACGAGCCATGCTAGCGACAGGGAGCATTTTCGATGGAATCGGTTCAACCTTTAGCACCTATAGGACTCAGGCGTTCCATTTTACCTGTCACTAGCTTCGGAGATTAGCTAGTTCAATCTACCACCGATCGCTGGTTCTAGGGAAGAAAGGGGTACAATGGTGGTGAAGCTCTAGTTAATAATTCCTGAAAATGACAGAGGGCTTTTGATGCTTATGAGTTGCTAAAGCTATACCAAAAATGAATTTACGAATGATTCTCTATACCTCCTTCAATCGGGTATGATCCGGGAGCTAGGGTTCTTCGACTTTGAGGAGAAATGGAGAAATTGGTAGTGCTCGGTGGATGAGAGTGAATGGAATGAGAGGGGTTCTGACGCGTACTCTTCTGCGACCTTAGGCCGGTATTTTATAGCCAAGGGATTCGTTGTAGAGAAGCTCACACCTAGTGTGAACTCATTGGTAAATTGCAACGGCTGAACAGGAGAAGGTATGGGTGAGTTTGCAGAAAATCTGGGCAAGGACGATGCGTGGCAAGCTAATGATGAGGCGGTTACCTCGGGCTGCACGAGGTTGCGGCGGTGGCGAAGCTATAGCCGGCGATCTTCTCTCGGACACGCGCAGGAGCTCGGTGACAGAGGAAGAATAAGACAGTAGCTAGGGCTGATAGGTGGGGTCATGCAATGGATGGGCCCGCAAGGTAGCGAGAGGAGGAGAACTCCAGATTTTATAGCGGTTGAGATGAATCAAGTTCGATGAATCTGTTAGCTATCTTGTCTAAAATTTAATGAGAATTTTACTGTGTGTACTTGAGATAAGGTAGAACACACTATTAAAATTTCAAGCTAAGAAGGCATCTGTAGATTTTATAAACATTCTAACATTTCGCATCTGAATGCACAAAGCTAAAGAAAGGGAAAGCCCATTATGTTGAGAAGGTCAAAGATGAAGAACCAGCGTTGTTGATGCTAGAAACAATTGAACTATCAAAGGAGGCAGAATCGGTAACAGACCAGGTGATGCTTCATGAGGAAGAAGTTCAACCAGATCAGAGGTATGGAGGTGAAGAATCAATGATATATGGTATCTAGACACTAGTGCTAGTAACCATATGACAGGCAACTTGAGTGTATTCACAAATCTGGATGCATCAGTAAAAGGCTCAATGAAGTTTGGAGATGGTTCGGTTGTTGAAATTTGTGGACAAGGCTCAGTGTTATTCAAGGGCTTATGTGATGAACACAAGCTACTCACATGGGTATATTATATCCCACATTTGCGCAGCAATGTGATCAGTTTGGGTCATCTTGACTCATCTGATTGCAAGATCATGATCGAAAGTGGGTGGCTGAGTATATATGATCAAGATGGCAAACTGTTGATCAAAACAAGATCATGGAATCATCTTTATGTCCATTAGTTGAAGCGCACAGAGTCAATCTGTCTCTGAAACGACCCCCATTTTTGCAAAAATGCAAAAATGGAAATCTAATGTGCATTCCGTACTAGTCCCTGGATCAGCACATTTACAACAATTGGAATCACAACCATACATCATATTATTAACACGGAAGCTAATTATGCAATGTATTCATACAAATCAGAGTAAATAATTATAGCACAAGAGAAGCAAAGTCTTGTAGTATGCCCATTCAACCCTCAAGCAACTGACAAGGCATAAACCCTAGAAAGATCGTTTGAATTGAATTTTCTGCATCCTGCGACAAAGGTATTCTTCGAAGCTTCGCAACCACCTAAAATAATAAAATAAGCAAGGTTGAGTACTTTCGTACTCAGCAAGACTTAAGGTGGTATTTGCAAATGCATAAATGCAAGCTGAATCAAAAGAGGCTTCTAGGTTAATTTTGCATAAAGCAGATTTTAATTTATAAATCAAATTGCAATTTCTTAAATAGAATTTGTAAAAGCAAGATTGCTGGTAAGAAAATAAGTGAAGCATAAATGATACTCACAGTCCATAAAGCATTGAATAATCTAGTAATCAAATCCATAATCCATTCATGAAGTTCATCAATGTCGTTCCGTTGACATGAAGACATAATCATTCATCCAATAATTCAAATATGAAATCCAATAATGTTAGTTTATTGACATAAAATCATAACCAGTTGCAAAATAGGTTCCAAACCAAAACCCATTTTTAGAAAATAACAAAGTCTAATATGTATCAGTTCACCAAGACATCCATAACCGCGGGTATAGCTAATTGATTAGATTTATACTCTGCAGAGGTATACATCTTTACCCACAAATCATGACCTTTTCTTTTTACCGCATGTTTCACGCACCATTGGCGTGTGGCCAGAATGTTCATGACGAAAACCTTTACATTACCTAGTTTAACTTTACACCAGCCCGAGACATTAACTCTTGCCAGGTAGGGATGGCAGCTTTACCCATGGGTTTGGGTACCCGTGGGTATCCGACCCAATAAGAGTGGGTATAGGTAGTATTTTAGACCCATGGGTTTACGGGTTTGGGTACCCGATAAGCCCATAGGATGGGTGTGGGTGTCAATCTGTACCCATGGGTACCCAATGGGTATCCTATGACACGTGGATCCATTTTTTTAGAGGTATATTAGAAAAATAAACTCCTTGACTGCTCGACTGAGTCAGCTCCTCCCTGATTCCCCTCGCCCCCATCGCCTCCCTCCCCTTGCCCCCATTGCCTGATTGCTTCGGCCTCCCTCCCCTCGCCTTTGCCTCCCTCGACGGCCAATGCCTGCTCCTTCCCTTGCCGCCGACTCCTCCCATCGGCTCCCTCCGGCCCGGCGCGCATAGCGTCCAAAAGAAGAGAGAGAAGGGAGAGGTGAGAAGGAGATAGAAGTAGAGGTGACCCCTACTCACCCGAAACACACTGCTCCTCGCGAGTACCCCGAGGTCTAGTGTTTCAGCGGATTGAGCCATGGCCTCTGCCGTCTGCAAGAGGGGAGGAGCATGCGACAGCTGTGGTGCCCCCCGCCTCTCCGCCTTCGCCCTTCGGAGCTCGCGCACAAATCTGTGCCCGTGGGTACCCATTGGGTTTGGGCATGGGCACAGATCTGTGCCCGCAAAGCTTAGTGGGTTTGGGTAGACGGGACTTTGTTTGGGTTTGGGTTTAAGGTAGTGGTACCCGAAGGTACCCACTCGATTGCCACCCCTATTGCTAGGGAGAAGAAACCTGAATAACAGGCACACCCTGTTTTTTTTTTGAAAAATGGAAAAATGAGCAGTACCCCTGCAATCAAGGTTTCTTCCCTTAACAAGGCGTACACCATTACATTGGTAAGTCGAAACTCCTGCAAGTAGACCTAGAAGGAATATTTGTGCTAGCTCCCGCTTTCCATAGATGCAAAGTTAAACTAGATAATTTAATCAGTTTAAGGTTACCCCATCCTAACACTTGTGGTTGCACGGATTTATCTTGGATCATACAACACAATGTTTGGTCCTTAATCCGACACGAGCAATACTCCACCCTACACTACGTACAAACCTTCTTGTACATCCGACTATTGCCAATAATCACCCGCGTCAAAATCATAGTTTTATTTTGGATTTTTACCCAAAATACCAATAACCATTAGTATTATATCCTGTCGGGGACTGTGGAATCTCGACAGTCACGCGCTAGATCAACAGGTCCCTAGCTCGGGTCGAGCAAGATGGGACTTCGACCACGACCTAAGTCAAGACCGATCCCCGCACGACCTCGAGCTTGGGTAGTGGGGATTCAACTACCGCACGACCTCGACCTTGGCTTAGAGGTGTGCGCTTACTCGACAGTTAGAAAGACCGGGAATCTTGGAGTTAAGGCGGACGTGGGCGTGAGATCCGGGACAGTTACAGCACGTCCTCAATGCGCACCATGCACTACTCCGGGAATCTCTCACCAAGTTTCGTAACGTGGGAGGGTATAAAATCCTCAAGCGAAGCGGCAAAGGACACGACATCAACACACAAGCAATAGGATAGTAGCCATAGCCAAAGCACTCAAGCTCGAGCTGTAACCGCCTCTGTACTCAAGGATAGTGAACTCCTCCGCCTCAGGAGAAGACTGGAGTGGAGCTATTACCCTCATGGGGGCTCGAACCAGTATAATCCGCTGTGTCTCACTCGTTGCCATTCCGCCCTGACCAACATCCATTCCTCCGTTGAGCGTAGCTCGTTTTGGGTCCCTCATACGCACTAACCCCGTTTCACATTTGCGGTCAGGCGATCCCGATCGTCGACATATCCCAAACACATTTTTAATTTCTCAAGAAACAACTTTTGATCTGATCATCATCATCGTTGATTCTAAGGCATGGCTAAGCATGGTTATTAAATCGTATATACCCAAATTGACATTATGTATTGTCTAACCCTTTCCTATGGTTAACATGGTTCACACATCCATACTAATCAAGGAAGTTTCATGAAACAACAGATATAACTACCAGTACCACAAATTAGCAAATTTACAGAAAATAAATGCATGCAAGAAATCATTTGATAAACAAAAGGAAAATAAATACTGGGATCAATATGATCGAAGGGGTGCTTGCCTTGCTTATTTGTCGCTTACGACGATGTCGTAGTTGCAGCTGGCGTTGTCGACGACGGAGTTAGTAACGTCGAGTTCTACACGTTCCAATGAAAATATAGGAAATAACAAACTTTAATAAGGGCAAAAAGAAAATAAATAGTAAATAAAATAAGAACTTGCTATTGAAAGCAGGTGTGTTTTAGGTTTGGATTAGATGATTTCACGTCCTCGTGTTTTAGTCAATTAAGTGTATACATTCAAATTGTTAGTAGTTTGAATGATACATGGTTTTTTTTATGTATTATCTTTTCTTATTTTACGAATTTAAGAAGTTAAAATTATGTATTCTTATATTTATAATATCAAATTCAAAATGTAAAAATTATTTGGATTGGTAAAATTAATCATCAGTTACAGGTTTCATGAACTTTACTATTCATAATGTTTCTGATAACCTTATCACTTAAGGGTTTTGCTCTATCAGGATTCAGATACAAAGCAAGTTGAAATAGGAATATTTTTCTAGATTGTTGTAGACTATAACCTAAAGATCATTTATAAGCTATTCTTCATAAAATTTGTACTTAGACGAGATGTTTTGAGAGCTATCGAAAAGGCTATAATGATCACAATAGTTTATGTATGAATAGTGCTTGTTCTTTGATTGATTTTGTATATAATTAGTTTCGCATATGTTAGATCTATTAATTTAGGCTATTGGTCTCATTTTCATGATATTGGAGAAGGTTCTGGTGATACAAATATGTCATAATCATTGATTTCTCATTTGAAGTTGTAGTTCGTTTATTCATTTTACGGATTACTGAACTGTTAACACTTAAGGTTATTGAGTTAACAAGATTTATGTGCAAATCATGATGAAGTAAGGTTATTTACTTAGAATATGGTTGTACAAACTTTGTAGAGTGTTTCTAGACTAGTTTTATCAATTATAACATTTAGACAAGTTATTTAATCTGTTGTTGAAGCAGCATAAATGATCACAACGGTAATGTTAAATCGAGTTGAGTTCTGATTCAAGTTGCGACTATTCTACACATGATCGTTTATTCATTTTTCTAGTATTAATAGGGTGAAACCCTAGAAGTGTTTTAAAACTATTTTTGCATTATTTTGACTTTGACCGTGATAGATTATTTATTTATGCATTGTTATGATCTGCTTTTCTTTTTAATAAAAGAATGCAAACTAAGTTTTATTCTAAATATTTTTACATACATGGGCCCTTAACTGATTCCAGGAACTTTATACAAATTATTTTATTATTTTATAAGTTATTATGTTTTTGTTTTTATTAATGGCCATATTAGGGTTTACTAAATGATTGCATAGCAAATAAATTATACTTAGTTAAAAAATTAAATGTTTTTGCACACCTGAGTTTATTATGGTTCCTAAAGCTCATGAAATTTTTTTATGATTTTAGGAGTTATATTTTTCATATGTGCAATAATGTCCATAATAGTGTGTTTATCCCATTTTTAATTTTAATCACTGTTCTGTGGCTCAAAAATTAAATTTTTTATATATTTGAATTAATCCTGGTCTTAGAATCATATAAAAATTTATTTTATCATTTTATGGCTTATTATGCACATATTTTTATTAAAGACCATAATGGGATTATAATGAAAGTTTAGTTCAAATAATTATTCTGCAGTTCAAAACTTTAATATTTTTGTATATTTAGAATATTCCTAATTTTATATGAATATAGATATTTGTTTCACTGAAAATGAATTAATATTGCAAAAGATATTGAAGTTTGATTATTAAAATTTTTTGTGTGATGGAGAGGAAGTTATATTCTTAGTGTATAAATTTCAGGTATAAATAATATTTACAGAATTTATAAAAATTCTGACAAGATGTGTTGCACAATATTCATTTTTCTATTTTTGAATTATCAGACGATTTAAATCTTTTCAAAACTTTTTAAAAGAGTTACTCTTAATTATATTATCATTCATTAAAATTTTAAGATTTAAATACTTTTTATTTAATTTAATAAAATTCGACATTCGGATTACTAGATTTTTAATCTCTTTGTTTCTGAATTTTTAAATATCCGAAAATAATTTATTAATTTATGAAAATTTTACTTCATATGAATTTATTATTCCAAAATATAATATAAAATTTTCAGCTCTATATAATTCATGATTATTTTTATTAAATTCGACAAATGCATTGTTGCTAGTCATGGTCCAATAAATGAGTTTGTATATCTTGCATAAATGTTGGATATGACATTTTGAAATTTAAAATTGGGGTTCTAGTGAATTATTGAGATTATCCAGGATTTATAATTTTTATTTACTTTAGATTTCATTTTTGTTATTCATCTATTACTTGAAAAGATTTTTCCATTGAAGCAAAATCCAGAAAATTCAGAAAAGCATCAATAATTATAATTTAATTCTGAATTTTAATTTCTTACTTTATTTTAAATTTTCAGGATGTTACAGTCTCATGGCAAAGTATGACCTGAAGGAGTGGTTGTGGCATGGTAGGTATGGTCATATTAATTTTCGGACTTTGAAGAATTTATCGCAGAAGGATATGGTAGTGGGAATGCCTCATTTAGATCATGTTGAACAACTTTGTGAGGCATGTTTACTGGGAAAGCAAAGGCGAAGCCCATTCCCACAGAAATCCATATACCGAGCGCAGATGCCATTAGAGCTTGTTCATGCTGATTTGTGCGGCCCAATAATTCCAGCAACGCCGGCAGGAAACAGATATTTCTTGCTTATGGTAGATGACTATTCATGATTTATGTGGATAGTGCTAATGAAGACTAAAGATGAGGCTCTGTGTGGGTTCAAGAAGGTCAAGGCGCTAGCTGAAGTTGAAGTGGGCAGCAAACTCAAAGCGCTTTTCGGACTAATCGTGGAGGTGAGTTTGTTTCACAGGAGTTTGATGACTTCAGTGCACAACAAGGAGTAAGGAGACTCCTTACTGCGCCATATTCTCCACAGCAAAATGGAGTGGCCAAACACAGGAATCAAACGATTGTGAGTACAGCTCGGTGTCTTCTGAAGAACAAATGCATGCCCGGTTGGTTCTGGGGTGAAGCTGTAGCTACTGCAGTTTATATTCTGAATCGTTCACAAACACGCAGTGTGGAAGAAAGAACACCATATGAGATCTGGTACAAGAGAAAACCGAGGGCTGAACATCTTCGTGTTTTCGGGTGTGTAGCTCATATCAGAGTAACCACACCACATTTATAGAAGCTTGAAGACAGGAAGTTGTCTTTGTCGGCTATGAACTTGGTTCAAAAGCATACCGCTTTTACAATCCTGATACTGGGAAGCTAGTGGTCAGCCGAGATGTGGTCTTTCGATGAGGAAGGGCAGTGGAGCTGGGCTGGTGAAACTGATAAAGTTTCTGGAGACACTGGAAACATATTTGAGGTATAACTGGATCATTATCCTAAAGGAGGCTCAGGAACACAGATCCAAGAAGACCTTGCTGGTGCTGAAGATTTGCCACATGAAGGACAGGATGATCAGTCAGGTGAAGCTGTTGAAGTAAGTTCGCCCGTAGTCCCTGTTTCCCTGGGGGCGGGAACATCCGAAAGTTGGCAAGATGGGGCCTCATCCCCAACAACTCCGAGTTCAGTGACATCGTCTTCTAAAGGACCGGTCAGGTATCGATCTTTAGAAGAGATATACAGTGAAACTAATGAAGCTGAATTATAGATAGACGAGCAGTTAATGTTGTCATTGGAAGAGCCAACAAATGTACTAGAAGCCATGAAGGAACCCCGTTGGAGGAAGGCTATGCAAGAAGAAATGGGTTCCATCCAGGAGAATGATATATGGATTTATTTTACTGTACATAAAAGAAGAAGAATTTACTGGACAATATTTCACAGCCATCACGTTTAAATTGGAAGACAGTTTGAATTTATAGCGTACTTTGCCTTAATATCCATAGAGGAAAGTAATAAAAAAAATGGAATTGCTAGGAGCCGGACGTCCGATTTTTCTGGACGCTGCAACATTTTTTTCTACGTGTGAAACATTTTTTTTCCTACGTGTGAAACATTTTTCTTTGATAACAGTAGAAATGTCGATCTGGATCGCTGCAACATTTTTTCCTACGCATGAAACATTTTCCTTTAATAACAATAGAAATGTGCATGCGAAAAAAATATCGCAGATGTTGGAAAAAATGTTGCACTGAACGTCCGATGCAACATGCTGAAATCGAACGTTCGGGTGCTAGTTCTTCACTAAAAAATACTTCCCAACTAAAGAAACCTGCTAGCTTGTTTCTCTAAGGCGCATCCGCCTGCATTTGGCCTTGTAAGTAAACTCTTTGTACATATTTTTTGTTTTTATTTTCTATGAATATATCGGTAACATCTGGCTGGGCTCAGTGTTTCTTATGCTACACACGTACTGTGATCAATCTCCATTGCGAGATGAAGATGGTGGATGTCTACGGACTTCGTTCGAGCCACACCTTATTCGCGCACTCAATGCACATGTGATCAATAGCATATAATCGATGTAATCTCATGCATGCCAAGACAAGATTGGAACAAGCTGCAACGTGAAGGAAGCATCCATCTGAAAAGACCCTGGTAAGATGACTAACTAATATGACTGTAACTTGACAAAGTACACTGTGGCTCGAAATTAAAACTCAGGCCTTCGAAAGAGCGAGTGGAATCTGCCAATCGAGATGGATATATATACTGTGAATGCTGATCTTTAGTTATACGTTCTACACGTAACTTGTGTCCCTATTTCAGTGTAGCTTGACTTTTGTCGATGTACCATTTTAACCACTACTTTATTGTAATAACATGCATGAGTATATTGTAGTAATGCTTCCTTAACTATAATCGCATCACACACTTAATACACTACTACAGAAAGGTTTATATTAAAGTTCTCTTCACAGGCGGTTTTGAAAAACTATCTGTGATCACAAACATCATTGACGATTCTCTAGTAAAACCGTCAGTGATTTAATCATAGACGTTCTCTTTATGAACCGTCAGTCATATCACAGACGGTTTTAAATATAAACCGTTTGTGATAAGGTAATATCACAGATGGTTTTGAATAGGAACCATCTGTGATATGACGTCAGACCCCTATATAACCATACCGATAGAGGTTCTTAGCACCGGATCCATGCGTTTCATCTACCGCAAACCCTAGCTCCCTGGCAATCCTCTCCTTCCCAGCGACCTCCTCCCCAACGGCCTCCACGAGCCCCTGCTTCTCCCCGTCAGCTACCTCCTCCTCCTCCCCGTCGGCTACCTCCTCGTCCACGAGCACCTCCTCCCTCCCGTCGGCTATCTCCTCCTCTGCGAGCACCTTCTCCTCCGCGAGCACCTTCCCTGTCGGCTACCTCCTCGTCCACGAGCGCTTCCTCCTCCTCCCCGTCGGTGAATTGTGTATGAAACCGATATGCTTGACTAGGGTATTGTACTGTTTGTGAATGGTATTTGTGAATGATGTCCCTATTTTACATGAGTTGGTACAACAGTGTCTTTCTTGTTTGAAACATTCATATGAAAAGTAAGCTTTGCTGCATATATTTGGTGGGACAATTCTACACAGCTAATTAATATGATCCCTTATCCTAGATATGTGTTCTTAATGATTGGTCTATGATATAATCAACCACTAAATTACCAGACAAGTTGACCGACAAAAAAAGTTGTTATTTCTACCATTTTTTATAGAAATGCAAAGCTACACTACATTGATGTTTATGTGTATTATGCTATTTTGATGGAGTTTACTATTTTAGGTGGAAATATCAGTTGATTTTTCTTCCTTAGGTATTTAGTTATAGGTTCACAGAGATTTTTTGTGCACCCACTCAAGTTCTGTCAAATTTAGTTATCTGCCTTTATATATACCAGTGTTGTGGCCATTTTTTTTATAAAAAAAACATCAGGTTCACAACTTTTACACTGAGAAAAAGAAGAGGAGATCTTGTTCATGGGCCTTAATTTACTTTTGCTAAAGGCAGTGGTAGTCGGGACAATAGCTAAGGGCCAGGTTGAGCCCAAAATACTCCTACGACACAACGGTCCGGTCCAAACAAAAAACTCAGATTCTGGTTTCTGCCTGTGTTCCCTCATACATACATACATACATACATACATACATACATACATACATTCTTTTTGTTCTTAGAGCCCACGTCTGAACTAATTTGACAAAAATATTTATTCCTCACGTAAACAAATAATTTTCTATCTAGGAATGATCTAACCAAAGATGCATGGACATATAAGCTAGATATAAAGGGTACCTTTAGACTTGATCACCAAAGGCGGTAGCTGAAGATTTTTGATCGCTTTTTGCTCCAAACTGGTGCAGTCCAGTCCAGTGGAAGAGTCGATCATGGTCACGTAGTTTATACGGGAAAAAGATGTTAACCATTTGTCCAACGTGTCGTTCTTACAGTACTCCACGGGAGACCTAGTAGTACACGTATCATTTTCGATCACGACAAGGCTATGCTAGCTACTACTCCACAAGTTAGGAACCCTATGGTTTGCACGTATGTATGGACCTGGAACAGAATTACAAGGATACATGCAGCGAGAAAAGATCAACAGGCAACGGCATGCTCATGTCTCACTCCGGATACTGATCTGAATTAATAATATAAAATCGGGACGATACGTACAGAGAAATCAACAAAAAAAATTAACATGAGTAGAAATATCTATCTTAATTACTTCATTTCGATGTCGAAGAAGAGAGATTGGATTGTCCGTGCTTGCAAGATATTTTCGCCGACGGAAACTAATTAGCGCTCTGCCAAATCACTTGGTTGACGGCCGACGTGTCGTCGCTGTCAAACTCCGACGAAGCTTTTCAATTCTTGTATGGACTTAGGTACCCGTGCCGGTGCGCAAATCGCACGACGTCGCTGTAGCCAGTGAAACTCTACAGATTTATGGCACACTCGTCGTTCGTCACTCTTGCATTTTTAGTCAACCTGGCCCGATGTGACATCGCCGTCACCTTTGACACCGCGAAGAGCATTGATATGTATACTAAATCTACCATTTTGATGACTCGCGATGGCATGTTTGAACTTGGAATTGGGATCCAAAGGCAGTTCGTCGTACATGAATGGTTGGATTAAGAAATAATGGGTTGGATCTTTCAATGATATTGTTCAAAGTCATCGGACCGTTTATTCTCTCAATCGTGTGATTCTGTTCTGCAGGATTGTTTAAGTTGTAGTTCTCATAGAGACCACACAGATATCTTTCCTTGAATTGGAGATGAGTTATCCATATAACTTAGAACTTGTTTGGGGTAGCTATAACTTTTCTAAAAAAACCGTTTTTTTGGCTTTCTAGGCTGAACAACAATCAGAAACTTTTGAAGAGAATCGCTTAACAAATAACTAATTCCTCAAATAATGTTCTGAAGCGAGTCCGACTCAGCTTTCAGTTTTTGACTTCCGCTAATTATATATGACTTTTAGCTTATGCCAAAAACCGCCTAAAAGCTAAGCTGTTTCGAACCTTACTGTCTTCGCGAAAACTAAAGCTGGTTTTAAGTCCTTAAACATAGCCTTATTTTTGTACGATCCTCACATGGGATTGCTTGCGTAAGGGCATCCTCACATGTGGTAGTCCTTTATTTATCTGGCTGTTTTGAAGCTAGCTAGGTGTCAGCGAAATTCATTTGCGTGCTTTGGCTGGACTTAATTGCATGGAAGTATCGATCTTTAGCTATTTTCAATGTCATTATCATGTACTACCGTAGATTAGGGTAGAACGACATCTATTAAAGAATAGGGGGAGTGTAAAGAAAAAAAAACTTGAGCAGCATTCACTCTAGTAACTGGTAACTCTGGCTTCTCCATCTACGATCGAGCAAGTGGTGCATGAGTCCACACGGCAATCAGTAGTCAGCGAGGCGCCGCTGTCGTGATTGTTTGGCTTGGTGGTGACCCGGCCAGCTGCCCCATCTCCGACCTCTCCAAACACGTGTGTCGATCGACTGCAGACGGAGATTTGGCGCATCACAGTGACCCTCCGATCGAAGTCCGAATTGACCACCGCGAACGAACAGATCGATCCGTTTCGGTTTTGGGAATGCATCTGCATGACCGATCGAGCTTTCAAGCTTCCGTGTCCCTTTCTTCTTCGCGGTTCAGTGCGTTCCAGAAAATGTTAATCTGAGTTACGGCCGGACTAACGAGTCCGGTGTTCAGACCGGTGCATGGATATTTACGGGACGCGCGCAATGATATGGTACTTATCTTTCGTAAGTCATGTCTCCATCCTACCCTCTGCGTGCCAAGCTTAGGATCGGTGGAGTCCGATCCTTTCGTTTTCAGCTTACATTCTCTGGTGCAGACAGAGCTTTGGTCGCTTCAGGACAGGCTTGTGTGCGCGTCGGCCCTGACCGGGGCATCTCTAGGTCCTCAGAGTGTTCATACAACCGGATTGTGAACGAAGCCCACCTTGCATGGCTATAACAGAGACATCCCACTATGCATCTCAGAAACAAATGAAATGGACACCAAATACTCATCACTCTTGGTTAAGAGGGTACAAACAAATATCCTCGTAGTAGAATCGCATCCGTAAATTCAGCACTTTGGGACGGCTTTGCACAGTCTAACTGGTGTGGCACTTGTATTTTTCTAGTTAATGGACAGAGTATGGTTTTATTGAGGGTGGGCAGAAGTAATGGGTCAGAGACCTGAAGCTCCTGATACCATGTAAGACTGGAATATTTGTGTATTGTGTCGAGTGTTTGCAGTACATGCAGCAATAAATAGGCAAAGGAAGATATACAATTGATTGAGAGATTCCAGGCTTAACAGAGAAACGATATAAGCTACAATTACGGAGAGCCAGAGCAGAGCCGAGAGACTCGGTCATCTAACACGAACATCGGGTTCAAGGTTCGAGGTGTGCCGTCCGATTTAATCCTGCAATCAGCAAAATAGATGAAAAATATGCTCAAAGACGATCTAATGTGATAATCGGCGATGATCTAAACAGCTATACAAAGCCAATTAAATCAAATGCAACGATAAGTCTAAATAGTCTATTAGGGCCGATTAGATAGTTGATAAAGGTAGATTTTCCTGAAGAGATCGGAGAAAATCAACAATCGGTGATGCATAACTTTATTGATCAATAACGAATTACAAGAAATATAAATTACAAGACTGCTCCTAGTTAACAAGAAAAAGTAGATAAAAGTAGATGCAATTGTTTGAATGATTGTTGATTGTTCTCCTGCTTGCCCTTGATCCTCTTTTTATAGTGCATAAGCCGAATGTATCCTTCTCCAATGCGTAGCCAGCCGTGATCCGTATCGGCCTTTATACAGATAAAATTTTATCTTTAAATCAACATTGGTCACAAATCTATTTTCAACTTAACTTTTTCCTCTTTAACCCATATCGGTTAAAACTATCCAATTTTATCCTTGACCTAACAAATCGATTATATCTTATCAAATTTTGGTGTAAACAACTTCTCACTTACTACGTATTGACCGAGTTAATTTTGTGAATTCTAATATCTGATCCCGTAACAGATAGGTGGTGAGTCGTGGCTGGTGAGTCTTAATTAGTGTTTGGTAGGGTTCTAGCTCCACTAGATTTGTAGATCTGGTAGAGCTGGGTATTTCTAGCTCCACCAGATCCGTAGAGCTGGAGCTGTGAGTACATTAAAAGTGTTTAGATGGATCATCTTTTTTACATTTTAGACCAAAAATATAAACTTAATTCACTTTATTTTAGCCTACAAGTTTTAGATCTCAGGTGAAGCTGGGATCTAGAGCTCTACCAAACATGTCCTTAAATATGTCAACTGTTCCCATGAGGATGTGAAATCGAAGTATACCTGCAGGCTTTATCTGACGACGCAGGTATGCAGTCAAAGAAGACCGATGCTGTAAGCTTCTTCCGAGTCATTCTCTACAAACAATTCTGTTCGATGTTATGCATATGCTTAATTATTTGTTTATGAGTCTTTATGATATGATATTGTCAAATATCATGTTCTTGTATTTTTGCTTATACTTCTTAACAATGATAATTCATGGTTATATAATATGCTTGGTTTTTATGTCATGATAAATTTGTTAATACCGTAATATTTACAACAGTAATCACTATCTATCTTTTATTCATACTTTAATATATGTGTACCTTTAAAAAGAGAAGCATAGCCCTTCTGCAAAGTGTAGAATGCTGTTGAGAAAATACAAGCTTTCCATGGCGAATTTATTTCGAGAGATGCTTAAATGCTCTACCCAAATATACAAAGCACAAAATTAAATTTAAATCAATCGATGACCCTGATTTAACACGACAAAGAGAGTTTAAAAAAAGTTATACAAATCAAAGCAATTTTGACAAACCCCCTTATATACATGTTATTATAGCATCTGCCCACTATAAGTTCCCTCCGATTTTAAATAGCTCCCTACCGTTATCATTCTATTCAGATATAACAAGAAATAAATTAAATAAAAGTTAATACTAATACTGGCACCATTTTCTCTGGCATCAACTACACCACCTTCAACTAATGTATTCGCTTCAGATTTTCACCATGATGTTAAATAACTGCGCCCCGCGGTCCCCGTATGAAGATTTTCAACCATTCGAGCAAATTGAACTTGTTGCAGACAAACACCATATCAATCATTTTGAAGGACAAAACTCTCGCCAATTTCACTGATTGTTAGAAAAACACCGATAGGGGGCATTAGCAAACAATTAAAAAGAGCCTTACTTACATGGGCGAATGAAAAAAAAATAACTTGTAGGAGAGTTTACGAATAATATTATTTATTTTTGCTATACTCCCACTTGTCATAAATGGAAGCATTCTTTTCAGAAAGTCAAACAAACGGACAAATTTAAATAAATTAGGTAGATACTCCAGTTTTTTTCCGACAGCTTGCATGATTAGAGCCAGATTATAAACTTGTATATAATTGCAAGCCTACTACTGCTGCTGCATTTACAGATCATCTAACTCTGCAAGCGTTCATTAACAAATCGGATTCTCCTGCCACGTAGAATATTGAATAGTCCAACAATCAAACCGAAGTGCTCATATCCACTCGCACCAAAATGGGAAAAGAAACATAATAGATTAAATCGGCTCGAGTCGAGATCAACATCAATTATAATTAAGTAATTAAATTAACAAACAAGTGTCCAAATTGAGCTTAATTCTGTAATCATCATTAATATACCTATATGCGCAGGAATTGGTGAGCAACCGGGGCACCCACGTGTCGCTTTGCCATTTTTGCGAAAAAGCCCCTCCGTTTCTTCAAAATTACGGATAGGTCCTTCGCATTTTTTGTGAGATGAAAATACTTTTTTTCCTTCGCGTTTGGGTCCCTGGAACGGTATTTTACGGAAAAGCCTTCCGTTAAGTTCAAATCGCGAACAAGCCCTTTTCTAATTTTTCAGGATAGCGAACAGGTCCAAAAAAATATCAAACAAGTCCCTGCTTCTTACGTTCAGGTCCTTTCTCCGTTTTTCCTGATAACATTTTTTTGCCACCGGAAAAACCCGGAAAAAATAATTTCATCACCCAAAAAAACCGGAAAAAATGTTTTCGTCACCAAAAAAACACAGATTCATCGAACGTTTATAGCAAGTTATGGATTTGCCAGCGGGTCATAACCGCGGATTTTTTTTAAAAAATAATGTAGATTCGTCTGAAGATTTATAGCGACCCGTGGATTCGCCGGCGGGTCCTAACGACTCGTTTTTTTTAACAAACGCAACTAAAAAAACCCGGAAAAAATGTTTTCAGCACCCAAAAAAACGGAAACCATGTTTTCGTCCCGCGGATTCGCCGGTAGGTCCTAACGATCCATTTTTTTAACAAGCGCAACCAAAAAAACCGGAAAAAATATTTTCAACACCCAACGTGGATTCGCCGACGCGTCCTAACGACCCTTTTTTTTAACAGACGCAACAACAAAAAATCGGAAAAATTGTTTTCGCCACCCCAAAAACCCGAAAAACATGTTTTGGTCACAAAAAAACACAGATTCATCGAAGATTTTTCGCCCTTTTTCCTCTACGCTATTTTTCACCGGTGGGTGGTTTTGCGAACATGTATTATTACTCAGTGAACACGTAGAGTATTAATCTCGACAAAAGAAGGTTGTCATCTCTGATAATTTTTTTCCCTTTTTCCTCTGGACTATTTTTTACCGGTTAGTGGTTTTGCGAAAATAAAAAAATTATTATTTTTCCGAGCGCATACTATCGAAATTCAACCGGCGCAGCGTAGCGCGCTTTTTTACCTAGTATAAGTGGTTTCGCGTGCTCTGCGATGCCGCAGGTATCTGCATTTAAACATGGTTGTTGGTTAGACGAATTAAGTATCGATCCCCGTCTACCTTAGTTCGACCATGGGCTGCACGACCTTAATTGGAGTATCTAATTAGTAGGTTTGGCAATAGTTGACCTGACAAGTTTAGGTATATAGCGGATAGTAGAAATCATATCTAGTCGTTATTTTGTTAAGAATACTTCTATTACTCTGCTATCAGAAAAGGTATAAATAAATTCTAAGTAATCTGATCCATTGGATTGGAAAAAAATAAACCCTAGTTTAAGGCTCTGTTTTGTTTCAGCTTAGGGTTTTTGACTTTTGGTTTAAAACTAGCTTTTTGGCTTAACAAACTTTTAATCCATCTGCTTTTAAGCCAAGATATGTTGTTCGGCATCCTGACTTTTTGATAGATTGGATGGTGTAGCTTTTTGATCCAGTCGCCTCCTGCCGCCTCCCGCTATTCCTCAAATTAGGATTTCCACAAGATTTTGATTTTCTTGTGTGGTGTTCTTTGAGTGCTTTGCCATCAGATAAGAGGCCAGCTTTGTAATCAATTTTCTTGATCTAAAATGAAATTAAAATTCATGCTCAAGTCTTGCCTTTTGTTTTAATCTTCCCTTTTCTTGAGTTTTTGAAATTTCTTGTTTGGTTTTTTCGTCTCTTGATCTTGTGTTGCTAAGGATGAATGATTGATGGATGTATTCTTTGGACATCATATCCCAATCATCTAGGTAAGCTCTCACTTGTTCATCAAGAGATTTTCAAGAAACTAGTTTTTGACTTGAAAGAAAAGGATTTTCGGTATATTGTGTTCTTGAGTTTCTGGGGAAATTTCTTTGAAGTTCTTGATTGTTGGGATATGTGGGAGGCTATCTAAGGTCATCTTGACCATCAAATCTCTACTAGCAAATTTAGGGTGAAATTTTGAGTTTTAACCTGGTTTTGGTGCAACCTTCGGTAAATTTGAAAAAGGTCGAAACTTTGGTGTTAATCCTTACGATTGAAGGTTCGAACATGTTCTTGATATCTATAGAAAGATGCATACAAAGTTTGATAGGGCTTGAATCAACCGATCAAAAGATATATCAATCTTAGTTTTGAAATCATGTGATTTTATTGTTTATAAACCGTTCATTCGATAGTACTGGGATTTACACGATGGTAGTGACAATTTTACTGTTTATTCTGGTGCCACTGGTCTTTTAACTACGATAATGCCGCCCCTAGGCTGATTTACTCTGAAAAATTATTTTTTTGTTGTTCTTTGATCAAGTGAGGTTTTGGTTAGTTATTTTAGGAGGAAAATCGTTTGCAGATTTGCCTCAAAAAGTATTTTGATAATATTATAATTTTATTGAGTTTTATAAATATATTATAATAGAAATTAGTGTCTTAAGTTGTGTTTGGAAGACCATATCTATGTCTAAAAAGACAACTATTTGTGATCAGAAGAAGTAATAATTAATTAAGTCCAGATAATTCTAATTTCCAAGAATAATACCATTGCTCGACGAGATGTACGTCACTTAAGAGTTAAGAGTCATAGAGAACTGCCCGGCCACTTGATTGGTTAACTAAACCAGCTGCTTGTCAGCTTATAGTAATGCAAGAATAACGAAACAGTTCAGATCGATCACGAGTTTGAATATATACATTCGTTCTCCCGTCGGAGGCAACGTCGTTCAGCCTCCGGATGAGACTTGTATCGGTTTCGTAGGAGGAGTGTACGTGTATGTGTGTTTTTTAAGACACGAATGTGTGTGGTGTTCTTGTCGAGTGGATGGTACGTCCTGTTGACCAGATTGATTGCATATTTAAACCTTGTAATTGTTTTTTTTTAATTAGAAGGACATACAAAGCTAGCTTTTGCGTCATTGCGTGTTCTCGGAAAATTTTAAAAAAAACGACCGTGTGACGAACGTGCGTACGACCATATGTTGGACACGCATGAGCTGGCTAATTAGTAGCGGCAGCAATGTTGACTACCTCCTACACTAAGGATATGTATAATAATACCATCTCAGCTTACTCTTAGTATATCCACATCAGTTTTGTTCTATGTGAAAGAGTGAGAAAAGAGAAGAGAGTTAGCTCTTATTTAGTAGTAAGTATTGCACGGGAGTATAAATAGATTAGTTATGTACAAGAGAGAAGAAAGTTAATGTAGTATCTAGAGTCAACTTTTAGAGATAGCTATTGTACAAACTAGCTTTAGTGCTTACTCTAAATAACATGGACAGAAAATAGAGTAAGCAGCTGGCTTTGTTGTTGTACTCGCCCTTATAGATTGATCGGAGCAATCAAATGATGCATAAGTGGCGTATGTTGAAGCTAGGGGCGGATCCACCATTGGGGCTGGTTGGGGCGCCAACCTCACCTTTGGTCGACCGAATCTCCCTCTTCTCAGTATCCCCAATACTAGAAAGAAGTAGAGGTATGGCACTATGACGACAAATCGACAAGTTTAGGAACTGACAAATGGAAGTAAGATATAAGAAGAAAATTAAAAAAACAATACTGCCAATCAAGTGGACCATCAAAATTAGTCATAGACTCTCTTACTCTCATGAGTTTTCACTACTTGGCATCCTTTACTGTAACGCAGCACCAGGAGTCCGAAAGATGAACAATGTCAGTGTCGTCTCGCAGGCAGCAGATCGACGCATGGGCGATTACAGGTGGCAAACGCACAGGCGGCGTGACCACGCAGCGGGTGGCCGATTCGCGAGAACTCGCCGCGGCACGCTGGCACTGACAGGCGCTGGAGACCCGGAGTCGAGGACGCCAGGTGTGCACCAGAGCCAGGGCAGGCAGGTAGCCGATAGGCGGCAGAGGCCTGAGAAGAGTTATTGGCCACTCAGAACGTGGCGCAGAATGCGCATCGCCAGAGGAGCGCCGGGTGGAACACGCATTGTTGGGAGTCGCGCATCACTAGTGGAGAGGAATCGGGCGCTCATAGTGCCGTCTAATCGGCGGCCGAACACACTTCTCCAGAGCCTAGAGAGGAACCAAGCTCACTCTATCCAGCCGGCGACCGAACGCGCTTCGCTAGAGCCCAGATAGGACCGATGTGATCGATAAGGAGGAGCGACTGAGGACAAGGAGTCTCTTAGCGTCATATTGATCGCTAGGATGATGACACTAAAGCCAGACTAATTCACTAGCGCCACTGATTATTTTGTTCGGTATAAAAAAAATTGCCTCAAGTCCCAATGCAATGTCTCATATCTAAATGTCTTTTGTTGTGATAACTAATGTCTGATTTTCATATTCTATTGTCTCATGTCTATATTCTATTGACTGATTGATATTTTTATCTCTCCGATTTAATATATCTGAATTTAAAATTTAGTTGACAATAAATCAGTAGATATAATATTAACATATTTATATTAAGTTAGAACTTCGATGTAGAAACTCCACTGTTATATGGAATCGCCGCTGGTTGAAGCGGTCGTCCTTGGCGACTGGCGAGCCGCGTCGTGGAATAGCGTATTGTGAATTTGATTTGCTGTTGACCTTACGAGGTTGCATGCTGCTGACGGCTGACGCTTCCCGGCGCGCGAGGGAGGGAGGGAGGACTACGACCACGCGCGCCGCCGTCTGCCGACAGGACAGCCGCTACGTTGGCCTTAACGACTGAGACAGACAACTCACTAGCTCAGCTGCTATTACAACCAGAGGAAGCAGACGAAAGTGTCTTGGAGGTAACTTCGTTCGAGGTGTGACATAACAAAACGAGTCTTTTCTCTCTCTCTCTCTCTTTTTTTTTTGTTGCAATAGCAACGGCCTAAGTTGGCCTTTAAACTGTAGATTAAATATGGACTATATACATTCCAAAAGCTGATTGCGAGAGTCGGATGGCTATTCCTCGTGCGGAATGCTCTCCTCTCTCGTCTTGATTCACTGTTTAGCCATCGAGCGTGACTTTTCATTTATTCATATTCCTATCCGGTATTTGACGGCACCAATGAAATCGAGGTGAAAATTTATCGTATGCTTTGCATAAATACGTAAATTTAGTACTCCATTACACGAGAGAGGATAGAATAATAATAATAAATGAGTTATGCATTATAGATTATACAAAACTATATTAGGCTAGAGAAAAAACACCAATGTTTTAGACATTTAGATGTACCAGTACCACAGATACGAGTGTATGTCGGAGGAGTATAGCGAGGAACAGGGATTCGTTAAAATTTTACAAGGGACTAATTTACGCTCAAGCTTAGCATAAGACCATCTCCAACCGAGTCCTTCTCGTCATCCCGTTCCCTTGCGCATGGGAAAGCGGCGGAGAGACAGCGTTCCCAGCGCCTCCAACCGAGTCCCTCCCGCGCCGCTCGAGAGCTGGGACAGGAGAGAGGATCCCTCCCCCGAGGGTTGCGCTCGCGATTCCCCTCACGCTGCCCCGTTGGTGTGGGCGTCAACTGCCGAGGCTTGGCGGCGGCACAGACGATCTTGGCGATCGGCAAGGCGTCGCGGCGCAAGGAAGCGAGGTGGTCCGCCTCACCGCCGGAGAGGAGGACGACGAGACGAAATCGACACGTTGAGGTGCGCACCGAGAGCACCACATTTTAGCCGATTTGAAATGGATTTGGTTGGGGATCTTCGATTGAACCGAGTCCAGTCGATCTGAAATTGGGGAAAACGTGGATGTGGTGAAATTGGGGAAAACTTGGATGGGGAAAACACGGATGGGGAAACCATGGATGGGGAAAACACGGATGGGGAAAACTTGGACGGCAGTCCAGAACCTAGATCGGGAAAAATTGGTGATAGTTGCGTTCGGTGATGCTGTCCGGATTGTGTAGAAGATTGATTGAATGAGCTCTAAAAAATTAGTGCGGTCGGTGATAGTTGTGTCCGGATTTGAATTAGTGCATTTGTTTCGGCCGGTGAGGAGCGATTCTTACCAAATGGAAGGAGATTTGTTGATTTCAATGTGTCCATTAGGCTATTGTGTACCGTGTAGTGATTGGATTAAATGGGTACTAGTGAAAAAATTTGCGTGATCGGGGCATGAGCAGAAGACGGCATGCATGCTATTGGGTTTCGACAAAAACCGAATGCCTTGCTATTCGATATACTGCAGTTCAACTAGCATGTCAAATAGGTTGGAATTCTTGTCTGAAGTCCTACTAATGTCCAAAACATCCGGTTTTTGTCGGTCCTGCGATTCTCATTTTTGGCTCACGGAGGCGAGGTAATGCTCTGTGATTTTCATTTTGGCGAAAACATTGTTCATTTTCATAAGTACCAAATTGCGGCATTTTTCATAATGCTCACGAGAATAGTTAGAGATCCTCAATTATGATTTTCATAATGCTCACGAGAATAGTTAGAGAATTGGCACAATTATTATTTCCATAAGTACAGTTGGCACAATTATGATTTTCATAATGTTCACGAGAATAATTCTGAGATCCTCAAGCGAGGTAATGCTCTGTGATAAACATCGAATCAATTACACTTCTTGATTGAACTTGGTGAAACAATTACACTTCTTACGTGTCATATTTCCTCTGTCGATGTTTGATATCTGTGTCATATTTGTGAAAATCAGTTATTCTGTGATGTCTGATGTTTGATATCCTGTGTGGGTCTTCATGAAAATGTTGATGATTCAGTACTTATTATTACTGATATTTTAAATGACTTGCAAGCCATAATGCTCTATATCGTGTAATTACTTACGGTTTGTGCGAACTGATCATTACACAGTTAGGGATAATGACTCAATTTATGGTTTCTTCCTCTGGGTACCGTTGGTACTCACCTTATTTAACACAACTGTGCTATATCAGAGAAATATGCTATATGACATACGAGCAGATTTCATTAGTAGTCTGTTGGCTGGCAGGAAGTAGCTTGTGTTTCTGGGTATCCTGTGGTGATGATGACATCTCTATTTTGTCGTTCAAGTGCTGGCTTCCTGGAGCGCTATGTCCTGGTGTTAGGCTATCCCTGGTGTTCAAGTAATGTGTTTGGGTGGAGTCTGGTAGTTCAATGAATGGAAACTGAGTCTGGCTTCCTGGAAACTGAATGGAAACTTCAGTTAACTACCTGGAACCACCACACTCCTGGAATCTGAGTCTGGCTTCCTGGAAACTGAATGGAAACTTCAGTTAACTTAGTCTGGTTCAATGAATGGAAACACGAAATGTGTTTGTGTTTGGGTGAGTCCGCTTCGGGGCGCTATGTCAAGTGTTAGGCTATCACGTGTTCAATGAATGGGCGCGAGTTAAGCGAAGTTTACTCGGTTATCGATGTAGTTAGCGAAGTTTACTCGTTCTATATTTTTGTTGCTTCTTTGTCGATTCGTGTTATTTGGGTCTTTTTGCTTTCTATATTTTTTGTTGCTTGCTGTCAGTTTGTGTTCGCTGGAGGCTAAAACACATGTAGTTAAGTGAAGTAGTTAACGAAGTTTACTCGGTTTGAATGAATGGGCGGTGCCACTTGAATGTTGTTTCCTGCCTGATGGACCGGTGAAATGAAGGAGCCAATTCGAAGTTGACGACGAGTACTGAGTGATTGGCTGCTGCTATGTCTCTGTCAGCATTTTCAGCAAAGCTTACACATTTTCGTTTGCAGTACTGAGTGATATGCTACCTTTATATTGCTGTTTGTGCTTACGTGCTGTTTTAGATGGATCTTTGTTATTTGTTGTTCATGTAAAATTCTATTCGGTGCATGCACAAGGGGCCAGTCAACATTTTGGCTTGGGGACCTTGCATATTGGCATAAGTGTTCAGTGAGGATCTCTGAAATTTGGAATAGGCGATTTGTGACAATAAACTTGACAATCTGTGATATATATACATTGTGATGTACTTGGTTAGTTTAATTGTCAATCACTCGATATGCTCATTCGGGCATTTGCTTATGTCATTTGCTACTTCACCTTCTTGCTAATTTGCCTGCTACATTGTTCTCCATTGCTTGTTTGGTACTTGTCGCTTCTTGGTAATTTGCCATGCATATTTGCTAGACAATTGATGAAATTAAGCGGTCAAGTATAAAAGCGCAATTGTGGTAAGATTGTCACAAATCATCTATTTCTCGTCTATTGTGGCGAGGAGGGCCTTTTAAGGCAACCCGACATATGAGAACACTCAAATAAACTTCATATTTATTCTAGTTATCTTGTGTGATTACTTGTTTGTGTGTGAAGTATCTGTCCGAACTATTGTCCTGACGTGCTGTGTTTTAGATGGACTCGGAGACCCTTCGAGGCGTCCTCTCCAGGATGCGAGATCTGCTGGAGGAGAGAGCCGAGCAGCTCAGGACCATCGCTCGGGACAACTTCCTTCCAAGTGATGAGCCTTGGGCCAATGACATTAACAGCGCACTTCTTCAGGTCGAGTTGATAGCCGACAGCTTGGAGAAGATGTCGTTGGACACGGTTGACTTTACCACTCCACCTTCTCCGACTGTGCTCGCTCACCTTGCATCTGCCGAGGGAGTTGATCCGGACGACGTAGTGCCAGCGGACTACACCAGCCCGAACAACTCCCCCCTCAGCGACTACTCCACGGATTCTCTACTTAGCGAATGTGGATTCGAGTCCGATCGTTCGGGCCACTATGTTTAGATCTTCATGTGTGTTGTATGCTTTAATTTGGACCATGTGCCTTTCAACTGCTAAGTGAGCTTTATTATATTTTGGACCATCTAGCTATGAACTTGTAATCCTTACCGTAATTTCAATCAATGTGATGTCATTTCATCTTTGAATCATATTGTTCCCACATTACTTTGCCATTATTCCGTAATAACAAAGCGTGTGTGTGCTTTCAATGATCGGGGAGGACGACATGGACCCTTTCTACTCGAACTTCCTTCACGAGGACTTGGATCTTTGTGGTGCACGGGTTATCTCCTCGGCGGACACCGCCGACCATGGGCACGACTCATCTTTGCCCGAGTCGGTCCACGCACGTGAAGAGGGGACCAAAAACAGCTCGAGCCGAGAGGACCAAATGGATGCGCATAGAGGATGAAGTTCTAGTCTCGGCTTGGTTGAATGTGAGCCTAGACCCCATTGTTGGGAAGGACCAATCGGCGGACACGTATTGGACCGTAATTGCTGATTATTACACAACCTATAGCAAGGAACACATGAAGGCAAGATCGAAGAAAGCATTGGTTAACCATTGGTCATTGATAAATGAGTGTGTTAGCAAATATCTTTGGGTATCTCAATCGGACCAACGGTCTACATCGAGTGGGAGCACCCGGCGTGATAGGGTAAGTAATTGTCCCGTCTGTAGTCGACACTTGTAGTCATGTTGTAATTGTCTTCTCTTTTTGCAGATGGCCCATCTTTGATACGATGTACCGGGACATTGAGGGCAAGCCATTCGCGTTCCACCATTGTTGGGTCTTGCTTGCGGATCATCCGAAGTGGTCTTCGCACTTGTCCCACAAGAAGCAAAAGGCGGGAGGACATGAAGGGTCCAATGACATTCCTATCGGCGAGCCTCGCAAGCATCATCGATGGTGGAAAGGCCACAAGGCCGGGACGCTGCGAAGGCTGCGAGGAAGCGTGGTGGTACGTCTAGCATGTCATCTGTGGGTGCGTACTCCGAGCAATTCAACAAGATGAATGAGTCCAGAGCTGCTATGGTGGAAATACAGAAGGAAAAGGCGGCTACTATGCTAGAAATACAGAAGAAAAAACTGGTCATGTCAGAGGAAGCGGAGAATGAAAGGATTATGAATATTGACTTGAACTCGTGTAATGGATTGCTTCGCGAGTACTACGAGAGTCGACAGAATGAGATTATGACGAGTCGTCGTGCAATGAACAAGTAATTGTTGCCTTCTGTCATCCCTGTTTGAACTATCTAGATCGAGTTGTCGTCCCTCTACTATTGTGTAATGTTGTGTTAATGTTTGAACTACCTTTATTTATTGTGTGAACTACCTAGTTGTATTGTGTGAACTATCTAGTTTGTTGCTTTGTTGTGTTGGGTTGTTGTGTTCATGTGCGAACTATCTAGTTTGAGGGAGGGCCTCTACTATTGTGTAATGTTGTGTTAATGTTTGAACTATCTAGTTGTATTGCAGACTTCGGATTTGTAATGTACGCATTGTCTGATTATCTGTTTTGAGCTTTCCATTTCATTTCACGTACAACCAAGTTCACTTATTTATTGAACCTTACATTGATACATAACACTCTCACAAGGAAACATAGCTTACACTTGCATTATCCCCGTCTGCGTGACCAAAGGTGTTCGACGAGATCCTTTGCAGAATCGATGGTGAAGTTGGCGATCCCTCCGCCTTTGAGTTGCTTGTATGCAGTGCAAGACCGACCCGTTGGGTGACGTCCCGGTAACGACGGGAGTTCCCATATAGTCGAAGTTCATTTCCTGTGGTGGCCCATTCCTCTCATCCTCCACGATCATGTTATGCAAAATGATACATGCAGTCATTATATGCCTTAACGTACTCTGGTGCCAACATCGCCCGGGGCCCCTGACAATGGCAAACCTACCCTGGAGCACTCCAAATGCTCTCTCGACATCCTTCCTTGCGGCGGACTGCATCTGCGAGAAGTGGATCCTCTTGTTTCCCATCGGCGCTGAAATCGCCTTAACAAAGGTACCCCACTCAGGGTAAATGCCATCCGCGAGGTAGCACCCCATGTCGTACGGAGTGCCATTGACGATGTAGTTTACATGGGGCTGTACCATCATTTTCCTAGAAAATATATTAGAACGGTGTAACACATTAATATCGTTCATGCTTCCGGCATACCGAAAAAAGCATGCCAAATCCACAAGTAAATGCGAAGCAACCGCCTCGAGGACTATGGAAGGCTTGTGAGTATGCGGTGAATGCCCTTGCCATGCTTTTGGATAGTTCTTCGGGTCCAATGCATGCGATCGATGCTACCAAGCATACCGGAAACCCTGTGCTCACCAACAACAAGGAGTCTAGCAATGTCTTCGCGTTAGGAGATCGGAGGTACTCCTCCCGAAAACCTCCACCACCGCCTTCACGAACTTCTTGAGAGCTACAAGGGCCGTGCTTTCCATATCGGAGGTACTCGTCACTGGCGTCAGCGAGAACGCCGACGCTAGCCGACGAGAGCTCTTGTTACTTTCTGAAGAGGATGCAAACCAAGCTTCCCCCTTTCGATCCCTCCTTTGCTGGAACCAAACGTCGTGTCCTTCAACAACATTCGTTATTCGCAAAAATAGGGATCGGCTCATCCGAAACCTGCGTATGCGGAACGACTTAGAAAAAACGAAACCTTACAAGTACATCATTTATCTTTGCTGCAACTACTGGTTTGTTACCTCCGCCTGAAAAATGCGTGGCCGTACACGGGGGAAGAAGCGAAGTAATCACCATAAAGCCGAGCCGCCCCTTCAGCGTGACCTCGGTTGATCACCGCATGTCCTGGAACCGATCCCCGTCGACGGTTCGTACCTCGCGCTTGCATCTCCTCCTCCTCTGCGATTGCGAAGAGAAGGGTGTCCTCATCATCAGTAAAGCCTAGTTCATCACTTGAGGAAGAATTGGACTGACTCATTTTGAAGTTGGCAATGGGTTGTGGGTGACTAACCTGATGAATGCAACCCCTCAATATATAGAATGGCTGGGTTGGATGAGAGGGGAGGAGGAAAAGTTAGGTATTTCTGGGAAGGGAAGGGAATGGGAAGGAATCGGTTGGAGTGCATTCTTTGGGAAGGAAGGGAATCAGGAAGGAATCACAGGAATCTTTGGGAAGGAATGAAACCCTAAGAATCGGTTGGAGATGGTCTAAGAGCCCCGTGCTCTCTCCCTATCGAGCCACGTGTCACTTATATGTTCGTACGCACTTTCCCTTCTTGTGCGTATACGCGTGCACCCTTTCCCTTTCCTGTGCGTAGACGCAACCCAAATTTTTTTTGCCCTTTCCAGTGGAAATTTTTTGAATTAGAACATTTAAACTTTAAATATTTCAAATATGAAGTTTCAAGTCGAAAAAAATCAACTAAAAAATTAAATTGAAAAATTTCAAATTAAGAAGTTTCAACTCGGAAAGTTTCAAAATTAGAATGTTTCAACTCAAAAAGTTTCAAATCGAAAAGTTTCAACATGAGAAGTTTTAAATAAAAAAAATATCAAAATCTGAAAAATTTTAACTCAAAAAGTTTCCAATAAAAAAATTTCAACTCAAAAAATTTTAAATAAAAAAGTATAACTCATAAAACAATCGCATGACATGTGTCTCTACGAAAAAGCGAGCGCACACGATCGTCGATGCGAGCAACCATAAACTAGAAAATTGGCAAAATTTTTCCATTCGCATTCTCCAATAGAAGAATTTTCCACGAGTTTTCCGGGGAACGGCCCCCTTGCCTTGCCACCCCAACGTCGGAGGCTGAAGAGAAAGTCCCTTTTTTTTGCTTGGCATCCTGTCTTGGCTCTTGGCATTTGGTGGCGAACGTTACTAGTCTGTTTAGAGTTGTGGTCCGTGGAAAATTAGCTACTGTCAGTTGAGTAATACTACTTCGTAAAACTGGTGTCCCAGTGTGAACCTTTTTCAGCTTTCTAATGCAGCCGAGCAACTTGCCTTCAGGCTCTGCCAAATCAGCTCCACTTTAGATCTGAAGTTTGTAGGCTCTGTCAAATCAGTTTATATTTTTATACTAAAATGTAAACAAGATGATCCATTTAAATGTTTTTAATGTATCCAGCTCCATAAATTTTTGGAGCTAAAAATATTCTGCTCCACTAACTCCACGAATTTTGATGGAGCTAGAGCTATGCCAAATACCCTTTAGTCTAAAAATTAAGTACCTGACGGAGCCAAAGATTACAAGAAGCATGCGGGAGTTGGGGATGAATTAAGGCCCTCTGATAATCGCTCCTAGGGTGATTCCCGTGACGTGATTCACCGAAATGAACTAGGGGCTGGGAGCTGAAAAAAGCTGCTTCTCCTGATTCACTCCCAACAAAGAGTCAGTTTCTCCATAGAGTTTATCCTATGGATTCGTTAGAGAATCACTTTCAGTGACAGAATCACTTCTCTCGGAGAATCAGAATCAGAGGGAGCTCTACCAAACAGGCCCTAAGACCTTCTCCAGCAGGCTGCGCAAGTGGCTGCGTGAACTCATTTTATGCGTGCCGGTCTGCCTTGCAGTAGCACGCCCGTAAGAAGCGCAAGAGGCCTCGCAAAATGGGCAGGCGGGTCATGTGCTCTGCATCCTCACGTAGTCTCTCTCATTTGTGCAAATACGCGTGCTGCTGGGGAGGTCAGCAAAATCTCCCTCCTGGCAATGGTCTAAAGCCTATATGCGCAGCCCTTTTTTCCAAACGTTGCCGGCGATGGTCTAAGTTGTGCTTGCCCTTAGCATCCTTGGGCAGCCGAACGCCCTAGTTGTTGGGCAGCCTCCCACGTTTTTTAGTCTTCCCTTGGCAATATAATGGCAATGTTTCTGCGTCCTTCTTCATCCTCTTCTACGTCGGCGGATGGCGTAGGTCACCTAGATGGCAGCCTGTTAGACTTGACTTGCACATCTGGTTGTACTGTACATGCCTCCCTAGCTTTCTCCACGTGTCGCGGATGAACCTCCTCGTCAATAAGGATAAATCTTACTCATATAAATAACAGAAGAAATTGGTAATGTTGATTCATCTACCTCCTCGATCTCTTTCTTCCTCACAGAAGTTGGGCGTCGACTTGTGAGTCTCGTCCTTCTTGCAGAAATACTGATCTCGCCGAACTGTAGCTTCCGCCTTGTGTCGGGTGCTTAATTACTAGCTCGTACGTGCGTGTTACACAGCTTATTTGGACACAGCAAGCCATATTTTGGCTCGCTTACATTGTATTACTAGCATGATTAATTTTTTACGACATTGCCATACGTCTGAATTCTCACATTTTTACAAGTTGCATGGATAGCTGCAGATGCGATTGTACTAGAAGATCACCACATACGGGATTAGAAATAATGGATGTTAGTCCCATTCCGATGTCTGTTAAACGTATGATCAGTTGGACAAAACGTGTTTGATGCATGCGAAGAAAAGTTCTCTATCGTATTCAGCAGCCTATCTTGTGTTAAGAAAAGCCTATGAATTTTTTGAAAAAATGTTGCCTTGACAGCACTGAGTGCCCAGTGTTAACAATATGTAATTAATTCCGGTACTAACCTAGCTTGGTATCAATAACGTTTTCGTATATTCGTAAAACGTGCGAACATTTGGCTAGTCACGGTATATATACACCATCGATGAATGGCTGGAGAAGAAGGTATATACGTACGAATATATACACCATCGATGATGTGCTGGAATAGGGTAGTTCGTCCGTGCAGAAGGCGATGGGATATATAGCTCTCATGAGAATAAGGTCAACGCCGTCTATCACCTGGGGTGGCGCAGATTTCGGATGCGTCGACCCTTTTGAGGAGGCGCTAGTGAGAGAGGTCACCGTAGGTGTTCGTTCTATCTTGTTCAGGTCCGGTGTAGATCGCCTTAACAACGGTCCTGACGAGGGCTGGGCACTCCTTGACTGGCCGGCGTACGGTCAACGGATCCCCCAAGCTCGGAAGGCCTCGACCACGACCTGGGAACGCATTTAGGCGCTCGACCTGGGTGCGTACCGAGGCGCTCGACCTAGAGCACGACGGACCCGAGCACGGTCCCGCACGACCTCGAGCTCGGGCGAGATTCCGTTCGAAGCCTCAGTCCGCCCTGGGATTTCGGATCTAGCATTTGACCAGCAGTTACCAGAGAACGGGTCGTGGGGATGACTCAGGAGTGTGCAGCAAGTCCGGGGCAGTTGCCGCCAGCCCTCAACGTGCATGAAGGCCTTTTCCCGGGGATCTCGCCCGGCCGTTGCGGGCAGAGGGAGTATAAAGACCAAGGGCGCATGAGCTCCAGAAAAAAAACACAGCGCACACAGCAGCTCGAGCTAGGAATCACCATTACTGCCTTGAGTTGTAAACACTGCTCTGTACACCCATATAACAAAAATCACCGCCGCAAGGCGACTGGAGTAGAGTTATTACCTTCGCAGGGGCTCGAACCAGTATAAACCCTTGTCTCGTGCTCGTTGTCGTCTTGCTCAGACCAACGCCGTGTTCGATTTTCTTCCTTCGTTAGAGTAAAACGCAGCTCGGGTCCCATAACTCTCTGACCCCTACCTCACTCTTTGCGGTTGGCGATCCCGATCGTCGACAGCTGGCGCCCACCGTGGGGCCCGATTGTTTTGCTCTTTCGCAGGAACAACACCAGGACTCCAGGAGCATGGCGCCCTTCATCGACGGACTTTCCTCGGGCACGAACTCCGACTCCGTATCCCTGTTCACGCCCTCACCGCCGCCGCTCGAGCAACACGTACTGACGGCGGACGGTCAAGGTGCCGAGGGAGACGCGGATGACCGTGATCCGCGGACCCCGGAAGACGCTCGCCGGATGGTTCGGGTTGCCATCAACCAAGCCATAACAGCTCTCCGGCGGGAGGCCTAGGAGAAGGCCAGCACATCTTCTGAGCCACCTAGGCTCTCCCCTACTAGGGAGCGCCTCCGTGCCATCGCCCGGGTCATGGCTGACCCCGATAGGGCGAGGTCGGAGCTCTTTGGTCGGGCCCTGGCCGAAGAGCTCGATCGGGCTGCGACCGAGGCCGCCACTCCGCAGCACCAAAGTCAGCACTCGGGGACCCGCTCCCCGAGAAGCAATGATAACACATCGCGCCGTCGCCCGCACACCCACCGGACGCCTCCCGCGCAGGGGTTAGCTCCCGAGCGCCAGGCTCGGGACGAGGCTTTGACGCAGACGCGCCGACGTCCCGCGGGCACCGCGCCGACCAGGACCAGGCCCGAGCCAAGCCACTCCGAGTCGACTGGCAGCAGGTCTGCGGACCTCTCTCGGGACGTCCCGCCCAGGCGCCGCAGGGTCCAGGACCGCCTGCGTTACCAACCAGGTGATTCCCGCGCTCGGCACCATGGTCGTTCCTGCCGGGGGTCGGGCCGCCGGGCCAGCCTCGACTCCGAATCCGGCAGCAGCAGGGATCTTGTCGGCGATGACCACGACCGAAGGGCACCTGTCCCGGCCTACGGCTGCATGGCGTACTCCGACGGCCTTCGTCGCGTCAGATGATGGCGCGGTTCAAGCAGCGCTGATCGAAGCGCCGACGGGACCAAGAACCCTGACGAGTTCCTGTCCATCTATTCGACCGCTATCTTGGCGGCCGGAGGAGACGAGCTCGTGATGGCGAACTACCTCCCGACCATTCTGGACGGGGCCGCTAGGACCTGGCTTTTTAATCAGAAGCCTGGCTCCTTCAGGTCGTGGCGCCAGATCCAGAGCGCCCTTCGCTCCAACTTCGAGTTATTCTGGCGGCGGGCAGGAGAAGGACCTGGATCGCGTCATCCAGGGGAAGAACGAGCCACTGCGTGACTTTGTGCGGCGATTCATCCGTACAAGGAACCTGATCCCGAGCATTTCTGACGAGGCCGTCATCAAAGCCTTCAAGTTCGGGGTCCGTGATCGACGTCTCACCGAAGACCTGGAGATCACGTCGAGGCTCAGCGTCAACAAGCTCTTCCGCATGGCGGAGCGGTACGCGGACGCGGACGATGCCGTCCATTGAACGCGACTACGACCAAGGTAAGCAGTGCGAACCAAACAGAGGCCGGCCGTCCAACTCGAGGGCCCGACCAAAGCGCCACCACCAAGAAGCGAAAGCGATCGCAGAGGTGGCGGAGGGCTACCATGGTGATCGTCTCGGCGGATGGCGCCATGAGGTCCTCGAGGTCCGTCGTCGCTCGGGAAGACTCTAAGCCTCGCCAAGGTCGACCCGACCTCACCAGCGAAGAACCGGCCCTAGCAAGAGGGCCAGCGTGCGTCCCCGGCGGACCGATCTTTCGGCGGCCGGGGCCGAGGGGCGTGGGTATGCGAATCAAAGTTCACTGTTCCATTGCAGGCGGCCGCCCACGACCTGCGACTGCAGGCTTGCGAGAATTGTGGGCGCTTTCTCGATGGGCGGGGTGAGATGCCCATGCTCCGAGGATGACGACCGGCCGGCCGGGTGAATGCGCAAGACGAACACGCACGACCCGATCTGGAGTTCCAAAGCAAGGCGAGCGCCGGATCGATGTCATCTTCGGTGGCTCGTCGGCCTACCAGTCCCGGCGCGAGGTCAAGGCCGCCGCACGGACCATCTACTGGTCGCCATGGAAGCCCGCCAACGACCGCAAGTGGGCTGGTTCCACCATCACCTTCTCCCCAGAGGATGCACTCCCAGGTATGGCTCGAGACCTAAAGACCGCCTTGGTCGTGACCCCGACCATCAGCAATACCACGATCGGGCGTGTCATGGTCGACGGCGGCAGCTCTCTCAACTTGCTGCAGGCGGGAGCCCTCGACCGGATGCAGATTCCCAGGTCGAAGGTCAAGAGCATCACCATTCCGTTCTTCGGGATAGTCCCCGGGAGCTCGACCACCCCCTTGGGGCAGGTTGTCTTGCCCGTCACCTTCGGCGGCTCGGACAACTTCCGCACCGAGTTGATCACCTTCGAGGTGGTCGAGGGTGACCTCCTGTACAATGCCATCCTCGGGCGGCCTGCCTTGGTCAAATTCATGGCTGCCAACCATTATGCCCATCGGTGCATGAAGTTACCCGGCCCCAATGGTGTCATCACCGTGCGGGGCGACCTGCAAGCGGCGCATGGCTGTGAAACCAAGGCCTTGGCTCTCAGCGGCATCTTGCCCAGCCATGTCCGGAGGCGGCGACGAAGCGCCGCCGGCGGCGATCCGGCCAATGAGAACAACGAAGGCCGTGCCGCTCGACGAGAGCGACCCGACCAAGTGCGTCCACGTCTCCGATGAGCTGAGTTCCAAATAGGAACTCGAGCTCGTCACCTTCCTTCGTGCCAACAAAGGTATATTCGCTTGGGAGCCCGCGGACATGCCCGGCGTCCCGAGGGAGGTGATTGAGCACAAGCTGCAGGTGGGATCCGGCTCCCGACCCGTGTGCCAAAAGCTGCGTCGCTTCTCCCCGGAGAAGGTCGCGGTCATCAAGGGAAACCTTGACAAGCTCTTGAAGGCCGGCTTCATTCGTGAGACTAACTACTCCGAATGGCTGGCCAACCCGGTCATCGTGCAGAAGAAGGGAGGAAAGTAGAGAATGTGCGTCGACCATACGGGGTTGAACTCGGCTTGCGGGACAACTTCCGCTTCAGCGCATCGACGGATCGTGGACTCCACCGCGAATGCCGGGATCTTTGAGCTTCTTGGATGCTTACTCGGGTTACCACCAGATCAAAGTGGCGGTCGACGGCGAGCAAGACTTCCTTCATCATGCCATTTGGCACCTATTGCTATCTGACCATGTCATTTGGTCTGCGCAATCAGAGGCCACTTTTCAACGTCGATGACCAAGACTTTCGAGCCCCAGATCGGGCGGAACCTTGAGGTCTCGTGGGCGACATCATCGTCAAAAGCCCGCCGAGGGCGACCACGTTCGCGACCTCGAGGAGACCTTCGCCAACCTGAGCAGCACAAGATTAAGCTCAACCCGAGAAGTGCGTGTTCGCACGCGGCGTCCGATAAGGTGCTCGGCTACATGATCGGGGCTCGGGGTTGGTCAAACCCGAGAAAATCGAGGCGATCGAGAAGATGGCACCCCCGACCTCAATCAAGCAGGTGCAAAGCCTCACTGGCCGCATGGCCGCCCTCAGCAGGTTCATCTCGAGGCTCGGCGAGCGGGCTCCCATTCTTGAACCTTGCGCAAGCATGGGGCTTCGAGTGGACTCCAGAGGCCCAGCGATCCTTCGACGACCTGAAGGCGTACTGTCATCCCCCCCCTCCTTAACGCCGCAACTTTGGTGAGAAGTTACTACTATACCTCGCGGCCACCCTCGGTCATTAGCGCCGTCTGAGGCGGAATGGGGTCTCAATGACACCCATTTATTATGTCACGAGGTCTTGCACGGCCCCGAAGGAGCGCTACCCGCAGTCTGAAGTTGTATGCTCTCCTCATGGCCCGCAAGCTCGACACTATTTCGAGCGCACTCCGTGGTCGCGTCGGCGACTTCCGCTCGGGGACATCTGAGAACCGGAGGGTGGCGGACGAATCGCCAAGTGGGCCATGGAACTGGCGGAGTTCGACATCCAGGTCGTGGCGCGCACTGTGGGGACCCGGATTACCAACCGAACCCTCCAGTGTTTCAACCGCTAGTCCGAGAGCGGCTAAGCGCACACAAAGATATCTGATGATGATAACACAGACATATCATAAAGTTCATAACAGTATTAAGCAAAAGAGTGTAACAACATCATCACATCACCTTATTACAAGTATGGAGCCCACAGGCAACTGACTGGGGTACGCTCCCTAGAAGATCGAGTCGTCCTCCTCATCATAGTCCTCTCCACAGATGTCGAACGGCCCAACGCCTGCTTGATCTCTTCATCTGCTTTATGGAATAAGCAGCCCCCGCAATGAAAAGCGAGGGTGAGTATACAACATACTCGCAAGTCTCGGAAACTTAATGCAAGTAACTAAATGCATGGCTTGAACAAAGGAAGCATATAGGGTTCATTTGCATAAAGCGAAATTGAAATGTAAATACAAGTAATAATTTCATAAAGCAGCATTTAACAAAATGTAAATAGCATAAATAATTAAACTTGAAGCATAACAATTTTCCAGGTTCCAACTACCTGGTTGGCTCTAGCCGCCAATCTAAACTTCCGAGAGCTCTAGCCGCTCGCGGATTCCCAACCATATTTTCATTTCAAACCAAATCATTATTTTTCTATTTAAAACCAAAACCAGAAAATCTACTATGTGAAAGCGTTCCACGCTTGCCCTTATCCGTAGGCACGGCTACTCAAGTAGTTTTTAAGACTCTGCAGAGCTGGTACACTTTACCCACACGACATGATCAACCCCTTGCGCCATGCAATTAACACACTTCCTTTGGTGTGTCGGCAGGGAGATCATGACAAGGCCTTTACAATGCATATACCGCTACCGACTTCACCCGCTAAGGTTTCGCTCTCACGGCCCCCTTGCGCCTTGCAAGTGTCATCTGACAAACTCGCATGACCTTTGGCGAAGTCAAATAACGATACATGCAAATTACTTAGCAGTCGTACCCATATAGACATGTGGTTGTCTTGTATAGCATGGCCCAAGGTAACACACGACCGGGTCCTTAATTGACTAGGGCGGACAATCACATTCAAAAATTTTGTGCATCCCCACCCGCCATTCAACCAATTCCGCCCAGTCTAAATCATTTTTCACTTTTAATTTCAAATTAATACAAGCAACACCAATTGCCATAATTTCCACAATTCATTTTGAATCAAGAATGAAATCATTTCCATAATGGTAAGGTACCGGCGTGATTAAGTATGGCTAAGCATTTTCTCTGTTCCCATAATACCAAAAATGATTATTATTAACAATACTTAATTTTCCTAGGGTGTCAATGGTTGTCATAATGAATATCAATGTGGTTATAACAATGTGGCATTTATCTAAGCATTTAAAGTGACATTAAAGTACGATACGTAAATTAAATAGCATGCAATAATTTAAAAACAAAATAGCATTTCATAAATTTGGGTTCAACATGGTCAAGGAGACTTGCCGTCACTCTCTTCCGCTGCTGCTACCTCCGCTAGATGCTCCTCTTGCTCAACCGATGCGTCGTCTACACGCGAAACACGCAAATCGAGGCAAGAAATAAATAAAACAGAAATAAATAAAATCCAAAATTTCATACAAATGACACCAACAGATAGATCTTGATTTTATATGAATTTAGAAGTTTGAATCGTTCAAATCAGAGTTCGAACGGAGGAGAACGGGGCTTCCGAAGTTTAAATGGAAGGAAAATCAGAAAAATATAAGAGAATGGACACGTGTCGGCATGGGATTGGTTTGCGCTCAGATTTTTCCGGAATTATCAGCGAGTAAAGGAATAAACTGCGTCGCTGACAAGCGGGGCCCCTGTGTCATAGACACGGTCTACGTGCACCCGGTTCATGGTTTCGGTTGACTTGGCTGACACGCATGCAAGTAGGGCTGACGTGGCGTGACGTGGCGTGACGTGGCATGTACGTGGCGTGTACGTGGCGGACACGCAGCTATAGGGTATACGGTGGCGGCGACGTGGCGATGAAGTGGCGCCGACATGGGGCGACCGCGACTTCGGCGATCGCGACGACGGCCACGCAAGGGTTAGGGCCTACGTGGCGTCGACGTGGCAGACACGAGGCAAACACGTAGAAGATGACGGGGCAAGGCTGACTTGGGAGTTTACCAGAAGGAACGTGGCGAAGATCTCGCCGTTGGGCGACGATTCGGTGGCCAGGCGCTCGCGAAGAAGACGTTGATGAGGCGGCGGCGCAACTCCACCGGTCTTGGAGAAGACGACGTGCCAACCGGCGGATGAACAGCGGATGGAGCAAAAGAGTTAGCGGATCTGGTAGCTCTTGAAAAGATGGACTCGGTGGTACCAAGAAGTGCGGCGAGGGCTCACCGACGGCGGGAAATCGACGGCAATGAGCAGTTGGTCAGCAACTAACTCCGGCGAGGTCTAGCTGCCTCCAGACGGCGTCTCCGCCGGAGAGAGAGGAGGGTAAAGAGACGACGCGGAGTGGAGAACACGGCACGCGAACCGGAGTGAGTTTTTATAGCCTAGGGATGCGGGAATAAAGCGCGGAAGCCGAGGATGTCCGGGCGGCTTCATTGTGCGGGTGGCGGCGGTTGGGCTGGTGACGTGGCGCAACGTGATCCGTTAGATCCAGATCTAACGGCGGCGGGCAGGAGTGCATTAGGGTTAGGGTTTTCGGGAGTTTGGGCCGACTGACAGTTGGGCCAAGCGAACAGTGACGGGCCGGCGAATGAACAGGAGTTTTCGGCCCACACGGAGGAGAAGGATTTAGAAAATTATTTTTGAATTAATAAATTCCATAAAATCCGAATGAACTTCAATAAATCCAAATAAATAGCAAATAAATTCGGAAAAATCTCCAAAAATTCAGAAAAATCCAATGAAACACAAGGAACCCAATAAAAATATGAAATAATTAATTTGAGTTATAAATTAATCATATTAAATCCTTTTTAGATTCTAAAAATTCAAATTGAGCTAGATTAAATTCGAGAAAATTTTCACGGGTTCGAATTTTGAAATTTGAGCACAAAGATTTCGAAAATTTGGAATGTTACACGCACGACCATAAAGTCGCAGGTGCTCGCTGACTTTGTGATCGAGCAGACGTCGCAGCCCGCTCCCGAGCTTCAGGTCGAAGAGGAAAAGCCCTGGGTCATGTTTTTCGACGGCTCGAGATTCTTCAAGCGCTCGGGGGCTGAGATCCTTATCCTCACCCCGCGCGGTGACAAATTGAGGTACGTAATTCGTTTTGGCTTCTCGGCGACCAACAATGTGGCGGAGTACGAAGCCCTCTTGGCCGGCTTGCGAGCTTGCAAAGCTTTGGGCGTGCGCCGTCTGGTCGTGAAGGGCGACTCCCAGCTCGTCATCAATCAGTTCAACAAGGACTACCAATGCTCGGGGGACTCAATGGCAAGGTACCTCGCCGAGGCGCGCAAAATGGAGGGGTGGTTCCAGAACTTGGAGCTCAGACACATCCCCAGGCGGGACAATTCCAGTGCAGACTTCCTCTCCAAGCTCGGCTCCTCCGACAACGACATCCCGCCCGATGTCATCCTGGAGACATTGGCGGCTCCGTCGATCTCCGACGAAGAGGTCGCGCTCGCCATGGTCGAAGGTACCCCCTCCTGGGCTGAGGCCATCCACGATTTCCTTGCCCGGGGCAACCTGCCATCCGACCCTGCCGAGAGAAGCCGGATCAAGCGCCGGGCGAGTCTGTACACGCTTGTCGATGGAGAGCTTTACAGACGCAATGTTTCCGGCATCCTGACGCGGTGCATCTCCACGGAGGAGGGTAAGTACCTGCTACACGACATTCACTCAGGCCTCTGCGGGGCACACTCTTCGTACAGGACAATGGTCGGGAAAGCCTTCCGCATGGGGTACTATTGGCCCTCGGCGCTTCAGGATGCTCGTGATATCGTCGCACCGCCGAGCTCGCCAATTCCACGCCGAAGTCGCATCAACCCGCCTCGCGCTCCAGACCATCCGCTCGCGTGGCCCTTCTCGACACAGAAATTTGGACATCCTCGGACCTTTTCCTCAGCGATCGGGGAAAAGGTTCTGTTCGTCATTGTCGACACCTTCACCAAGTGGATAGAGGTGACCGGTCTCGACCATAGCCTTTCGGCGGCGATTCGTTTCTTCCGCTTGTTCGTGGTCACGGTGCACGGGTTCCATGCAAAATTATCACTGACAACGGTACTCAGTTTACCAGCGAGTTGTTCCAGGAATTTTGCGAGGAACTCGGCATCAAAATCTGCTTTGCTTCGGTGGCTCACCCCCAGAGCAACGGAGCAGCGGAACGCGCCAACGGGCAAATTGTCCAAGGCGTCAAGAAGCGAGTCGCAGATGAGCTCGAACGATACGGCAAGGCCTGGGTGGACGAACTTTCCACCGTCATATGGTCTATTCGTACCACGACAAGCCGGGCCACAGGGTCCACACCCTTCCAGCTCGTGTTCGGTACCGAAGCCGTCCTGCCTCCCGAGGTCACGCTGAGCTCTGCCAGGGTCAGCTTGGTCGACCAAGTCGACTTCGAGCACGAACGGTCCCTCGACCTCACCCTTGCAGAAGAAGTAAGATGCCGTGCACTGCTACGATCAACGCACTACCTGCAAGCTCTTCGCAGACATACGTCTCGGTCGGTACGACCTAGGAGGCTCCATGTTGGGGACCTAGCCCTGAGGCGGATTCAGAGCTCGTCCAGCACCAACAAGTTATCCCCACGGTGGGAGGGCCCCTATAGAGTCGTTTCAACAGATCGCACGGGGGCTTACCGGCTAGCGATGCCCGATGGCAGAGAGCTCTCTAGCTCGTGGAACATAGATCAGCTTCGGAAGTTTTATGTGTAACCTTTATGCCTCACATTTCAATAAAGCTGGTCTTTCCTTTTCGTCCTTTTACATCTGTTTCCACTTGTGTTGCTACTGTTCTTTTTTTTTCGAGCATGACCTTCGTGCGCAACGCATTCGCTCCTAGTCTTGGTGATGCGGGTTCACGCTCACCCCCAGCGGACGAGCTAAACGTAAGCCGAATCTCTTCGCAGTCTAGCTCTCCTCTGTGCCCGGGCTCGAGCCACGAACCCCGTCGCTTCGGCCGTCGAGCAATGCGCATAGTTGCAAGGGCCGTTCGAGCGCTAACCAGCCTAACGATGATCGCTTGTGTCCCACCTTTGCGAATTGTTCCTCAACTTTGCAGGTCGTGGCCTCTAGTCCGCGTTTATGTCTTGCGCCCAAGGCACGCGCCGCTCGACCTCGGGCCCAACGGGGGCTGGGTAAGGCTACCCTATCGGCGCACGACCTAAAGAGCACGGCTAACAAGCAAAGCAGGAAAGACTTCAAGCTACGAATTCACAGCAGGGACGAGGTTTCTTTGTTCCCCAAAAAACAAACTTCTGTTAGTACATTCTTTGCTCTTCAATGTCTTTACAGGTCGGCCATCTCGCGGGCAAGCTTTTCCTGCTCGAGCTGGGCCACCTTTGCCTTCAGGGTTGCGATCTCCCCCTGGAGCTGGAGGGCTTGCTGGGAAGCATCCACGGCTCGACGTTGCTCTTCTTCAAGCTGGGCCAAGGCACTCTTCGCTGCCTTGCCGACGCGCTCGAGCTTCTCTTCAAGCCCGGAGACCTTAGCCTCGGTCCCAAGAAGCGACTTCGCGGGGGCCTTCTCTAGCGCCTCGACCTTAGCGCGTTCGACCTCGAGCGCCTTGGTGGCGCGATCGAGCTTCCCCTCAAGCTCGAGGATTTTAGCCTCGAGCTCCGGGGACGCCCTCGTCGCGGAGTGCGCCCGCTCCGCAGCGGCCTTCTCCAAGTCCTTGACCTTGGCCTGCTCGGTCTCGAGCGCCTTGTTGGCGCGCCCAAGGCCCTCCTCGAGCCTGAGGACCTTGGCCTCAAGCTCGGAAGTTGACGCCTCCGCGGAAGCCTTCTCCAGTGCTTCGGCCTTGGCCCGCTCGGCCTCGAGCGCCCTGGCGGAACGAGCGCGCTCCTGCTCCACGGCCTTAAAGCGTGCTTTCGCGCTCGGAGGCTCGCGCTGCTCGAGCTTCGGCGCGTGGGCTACCTCTGCTGCCAAATCATCGTCAAGACGCAGATTCGGCGAGCTCTTGGGCCTTCTGCTCGAGCTCCCCTTGCTCGACCTCAATAGTTCGGACGAGCTTGTCGCGCTCGGCCTCCCGCGCCTCCACTACGTCAAGGAGACTCTTCAGCACGGCAGCATGCTCCTGAAGGCCCTGTAGCCCTCGGGAGGCATGGCCGACCACCTTGACGACGAAAAAGGTGGCCCAAAAATGAAAAGGGACAAGAAGGCCAAACTACGAGCTACGAAGTGTGGGGGAAGGCCCTCACCTCGCGGAGATGCCCCTCCAGGTGTGCGCGGGTGAACTCCTCACGATCATCAATTCAATCGCGGGGGATCTCCTCCTCTTCGTCGACCGCCATGCTGGTGCCAGGATCGACCACGGCCACCGATGGCGCACTTGGGCCGGGACTCTGGCCCCCCCCGGGGGCGGCTTGGTCATCCGCTGTCTCCTCCGGTGGGTTAAGGCCGTCGGCAGGAGGGGGCGTAGCAGCAGTGCTAGCCCCGATCCCCACGGCCGGGGTCCCGCTCGTCTCCGGCCCCAAGGGGATCGCAGCCAGATCCGCCTCGGCATTCACGACCTCCGTGGCCTGGGATGCCGCGACCTCAGTGCTCGGCAGTCATGGTCGGGAGGTCATGAGCTTCCGACCGATCACCCTCGGTGGCCGTGGGGTCGCGACCTCGACGCCCGGGGCGATCGTGGCTAAGCGGAGTTTTGGAGGCCACTTGTTTGTGGCCCCAAGGCCTGAGTATCCTCCTCGCGGAGGCGGGAAGCTTCGTCGGCCGCAAAGTCGTGGGCCTCGCCCGTGTCGAAGTCCCCGCTGGTCGCGGGATCATCCTCCTCGGTCGAATCGTCGAGCCCTTGGTAGAACTCGCCGACCAGAGGCTGGCTCGGGGTCGCAGAAGGAGTGCGTGTCCGGCGACGATCGCGGCGCGGGACCAGCTCGAAGGCGTTCTCCTCCTCGGACTCGGACTCGCCCTGAACAATATCCATCGTCAAAACGGGCAAGTTTCGAGCTCGGGCGCTCAAGGTCTGCGATCAAAAGCATACACTAAGCCAGAAAGATACGAAAGGAACGGCGCAGCCCGAAATGCCGAGAATTTACCTGGGTCGCCCGCCTCCGTCTCGCCGAAGGTCATCGAAGGCCGCGTTGCCCCGATGCAGAGGGGGCGCCACGCTTGCGCGTCCTAGCGACCTGGGGTCTCGGGAACCGGGCTGCCCCCGCATCGCCCGCTGCGGTGGAGGCCCGAGCCCGAGGCTCTGGGGCCAGGGGAGCACCCGGAGACCTGGCGGCGGCTGCCGCGCTCTGCTGCTGCAAAGGGGCAGAAGCTCATCAAACTACAAGGCGCAAGAACTCGAGCTCGGGGGCTCGGCCAGAAGGGCCCTTACCGTTGCGCGGTCCCCCCACTCAACGTGGGGTTTCTTTACCTCCTGACGGCTTGTCGGGGCCGAGGGAGGCCTCTTCTTCCCCTTCTTGCTCTTACCCCGCCGGGCAGCGGGAGCATCCTCTTGGCTGTGTCAAACAGCTCCTGGTGGTCCTGAGAACTTGCGCGGGTCGGAGGGCCTTTGCTAAAAGGTCAAGGTCGGACTGACTTACCTCGGCCTTCCGTGAATCGTTCTTTGGGACCGGATCGTCAAGGAATACCCATCGCCGACTTCGAACATCTCGAACATCATCGGCGACCAGATTCTTCGGTCTTTGCAAGAGCATGAAATTTGTCGATAAAGGCGGAGGATGGGTTTTGAGCAGAAGTTTTAAGGGCGAAGGCCTTGCCTATCGAGCCTTCACAAGTGGGGTCGTCGCGCCCCGTAATCTGGTAGAACGGGTGCTCCCTCCTCCGCAGAGGGGACACCCGGTTCCGTAGGAAGTCGACGGCGATTGCCTGCCCAGTGAGGCCGCGCGTGGCGCAGATATGTATGGCAGCGATGGCCTCCTCATCAACATCGAGATCTTCGGGCTCGGGGGTTTCCTTCTTCTCGGTGACGGGGGCCCCCTCGTACGCCAGAGCCCCGTGCTCCCCTTTCTTCAGGTAGAACCACCGCTCGGGCCAGGGGCCAAGTGAATCCGGCGGTGTACTTGGAAAAACCATTTGAGCGGTCCAAGTCGGAATCTGAGCACCGACCACGGGGTCCTTCCGGAGGCGGAAGAGAGTAGAAGCGAAAAAACGGCGAGGGTGGGGAGAATTCGAGAACCCCTCGCCTGAGATGGGAAAAGATGGCAAGCGTAAGGGCGGAATTTGGTACAGTTGATGAGTTCTTTTTCGCGACTTGAGAGGACGTCCGCCACGAAATCGCTCTCCGGAGTCCGCAGCCCGAAGAGGGCGTAATGCTCGGTGCAGACGGTCTCATCATCCCTGGGGCGAGGTTCGGTCTCGCCGCCCGGCAACCGCCATGTCACCGGGTCGACTATCCCCAGGGTCTCAAGCTCTTTCATCCTCGCGGACGACAAGGTGCTCCTTCCAAGCTTGGTCATGGCGCTGCAATGCGCTTGGTCGAGGGAGCGTCAAGGGAGGGCCTTGCTCGGGCGAGGAGGCTTGAAGGTGAGGGGCGCAAGAGCGAGATCTTTTTTGATGAAGATGCGGCGCTGGGTTTATAAACCGCAAATCCGGTCCACAGCGCCTCAAAAGGCGTGCCAGCCGTGATTAGACGGGTGCGATTAAGGCTTGGGCTGCAGAGTTGAGACGCCGCCAGGTGCCCACCAACCGTCCACATCCGTACCAGCATCGAGAAGCCCGGAGGTCGCCAGGTGTCGAGGCCAAAAGACTTGCTTTGTGGTCTCCGCCCGACCTCGATCAAGGAGTCAAGACCTACGAAGGTTTTTTTTCGTCTCAATAATAAGGCTCGAGGTCGTCACGAGGTTCCTCAGACCTAGAGCCTCGGGGCTAGGCCGGCAGTGGGCACTCCTTGGCCGGCCGCGCCAGACGGTCAACGGATCCCCCAAGCTCGGAAGGCCTCGACCACGACCTGGGAACGCATTTAGGCGCTCGACCTGGGTGCGTACCGAGGCGCTCGACCTAGAGCACGACGGACCCGAGCACGGTCCCGCACGACCTCGAGCTCGGGCGAGATTCCGTTCAAGCCTCGGTCATACAGGATTTCGGATCTAGCATTTGACCGGCGATTACGAGAGAAGCGGGTCGTGGGGATGACTCGAGTGTGCGGCAAGTCCGGCGATTGCGCCGACCCTCAACGTGCATGAAGGCCTTTTCAGGGGATCTCGCCCGTGATTCTTGCAGAGGGAGTATAAAGACCAAGGGCGCATGAGCTCCAGAAAAAAAACACAGCGCACACAGCAGCTCGAGCTAGGAATCACCATTACTGCCTTGAGTTGTAAACACTGCTCTGTACACCCATATAACAAAAATCACCGCCGCAAGGCGACTGGAGTAGAGCTATTACCTTCGCAGGGGCTCGAACCAGTATAAACCCTTGTCTCGTGCTCGTTGTCGTCTTGCTCAGACCAACGCCGTGTTCGATTTTCTTCCTTCGTTAGAGTAAAACGCAGCTCGGGTCCTATAACTCTCTGACCCCTACCTCACTCTTTGCGGTTGGCGATCCCGATCGTCGACAGGTCCGTTGAACATCCGCTTGTGGACATATATTAGGGCATCCTCTGCTCCTATTCAAACAAACTTTGATGTAAATCACTCGAAAACATGCGAGATTTACGTGTTCGCCATCGATATTTTTGGATTATGCGTATTTACTACTCAAACACCCCGTAGCGGCGGCGGCAGTGGTGGATGATGGTGGGAGCCGAAGGGGGAGTAACGCCAATACCAGGTAATCGGTAACACATAATGGTGATGACAGACTGGCTAGACTTTGGCAAACCTCTAAAGAAAGTGCCAAATATACATAATTGTTCATAGTAAGTAGGTATATAAATTCTGCCTAGTTTCCTAAGAATATATACAGTGATGTAGATGACGATTGTCTATAATATACCTTTATATCATCTATAAATAGGACTAAAGACAATTTATACAATAAATTGCCTATAATGGTTCTTTGTACAGTTAATAGATAGTCAATGGTATACACAATATAAAACCATCTATTAAATATTAAATAATATCTTTATCTCTCTCTCGTGTATCACATAATAAAATTCTATGTTGCATGGACTTCCAAGAGCTAAACATTTACATATGCTCGTACCTGAGTACCTGACCCACCCAGCCACCCGAAGCGACGACTACTGCAGATGAGATGCAGTTGACCGACCGATCCGATCCGCCAACCTCCACTCCACGGAAGGAACCATCCCCAACCCGCCCGCTTTTATTTCTTTCCGCTTCCCCTACCCCGTGGGCCCCACCTGCCGCAGTCCCAACAAACCCCTCTCCTCCTTCTCCTTCTTCCTTCCTTCCCCGACCTTTCCACAGTCAAACCTTCCTTCTTCTGCTCCCTCCTCCTCCTCCTCCTCTCCAAGAACGCATCAGATACAAGAAACGCATGCACTTGGGTACAGATTGTTGGGTTCCACCAGGCTAGGCTCTAGCTGTCCGTCGTCGCGAGGTGCTTCTTGGAGGAGCTTAGCGTGTGTACTGCGTGGAGGGAGGCATGGAGGTGGGGGAGGACGTGGCGCGGGCGCTGGGGGCGGGGTTCGATCTCACGTCGGACTTCCGGCTGCGGTTCGCCAAGCTGGGGCCGCGGCTCGTGGAACTCGACGAGGCCGGCTCCAGGGACGTCCTCGTGCCGGGCGGCGGCGGCGCGGCGCTGCGGGGGTTGTCGCGCGACGTCGGCGTCGACAAAGGCGACCGCATACGCTTCCGCTCCGACGTCCTCGAGTTCAACAAGGTACGCGTGCGCCGCGTCGCGCGGTCTCCATAAGCTTTGCTCGGTCCCAGCTTCCTGCTGTCGTACTGTGGTTGAGTCGGGAGTTTTGCCATTTTGGGGATCTACATGACGCATGCCGGCATCTCCTCGTGTTCTTGGTTCGTCGGGTGTTCTTGTGTGATTGAAACACTGCGGGCCAGATGTCTGGGAAGATGGGAGGTTGGCAGCTTGTACAAATCGTGCCGAACTCAATTACTAGTTGATCGTGCGGGTTGAATTCGGATTCGGATTGCAAGCATGTTCGTTGTTCTCAGTTACTTGAAATTTACCATTTTGTTTTAGAAAGATCATTTTTTGAGGGGAACTCCATGGGTGGTGCCATGGTGGAGCATGAGGGCGGTTTGGTGGAAGGATTCCGCTCCGTCGATGCTTTGACGACTCGTTTCTCCCGTTGCAAATTTACTTGCTCTGCTACTTTTGTTCTACTGCGAGAGATTTAGTATTTTGCCACTTCAAAGATTAGCTCTTTGATTATGATGCTACTTGAGTCAATGACATATGGGATCATCTTCAATGAAATGTGGGTCCAGTGGCAAATTTGCGAAGCCACATGTTTGAAGTGGCAAATACTAAATCTCTCTTAAGAAATCGCGCAATTTCAGTTCATTTTAGCACATTTTACCACCCGATTTGTGCCCCACGCACCAGCTTAACTTTCCTACCTAGCAGGAGTACTTTTCTTCATTGACGTCGGAGAATGGATTTAGCCTCTTAGAATCCTTTTAGTCGCATGCCTGATGCCTACATCCTACCGGTGTTTTGTCCACTTGGATCAGCTGGAGAGATTGCCTTAAACATGGTTCTTTGGCAGCAATTAAATTTGCACATATCAGTCGACCATTTATGTATGTTGCATCATACTGACATGCTTAGGATGGTTCTACCATTCCAAGCATTTTATTGATGGTACTTGGGTGGACATCAGGACCGGTCAGGACTCAATGTCATCAAATTCCTGTCCTTCTAGCTGTAGGGTCACGCACTGACAAAGTATTGGTAAAGTTTTGGGTGAAAATTGCAATATAAAGACAGTCCCACGAAAGTAAAGCATCTATTTTATTCCTCGTAGTGAAGAATGACCATGTTTGCAGTTTGTGATTCTTGCTTTTGTGTCGAAGTTGATTCTAGAATTGCTACCCTTAAGAGGAACAACTTTTTTTCTATTTTCATCTGATGGTCATTCTTAAAACATTTTATTGTAATGCCATCAAGTATTACCATTTCCTTTCTTTCAAAAAAAAGTATTACCATTTCCAAACAAGAAATAGGTGGCTCTACACACATGTATATTTACCTTTGGTGTTTTATTTAGCACAGGAAGAATAAAAGGTGCTTTAGTTGTTTCTCACTGAAGTTTAGCAAGATAGCAAAACATGTGTAGCCCCGTGGCACAAGGAAAGCAGTCCCTGTCATGGAAGTTGGTTCCATATTAATACTCTGACTTAAAATTCTGAACCTTTTGGATGTGGCTTTAGGCAACACTAGTGATGATGTATTTCTTATGCACGATCACAACATCTTATTGGACCATGTGGCCTCTTAAATGTGTAGAACCTTCTTGCTTTTGAAGATAAAAAGCAGCTTTAGTTGATGGCTGGATTTAAGTACAATTCACATGGTAGACTAGGGGCATTTCCTTCATGAGTAAAATTAGTTTTCTTTTGCTTTCATCTCTCTGTTGGACTTAACGCATAGAATTCTAAATCCAAAATTCAGCTAATGTATGATGGTCATATTAATTCAACAATGTAATCTTTCTATGCTAATTTGATTTTACTTTTCTCTTTCTTTTTTTTTCTGCCGAGAAAATTTCGAAGTCTCTAGCTCTCCAACAAATATTGTTCTCTTTGTTCACTGATAAGTTTATCTCTTGTTTAGTGTTAATTAATATTTCATTAGAATGTAAGTTGATAATAAATTCCTTCTATTACAATGATGAATACAGTTATTGCACTCTATCTGCAAATGATATCATTTTGTACTGATCACATTTTGATTTTCTTGGCAGATGTCGGAATTACTTAATCAGAAATCTTCAGTCCAAGGGAAAGTGCCCTCAGGCTATTTTAATGCTCTTTTTGATTTAACTGGAGCTTGGCTGACAGATGCCAAAGAGACTAAGCATCTAGCATTTGATGGATATTTCATTTCATTGTACAACTTGCACCTGAAAGCTTCTCCATTGGTTCTTCGAGATGAAGTCAAAAAAGCTGTTCCATCCAAGTGGGATCCTATTGCGTTATCATGGTAAAACATATTGACAACTCTTTTCTGGATAAGCTCATTTTATCAATTATCTGACAGTATTGAGGGTTTTTGGTGTTTGATGTCCTTTTCTATTAGTTAGCCAGATATATGTATCTGACAATAAATTTTCTAAACCGCATAAGTTCACCCAACAACCAAGTTATGTGTATATGTGAATAAAACCAGCTAGATCTTGTGTATTTTCAGGTTTATCAAAACTTACGGGACACACATAATTGTTGAAATGGCAGTTGGAGGTCAGGATGTCATATGTGTTAAGCAAAGTCATTCTTCAACCATTTCATCTGCAGACGTAAAGCTACATCTGGAGGATCTTGGTGATTTTCTATTTTCTGATGGGAAGAGCCTCTCTCCTATACATCGTAAGACCAAGGATGGCAAGAGCAAGGTATAAATATTTCTATTCTCAGTCCATGTCCCCATATATTGGAATAAAATTCAGCTGACTGGATTTATTTAAATTTAGGTGCCTGATGTTTTCATCAGGATAGTGCAGCAGACTAATAACCTACATCTTTCTAGCTATTCAGAATCATCAACCAAAGATGTAAGTATTTTCTTACCTTACTGTGCGAATTGGCTGATTTGGCTCTCTAGTTCCCTACATACTGAAACATAACTGCTTTCCCAAACAGGGCCTGACAATTACATGCTCGAAAAGGGGTGGAGATGTATATATGCCCAGTCACTCCAAATGGCTACAAACAGTTCCAAAGAAACCTGATGCTATTATGTTTAAATTTGTTCCTATTACCTCTCTTCTTACCGGTATTCCTGGCAGTGGTTACCTCAGCCATGCCATCAATTTATATCTTCGCTGTAAGTCCTGGAGACAAATTCTTCCTTGAACTTTTTTTTTAATAATTTGTTGAGCAACTTCCAACAGTTATCCTATAATTGCATTATTATAACTTTAATGGAAGGTCTGTCTCAGAATGCTATATGCTTAAGTAAATTCTTATAAAGTTTGCTCTCTCTCTCAGATAAACCTGATCCTAAGGACTTACAACATTTCTTGGAGTTTCAAGTGCCTCTACAATGGGCACCTTTGTTCAATGAGCTTGTCCTTGGGCCTCAAAAGAGAAAAGGCTCCTACCCTTCATTGCAATTCAGATTTCTTGGCCCCAAACTTCAAGTTAGCACTTCTCAGGTACCAGATTATTAATTTGCATTGTAGATTTATGAAGGAATGAGTCTATATTACCCTCTGAACTTTGGAGGTGCGTCTAATATACCTCCTAAACTACAAAACCGCCTAAATAGCTCCCTAAACTATGCAAAACCAGCTAAATAACCCCCTGAGGTGGCTTTTGAGGCGATTTCGCCACTGTGGGGGGTGACGTGGCTGAGAATGTGGCAATGCCAAAATGGTTTTGCTACCATGGTAACAATGTGACAATGATTGTTAGCCATGGCATTCACCAGAGAGTCAGAACTGCCACAATGGCAATGGCAAAGCCACCATTGAAGTCACCCCAAGGGTTTATTTAGACTTTTTTTTGCATATTTCAGGGGGTAATATCGACGGTTTTGTAGTTCAGGGGGTAAATTAGAGTTATTCCAGTTATGAATAGCACTTGTTGTATTCAATACGAGGCAAATAGGCTAGAATATATAGATGTACAAGCGGGTATAAAAGGAAAGTCTATATAAGGCAATACCTATACAAGGAAAACTTATATAAGGAAAACCTATATATGGAGAGTCTATATAAGACAATATCTATATCCTTAACACCTCCCCACAAATGCAAGACGTATGCAATAGCATTGCATTTGGAAGGTTGACACTAAAATAGGAAAAATCCAAAGTCCTGGTCTGGAAGCAGTTGTCGTAGCATCCAACTCTTGAAAAACTGAACCGACGAAGGGAAGCCGACAAAGGAGTTGAATCGACAAAGAAGAGCCGACGAAGGAGCCGAATCAACGAAGAAGAGCCGACGAAACCGACAGAACGAGCCCAACTAAAACCGGTTGGCATAATGAGTCAGAATGAGCCGAGCCGAGGTAATGAATCAAAAATCGAAGTTGACAGAATGAGCCGAGCCGAGGTAATGAGTCAGAAATCGGAGTCGATAGAATGAGCCGAACCAATAAAACAACCAAGCCGACGAGAGAACCAATATGCTAGGGACTTGGATGGACGCAACAGAAGCAATGACGCTGAGAATAAAAGGCTCAAAGAAGAGCCAAAGAGCCGGAGCCCGAGCTGAAGAGTGAAAACGGGGAGCTAGAGCCGGCAAAAAGAGCCATGTTGAAGAAGCTGGTTGAAAAAGAGCCGAGAGCCGAAAATCCGTTCAAAAGAGACAAAGCTGATCCAAAGAGCCAAAAGAGCTAGAGCCGAAGTTGAAGCTGAAGAGCCAAGAGCCGAGGAGCTGGAGCCGGAAGCCGAAGTTGAAAAAATTGAGAAGCTGGAGCTGAAAGGCGGAAGCTAGAGCTGGAAGCCAGAAAAGCTAGAGCCGAAACCTGACCAGATTTAACTTGATTTTTTGGGATTTGTTTCAAGTCCGATCTATTCAAGACTCAAGTTCGATCGGGTGGGAGTTCTTCTCGGGTGCTTCTCGGTCATGGACGAGCAGAGATTGACTGGCGCGGAGGTGGGCAGAGCGGCAGCCAGTGAGCTGATGAGGCGGCTGGCATTAGGCGGCTTGAAGTCCGCGAGGCGTCGGGAGTGGAAGGCGGTGCTAGAGGTTGGAGCGGGCCGACCGGAAGAGGCTGAAGGGCGAGCCACCGACAAGTGGGCGACATGGGCAGTTGAAGGCCGGGGTGGAGGTTGGAGCTGAGGTAGCCAAAGGCGACGCGGTCGTCGCGGCAGAGACACGGGCCGGGATGAAGGCCAGAGCGAAGCCGACTGGAGCAAAGTCGGCCGCCGAGGTGTCACCGAAGGACACGTCGCACAGTTGCCAAGGAGGCGCAGGCGAGGAGCCAGCCGGTGACGAGGCCTACGTCGCAGAGGTGGCTGCCCCCAGAAGTAGAGATTTCTTCTCCCGGGGGCAACGACAGCGGAAGAAACAGGGTGACGGCAAGGGATGGCGTAAGTGCAACGTCGGTAAACCCTAACCCTAGAACCTAATCTCTCTGATACCATGTTATGAATAGCACTTGTTGTATTCAATATGAGACTAATAAGCCAGAATATATAGATGTACAAGCGGGTACTAAAGAAAAACCTATATAAGCCAATACCTATACAAGGAAAATTTATATATGGAGAGTCTATATAAGACAATATCTTTGTCCTTAACAATTCCTTTTTTAAAAGGCATCAGTTTGCTCATCCATTTACCTTAAATTTAGTCTTTCTGGACCAATGTATGTCATATCTTGCATAATTGCTATCCTAAGATGATCGATGCTAAATATAATGTATATTTCCTTTGGTTTTTTTTTTAGGTCTTTTTTAGGTCCGTTCTGTTAGGATAGTGTTTGATAAAATACTTGTTTTAATGAGACAAGAAATTTTCTATTATTTTGAAAAAGGGTAAAACTTGCTTTCTTGAGTTTTATGAAAACTTAGTATAGCTTGTTTTCATTTTAGCTACAATGATAAAACCTATATTCTATTAATAAGTGTTCAAGTCCAACATAAAAAGAAACATAGTTGCCCTAGAACTCATAAGACATTATAAGGAAGATAACAAGTTTGAACCGCCAAACCAACGGGCGACAGGAGGCCATGTCGCATGATCAACGGACGCCAAAAGCGCCACGTCTCCGCACTGATCTGCGACGTGGCCTCCTGTCGCCCTTTGGTTTGGCGACAGGCCCTCTGTCGCCAAACCAATTGGCGACAGGCCTCCTGTCGCTAAACCAAAGGGCGACGGGGGTATATTTATGTATTTTTTTTTGTGGTATATTTTTGAAATTTTGAAAAAAATGTGTTATTAAAAAAAATTCTATCTTTCAGGGGGCGCTTCTTCCTGATGATTTTTTTTGGAGTTTATACAAGTTTGAGATTTGAGAGATACGTTGTTAGGATGGCAAATTGGCATTTCAACAATTTGAGCCTCGCTGGAGTCTTAATTCTCATTTTTCTGTTGAAAAAGTATTGGAGTACTACTTTTCAGTAAATTCTAGCTTTCATCTATTCACATGTGTTTTATTTGTCTCAGGTATCTAGTTCTCAGAAGCCTGTAGTTGGCCTACGGTTATATCTGGAGGGTAGGAAATGCAATCGGTTGGCCATCCATGTTCAGCACCTCTCTAGTGTCCCAAGCATGCTTGGAGACTCGATTGCGTCTTCGATGTCAGAGTGGCGTGAGTCCGAAGACACGGACCCAGGGTACATTGAGGCCATCCAGTGGAAGAATTACTCTTGTGTGTGTACATCCGCTGTCAAATACAACCCTGAGTGGCACAAGAAAGTTTCTGGTGGCGTTTTCATCGTCACTGGTGCCCAGCTCATCACAAAGGGAACCTGGGCAAGGAAGGTGCTGCATCTTCGGCTCCTCTACACACATATCCCAAACTGCACCATACATACAAGCGAGTGGACACGAGCACCGGCAGCATCTCAAAAGGGCAGCTTCCTGACGACAATAAGCACAACTTTGAGCTCTCCATTCATGCAGCGTGACACGCATCCTGCCCAGAAGCATGAGCCGGCACAGCTGAATTCAGGTGTTTACCCTGACGGCCCTCCTGTCCCGCTTCAGTCGAGGAAGCTCCTGAAGTTCGTCGACATGTCGGAGGTGGTGAAGGGGCCGCATGATGTTCCCGGGCACTGGCTGGTGACTGCTGCGAAGCTTGTCAAGGAAGGGGGAAAAATCGGGTTGCATGTGAAGTTTGCCCTGCTCAACTATGATACGCAACCAATGGATGAGAGTATCATCAGCTGATCATTGTAAGTACCGCAGCTTGCTGATCTTAATAGATTTCAGGATTGTGGAATCAGCATTAGGATAAGAATTTTTTTATCAGTAAATTTCACAAAACTACAGGTTTCTTATACAAACTATCAGAAAATTACAAATTTTAACTTCTATTTCATAAATTACAAATTTTAGAAGAAATTATCTCACAAAACTATAAGTTTCTTATACAAACTATTAGAAAACTATAGATTTTAGCTTCTATTTTACAAAACTACATATTTTAGTAGAACTTGTATAGCAAAACTACATGTTTTAGAATAATTTGTTTCATAAAACTACCTATTTTAAAATTGATCGTTTCTTGTAACGGATTTAATAATGTGGGCCCATATGACGGTCTCACAAGCCCTCATTCCCTGATTCACTCACGCGTGAGGTTGTCATGTGGGCTCAAACTGTCAAATCCGTTACAAGAAACGATTAATTTTAAAATATGTAGTTTATGAAACAACTTCTTCTAAAATCTGTAGTTTTGTGAAATAGAAGCTAAAATATGTAGTTTTATGATAATTTGTACAAGAAACTTATAGTTTTGTGAAACAAAGTCTTCTAAAATCTGTAGTTTTGTGAAATAGAAGCTAAAATCTGTAGTTTTCTAATAGTTTGTATAAAAAAATGTAGTTTTGTAAAATTTACTCTCTTTTTTTACCTATAGAAAGTGTATAGAGGACAGTCTGGACAGACAATAAACCAACGAGAGGTGCTTCCATACTTTTCTTTTTGACAGTTGCATAAATATTAAAGCATGAATAAATGGTAGATTGTGATTATTTACTCCTTTGTTTGCTTCAAAATTTGTGCAATTTATATTGGGAGGGAAAGCGTTGAAGCACTTCTCTAAACCAACGAGCACTGTATTGACAATGCACCATTCATTTTCTTGCTGTGTAACTAGTCTCAGCTTGTAAATTATGAGGGAACTTCTTTTCTACTGAGTCATAGGTTATTGATCTAAGGAAGGAGTCTATATAACACCTCGAACTTTATTCAAAGTTCATCCAGCATCCTGAACTATGAAATCAGATATTTAACCTATCAAACTTTGTAATCCAATTCAAATAATACTCTGACCTGATTTTGTATAATGGTATTGCTTATGTGCTCAATGAGTTGATGGTTTTGCTATGTAAGATAACACGCTGGCTAACTTGTTCAATGAATGGTGGGGTCTACATGAGCTTCTCCCCTGCTGAGCTCTTGATCATACTTCTATGGTTGTTGACCCCTTTAGCTCTCTTTTTATCTACTTTAATTTGGAAGAGAAGCTCCTACGGGCTCCACCTATCATTCACTTAAACTTGCTGATGAGGATCGTTGACTAGTTAAACATCTAAGGCTCCCACCTTAGATCATCTAGGTTGTGACATTCTAAGGCCACGACCACACTTCAAGTCACGACCTCTCTAGACTATGACCTCCCCTAGTTGTGACCTCCTTTAAGGCTATGATCACTCTTCAAGTTACAACCTCCCTAAGTTATGACCTCCCCGAGTTGTGACCTCCTTAAGGCTAAGGCTATGATCACTCCTGATCGTGATGACCACTCTATGTCGTGACCTAAGGTCATGACTACTTTGATCACTCTTAGTTGCGACCTCATTAGGTCACGACCACTTTAAGGTCTCAGGCCCCTCTTAGATCATTGGTCCTGGACCTCTCACATGCTGAGTAGTCCTATACACGGAGAATCACTGAGCTCTTCCTGAGACATTTGATGCGGATATGCATACGTCAAGTACTTTCTGATGTAACATCTTTAACTAATTGATCAAATATCAGCAGGTTGATTTGTTCCTTAGTCAATTTTATTTATTGTATAAGAATAGTATACGACCTAATAGTGGGTTATTGATTATTGTTAAGTATAAAGAATGACCAAAATCTCAAATGAAGCCAAACTACGTCCTTATATCATGATGGAACCTAGCGGGAGGAGAGGGTGGATGGGAACCACATAGAAGATCTACATGGCAGTATGGGCCAAGCCCACTCGGGCGAAAGGGGAGGCACATAGGCCCAAGTAGAAAGCAAGGCCATTTGATCAAGGTGGAAGGAGACAAGGCCCAAGTCCAATTTGGACAAGATAAGGAAGCAAAGGAAGAGATAATGTCGTATTGAATTTGGAGAGCAAAAGAGCCCAATTTGGAATACCAGACTAGTCGAACTTAAAAGGCCATAATTCTCACATACAGACTCCAGTTGCAGTATTTTTATACTTGTTTAAAAGCTTGAAACGTTATCTCTATTTCACTCCATTGCGAGATGATCAGAACCAGCCTCCTTCTATCTATAAATTGATGAACAATTATCAGCTTCCAGATTGGTCGAATTAGATTAGAAATATGAGCTAGAGATAGAGTCCAAAAAGGCCAAGGCCCTAAGTCAGGTTGCACGTCCCCTTAGTATCTTTTATATATTTGTGTTGTTGTTCTCTATTGTAAATTCAGACTACATTATTTTCAAGATAGCTAATATTGTTTATTCTCAGGTTTATGCTACGCGCTGCCTTTTGGGAATTGGGCGATTACCTTAGAAATTCCTCCTTTTGTTCTTGTGATTTCTTTATGTGATTGCAGGAACCGTGTGTCTACTACTTGTGTGGTCAAGTAGACGTAGATTACGAGCGTGTTCTTGGGCTAATTCATTTGTTGCAAGTTGCTGTATTAAGACAGTGGTTGACGTCATCGTGTTCGTCAGAGTTCACGAATCCAAAGTTACATTTGATCCTATGTTGTGAAAATCGAGCACCCCCTTTCAACATCGCAGAAGAAGTCAAAACAAGAAATTATCCACGTGTAGTAATTCAAAGCCCACGTGGAGACAGATATCAACGATTGGAGGCATCGTACCAAATCAAAAGACACGACAGTTCACGGTGGATCATGACAGTTAGAGGGAAGCAAAGAGGCGGCAATTGAATAGCAACTCTCGCTGCTTGATGGCTATAAATTCCTTGCCCTGTGTGCCATTATGGGAGATAGAGAGAATCGGATTGATCATTCATAGTTAATCAAGGATAAAAGACTAACATACTTTGTCTAGATTTTGATCCCCTGTGTAAACTTAATTCAACTGCAGTAAGCCAAGAAATAAAGAGCATCTACTTCATTTTTCGTAGTGTTCGGTTCACAGACGAAAGTGTCGATTGTCGACACTGGCACATTATGTCATTCTACGTGGTAGAACCGCCCATTCATCACACTATGTGGGCAGTACCGCTATACGAAACCGCATCAGGGTGTTATTTGAATAGGATTGTAAAGTTTGGGGGTTAAATATTTGATTTCATAGTTTGGAGTATTGGACGGACTTTGGAGCAAAGTTTAGAGCGTTCTCTGGACTTTTTCCTTGATCTGATAAATTGACTAAAGAAATAAGGTGAGGTTAGTCCAAACGGGTTGCAAGGAATTATTGTGTATGCCCAAAAATTAAGGGCATGTTTATATGAAGATGAAACTTGGCTAAACAGATAGGGAGCTTATTTTCCACAATAAGCTTCAGCCTTCTATCTACTAGAAGCATCTAAATATACTGCAACTAGTGAATTGGGTACTTGAATCTAACTTTTCCCTACTGCATCTCATAATATATTAGGATCCTAAGGCCCTATTTGGTCATGTAAAATTCCTATGTTCCAAATAGGCCTACACTAGTGCACATCACCAAGAACCTATGAAACAACCGTGAATTCTATTAAGCAAATAATGCCACTAACAGGAGATCAAACCTTGATTAAATCAAAGTGATTAGTCTTTATTAATTCCATTTATCAAATAAAAACATCTAGTGCAATCAATGGAATGGCAGTTTATTAAAAATCTAAATTACACTTGCAATCTGTTACAAGAATAAAAAAAAATAGTATCGCGCGGTAGAAATGTTTAGACACTGTGCTTAAGGGACAGCTCATCATCCGGAGGCTTCCACCGAAAGCCAGCAAAGCCTCAAGCCTAAGCCTCAAAATATCTCGCACAGCACTAGAGCCTCATACCTGTAGGTAGGGGTGCAATCGGATCGGATTCGGACGGATATCGCTCTTTCCGTATCCTAAACCATATTTTTTTATCGGATTCGGATAGTGTCGGATACGAATACGGCACGGATAATATCGGTTGCGGATTCGAATCGAATACGGAGCGGAATCGATACGGTATCGAATAATTTTATCGGATAACGCGTGAAAACAGATATTGCAAAAAGCACACATATAGTACCGATTAACCAACCGTATGAGAACATCATGCAACAAGATTATCGGAATCTAGTAAATCATTTTATCGGGCAATCCAACAAAGTTGAAAAAGCATATTCAATTTAAACGGTATCACAAATTAATGATGACATATAATCCTGGCAATCCAACTAAGTCCTTTTGATAGCTCTAGACGGTGGATCAATCCTGGACTGTTCAGAAGCTTGTAAAGTTAATCTTTTATTACACCTACACGTGGACCCCACCTGGCAGCTAGCTGCTCTTCTTCTTCCTCGCGAAGACAGCAAGCAGCACACTCAGCCTTGAGCTCTCTCTCTCTCTCTCTCTGTTCCTGTCAAAAATCAAAGCCAAATCAAAAACAACTTCATAACCGACCTCAAGCCACGCCAGATATCGGCCAATAAGTCACCATCTTTGTGATCATTTTCGCTGCTATTTTCCTTTGTCGTAGCGCGACCTGTACCTCGATTCACACACTGTTACCACAGCCATTACCACCTATATGAGCGACTCGAGCTTCAATTGAACACCAAAACCCTTCCCTAATCTCTTCTCCCCAACCAGCAAAGCTTAATTTGGAACTCCCATTACTCCTTGCTCAACTTGACCACCGCCACCGCGCCAACAAATCTCGGCCAAACTCCAAGCTCAAAGCATCGTATCCAAATTAAATTGGCATGAAGCATCTTCATCCTTCATGAACAAAAGCCTCAGCTCGAGTTGAATGAATCCGTCACCGTGGAATTCCACCACGCGGCGCCTCTTGCCGCCGCATCTCACCGTCGCGCCGCCTCTATGGATCGCTAGTGGCTCGGGCCATCACTTCCTCTGACATCGATGAGGTCTTCTTCTTCCATTTCAACCCTTGCAAAGCTCCCCACGCTTGCTCGGCTCAAGCCAAAGTTCACGAGAGAGGCTCCCATGGCGGTCTCTTGTAACATTTCTTTGTAGTTCTTGCGTAGCTCTATTTCCTCCGCTCTATTTCCTCCCATGACGGTGGCGGGAGGCTGGCGGCGGCGGCGGCGGCGTGAGGTCGGCGGCGGCAGGTGGCGGCGGGAGGCTGGCGCTCGGGTGGGACTCTGGGAGTCAGGAGATGCGAGCTAGGGTTAGTGGTTACTGGAATACCGATTGATTAATGGCTGAGTTACGGTCGGATATCCGAATAATAGTAACCGGATATATCCGAGAAAATATTCGGAATATACCGATCCGACGGATAGCGATCTCCCGAATCCGAAACCGAATCCGAAATAAAATATCCGAAACCGAATCTGAATCCGAAAAATATCCGAAAAAATTATCCGAATCCGATCCGAACACATCCGGTCGGTCGGTCGGTCGAAAAATATCCGATTCGATTGCACCCCTACCTGTAGGTAAACCAAATACAAGAGCTCAAGCATCCAGACCAAGCCTCCCAAGAACATCATGCAGCCAACACCCAAAAATCACCGAGCCATTAGTGATTAAGCCCTGGGAGCCAGGAGACAAGAAGAAGACTCAACCACCAAGCTAGGAGCCTGAAGGCAGGAAGGTCGGCGTCAGAAGGCCAATCCATCCCAAACCAGGTTGCTCAGTGGAGCAAAAGAAGGGCGCAGCCACTTCCTACCTCTCCAACATCATCACAAGTTCACAACCCACATCATATTTTCTTTGGCTTCAGTCCCAGGTACTCATCCATACCCATTATTCCCAATAGCATCAGGTTTGCTAAGATGTAGCAATACCAAATAACTTAGCAACCAAACATCAGTAAAGACCGAGTAGCAAGAAATGAAGTGGCAGTAGAATGAGTAGTGGTCTCAGTTAGCTTAACTCGTGAGGATCGCGTAGTGTGCCCACAATAATCCATACCTGCATTTTGGTGCAAGAAGGATTAAAGGTACCATCACGACAAAATCAACCCGCGCGCTAGCTATTAATCATCACAGACACAAAGAATCTCATCTTCATCTCGCAGCACAAATTCCATATTAGTGCTGAAATCAAAGATAATCACAAGATGAGAGATACCCAAACTTTTAATTGTGAGGCAACCAGTGAATCATGGGATTTCCAGAAGGGCCATGGGGCGAGCAGCAGCCGAGTCGGCGCCGGAGCCGTGGGTCGACCGGGCCAGACCAGTGTCTGCACGGGAGAAGCAAAGGAAGGGAGCCAAAGCAAAAAGGATGAGAAGATTGGAAGGAACTGGAAGGAGCAAGAGAATGGGGAAAAATGAGGAATGGCAAGAGCTGGAAGGACCTCCGTCGGCCAGGGAAGCGACTAGAAAATTGATGAGAGAGAGAAAAGAAATAAGAAGAGAAGGAAAAGAAAGAAGAGTAAAAATAAATAAATAAATAAATAATAAGAAAATTCTGAAATTCTGAAATGCGTAAAATTTGCTTCTAGATCGCAGACAAATAATCATAAGACCAATTGTGTATTAAAAGTCGTATAAATCAACTGCAGACAGTAAGCGATCATAGAAATAAAATAAAGAGAAAAGAAGAGAAAAACAAGAAAATATAAATTTGAGTAAATCAGCTAAAATAATAATTAACTGTCTCTGTCAAAAATGTAAAATCGATCGAATCAGTTGAAAATTGTTAAAAAAAGATTAAATCAGTCGGTCGAACTATTAAATAAAGCGCGACCACATGAAATCCGATTAAGCTCTAAAAATCGCAAAGTTAATTTCATAAATCTCAGAATAATAATAAAAGCACGTTGGACAATTTAAAACATGCAAAAATCTATTCGCCGCTAAATATGGCATTTATGTAATTTCAGGAAGCAAACTAAATTGGATTGCAGATCAGTCGACGGGTGAAGACGCATATTTTGATCAAAATCCAGGCAAGCAATCCATGACCATCTTATGTTGATATTAAGGTTTTATTTGGAATATATGTGGTATCATTGTTGCATGGTAAAATGTTGTTTTAAATAAAATCTAAATCGGTTTGTTGGATTAGCTGCGGATGCAGTTGTGATTGTGATTTTTGACTCAACCGACGGGTGTGGTCGGGGTGAGTTGTTATATGGTGGGTAGAAGGTGCCATGTTTGAGGTTGCCGGCGGGACCCTCTACATAAGGATATAACATAAGGTTTAAACCACTACACTCGGTCAATAAACCGTAAATTTTAGTATCAACTATAGTGTGTGGAAACAACCAGAAAAGGTTGTCCTATGATGGTGTTTAATCTCCACATTGGGTATGTATGATGTGTTAAGCTGGGATTGCCGGATGCCCAGTGAAGGACATGGTAATAACCGGTAATGGTTATTTGGCGCTATATTTTAAAGCCATTGGATGAGTATCTCTGATTGTCGTAGCAGAGATTAACTGGTTCCCCCGATGTCTTAGTACCTCTGAATTGAGATGTAGCACAACTGGCAAGTGGTCAGGGAAGATGAGTGACTCCTATTTTGTGATGGAGTTACAACTGGTTAATCCTGGAATTAGTGCCTCTCAGATTTGAAGCGTACAACTGGAAGGGGCCAGGGTTGGAGATTTTAAATACCAGAGTAGCGATAAACGTTCTGGGTTCTCAACGGATGTTGAGTTCACTATGGGGAAAGTGATACAAACCTGCGCAGGGTTAAAAATCATGAATTCATGCCTGTCTCCTGGATTGGAGGCTACGGAAGCTCTCTCATCTACGAGTGCTAGTAGAAATTTCTCAAGTTAAAAACTGAAACGCAAGATTTTATTAATAAAACCTATTTTCGGTATTCTGGTTGAGGTATGGTTTTGAGGAATGGAACCGGGGATGGTTCCGGATGATAAAACTCATGAATGCATAATTCCTACTAATACTTGCTGAGTACATTTTTGTACTCACTCTTGCCTACTCCCTCTTTTCTTAGACTCTGATTGCTATGGATGCTCGGACGAAGAATGGCAGAATGATCCCTCGCAGGAGCAGGGTGGCGAGGAGTCAGAGTTCGACCCAGAGGACTAGGTGGAGAAGAGGCTCTAATAGTAGAGGCTTTTGTTCTGTGGAATATTATGTATTATTAAGTGTGGCAATGACCTTTGTTGTAAATTATGTAATAAGACAGGTGAAAGACTTTAAGAATGTACTGCGTTTGGAATGTAATAAAGTTCCTGTAAAGTTTCTAATTAGTGTTCTGCTGCAACACTCTGAAATGGCGTGTTAACTAATAAATTGTCGGGCTTACTCGACGAGCTATTAGTTAAGATGCCCTGATAAGTGTAATTAACTCGGGATTAATAAATCACTTCGATTATTATCTAGAGTTAATTATACGGGTCGCCACAACCTATGTAAGAAACGGAATTGTTTCGTCTGTTCCGTTGCGTCAACCGAAACAGTAATCCCATTGCCTCAGCAAGAAATTATAATTTCGCATGAAACATTTCAATTATTGTACTCCGCACGGAACCTAAATGAGTGACACATCGTCAAGAACCTACGGAAGAAACCAAATTGTAGGGGTGTTTGGCATAGATCTAGCTTCACCAAAATCGTGGAATTAGTGGAGGAAAGTATTTCTGACTCCAGAAATTTATGAAACTGGAGTTGTGGATATATTAAGAGTTTTTAGGTAAGTCATCTTGTTTACATTTTAGACTAAAAATGTAAACTTAATTCACTTTTTAGCCTACATATACCTGATCTGAGATGGAGCTGAGATCTAAACCTCTGCCAAACAGGCCTGTAACCTTTATGCCATTACGTCAACCCAAACAATCAATGGATGAGATTTAGATTTTGAATGGTTAGGATTGAGCGGAAGAAAAATCCTATTTTCTGGCGAGAAATTAGAATTCCACATAATCAGTAAGAGCAAGAGCAAGTACAATAACAAAACCTACTACATACTATATCTCTTATTCATATTATCTAAAGTAAGCAATAAAGCTAGTTTGTATAATAACAATCTCTAAAGGTTGTTTATAGATGTTGTGTAATAACTATCTCTCTCTAGATGTCATGCAATAACTATCTCTTCTCTCTTGTACATAACTAATATATCTTATTCCCTATGTCATGCTGGCTCTTGCATAAGGGTCAGCTCTCTTCTCTTTTCTTTTTTCTTACTCTTCTATATAGGATAAAATTATGTACAGACTAAAAGTAAACTGAGATGGCTTTATTATATATACCCTAATCCTGACAGGAATCTAGAAAAAATTTCCTACTCCCAAATGAGACCTAATCATTAGGGATGAAAACGGAATGGAAACGGTCCATAAATGACTATTCTGTTTCTGTTTCCATATGTTTTACCGTAACAGAAATGAAATCGAAAACCCCGGAAATAGATAGAAACGAAATGGAGCGGATACAGAAACGAAAGCGAAAAATTTCATCCAGGTATGTTCTTAGTTGTAACACCCTAAAAATTTGCAAATTCTTTAATTAAGCATTTAATTTGGATTTTATGATTTTTAATTTTCATCATTTAATTAATGTTTTTTGCTATTTTTATATTTAAACAAATAATTTATTTGAGAAAAACCAAAATCTTGCTGAAAATAATTTTCCAAAGTTTAAAATATTATAAAATTTTTTTTGAGAATTTTTGTAGAATTTTTAATGTTATTTGATATTTTCATAAAGCAATATATATTTATGGTATTATTTAAATTAGAAAACGGAATTTTCGGTTTGATTTATACGTAATTTCCATTTCTGTTTCTGTTGGAACTAGATCTCTTGTTTCTATTTCTGACAAAAATTTTCTATTTTCATTTACGTACCGATATTTTTTGTTTCTATTTCGAAAAAAGGTTTCCATTTTTCTTTCTTCCTAGAACAGTCAGAAATTCTGTTTCCGTTTTCAACCCTGCGAATCATAAGCGTTGAATTGTAGATGTTATGACTGCTGTGGCATACTCCAATGAAAGACACTTCTTATGCGTACTCAACGTCCTACAAACTCATAAGAGCCCAACAATTTTGCTACTTCCAAACAAATTTTCTACTTTCTCTCAGCAACGTGGCAAAGAAGATCGCTTGTTTATGCCACATAAAGAGGTGAATTATTTCACCTTGAACCACTAGAGAGTGCTATTAGGCCGAGGATGGCCTGAGAACAGCCCACCAATGCAAGGCGATTTACCGGACAGTTTTTTTTTTGGTTCCTACAGAATTTTGCATCTAGAATGTCTACTGTAGAATTTTGCATTTAGAATGTCTACCGTATTTGCAAAGCTGTTCTTTTTGCTCTCCGTGCCTTTCCGTATTACTATACGAAACCGCATCAGGGTTCAGGCATCCAGACCCAAGCTTGGAGCAACCGGAGGCTACAGGGTTCGGGCGTGGCGCAGGTGGAGCCGAACGGATCCGACCATAGCGTGGCGGGAGGCGATCGGATCGAGTGTGACGCGGTTGGAGGCGGCCGAACCTAAGGGTGGAACGGTGGGAGGCGACCGGATCTGGTGTGGCAAGAGGTGAACGAATCCACCACATTGAGACCCTCAATATATGTTTTTATTTAGTTTGATTAGAGTTCAGAATTGTTATACTATTTTTAGTATGATGAGAGTTTAGAACTGCCATGTAGTAAGATTTTAAGTTGATAAATAATTATGCTTAGAATGAAGTTTGATCTTAAAATTAATCTATATTGATTTTTTCAATACGACATCGGTGAGAAAAGTGTGAAATATTTGAGTTAGATAAATCAGTATATAAGAAAAGTCCTTACAACTTTAAAATGTATTTCAAACTTTTCAGCAATAAGCTACACCATCCAGCTCACAAAAAAAGTTAGGATACCAAATAAATATGTCTTGGCTTAAAAGCAGATGATTTAAAAACTCATTAAGCCAAAAGTAAAAAAAAAAACCTAAGCCAAAACAAACAGGGCAACATTACTCGAGCGTCCATGGCGAGGTGCTGGTCAACAGATGAAATGCTTCGTTGGCGCGATGGTGAGGCGAAGTACTCAACGATGAGTCTTTGCGTGTGCGAGCTCAAATCAACGCACTTGAGGCTGGCAAGGACGCAGTATAGTATTCGACAATGACTATCGCAACACCAGTGAGGTGTACGAGGATGAAGACCAGTGGTAGTACTCGGCGGCGAAGAAGAGGAGCACGCATCGACGGTGGCAAGTACTATTCCTAATGGCGAAGAAGACGAGCACGCCAACACTAGGGTGAGGGGTGGGTGGTGGCAAGTACTGTAGATGTACCCGGCCGCGCTGCCCCAGATTCGGAGCCCACCACATCGCCAATAGATCCGGCCTCCCAGGTCGCCGGCCACCATGGCGCCTTGTGGCAAAATAGGCATGTGCTGTCACTATTCGCACAAGAGAGAAAAGCTTTGTCCCTGCAGAGGTCATACTGTCTACAGAACTCGTTTGGCTTGATCTCGGTGAAGAGAGGAGTCGCATAGGAGTCCACCAACTCAACACTCCGCAGAGTAGGGTTAACAGTACAGATTCAGCCCCAAAAAATCCCCAGCGCTTTGGCACTGAAAATGCTAGAAACTAAATGAATACCAAAGTCAAACACTTTGAAATCGACAGTAAAAAAATACAAAATCAATCGATTTTGTCAATTTTCGATGATTTTTCTTTAAAATTTCGGTCATTTTCGATCACCTATGAAATGATATTTTAAGGCTCATCACAATAAAGAACTGTCTGTGACGACTTTTTAGAAGAGCATATACAAAGATAGTAGCACTGTTAGAATTTTTAAAAAAAATATATAGGCATAATCATCATCTAAAAATTTTACATAGTCATTATCATTGCCTTAAGATCTCACACAAATTTTTTTAGAAATATTAGACTTCGTACATGTACTGTATTCTTTTCGTATAAAAGTTTGTATTTCAAACTGACAAATCCATGCACAGATCTCAATGTGTTCATGTACGGCATGGATTAGGGTCATAGCCTCATAGGCACAACGGGTCGCAGGAAATCCTTGTTCGACTAACATTGAAAACCCCCCACATTTCCATGTTAGAATTCCGGCATTCTTTCCTTTTCACAACACCAATCGAATTTCAAATGCTTGAAGGAAACTTGATGCCCAAACCAAAGATTACCTCATGAACTTGTGTACGAACGTTCTATGCTGTTTTTGTGCCAGAAACAAAAAGGTTCATGCGATTGCGTCTAACTACCTACTGATTCGCACTAAACAGTGAACACATGGTTCTGCAAAACCAGAAGCCGATACACAGATTAGAAGAGAATGAACGGTACGTGCTAATGTCATACGTCGCACTGTCCAAGTCACTGACAATACACGCACCGCATCAAGTAAACGGGAACCTATTTAGCTGCAGAATAATGCCTTGCTTATCAAGCGTTGCTTACTTGGCCTAAGCTGAAGGAATTTCTGCGGCGAGTTATCGTGGCGGACGCCTCCACCCGCCACCAGTCGATCGACCAGCGCGAGCGCGTCGCTCGTGTACCGCTCCGCGCGCCGTACTACCACCTCGACCAACTCATCGCCGCCGCCGACCTTCGCCGGATCGTCCCCCAAGTCGGCCGCGCACCGCCGCTCGAACGCCAGCGCGGCGGCCAGCCACGTCTGCTCGTTAGCCGCCCACCAGTCCAGGCCGGCCTTGGGCTCCAGGAGCTCGTCGCGGGCCTGCCCACTGCCCAGCCTGCGCGGCCGCCTCCCGGACCAACTCGGCGCAACTCAGCAGCGCAGCGGCACCAGGCTCGCCGTAATTCGCTGGCTCGTTCCGCGAAGCCTCGGCAAAAGCCAACCTCTGGGAGTTGAGGCCCATATATGAACGAAGTTAGTTATGGAATTTTTTTATTTAATATTTATTTTAAATCTTTTTTTCAAAACTAATCGACGGAATTTAAAAATTGCAAAAATACACACCTGTCGCCCCAATACGGGGCGATCGCCCCATACTGAGGCGATAGGTGCCTGATCTAACGGCGAAATTCGAAAGTTTAACGAAGAACTTACAAAAATTTAAAAAACGCAATCGCCCACTACCGAGGCGATAGGTACATGCTATAGTAATTCACGCCAATAGTGCTACAGTGATGCTACAGTACCCATCGCCTGGTGTTTGGGCGATTGGTGCTTTTTTAAAAAAATTTTATCACTGCCGTTAAACTTTCGAGTTTGTAGTTAGATCGAGCTGCCGCCTGATGGGCGATCGCCCATCTTGAAGCGTGTGTATTTTTGCAATTTTTAAATTCCGTCGATTAGTTTTGAAAAAAAAGATTTAAAATAAATATTAAATAAAAAAAATTCGTTAGTTATGGAAGTGTGCTGCGGCGTCGTACGGAATTTGTGTCGTTCGTGTAGGCCCAGATATCTTATCTTATCTTAATTAATTATAATTATAATTATTATAATTAATTTCTACTATATAGAGTGAGAGTTTCTTCCCACGTCACTTAATCAAAATTACCCATTTTTGCCACTGCTATTTAATTACTCACCTTTGCCCACGTCACTTCATCAAAATTACCCACCTTTGCCACTGTTCTTTAATTACTCACCTTTGCCCGTGTTATTTCATCAAAATTACCCACCTTTGTCACTGCTATGTAATTACCCACCTTTGTCACTGTTAGAGCATCTCCAAGAGGAGCTCTAAATAGGTTGCTAATTGTAATTATAGGGTTTTGATGGAAAAAAGCACTCCAACAGAGGTTGTATTTTGAAAAAAATTATCAAAATAGGTTTAGGACTCGGAGCTCTGTTGCTATATTTAGCAACTCTCCTCTCCGGCCCTAATGAAGGGATGAATGAAGGATTGGAGATTTAGGGTCTAATTACTGGAGTCAATAACTATCTTGGGTCCTAATTTTTTTAGTTTAGGTCCTATTTTGAGGTATAAGACTCTATTTTAAGGTTTGACTATTGGAGATGCTCTTAGTGCTCTTTGTAAATAAATTTTTTATCGCAAATTGAATTTCTGTTGCATCGCACGAACAGAGGGCTAGTAATAACTAATAAAAGGAGGAGTTTAATCCGTGCACATTTGGACACGCTCGACGCCGATACGCATCACGTTCTCCACCTGACTGCCTCGCCCCCCTGGGTCCCCCAAGCCAGGTGCCGCCGCCGGCCGCTCCCCTTGCCGCGCACACCCACACCGACGTCCGTCTCTAAAGCTTAGATTCGCCCTGGCCTCCAACAACATGATCGTCTCCTCCCTGTATTCGGTGAGATTTCTCTCCTCCTCGCTATCTATGGCTGCTTTGCCATTTTGATCTCGTTGCCTACTTCTGATTTGGTGAAGTTCGTGGGGGTTCGTGTTGGGAATTGTAATTTTTGAGTGGAGATTTGTGGTACTCGTGCCCATTCTAGCTCATTGCGGCTTCTGATTTCGACGCGTTTACTCTTGAGGTGAAATTGGGGTCTGTGTCTACTGGGGAGATGCTTGATAGGGGGTTTTTGCGTTGGATTTGTTCTGCTCGGGCTGCGGCTGTACGGCACAGACTCGTCTACTCTACACTTGGAGGCGGCGCTTCTTGACTGCTGCTTCAAGGATGAGTCCGTGGGTCTTGTAGGCGGTTCTGATGGTCTGTAATAAGGTAATATAAACATGCAGAGCAGTGCTACAATGCTAATACAAGTTACACAAATCTTGAAGCACCTCTCAAACATGTTTGCCATCGGTCATTGGATTGTGTCTTGAATTCAAGTGCACACTGTTTCCTGACATTGGATTATCTCTGTATGCTGAATTCAGGATCAGGTGAAGAGTTATCTGATTATAATCCTCTTTAGTGTCGTGGGGTGCATGATGGCATGAGTCCCAATATTCTGCTTATGCTAATAGCCATATTCCATGCATGAATTCTATATGTATTGTTTGATATAAGTAATTCATGTCTTCCAAAGAGCCTAAACTTCCCAAAACATATCTGCTGCATGCAGTTATTTCGACCACAGGTTGCTTATTTCTGTAATGCTTGGCAGGGCAAATAAGATATGTTGCAGTTTTATGTGTGGTTACATTTAGCCTTGTTGGATTGGATTTTTTGCACTGATTGCATTCATTCATAATGACATCTTTAAGATAAGCCATCACCTTGGTTTTAACTCCATTAGCATTATTAAATATGCAACAAAATTGAAGTAGGAAACTTTGTTGTGCTGCTTCTTTACACTGGCATGTAATGTCGATTATCCTTGTTCTCTAATTTAATTTGGGAACTTCAAAGTCTTAGTCTTTATGCTGTCGGCAATATTTCACAGGTCTGACTTGCATTCAGGGGCTCAAGAGACAATGGGGCTGCACGACGATGTGGTTGCCTGCATGGAGTTAACCTAGAGGACTGGTAAGGAACAGTACATATCCCTATATTTTGATGATGTGTTGTCTAATTTCTTGGCTGTTTTCCCTAGAGCATCTTAATAAAACTGGGACTAGGGTTACTATCCCGTCATCCTAAAAGAAATTGGTCGCTACTCTCTTGATTCATTTGTGTATGCTATGGCATTGTCAGAATGATGAAATAAGATTTTTATGTTCGGCAGTTTATGCTGGGCTGGAAACAACTGTTTATTTGGGTTTTCACTCCTGGCTGGAAACAACATCAATCATAACAACTGTTTTCACTCATGATGTTGAATTTTTTTTTTCTTTCTTGCATTTTTAATTAGTATGGATCGTATCATTAGCCAAGATTTTGGCTTTGGGTAAGTAGCCACTTTAGTGCAAGGCTTTCTTTCCACTTAGGGCTTATTTGGATGTTAGGGGGAAAAATCCCAGGGAATAAAATCCCAAGGGGGATTTTAAAGGGCATATGGATTCCCTCTCATCCCCTTAGGAAAATAACCCCCTTGGAAAAATATTCCCTACCACCATTTGGAAGACACGGGATAAAAATCCCGAACATTAAAAAAATCTCTAAAAAATCAGGAAAATTAAAAAAAAAATCAGGGGACAGTGTTTGATCATATCCTTACATCCACACATTCAAATTAGATTTATACAAGCAGGAAAAAAAAAATTCAGGGGACAGTGTTTGATCATATCCTTACATCCACACATTCAAATTAGATTTATACAAGCATTCACACATATCAATATGAACACATAAATCTGTACAACCAAAAGAGCAGTAGAATAACGTCCCCCACACAGCCCATTCGGACATCAAATACAATAAATTTCTTTTCCGGCAAGATTGGATTTTTCCTGTAGGTTCCATTCACACAAACTGTAAAATTTAGAAACAATAACACAATTAAGCAAATCACATAGATTATGTAATAAAACAAAATTTCCAGTATCAATAAACACGAAATCTTGGTGCCAGTAGAATTGAAAATGGTATGTGCATATATATTAGCAAGTTGAGATGAGAATCGACCACACAAGAAGGCAAGAAAAAAACATTGGTCCAATGGTTCCTTATTTCATTTCAACTCTTTTGAATCGAAAAAGGTAAATATTGTGCTCTCCCAATTATCGAAGAGGCAACTCAAGATGCCAATGCTATTCTTGATTCGGACGAAGCTACGGAGATCAAAAAAAAAAAAGGACGTTGTATTTGCTTCCAGTACGAAAAGTTGGTGTCAGCGTACTATACGCTAGGGTACCCTCTCCACCGCATAAAGTACAATCCACGTGGCGGCCTGGCAATCGGGCGGCGATCACGGCCACGGCCGGCGTCGGTCCACGTGGCGCCGGCGGCGGTGGCGAAGCACGCCTGCTTCGCCGGCGCCAATCACGTGGCGGCACGGCAATCGGGCGGCGATCACGGCCGCCGGCGGCGTCGGTCACGTGGCGCCCGGCGGCGGCGTCGCGCCACTTCGCCGGCGCGCCAATCACGTGGCGGCTTTGCAATCGGCGGCGATCACGGCCGCCGGCCGGCGTCGGTCCACGTGGCGCCCGGCGGCAGTGGCGAAGCACGCCTGCTTTCGCCGGCGCCGGCCAGCGTGGCGGCTTTGGCAATCGGCGGCGATCACGGCCAGCGGCGTCGGTCCACGTGGCGCCGGCGGCGAGTGGCGAACACGCACCTTCGCCGGCGCCCGATCGCGTGGGCGGCAAGCGATTGGCGAGGCGCCTGCCGCCCGCCACAAGGCAAAAGTGGGCGTGGTGGCCGCCTCGAAAGCTCTTCCACTCTGCGTCTGCGTGTCGAGCAGCGAGCACGCCATAGCGAGCTTATCGATTCAAGGTTTACGCAACAAGCCCATTCCTCGGCGCCTCTACCTACTGTCACAAAGGATCCCATCCGTGGACGGGCAAAACGCAGCGTAAGCATTTAATGAATTTGGAGAGCAGGGACAAAGACGGGAAGGAGCATTAAATGTATTGAGATCGGCATGATGACCCTCCTTGTACCTACCGGTTGCTTTGGCCTATATAAGGGCCCTCAAGTGCATGGGGAAGGGGGATCCAGAATCGGTCGATGAGAACTGGAACCAGAGAGAGCTAGCATAAGAACTCTGTACTGACTCAAAACATCCCATAAGAAATTTAGCAGGACGTAAGGTTATTACCCTTCTCACAAGGGGGCCTGAACCTAGGTAAAAATCTCTTGTTCTTCCTAGTTCATAGACGCCGGAACCCTCCGTGTGGGAGTCCTCTAGGCTTTTCGCCCTCTAGGTTTAGCCACATTGAAGACGCCTCCTACAAGAACAAAACCCGATCAGTAGATCACGGGCTGTCGGTGGAATCTGGCAAGCAGGTTAGCTCTGAAAAATCTGTATATTCGACACTACATGCTTGAGGAATTCGATATTGTCTGTGTCGGTAGTGAATAACTAGTAAATATCTAAGTTTCCATATTGGCATGTTGCCCAAACACCAAATGACAGGACAAACATAATATAAGCAATTGCATAGCAAGGAAAAATGGAAAAGAAAAAAAAAAGAAAGAGAGAGACTGAGAGAAGCTCAATGCAAAACCATGCACATCACAAATTAAAAGCTACAGTTAACAGTCAATTGATCACTAGTCACTACATTTGCTGATAAATAAAATTTTTTTGTTGAAATAATACTGATAAATATCCAATGCACCTTTATAAGAAATACAGACTTTGCAAACCATGCCAATTAGCAGCATACAAAATTTTCACAATATTTTCTAAAATATTCTTTGCAAGAACATCTAATTCTGGTAAGAATGGGCTATTGAAGTTGTTAAAGTTTGTATTCTTCGCAATAACATATGATTCTTGTAAGAATGGGTTGTGGAAATATCACAATTAGCTCTAGCTATGCTTAAGTGGAGTACTATGTTTACAACAACAGAAATGTACTGGGAGTAGCATCATATAAGAGTCCTCAGCTACCAGGTTTCATCTTGATGTTTGTTAGAATACTCATGTAGTACTCCACAAATATGACTACATGGCGGAGTGATGTATATATATTCTCTGCCAGACTATCCAAATCTTATAAACTCCATATTTTTGCCCCAAACGTTGATCAATTCACAAATGTATGACCACTGGAGGCTGCTTTAGAAGATTTATATGTTCTCCTAACAAATGGAAAATGTAAACTAATTCCATGTACAGGATAAAAATTTACCACTTCCATGTACTTTGCTAGTATTTATCTTAGGATGTAGCATGACAGTGACAGCAAACCAAGAAGACAGGAAGATCACCTTTTCCCTGTTCATGATAAGAACTTATACATAAATCAATAACTAAATATATGGATTCCACCTCAGCATTGAATTTGTTTTTGAAGAAAACATTTTTTATTCTTGAGAGAACGGATTGAAATTGTCAACTAATAAAAGTAACATATATACGCAATTATGCAACCACAAATCTTATATCAGCTGCTTCTTTTCTTATCTCTCTGTGGTCTCACGGAAAACTACATCCCCATTTTAAACTAAATGACTACATATTAGAAACAGAGCTCTCGCACTACTTCATTTCTTAGTTCTTATGTTAGCTTCCAATTAGACTGAATATTTACAGTGGTATATGAACTTTTTGGGACAAAAATAAGTACTGACCAAACAGGTATATAGAAATAGCTACTTTTTCATTTTCTTTGTCGAGGAATGGTTTTGGATTTCTGGTTTTTGTGACAAAGGCAGAGTATATAGAAATAGCTACTGACAAAAATGGTTTTGGGTTTCTGGTTTTTGTGACAAAGGCAGAGTATATGGTTGGTGGCAGATCAAGTTCAAGAGACAGCTGCAGCACCAGCACTGGGATGAGATCAAGTTCATTTTTAATGTTTCAAGAAGAATGTATTTTACAGTATGTGGGTAACAGGACAATGTAAATGCATTAGTATTCATTGATTTTCAATGTCCCATCTTACTAGAAAACTCAAATGGTTTTACAATCATTGAAAATCTGCCACATTCTAATACACTAACAATCTGACATAGCCTGAGAACGTACATGCTATACACCTAATTTCCTTGAATCACTTGGTCTGGGGCTCTATTGAATCACTTGGAGATTGACATATAAAAAGGAGTGCTTGAAGAATGACAAAGAAAAAACAACTAACTCACAACCAGTCTCCAGATCCCTATGCTTCTATGGGCTATTAAGCAACTAACTCATAGATCATAGCAACTTAAACAAATCTACGACTGTCCTCTTCTTTTCTGAACATGATCAAAGACAACCTCCAGTGTGTACGCATGTTTCTTCTTGTTGCAATTTTGACTGATAAATACAGTGTGTACGCATGTTTCTTCTTGTTGCAATTTTGACTGATAAATTTTTATTTCCTTCTAGATCAACTTCTCAGAGCAAACCCTAGAACTTGGACAAGCTTGATTAATGGGCACAACACCCTAGCTCGCAGAGCAAACCCTAGAACAACCCTATAGAGCGTCGAGGCTTGCAGATCCAGCTGTATAGTCCACACAACACAATGGAAATCTAACAATATCTACAAGCATATGCGGATAGGGGCGGAGAGAGAGGCAGGCGGGCGTTACCTCTCGGCGCTTCATTGGCCTGGGCGCCTCCGTTGGCAGTGTCCGGCCTGGATCTCTTAGCTGCCCCCTCCGTTGGCTGTGTCTGGCCTGGATCTCTTGCAAGCGGCGGCGGTAGCCGAGAGAGAGGGGCCGAGAGAGGAGACGACACGGGCGGAGGTGAGGTCGCGAGAGCAGGCAATGAGGGCAGAGGCGATGCTCGCGAGAGGGGCCGAGAGAGGAGGCGACACGGGCGGAGGTGAGGTCGCGAGAGCAGGCAATGAGGGCGGAGGTGATGCTCGCGAGAGGGGAGGCGACGCTCGTGAGAGCAGGCGACGCGCGAGACGGGTCGAGAGCCCGAGACGGGGAACCCTAGCCCGACCTGAGGAGGAGTGGAATGTTTCCCCGGGAAACGGCGCGGAAAAGGCCGAGATTACCTCGTCTCGTGGGGCTCCAAACGCAATTTTCACCGGCCCGGGGAGATTTAGCCCAGTGATTTCCAAAACCCGGGAATGGGCCGGGATCCCGGCCAGGAACAGTGTTTCCAAATGAGCCCTTAGTGTAGTAACACCAGTTGTGAAGTTAATTGACAAGGTTGTTTTGTAGTTCTATGCAGAGATCATTATACTTCACTACAATATTTTATAGACTGCATTTTGTTTGTACGTAGTTTAATCTGTGTTCTAAATGAATACCTATCCAGGGCATGTGCATGTAGCAGAGGCTCTGAAGGTACCTATTCACATAATGTGGGGTCAACTTGTTTAGCTGTCGTATTTGTTAATTTAGGTGCCGTATGTTGAGTATTAATTGTTGTTGAACTATAGTTTCAAGTGGCGTATGTGTTATGTTCTATTACTCTCTGTCCTTTCACTTTTTGTTTTGTAAGTTTCTTGTTATTCTTTCTCTTGTTAATGCATAAGTACTCTTCCCTATTTATTTTAACATGATCCACTGATTTTATTTTCTTGTTGCAGTTTTTGATCTTTAGCTTCCTTTTAGTTAAAAAAGATCTTATGATTGCTACTTTTCTTAAAATTCAGTGGGACTTGTTTTCACAACCCAACATTACCTGGTTTCTCATGGTGCCAGATCGAAGAATTTAGATGTGGGTTGGGGTTGGTTTAGGGGCATCCAAGGGTGGTAATTTGAGTCGACATGGTCAAGAAAAAAGGATTCTTGCCTGCAACTTTGTCAGAGATTCCTATCCAGCGAAAGGAGATTAGAGAGACCATATTTTCTTTGCATCCTGCTTGCAAGGATCCGGGCATTGATGCTGGTGTTCCTTTCAATGCATATTCTATAATATCTTATCTATAGGTGAATGGGCAGCAGTGTTGAGCCAGAGGACATATATGTAAAGACACAGCACAAATGGCTGCATCTCAGGTACTTTCATACTTCCAAATGCTAGATATAGTGAGATGAACCCAAATAAAATAATTAAGGGCTCTGGTTAAAGGAATCTGTATTGCATTCTTCATATAGGTGAATGGGTTTGTACTTGTTGAGGACGCCTGCCTATGTTTCAGTTCACTCAGAGGTTTACCATGTGACAGATTTGCATTCTTATTTCTAATCACTTCTTAAAATGAATTTAATATGCACAATTTGACATAATTTGGCTTTCTGCTGCAGGGTTCTACATGCAAGTCCTTTGCTTCTATAGACATTATTGCCTATTATCTTTTCACCAAGTTACGAATAATAAACATCCACATATCTAGTCTAACTAACCTTTATGTCTTGCACACATGAATGAACCGAAAGTTGTTTCGTGAGAAGATTGGGCACGAAGGTAATATGACTAACTATTTCCTACTTTGTTCCTCTTCAATTCCACTTTGTAATGTTTGACTCGGCAAACTCATAGGCGCTATTTTTGGCATTATAGGTTTGAACAATTTGTTAAAAGCTTCTGAAGACAAATCAATTTTTGCTATATGCATTTTCACTTGCCCATGTGCCAGAAGAGGAACCAATCACATTTGTTGGAAAAACATCAGTAAGATTTCACTTTTTGTTCTTGCAATTTTAATTTGGAGTGTGACGTAAATGCCAATTTCATCATCAACATATGTACTGTCACTGATTGAAAATTTCAACATCGAATAATGTTAGTGTGCAAGCTGCAGCCTGGCTATTTGCAAGATCCGTCTCCCTCTATAACCTAGATACCCTAAAACTGATACTCTCTGGTGTGTCTTGTTTATACAATTTAGTTCAAAGTGGTGCTTCATTCTATAGGTATCAGTATATTAGCATTGTAGACAACAAGGAAATTTCTACTAGAGCCTGAAGGGTATAATACATAACTATAATATGGAAAGTATTTTTACGTTCAACCACCAAGGAGAAGCATACGGCGGTTTGTTAATCTTGTTAGATCATCGCTCATTGTTGATTAAAGCAGCCAAGTTGCTTGTGTATCATGCTGTCCTGATCATAGCACTTTGATAAATTCTGCTGCATTTATTTTATAAGGACAGGAAATACTATTGTAATAACTTCAAGAAAATGTAATGCCATGTTTTTAATACAAAAAATAAGATCTATTGTCTTTTGGAATGTGCTTTGAGACCAATTCTCCGTATGCAGGGAAAAATTGTACATGCAAGAGGCCCTGCTAAGGTACTCCATCCATATGGTTTTAAACAAACGTGCTTTATAGTAGTTTCTACTTTTTATGCATCCCTTGTGATCTATGTCTAACTGCCCTGTGTGTAATACAGATATGTTGAGATGCCCAACGCAGTGAAGAATCAGATCTCATAGGGGGAGAGCTCTTGCATTGGTGAAAGAACACTTTTCATCTGCCAACCGTACAGTTCAGAACGATGGATTGGCTTGAATTTGCAATTGATCCCCAAATGAACAAACATCGTCTTCTGAAATGGAATCTGAACAATACATTTACGCAGCGTTAAATTTTATCTGTGATTGTTATCTAATCTTACAAATTGTCAGAAACACTGTAAGATATCAATAGATTTTAGTGTCACTTGATGTGCATCGATTTTTTTCTGCAATACTTGATGCCTATGAATTGTTATTTGTGTAAAGTTTAAGGTTCTGTTGTAACGCATGTGCATTCTACTAGTATATTGTCATGACCCTAAATTCGAATTTGACTCATGCGGCTAACATTAGCGCCAATCAAGTTTTGGCCGCATTTGAGATTAACTTCTGACTTCAGTGAATATCCTAAACTGCCACTTAGAAGAATTTCCAAACTTAGCAAAATTTAAGAGCTAGAAATTTCAGTGTGTAAATACGATTTTCATCAAAGTTTGGAGCATTGTAACTTGAGATCTATAATGATCTAGAGTGTGCATGTTAGTGGGTTACAAACTAGGAACTTTTCTCTATACAATGGTTGAGTTTTGAGCTCAATCTAACATCAAATGCTAATTTAAATCATAGCATCAAAATTGAATCCTATGCTAAAAATTTTGGGGACTTAGCCATTCTAGCTTGCTTACTAGTGGGATCAAGTGAGCACAAAACAACACACAAAAGAAAAAAGGGGTGCAGCCAAACCGTGACTCTCTTCTTCCTGGGTTCTTCCCCCTCCAAGCAAGCTCCCCCACTCCAAACAGCGCCTCCAAGCCCTCCCTGCAGCACCTGGTGGCGCCCTTCCTCCAGCTCCTCTCCAGGTCGGCGTCCCTCCCTGCAGCCCTCCCTGGCTGGCGCCTCCCTCACCCCAAGCAGCAGCAACTTCCTCCTCTTCTTCTCTTTGTTCCCCCATGTGGGATTTTGAGGTAAAGCTCCCTTGGTTTAGGGTTGATTGTTTCCTGGTTTTGGGGGCAACCATGGTGGATTTGGGGGCTTTGAAGAGTGGAGATTCGAGTTTTGGGAGGGAAATAACAACTCTAGGGTTTGGAGCAAAATCCTGATTTTCGAGCAGATTTTGTAGCTGCTGTTTTTGGCTGATTCGAGCAAGTTATGAGCATCTCCTACTGGGCCGACTGTAGAGAAAGTTGTAGATAATGGAATTATATTTCATTTCTAACTGGAATCACTCGATTTCGTTAATCCAGCTGAAAGTTATGATGATTTTAGTGCATGCTGTTCTGGAATGCTGAAGATGTTGAGCTGAAACTTGAGCTGCGGTTTAAAATTTGTTAGAGGCCGAATTAGAATTTAATTTTGCCTAAGAAGTTGTAGGAAATTTCGTGTAGATTGTAAAAATGTTATCCTTTACTCAATTCCATTAAGTATAGCAATTTTTATGATGAAAATGGTGCATGCTGTTCTGAAACTCTGAAGATTCTGGACATTGAGACTGCTCTCTGTTCCTGGCCGAACTGGGAGTTCTCTGGGTAGATGCTGGATGATTGGCCAAAGCTAAGTGGTAGGTCTACGTCTTGTAGTCGTTTCGAATCTGAGTTTACTCAATTTGATTAAGTGGTTAGAAAGTTATGGTCATTTGTATCACATCGTCACGAAATCTGTTTTTCTTTGAAAGTTCGGGCTTTTGAAATGAGGTTGAGTATAGTTGAGGACTTTAAAACTATATTCTGAATGTTTGCACTTTTGGAGCTGCTATGGGGGATGCATTTAGTATTTCATTTCATATGCATTGCATGCATCTCATTTCACATGCATTGTGATCGTGTAGAGAACGAACACGCGGAGGTTGACGTGGCTGTGACCGAGGGGGGTATCGGAGAGCCGATTGTTATTGAGAATCTGGCAGAAGCTCAAGGCAAGCACCTAAGCATATTCAACCTTATTTATAATTGTATTTTAGTGAATGATTTGCTTATTGGATGGTTAGGTTATGCATTAGGAGTCGAATTGCGGGAATGGTATTAGAACCTAATTGCTGCACGTACACTCATTGATAATTGTCGAACACCTCCCTTGGAGCTAGTATATGGGTAATTATATTGTGTCCATGCTTAGTTTGCTTAGATATCGGGTATGGGCCAAGTGGTGAATGGTTCCATCACTTGAGAATAATTACTTCACACTATTGGGTTGCAATGGATATGGTTATGTTCTGAAATGTAAAATTGAGACCGGACGAGAGGGTTGGATCATTTGGGTGTGGAGACTCAAATGTTGTAGTCTCGCATGTGTCGGTTAAGGACCGATCCGTTGTTTGCCATGTTGATCGAGCTTCGGGTTGTATACCGGGGAATACCGGGATTGTTGTCGAATTATTCGAATGGGATCGTTGTTGTCCTAATTGGGCTTGGGTGTTAGCACTGTGAGCACCATCGGTGATCCGTTGCTAGCCTTCAAATCCGATGAGGGCAGCCGGGCATTCAAATAACCCAAGGACGGTCAGGGCGGCTCCTCACAAGCTGGTATCAGAGCAAGGTGCATAAAGACGAACCATAAACTTGACAACCACTTAGGTGATTAATTAGGACTTACTTAACCTTCTAGGTAGCAATTAGCGCTATATTACCCGCCCTATGTCTATAATTAAGGTTGTGCAGGTTGAATGGTGAGCGTGGGAGAAACGATCACGTTGGAACCGTACATTTCATACCATGCATATGAGATCCATGTCATACCATGCATGCATGTCTTACCGTGTCCTTTTGCATCATGATCTATGCTTTTATGTATGTTAGACTTGTAGGATTCCTTTGTCTTGTGCTATTGTCTAGGTCATGTTTTAATTCGAATTTTTAGCCAAGTCTAAGAACCTATCCCTTCCATGTGGAGTCTAACTCTTGTCGTCTGACCTTGGTTGGCATGAGAATGAGGACCCATGAGTCACGGGAGGTGATGAGGCTGCTTGAGGCGTCGATCGCAGCCCCACAATGGTGATCCGCCTCCTCCTCCCAACCTCTTGGATGTGTTGCTGAGGTCTAAGCAGAATCAGCAGGCAACCAACCGAATCCTTGAGATGCTTATTCAGAATCAGGCTCCTCGAGGTGGCCACGAAGGGCGAGACCGACCCAATGGTTATCTGGATTTCTTGCATACACAGCCACCCACCTTCTCTCGCGCCAGCGAGCCACTGGAAAGCGAGCGATTGGTTGCGCACTCTTGGCGAAGTTTGCTCTCATTCGCTGCGAAGACCATGGGAAGGCTCTATTCACTGCTCAACAACTTGAGGGTCCTGCTGGTGCTTGGTGGGCCAACTTCCTCATCATGCAGCCTGCCGGTCACCAGGTGTCATGGGCAGAGTTCCGTGAGGCCTTTCGGGCATATCATATCCCGAAGGGGCTCATGGACATCAAGAGGCAAGAGTTCCTCTCCCTCAAGCAGTTGAACAAGTCATTGATGGACTATTCTCGCGAGTTCAACTATCTGGCTCAGTATGCACTGGAAGAGGTGAACACTGACCAAAAAAAGCAAGATCGCTTCATGAATGGGCTGTCAGCCAAGATGCAAGACAAGCTCTCAGTGTGCGACTTCCCTGATTTTAATGCTTTGGTGAGTCGGGTGATCACGGTGGAGCACAAGATGAAGAACCACCAGGAAGAAAAGAAGCGGAAGTGGGTGGTACAGTTTTCATTAGGTGGCAGTTCACAGCGTGCTCGAGCTGTCCCCCTTCCTTCACTTCGGGCACCTACTCCTGCACCTCCCCTACAGGCTGGGATGGCCCGGCCTCCTGTTGTTGCCCCCCGGCCCCCATCGCCACAGCCGGGAATGAGAGTGGGGGCGAATTCAGGTCCAGGCCCGTGCTACAATTGTGGGCGCGCGGGACACTTCTTAGGCAAAATTAAATTCTAATTCGGCCTCTAACAAATTTTAAACCATGACTCAAGTTTCACTCAACATCTTGACATTCGAACAGCATGCACTAAAATCTTCATAACTTTCAGCTAGATTAACGAAATCGAGTGATTCCAGTTGGAAATGAAAGATAATTCCATTATCTACAACTTTCTCTACAGTCGGCCCAGCAGGAGATGCTCCTAACTTACTCGAATCAGCTAAAAACTGCAGCTACAAAATCTGCTCGAAAATCAGGATTTTGCTCCAAACCCTAGAGTTGTTGTTTCCCTCCCAAAACTCGAATCTCCACTCTTCAAAGCCCCCAAATCCACCATGGCTACCCCCAAAACCAGGAAACAATCAACCCTAAACCAAGGGAGCCTTACCTCAAAATCCCACATGGGGGAACAAAGAGAAGAAGAGGAGGAGTTCTCTTTGCTTGGGGTGAGGCGCCCGACCGAGGGCGGCACTGGAGAGGAGCTGGAGGAAGGGCGCCACCAGGTGCTGCAGGGAGGGCTTGGAGGCGTTGCTTGGAGTGGGGGAGCTTGCTTGGAGGGGGAAGAATCTAGGAAGAAGAGAGTCACGGTTTGGCTGCACCCCTTTTTTCTTTTGTGTGCTGTTTTGTGCTCACTTGACCCCACTAGTAAACAAGCTAGAATGGCTAAGTCTCCAAAATTTTTAGCATAGGATTCAATTTTGATGCTATGATTTAAATTAGCATTTGATGTTGGATTGGGCTCAAAACTCAACCATTGTATAGAGAAAAGTTCCTAATTTGTAACCCACTAACATGCACACTCTAGATCATTATAGATCTCAAGTTACAAGGCTCCAAACTTTGATGAAAATCGTATTTGCATACTGAAATTTCTAACTCTTAAATTTTGCTAAGTTTGGAAATTCTTCTAAGTGGCAGTTTAGAATATTCACTGAAGTCAGAAGTTGATCTCAAATGCGGCCAAAACTTGGTTGGCACTAATGTTAGCCGCATGAGCCGAATTCGAATTTGGGGCCATAACATATATGAAACAGTCCGAGTACATGTAGGAGTGCTGTGAAATGCGGAGAGTAATGTGGTGTGTAGGTTTTTTTAAATAATAGAAGGGCAAGAAACCCTCCAGGTTTCTATTATCAGAAATCACAGAAATCCACTACACGAAAGCAAAAGTGAAAAACAAAATAGAAATGGTGCTTTTTGCTACACCCTGACTTATAAAATCAGTTAGCTAGAATAAGGTTCATACCATAAGCAAACACACGGTCCAAAAGCAGAAATTAAATGAATTAAACGTATTATAGTGTCATTCATAAACACAAATTATGGATAACTTTGTCTTGTTACTTTTGCAATCAACATAAAAAAAATCTCTCTTTTCCTCTCCATCTTTTTCTATTTCAGATAGTGATCATAGCAACCGTTGGTCTCCATCCCTACATGCAGGTGAAGGTTGATGCTAGTAGAGTAGAACCTGGAGGACGGGCCAACGAAAGAGAGGACATTGAATGCACCGTGGATTACTTAGAGTAGGAAGATCTAGGGCCAAGGTTGAAGAAGTGGTATTAGAAGTGGACGAGGTTTTGAGGACAATAGTCCTCGACGTCTCTGCTAAATGTGAGGTTATTTCGGACTAGGGTATGCGATTATTGAGTTTTCTGCTATGGGAATAATTGGAGGAAGATCAAAGCCCACACCAGTAGGCGAGACATGGGAAAACATCGATAGGCCCTGATGCATAGGACGTATGACCGCAAGATTAACGTCTTTTCCATCTCTATAGTGTTTTCAATTAAATAAAGTGCACATGTATCTTAGCTATAGTTTGGGGTAATATTTCGTGTATATTGCCATATTGACCTAACCAAACCCTACGCTGCCAAGTAATACGTACATTCATCATGAAGTGTTATATCAGGCTTGAAATTATTTATTTAAACATAAATCATTGCTTAACTAATGTACGTGCATACCACGATCTTGTCAAATTCTTAGCTATTATTTCAAAATTACTAACACATAATAGCTAGCAATTATTTCAAAAAATAATATTAGCTAGCTATTATTGTTTTGAAATAATAAATAGTAGCTAGCTAAATTATTTTTTAACAAACTCATTAAGTTCTCTCTTTAATAGCTAGCTATTATTTCAAAACTAATAACTTATAAAAATGACCCTAGAGTCCAAATCGGATTATCGATGATCCAAATGACGGGAGAACTATGCCGCTATTTCAAATGATGACATTAGGTTATCTCTACAATTTTTTATCCAAGCATTTATTTATTTAAATATTAATTAAAAATATATTGCCAAAAAATTGATCAGCAAGACTTTGTCGCTCTGCTATCTTGCGACTAGGATTAGTCGTGGCTTGGTGGTGCGAGTCGTAGCACAAGTTGCTAGCTCAAGCCTTGTCGTAGGATGCCCGCGCGACATGCCTCAATCGCTCCTTGGTTTTGTGACGAATGACAAAGGTCGCATAACTAGAGCTCAATCGAACCTAGTTGCGCCCCCGAAGGGTGACAGTGATATATTTTCATAAAAAAATAAGCTATGATTTTTTTTAGCCGTGCTTTTATGCTTTTTCTTCTAATATAAGTTGTATAAATTTTAAAGTAAATAAAAGGGTAATTAATTATCATCTATCTTTCATTCATGCTTTAATATTTGTGCAACTTAAAAAAACATAGCACCACCTCTCTATTTTTTTATATAGAACGATTGGATAAAAGGAATTATTTTAAAAGGAAAATTTCAGAGCAACGCCAACGCCACACTCCATCCATCCCCCGTCCACTGCAGCCCGAATCTAGCTAGCCTAGTCCTTCCAGGACCTTTCGCTTTCCACCTGTCCACTCCACTGGACTCGCCGGCGCAAAACTAATAATAAAAAGAAACAAAAAGATCTAAATAGAAATTTCCGAACAAATAGGAATCTTAATTATCATAAAACCAAATTTAAATTAAAAAACACATGCTTTATTCGCACCCACAAACATGCCTCCCCTCCATCGGAAGCCCACTCCCCTCCCCTCCCCCTCACCGTCCAATCCGTTCCCACCACCTCCCTTCCCGCCATCGCCATGGCCGTCGCCGTGGCGGCCACCGCGTCCTACTCCCGATGCGCCCTCGGCCCCTCCATCTCCCACCGCCACCCTCTCCGCCCCGTCCGCTTCTCCTCCCCTCCGCCGCAGCCGTACGCCTCCCCCGCGGCGCTCCTCTGGAGGCGGCCGCGGCGGCCGGCGCCCACCACCTTCTGCTCCGCGCCGTCGCTTGTCCGCGTCGGGTGGCCGCGCCGCGACGGCAGCGCATGGCTGCTCTCCTTCCGCGCAGACCCGTCGTCGCCGGCCGCGGCGGGGGCCGGCGAACCCTCGCAGGCGCTGTCCGCGCTGCTCCCGCTCGTCGTCGCCGCCACCGCCGTCGCCGCGCTCGGCAACCCCGCCACCTTCTCATGGTTTGGCAGCCGAACCTCCTGGACGCTTCTTCAAGAATGTTCTTGGCTTGGAATCTTGCACATGGTCTTTGATTAATTTATAACAATTTGGTAGGGTCTCGAAGGAGTACTACGCTCCTGCACTCGGGGGCATCATGCTGTCCATTGGCATCAAGCTATCCATCGATGACTTCGCGCTGGCCTTCAGGAGGTTTACATTTTTTTTTGCCTTCTACTCCTTCGCCAAAGATGACAACATAGAGCAGAATTCCTCCAAAAGAAGAAGAAGAAAGGATGTATGAGCTTAGCTCAAATCTGGAACCTTTGTTTGTTTGTTTTGTTGCATTGTTCAGGCCGGTGCCGCTGTCGATTGGTTATGTGGCGCAGTATGTGCTCAAGCCGCTTCTGGGCATGCTGATCGCCAGGGCGTTCAGGATGCCGTCAGCGTTCTTTGCGGGTTTTGTGCTTACTTGCTGTGTCTCGGGTGCGCAACTGTCGAGCTATGCTAGCTTCCTGAGCAAAGGGGATGTTGCGTTGAGTATTTTGTTGACAAGCTGCTCGACGATATCTTCAGTGGTTGTGACGCCTGTTCTCACTGGATTGTTGATTGGTTCAGTGGTTCCTGTTGATGCGATTGCTATGGCAAAATCTATTTTGCAGGTAATGAAATGATTGGCGACCAAGCAATGCATTTTGCAGCATACATTCTTGTTGTATGCTGTCTTTGTGTAATTATGTTACTTTGTAAATTTTCATTTGCCAGGTGGTCCTTGTTCCGGTGGCACTAGGTCTCCTCCTGAATACCTACGCAAAGGCAGTGGTCAATATCATACAACCAGTAATGCCATTTGTTGCTATGGTGTGCACATCGCTTTGTATTGGGAGCCCTCTTGCTATCAATAAGAGCAAGATCCTATCATCAGAAGGATTCATGTTACTTCTCCCCATAGTGACTTTCCACATTGTTGGTTTTGCTATGGGTTACTGGATTTCCAAGTTGCCTCTATTGAGGTAATTCTCAAATACTGGAATCCCATTTTTATTCGTTCTTAATGTTTATCTTACATCACCGACTTTTGTCCCCGATCTTGCTACTGCACAATGTAATCTTAACTGGAGTTTGTTTGAATTTTGATATATCGTAGTTGTTTATTTTCGGCAATGCTGCTATGTGTTACCTCTGCCCAAGTCATATGTACTTAGCCAATTTACTGCTAAACTATTTTGAAAAAGGAGCATCTTTTGTTTTTTTTTCCATAATGACAAAACCGGGCATTTTTTTCCTAAATGTTTAGTTTTGCCCATTATTTTCCTAAACTACGGAATCTAATTGAATTAATTCAATCTAGTCACCGTCCTAATAAATGACCAGTTATTTATATCATTGGGCAACTTCATTTCTGTGTGGCAAGCTGAACTAATGTCACATCATCACTGAGCTCGTCTATTACATTGCATTCTATAATTAGCAATCAAAACTCAGTTTTCTTGCAGACAAGTATACTTCTGAAGTGCCTTGGTGCCCTTTTTCTAATTCTTTTGCATTGCTACGCAGGCAAGAAGAGCCTGTTTGTAGGACTATTTCAGTGTGTACTGGAATGCAGAGCTCCACCCTAGCCGGACTTCTTGCTACACAATTTCTTGGAAGCAGTCAGGCAGTTCCTGCAGCATGTTCTGTTGTCATCATGGCCATATTTGGTTTGACTCTTGCATCATATTGGGGAAATGGCTCACGAATAAGAGATGTTGGTGCAAGATTCTTTTCACAAGCTTCCGCAGGTGTGAGCTCATGAGAGGTTGTAGGATGCAGCATTGGAATTCTTTCATGGACTCCCAGGACAACAGTTCCAGACAATTCTTTGCAGTTGGAGGCAGGAGTTACATGGATGGTGTCCTGCATCGCAAGCCTGCATGAGGTATGCCACAGCTACAAAAAGTGAACTACAAATTGTAGATTTTCCAAGAGAAGCAGCGACCAGAACGGTGTTACTACAAGAACCACATGCATATGACGAAGGGGTACTGAGATGGAAGTCATATATCATACCATATACTGTAGGATTCAGTAGTGGTGCCATGTAGACACTAGATACTGGGCACATTGAGGATTATTGTATATTGTACTAAGCAAATATATGTGCAATATCATTAGCTCCTCATTCTTCTCAGGATCGACCCCATGAATTGGTGTACCCTTTTGCAGTGCTTGTTTATGTTTTAGTGCCCCTCAAGAAATCTAGTCTTTATTACCTCCAAGTCAGTAATGTGGTGTTGCCTAAAGAAAAACTCAGCAATGAAAGGGTGTAAATGTAGAGTAAAACATAACAGCGCTGGAGTGGAGTATATAATAATTGGAAAGCATTAGGTCTCATATATCATTTTAGTTCTGCAAAATAAACTTTGAAGCTTTCAGCATGTATCATGCCCCAACTAGTAAAGTGTACTTCTGGCTAGACAAAAAACAAAAGTTACACATACATTTTTCTTTTTGGGGGCAAAAAAATAAAAGAAAAGTAAGTTTTGTACTGTTGCTGAAAATATGTGTGCTCATTAATATTTTGATATTTTTGTAACGAATAAGAGACATACAATTGAACCATGAAGACTTTTCTTGTGCCTCTTATAAATTGCCTGTCCACAAGTCATGTGGTGGTATCAGATGTCACAGGTACAGAGTCCAATTACGATCCCAATTCTAATCTACATCGATGGAGATGTCACAGTTGTTTGATATGCATCTCTTCTACTGTCAAATTCACTGTCGTTTTTAGTAGGCATGGGCAGTCCATTTCCAGTTTTGTCGCTGATGTAGCTTGCGTGGGCGCCGACAGTAACAGCCGACAGGGAAGATATTATTTTCGCCAGGGAACAATGTAATTCCCATATGAATTCTGCCAAACTCCTAATGTTGATTTGGTGTCCCAAACGGACCTGAGGGTGGGTGCATTTAGAGTGTGCTTGGTTTCTTGTATCATGTGGTACAAGTATAAGATGGTTTAAGAAAAAATTATTAATATATTTGGTTGTTTGAATAGAACTATCCTGTTCTGAATGTATGATATAAATTTAAAAAATATTCTTTATAGATGCTGAACTATTTCATTCACTCAAAACAATAAAATCAATAGTATAAAATCATCTTATCCTATTCAATCTCATCTCACTAACAAAACACCCTCCATCCTCTCTCTCGGCGCAAAGCAAGGCAACAATTCCTCTCCCTCCCCTTCCACACAGCAGGGTGATTGTTGCCACTACAGCCCTGCCACCGCCACCAGCTCTTGTAGACGCGACGGCGGCTCAGTGGTGTGTCGGGCCCCATCTGTAGCGTCCACGTGTGCGCCGCATGAGAGCAAGACTGAGAGATAGTGCCTGGTGTTGCTCGGCTTGGCTGGATGATGGAGAGGGGGCAGGAATAAGAGACGAGGAAGATGAGGTGTTGGGATGACATGTGGGCCTGATTAATATTATTTTGTTTATTTTATTTTGTGGAGCCACAGTCACTTTAGCAGTCATGTCATCCCCACAGTATATAGCAAAATTGTCTTTGAAAATTTTTTTGGGAGTTATTTTATACGGTTTTGTAAATTTAAAGATAGAATATCTGGTTTTATAGTGTACGGACTAAAATAAACATACATTTTTCACTGAGGAACCAAATAGTTCGTGCCGTGCATGAGGGCAATGAAACATGCGAGAACGTGTGGGAGGAGCTAGCTTAGACTCTTCACTCTTCCGACAGTTTTGAGCTTGGGTTGGGTTTGGCTAAGACGTGACCATATAACATGACTTGCAAGTTTTACCCTTTTACCCCCAAACAAGAAAAACAATAGCATTTATATATATATACACGCACCATCGAAATATGTCCGATTTTGGTTTTTATATACTATAATAAAATCCCATTTCTCTTTAATACTACAAAAATGTCCTGTTCTTTGGTAATATACAAAACATCTGTCCCGTTACTACTCTCCGTTAGCTGTTCGATTTCTTCTCTTCTCTTCTCTTCTCCCCTTTGCCCCAAATTGGTGCCCGCAAACTCCATTCTTCCTCAGCGACCAACCAACACGACACCATGCCATCTGTGTGTGCAAGAGAGCCAGCTAGCACCAATAGCGCAAGACCACCCAGTGACCTGACCTTGCCTTGCGCACGCTTTGCTCCCTCTCTGATCTTTGGCTATGGCCGCACGGTGCCCCGGATCGCCTGCCCCCAGCCAGATGGGATGCCTAACCCTATCGATCCGTGCTCCTCCTTGTGGTCATCCTCTTCTCGGCCTCGCTATCGATCGGCTCACGCTTTCTTTCCGGTTCAACCTTGAGTCCGGTCATATCAAGTGCATCTCTGATCGATGAGATTAAGGTAGGTCAATTAATTCCATGACCGCCGGCAGGTACCACCTTGTCGGCCCCGATTCCCAGCTCCCTGACATCCACCGCGCGCATTTCTTCTCCATGGCTTTGCTTCTGGGCGCCTGACGACAAGCCGCCATTGGTTAGCATCAGGCATCAGCTTTGAGTTTGACGAGAGGATCGGAGTGGCAATGTGGCATCACAACCAAGGACTAGCCCAACATCGCTAAGAGCATCTTCAACGGTTCCTAATATTTAAACTCCCAATATCTTTAGATTAGGACCTTTTCAAAAAATTTTGGGTCTACAAAATACCTTGTTCTCCAACAGTTCTCATATTTTCTCCCAAAAAACACTTTTGAATTGGTCCACGGCATGCAGTCCCTATCCGATTGGAAATCAGAGTACCTGTCCGATTGGAATTATTTCTGAAGAAAAAGGAACGGATATATAGATCGATGGTCTTGCATGCCCTGTCCAATTGGGAATCAGACTCCCTGTCCGATTGGAATTCTTGCTGAAGAAAAAGGACTGGATATACAGATCGATGGTCCAAAGGACCGGACAGCACCACAAAAGCAACAGAAATTGGCAAGAAAAACAACACAGCGTCAACACGTTTTGCCTTTGATAGCTAGCGTCAATATGTTTTCCCAAAAACAGCGTCAATACGTTTTGCCTTTGGCAAGAAATTGGGAGCGTGGACAGAGCGCGGAAAAATGAGGCATCGGGGTGCTGTTTTTGGGCATGTCAAAATTTAAGGAGCTAGGAAGAGGAGCTGTTGGAGTACATTTTTTTGCAATCAAGCACAAAATCAGATTTTGGGAAGGGATTTTAGGCACTGTTAGAGATGCTCTAAGAAGGGAAGGGGCAAGGCGCTGTGAGTGCTTCTTTCGCTTTGTCCCTCCGACGGTGACAGCGGGAGGAGAGCAAAGTACAAGGAAGAAGATTCCTGTCGGCCACTTCTATTGCCATCGGAAACGGCCGCCTTGTTACCTTCTGGACATCTAGATGGTTAAACGAAAGAGCGCCTTGCCAAATAGCGCCGCTGCTCTACGGTCATGCTAGGCGCAAAACGAGAACGGTGCAGAATGCCTTGCATAATAACAACTGGATTCGCGACATCCGTCATCAGCTCAACCCGACACTTCTTTCCGAATTCATCCGCTTGTGGTCCGCCATTCAATCTGTTCCTCTCCAGCCCCACATGGAGGACATAATCACTTGGCTGCCCGCTCCAAGCGGAACTTACTCCGCTCGTGATGCGTACCATCTTCAATTCTGCGGAAGCATCTGAGCGATTTGACACACAATTTGGACGACTTAGGCGCCTCAGCGCATCAAAATTTTTTACGGCTTGCCCGTGAAGCAATTGGACTACGCAGCGTCTTCAGCTTAGAGGTTGGCCAAACCAGTATTTCTGCCTCATGTGCTGTCGGAATCTGGAGACAGCTTCCCATCTTTTCCTTCAATGTAATGAAGTTCGACGCACGTGGGCCTCCGTGGCGGCTCGGATCCGTCTTGATCCCTCCACCCGATTCTTTGGAGTCATGGGCAGGATCTCCAGCACTGGTGCATGCATCGTATTCTTTCCTGCGCAGGCCACAGGAAGGGACTCAAATCAATCATTATCCTAACCTGCTGGCACTGGTGGAAGGAGCGAAACAACAGAGTCTTCCGCCACGAATGGGCTAGCCATGATCAAATCCTGCACCTAATTAAGGACGACGCCATCTCCTGGGCTGCTGCAGGAGCGTCGAAGCTTCAGCGCCTGATCGGAAGTCTCTAGTCATGGCCCCCCCTCTCTCTCTCCCTCCTCTTTCCACAGCTTTTGGGTGCGGCCTTCGCACCCTGTAATCCCTTTCTTGTAACTGTACTTCTCCTCCAAGTCTAATATAATTACGGCGGCTGCCATCTTCAAAAAAAACAAGGAAGAAGATGGAGTCAGTCAATAGTGACATTGTCTGGTCGAGCCAATTGATCGATCATGCAAAAGGGTAACGGGAGAAGAGACGGAAGTAGTATATTACCAAAGAACTGGATATTTCGATGGTATTAAAGTGAACCGATATTTTATTGGGTAGTATATCTCAAAACCGAGCGAGTACATTTCGATAGTATGTACATAGTTTTCTATTTTTTAAATAAAAACAAACGTTAGTTGCTTCAAAATCCATGGGAACTCTTCCCGAAGAGCACTCAAAACTCAAATGTGCTACATCACGTGGTGTAGCCCAAGGATTCAAAAGCCGAGCATAGGAAAAAAATGTCGGACTCTGGCCGATATTTAACCAGTTTTGTACCGGACAATTTTGTTTATAAAATGTAAAATCAAAATTTGAATTTGACTCTGTGAGGTTTTTTTCACGGGTCCGATTTTTTCCTTAAAAAACAGGATCCATCATCTTTTTTCTACCTCTTAATACATTTTGCAGCAATGCTCTTGCTGCTCGTTCTAAAAAAAAATTTGAATTTGACCAGCCGGTCATTACTATTCATCAATTCAAAATATACATTTATTATTATTTTTGGACGAATATATTTTTACCAGCATTGGAAGAGTAACCGGTTACACCTGTTGATAAGACACACAAAAGATGATCTTGTACGAGGGAGGCATTGCAATCCGATGGTCGTGAAAGGATGTCTCTCTCAAGCTCAACTGTAAACGGCCCGCACGACTCCGATCTGAACGACCCACCTGTCAGAGTCCTCTTCTCCCTTACCTGCCTGCACCTCCGCTTCTCCGATCTGCCCGCCCCCAATGGCGGATCCCCGCGAGACCGGCACCCCCGCCGCTGTCTCCTCCTCGTGGGACGACCTCCCCGATGACTTCTTCCTCTCCGCCTCCATCTCCTCCCCTTTCCCTCCCCCGGCACCCGCCCCCATCCCCTCTACCTCCCCCCGCGCGACCACGGCCGCCCTCCGCTCCGCGTCCCTCCCTCCCGCCTCCGCGTCCTTCTCCGACGCCCTCCCCCGAGCTCCTCTCCCGCACCGCTTCCACCCCAGCCACTCCCTCCCGGTCTTCTCCGCCGCCGCCTCCCGTTCCGCCGCCGAAGTCTGGCCCCCGCCCCCGGGGCCGCATCATTCCAACTCCCTCGCGGAGTTCGCTGCCTCCGCCTCCGCATCCCCCGTCCACCGCCCTCCCCAGCGCGCCGCGGTGCGCGCCGATCGCCCGCCGCCGCTCGAGCTGCGCCCGCGGCCGCCGAGGAGTCGCAGGCTGGCACCGCCCTCCGCGCGCTCGCCTGCTGCGCTGCTCCCGGGGACGCCACTCACCTCTGGGCGGCGGGCGAGGCTGGCGTCAGGGTGTGGGACCTTGCGGATGCCTTCCGATCGCCCGAGTCTAGGCAGCGGTGGGGGGACGAGGCGAGCGCGCCGTTCCGGGAGTCGCGCAGGACGTCGCCGGCGCTCTGCCTCGCGGCGGACCCTGGCCATGGCGTGGTGTGGAGCGGCCACGCCAATGGGTGGATCATAGGGTGGAGCGCGGATCTAGGCCCGGAGGCCGGGCATTGCTTCTCGTGGGACGCTCACCATGGGGCGGTATTCGCATTGACCGTCTCTCCCTATGGTAATTCACAAATTCTCCTTGGCTCTATTTTGTGTCAGTCCGTATGGAGTTTTTCCACGTTTCGGATTAAAAGTTGCACTATCTGTCGAGTCCATTCGAGAATCATGAGCAGTGTTGCTTGCAAGTGGGATGCGTTTGTTTCCTTCGATGAAGGAGAACCAGCTTAATCATACCGTACTGTAGGAGAATAGAATGCAATGTAGAGGAGGATCGGTTGGTCTATTGTAAGTCCAATTATTGAAAACACTTCCTTAGTGGAGGTGTTGAGCTAGTAACCACCAAGATGTTTCTGTAAATTTTCCTCTTTTCTAATGTGGTCCACTAAAATATCTCACTCCAATCTATTCTTGTGCTTAGATGCATTTACAGCCACATTTTGTTTACTTTCTGTTTTGCAATTTCACATTTTGTTGTTTCTTTTTTTTCCCGACTTACATGATGAAACATAATATGTTAATAACATTTTTACTTGCTTTACCATCATCTATGGAAACAAGTGGCTAGATACATGTACTGCATCAAAATGTATGGTCTACGGAGCATACTTGTACAAGATGGTTGAAACAACCAATGCCTACTGACTATCAGCTGAAATTTGTAATTGATCAACATTAGTTTCTACTTCCTAGAATATAATTTTTGTGCTACTGATCATCGAAACAGTTAATTATAAAAATACTGAACTGCTATCTAACTTATAACTCAATCAGAGCAGTGCAATGGATCTCTGAGATCAATTATCTATGCTAACTGAGCATAAGGACGTTACACCTCTCCATGTAGTCAAAAAGTAAGGTACTAAGGTGTCTACATTTAATTGGTGATTTCTATGTGCAAACTGCAATTGGAGTATATGTCCGAACAGGCAGGTAGGCATTTTTACCCTACAAATGTTGGCCATCTTTGGGCTAGATGCTTGCCATAAACTAGGGTATCAGACAAGAATTATAATTTCTATGTTGAAAACAACAGCTTATTAGCTCTTATGAACTATTACACATCTTGAGTTGCCCTCTGCTATCTTCAACTTCTCTTTGAGGGAGTGATTTAAGTGTAAGAAAACAAACCGTGAAATTTGCACATAATATAACCTACCTTTGGCTTATTTTGACTACAACTGTAAGATTAACCTGGGAGTCTGGCCTGAACGGACTTGTAGTGTGCTTACAGTTCTATTTTAGTAAAAAGGGATATTTCAGTTTACGTCAAGACAGAATGCAAACAGTACAACCACCAAAGACATTAGTTTCGTGCTGTGTTCAGCAAACTGGCTTGCTAAGTGCGTAAAAGTTTTTTTTTTTCTTCGAAAAGAGCCTGGCAGCGGCAGGCACTTAGGCCCTGTTTGGAAGCAATGTATTTTAAAACCATAGTTTTGGTACACTATAGTTTGTAATTGTTTTGTCATGAATACCATGGTTTTACCAAACTCCTTTAAAACCATGGTATTTCTTGGAATTATCAACTGTTTGGATGCAACATTACAAACCATGGTATTTGAGTGGAAATAGGCAAGAAGCTAGCCAAAACTATGAAAACTTTGGGTTGGAGTGAAGTTTTAAATACTCCAAAAATACCATGGTATCTACCAAACTATGGTTTTTAATACAGAGCTTTTGGCATGGTAACCAAACAGCTCATGGTATAAAATACCATGGTATTCTTAGAAACCATGGTATTGCCTAGAAACTATGAAAATACATTGCTTCTAAACGGGGACTTAACTTTTGTGCACCAACTCCAAAAGCTCGACTCTCTAGTATCGCTATCTTTTGGATAATCTGTTGTGCAGAGATTTTGATTTTCTTGTTGATGAAGTATCAACACTTGTTAATACATGGTTCCATTTTGCTTTCTCCAAACTGCTATAGGATCAACAGGGTGCTGATTGTATATGTTTAGCTTACAATGATGAGAAAATTGCCCCATCCATTTTAAAATATTCAAATATCAGTATCGTACTAGCATTAAATCTACAAGCTAGATATGTCATGCGATTATTGAATGTGCAGCATGAGCTGCATAAAGCCACAAAAGTTTATTGTTAGTCACTTATAATCTGATGTGCTAGAGACATCTTAGGTTACTTTTTCATGTCCAAAATGTGGACAGGAATGGATTTATGTCAAATTGCAACTATCAGACATAAACTTTGTTAAGTAGCCTATATCTTTAAGGTTGTAACTTGCTGTTTGTATTTTCACAGATCTCCTTCTAGTTATAGTATTTTCAGTAGTTGAACATATCTCTTTGAGCGAACTGTTTGCAGTTGGAGCCGTGCAGCACTGATTAATTTTGTATACATTATAGGTGATCTGTGGTCTGGATCTGAAGGGGGAGTAATCAAAGTATGGTATGGAGAAGCAATTGAAAAGTCACTTGCTTTACAAAAAGAAGAAAAGCGTAAGACTTCCTTTTTAGTTGAAAGATCATTCATTGACCTTAGGGCCATGGTCAGTGATGGAGGGTCCTGTCTCTTGCCTGCCGTAGATGTAAAACTTCTATTGTCTGACAATTATAGATCAAAAGTATGGAGTGCTGCTTACCTCTCATTTGCACTCTGGTACATTTCATGCGTCCATTTGTCTGTTATTGTTGCATTTGGCTGACATTAGTCCAGCTGTTTGTATATTTGTGTTAATATTCTTGTCTACTTTGCCGTATAGGGATTCTCGCACTAAGGAGCTTCTGAAGGTGATAAATGTGGATGGCCAAGTTGATACTCGTTTTGACAGCTTATCTACTCAGGATCCATATGGCTATGAAACAAAGCAAAACCTTTACTCCTCTCCAAGGAAAGAAAAAGCTCGCAGTCCTGTTAGTTTTTTCCAGAGATCACGTAATGCTTTGATGGGAGCAGCTGATGCAGTCCGGAGGGTTGCTGCTAAAGCAGGATTCGGAGATGATTCTCAAAGAACAGAAGCGTTAGCAATGTCAATGGATGGGATGATCTGGACAGGATCTGCAAATGGCTCTCTTGCTCAATGGGATGGCAGTGGCAATCGTTTGCATGAGTTCCAGCATCATTCATCTTCTATTCAAAGCATTTTCAACTTTGGAACAAGATTGTGGGTGGGTTACATGGATGGCAGCATCCAGCTGTTGGACCTGGAAGGCAACTTGCTTGGAGGATGGATCGCACATAGTAGTCCAATTCTGAGTATGGCTGTTGGAGGTTCATATATCTTTACATTGGCTGGTCATGGGGGAGTCCGTGGATGGAATTTGTCATCCCCAGGGCCTATTGACAGCATTATGTGTTCTGAATTAGTTGAGAAAGAGGCATCATACAAAAAATTTGAATATATGAAAGTGTTGGCGGGTTCTTGGAATGTTGGGCAAGAAAAGGCATGTTTTGAGTCACTAAGAGCTTGGCTGAAATTCCCAACACCAGAGATTGGGGTAGTAGTAATTGGATTGCAGGAGGTGGACATGGGTGCTGGTTTTCTTGCAATGTCTGCAGCTAGAGAAACGGTAAGAATGACAAGTTCAGAAATTTTACTTTTTTATTAGTTATTACATCATTGTTAATGCACTTCTGCTATCATGATATAAACCAAGTCCTAGAAACTTGCACTGAACCAGAATGTCGTAAAACATCTTGTAACCAACTGGTTATATGGAGATTTATTATCATTATGCATAAGTTACCTGACTATACAATCTTCTGAACTTGACTATAAATTTTACCCATAGATTTTATTTGATGAACTGTTCTATATAATTTGATTTGCTTTTCAGTAATGTAAATGCCCTTTCTGCAAGGCCATTTTGAAGAGGTAGTTTGTTTATTACCTGTTAAGAGTTCATTCCCTTGATTTTTTTTTCAAGAATATTAATCAACATAAACATAAAAAATGCCGTATTTTTTGCTATTTGTAATCCTGATATCATTTCCGCTTTTAGGTAGGGTTGGAGGGAAGCCCAAATGGAGAGTGGTGGTTGGATGTAATTGGGCAGATCTTGAAGGGACACTCTTTTGAGCGTGTTGGATCAAGGCAGATGGCTGGATTACTTATCGCTGCATGGTAATCTGTTTAGGCTATTTTCCCTGTATCTTTATCCGCCTGTTTTTGTAGAAATTATTTAGTTTCTTCTTTCCTCAGGGTCAGAACACATTTTAAGCAGTTCATTGGTGATATTGAGAATGCTGCAGTAGCATGTGGATTAGGGCGAGCAATTGGCAATAAGGTAATTTTGTTATAATATGTGTTTACAAGTTATGTCAAATGTCTATACAGATTTTATTTTCAGCCAACCATTTCAACGATCATATTCATTGGAAATTTATTCTTCAGTAGTATTTGATTTAATGGGGAAAAGATCTGCTGGTTGCTATATGCCCATAGTCCTTTCTTGTGCAAGTGCAGTACTTTATTCTAGGGGAAGGTACCAATGAGGATAAGAAGCACCGTGTAATAAGCAAACAAATCCTTATGCTGTATGTTGGTGAGAATGATTTGTGGTGTAATGGCAAGTTCTATCTGATTTATTTCTTTATGTGGGTACTGAATTATGAAGTTTAAGAAGTAACATGCCCATAGGAATCTCCTGTCATGCATTCCCATGTTGAACATTGTTTATTTGTTTGTTTCTTGGCCATTGTTTTCTGAACGAATATCTGAAACAGTGGACCTTTTGAAAGTTTGAATTGTTCAGGATATGCTAAGCAAGGAGACTGCTTTATATTCATTGCATTATTCCTACATGGTAAAGAGCATCATGCTAATATGTTGCATTGGGTTTAGGACAACTTAATCCTTGGGTTGAGACAAAGTTTAATCTCAGGGATATGATGACTTCCTAAGTATTAACACGTTGTACAGTCATTGATGCCTCGTAGCACCATTACATGTTCAGTATGAGAATTTCTACTGTATCAGGCCATCTCCATTGCGAGAGATGCTTTGGATGTGAGAGAGTATGCCACACAGTAAGCACCTACTTAAGAACTCAACCCTCCAATGCAAGCACGTCTTCTTAAAGGTTGTTACATTCTCCACAAAGTCACAAGCACCCATCAAGCATCAGTGCTTAAGTAAGCGACCTTCTCTCTGCAACATGGCAAGAAAACTACCTCTAAGCACCTGCCAACTTGGAGCATTGGAGGTGCCCTCATATTTTTTTGGTTACAATAAGTAGTCCTAGTTTGACAAATCATGCAAGGTACCTTCTTCAATTTTTTTTTATAAAAAAATTGAGGAATGCAGGATATGTTTTTTTTAGTGCTGTGGTTAACGTCGTAACAATAATCAAATCCATTCAGGCTTTATGTCCGTGGGTATTGTTTCAGATAATTTGCCAATTTCAAAAACATGTTTTTTTTCTGGTGAAAAAGCATATTGGCACGATTTAGCAATGTCTTAGCATTTGGTGAAATCCATGCAAGGACTTACATGACCAGTCAAAAGGAAGGGAAAGAAACACACCTTACCCCCTTTCATGCATATTTGTGGTAACTTGCATGTTTGTCATTCTGTTTGGTGGCCTATAAAATGGCCTTAACCCTTTGAATAAAAATTATGGGGCACATAATTATAGCAAGCTCATATCCAGATTTAATCATGCAAACTTTTCATATCAATCTTTGGATGAGTGATGAATGGATCAGACTTGGAGGGACTTGAGGATTACATGATGAATAACTTTCTGAGTAGCACCCTTACATATTGAAAAGTTGTTTACGAGGGCTCCTACCTTCCCAAGTACTCCCACATCTGATCCCTCCCTCCCTCATCCAATGGTCCATGTGCGAGTTTGCACTGGATATGTACCCTCATTTTCCTGGCTCGTACCTTCCAAGGACCTCCCAAATCTGATCTATCCACCCCTCATCCAACGGTTCAACAGCCCATGTCCGAGTGTACATGATTTTTTTTTGAAATTTGGCTAGGAGCTCTAGCATTCACTAAAGAAGGAAAGAACAACCATCGAGCTACAATTGCAAAACACACCCCCCACGCACACACGCACTCACCCCACACTCACACACGAAAGCACTCGGCGCATGAGCACCCGGGCGAGCCTAAGCTTCGAACCCGGGTGGCCAACGCGCTCACAGCGACGCTTTGCCACCGAGCCAAAGCTCGGTCCTCCGAGTGTACATGATTGCACACCTAGATATGAGTTGCATATATATGTCCCTTAATTTATGGAACGTGATGAGTCAATTATGTATGACATGTGTATTGTGCCTTGTCTTGTCTACTGGTCTATACTTTCAGGGAAAGTTTGTCCCCGGTGGATAAAATTTAAAATATACAATGTAGTTTTTATCATTTCATAGAATCCTAAAAACAAAGATTTGTTTGTTGGATAGACTCAGCATTCTCCTGCATTACGATGCATTTATGTTTGTACTTATTTGATTGCAGTTATGATGAAAATACAATAAAATCATTGTTTCCTTAGTCTTGCTAAATGATGCCTGTTGGTTGTGTGCATATGATTAATGGATGGATTTTAGTTTGGCTTAGTTTACTATTTCATTAACAATTATGTATGACACGTGTATTGTGCCTTGTCTTGTCTACTGGTAGACTTTCAGGGAAAGTTTGTCCCCGGTGGATAAAATTAAAAAAATACAATGTAGTTTTTATCATTTCATAGAATCCTAAAAACAAAGCTTTGTTTGTTGGATAGACTCAGCATTCTCCTGCATTACCATGCATTTATGTTTGTACTTATTTGATAGCAGTTATGATGAAAATACAATAAAATCATTGTTTCCTTAGTCTTACTAAATGATGCCTGTTGGTTGTGTGCATATGATTAATGGATGGATTTTAGTTTGGCTTAGTTTACTATTTCGTTAATGTATTTCACTATGACAGGGAGCAGTGGGATTGCGGATGAGAATACATGATAGAAGCATTTGCTTTGTAAATTGTCATTTTGCTGCACATATGGAAGCTGTGAGCCGACGGAATGAAGACTTCGACCATGTCTTTAGAACAATGGGCTTTGCTGCCCCTTCGAGTGGATTATTGACAACATCAGGTATTTGTTCAATCTTCTCCCATTAACCTTTCTGGATTTGTTAATGGGCATTCAAATTTGCAAATGTCCTGCAAATTTTCTAACCACAATCAGCAATCATCTCATGGAAATGCAAAACTTCTTAATCTTATACACTACTCTACTTGTTTGATGTTACAGTTTCTGGTACCACTGGTCATCTTCGTGGCGCAAATGTATGCTGTTGCTTCATCTTCAATTTTCTTTTTTTAGTGTATAGAGTTATTGCTTGATCCATATTCTGAGATTGTAAACATGCCAAAATGTTGCTATGACAGGGATCAAGAATGCCTGAGTTGTCAGATACGGACATGATTGTCTTTCTTGGTGATTTTAATTATCGGCTTTATGATATTTCCTATGATGAGGCGATGGGCTTAGTTTCCCAGAGATGCTTTGATCGGCTGAGAGATAATGACCAGCTGCGAGCAGAAATGAGAGCTGGGAGAGTTTTCCAGGGATTACGTGAAGGAGATTTCATGTTCCCCCCTACTTACAAATTTGAGAAAAACACAGCTGGCTTATCAGGTATCTGACAAAATTTCCTGTTTTTAATATCATGGTTACTCTGATGCATAGTTTCATTAGTGTAAATTAGCCACTGCAATACATTTTTTTATGGTGCCATTTTGATCTTAATATTAGTGGACTCCTGAAACACTTGTTTGAGAGATCTTCACTCTTATTTGTCATGTAGGGTATGACTGTAGTGATAAGAGGCGCATACCTGCCTGGTGTGATAGAATTCTATATCGTGACAGCCGAGCTAGTTCAGGGACCGAGTGTTCTTTGTATTGTCCTGTGGTTTGTTCAATATCACTGTAAGTAATTCATCGGTTGATTGTCTCATAGAATAGGCATGCCATCAATAAAGGAAGCTTGCAATACCTTATTATTATTTTTTTCAGGTATGACTCTTGCATGGAAGCGGCAGACAGTGATCACAAACCTGTTAAATGTGTGTTCAATTTGGATATTGCACATGTTGACAAACAGACAATGAGGCAGATATATGGGGAGATAATGAGTTCACATCAGAAAGTGTTGCACTTGCGTCAGGGGCTTGAAGCATTCCCTGAAGCAAATATTAGTACTAATAACATCATTCTGCAAGATCAAACTCCCTCTGTTTTGAAACTACAAAATATAAGTACAAAAGACAGTGGCTGTTTTGAGATCGTTGGTCAAGCACCAAATCCCTCTGGTAGACATTTTGCTGGTTTCCCTACTTGGCTAAAGGTGGCTTAATGCTTTGTGCGACTCTCCTTATATTGCTGCACTTCATTTAATTTTTCTAATTATAGCATGATACACGAACTTTATGCAAACCACTTTCTCAGGTTTTGGTAGACACCTAACTGCAGAGCAGTAGAAAGTATAGGAACTGCAACAAATTATTTGAAGTATAAAGAGTTTAGCTATGGTCAGCCAAGAGGGCAGACAGCCTAAAGTCTGTACCTGCAGCCTTGTTATTAATAGCAAATACTCCACTAACACACCTAAATTTTTTGTATGGATGAAATGATCCTCGATATTGTAAGATGATTTTGCTCATTAGTACTTATCCAATATTATGAATTCGACGCCTTGACTATTGAAAACTGAATAGAACATGTATTATTCAACACAGGTTTCACCAGCAGTTGGTATAATTTCACCCGGACAAACGATCGAGGTCACTTTGCAGCATGGAGACGTGCGCGGTCAAGATTTTTGTAGTGGAACCTCGGGGAATAGTTTGTCTGGAGATAACCAAGAAAAGGCAGCAATACTATTGGTGAGAATAACCGGAATATATTCGACAGTTGCAAAAGGTTTCAAAATACATGTACAACACCAGAACTGCAGGAGCACAATTTCTTCAAGAGGTCATAAACTTTGGTGACCGATTTTTGTAATTGAGCATGATTGTGAGGTTAGTTTAGTTCGTGTATCAGAACAATTGGATGCATAGCCCGATTGTTCCATCAAAGTGTGCATAAAAAATATATGTTGTAACAACCATTCTTCTTTGTGAGAGTGAAAACCAAAATCGAGGCTTTCTACTATCTCAATGTCTCTGTACTGTTGAGGAAGAAAATTAGTAAAATGGTATAATATACTACAACAGCTCGTTTTTTCTTCCAGGGGTTATTACGTGCCGTGGAAGCTGCCTGTTTACGTGATTGACGAGATAGCCCTTGCAAATAAATGTGTATCCTTATTCCTTAATTTTGATTCGTACAACATTGGAGATATCTGTGAAGTGCTTTGTTTTTTAGGAGGCATATCTTTGCTTTGTTATTAGGTTATTACTATCATTCTGTAGTGCCGTGAGAAGTGTTATCATCCTGCCATTTTTGCTGGTGCAATAAAACATCTTATATAATCAGCAGCAAAAGCAGTTTCGTAAGTCGCAAGTGCTACTGTTTCCCCTAGTTGTCTTTCAGAATCTGTGTTTTGGTAAGAAATTCGACTGAAGTGATTTTTCTTTGGTTGAGCGTTGTATATCATTTCCGTTTTGAATATGCACGAATTCTACGATGATGTTTTAAAAAATGTACCATTAAAGATTGGTTAACAGAGCAGGGTGTTTTATGCGAAGTTCATGTTTTGGAGGGGCAATTTAGCAAAGAGTAAATTTCACAAAAATATAAGCTTCTTGCACGAACTATTATAAAACTATAGATTTTAGCTCTTATTTCATGAAACAATATATTTTAGGAGAACTTATGTTACAAAACTACGTGTTTTACATTGTAGTCCTACACGTCTTTATTTCCGGTTTTATTTGTGCGTAAGACTAACATGTGCGCCCACTATTAGACTCGTTAAGAAACGAACATTTCTAAAACTTATAGTTTTGTGATATAATTTCTCTTAAAATCTATAATTTCATGAGATAGAACCTAAAATCTGTCTGTAGTTTGCTGATAGTATTAAGGTCCTGTTTGGCAGAGCTTAAGATCCCAACTCTACTTCAGATCTAGACCTTGTAGGCTAAAATAAAGTGAATTAAGTTTATATTTTTAGTCTAAAATATAAATAAGATGACCCACTTAAACATTCTTAATGTACTCACAGCTCCAGCTCTATAAATTTCTGGAGCTAAAAATACCCTGCTTCACTAACTCCACAGATTTTAGTGGAGCTGGAGTTGTGCCAAACGCCCCCTAAAAAACTGAAATTTTCTGAAATTTAGGCCCCGTTTGGTACGGTTCCAGATTCTAGTAGAAACGGAAATAGTTCTGGATTCTTGGTAGAAAGCGTTTGAGTAGAATCGAATCCGGAGGAGCGGGTTGCTAGCGATTCGACCATTCGGTGTGTAGAAAATCGTTTGAAGCGATTTTGCTTAGAAGCGTTGGTAGAAGTCCTATTCCGTTTAGTTAGATTTATTCTTTGATTCAAGTTGCCAGGAGAAACAGTCCGGTTCCAAGTTGCCAAACGGGACCTTACTCTTAGCAAAATCATGTGAGCTGGTATATGTAGTGTGCGTCTGTGAGCTTAAACCCTGACGGAAGGGGAAGGAAGCGATGCTGCGGTGCGTGTACTCACAGCGGCGGTGGGCGCACCGGCGGGGCGGCTTCGTCACCGGCGGCAGCGGCTGGTCTCCGCAGCCCGCCCCCGCGAAGAAGTCGGAGTGGTGGGTAGTGGATGGTGAGATGCACGAGATCGGGGAGGGCGTGCCGCACCGCGAGCGCTTCGTCATCCCGCGCGACAACCTCCCCAACCGCCGTCGCAAGCAGATGCGCGAGCAGTTCATGCGCGGCACGCGCCTCGTTCTCAAGGACTCGGTAATCACGACCGCGCCTAACAACTCTGCTTCTCCCCAATTCCCCGCGCTTGGCTTGTGGTTGCTGCTCCTTAAACCCTAGAATTAGCTGCGCTATTAGTTGTTTGTTCACTAGTTAGTTGAAATGGGATGAATCCTGTGAGCGACGCCGAATTCGCTGAATCGCGGGTCAAGGTTATCCAATTGAAACGGGTTCTATCGGGCTTCACACTTACACTCTCTCTTGGATAAAAGTGGATTACCCTGTCCCTTCCTTGAACGATTTGTAGTGTAATCGACTAGTTTCTTTTTCGTTTCTGAAAGATTCGGCCCAGTTCAGACGGAATGAATTCTGCCGGTTGGTTTGTGCAGCCTGTGACTGATTTACCACAGGATGGCATCGGTGTTTATTACAAATTTAGGATATCTCCTGTCAGTTTAGGATAAACTCAGTTTGCTCCCTCTTGCCGGCAAACATTATGCAGAAGTTTGGAATCACAGGATAAGTAAAATTTTGAGGCACATGAAACTAAGTTGGATGCTTTGGTAACACACCTTTAGTTTTATGAAATGAAAGTCAATAACAAGATGCAGTAGGGAGGGGGGGAGCAAAGTAGCAAACTAAATTCAAATTGTCTACTTTGTCATTTTGTCTATCTGAGGGCAAAAGCATAACTGAGGCTATGGTTACTTGGTTTTTCAGACTTGCTGGTGCTGGTTTGTTAGCACACTTGCCTAACTTGTTTGGGGGCATGCCCCAATCCCATAGACCATTGTTTTGAGGTGTTTATGATGCAAATTTGTGTGAAGGCTTTGGCTTGGAAACCAGCTTCCAGGAAATAAGTGGTATGCCACAACTTTGTTGAGGCAACTTTTAGTAAAACAAACAGACCCATTGTACTGTGAGTAGTTCATGTTTTCAGACTCAGTTCACGTCCTTATCCCCATTGTAAGTATTTTGGACCAGCAGTGTGTTTGGAATCCAATGTTCCACTACCTTTTGCTGTCTGTGTTTTGTAGTTCTCAACAGTGGAGCAATGGAAAGAGCTACAACATTAAGTTTGAGGTGTCCAGAATCCATGTGCAATTCATATTTCATGCCTACCTATCCTTTAAGGATTTTATTAGAAGCATTCAGATCAACTACCAATCATAGTCCAACATTCACCTTTCCTTTCTTAGTTTCTTGGAGTTTCTGATAGTGTGCAATTCAGAAGGACAACTTAAGTTTAATTGTTTTGTTCTGCTGGCTCCTGTCATGGGCAACTGTAGTCAGGTGTGTAGTGTAGCTGACTGATTAAGTAATGGAACTAGTGTGAGGATTCCGGATCGAACTGAATGGAAAATCACTCCTCGCTGATCCTCTATGGATATGGTGACCTGTCAAAGATTTTGAGAGAAAATGTTCTTTTTGTTCTGCCATGTGAGACGTAGGAGATGTTAAGCAGACCTTTGATGCTTGAGTTGATCTTATATAGGCGCATGCATGACCCATGATATACGAAAGTTTTAGTCTACTAGTGGATTTCAGATCTCACTTAGCACTTCTATATTAGGAGACTAACCACCACAAATTGACAGGAGCACGAAACTTGGTGCAAGAAGTATATGGAACTGTACCAAGAACTTAGAGAGAACTGGGAACGGTTGTATTGGGATGAAGGTTATTCAAAAAAGATCGCTGAGGATCATGCTAATTACGACTCTGCTGAAGAAGATGAACTAGACTTTTCGCCGTACAGGTATCAAATCCTGAATAGATCCTTTTTTCTTGTTTATTGTCTAGTTAAATTAGTTTTTTTTTCCAGAATATAAACTTGACTACCTGAGTCCATTTTAACTGTAATCTTTTGATAAATGACTGGTAGAACTGAAACTTTGTCCTCTCCTTTTCGTTATTGGATTATTTCAGCTTACAAATGATTAGCGATCTTCTTAACTAGTTATCCTTCTGAGGGTTGCATTAGATGAACAAATTAGACAACTAGTGCCATGGATATATCTTCATTCAAGGAATGATCTCATGTATCATTTTGTATTGCAGCAGGAGAAAGCACTCCAACGTAGAACCAAACAAGGTATTTTTCTTCTCTTTGTACTATTGATACGTGTCACTTATCATTTCCTTGAGTATGATTGTATGCTAATGCCATGGGCTTTTGTTACAGTCTTTGCATATTGCAAAATGCACACCATTTGTACTAAAGATGACAGAACTGTAGGGATATATCATAACAACTTAATCTGTTTTGTGGAATTATTTTGAACCTTCATTAATCATTATGGTGTCAAACTTCAGTTAATGTTATTTTTTGTAAGGCATAACAGCAACTCTAATCAAAAGTCTGCCTCCCTTCCATGACCTTCTGGATCAATTAATGGCTATAGCCTAATAAGATATGGGGAATCAGAGTAAGCAGTTCATGTATTACGGATTACTGAAGGCATATGCTAGAAACTCTTTAAGCTGGCAATGGGAAAGCCACCTTTGTTTTATCCTCTTGTTAGAGCTCCTCGATATGGTAGCAGCAGCGGATATTGACATGAGAACAGTATTAGTGTTCTGTATGCTGGTCTCGAGTGTTGACCATGTACTATCTACTGGAAGGAGCTTTAGGGCCTGTTTGTTTCAGCTTTGGATTCTCTAAAAGCTGATTTTGGATTGTGGTTGTAGAGAAGCTGATTCTCCAAAAGCTGGAATCCAGAAGCACATATGAAGTGGATTGTGGATTCTAGTGTATATGGGTGGGCTGGATTGTGAGAATCAGATTCTAGAATCAGGCTGTTTGTTTCTGATTCTGCTTTTGGGGCCAGAATCCAGAATCAGAAGCTAAAACAAACAGGGTCTTAGACTTGGTGGCTCAAAGTTCCACATTTCCAGATGCTACTTTCTGATGTTGTCACAATTGCACCAAGTCTGGCATTTTTTTTAAAGAAAATAGAAATCTTCAGCATACCTTTTTACAATCTCTCCCAGTTTTGTTTTTCTATGTAAGTTCATAAAGTTTGTGGGAAAAAGAGTAAAAGACCAGTTGCTTTGCTCAAATGTTTTGGTGGCATTATATGCTCCATTGCATTACTTGTAACAGGGCTGGGCCTTACAAACTAGTATTTGGGCATGCAACTCCCTGAATATGATGACAGTTATTTGGAGAATTTGAAGTTGAGTTAGTATTAGGCTATTAGCATGTTGGAACAACAGCCTTTGGTACATAGTTGCGCTTTAGTTTAGAAGGATGAGTACCTTTTTAGAATTTTGGAAATGAGGTGGTTGGTAATTTTGTATGGCCAGGGATGCATGATGATGCTTTAATGGTATAGGCTGTATAGCAGGCTTGTATAAATGTTGGCTTTGGACTAAAGTAATTGGATGATTGGGGGTAAATGTAGAGATGTCCAGGTCACTTTACTTTCATGTGACATTTGTAGCGCTTCCTGAACTGCATCCCCAATTTATCCACAATAGGTATATGTGACAATAATACTAAATTAAGTAGTTAGTCAAGTTGTGCTGAACTTGCATCTATCAATATATCATAGATACTGTCAATAACGAGTTTGTACTGCAGGACCTTTCTTTTGGGGCAAGCAAACAAGGTGACACATGGGAAAGGGTTACCCAAATTCGTGACAAGTTTGAATATGACAGAGAAAGGAGAATGAGAGAACGAGGTAAAATATGTCCTGATAATGGATCGTTTGTTTGTTTGCCATTGTTGTTTGTCTTCAAGATATAGCTAAATATTAGGCACTTCCACCATTGCCATTAGTTGCATAAAATGGCACAACTAAATCTTGTTAAACATGTTGCCGATATAAATGGCAGCTCAATATCTCTTTGACAACCCTGCAATTTGCTTTTACACCACTAGGTAGTTTTGTGTACGAAGAATCGTTGGTGTTGCTTCCTTTCAGTCTTTGTATGTGGTGTTCACTTACTCACTTTTCTCATCTATTGTTTCCCTCTTGTCATGCAGCGTTTGCTCCGATGAACATGGACAACATTGGTCAGCATAACTCAAAATTCAGTAACCAGCATGATTCAAGTTTTGGCTCTACAAACATGGAAAACAATTTTGATTCACATGATCCAGATTTTGTAAATCGATCTGGTCGAGGTTTCCAACATGATCCAAGTTTCAGAAATAAGCACAATTCGAATTCCCGGAAAGAATCAAGTTTCAGTAATCAGCACTATCCAAATTTCCGAAACCAACGTGACCCGAGGTGTCAGTTTGATGACCACAAATTCTAGCGAGAATCTTGCCGCGAGCAAGGTAGCCGATGATTTGCTGAGAACTTAAGCTTGCCGATTTTGTAGATCTGTGACGCAAAATGAAATGGTATGCATTTATATTCGCTAATGTAGTGTAATTTATCCTTGGTTAGTTAAAAAAGGATGAATGTAATAGGGAATTGTGCGCTGCCATTTGTCCTTGCCTATCTTCTGTCATAATGCAGAATGGTGTTATCCAAAACAGTCAACAAATAGTTCTATGTACTCATATAGTGTTTCAAAGTAGAATGTGATGAGAAGTGGCATGTGCACTGTTGGCCTTTAGGGGCCAGGAGCATTTTGATAAGATTTATTATTGAACAATTGAAACAATGTGGGAATAAGGGGGGCATTTGGACGCCTACCCCAATTTACCTTGCCAATTATTGGTCATTACCAAAATCGCAGTGGCGACCTACCCATGCTTACTCAAGCACCTTTGTTACCAAATCCTGAAATAAGGCGCGAACTAATGGCAAGAAGAAGAAGACGGGCATCCTGTAGCTTGCTCTCGCATTCGGATTTCGCATCTAAGAATGGTAATTCGATGCCGATTGCTATTCTCGACTGATGCAAATGAAATTCTTATTATTTTTCTTTTGGAGAGGAGCAGATTTATACAGGGTAAAAGCGGCCCAACAGGCTAACACAGCTACGGAGCCCAGCCCACCCAGATGACGCGACAACCCGATCGGACGGCTCAGATTCACTGGATCCCGCTATAAAATGAGCAGCATGCCCTCCACGCAAAACCCTTCCGTCTCAATCACGAGCACGCTCCGCCGCCGCCGCCTCCTTCGAGCAGAGAGGCCACCGCTGCCGCCGAGCTCTCCAAGATGGTACGATCCCCATCATTTCCTTGCGCCTTCCAATCCACCTCTCTGATTCGATTCGCCCTCTCTTACCGGCGATTTCTCTGATCTGACCGAATTCTTTCGTTTGGATGCAACGCAACGCAGGTGCTGCAGAACGACATCGACCTGCTCAACCCGCCGGCGGAGCTGGAGAAGCTCAAGCACAAGAAGAAGCGCCTCGTTCAGTCCCCCAACTCCTTCTTCATGGTAGGAACCGTTCTTCACCTGCACGTTTCTTCTGCCCGTGTTTCTTTCTTTGTTGTTCTGTGAGACTGACCAAAGCTAGTTTCATTCTTTCTTTCACTCTTCCCTAACCTAGTTTTGGTTCGATCTGTTTCCTGTGTTGTAGGATGTCAAGTGCCAGGGATGCTTTAACATGTAATAATTACTGACCCTTCACCCTCTGTAATTTTTTTTTTATTTCTATTGCAAAGATAGCCTTTTGTAATTTAGATTACTTTAGAGCTTAGATGCCACTGATCTACCTTGGAGAAGCCATATTAGCATGTTGGTCGATCCTCAGTACGCTTGCAGATTTTATAGGTGTAATCAGTGGCGGATCTAGGATTTTAAGTTAGGGTATGCCGAGTTAATACTATAATATACAATTCGGTAAAATCCAATGAACAATTCGGTAAACAACTACAAATGTTGTTGAGAAATTCGGTATACGAGTATAAAATAACTACAAACATGATAATACAAGTATAAATTACAATATAAATAATTTGAACATTTTAAGTATGAAATATGCATAAAAGAAGCTTACGCACCTACAATAGTTCAAAGAATACAATATTACTTCTTGTCTGTCCTCCGCCTTCTAATAGTCATGAAACTCTTGATTATATCATTTTCATCAACTTGAAAAAAAATATCTCGCTCAATAAACGTTTTCGAAAAAGAGATGTAATGTTTCCGGAAAAGAGATGAAGCAGCAGTAGCCTTCTTTGCTTCTCGTTTTGCAATGTTTCCGGAAAAGAGATGAAACAGCAGCAGCCTTCTTTGCTTCTCGTTTTGCAATGTTTCCAGAAAAGAGATGAAACAGCAGCAGCCTTCTTTGCTTCTCGTTTTGCAATGTTTCCAGAAAAGAGATGAAGCAGCAACAGCCTTCTTTGCTGCATGTTTCCGGAAAAGAGATGCAATATCTCTGTTCCTCTTCATAATTCAACAACTCTACAAACAAAAAAGCAATGTATCAACAAGCTACTCTCTAGTCTCTAGCAAAATAGCAATTATATTTGTTTCTACTCTATAAATCAACTAATAGTCTTGCATTCAAATCACATATAAGATCGATATACACTGCTAATATAGCAATTAGAGGGGGTGAATGATTGTACGGAAGCTAAATTTTTTTTTTATTGATTCTCAAATCACCCTTAAACAAATTACAAATTATAAAAAACTGCTTCGGTTTCAAAAAAATAGACTGACACATGTTAACTAAAACAGTAATTACTAAAGATCCAACCGTTAGATTGATGTGAAATTTTAACTGTAGAAACTAGATTCAATTTTGAAACTAACCCAATAAGAATCAGCTCAATCGGATCTACGGATCTAAAGTTATGACTTTTACAAGCTGACTGTATAAGATAATGACAGTATTATGGACTGTATTGGGCCAAATCTACAAGGTATGCCGTGGCCCACCCGGCATACCCTGTAGATCCGCCCCTGGGTGTAATCAGATGTCACATTTAGTCACTTAGTATATTATTACCTGTGGGTAGTGAATCGTGATTACTGAGTTGCTTAGTAGTTAGTGCATACCGTGGAAGACTGTACAATGCTAACAACTTCGCTTACAATTGTTCTCAGCTGGCAACCTTGGAAATAAAATGTCTGCTTGATATGTAAAATATTTGCAATTCTTCTATGTTTAGTGTTTGAGAAAAGTAGTCACTAAGCTTTCTCTGTAACCTAAATGCTTTTGCCTTTTAGTGCTTAGCTTAGTATCAAATGTATAGTTATTCTTTATGACTTGCATGTCAACATATCAGCTCAACCCTAGGGATAATAAATGTTTACTCTATCATGCTCTGTGATTCGTTAGTTACTTGCGAAGCCTTTAATTAGCAAAGATGATTTGCAACTGTTTCAAAGCTTGCAATATAACTCTAAATGCGGTATTTGTATTGCAGAACCACTGTGTTCAGCCACTCCCAGACCGTTGTTGTGTGCCCTGGCTGCCAAACTGTGCTCTGCCAGCCCACAGGAGGAAAGGCTAGGCTCACAGAGGGCTGCTCCTTCCGCCGGAAGGGTGACTAGAGTGGAGTCCTTTGAGTAAGACGATGGTTGTGCCAAGCAAGTGTTTCATTTTTCAGGATGTAGTTTTCAAATTTTGCACTATGTGAGATGTAACTCTCCTGTGTTGCTTCGCGAAGGCTTTTAATATCTATTTGCCAGTGTTGTGTAGCGGAACCTACTACAGACCGTTGCGTTTGCAATCTGATCTGATTTGTCTAATGAGTTGGGTTTATTTTAAATTCTTCGCTGAACTAAATCGGAGGTTAGTAGTTTCAGTGGCAAACAGTTTGAATTATAAGCCGGTATGGAAGGTAACTGTTGCCACCTCGTTTTTTTGTTGAGCCAAAAGGTCTATCTATCGTATCTTGCTTCTGAAATATTCTGGCTAGTAGTTTATGCCCACGTATGATACGTTCTTGTGACTTGTGGGTATGGTTGATTGCTGTCTAGAGCTGATGTTTATGTTCGATTGAGTTGATTCTGGTTGCTCGAAATCATGCTTCCTAGCTTCATTACTTAACCTCCCCAGGAATTGTTCAGTGTTTGGGGTTCGCTTTGGTAAATGGAGCAGGCCTAGGCTCGTAGCTTGCCCCAATCTAGCCGGAGTGGACGTTGCAGGCGGCTGTGGCCGCTGGCAGGGTTTTAAAAACTTGCGAAACTGCTTAAAAACAGTGGTTTTTGATCTTATTGTTGCGGTTTAAGATTCAAAACCGTTCAGTAAACCAATCTAATTTAAAATAAAAAATTAAAAAAATTATACATCGAAAATCTTTTGAAAACCGTTTTTAAGGAATATTCAATTGGTCGGTTGGTTTTCGGTGAAAACCGAGTGATTTTTCGTGAAAAACTGTAGAGCAGTTTTTTTTTGTAAGAAATTGAACGATTTTTGATTTAAAAAAAAAAATTTTTTTTCTAAATTTTTTGATTTCATAACCCTTCGATTTCGAACGGTTTTTCGAGCGATTTTTGCGGTTTTCGAATTTTGAATTTCACACGGTTTTTTCAAAAACTGTTTTTAAAACGCTGGTCGCTAGACCTTGAGTGGGTGCTCTCGTGCAGACGTTGGGGGCCGGCGTAGGTGGCTTGCGGTTGTTGCAAGAAGGCTGTTTGGTTCATGACATAAGTGAATCTTATCAAAGTGTGCCAAATTTTGGAACCAAAATTCTTGGCTCAAGTTTTGGCCAAACTTTGGCAAGAAAACGAATTAAAGAACAAATTTAAAATAAATCTTATCAAAATTTGGTAACAAATTGATAGTGAATCAAATGAATACCAAAATTTGTCAAAGTTAGTAAATTTTGGTTTGACATCCATGGACTTGGATGGTTTTATACCTTCACCAACTTTATCAAAATTTGGTCATGACCAAAATCGTGGTATAATTAAATTTTTTGGTAGCAAACAAAATAATAGACAGAACTCGGCCAAGACACACAGAGAAAAGTTGGTTAAAAACATTTTGGCCACCAAACTTACCCTGAAATTTGGCAATAATCTTGTCAAACCTTGCCAAATCCATGGTGCACCAAATTGTGGTCACCAACCAAATGGGGGCCAAAATTATTAGGCATTACTAAACTTCGGCTTTGGCAACTTTGGGCTCAAAACCAAACACACCCAAAATCCAAAAGCCCCAAATTCTATTTTGGGCCGTTAGCATATTCTGGTTCAAAATGTTCTGTGTTCGTGGGTTATTGCTAGAGATATTGTTGAGGGTACTTAAGAGTTGACCCTTAGGATAAAAAAGTTCAAGATCACTTGTGCCTTACAGTATTCAAGGATTCATTTAATTCCTATGCAATGCCTAGTTGGAAACTATTTCTTGACAAATAATTTACTGTAAAATCAATATTAGGCATGATATAATTGGCAAGAAATAACAATGCTCCAATAGCACTTACATGGCACGATTTAACACTATACATGGCGCGATTTTCACCTTTGCTCATATATGGGATCTTCAATCCTTCTGAAATCTACATGCAGATTTAGAATCGAGTGATTTGTATAAATAAGTAGTCATAACCACCATAAGTCGCGTATTCAAATTCATTCCTTCTACCAGTGACATAAAAAAAAATGAAAAGTTGTACTATCTATCACAGGAGAGTAATTTTCATCAAAATCGACAGTGCACAAGGCAGATCGTCTCTTGGATGATCTTCATCCCTTGGGTGATTCTCATTCCTCTTCGGTTCATGGAGTTTCTTCCTTAGCTCGATACGTCTTTTTTGAGGTCATCTTGATGGTACAAGATCTTTTGAACTAGGAGGTCTCCCTCTCTTCCTGCGCAAGGAGATGGAGTTAGATGTAGAACCCAAAATCTGGGATGATTCTACTCTCTCAGGTGTATTTACTGCTGGCATATGTGACGTGGTAACTCCCTTATGATCTATGAATGACTTTGGCATTTTCTTTGCAAGATTTTGCAAATATATTATCCTCTGAACCTTTGGTTCAAATTGCTTAGTTTGACATTATGAATACTAATGTCGTGCCATGATAATTCTTGGCATTCCAATTCTCTGTCATGGGCTCAAAATGTTAGAAGCAGTTCTTTTCCTCCCCCTAGTGCTAGGAATAGTTCTTCACGAAATATATAATCGGTGTATCTTGCTTTCAAGAGGTCCTCTCTATATGGGCTCGAAATATTTTATCATAGACGGAGATTAAAATACCATGTAAATTTCCCATTTACGGCGGGATCGGGGTCCATTGATGTATGCTGAGATTGTGAGAGTGGTAAGCATACGATACAACCGAATTTACGTTGAGATTGTAAAACTTGTTGTACCATGACAGGGGATGCTATTGGTCTTAGTTGAACAAAATGTTTTCCCTCGGGCATGTGATCGTGCAGTAAAGGGGGTGCTGTCTAGCACATTGGGATGTGGTTGTCTTGCCTGAGATAATTTAAGGACTTAATCTTGTGCGCCATTGAACTGGGCCTAACCGTGCAACCACAAGTCCGGTATGGGACGGACCTAACTGATTAATTTGCAATGTCTAGTCTTGAGTACTGCCAGTTGTTGGTGTGGGTTCCGGGATGGACGGGTAGACTCATATGGCTCAAGAGGGGGTCCCGAGGGGCGAAACCTTAGAGGGCAGTATCGAGTTTAGACATGCATTGTAAAGACTTTGTAGTTATCTCTCTGCCGACACACCAAAGGAAGTGTGTTCGTAGCGCTTGGCACTAAGAGATGATCATGTCTTGTAGGTAAAGCTGTACAACCTCTGCAGAGTGTAAAACTATTCGAATAGCCGTGTCCGTGGTCATGGACAAGCCCGGGGATTTCACACAGGGTATAGAGTGTTTTCTTGAAATGGGGAATTGTTGGGATGTGAACGGGGAGTTCACTGTTGTTTTGTTGTCTCAAGCTATTCTGTTGAATTGTGTGGTTGATACTTGTTTCGAATGATGTAGGGTGATGTCTCGTCATTCTGTTCATGTTGTCTACCATTGATTTACCAGTTATTTATTATTGTTTTTATCAATCTGTCTTCAATCTATTTATTGTATTTAAATTCAAGTTATTGCTTTCTGCAAATGAACCATATGACTATCCTTTGTCAAGCCGTGCATGAATATATTGCATCATTTCCCTACGGCTTGTTGAGTACATTTTGTACTCACGGCTTTATGCCCCTGTTGTTCAGTTGTTGAGGAAGGACCAGGTAATGAATATCAAGAGGAGGAGTACTATAAAGACTTCGTCGACTAGGAAGGCGTTCCCCAGACGATTGCCTGTGGCATGTCGAATGGCCCAAGTTATGTTTTTCCGCTACAACAGTTTTATTTGTTTCTTAAGCCACGAGGCTTTGGTGTATGAACCTCGACCATAAGGTCGTTTGCTTTATCCAATAATAATTTGCTTCTTCTTAGTTATTTTGATGTATGGAATGATATGTCATCTATGTTTTCACTGTGTGCACTAGCGTGATCCTGGACTAGTGCAGTATACACAGAGGGTTTTGAATTTGCATATCCGGATCCCGACACAACCGAATTTACGTTGAGGGGAAATATTTGATTCTTAAGAAAATTTTAGATGATCGAGAATGAGCAAAATTGTTACAATTAATTGTTAACTCTTTCCTATTCGTTTTAGAAGAACGAGGCTTTGTACGAATTATGTCTGCAAGTAACTGAGTTCTTCGTCTTTCTACAGCTTGGAAGAAACCAATCAATTGACCTGTGAAAGAAACTTACATTGAGCTAATAATTAAGATGGGTTGTTTAAGTATGTACAAGTAACACGCAGGAGACGATCGCGAGCGGTTCATATACTCTCGTTCTGCGATGATGAGAGCCTGTAACTGTTCTCACTCCCACATGATGCCAGCTGTATCACTGTTTTGGATGGTTAATTGGTAATTTGGTAGAGGAAACCACTTGCAAGTGGTGTGAAACCCCATGTGAATATCTGACTTGACTTGTCAGACCTATGTACCATCCTAACTGGTTAGACTTATCATCCACTTTACAGAGTCTACATCGAACATTAACATCGACACTATTTCAAAAATAGAGTATTAATTTCTACTGAAATATACTGATATAACCTAATAAAAATATTTGATATTAAAAAATGCTTCTTAAGAAAAATCTAGTAATTTAATTTCATGTACTATTTGGTCTAAGTCTTTACACATGTTCCAAATGCTGCCATTTTGTGGTCGTAGGAACCGGGAAGTTTCTTAGTATGTGCCTACCCATGGTCTGCTGTGTAGCGCCGGTTTTCTTACGTTGTACTCTCTCTGATCTTTTTTAAGATGTTGTTTTAGAATGTGTGCAGCAGCCTTTAAAAACATTGACAACTGATACCCACAAAAAAAAAAGGATTTATCATGTAGAAGTGATGTTACTATATTTTTCAGCAAGAATACTTTCACATTATTATATTTTTAATAATTTTTACTAACATATAAAAAGAACAGTAAAAGAGTGTGTAATGATAAGTTGAGAAAGAAAAATACATAAACGCCACTCACTCGAAGAATAAAAGGGTAGACTATGCACTTTCCGCCCGGTTGACTGTCGCTATCTAGAGCCGAAACAATACGGGTCATAATTGGTCGACGCCTGTATTTCATAAAGTAGCTAGCGTACCGGAGAGAGTAATTCATATATAAATAGGCATACAGCATCAGGCAGCACAAACCTGAATCCCCAATTCCAATTCCCCAATTTTCTTCTTAGTTATATCCTCCTGGCCGGTTTGATATGGCTTTTAGATATCAACTCGTTCTGCATATAGTTCTACTTGGAGTCGTCCTAACTGCCCTGCTTGCTGCTGGATCCTCCGCTCAACTCGATAAAGGCGGCAATGAACGTAAAGCTCTTTTGTCATTCTTCTTTTTAGGGAGAGGCTCACCTCGCCATTCGAGCATCATTTCGTCGAGTTGGGTCTGAAACTAGCTAGCACCGCATAGCTAATTTGAGTTCATCGTTACTGTTAAAATGTTATCACCAGTGTGAGTTCGAGCATAGTTAATTTATTCATGCATTAGCTATTGTTCTCTCTGCTCTCTGCTTATTGTTTTTCTTTTGTTTCTAAATTAGTTGTCAGTAAGTACTACATAATATATTTTTTGAAATCGTCACTTGTTGTTCTGTGCGTACCTATATTATTTATTCGTGCATTAAGACATGGTTATGTATGACAATTAAGTTAGTACACTTATTAGTCGTACTTCCATTCTCCAATAGACACGTTAATACTCCTGAGATCGCTCCTTTTACTATATTATTTATTCGTGCATTAACTAACAAAAATAATGCGCTCTTGCAGCTGGTGGTCCCGGTGTCGGGAATCCACCGTGCTGCCACCGGATACACTGACGCGATGGTGAAATTGCTGAAAGGCCCCAATGCTTGCAAAAAAAATCGTGGAAATCTTTTGTGGTATACCGCAAATTTGAAGAAATCCGTCGGGAGTTTCAGACTGTTGGAAATAATCTCTGTGTCCCAAAGTGCAGAGTCCACGATGCTGCCAGTCGATTATATATTGACGATGTTAAATTATTTTAATGTAATATGAGTCATATAAATTACAGAAAGGTTCTTATAATAAAAAGTCAAAGTATGATAGTTAATAGACTAAAAGTATTGATAACCTATAAATGTAATTCCCTCTCATCTCTCTTCAAAATTGTAACAAATAAATTGTGTGAGAATAACATACATTAGCCGTAATGTTTTGCACGTTGCTTCAATTTCAAGTATTGAATGAATATTAAAGTTTTAGTTTCAAGTGTTGAATGCTACGCTGCATACATGTTGCTTCAGTTACAAGTAATAATGGCTTTTGGCTTGTCTGATCGCTATCTATATATATGCATTGGGTCATTACATTTTAAAGACACGAACTGAGCACAAATCAGTCTAGTACATAAATAACAATGGTTCTCTAATCATTAAGGGAACTCTAAAGGTAAAGAAGGATCAGATGAGAGAAAATTTGATACGCAAGGAGCCATTATGTCTCAAAATAGGTTTGTGCTTCTACATGTATAAAGGTTGCTTTTCAACTAAATCAAATTATGCTAAATGATCTTATTATAACTTCCGCGATATGACTTACAGATGATTGTACAGCTTTTATATATATACATATGAACTTTTCGATAACAAATTAGTATGTCCCATGAAAAAAATATCAGCAAGTGATCGACTTTCTCATCAATATTGTGATGCTGTTCTTTACGGACTGGCATATGTATTAGTTGATGCCATTGATGACTTGCAAGCGTATATTATAGATAGAATGATACGCCGTTATTCTTCTTCTTATCGCGAGGGGGTGATAGTAGCCTTTCGTATTCACCTACGCAAAACTTGGTTGTCTTTCTTGCAGCTCAAATTACTCTGAATAAAGTGTTATATCAAAAACCAGGGATTGGGATATTTACGATTCCCAAATACCGGTAATTTCTGTTGGGATTAATATATGAAAATAGATGCTCTTGTGCTTTATCTAACTAGTACGATATTACGGCAGTTGGGAATTAATCCAAAATAGAAAAAGAAAAGGTTGATGAGCCATGCGTGAGAGGAAGCACCAAACTAACGTCCGTCGAGATGGCCATCGCAAATTTCCATGGAAAGCCCAACCATCGCTCTCTTAAATCGGAAAGCACAACCATCGGAATCCATCATGCTGCCCGTCCATTTCACATTGCTGCCGACGACGGTGATCCGGTTCCAACGTGGCAAATAAATGACCCGACGCTGAAATTGTTGAAAGGCCCCAATGCTTGTAGAAAAATCGTGGAAATCTATAGCACGATAACCGACTACTTGGCCGGCCTATCAGGTATTCCTCCTTGATGAACAAGTAGGGGGTGACGTCCCAAAGTCTTTGTTAACGACTTCCATATGAGGTTAGTCCAAGACGTATGGATTTCTTGATTCCCAGTTGGCATCTACAATTATTTAAGGAAAGAGGAAGCGTTAGAAATGAAAATTAAAGTAAGTGTAAGGAAAATATCTTTAAGAAGAAGAAAACGACAGCAATAACTCTAAGGTTTTTGCAATTGATGTAATATGCAGATGTAAGAAGATGCAGATATTCAGCAGTATGCCTTTTTTTTTTCAAAATACTATAGACAACTGGCAAGTAATAAACCTTAAAAAATCTCGTCGTCATAATCCCCGTAACTACACACATTTGAGAACGCTGCTTTATTCGCCCACTGAACCAAAAATTTAAGTAAGATTAAGTACTTTTCTACTTAGCAAGACTTACAGTGTATCGCAATGTATAATAAATGAAGGTTATATCAAGAAAGTTGCTACTAAGTTAATTTTGTATAAAGCGATATTGCAATATAAATATCATGTAATAGATTGTAAATGGAATTTGGTTAATTGGTAATTATCTTTAGATGGTTAATTGGTAATTTGGTAAAGGAAACGACTCGCAAGTGGTGTGAAACCACTTTAGGGCATGTACAACAGTCTAGACAGCTGCTGTCTGTAAGTGTATGCCATGTCACATAAAGACAATAAAGCAGACAACTTCTACAATGACTTGTCTGTTAGGCAGTCTATAAACTAATTAATTTATGCATGAGCTCATAAATTACCGTGATCAAGCATGAGCATATAGACGGCTTCTTTCCTACAACGGGCGACTGAGCCGTCGTTTTGCATCGAACACAGACCTTTGCCGTCCTCTCGCAAAGAGACGGCAAGCGCCTCTCTCTTCATTAATTCTATACCACATAGGATGATAAAGATTACGTGATAACTTACAGACGGCTCATTAATTACTGTTGTACATGTCCTTACAGTGGTTAGACTTATCATCCACTTTACAGTGTCTACACCGAACATTAGCCTGGATACTATTTCAAAAATAGACTATTAATTTCTACTGAAATATACTGATGTAACGTAACAAAAAAAATGATATTAAAAAAAGCTTCTTAAGAAAAATATAGTATTTTTTCCTGTACGTAGTATCTGATCTAAGTCATTATGAAGATTTCAATTGCTAGAATTTTAAAAGTTCGATCGCATGTGTTCCAAATGCTACCATTTTCTGATCGGAGGAACCGGGAAGTTTCTTAGTGCCTACCCATGGTCCGCTGTGTAGCGTCAGTCTTCGTACGCTGTACTCTCTCCATTCTTTTATAGACATTGTTTTAGAATGCGTATAATTAGCTTTTAGAAATATTGGCAACTAATATACAAGAAAAATTCGAATTCATCACGCAGAAATGATATTACTATATTTGTCAGAAAAAAATACTTTCACATCGTTATATTTTTGATAATTTTTACAAACGTATGAAAAGAAAAGTAAAAGTGTGTAACGATAAGTAAAAGAAGAAAAAGGGTAGACTATGCACTTTCCTTCTGGTTGACTGTCGCTGTCAAAAGCCAAAACGGTCTTCGGTGGACGTCTGTTTTTCATAAAGTGAGTTGAAGTTTGTGGCCTTGACGACTGGACTGGACTGCAAATAAGCCAAAACAATACAAGGCTTAGAACAACTCGAATCCTTGTGGTCCTGACCATTGGACTGAGACCTGGTTTGGGAAGCTCTCTCTGTGGATAGGCTGGGATTTTAACCTGAAAATCTTATCGTAGTCAAGACAAACGATGAAACAACCCAACCCATCAGGCTGTAATTTGTTATGAAATATTCATTTACCAGAAACAATATTTGCACCAGCCAGAGAAGAAACGAGAGTCCAGATCTTATTGTCGATGAGAGCCCAATGCTAAAATTTCAAAAGTTTGATCGCACGTGTTGTAAATGCTAAAATTTTGTGATAGAATGAGCCAGGAACTTTCTTAGTTTGTGCCTACCTGTGGTCCGCTGCAGAGCGCTAGTCTTCTTACATTGTACTCTTTCCGTTCTTTTCTAGATGTTGTTTTAGAATGCATGTAGTCAACTTTTAAAAACATTGACAACTAAATACAAAAAAAAAATTCGGATTCATCGTGTAGAATGATATTACTATATTTGTCAGCAAAAATACTTTCACATCATTATATTTTTGATTATTTTTACTAACGAATAAAAAAGGAAAGTAAAAGAGTGTATAACGATAAGTAAAAAAAAATTAGAAAAGAGTAGACTATGCACTTTCCGCATACGGCCATGAGGCACCATGCCATCAGCTTATCGGTCATCCCGAGAAAGAAGACGACAGCGACCAGAAAGGAAGAAGACGTCGATGGCACTAGATCTTGAAGATCCTCACCGCCTCGGCATCGCCAAATCTGTCCTTCCCGCACCACATCTCTATTGTCCTTAGCCACCAGGCGTTCTTCTTCCCCAACGCTAGTGTCTTCCTCGCTTCCAACCAAGCTGCACTTTGCCCTATGCCTTTCTTGTCCCCGACTCCTTTCCTCTCCTGTACAACAGTCCAAAATGGATCGAGCTTGTGTCGGCACGGCACAGAGGTGACACAACGTGTTAATAAGCCGTGCTTGAGCTCACCAGAGACGAGTCGAGCTGGCCTGGTCTAACATGGTCTAGACCCACGGATCATCACTACAGGAAACCAAACTTTTTTCGTCGGCCAAATGCCGACGAAAAAAGGGGGATTCCCGATGAAAGTATCTATTTTTGTTGGTTTGCCGACGAAACTAAATAGACGAAAATACGGATTATTTTCGTCGGTTATCGACAAAAATAATTTTTTTCATCGGCCCAGCCTAGCCGATGAAAAAAAGTGGCCGATGGCTGGCCCGGTCATGCCACATCAGACTAATTTCGTCGGTTACCATGGCCGACGAAAATACTGGGGAGTTGCCAGCTGCAGAACTGTTCCTAGTATTTTTGTCGACCACGTGGCCGATGAAAATACTGGGAGTATCAGTTGCAGAACTGCTTCCCCATTGCTTGTTTACTAGCTGGTACCTCCCAGTATTGTCGTCGGCCACTGTGGTCGACGAAAATATTGGGGAGTTACCAGCTGGAAACTAGCCCCCTTTGCTTGTTTTGCAGCACAAACGTATAATTTTTGCTCAAATTCATGTACACCAACATATATTACTCAGAACAATCACAAATACATCACACAATTTGAAAATCACATTAATATTAAACTTGCAAATGCATCACATTAATATCTCAAATACACCAACATATATAAATGTTCAAATCATATCACAAGTTTCATCCAACTACACTACCCCATCCATCACAAGTCTATCTACAATCCTAACTCTCTGGGGTGTTTGAATTTTGGCCGCTACCTCCAAAGGCAAAGCAGCCGTCGACTTCTGCATTAGGACCGTGCGAGCTCGAACCCTGAGCTGGCCTTGGTAGTGGAGGTAGAAACGGTTGCCACGGCGAAGAAGGCTGAGAACCTTGTAGAGGAGTTATGAAATTTCACATTAGTACAGAATTGCAAATAATTTTCAAAACTGAATTAACCTAAAGCATATATACTTGCGGTGCTTGCCCTAGTAGCGGATACCCGTAGAACGACAGAGGAGGCTGAGAACCCTGTAGAGGAGTTATGAAATTTCATGTTAGAATTGCAAATAATTTTCAAAACCGAATTAACCTAAAGCATATGTACCTGCGGTGCTTGCCTTGGAGGTGGATACCCGTAGAACGGCAAAGGAGGTTGAAGCGTAGGCAAGCCATGTTGAGGGCCCACAGTTGCGTAGAGTTGCTGCATATAGTCAAAATGTTAGATCCGCAATATGAAAACTTAATCGGTCTGTTGAGATTTTGAGCTTTTACCTGAAAAGCTCCTTGGAAGTACGCCTGCGTTTGCCTTAAGTGCGCCATCTCTGCTTCGTACTTCGCTATCAACTCACGTTGTTGGCGAGACTCCTCACACTGTTGACGAGCCTGCTTCTCGTACTCCACGAACCTTGCATTATCCTTAGAGGAGCGAGCGTTTCTCTATGAGGACCCCGACGCTCCGATGCTCTTCCTTGGGACAGAGCGATGTCGGAGTCCACAACCCTGTTGAACATGGAGAACCTGCAGCAGAAATATACGAAACCGAAGGCATTCATAAAAAGTGCAACTATTGATGATATTAGGATTTCCGACAAAACTCAAATAAGGGGGATGATCTCATCTTCCATGTCTCTTGCCCCCACCACTCTGGTATAGCACCGAGACATCCAGCTCCTCATTCCTGCAGTCGTACTCCGGGCCATGACGCCGAGCCATTTTTTTACCATATTGCTCCTGCATGCTAACATTACTGAAACAATAGTTTGAAGACACAAATTTTATCAAAGTAGGTCGAACAACTCACAATCCTCTGAGTCGCTGACTGGCTGCAAAGCTGTCCAGGCAACTCTGGATCGGCGCTCCAGTGTCCCCGAACATAAACATCGAAGTAGCTCGGGCAACGCCAGTTTCAGCCTCCTGTAATCCAAAGTTAGCGACATGCATTCAAAAGTATACTGAACTAAGGCTAGATACTTACCATGTGCCTCGCTAAGCGGAGGTGTCCATCTGCATCGTACCGGTGCAACACCGGGTCACCTGCCTCTCTGTTGCCTCGCTTCTTGTTGGACCTAGCAACAAAGTTAGCCGACGCCCAGTACTTGCACAAGTACCTGAAAGCTTCCTGGCACTTCATTAGCCAGGGGATGGACGCCTGGAGGTACTTGTCCTCGCGCAGGTAGATCTTGGAGGCTCCGAGCTTCTTGGTCATCTTCTCCTTCTTCACCCCCATGTAGTACGAGCACACCGCCTGGATGCGTGCATTGGACATCATGTCCTTCACGACCTTATGGGCCGCCGTGTTGAAGATTTTATTGGCCTTTTTACGATTTGCGGGGACATCCTCGTCCCCTAGGTGATACCTCTCCTGCAAAAGCAATCCTTGAGCTAGCGACATATCCCTATAAATGAATGAACTGTAAAGAGGTAAGGAACTCACCCAGAAATCGTGCTAGACCACGTCAGCACAAGTGCCGCGACGCGCCTCAGGAGCCAACCTGTAGTGCTCCCACTTTAGGGCTGCCTGCGGCACCTCGTTGATGGTCACCAAACCCGGGTAGTGGTGGCGGCAGAGGGCTCCCAAGACCGCGTTGACATGTGAACGCTGGTGCCTACCCTCCCACGCCACATCATCCCATTGCCTGCAATTTATGAAATCAAACTGGTTAGATTCTCAACAAATTACTTTTTTAAAATGAGAAAACTAACTTACCAATCCCCATGCGGCCTAATCACCCTCCGCTGGATAGCTTCAGCTCTAGGGGGGACGTTGTTGGATCGGAACCTGAAAAATACCAAAAATAAGAATCACAAGTCTATGCATACAAAAATTAACATTGATAACACGAATACCTGAAGCGCTGTGAAGAAGGCACCCCAACGTCCTCTGGGCTCTCATCATCACCATCATTACCCCCGGAGGCATCCTCCGCCAACTCTTCCGCTACCTCCTCCGCCGCTACTGCTAAGTCCTTCGACTCGTCCGAGGAGTCAGAGGCAGAAGGCAGGTACTCCTCGTTGTCCTCCCGTGCCTGCTCCATGCACCCCAGGAACTGCTGCTGCTTCTGCCTGCTTTGGACAGTCTCTTGGAAGATGCTGCCCTGACTCCTCGAGGAGTCCTGACCACTGGACCCTTGACTCTTCCCCTTACCCCCACTCCTAGAGCTAGACCTACTGAGCTTACCAACAATCTTCTCCTTCGTGTGCTTGAACATCTGCAAAAATTTCAATAGAGTTAGATTGCACATTTCAAACAACAATATAGCAACAATATGGAAATAGCAAGAATTATAATCAAAGTAGTATTACAGCAATAAGAGGATATATACTTATCAGAACTCGTCGACATCTGGAGGTTCATTGGCGACTCGTCTAGAAAGACGTGTTTTCACGGGCCGTTGAATTCTTATAAAACCCCGATGTCGTTTCTTTGATGGACGAGACTCAACTATTAGGTCTATGGCATCAGTGGCTACCTGATGAAGCCAAACCCCATCTACAACCTGAAAAGATCTTAGCAGACCTTTTTCCTCGTAGACATCCGTTTCCTCGTCGTCCATCATACTGTCGACGTAGTCAGCATCCCCAGGAGGATATAACCGTTCACGTGGGTTAACTTCATATGCTACCCACCAAGCATGCAAGCTGGGATGAGGATAGTTCAAGTAGTACACTTGCTCAACCTGGTGAGCAAGCACGAAATTGTCGTGGCCTTCAAGCCTTGACTGGTGCTTGACCACCACTGTCGACGATCGGGATCGCTAACCGCAGAAGTGAAACAGGGGTTAGTGAGGCGGGACAACGAGCTTTCGCTCAGCGGAGAAAGCGTTCAACGTCTTTGGAGGTCGGAGCAAGACGACAGCGAGCGCGAGACGAGGATTTTATACTGGTTCGAGCCCCTGCGAAGGTAATGGATCTACTCCAGTCGCCTTGTGGCAGTGATCTTTGTTACTATCGAGTGTAGGTGTGTATTACAGCTCAAGCTCAACAATGGCAATGTCTAGCGCTCGAGTTCTCCTCCCTTGTCAGGCTGCGCATCCTTAGCCTTATACCCTCCACGCCGCATAACCGTCGGGAGGTATTTCCGGTAGTGGCCTTCATGCGCGTTGAAATTGGTATGCGCCTCTCGAGTTTGCCCAGCGTGCCGCTTCAAGCCCACGATCCGCGATCTCGGTTTCGAAATCCAAGGGGACACTGTGCAGGCGAGTGGCTACTCGAGCTCGGGGTCGTCACGGGCACCACGCTCGAGAACACGCTTCGCTCTCGGCCGCGCCTTAACTGCGCCAGTCGTGGTCGGGCCTCCGAGCACAGGAACTCGTTGACCATGTTGGCCACGGCCAAGGGTCGCCCGAGCCTGTCGGCTAGCCCCGAGGCTCAAGGTCGAAAAGGGCACTGGGCGACCTCGAGCCTCACCTCATGACGCCAGGGGACAAGCCCCGAGGTCTCGATCCCTTGGCGAGGTCGGGCGGAGACCGCAAGGCGAAACCCTCGGCCTCGACACCTGGCAACCCTTGATCTTCACGACGATGGTACGGACGCGGGTGACCGGCGGACACCTGGGACGCCTCGAGTCCGAGGCCCAGGCCTTAAATGCGTCCGTCAAATCATGGTCGGCGCGCTCTTCGAAGCGCCGTGGACTGGGTTTATCAGCGATGCGGCCCATAGACCCGTGCCCACAGCAACTGCTAAGGAAGTCTCTCGTTCTTGCGCTTTTCTCCCAAGCCTCCTTGCCCGAGCAAGACACCTCCTCCCCCTTTGACCAGAATCGTCGCGATCGCCATGGCCAAGCTAGGGAGGAGCACATTGTCGTCTGCTAGAATGAAGGAACTCAAGACCCTGGGGTTGCTTGACCCATTCACATGGCGATTGCCAGGCGGCGAGACCGAGCCGCATCCCAGGGATGACGAGATCGTCTGCACGAGCATTATTCTCTCTTGACTGCGGACCGGAGAGTGATTTAAATCCTGGCGGTCCTCTCGGTGCGAGATCGAACTCATCAACACAGTGCGAACTCCATTCTTTTGCTTTCCATCTTCTCCCACTGCGAGGGTTCCTTGGAATCTTCCCCACCCTCGCTCTTCTTCGATACTTCAGCCTTTTCGCTCCGGGAAGGACCCGTGGTCGGGTGCCTCTACTTCCGGCAGCGGACAAGGCTCAAATGGTCCATCCCAAAGATCCAAGGTCGGGACTCCCTCGGGCCATGGTCCGAGCGGTGGTTCTACTTGAAGAAAGGGGAAGGCGGCGGCGGCGTATGAGAGCCCCATCACCGGGAAGGAGACCCCGGAGGTGGACGACCTCGAGGCCGACGAGGATGCCATCGCCGTCATCCACATCTGCGCCGTACGCGGCCTCACCGGGCAGGCGATTGCCAACGACTTTCTGCGGAGTCGCGTGTCCCCTCTGCGGAGGAGGATGCATCTGTTTTACGAGATCCAAGGGCGCGACGACCCGACGCGCGAGGGCACGTCTGGTAAGCCATCTCGCCCCAAGGTTTTGCTCGAGCCCACCCTTGATCTTCCCTGATGGTCGTTTCTTTTGCAGCGCCGAAGGAGTCCTGGGTCGCTGCCAGGATGACCGAGATGTTCGGGAAGCTGGCGCACGAATACGTCATCGGCGACCCCGTCCCGAAGAACATGCTCCGCCGGAAGGCCGAGGTAAGCCGCCCGACCACGCGCTTGATTCGTATGCCCACGAGCCCCTCCTTGAACCTCGCATGCTCGCAGGACCACCAGGAGTTGTTCGAGACGGCCAGGAGGATGCTCCATTGCGGCGGGGCAAAAAGAAAGGGAGGAAGAGACCCCCGGGTGGAGCAAGCTGCCGGAGGTGAAAAACCCCACGTCGAGTGGGGGACCGCGCCAGTAGGACCCTCCACGATCGAGCCCCGAGCTCGTGCCGCTTATCAAGCGACATCTCCTTCCCGCGACAATAGAGTCGCGGCGGCCGCCGCCGGGACTTGAGCCCCAGCCCGGCCAGGCGTCAAGGTCGGGCTCCCAAGTCTGCCGCCGCGGATAGCCAGAACCGGCGTGAGCTCGAGGTCCCAGACCAGCGGGGTGAGAAAGCGAAGTGCCCCTGCAGCATCGGGGTAGCAAGACCTACGCCGGCCCTCGTCAAGGCAGAGGCTGGTGACTCAGGTGAGTTTTTTGGCTTTTCGATTCCTCTGCCCCCTCCGTGTCTTTCTGCTTAGTGCTGTTCTTGATCGCAGACCTTGGCGCCGCGCTCGAGACTTGCCCGTTTGCGATGGTCATTGTCGAGGCGAGTCCGAGTCGAGGAGGAGGAGAATGTCTTCGTCTTGGCCCGCGCCGACCTTCACGCCCGACGGGACCCCTCGGGACCTCAAGCCCGGCCCGGTTGGTGAGTTATACCAAGGGTCGACCACGGCGAGGAGGAAAATCGACCATGACGGTGAGGATTCTGACCTTGGCGGCGGGGCGCGCCTTGTTCTTGACCCTCTGAGGTCGGACGAGGAAGGCACCAGTGCCCTGATCACCGCCATGAAGTCGCCAGAGCTCACCCAACCACGGCCGCCTCGGCGCCGTCGCGCCGCCACCGGCCGTAGTAGATGGCACCGCCGCAGAGGCGTCGCGGACCAGCGCGGCCATGCGCGCGGGCAATGAGGTCGTGGCATCTCGAGCCCAGAGGTTGTCGCGCCGCGGTGGCCTTCTGTGAGGCGGTCATTGCTCCCTCGGGCGGGCGGCGGAGCCCGACCCACGGAGGTAGGGGCGGCGTTGTTGTCGCTCCCTCCTGCCGGTGGCCGAACCCTCTGGAGGCGGCGGAATCCCAGTCGCGCCCGACCGAGCCTAAAGATCCTGGCCCGGTCTTGCCGGTGGGGGCTGCGGTCGACCTCACCCGGGAGGCGATGGGCGGCGAGGAGGAGAAATCTCCGCGACCGCATCGACAATCACGAAGAATATACCGCTCATGCACGGAGAATCGACCCGCGGGGTAAGGGCCCTCCGCGCACCCGTAGCTTGTTAGCTTGAGTTCCTGTTTCCTTTCTTAATTGGGCCACCCTTTACATTGTGAAGGCGATCGACCATGTCTCCTGAGCCGCAAGGCCTTCAAAACACGCCGATGTCTTGAGGGCCTCTGAGCGCGGTGGAGGCGCTGGGAAGCCCAGCGCTCGAGGCTCATCGGGACCATCGAGGTCGATCAAGCGGAGCTCGGCGAAGGCGGGAGCTTGTTGATCTTCGCCGAGCGATGAGGGCTGAGGAGGTAGCCTTGGTGAGCTCGGCGGAACCAGGACCTCCGCGTGAGCATGGCTTCAAGGCCGTGGAGTCTGGCGCCTTGATCGGCCAAGGCGCTCGCGGCCGAGCGAGCCAAGGTCGAAGCGCTGGAGAAGGCTGCTGCGGAGCAGGCGTCCTCCCTGGCGAAGGCGTCCCCCGAGCTTGAGGCCAAGGTCCTGGAGCTCGAAGAGAGGCTTGGGCGCGCCAACGAGGCGGTCGAGGCCGAGCGGGCCAAGGTCGAGGCGATGGAGAAGGCGGCTGTGGCAGCGGCGTCCTCCAGCGGCGTCCCGAGCTCGAGGCCAAAATCCTCGAGCTTGAGGAGGCTCGAGCAGCGCCGACAAAGCGTTCGAGCAGCGGTCCAAGGTCGGCGGCTGAGAAAGCTCTGCGGAGAAGGCGTCTCGGGCTCGAGGCCAAGACCACAGGGCTCGAGGAGAAGCTTTGGGCGCGTCGGCAAAGTGGTGAGAGTGCCTATCCCAACTCAAAAGCGAAGCGGCGCCGGCGGCGGATGCCTCCACGCAAGCCCTCGATGCAGTGAGATAGCGACCTTGAGAGCCAAGGTAGCCGAGCTCGGCGGGAGAAGCTTGCCGCGAGATGGCCGACACAGAAAAGCGTTTTAGAGCAAAAATGTTCTATGAGCCAAATTCCTTTTGGAGAACAAAGAAAGACTTTTGTCTTGGTATAATTTCATAGTCGAGGATATTTGGAGTTCGCCCTTGTCGTTCTTAGTCCGAGGCTTCTTAGGTCGTGCGTTGATGCGGTATCCTCATCCGGCCCGTTGGGTCCAAGGTCGAACAACGCCGCCTTGGACTCAAGATGAACTCGGACAATCGACCATGACTGCGAGTTGAAAAGGGTTCGCAGGGAAAGAACGTGACAAAAGCAAGTTCAATAAAGAGATGGTCGCACCCAGACTAACGTTCGAGTCACGACCACGACCACGCACACTATGGTCAAGACCGCGAGGCTTTTGGCTCGAGCCGGGGCACAGGGGTGAGCCAGATTGCGAATAGATTTGGCTTACGCTTAGCTCAACCACTGGGGGTGAACGTTAAGCTCGCGGGGCTTTAGACCAAGAGCGAGTGCGCAGTGCACGAAGGTCGAGCTCGAAAGAATATCGGGAAGCAATGGCGATGTAGTTACAAGCGAAAAAGTTATAAGGGCGAAAATAGAAGAAACGACTTTATTGAAAATTTAAGGTATAGAGGTTACACATAAAACTTCGAAGGCGATCTATGTTCCACGAGCTAGAGAGCTCTCGCCATCGGGCATCGCTAGCGATAAGCCCGTGCGATCTGTTGAAAGCGACTCTATAGGGGCTCTCTCACATGAGGATAGCTTGTTGGTGTTGGGCGAGCCTGAATCCGTCTCGGGGCTAGGTCCCCAACAAGGAGCTTCTAGGTCGTCTCGACCGAGGCGCATGTCTGCGAAGAGCTTGCGGGTAGTCGTGGATCGTGGCGATTGCGGCATCTTACTTCTTCTGCGAGGGTAAGGTCGAGGCCGTTCGTGCTCGAAGTCGACCTAGTCGACCAAAGTGACCACTGACAGAGCCAGTAACCTCGGGAGGCGGGGCGACTTGATCTGCGAACACGTGGAAGGAGTGGACCACAATGGCTCGGTATTGTGGTACGAGTAGACCATAAGACGGTGGGAAGTTCGTCCACCCAGGTCTTGCCGCAGCGTTCGAGCTCATCTGCAACTCGTTTCTTGACGCCCTGGACGATTTGGCTGTTGGCGCGTTCTGCCGCTCCGTTGCTCTGGGGGTGAGCCACAGAGGCAAAGCACACTTTGATGCCGAGGCCCTCGCAAAACTCCTGGAACAACTCACTAGTAAACTGAGTACCGTTGTCAGTGATAATCTTGCATGGGACCCTGTACCTGGTGACCACGAACAAGCGGAAGAAACGGACGGCCGCTCGAGCAGTGATGGTCGAGACCGGCTCAGCTTCAATCCACTTGGTAAAAGTGTCCTGACAACGAACAGGAACTTCTTGCCGCCGACCTTTGAGGAAAAGGGTCGAGGATGTCCACCCAGTCGAGAAGGGCGGCGGCGGGATAGTCTGGCGTGTATCGCGGGTTGATCGACTTCGGGCGTGGCGGCATGCTCGGCAGTGCGGACAATGTCACGAGCATCTGAAGCGCAGAAGGCGATAATACCCATATAGAATGCCTTGCCGACCATCGTCTGTCTGCGAAGAGTGCGCGCATGAGGGCGATTGAATGTCATTTAACAGGTACTTACCCTCCTCCGTAGAGATGCACCGTGTCAAAATGCCGGAAACATTCCGCTTGTAGAGCGTCCCCCCGACGAGCGTGTACAAACTCGCCCGGCGCTTGGTCCTGCTTCTCTCGGCAGGGTCGGGCGGTAGGTCGCCCCTTGCAAGGAAGTTAAGGATTGGTTCGACCTAGGAGGAGTACCTTCGACCACGGCGAGCAAGACCTCTGAGGAAGAGATCGAGGAGCCACCATGGTCTCGAGGATGACATCGAGGCGGGACCTTGTCATCGGAGGAGGCAAGCTTGGAGAGAGTCGGCACCGTGTTGTCTCTTCTTGGTATGTCTTTGGAGCTCGGGTTCGAAACCATTTCTCCATCTTGCGCACCTCGGCTAGGTACTTCGCCATTGAGTCGTCCGAACCTTGGTACTCCTTGTTGTCTTGATATCTGACAGTAGGAGTCGCCTTTAACGACCAACCGACGCGCGTAGCGCTTTGCAAGCTCGCGAGCCCGCCAAGAGAGCTTCATACTCGACCACATTGTTGGTCATTTGGAAACTCAAAGCGAACTCGTACCTCAAGTGGTCGCTTGTGGTGAGAATAAAATTCCAGCCCGGCGCTTGAAGGACCTCGAGCCATCGAAGAACATGGTCGAGGCTTTTCTTCCTCGACCTCTGGATCGGAGCGAGTTGCGACGTCGCTTTCGACCACGAAGTCGACAAGCGCTGCGACTTGATGGCCGTTCGTACTCGACACGGATATCGAATGCCGCCAACTCCATAGCCCACTTGGAGATTCGCGCCGCCTATACGGGTTCATAAGATGTCCCCGGCGGAAAGTTGCTCGGGGCGACCACGAGTGCGCTGGAAATAATGTCGAAGCTTGCGAAGCCATGAGAAGAAGCGTCTGGCGGTTTTGTACTGCGGGTAGCGCTCCCGGGCCGTGCAAGACTTTCTTGACATAATAGATCGGGTCTTCTTTGGGATCCCCACTCGGCCACCAGGGCGGCAGCGGCAAGCTTGGCGGTGGCGCAAGGTAGAGCAACAACTTCTCACCGGGTTGCGGGGTAAATGGCGAGGTGGGGTCGGCAGTATACCTTTAGCTCGTCAAAGGACGGCTGTGCCTCGGCGTCCACTCGAAGCTCCCATGCTTTTGAGCTCAAGAAGCGGAAGCCAGCTCGCCGAGCCTCGAGATGAACCTGCTGAGGGCGGCCATGCGGCCTGTGAGGCTTTGCACCTACTTGACCGAGGTCGGGGGCGCCATCTTCTCAATCGCCTCGATCTTTCCTGAGTTCGGGCCAACCCCTGAGCCCCCGATCATGTAGCCGAGCACCTTCCCTGACGTGGTGCCGAACACGCACTTCTCGGGGTTGAGCTTGATCTTGTGTCTGTTCAGGTTGTTGAAGGTTTCCTCGAGGTCGCGAATGTGGTCGCCCTCGGAGGGGCTCTTGACGATGATGTCGTCCACGTAGACTTCAAGGTTGCGACCGATCTGGGGGTCGAACGTCTTGGACATCAGACGCTAGAATGTGGCCCTCGCATTGTGCAGACCAAATGACATGGTCATGTAGCAGTAGGTGCCGAACGGGGTGATGAACGACGTCTTGCTCTCGTCGTCGACCGCCAGCTTGATCTGATGGTACCCCGAATAGGCGTCCAAGAAGCTTAGCATCTTGGCGTTGCGGTGGAGTCAACGATCGGTCGATCTTGTGGGAGGCGGAAGTTGTCGCCAGGCGGGCGAGTTCAAGCCCGTGTGGTCCCGCACATTCTCCACTTTCCGCCCTTCTTACGGGCGATGGCCGGGTTGGCGACCACTCGGAGTAGTCGATCTCGCGAATGAAGCGGCCTTCAAGAGCTTGTCAAGGTTGTCCTTGATGACGCGACCTTCTCGGGGAAAGCAGCGAGCTTTTTGGCGCAAAGATCGAGTCGGGTCTCACGTAACTTGTGCTCGATCACCTCCCTCGGGGCGCGGGCATATCCGCGAGCTCCCAGCGAATATGCCCTTGTTGGCGCGGAGGAAAGTGATGAGCTCGAGTTCTATTGGAACTCGGCTCGTCAAGACATGGATGCACTGGCGGGTCGCCTTCCTCGGCGGCCTGACCTTTGTCCCCCTCGGGCTGGATTGCCTTCGACGGCGCTCTTCACCATCGCGGCCGGGCCTCATTTGAGGCGATATGCGGTGAGGGCGAGCCTTGGTCTCGCACCCGTGTGCGCTTGTGGAGGTCGCCCACTTGCAGTTATCGCGCCATTAGGGCGAGCAACTTCATGCACCGATGGCCATAGTGATTGGCCGCCATGAACTTGATCAGGGCGGGCCGCCCGAGGATGGCGTTGTACGGGAGGTCCCCCTCGACCACCTCGAAGGTTATTAGCTCGGTGCGGAAATTGGCCGAGTCGCCGAAGGTGACGGGCAAGACCACCTGCCCCAAAGGGACGGTCGAGCTCCCGGGGACGATCCCGAAGAAGGGGACGGTGATGTTCTTGACCTTCGACCGGGGAATCTGCATCCGGTCAAGCGCTCCAGCCTGCAGCAAGTTAAGAAAGCTACCGCCGTCGACCATGACTCGGCCGGCGGCGGTGTTCGCGATGGTCGAAGTCACGACGAGGCGGTCTTCAGATCTCGGGCCATACCTTGAAGTGCGTCTTCTGGAGAAAAGGTGATGGTGGCCCCAGCCCACTTGCAGTGCTACTCGATGGGCCTCCCGGCGGCGACCTGGAAGATGGTTCGCGAGGCGGCCTTGAGCTCGCGCCGGGACTGGTAAGCCGATGAGCCGCCGAAGATGACATCGATGCGGCGCTCGTCCTGTTGGAACTCCAGGTCGAGGTCATCTTGGTCCGCCCCAGCGTTCACCCTGTCCGGCTGGTCGCCTTCTTTCGGCAACACGGGCATTTCTCCCCGACCATCGTAGAAAGCCTCCAGCTTGCCTTGCCAAGCCCTGCAGGTTCGCAGGTCGTAGCCAGCTGCCTTATGGAACAAGCAGAACTTCGCCTCATCGTATCCTGGGCGCCCCTCAGCCCCCTGTGACCGAGCATCGGTCCGCTGGGGCCCAGGCCGTCGGCCCTCCTGCTGGGGCTGGTTTTGCGCCTGACGAGGTCGGGACCCCTCCCGAGCTCGATCTCGGACTTCAAGGACCTCGCGCTGGCCGTCCGCCGAGACGACCACTCGTGGCAGTTCTCCGCCGTTCCTACGGTCACGCTTCCGCTTCTTGGCAGCGGCGCCATGGTCGGCGCCCTTGGAGTTGGATGGTCCAGCCTCTGTGGGGGTCAGACCGAGCTTACCTTGGTCGTAGTCGCGCAGCAGCGAGCAGCGTCGTCGCATCTGCGTCTGCGCTACGCCATCTGGAAAAAGCTTGTTGACGCTGAGCCTCGAGGTAATCTCCAGGTCCTGAGTGAGGCGCCGGTCGCGGACGCCGAACTTGAAAGCCTTTATGATGGCTTCGTCGGAGATACTCGGGATCAGGTTCCTTGTGCGGATGAATCGCCGCCGCGAAGTCCTGGCGGTTCGTTCTTGCCACTGGATGGCGCGATCGAGTCCTTCTCCCTTCGGCCGCTCGTAGCAACTCGAAAGTTGGGCGGGCGCTCTGAATTTGGCGCCACGACCTGAAGGAGCGAGCTTACGGTTGAAGAGCCAGTCCGTGGCGCCGTCCGGGGCGGTCGGGAGGTAGCTTCGCCATCACAAGCTCATCGCCTCCGTAGCCAAAATGGTGTCGAGTAGATGGGCGAGGAACTCGTCGGGGTTCTTGGTCCCATCGAAGCGCTCTATCAACGCCGGCTTGAACAAAAAGCGGCGGCGCCTGTGGCGGAGGTCGTCGAATCGCCATGCGGCCGTAAGGTGGAGACGAGCGCTGCGTCGGGTGTAGTCGTCGCCAGCGAGGCCCTCTTGCCATTGGACTCGAGTCGAGGCTGCCTCGGCCCGACCGGTGAAACGACCACGATGCGACACGGAGTCACTGGTAAATGCGCAGCGGTTCTGGATCCTCTGGCGCTGGGCGGAATGTCAGGGAAAGACCCTCGGACTTGCCTGCGGTTGACGAGCTCGTGAGGCTTGGCTCGAGCGACCTGCTCGGGTTGGTGCTTGTGGGGCGGAGGCGTGGCGGCGTCAAAGCCTCATCCGAGACCGCTATTTGGCGAGAGGTGCCCCTGCGCGAGGCGTCCGGCAGGTGTCTTGCGGCGGCGCGATGAGTTGTCGTCACTTCTCGAGAGTGGGTCCCCAAGTCTTGGCCGGTCTTTGCGGTGGTATGGCCTCGATCGTGGCCGTCGAGCTCTTCGGCGAGGCTCGGCCAAAAAGCTCCGACCTCGCTCTATCGGGTCGACCATGACCCGGCGATAAGCGGGCTCTCTGAAGGAGGGAGCTGGGATGGCGATGAAGCGCCGGCCCTCTCTGGTCCTCCGTCGGGGCGGTTATAAGCAGTTGATGGCAACATTGACCATCGAATGGCGTCCTCGAGTCTGCGGGTCCTGCCGTCGCGGCTTCTCGGCGTCATGTTATCGCCATCGAGGCGTATCGTTCGCGAGGTGGTGGCGAGGTGAAAAGCGAGGACGCTGAGTCGGTGTCGCGCCCGAGCCCACTTCGAGAATGTCCGTTGACGAAGCGCGCCATGCTCCCAAGATCTTGGATTTTTCCTGCAAATGAGCAAAGCCAATCGGGCCCCACGGTGGGCGCCAGCTGTCGACGATCGGGATCGCCAACCACAGAAGTGAAACAGGGGTTAGTGACACTGGGACCCGAACAGAGCTTTCGCTCAAGCGGAGGAAAACGTTCAACGTGCTGGAGGTCGGAGCAAGATGACAGCGAGCGCGAGACGAGGATTTTATACTAGTTCGAGCCCTTGCGAAGGTAATAGCTCTACTCCAGTCGCCTTGCGGCAGTGATCTTTGTTACTATCGAGTGTAGGTGTGTATTACAGCTCAAGCTCAACAATTGCAATGTCTAGCGCTTGAGTTCTCCTCCCTTGTCAGGCTGCGCATCCTTAGCCATATACCCTCCCTGCTCGCAACCGTCGGGAGGTATTTCCGGGTAGTGGCCTTCATGCGCGTTGAGGGCCGGCTGTAACTGCTTCGAGTTTGCCGCGCGTGCCCGCTTCAAGCCCACGATCCCGCGATCTCGGTTTCTGGAATCCAAGGGGGACACCTGTACGGGCGAGTGGTTACTCGAGCTCGGGGTCGTGCGGACGCCGCACTCGAGAACACGCTTCGCTCGGTAAGCGCCTTAACTGCGCCAGTCGTGGTCGGGGCCTCCGAGAACTGGAACTTCGTTGACAGCGTCTTGGCCGGCCAAGGGTCGCCCAGGCCCCGTCAACCACCATGCCAAATTCCTCGACATGTGTGCCATTTGTTGGGATCAAACCAATCACATTCAAAGAAAACTACTCTCAGTTCTTTGGACCCTCCAAACTTCTACTCAATTATGTTTTGAAGAATGCCATAGTAGTTAATTACGCGCCCACTTGCATCGCACGCCTTAGTTACCACTTCGCTGTTCACAGTGGCCGCAAGTGGGCGTCTTGCTTCCAATTTTGTAGTTCGGAAACGAAACCCATTGACATCGTAATGACTGAAGTTCCTTGCCATAACGGTATCGTGTGATAGTTGGTGCAGGTCATTATGGACGTCGGCATCAAGCTTGCACTGTATAGGTTAAGATATCATTACTAGGTGCAACGGAAATAATTTGAAGTTTACGGTTAGAAAACTGGGAGGAGAAAATTACATGCTTTCGAAACCAGCCAACGAAACTAGGACCACCATTTAATCCCTCGCGGCGTAGCTTATCCAGCTGCTTGCCCGTAGGTTGGTGAGCAGATTTCCAATGTTGTTGGTCAAACAATCTGCGTGTCGACTCGCCAAATGAGAATAGGCTCAAGATTAGATAATTCAATACAAAATACGAATCATTACTTACTCAAAATATTTTTCCATTTCATCCATGCTGGAGTACATATAAAGCAGAGCCGAGTTCCACTCTGTTGGTAACACCTCATGTGGAGTAGAAGCGTCGACAGCTTTACCCTTCCACTGAAAAAATCTGAAGGTTACTCAGGGGTGCTTCTTCTATGATATGATACCGCATTGTAGTGGCATTCACATTGTGCTCATCTGCGAAATACGTATTTGAGAAGTACGATATCTCTTTTAGAGCATACGCCTCAGCGATGCATCTTATGGTTTGGCAGAAGGATATCACTGATCAGTTGGACCATATCATTGTAGCACTTGTTCAAAAAGTTGTACTTCGACTTCATTGACATGAGTCACGTCACCGTCTGTAGGAGGGCCACATTGGTGAACTCATGCAATTTCTCTTCTGAGGCCGAAAGGAGCCTATAAAAGTTTTGCACCTCCGGCCCAGGCTCCTCTTCCGAATTAACCTCAAACTCCCTACCAATATCATTCAGCATCTCATCCATCCTGTCTTCATCCTCATGGTTCAACTCAACAATGGGCCCTGCCTCACCATGCTCGTACCATATCAGATAGTCGGGCATGAAACCAAACTTGCACAGGTGCTGCTCTACATCCAACTTAACGTGGTAAGAATAGTTGCGGCACTTGCTACACGAGTACTTTGCGACATCACCAGCAGCCCCTGCGAATGCATGGTCCATGAACGCCTGTGCGATGACCGTCCATTCTTTTGAGTGCGTCTCGGTCTTACTCCAATCATCATACATCCACCTTTGATCATCACCCATTCTCGAAGCTAAACACAGGCAACGATATCAACCACAGCGGCTTAGTTGCGAACAAGGGTTCTACTGGGAAAGATAGGTCCTAAACCCATCCAAGAGTGGACGCTAGAACACGGATTTATGACGAGCCTTATGGTCCGAACGAAATTTTGGCAGCATAACTCTGCTGTTCTCCAAATGCACGCTTAGTCTTAGTGCATCGGAGAAGAAATGGATCATGCTTCCGAGATTCCGTTCGGACCGTTGGGCTCGTCATAAATCCTACATATGCTCTAGCGTCCATTCCTAGGCTATCCAAATTAAACTAGATAATTCTGGAATGGCACACCTCACAAGAAATGTGAGATGCACCATTCCCGAACGGGTGATGCCTAAGCTTGGCTGATCAAATCGATTCTACTTAATTGAATCTTATTTTACCGACTTTAACCCCAAACTAATCATGGCCCAAATACAATAAAATATGAATTTTTGTCGGCTCGCTACTTGGCCGACGAAAATAGCCCAACTAATCACCTAATTAACTACTTGGCCGACAAAAACATCACTAATCAACAAATTTAATCTAAACCCTAATCAACACTAAACTAAACTAAAAAATAGTAAAGAACTAAAAAAACAGTGATAGACTTACCTTGCTTGGCGGGAAGCGGGCGTCTGGGAGGGGCGGGATGTGCGCGCGAGGGCGAGGCGGAGGCGGCCTGGAGGGGAGGCGGCGGCGGCGCAGACGGCGAGGCGAGGCGACAGGCGAGGCGATGGCGCAACACGGGCTGGGCGACAATGTGGACGAGGCGGTGGCGGCGAGGCGGCCCGGCGTGGGAAGTAGAACGGCGAGGCGTAGGAAGACCGGAGGCGAGGCGGCGCGGCGCGAGCGAATGGGTACGCGAGGGGATGGCCATGGGGCTTATTACGCACTATTTTCGTCGGCCAGGCTAGCCGACGAAAACAATGTCTACGTGGCAAGGTTGGATATTTTCGTCGGCCACCCTGGCCGATGGAAATAGTTTTGCTGCCACGTGGCATAACACGAATGGGCCAAGCTGTTTTCGTTGGTCAGAGATGCCGACGAAAATTATTTGAAATTCAATTGCCGCTGGCAGGGGTGTTTTCGTCGGCTTCTCAAACAGATCGATGAATACATTTATTTTCGTCGGCTGTTACCTGTGACCGACGAAAATACATATATTTTCGTCGGTTTCAATTTGATTGACAAAAATGTATTATTATTGTTGTCGGCCTGCTGAAAGCTGACGAAAATATATTGGGCCGATGAAAAATTATCGTTTTCTTATAGTGCATCGAACCCAGCCCATGCCAGCCAATGCCTAGGTCTACTCGGGAGAGAATGCAACGCCATTTCACAAGCCACCCCACTCCTCGTACTCTTTTTTTTATCGGAAACTGCTCGTACAATTTATTCCTCCATTAAATCGGTGAAAATTTAATTTTGCATCTGGTTGGCAATAATCCATGTAGTAGAGATGGCCAAATAAGTCGTGCCAACTGAGCCAATCCATGGCCTGGTGCTGTGGGCATGACCCAAGCATGGCACGGCCTATCGGCCCGTTCATGGCACGGCATAACCTAGAAGCCACTCAGGCCGTGACCCTAGCATGTGGGCCAGCATGGCACCACCAATTTGCTAACTGGGCCTAAACGGGTCGTGCCGTGTCGGGTAGTGTGTTTAGCCATCACTACATGTACCGTACTTCACAAAAAAAAATCTGAATTTTTGGCAGGACTTTTTACTTCCAAATCTTCTTCCACAAAGGATTAGCTGCGTCGACGAACTATCTTTTCCGAATCAATGCGGTGTCCCTGGCCAGCGTGGATAGTTTTGTGGCCACCGGCTATAAAATACTTACGGTTCCATGAGAACTGAGAAGCAATCGAGACTGAACTAAGCAGTTGAACGTCCAAAGGCATTAGTAGACCCACAAAATGGCCCCCGTATCTACTCTCTCTCAGGTGAGAATTTTTCAGGAGAGCCGATGGTTCGGGCTTTATAGGCCCCGATCGTCGTCAGTTAGAAGATATTGCGTTTCAAAAGGTGCGCCAGTTACGATTCGACAGACGTATTCAGAGATTTGGTGGTAGAATCGATGCGTCGCGGGCGGTTCTATTGCTCTTCCGTGTCCGTACCGAGACTTCGAAGACCAAGGGTTGCTAGGTGTAATTGCCCTAAGTCTCATGGTTGGTCTCCGTCTGACCTCGACCTTGAGCTTGGGCAACTCTAGGCACAACCAGAAGACCGTCCCCTTTTCCAGATCGTGAGGCTTAAGGTCATCCCAGGTGCCTTAGTACAACTTGAGCCTCGGGGGCTAGCTGTCGGGGATCGAGAAATCCCTACCTGGTCAACGGATGGTCAACAAGCCCCTAGCTCAAGCTCGAGCTATGAAGCCTTTGACCACGACGTGGACTGCGCGGCTCCCTTACAACCTCGAGCTAGGGGATAAGGAATCAGCTTCCGCTTAGAGAGGTCAAGCTCGGGATCCAAGTCGTGCATTCAACTGGCGGTTACCAAAGTCCTAAATAGTGGAGTTAAGCCAGGCGTGGGCGGCAAATCCGGGACAGTTACGACCCACCTTCAGTGTGCACGAAGCCACTCTCCCAGGAATCTCTCCCGGACGTTTCCAGTAACGACTGAGAGGGACATAAAACCCCCCTGGGACGAGCATACTCAGGCATACATCACGGTATACACACACAGACACTGAAGCTACAGAAGCTCGAACTAGAAACACCTCCCTGTACTCAAGCATAGTAAAATTCTCCGCCTCTGGACAAGACTGGAGTATCGCTATTACCTGTCATAGGGACTCGAACTAGTATAATTTTTGGTGTCTCACTTTGTTTCTTTTTCCTCCGACCTTCAGAATAGCAAAACCAACCCTTCGGTGAGTGAAGTCGATTCCGGGTCCTGCATACACGATCAACCCCCATACACTTTTGTGGTCCGGCGATTCCGATCGTCAACAACTTTAAACTTCTAATCTTCTTCCACAAAGGATTAGCTGCGTCGACGAACTATCTTTTCCGAATCAATGCGGTGTCGCTGGTCAGCGTGGATAGTTTTGTGGCCACCGGCTATAAAATACTTAGGGTTCCATGAGAACTGAGAAGCAATCGAGACTGAACTAGCGCAGTTGAAAATGGCCCCCGTATCTACTCTGTCTCATGTCCTAGTAGTTGCATCCATCCTCCTATCCTCTTCCTCGACCATATTGTCATCCGACCGTGAAGCCCTGCTTTGCCTCAAGTTCCACCTCTCGGATCCGACAGGCGCACTGGCCGCATGGAACAACAACGCGTCACTCGATTTCTGCCGCTGGCATGGCGTCTCCTGCCGCAAACAGCAGGCAGAACGTCGTGTTCTGCGTTGGACCTCGAGGAGTAGGCCTCGCTGGCCAAATTCCGCCTTGCATATCCAACCTCACTTCTCTTGCAAGAATCCACCTCCCAAACAACCGGCTCACCGGGGTTATCCCACCGGAGCTTGGCCTACTCGCCGGACTCAACTACCTCAACCTCAGCTCCAACTCCCTCGGCGGTAAGATTCCGTCCAATCTGTCATCTTGCTCCGGTCTTCAGGTCATCGCGCTTGGGAGCAACTCCATCGAAGGTGAGATCCCGGCAAACCTTGGTGCACTCCCCAGCCTTGTGTCTCTAGATCTGACCAGCAACAACCTGTTGGGAAGGATTCCAGTGTCACTCGGGAGCTCGGCCGCCGCTCTGGAGACTGTTCTTCTCTCCAACAATCTCCTCGTCGGGGAGATCCCACCGTTTCTGGCGAACAGTTCCTCCCTACGCATTATCTACCTTGGGAACAACAGCCTCAGTGGGGGCGTCCCGGCATCCCTTTTTAACGGCCCCTCAATCCAAAAAATTTACCTTAGGAAGAATAACTTCTCGGGGCCGATTCCTCCCTTCACCAACTCGTCTTCATCCCTCAGTCTTATTGATCTTACCTTTAACAGCTTCTCAGGTGAGATACCATCCTCGATTGGAAACTTGTCCTCCCTTGCTGCTCTCTTGATTTTTTCAAACCAACTTCAAGGAACAATACCAGAGAGTCTAGTTAGGTCGTCAGGCATGCGATTACTTGATCTGTCTTTCAACAATCTGACAGGGATTGTGCCCAACTTTGTTTACAACTTCACGCTCCTCGAGTTTCTTGGCCTAGGAAACAATGCTTTTGTAGGAAGATTACCTTCTTACATGGGCAATGCTCTCCCAAACCTCAAGGTGCTAGCCATGTCTGTGAATCAGCTCGAGGGACCGATCCCTCCATCGCTAGCCAATTCCTCTAACCTCAAGGGAATCTATCTTGCGAAGAATTATTTGAGTGGGGCTATCCCACCTTTTGGATCCCTGCCAAATTTGAGTACATTGATGCTGTTTACCAATATGTTGGCAGCCGGAGACTGGAGTTTCCTCTCCTCGCTAACGAACTGCACGCAATTAGCGAAAGTAGCTTTGTTCGAAAACAACTTGCATGGTGAGTTGCCGAGATCGCTTGTTAATCTTCCCAGTAGTTTGGTTACCTTATCTCTTGGGTCCAACTACATAACTGGAACTATTCCCTCAGAGATTGACAACTTTGTCAACCTCACCATGCTTTATCTCGAGGAAATTTGTTAACTGGGAACATACCTTATACCCTTGGCCGTCTTTCCAAGTTGGCTGAACTCAGCCTATCTCGAAATCAATTTTATGGAGAAATTCCTTCTTCCTGGGAAATTTGAATCAGCTAAACCTACTTTATTTACAGGAAAACAATCTGGCGGGAACCATACCTGTGGAATTATCTCAGTGCAAAAAACTGCTAGCCCTAAACCTCTCTTGTAATGCACTCAATGGAAGCGTTCCAAAGGAGCTCTTCAGTAACCTGAATCAACTGAGTTGGCACCTTGATTTGTCACACAACCAACTCACACACTCCGTGCCATTTGAAATTGGCGGATTGATCAATCTTATTTCTTTAAACCTATCGCACAACAAATTCTCCGACCAAATTCCGTCCACCCTTGGTAGTTGTGTCTTCTTGCAATCTCTCCATATGGAAGGAAACCGCCTAGAAGGAAACATCCCGCAATCCTTGATGAACTTGAAAGGCATCATGCAGGTGGATTTCTCTCAAAACAACTTATCCGGTGAAATACCTCTCTTCTTTGAGCATTTTACCTCATTGGAATATCTAAATCTATCCTTCAACAACCTCAACGGACCAGTTCCAACAAAGGGAGTCTTCGCTAATGAAAGCCAAGTGTTTGTACAGGGGAATCCATGGTTGTGCACGGATTTCCCGATGCTACAGCATCTACCATTATGCTCCGCATCAAAATCTAAAAGGAAGCATAACTTTCTTGTGCCATTGTTGACAGTTCTATCTGTTCTTATTGCACTTTCGGTGCTCTTCTTTGTCATTAATCATTCGAGAAAGAGGAGGGAAATGGAAAACCCACTGGAGGTAGAAAGCCCCTGCGATGACCTCAAAACGCTGTCCTATGGTGATGTAAGAAAAGCAACAAATGGTTTCTCTCTGTCCAATTTGATAGGCACCGGGCAATTCGGGGCTGTGTACAAAGGTGTGTTGCCTTCAGAATATGATCCAGTTGCTATCAAAGTATTCAAGCTCAATCAGCGTGGAGCCATTGATAGTTTCATTTCTGAATGTGAGGCATTAAGGAACATCCGCCACCGAAACCTTGTGAAAGTGATCACCGTGTGCTCCAGTTGTGATCCGATGGGAAATGAATTCAAAGCAATCGTCTTTGAGCACATGGCAAACGGTAGCCTTGAAAGCCGGCTTCATGATAAGTTTCACCGATATGCTGATCAGAGCTTGGCTGCAAGGTTATGCATAGCAGTAGACGTAGCTTCTGCTATAGATTATCTTCATAGTCACTGTGTCCCACCATTGGTTCACTGTGACTTGAAGCCAAGCAATATCCTTTTTGACGGTAGCGACAACGCCCATGTCTGTGACTTTGGTCTGGCAAGGTTTCTCCATGATTGCTATTCTTTTGGAGAACACAACGTGCCCACAAGCTTCGTTGGACCAAGGGGATCCGTGGGATACATCGCACCTGGTGAGTTTGTTGTAGTTAATTACCAGTTTGTTGTACATTAATACTCTTTTCATTTGACAAGTAATGTCATGTTTTCCTGTGATTTAACCATCTCGCAGAGTACGGCATGGGTAGCAAAATTTCAACCGATGGTGATATCTATAGCTTTGGTATTGTAATTTTGGAACTACTCACAAGGAAGCGCCCTACTGATGGATTGTTCAAAGATGGTTTGACCCTTCACAAATACGTAGCGGCATCATATCCACATTATAATGAAGTTTTGGACCCTGATCTTGTTACACATATCAGAGGAGCTGAGCAACACGGCCATGCTTCACAAGTGCAAGGACAGTGTGCGGGTGCACGGGTGCAAAGTTGCATTGCGAATCTTGTTAAACTTGGTCTTTTGTGCTCTAGTGAATCACCAAGAGAACGGCCAAATGCACACGATGTTTATACCACCCTAATAGATGCAAGAGAAGAGTTCTTCACATATAGCAACTGGGAAGGAGAATCAGAAGATGCGTGAACCAAAACAAAGAAAAGTTTGCCCTGCAGGATGGATGTCTAGTTGTCTACCATCGTGTACTATTTCTTTTCTTTTTTTTATATATGCGACAAGTCTAGCACTACTCACAAATAGTACGTTTCGCATGTCGATATAGGTACGTATGAGATATGTGCTGTAATACAACAGATATGCTATCTATTTGCAATTCTGTTATCTCACCTTTCTCCTAATTGGAGCTTAGGCGTGTTTCTTTTTCTTTTCCTGACCACAAGTTAGTTGTTAGGATATTCTGAATTTTTGGTGACGATACATTTAGGTTGTGTCATATGGCGCCTCTCCCTTCACTCTTCTTTTCTCCTTTTCCACCGCTTTCTTCTCCTCTAATACAAAAAAAAAGGTTTGATTCAAAACTTTCAGATAAATGAACTTTCGGCTTGAAAATTTTTAAGTAAGAAACTTTCGGTTAAAAAACATTTGATTCGAAAACTTTTGATTCAAACGAAATCTTTCGATTCAAGCAAAAAATTTCGATTAAAAAACTTTCAATTTGAAAACTTTTGATTCAAAAACATTTGGTTCAAAAACTTTTGATCCAAAAAATTTCGGTTTAAAAAATTTTCAACTCAAAAACTTTCAAAATGGTTAAATATACTTTCTATTCAAAAATTTGAGAGGAAATTTGAATGCAAGAACTTTCTTGAGTACGAGGGGAAGAGAATAGTGGAGGAAAGGGGATGCCGCCAGATTTCGCGGCAAGATAGCATTTGAGAGGGAAGAGAAGTGGTAGAAGAAAAGGGGAGGAAGAAGATGCTATCATATATTGCGACAAGAGGTCGTCCTCAACAAAGAATTGGTGAAGGCGCCTCAAATTAGCAAAACCATAGTTGTTAATTAGATACACTACCTCGAAACCCGAAGTTGTTCTTATTTGGATGAAAGAGGCCAATCCAGAGTATAACACGTTTCCTCAAATTAGCAGATAATTTGAGTATGTCTTTCTATTGGTGTTTTCGAACAGCTTAATCGAAGAGCTCTTTTGTGGTAACCAATGGTTAATATAAGTCATTCATTCTTTTTAATTAAATGATTAGATTAGTTAGAATTTAGTTATATTTCTTACATAGTACGAGTAATAGAATCATAAGAAGGTTAAAATTATAATTGCGAACATTCCTTCCTACCGAACGATTCACGATTGATCAGTACTTTTTTCCCAGATTTTTTCTCTTGCATTGTAACATTCCAATTTTTACCCTTGTAAAACATTTTTATGTAATTTAGCCCTCCAAAAATTTCACCAATTTTCTTGCTAATTAAAACTTAATTTGGAACATTCACAAATCAGAACCAATTTAATATAATTAAGTTCAAAACCAACATTTATGAAAATTATTTTGTTTGGATTGTTTGTGCTTGGAAGTATTTTTCAAAGTTTTCAAAGAATTCAATTCACTCATGTTCAAGATCAAGTCCTATTCCAGAGCAAGTTGTGCTTTGATCATATTGAACCTGGCTTTTATAAAAGTTATATTGTTTCAAATTATTGCTTACTACTTCAAAGTATTAAATGTTTAACTATTTCGGGATTAGTTATGCAACTTATTTGAACTATTTCTACCTTGTTACTATATGATATGATAATTTGTCACCTTAGGTTTTTTGGTTATTTATAGTTGGTCAATAATGTAGTACCAACATGGGGTGCTTTAGACATGATTAGAATGCTTAGCTATAAACAGGTTATCGATATCATTTTGGAAGTTGCAAAATTCAAATATGACTAACTAACTGTGGAACATCTTTGTGAAAAGGGCGTGCCATGTGTTATCACATGATGATGTTGTTGATGATGGCATGTGTTGCACTGTAGTCAACTAGGGTAGGAAAATAATTTAGACTATGACAAGTTTGGCAAGAAGGTATGTGCTGATGGTTCTGTGTGAAACTGAGCTTTGATTCTGTGTGAATCCATATATATAGTTTTGTGTAGTATATGGGGTGGTCTTTTCCTGATCAATTAAGGATTTAACCTTGTAAGCCATTAATTTGAGCTAGTATTTTAACCACTTATCTGAAATGAGACAAATCTAGCATAGTAATAGTAAGTTACAGAGTCCCATATGCTTGGGTGGAGTGTGTAGTCTCACATGATAAGTTGTATCACATACAATTTTCGTTCTTTAATCCGATAGTGTGCTTCGGCCTAATTATCTATGTAAGGTTGGTTACCAGCTCAAAGTTTGCCAAGAGTGCCAATTGGTGTGACAATGTTTTGGGAAGACTTTGTTGTGATCTTCTCTGATCAAGTGTAGCGACCCCCATTTTTACATAAATGCAAAAATGGAAATCTAATGTGCTTGCAGTACTAGTCCCTGGATCAGTAGCTAGTACGCACATTTATAACAATTGGAGTCACAACCATACATTATATTAATTAAGCGGAAACTAATAAACACATAAACCTTACATCTCAGAGTATATAGCAGCAAAGAAGCAAAGTCTCGTAGTGTGCCCATCCAAACCCGCAGGCAACTGACGAGGCATAAATCCTTAGAAAGACCACGTTGAGGAATTTCCCGCAACCTGCGATGAAACCAAATCTTCGAAGCTTCGCATTCTAATCCACCTATAAATAATAGATTAAGCAAGGGTGAGTACTTTCGTACTCCGCAAGACTTGATTGCAAATGTATAAATGCAGGCTAAGTCAAGGGAGGCTACTACAGTTAAATTTGCATAAAGCGAAATTGAATTTGTAAATCAAGTTATTTGCAAACGGAATTTATAAGAGCAAGAATGATTAATAATAAATAAGTAAAGCATAAGTAACACTCACAGTCCTCCATGACGTGAGCGACGAACATTTCACACCTGAAATCCATCATTGTCGGCCCTTTTGACATAAAGCACAGTTGCAAAACAAATGATACCAAGCCCTTTTTAAAGTAATAAAACATCTAACATTGGAATGACTTCACCAAGTGCCCACGACCGCGGGCGCGGCTAATCAATTAGATTTAAACTCTGCAGAGGTGTACATCTTTACCCACAAGTCATGATCTTTCGACCATACATAGCCGTTACATTACCTAGACATGACTTTAATCCAGCCCGGGACGTTATTCCCTGTCAGAGGAACAGAAACACACACACACACAGCGTGGTTCCTTTTCACGTATACCCACACACACACACCGTTTCTGTTCATGGCAAGGCGTACACCGTTGCATGGGTGGAAACCCTTCCAAGCAGACCAAACCGGAATGCCTGTGCAAGCTCCCGCCTACCAATGAGCAAAGCCATATCTAAATAACTTAATAGGCTACGACTGCCCCATCCCAGCCCTTGTGGTTGCACGGAAATCTTGGATCAATAGCGTCCCATTGCTCGGTCCTTAATATGACATGGGCGATACTCCACCCTACACTACGTACAATTCCTGTTGCACAACCGGCTATTGCCAATAATCGCCCACGTCAAAATCATAGTTTTATTTCGGGGTTTTTAATCAAAATACCAGCAACTAACAGTGCCATTTCCAATCATTTTCAGGAAACAAATCTGATTTGATCATTTGCTTTATTGATTCTAAAGCATGGCTAAGCATGAATAATATGTAATCGCATATACCCATGATGACATTAAGTAATGCCCATCCTTTAATCTATGGTTATCAAGGTTCACATGTTCATAATTATCAAAGGAGATTCATGAGACAACAGGTATAACTACCAATACCATAAAATAGCAAATTTACATAAAGTAAACGCATGCATAAAATAATTTAGTAAAACAAAGTATATTACATACTGGGATCAATATGGTCAAAGGGGTGCTTGCCTTGCTTAATCACTGTTTACGATGAGGACGGAGTCGAAGATGACGGAGATGACGACGGAATCAACAGTGTCGGGTTCTACATGTCGATTAACGGAAATATAGAAAAATAATAAACTTCAATAAGGGCAAAAAGAAAGGAGATAGTAAGAACAAATAAAGATTCTTCATAAGGATTAGGGATTGCTCTTCATGAATTTATTAATTTTATTTTTTTCGAATTCAAGATGCAAAAATTGGTTAAGATTAAATAGATATGATCATTTTATGCTTGAAGTGAATTCTTACCTTTAATTAGGATTTAGAGTCAAAGCAAGATTAAATTAATATTCTAGTTATAAAAAGCTAACTTATTGATTTAGGCTACTAACATCATTTACACAATATTTGAGAAGATTCTGGTGATACAAATATCATAATAACTGATTTCTCATTTAAACTCAAAGTTCAATCATTCATATTACGCATTTAAGTAATATCGATACTTGGGGTTACTAAGCTAATAGAATTAATATGCAAATCACGGTGAAATGAGATTATCTTTTCATAGTAGGGTAGTATATATGTTGGAGAGTGCTACAGGGCTAATTTCATAAGCTTTAGGATTTAGACACGACATTGTATTTATTGTTGAAAAGGCTTAAATGGTATTGTTAAGTTGACGTTATTCGGAATCGGCAAGAAATGAAACGAATGATTATCACTTAAGGATATTGAGCTAATAAGATTAATATGCAAACCTTAATGAAATAAGATTATTTTTATAGAATATGGTAGTATAAACTTTGTAGAGTATTTCTAAACTTGTTTTACTGATTTTAGCATTTAGATAAGTTATTTTATTAACTTGTGAAATAGTATAAGTGATCACAATGCAAACCCTAAATCGGCCAAGATTCAATTTAAGTTTGCGGCTACACTATACATGATCTTTGATTCATTTTTCAGGTATTAATAGGAAACAATCCTAAAAATGTTTTAAAGTTGTTTTAGCATTATTTTGACTTCAATTGCAACAAATTACCTATTTACTTATTGTTATAATTAACATTTCTTTTCATTAAAAGAATGCAACTTAAATCTTATCTCGAATATTTTTACATACATGTATCCTTATTGTTTTTAGGAAATTAATACAAATTATTTCCTCATTTTATGAGCTTTTATGCTTTTATTTTCATTAATGGCCATATCAAGGTTTAATGATGATTAACAAGCAAATAATATAATCTGAGTTCAACATTTAAATATTTTTATATATTTGAGTTTATTATGATCCCAGAGACACATAAAAATTTATTTAATGATTTTAAGAATTATATTTTCTATATGTGCAATAATATACATAATTGAGTTTATTCTTAACTTTAATTTTAAAATTGCTTTGTGACTCAAAAATTAAATTTTTTGGATATTTGAATACATCCTGATCCTAGCATCATACTAATATTTATTTCACCATTTCATCACTTATTATTCACAAGTTCCCATTAAAAACCATATTAGCATTATAATCGAAATTTAATATAAATAATTATTCTGCAGATCAAGAATTAAATGTTTTTACATATTTATGTTCTTTATGATTTTATATGAATAATAAAATTTATCTCATTGAATTTTGATTAAGATTGCACAAGATATACAAGAATGAATTCATTTCAGAGTTGGAAATGCATTGGAAATGAAAATACGCATTCGGAGCAATGAAAACGCCTTTACCCCTTTTGCACTGGAGCTTGGCTGAGGGACTGACTTGGGGGCCCCGTGCGGCAGTAAGGGAAAACAGGGCACCGGCTAGGGCATGGCGGCGGCGCTCGTGATCTTCCCGGCGGTGAGGGCGAGAGCAAGAACTCGACGAGGCGAAACAAGCCACGGCGCCGATTCGGCCGGAGACACAGCAGAGAGGGGTGCAGCCGGAGGAGGACGGTGGCGCTAATGGCAGTTGGCCGGAGAAGGTGACCCGGTAGGGATGAGTTCGAATGGGTAGCCAAATAAGCACCAGGGAGTCACAGGGTTGCCATTTTTGGGGTTAGCTCGGGCGGAGATTGGCCGAGGGGCTCTGCCACGGTGGCCGGCCATGGAGAAGACAGGCGCACGGTGGCGGCACAATTTCACTTGAACAACTCGAGAAATAGTTGAGGGGTTTGGTTCTTGATATGCTAGTGATGCTCTTCGCTCAATGAATTGGAGATTGGTTGAGTCTATTGGCTGCAACTGAATTCGAGCCGAGCTCCTGAAGCTTGCGGCAATGGAGGAATGGCTGGGGATTTTTGGCGCTTCGGTTGAGGAAATGAGAGAAGAGTAGAAGGGAAATGAAAACGCAGCTGTGGTGACCTCTTGAGGCTATTTATAGGAGATGGAGAGGAAGAATTGGCTGGGTTGCTTCGATCTCAGATGGAAGCTGCAAGTGAGCTACAAAGGAAATGGTGGCGATGGTAGCACTGCATCTCCTATGGGAAGGAACAGCAATGACACATGGCGCGGAGAGGCATCTCCTGGCGTGGCGCATCGGGATTGCTCAGTCAGAGGGGAAAGGACAGCAGCTGGCGAATTGATACAGAGAGATCTGTGAGTGAGCTGAGAGAACGAGCCTCTGCTCGGTGAGGACGAAGCAAAGGGCTGACCGGTGGGACCGGGCCCACACGTCAGTGAAAAAGGGATGAACCGCCTCAACATTTGACCGGGCTGATGCACTGAACTGGCGTCAATTTGATAGCTATCCTGGGTCAAATATTTTTCCAACTTTTTCTACACACTTTCCTGGAGGTATCTAAGGTCCAGGTGAATTTTCAAGTCAAAATGCTTCGTGATGAATTAATTAAAATTCTGACATTACACTGTGCTCAAAATTCCTTTTTCTGTATTTGAATTTTCAGAGGGTTCAAATATTTTCTAAAATTTTTGAAACTTTGTTTTTCAATTTAAATTGGGACAATAATTATCATGTAAAATTTTCAGCTCAATATATTTCTCCAGTAATTTATAAAAATTCTGACATTCAAATTTCCAGCTTTTATTACTTCCTGTTTTCGAATTATTTGGAGACTTATCCCATCTGATAATCTTCTGAGATTTTTACCAGTGGTAAATAATGTATTAAGGGTGCTTTGGTAAATTTTCCATCTGGAGATGAGCTCTGGATATTTTTCATAAATTCGGATAGTGCACTGTTTCTAGTCAATTTGGCTATATATTTCATTTTCATTATTCAAATTGTTATTCCTTTATTTTACTCAGTGCAGAATTTGTTTTATCTACAGATTGGAATTTCAGAAAATAAATTATTCACAACTTTTCTTTTGTCCATTTAATTTCTCCCATTTCCTTTAATTATCTTTGCAATGCAAAAATCCAAGAAATCAATTAAGAAAATCATAAATTCAATAAAACTCAAGAATACTCAAAATACAAATTCATATTATTATATTTCACTGTTTTATAATTTTCGGGATGTTACATCAAGTGGATTGTATCTTGTGGAGAAAGTGTACAAATTGTGAAAAGTGTAAAACTATTCGAATAGTCGTGTTCCCGGTTGTAGACAATGATCGAAATTTCACGAGGTCACATTTTATAAGAGAGAACTTGGTGGAAGGCTACGTGAAAGAACTGGTTTATACTGTGTGTTATGCTTGGTGAAAGTTTTCGATGATGATTATTATTATTATTATTATTATTTGTTTTACTTATACTTTTAATTTATTTATCGTATTCAAATTACAAATATTACTTTAAACAAAATAATTCATGTCAATTATAAGTATCGATAAACTTTCGGAATCCTAGAATGCATGAGTCACTACTACAGAACCAGCTACCACAAGCGGCTCGTAACCCCCTTTAGAAGCGGTTTTATAATCGCTTCTAAGCAACCGCGTGTGATACCCGTCGGGTATCACCGTGATTCTTCGAACCGCTTGTCTTTGTGGCACGAAGCGGTTGGGAAGGTGTCCAGGAAGGCCAGTGGAGCCGCCACGTGGGGGACTCCACAAGCGGTTGGAAGGATATCCAGAAGCGGTTAGTCTTACCAATCGCTTGTGGAGAGTAGCACTCCAGAAGCGGTTGGAGTCACCAACCGCTTGTGGAGAGAGTTTTCGATTATATGTATTATAGAATATGTTCTTACGGTGTTTTTGTATATCGTTTTTGACCATAAAATTAAATATGAGTGGAGGAGTTTTTTGCGCAATTAAATATATATTACATATGCATACTCATACACATGTTCACAAGCTAGCTCACTACACAAAAAAACGAACTTAATAGTGTAAAAAATGGACAAGTACATACATGCAACCGACGTTTACAAGTTTGAATGATTAAAAAAATGATTATCGAACTCATTTCTTGTATGCGTCACTCTTTAAGTCCTTGGTCGACGTGGATGTCGTCATCAGTTCAGCGGTGTTCAACGCAGGAAACCTTACGTGGAACTCGCCATTTAGAGATACAATCTCGTCGACAATGAAGCCGATGAGTTGTTCTTGGAGTGCGCACACCCAGTGAGGCGGGAGCACGTTAACGTGCTCATCGATGTTGGGCTGACAATTAATTAAGCGGGAAGTATATAAATATCCGATCGCATACAATTAATTAAAATGTAAGTTGTAGCTAACAAATTGACATGCATATACGAACTTGACATAATGTTCGACTCATCGCCATGGATAAAACTTTGAATATAGTGGAACACGTAGTAGTCACATAAGTTGTTTCGGTAGTGCAGCGTTTAACCTTCACGGGGAGAAATTTGAGAATATCGGATGAAGAAGCGATATGGCGCATGTATATTAATAATAGTTTTTGTAATGCGTACTGAGTGCTTATTATGACTTGAATTCTTTCTTGAATTCTCCTTTTGCTTCTTCTTGAACTTTGCAAATGTCTGTTAAGGGCGTCAATGAACCATTGGTATTTTTTGGTGAATTCCTTCTTGAGTCATGAACTATAATCCTGCTTGTTGTCAAGCTCAATGACTAGAAGGATCGGTGAAACCTATTAAGTATATTACAACATATGCGTATGTAGCTAGTCGTACTATCAATAGCTTAAGAAATACAAGAACAAGAGGTTTGTGAGAACACGTACTTGAAGTTGAAGGCGTATATATACGGTTTGTAGTCTTTGTTTCAACATTGCATGCAAAATGTATGCCTCAACTTGCGGTTTTTCTTGGTCGTATGACCGGACTTTCTCGTTGACAACCTCGGGTCGATGAAGCCAGCGTTCTGTTTGCCCGTCTTCTACATCGTTGTATCTCCATTCTACATAAGAAGGATAATTAAGTTAATTAGATTTTCAATTTTGTGGTGCGAGAGGAAGCAAGCGATAAACTTAGTAGATCGACACTTACAGACACCGGCGGGACATGAAAGACACGTTGGCGGCGTCTCCTTGGTACACATGGTACAAGTCCTCGAATTCGACCATATTTACGTGTTGTTCCCGTGGAAGAAATGCTCATCTTGGAAAATGAGGAGGAACATTTGCTCTCCTTTAGATGCCCTTTTCATGTATCATTCATGCATTTGACGCATCTTGATTGGGAGATCTTTTATATCTTTTGGATCAATTAGCGGTTTGCCCAACTCATACTTCCATCTGGTTGGTGCCATTGGAAGATCCTGATCTATTGATTCGAGTCCCGCCTCCTTCAGGAATGTCATTTCCCTCAACTGTTCAGCACTCTGCTCATCTTCCACTTTCTTCTTCTTTCCCGCCAATAGAGCCCGTGTATTTTTCACTGTAGCCTTTCTTATTGTTCTTTTGTAGTCGGTCGTCACAAGCGGTGGTGCCGTTCTGCATGACTGAAAGTGCTTCACAGTTTTTTTATCTATTTTAACCTTGGGCTCTGGCTTCTTTGGCGCAAGCTGCCTGGCCACATCCGTCTTTACGGATGCAGCTAGCTCCTCCGTAGTCAGATCATATGGCCTCTTTGGCAGTTCCTTTGAAATTCTCTGTCTGCCGGATGCCGACTTCATGGGAGGAGTTGCTAGTGCGGGATCCCTCCTTCTAACATCGAGCTTCTTCCTCGGGGGAGATCTTTGGGCGTGGTATTGGAGATGTTGGGTGCTTCTTACTTTCGGCGGTGGCGGTGGTGGTGGCGAGTCGGGCTTCTTTGTGGGCGGGAGGTGGAGGCGTGGCTGGACCACGGGAAGCATTGCGTCTGACGCCTGGAGGAGTCGTGGGTTGTCAATGTGGAGGCGTGCTTGCTCCTACAGCTGGCTCAAACTGCGGGGCCTCTCTTGCTGGAGATATAACCTCCACACCATCTGGAAATATGATGTACTTTTTGCACTAGAGGATGAATGTGCCATGGAGGGCCTGTCCAAACTTGGTCACGTCGTCGCCCAAACAATCTCGAGCATGAGATCTTCGAAGCCCCCCACCACCTCTTCCACCGTGACCTTCGAGTATCCGGAGGGTATCTGGTTGAAGTGGAACGTCTAGCCCGCCTCCACCGGATAAGCCATGCCGTAAGCCACCTTGTAGGAGAGGTTACGCATATCAATGTGTAGCTCGTTGGCGGCGAACCTTGATCTTGTCACGGGATGGCGAACTGCGGGTCGTCTGCCTCTGAGGGCCATGGCGGACGCGCAACTGCTCTTTTGCGCGGTCGGACTGATCACGGATTTCGGCGCCGCCTGAACATTGGTCGAATGTAGTTCTCCTGGCGGCTTATTGCCGGACACTTTTGCGTGACGGAAAATCGATGGAAGCCTTCGTAGCTCTAAGCTCTTCCTCAATCGGCACACTCTACCGATCTCTCCTCTTGCTACATCCGGCTCTCAGAATCGCTTGAGTCTTTGGCAAAGCCGTGCCTCCACGGCACCTTCCCAAAACCTCGTGTCCGTCCTGGGTGCTCAGGGTTTTGAAGGGCATATGTTAGCTCGTCATTCTCCCTGTCCGTCACCAAGGATCCTGACCAAGACTACTCGATGGCTTGTACAATCCTTTCACCAACTTCTTGGATTGTCGGTGCCATCACCAAGCTACCGTCATCTGCAAGTTTGCCCCCGTGAGCCAAGAACCAATTGCGCAGGTGGGGCTCCCAATTCTCAGTTTCAGGTACAACATCCTGCTGCCGAAGTTCCTCTTCCCGCTTGTCCCATTTCTTTGCAGCCTTGATGTAACCACCTGTCCCGAGATGGTGGTAGTATTTCTTCTTCAGGCATTCACCTGTTTTTCTCTCTCGCGGCTCATCTTGCATCAAGCGGCTTGTACTCCTCAAAGCATCCCAATGATCCATGACTTAGGAAATTGATTGAAGTCGGCCTTTCTCCTTTGTCGATGTACTTGCGGGTGAGGGACGACTTCCACTGCTGAAAGGAAGTTGCCATCTTCTTCAAAGCCCATCGGAGCGGTGTGAAAACCATCGGAGCGGTGTGAAAACCATCGCCAATTTGGTCTTAGGAATGTTCCAATTCATATGATTTGCGTATCATTTTTTCGGTCAAATTTCCACGGTTGTGGTGTGAATGTTACCTTTAGTAGGGTTATTGTTGTCCAAACGTACTTATGTGTAAATCTAAGACTTAGTTTAGCATTGTTATATATGTATATTGTAGCTATGAACAAAGTATTATAAAAAGGAATTACCCAAGTCAAACTGCGCCTTATAAAAATCAACGGAGTATATTTTTTGTCCCTCTAACTCTTGCCTTGGTTTAATTTAGGTCCCTCAAGTGAAACGGACTAAAACTAGATTCCAAACAAAGCCAGTCATGCTTTTATTTTTTTTTATAGTTGTATAATATTAAAATATGAATGAAAGATATATATATATAGTGATTATTTACCTCTTCGTTTATTTCAATATTTATGCAATTTATATTGAAAGGAAAATAACTAAATCAGTGCTCCCATCGTAGTAATAATCACTCGTGTGAAACAAGTACAACCAAACGAGAGTACCACAATGATAGACAATGATAACAACTAAAAGCGAACTTCGTAGCAGCCAAGTCAACGACACACCGACACACAATGCGCTTAGCGCTCACGTCGCTAGTCACTAATTCATTAATAAGTCAACGTAATATGAGGATTAGGTTTTTGTTTTTTAATAAGGAAGATTCAATTTCGACCTTCTTGCCGTATGGCTTTGGTTCAAGAAATACTCAAATGATAGAACAACGTGATAGCGACATAGCGATGACATTGAATTGTTTGCATGCTATCATCAATTATACAACAAACCGAATAGTGCAATACATATTCAATGTTGATTTTGTCATGTACATATAATAGGTAGACCAAGTTCTACAAAAAACATTTCCATGTCACCCCAACCAAGGTTGCAAATAACATCTTTATGCGAAATGGAATATTGACAAAGCAAGCGACATAATCTTTGGAACAAAATAAGAGAAAATACCCATTCACGCCAAGGGGAAAAAAGAAAGAACGAGAAAATGAGGGGCCCCAAAATGGAAAGAAACATCACTATGCTGCTCCACATGTGGCCACTGGCCGGTTTCTAGATGACCGACAAATAGGCAAGAGATGTGTATACTACTTGAGATCTTTCTATTCCATATAATCATAACTGCACAAAGAGATGAAAAATTACAATTTGATGTACCCCAAAGACTTTGGAGATAAATAACATGTCCTAGGGAAGGGGGTAAGTTTCTAATATGCAGAAGTCACAGCTCATATGTTCTCAAACGACTACATCAAATATGGTGAAGTTTGGATCAATACCATTATCATGGAGTTGTAGAATACCTAAAAGCTTAAATTGGCAGTAAGGCGGTAACGCATCCCCAAAGAAAATATCTGCATGTGTTACATTTTGCTTTAACATCCTAGACTATGCTGAATGGTAGTTTACACAACTACACCAAGCGCACTTCTGAAAGTCCAAATAAATGGCACATAAGACCCAACAAGCTTGTTTCTCACGTTCATCTTGGAAATAAGGCTGCTAATCACAGCACATCATAAACACTAGGTATACAAACATATATACAATATTTTTTCATTACTCCAACATCAATATATCAACAAAACTCCTTGTGGGCATTTCACCGAACACCTTGTGGGCATGAAAACAGAGAGAGCGAGGAGGCGTTTATTGGGTACCTAGGCCCTCACGGTGGATTGGTGAGGCGTCGTGGTGATGGTGGGGATCGTCGTGTGATGGCGGTCGTCGGCAAGCTCGGCGATGGCGGTCGACGGAGGTGGTTGTGGCACGCGCGACAGAGAGGAGGCGATCGAGGACTTAGAAAATTTGAAGGTGTAGGAGAGTGTAGGGACTTAGAATATTTAAAGCCCTACCCACTTCTACAAGTGGTTCGTAATATAAACCGCATGTAGAAGTACCATCTACAAGCGGTTGGTATTACAAACCGCTTGAGAGGGACTCTAGCGGTTAAGTAATACCAACCGCTTGTAGAGGACCTCTAGGCTGGGTTGGGCGGGCAGCCCGATTCAAGCGGTTGGTAATACAAACCGCTTGTAAAGACTCTAGCCTGGCGGTTCGTATTACCAACCGCTTGTAGAGGTACTTCTAGCGGTTCTTAGTACAAACCGCTTATGTGATCTTAAACACGTAATACTTAAAACAATTTAGTGCCCAAAGCTGGTTGACAAGAAATCTCTTCTCCCCTTGGCTAAGCGGGCGCTTGAGTGCGGGCTTGAGTCTGCTTGGTGAGGTTGTGTGTTCGAACCCCACTCGCGCCCCGCCGGCCTTTCTTTTTTTTAAGTGTTTATATTCTATTACAAGCGGTTGTTACCCACTCGAGCCCCACACACAACATCACGTGTCAGCACTGTTGGAAGCGGTTGTTACTAAGAACCGCTAGAAGTACCTCTAGCGGTTGGTATCTGAACCGCTTGTAGAGTTCTCAAAGTGGTTCGTATTACCAACCACTTGTAGAGGTACTTCTACAAGCGGTTTATATTACGAACCGCTTGTAGAAGTGGGTAGAGCTTTAAATTTTTTAAGTCCCCACACTCTCCCACACCTTCAAATTTTCTAAGTCCCCGATCGCCTCCTCTCTGTTGCGCGCGCCACAGCCACCCCCGAGCTCGCCGACGACCGCCACCTCACCGACGCCCCCAGCCAATCCACCCCGGAGGACCTAGGTAGCCGTGGCGCCCCTCCTGCTCTCTCTTTTCATGCCCACAAGGTGTTAGGTGAAATGCCCACAAGGAGTTTTGTTGATATGTTGATGTTGGAGTAATGAAAAAATATTGTATATATGTTTGTATATATAAATGTTATGATGCTTCTTGCTAGAGTATTGTCCTTGAATTCTTAGTTATAACTATTGTCTTATATCGATGGAGATAGTGTGAATGACTTGAGCAAGCATGATTTTATATGGAACCATACATGTCATTTTCCCACCATGCCCGGATCGAAATGTTGATGCTAATTTGTTTCACTCTTTGTGCTTGAAATACTTCTTGTGATTGAATGAGATTGGAAAGGTTTAAATTTGAAGCTATTAATTCATGTCGACGGCTTCATCAAATGGCGAGACGAAGAGACAACTAGAGGCATTGCGGATGAAGCTATCGTGTCCTCGATGTGGAGATCTGTAAATGTGTTCACCTCCCATACATCCAAGAATCCATCCCAGTGTTCATGAAGTGTTGAATATGTCGGTAAGTTTTTGAAGTTATTCATTTGTTCATATTCCTTGACTTTCACCTTCGTTCCATTCTTTTCTGTTTGAAGGGCCTGACATGTCGGTATTGGTAGTGGGTGATAAAGCCCGACCATAGTCTTGAAAATCTTGCAATGCAAATTGCTGCATTCAAGAAGATTTCTTTGCCAAGTGATGATGGCCTACTGAACGTAACATTTAATCTGTTGCAAGCGGAGAGATGCACATCCCATCGCTTCGATGACAACAAGAGTATTAAAAAGCTAGAAGAAAGGATGGAAAGAGTAGAGGACATGCTAAAGAAATTAGTTAATATAGCTATCATTGTAATGTTGCTCCTTTTATATGATGTACTAGGTAAGTAGCGATGAGACAACCACGTGCTCAAATTGTTGAAAGCTTGTATGTCGGTTGTGTAAATTTCACCTTTGCTTTTGGGGTTTTTGTATGGGAATTTATGAGCTAACTATGCTAAGCTGAATTTCTCTTTGTATGTCTATAATTTTCTTTTTAGGTATGCTAAAATTTATGCAGATCCTTTCATAGAGTGGATATAAATCACAGAATAAATGTCATTTGTATTAAAAGTGAACCGAACAAATGAATAACTTGTAGAAATAATTTTAGGGCTTTGTTCTCATTTTAAAATTTGTACAAATGGTTTTCAGGCTTTGTTTTCATTTTAAAATTTGTAGAAATAATTTTGTAGAAATTATGTACAAGCAATGTTAAACATCAACATATCAACATGATCATATGGAATAATTTGTATACAAGTAGTACATCTTAAGTCTGCGTCTTTACAATTGTTCCTTCGTTATGATCGTGACGTATGTAAGGAGCATCGACATCACTATCACGCAGGACGTTTATGTCGACATCAACTGTAAAAGAAGGGAGCTCGTCGAACTGACCATACTCTTCCTCGTCAGTGACGTTCTCAACTCCTACAATCCTTCGTTTGCCTTGGAGAACCACATGTCGCTTTGACATTACCTTTTGCTTGTCCTTTCGATTTTCTTTTTGCTTTTCCTTCTGCTTTTTAGGTTTGCTTGACATGTCCATTGTCGACGATCGGGATCGCCAACCGCAGAAAATGAGGTAAGGGTCAGTGAGAAATGGGACCACAACTGCGCTTTGCTCGAACAGAGGAATGAGGTCGAGGAGGTCTATGGTCGGAGCTAAGAGACAACAGACGAGTCCGAGGATTATACTGGTTCGAGCCCCTGAGAAGGTAACAGCTCTACTCCAGTCACCTTGCGGTGGTGATTCCTGCTATTTGTGAGTACAAGAGAGTACTACAGTTCAGGTTTGACAAGGCTAAGTCTAGACTTGAACTGGAGTGTGTGTGCGCTAGGTTGTTCTGTCTCCTCTAAGTGTTTACAAAGCTTGATCTTATACCCTTCTTCTTGCAGCGTTAAGAGTCATTCTCGGATCGTGGCCTTCATGCACATTGATAGCCGATGATAACTGATTCGATCCGCGGCGTGCGCATTACTCCATGATCCCGTTTAGAATGCTGCGAGTGATGGCGTGCGGGATCCAAGGGCGTTATCGACCTTGGGCCGACCCGAGCTCCAGTCACGAGGACCCCAAGCTCGGTGTTCTGCGCCCTAGGTCAGGCGACCTCGAGTTTGGGCCGATGCTCTCTTGGTCGAGTGGCTTCAAGTGATCCAGTCTTTGGCCGAGGCCATCCGAACTAGGGGCGATTGACCGTTGTTGACCGGCCAAGGGTTGCCGGCCCCGACAGCCTAGCCCCCGAGGCTCAAGGTCGTAAAAGGAGCACCAGAGTCGACCTCGAGCCTCACCCAACAGGTCGCTGGCAGCAACCCTTGCAAGGTCTTGGAACCTTGTTCGAGGTCGAGCGGAGATCGCAAAGTGAAACCCCAGGCGAGACATCTGGCGACCTTTGATCTTTCCGAAGTGGTACGGATGCCAACAGCCGGCGGACACCTGCAGCGCTTCGCGTCCCCCGCCCAGGCCTTAATTGCGCCCGTCTAATCATGCCAGGCGCGCCTTTTGAGGCGCGATTGGAAGTTATATCCCAAAAGCGCCGCGGAAGACCCCGAGCTCTTGATCATTTGCTCGAAAATCTCCGCGCCCACATCCCAAACTTTTTCGCCTGAGCAGACCGCCTTTCCATCTCCATACATCGTTTTCGCCATGGCCAAGCTGGGAAAAAGCACCTTGTCGGTCGCGAGGATGAAGGAGCTCGAGTCCCTGGGGCTGTTGGATCAGGTGACCTGGCGGCTGCCCGGCGGCGAGACCGAACCTCATCCTCGGGATGACGAGATCGTCTGCACCGAGCAACACTCCCTCTTCGGGCTGCGGACCCCGGAGAGCGAATTCCTGGCCGACGTCCTCGGCGGTTGCAGTTGAATTGATCAACACGGTACCCAATTCCGTCCTCACCCTACCCATCTTCTCCCATCTATGCGAGGGGTTCTGAGGATTCTTCCCACCCTCGCTCTTCTTCGCTTCTTCTCCCTCTTAAGCCGGGAAGGACCCGTGGTCGAGTGCCTCTACTTCCGTGATGCGGACTCAAGTGGGCCTGCCCAAGATCCTGGCGGGACTCTCTTGGTCCATGGTCGAGCGCTGGTTCTACCTCAAGAAGGGGAGAAGCGGGAGGCTGCGATCTGAGGAGCCGCCGTCACCGAGAAGAAGGAGACCCGAGACCGAGGACCTCGGCGTCGGCCAGCTGTCGCCGCCATCCATATTTGCGCCCATGGCAACCTCACCGGACAGCGATCGCAAATGACTTCTGCGGAGCCGGGTGTCTCCCCTACGGAGGAGGTTACACCGTTCTCCCAAATCAAGGGGCCTTAGCGATTCGACCATGAGAGCTCTTCGGTAAGGTCTTGACCCCAAGGTTTTTGCTCGAGTTCGCACTTCTTCCTCCTCGATGGCTCTTATTAAATGCGGCCGAAGGAGTCTGGGTCATGACCGAGGATCTTTGGAAATGTTGAAGCGGCCCATGGTATACTCTTGACGACCAGTCTCAAGAACGTCTTCTTGACGAAGCCCGAGGTAAGCCTTCCCGACCTATAGCCTCGTCCAGAACATCTGTATATCTTTGCGACCCATGCTTGCTTGTAGGATCATCAAGAGTTGTGGGGAGACGGCTCGGAGCTCGCTCCTTGCCCGATTTAAAGCAAGGGCAAGAAGGAAGAAGAGACTCCCCCAACCGGAGGCGGACGGCGGGAGCGAAAAGCCCCACATCGAATGGGCGACCACGCCATGGTAAAGACGACCATGGCCAAGTTCCCGAACCGTGCCCTTGGCACTCGAGGCCTAACAAAGTTTCTTTTCTAGCTAGCAAAAAGCGCGGACGGCTGCCAGACCATCGAGCCCCGACCACCGGGGTGATCAAGGTCGGTCTTCTGGCGTGGCCATGGCGGCGGTGCGGGCTTATCATAGCTCGCCTCCCCAAACCAGAGGAAGGAAGCGGAGTGCCCCCCCGAGCTCGGGGCAGCGGGACCTTCGCCGGCCATCAACGAGGCAGAGACCACCGACCCAGGTAAGATCCTGGCTTTGCAGCCTGCTTCACCCCCTTGTGTTTTTCTGTCTTAGTGTCTATCCTTGATTGCAGACCTCGGCGCTAGAGACCCGAGCTTGCCCACTCGACAATGCACATTGTTGAGTGGCGAGTCCGAGTCCGAGGAGGAGGCAGACGCCTACATGCTGACCCCGCGTCGGTCTTGGTCAAGGCGCACTCTTGGGGGCCTCGGTGGGCCAGTCGGAGGATTCGACCAAGGCCCTAATAGCCAGACGAAGTGGACCCCCAACTTTGTGGTCGCGAGGATTCTGACCGGTGAGGCAGGTGCCCTCATGATCGTCGATCCTCCCAAGATCGAGGAGACGGTGTCAAGACCCCTCAAGCATGGCGCCGCCCGATCGTTGAAGGCCGTGTCACGAAGTCCTTGAGGCCCGCCGACCAAGATCGTGCCGATGGTGAGACCACGGTCCCCGAGCCCGAGAGTGACCCGACAACAGGGGGCACTCGATGACCGGTGGCGAACTTCGGCCCGGGAACACAATGTTCCACCCGGGGTTGGGTCGGGCCGCATTGCGCGACAACTCCGCCACCAGTGGCGGTACCCGACCACGGAGGTCGGACTGGCTGCCATTGCCGTACCTCTGGCCGGAGGGGCCGGCGGCCGATGTGGAAAGGTCTGAACGCCGCCAAGACGCCGTCCGTAGGCCGGACGAAGTGTCACCGCAGCGATTGAAAAGGCCAGTCACGGGGACTGGGCGAAGGTTTTGAGATCAACATTTCGTCTTGACAAAAGTGAGCGTAGAATTCTCCGGTAGCAGCGTCGGCGGCACCGACTCCGTGAGGTAGGAGCTTTCCTTATATGTCTGTAATATGTTAAGGCGTGTGCTCTTGACAACTTCTTACCAAATCACATTCCTTGTTTTCAAGGCAATTGGCGGCGTGACGAGGGCTTCAAGGTCTCAGCGAAACGCGCCGGCGTGCTCGCCAAATCTTGAGCGCCATGGAAAGAGGGAGACCGGCGCTCAAACTCTAGCGACCATCGAGGTCGGCGCGAGAACTCGAGCGGATCAGCAGGGAACTCAACGTCTGCGCGCCGCGATGGTGGCGCCGAGCGTCCCATGCCGCCCGAGCTCGAGAGGACCAGATCCTCCGGCGTGAACATGGGTTCAAAGCGCAGAGAACGAAGGCCTTCGAACGAACTCGCTTCGAGGCTCTTAATGCGGAGCAGCGCCAAGGTCGAGCTCTTTGGAGAAGGCCGCCATGGGCGAACTTCTTCACCTCTCGCTCGAGATTCTTGGCGCGGTCGGGGACCTCGAGAAGGCGGCGAGAGCAAGCCACCGCCGCGGCCCAGCGCTCACGACAAAAGCGCCAAGGTCATGATACTCGAGGAAGCCGCCAAGGCGAGCCGCCACCACGGCCAAGGCACTCGCCGACGAGCGCCAAGGTCGGCGTTGGAGAGGGCGTTGCCGAGCTATCCTCCTCGACCAAGGCGTCTCGAGCTAGAGGCCAAAGTCGCGGGTGGAGGAGAAGCTTAGGCGTGCCGATGAGGCGGCGAACCGCCTGGCCCGGCTCAACGACGAAGCGTCGCGGACCCCGGGCGCAACCAAGGAGGCCCTCTGCAAAGCCGAAGCCTCGCTGCGGGACAAAGTCGGCGAGCTCGAGCAAGAGAAAGCTTCTTGCGAGATGGAGGATCGTAGCTCGATCATCCTTGATCTGTAAAAATATTTTGATGTTACTAATAGGTTTGGGTTACCTTTTTGAAGTCGCCTTTCTTGTTAGCGGTCAAGATCCATAGGTCGTTTGTAGATATTATACCTGCCCGGCCCGTTGGGTCAAGGTCGAACAACGCCGACCTTGGACACAAGTTTAAAACAGCGAATGACCATGACCTGCAGAATCGAGATAGATTGCTCGCGAAAAAGAAAACAAGCGAACTTCGATGAATAAATTACCAACTCTGCGACCACGACCATGCGCGCACCCAATAGCGAGTTGTGAGGCTTGTAGTTCAAATCCGGACGAGGGTGAGGTGATTGCGAAGAGTTTGACTACGTTGAGCTCGACCAACGGAGGTGAGAGCAAGCTCGCGATTCCCGGACTAAAGGCGAATCTGAAGGTCATGTTAGAAGAAGAATTACGAGAGATGCTCATAATAAAGGAAAAAGACATAAATTGTAGAAATAGAAGAATATCCTTTTATTGAAGTTTTAAAGGTATAGAGATTACACATAAAACTTGCGAAGTTGATCTATGTTCCACGAGCTAGAGAGCTCTCTGCCATCGAGCATCGCTAGCCGGTAAGCCCCCGTGCGATCTGTTGAAACGACTCTGTAGGGGCCCTCCCATGAGGATAACTTGTTGGTGTTGGGCGATACAGAATCCGTCTCGGGGCTAAGTCCCCAACAAGGAGCTTCTAGGTCATCTGACCAGAGGCGCATGTCTGCGAAGAGCTTGCGGTGTCTTGTTGTCGTAGCGATTGCTGCGACATCTTACTTCTTCCGCGAGGGCAAGGTCAAGAGACCGCTCTTGCTCGAAGTCGCGTGATCGACCAAAGTGACCTGGCGGAGCCAGGCGTTACCTCCGGAGGTGGGGCGGCCTCAATCTGAACACGAGTGAAAGGGTGTGGACCCTGTTGCTCTACCGGTTGTGGTCTGAATAGACCATAAGGCGGTGGGAAGTTCGTCCACCAGGTCTTCTTAGTAGTATTTGAGCTCATCTGCAACTCGCCTTTTGACGCCTTGGACGATCTGTCCGTTGGCACGCTCTGCCGCTCCGTTGCTCTGAGGATGAGCCACCGAAGTGAAGCATATTTTGGTGCCCATGCTTTCGCAAAATTCACGGAATAATTCAGCGTATGGCCGAGTACCATTATCGGTGATAATTCTGCATGGGACCCCATACACGGTGACTACGGACAAGCGGAAAAAGTGAGCGGCGGCTCGGCGGTGATGGTCGAGACGGTTCGACCTCAATCCACTTGGTGAAGGTGTCGAGCGACCACGAGCAGAATTTTTCCCCGGTTGCGGGGAAAGGGCCAGATATCGGCCCCGGTCGAAAGGCGAGCAAGCGGGATGGTGCGAAGGCGTGAGGCGGTAGTGCGTTTTTGGCGTGGCCCGACATGCTCGGCGGTGCGGACAATATCGAGCATCCTGTAATGCCGTCGGCCAGTAATACCCCATACGGAAGGCCTTGCCGACCATCGTTCTGTATGAAGAGTGCGCCCCACAGAGACCTGAGTGGATGTCGTTGAGTAGGTACTTACCCTCCTCCGTGGAGATGCATCGTGTCAGGATGTCGGAGACATTCCGTCTGTAGAGTTTGCCATCCACGAGCTTGTACAAGCTTGCTCGACGCTTAATCCTGCTTCTGTTAGCGGGGTCGGGCGGCAGTCGCCCCGTGCCAGGAAGCGTGTATGGGCTCGACCCATGCGGGAATACCTTCCACCACGACAACCACGACCTCTGGTTGGAGATAGGCGGAGCCGTCGGCGTCTCGAGGATGACATCGGGGTACCTCCTCGTCGGAAGAGCCGAGCTTGGAGAGAAAGTCGGTATTTGGAGTTGTCCTTCCTAGGGACATGCACGAGCTCCATGTTTGGAACCACTTCTCCATCTTGCGGACCTCGTGAGATACTTTGCCATCGCATCCCCGAGCATTGATAGTCCTTGTTGTCTTGGTTGATGGCCAGTGGGAGTCTCCTTCACGACCAACCGTCATGCGCCCAGGACTTGCGGGCTCGTAAGCCCGCCAAAAGAGCCGTGATACCCACGTTATTGGTCGCAGGAAACCCAAAGCGAACCACATACCTCAAGCTGAGTGCTTGTGTAAGGATAAGTATCGGCCCGGCGTTTGAAGGACCTCGAGCCATCGAAGAACATGATCCAGGGCTTCTCTTCCCCGGCCTCGAGCTCAGGGGTGGGCTGCGACGTCTGTTCGACCATGAAGTCGGCGAGCACTTGCGACTTGATAGCTGTTCGGGCCACGACTTGGATGTCAAACGCCGCCAGCTCCATGGCCCATTTGGCTATCCGCCGCATATACGGATTCGCGAGGATGTCACCGGCGAAAAAGTTGCTCGGGGCGACCACAATCTTTGAAGTAGTGTCGAAGCTTGCGCAAGGCCATGAGAAGAAGCGTCTGGCGGTTTACGCACTTGTGGGTGCGCTCCTTTGGGCGTGTAAGACCTCGTGACATAATAAATCGGATCTTCTTTGTGCCCCGTTCGGCAACTAGGACAGCACTTACAGCTTGGGCGGTGGCCGCAAGGTAGAGCAGCAACCTCTCGCTAGGCTGCGGAGTTGTAAGGAGGGGCGGGGTGACAGATATACCTTCAACTCGTCGAAGACCGCTGTGCCTCTGGAGTCCATTCAAAGCCCCGTGCTTGCGCAGGTCTTAAAGAATGGGAGGCCTCGCTTCATGAGAGCCTCGAGATGAATCTGCTGAGGGCGGCCATGCGACCGGTGAGGCTTTGCACTTGCTTGATCGAGGTCGGGGGCTCCATCTTCTCGATGGCCTCGATCTTCTCGGGTTCGGTCCAACCCCCGAGCCCCCGATCATGTAGCCAAGGACCTTCCACGATGCTGCGCCCGAACACACACTTTTCGGGGTTGAGCTTGATATCGTACTGTTCGGGTTTGCAAGCGTTTCTTCAAGGTCACGGACGTGGTCGCTCCGGAGAACTCTTGACAATGATGCCGTCTCGTAAACCTCGAGGTTTCGCCCAATCTGTGACTCGAAGGTCTGGTCATCGACGCTGAAATGTTGCTCCGCATTCACGCGAGACCAAATGACATGGTCGTGTAGCAATAAGTGCGAGCAGGGTGATGAAGGCGATCTTGCTCGTCGTCGACCGCCAACTTGATCTGGTGGTAGCGAGTAAGCATCTAAAGCTTAGCAACTTGGCGTTGGCGGTGGGTCGGCGATCTGGTCGATCTTGCGGAAGGAAGTTGTCCCAGGCGGGCGAGTTCAACCCGTATGGTCGACGCACATTCTCCACTTGCCACCTTTCTTACGCACGATGGCCGGGTTGGCGAGCCACTCGGAGTAGTCGATCTCGCGGATGAAGCCGGCCTTCAGGAGCTTATCAAGGTTTTCCTTGATGACCGCGACCTTCTCGGGAGAAGCGGACGATTTACAGCGCCTGGTCTAGAATCGGTTCTGACCTGTAACTTGTGCTCGATCACCTCCCTCGGAACGCCAGGCATATCTGCGGGCTCCCAGCGAATATGCCTTTATTGGCGCGAAGGAAGGTGGCGAGCTCGAGTTCTATTTGGGACTCGGCTCGGTAGAGGCGTGGACACACTGGTCGTGTCGCCTTCCTCGGCGGCAAGACGGCCTTTGTTGCCCATTGGCTGGATCGCCGCCCTCGCCAGCGTTCTTCTCCGTCACCTCTGGACCTCATTTGGGGCGAGATGCGACAAGCGCCGAGGCCTTGGTCTCCTGACCATGTGCCGCTGCAGTCGCAGCGTCGTAATGATGCCGTTGGGGCACAGGAGCTTCATGCACCGATGGCCGTAATGATTGGCCGCCATAAGCTTGATGAGGCAGGTCTTAGAGAATAGCGTTATGCGGAGGTCGCCCTCAACCACCTCAAAGGTGATCATTTCGGTCGCGGAAGTTGTCCGAGCCGCCCGAAGGTGACGGGCAAGACCACGCCCCAAGGAGTAGTCGAGCTCGTGGGCGATTCGAAGAAGGGATGGCGATGCTTTTGATCTTTGGCCGGGAATCGCATCGGTCAAGTGCTTCCGCTTTGCAACAAATTAAGGAAGCGCCTCAAATCGACCATGACACGCCCGACCTTTGTGTTGCTAATGGTTGGGGTCACGACCAAAGCGGTCTTTAAGTCTCGGGCCATACCTTGTAGGGCATCCTCCGGAGAAGAAGGTGATGGTGGCCCGGCCCACTTGCACCTCTTGCTCGATGGGCTTTCCCTATAAACGATAAATGGTCGAACTGCGGCCTTGATCTCGCGCTGGGTGGTAGGTCGCCGAGCCGAAGATGGCGTCAATCCGGCGTTAGCCTGTTGGAATTCGTGTCGAGGTCGCCGTGCTCGACCGGCATTCACCCTTTCGGGCTGGTCGTCATCGCTTCGGGAGCACGGGCATCTCACCCCGCCCGTCATAAAAGGTTTCAAGCTTTCCCTGCCAAGCCTGCAGACATGGTCGTGACGGTTATACGTGAAGCAGCGAGAATTACTAACCTTGGATGACCTAGAGCACAAGGATCTGCAATTAATTCTCCAAATCTAGGGCCTCTTTCACCAGAACCCCTCTCAAACGCAGCCACCTCAGAAATATCTAGGAAAACCTAAAAATACAGAGGTGGTCGAGGCTCTCTGTCTTTTGCAGGTTACAGATATTATCGCAGACGGTTTTATCTATAAACCGTCTATGATGTGATGACATCTCAGATGGTTTGTAGATAAAACCGTCTGTGATGACATCACATCACAAACGGTTTGTAGATAAAACTGTCTGCTATGTGATGTAATCGTAGACTGTTTTATCCACAAACCGTCTGTGATGTCACCTCACATCACAGACGGTTTGTGGATAAAACCGTCTGCGGTGACTTCATCACATACGGTTTTATCTACAAACCGTCTGTGATGTTTCTTTGTCTTGCCAATGCAGATGCGCACAGTCTTTCGATCGAGTTCATCGTTTTGTCTTCCCAATGCAGATGCGTGCAGTCTTTCCAGTTCATCGTTTCGTCTTCCCAATGCAGACGGCGTTTCATTTCCCCAATGTAGATCGTTAATTCCAAGCGGCGTTTCGTTTCCCAATGCAATTCCGCGCCTATAAGAACAAAGAGGCTTATCGACGGCCGCCTCTATACTTGATCATCAGCACAAATATCCCCTCCGACAACGCTGCCATGAGCAACCCAAAAAGCTCCTCCGATGGCTCCTCCTCTGTGGCTCCACCCCCCGAACGCCGCCTATAAACCCTTTGTTACCGCTACCTTCAATTGCACCACCGACCAGACCCGCTGGCATGACCCTACGGCAATACGCCGGCGCCATCTCCATGGATCCACCGGCTGTCCACTACTTGGTGCCTCCGCCTCCTCCGACTGCCTCCGCCTCTAGCTGCGCCCCTCCAGCCGCCTCCGCTCCAGCCGCGCCGGGCAGAAGCGTCCAGCGCCGGCCTCCTCCTCCTCCTCCTTCAACGACATCTACGACTCGTTGGAGGGATATTGCGACGGCTGGGAGCTGGAGGATGACCCAGACCGAGCTGGCTCAAGTGAGGACCCGGACGACCGCAGTGAGGACTCCGTCGACTCCGACGCCGACTATTCCGACGACGACGAGTAGTCTTTTCTAGTTAAAGTACTTTTGTACGTAGTCTTTTGTAATGTAATGCTTCTTCTCATATATATAATGCAATCTAGTTCTCAATTGATCATCAAAGACTTTTGTAATGTTTCTTCTTATATATATAATGCAATCTAGTTCTCAATCCAGTAGTATTTTTTGTAAGACGCGCGCTTGCTATTTTCGATTGATGATCACAGACGGTTCGTGGATAAACACATCTGTGATGAGGGCAATATCATAGACTGTTTTATCCACAAACCATCTGTGAAGTTATACCTATCATTACAGTCGGTTTGTTGATAAAACCGTCTGTGATATTTCCCTCATTACAACCGGTTTTATCCACAAACCGACTGTGAACTTTTTCCTTTCATCACAGACGGTTCGTTGATGAAACCATCTGTAATAATCAGACATCACAGGCGGTTTCAGCCACAAATCGTCTATGATATGCCCAAAACACATCACAGATAGTTTGTTTTTAAATCCGTCTGTAATGATATGTCTAATATAGCTCTTTTTATATTAGTGATAGCCTCTTTTCTAGATTTATAGCTTAAGAGTCCTTTTGATATTGTGCCCAGGCCCTTCTTAGAAAAGAACAAAGAAGCCGACGGGACCATAGGGCCCGGCCGTCCTCTAAGGGGTGTCAATTTTTTGTAACACTCCCTTTTTGGTAAATACCGTGACATGAGTATGTTTTATTAAAAGCTCATTCCAAAAATTCAATGGGAAAAATTTCCTCACCCGTGTTGATAAGTAACGTCATGTTTTCCTGTGATTTAACCGTCTTGCAGGGTACGGCATGGGTATATATAACTTTGGCAGTTGTGTTCCAGTTTTAGGCTAAAAACCCCTCAAATAGTATAGCTTCAAAGTAGTTGGCAAGTTAAACTATAGCAAGAGCACCCTCAAAGCTACAGCAGCTGGAGAAGAGTTTTTAAGCTGTGGTTTCGCTCGACCGTCTTCCACCTTGCTCGCACCGCCTCCCTCCTCGGCCCACCATCTCCCCGCCTGGTCACCCCCTCGACTCCCTCCGGCTCGGTTGTCCCTTAAAAGCTACAACTGCAGCAACCAGTTTGCTAAATACCATAACAAGAAAAATCACAGCCGCTAGATATAGCTATTTTACAGCCTAGCAAGTCAAAAACAGTTTTTCAGCCTAACCATAGCCCCCCAAAACAGGCCCTTGGTATTATTAATTTGGAACTACTCACAATAAAATCGTCATACTGGTATCATTTCTATCACCTTTATATGAACAATTGGCGAGGGATATTCTCGTCGAGAAAACCACTCTCAACTTCAACGAGGCAGTTGTGTATCTATTGGAGGTAGGGTTCTTGAAAAAGCCATCCGAATCTTCATCCTCAGATGATCAAATATTAGCCGCATTAGGTGTTACAAGCAAAAGCAAGAATTACAGAAAGAAGAAAATTAAGAGCAAAGGCACACGCATATGCTATCTATGTGACGAAGAAGGTCATATGATAAAGGACCGTCTGAGTTTAAAGTAAATGAAGGGAGTATGCTCAATAACGGTAGCAAAAGATGATTTGAATGTAATTATCGTTAGCCAACAAGGTAACTCTCATGAATAGATATTAGATTAAGACCGTTGCTTTTATATATTAAGGGGTTGTTTGGTAGAGCTCCAGATTTCAGTTTCACTTGAAATCTGAAATTTGTAGGTTAAAATAAAGTAAATTAAGTTTATATTTTTATCTAAAATGTAAACAAGATGATCTATCTAAAGAAGCTAAACTCCTGTCAAACACACCCTATACAGAGCATAAGAGAGGATATGTCCGTAGACTAGACTCAAGTCCGCTGTGCGGTGCCGGTCTACACGGGGCTTCTCGCCCGGGTGACGCCAAACTGTCACAGTTGGAGAAGCATCTGTCAATTGTCATTATTGACTCAGTGGTGGTCAATGTCTGTATTACAAAAGGTCTCGCTCCCACAGTACACCAGATAGTGAAATCTTCTGACCAATCTCCAACGCACAACGGCACAAGTTTGTAAATATCCTCGTCTAGGTTAGTCTTTTGAATAAGGGTTTCCAGACTTCAATAATGTACGCATATGCGAAATAGGCTGGCAAAATTAATAATTAATACTAGTGCTTCCACCAAAGTAAAATACTCTAACCAGTACAGGCAAGTCATTTGTACCGTACTAATCACATGTATACGTGCTGTGACGTGTTTCGACCATACAATGCCACAAGCCGATAAAAAAAAAAACCAGGCCCAGTGTCCTGGTCTACACAGGAGACGATCGTGATGGTTCATTTACTCTGGTTCTGCAATGAAGAGAGCCTGCTACTGTTCTCACTAGCACATGATGCCAGCTGTATCACTGTTTTAGATGGTTAATTGGTAATTTGTTAAACCTCTTGCAAGTGGTGTAAACCAAATGTGAATTTCTGTGTAACTGGCTAGACCTATCATCCTAACTGGCTAGACCTAGCATCCGATTTATATTGTCTACACCGAACATTAACATCGACACTATTTCAAAAATAAAACTTTAACAATTAATTTCTACTAATATATATATATGTTAGATGTATGCACACTTTTGTGATTATTATAATTTCTATAATAGAGATAATTGTAATTGCAACATATATACTAGGTATATTCACTACTATAGAATGGTACATCACTATCGCTTCATCTGGGTCGGTTCTTAAATTTTTAGGAAAAAACGATTATGATAGATGACTTAGAAGGCGTAGTAAAAATAATCATTATCGATTACGAGGTTAAAGCTTGTTGTGATATAGACTAAGACATCATGATCGGTTTATATGAGAAGCGATAGTGATGATCATACACATCACTATCGCTTTTTACATTTTATCACAATCGTTTTTTTTGCGATAGTGATGATCATACACATCACTATCGCTTTTTACATTTTATCACTATCGCTTCTCATATAAGAACCGATTGTGATATGAACATGCACATCACAATCGGTTCTTAATAAGGAAGCGATAGTGATGTTCATCTGAATCATGATCGCTTCTAAAAAGAACCGATTGTGATATGCATATCATATCACTATCGCTTCTTATTTGGAAACCGATAGTGATGAGAATGAACATCACTATCGCCGTAAGTAAGAATGGATTCGATGTCACCATTGAGTTATTTATACCACTCATTTTGAACTCGATCTCCTGTGTTTTTCAGAGGAGATTTTCTCCGCCGCCACCTAAGAAAACAACTCATATTCTGTGGTTAAAAGCAATATTTGGGTGAGAAAAAATTTGAAGCCAAGTTGAAAAATTTGAAGCCAACCCTGAAACCCGTTCGCTAATTTGCAATGGTAATATTAATTGAAATGATATCTCAATATTTGAAATAGCTGGCTAGCCGTTGCTCCATTTTTTCCTTAATTTTATTGCGTGAAGTCTAATTGTAGATGGACCGTGAGGAATGGACGTATCAGAAAAGCCGTGTGAGTGATGAATTTCAGAGGGGTGTTCAGGAGTTCAAAAAAATTACAGAAAAAGATATGGTGAAGAGGGATGTAAACTTCACATATTGTCCTTGCATTGATTGCACCAATCTTAGGAGATTTAACAACTTAGCTCAAATTGAGGACCACCTGATTCAACGTGGCTTCGTAAGGAATTACACATGTTGAATCCTTCACGGGGAGACTGGTAGTACCCTTCTGGTATGCATTGAAGACATGGTGGAACCCGATGATGAGTTGCAGCGTGATATGTTTAAGGAGGCCAATTTGGAGCAAATGTTGCGGGATGTGGAGGGAAATTATACGGAAAGAGATTTTGAAAAGTTTAAAAACTTAATGGAAGACGATGCCAAACCGCTGTTCTCGGGTTGCAAATTAGAATACACCAAGCTGGGTTCGGTCCTTGCATTGTTTGAACTGAAGGCAAAATACCGTTGGACAGATACAAGTTTCAATGCACTTTTAGGTTTTCTATCGGATCTGCTTCCGGAGGGAAATGAGTTGCCAACAAGCATTTATGAAGTGAAGAAGGTACTATGTCCCATGGGAATGGAAATAGAAAGGATACATGCATGTCCGAATGATTGCATCTCGTACCGTAACATACATCAGGAGCTGCACATTTGTCCAGTTTGTGGTGTGCTCCGGTACAAACAAAAGGAGAAGCGTACTAACAAGAAGTGTAAGACCCGGGAGAAGCGTAAGATCTGGGCAAGCGATGATGAAGAGGTCACTAAAGGTGCACCGGCCAAGGTATTATGGTACTTGCCCATCATTCCCCGTTTGGAGTGGTTGTTTGCAAATCCTAGAGAGGCAAAATTGTTGCGTTGGCATTATGAGTTTTGAAAGGAAGATGGCAAACTGAGACATTCTGTTGATTCAGCTCAATAGAGAAACATCGATTGAAAACATGAGGAGTTCGATGCCGAAATGAGGAACATAAGATTTAACTTGAGTACGGATGGAATGAATCCATTTGGTAACATGAGTAGTCGTCACAGCACCTGGCCAGTTCTGTTGTGTATCTACAATCTCTCTCCTTAGCTGTGCGTGAAGCGAAAGTATATCACGATATCGTTGCTAATCTCAGGACCCAAACAGCCAAGAAATGATATTGATGTGTACCTTGCTCCACTGATTGAGGATTTGGTAAAACTGTGGAATGAGGGGGTCGTGGTGTGGGATGCGTACAAAAGAGAGCACTTCACCCTACGAGCTATGGTATTTTGCACCATAAATGATTTTCCAGCCCTTGGTAATTTGGCGGGCTATAGTATGAAAGGAGCCAAAGCATGTCCTATTTGTGAAGAGAACACTGACAGCTGTTGGCTGCCAAATTTGAAGAAAGCTGTGGATATGGGTCACCATAGGTTTCTACCTCGTAGTCATCGATGCCGTAAGATGAGTGCCAAATTTGATGGGAAGATGGAAGTTCGTTCAACCCCGTAGCCTATGACTGGAAAGCATGTATATTCACGTGTGGAGGATATTGATGTCCAATATGGGAAGAGTCGTAAATCTGTTCGTCCCAAAGGCATGTGGAAGAAGAGGTCGATATTTTGGGAACTACCATATTGGAAGGAGTTTGATGTACGACACTGTGTTGATGTCATGCATGTTGAGATGAATGTCTGCGACAATTTGGTTGGCATCCTACTGAACATACCTGGGAAGACTAAGGATGGTGTGAATTCTTGCCGTGACATGGTTTACATGGGAATCATGTCCGAGCTTGCCATGATAGAGGCTGATGGGAAAGGTATGTACATCTCCGCTGCATGCTACACCCTCTCCAAGAAGGAGAAAGAAGACCTCTGCAAGTGTCTTCAACGTATTAAAGTTCCGTCGGGCTACACCGCAAATGTTAAGAAGCTTGTGTCTATGGATGATTTGAAGTTGGTTGGGATGAAGTCCCACTACTACCATGTCTTGATGACCCAAATGTTCCCTGTTGCAATTAGAAATATTCTGCCAGAGGATTTCAGATTTGCAATCACGAAGCTATCTTATTGCTTCAATGTGATCTCTTGCAAGGTTATCGACCTTGATGTACTGCACAACTTACAGAGCGAGGTGAAGCAGACTCTATGTCACCTTAAGATGCATTTTCCCCCGTCCTTCTTCGACGTGATGGTCTACCTTGTAGTACACCTTATTAGATAGATTAAGATATGTGGACTTGCATTCCTACGTTACATGTATCCTTTCGAGAGGTATATGGGTATATTAAAGTCATACGTGAGGAATCAGTCGAAGCCTGAGGATAGTATTGTTGAAGGTTATGGAACTGAAGATGTTATTGAGTTCTGCATGGACTATCTAGGAAAAAGACAAGTAATCGATGTTCCTATATCTAGACATGAGGGCAGACTTGCTGGCAAAGGAATCGTTGGGTCAAAACTAACGAGTCCACGGTTTGATATGTATTGCAAAACGCATTTGACAGTGTTGCAGCACAGTGCAGAAGTTGCAGGGTACATCGAGCATCACAAGTTGGTATTACAGGAAGAGAATCCACATATGGATGAGATTTCCATCACGCGGGCACACAACGACAGATTTCTCCCATGGTTCAAAGAACAGGCAGAGGTCTTCGTTAGTGAGAATGTGAAATGGTTGGCTGACGGACCTAGATTTAATGTACAGACATGGCAGGGGTACAATATCAATGGGTACACATTTTACACTGAAAGTCAAGATGCTAACAGTACTGTTCAAAATAGTGTGTAAGCATAGATGCTTTCTCCGATGATCATCACTCGAAAGGAGGAGCCTCATCGGCAATGAAGTAGTACTACGGGACGATCGAAGATATTTGGGAGCTCGATTACGAAATATATAAAGTTCCATTGTTTCGATGTAAGTGAGTGGGACTCTCACATGGAGTGAAAGTCGACCAGAGAGGTTTTACTCTGGTGGATCTGAATAGACTCGCCTACAAAGACGACCCATTTATCCTTGCGAAGCAAGTAAATCAAGTCTTCTATGTGTGTGATCCCACCAATCCAAGGTTGCATGGCGTCCTTCATGGCAAGTGGTGGATCGTTGGTGTCGAAAATATCGTAGATGAAGAAGAATACGACCAATTCAATGAAATACCTCCATTTGCGGATTGGGCCTATCTTAGCGGGGTTGACGATGACACACATGGAACCAATTATATGCGAGTAGATCATCAAGAAAGGTAGTATTGTAAATAAATGGACAATTGTAGATAAATGGACTATTGCACTGTTTGTAAAATATATTTCAATGTATGTAGTGTATAAATCCAAGTTGAATAATTGCTTTTTGTATATATGCTGTGAAAGAAAATTTGTGCCATATGTTGTGAGAGAAAATTCCTTTGCATGAAATTATAGTTGGGAAAGCTCATAAATAGTTGAAATTTCATTTCTGGAAATGTTCGAACAACTCAGGAGTAATTTGAAAAAGATTTGACTTTTCTACGCTTTACGCAAAAATGATGCCTACGAATTGAATTTTAGCATATTTCTTGAATGAGGACTATTTTTTAAAAAATTCTTCTTTGAAAAGCTCTACAGTATCCTAAAGTATGTTTCTGCAAAATTTCTAATAATTTCAACAATGTATGAAAAAGTTATGGCCTTTTCTCTCTTTGATGAAATGTTGAAAATTTAGAACTTGAAGAAATATGATTAAAATTGAGAACATAGAAAGCTTATCAGAATCGATTTTTGTAGTGAACCAACACAGATAGTGTGTTTATCTGAATCGATTTTCTTAATAAACCGATATGGATGGAAAGCTTACCGGAATCGGTTTTCTTAGTAAACCGATATGGATAGAACTATTACTAGAATCGGTTTTCTTTGAGAACTGATACAGATAGTGTACTCATCAGAATCAGTTTGCTTTATGAACTGATACTGATAATGTACATCAGAATCAGTTTTTAGTCTTGAACCGATACAAACCGCGCAATGCTTGGCTCGAACCTTGACTCCTCCTGCACAAATTTCTAGCTCGAACCTTGACTCCTTCCGCGCAATTTCATTGGTAGCCCTCTCAAATGTGAATTATTTGTGTCGGTTTTTCGACTAAAACTAATAGAGACATTATGAGTGAACTTGGCATTAAACAAATTAAAACTTGACGTTTGACAGAACAAAACTTGGCGTTTAACAAAACGCTACAGACAAATGTAGTTCATGCAATTGTCATGAACTCTACGTACTCATTTCTAATGCTATATTCATCGCTATAGAAGGATTCGAAGTCCTCCCAACTGCAGGCCAATTTTCGGCAACACCATGGGCCCTGCTTCGGCAGCATAGGCCCCTTTCCCCACACACCGACCATTTTCCTCCATGCCAGGTTCTGGACAGTGGCGAGGACGATCTTCCGGTAGCGCTTGCACTCTCAGTTGATAGTTTTGGCCGTGTCGGCCGAAAGCAACCGCGATGTGAGCGATCCGTCGCTCCCAGCCGGTAATGAAGCGCTGGCCGATCGGTCTCAGCCCGGGCGAAGTAGAGGAGGCCGAGCATGTAAAGCCGCTGCCTTGTCACCGCCAGTGGCCGTGCTCGAAGCAAGCCTCTGGGTTGCCGGCCCTAGCCAGATGGCTAACGATGGTGAGGTAGAGCTCATTCTCCATCCACTTCGTCACCTCCCTCCGTAGTGACAGTCGCTTGCCCACAGACCGATCCTTGGCCACCTTAGATAGGGTCTTGCAACTGCAATATGCCAAAAAATTAAAGAAAACCAATTAATTAATCAAATCAAAAGAAAACCAATAAAAGAGAAACAAAATAGTGAGTATGTGGCTCGTAGGCTGCAAAGGTCATCCATGGGGCGAGACGAAGTCGAGGCCACGAGGCTGATGATATGGATGAGGACTTCAATGGGAAGAACGACGTTGAGTGCCGGAGCCCTTGCCATGGCTTGTGGTGTTGCGCACGGTTACTAGCTTGAATACGAATGGTTGCGCACGATTGCTGGCTTGAAGACGAATGGAAAATGAAGAGCCTCTTGCGCAGCGCGCAAATTTATACCACCGAGAAGACGAAGGGTCTGATACGATCAGTGTCGGTTTCTTTAGGAAAACTGACTGAGATTGAATTTGTAGCATCAGATACTATCAGTGTTAGTTTTTGTGGGACCGATTGAGATTACATACTATCAGTGTCAGTTTTTTATGTGAACCAATTTAGATGACTTATCATCACAATCGGTTTTTTGGCGGAACCGATTCAGATAGCCTTACATGAATATATGTTTTACTACGGACTAAGAAAGATTTAGTCCGGCGCATCATCACGGACCCAGTCTGGGGTGAAACTCTTAAGCGCCAGACCAAACGGCCATTACAATCAGTTTTATTTGGGAACCGATTCATATAAAATGTAATCAGAATCGATTTTCTATGAGAACTGATTCAGATGATGTATCATCAGAATCAATTTTTCTATGGGAACTGATTCAGATGACTTGTCATCACAAAATGTTTTTTGGTAGAACCGATTTAGATAGCCTTACATGAATATATGTTTTACTACAGAATAAGAAAGATTTAGTCCGGCGCATCATCACGGACCCAGTACGGGGTGAAACTCTTAAGCGCCAGACCAACCGGCCATTACAATCAGTTTTATTTGGGAACCGATTCATATAAAATGTAATCAGAATCGATTTTCTATGAGAACTGATTCAGATGATGTATCATCGGAATCAATTTTTCTATGGGAACCGATTCAGATGACTTGTCATCACAAAAGGTTTTTTGGTAGAACCGATTCAGATAGCCTTACATGAATATATATTTTACTACAGACTAAGAAAGATTTAGTTCGACGCAGAAAGTGGTTCATCGCGGACCCAGTCCGGGGTGAAACTCTTAGGCGCCGAACCAACCAGCCATTAGAATGGGTTTTATATGGGAACCGATTCTGATAACATGTAATTAGAATCAGTTTTCTATGGGAACCGATTCAGATAATATATCATCAGAATTGATTTTTCTATGGGAACCGATTTAGACGACTTCTCATTAGAATCAGATTTTTGTGTGAACCGATTCAGATGACTTGTCATCAGAATTGATTTTTTTTGTAAACTGATTCAGATGACTTCTCATCAAAATCAGATTGTTTAGAACCGATTCAGATAATCCAATATTTTGGCGGTTCGCTCTCCATTTCATTTGGTCTTTCGTGGTTTCACCTCCTTCCTCGACGCCGCGGCCTCCTTTCGTCTTGTCCCCTCCCCACCGCGCGCCCTCCTTCCCTGATGCCTCTGTCGCCTCCCCTCACTGCCGCCTCCTTCCCCGACACCACTGCCTCCTGTCCCCTCCCCACTGCGCGCCCTCCTTCCCCGACGCCTTCGTCGCCTCCTCCCACCGCCGCTTCCTTCCTCGATGCCACCGCCTCCTCTCCTCTGTCCCCTCTCCACAGCGCACCATCCTTCCCCGACACCTGCATCGCCTCCCCCCACCGCTGCCTCCTCTCCTCCTTCCGACTAGATCAGAGTGTTGTTCCTTTGAGTATATATATATATTGCACATTGCTCTCTATCTATCCTCTGTTGCTTGTGAGACTTGCTACTGATCTGTATAGTTCCTGGTTCAGTTACAGTATTAGCTAGCAACTGGACTTCACTGTTTTAGTTGATTTGATAGCTACTGTCGAACGAGCCCTAATCTGAGATGTGCAAATATATATTCATACAATAGATTATTCATCAAATTGTTTTACTAGACATGATTCATTGCAAACATGACATAAAGTTTATGTTATGCTGTATCATTTTGATTATGTCATTGCTGCTATCTTTGGATTATATAATTTTTCATATTGTTATTTGGGATTAGCAATTTATTCTTGCTCTTATTATCCGAACCACATATCCTCAAATGGGATTAGGACCTAACCTATTTACAGATTAGGAGTCATCGTTGGTATGTATTTAGTTGGTCAACAGATATACTTTTCTTGAAGATCATTCGTTCATCTAGAATAATTACATGCTATGAATTATCCATTCAGTTGTTGCTTCACATGATTTATTGTCAAGTTCACATAATAGCTACGAATTGTTTTCTCTCATATCAAATATATGACCGTGTTAGATAAAAAACTCAGAATGTCACAATTAGAGAGCATCGGCTCATCACCAGACAGAGTTCAAGGTGCTCCTCTGGGGCTGAGCCAAGTTCCAAGTGTTGAGGCTCTGAGTAAGGTGAGAAAGGCCCGAGGATCGAACAAAGGGGCCATAAGGAGAACGCCGTAGGTTCTCCAGTTCAATGTCACGGAGGTCTACACGGGTCCTCCCAAGAACAAGGGCGATACCGGTCATTCCTCGGCCAATTGGTGAGAGAGAGAGTGCCCCTAACAGTTAAGGATTGAACAAAGGAAGTCAGCGTCAAGCAGAAGAGTCGGCTGTGGGACGAGGTTAAGGGCAAATGGATTATAGAGGAGGAAGATGAATGCAACATGAGACAGTACGCCATGAAGAGGATGGGGTGTAGCCTTGAGGCACTTCAAGGTCCTCATGCACAGTGAGTACGTTCTAAAAGGCCGCACACCATTTGAGAGGTATCCGTTCATGACTCCTGATGTTTTGGAGGAGTTCACAAGGATGAAGGGCACGCCTGAGGCAGAGCAGTTGAGAGAGAGGAACATCGCTATCCAAAGGCATAACACGCACCCGTACCACCTCGGTACAGGCGGCTATGAGGGAAGAAGGTAGAGTGGGTGCGACTTGCCGAGGAGTGCGTGAACTCCGGGACGGCGATGCCTTACTCCCACATATGTGAGGAGCGGGCACGCGACTGGGTATTAGCAAGGACAAAGAAAACCGTGATGGGTAGCTTGTAGTTGCAAACCTCGCTACCACGCACGTCGTCTTCATCATCGTAAGACATCTAACTTAGTGCGTTGCAGTAGACCTAACTTGTATTTCAGATCTAATTCATACTCGCTTATTGCAGGAGGAGGTAAGCCAGTGGAAAAAGCAGGGGACCTTTCAGAGCCAAGGGTCAAATGACATCCTGTCGTCTGTAATCGGGAAGCCCGACCATAAGGGCCATGTGCTTGCCACAAGGGCGGGGCATATGAAGAAGTCCTACTTCCAAGATGGCGCTGCGAGTGCCAAATCAAGATCATGGGAGGCACATACGGAGCGCCTCAAGGACACGCTCAGGGTGCAGCTAACAGAGTAGCTAAGGGAGTAGATCAAGGAGGAGATGAGGGGGGAGATGATAGTACGTGAGGATGAGATAAGGGGGAGATGATGACATGTGAGGAGCGCCTGAGGGCCGAGATGATGGCGATGATCTCCCAGAGTCAGAGCCAGATGCCCTCGCCTCCCGTAGAGAAGCGTAAGCCCCGACCTAGCAGCGGTGGTTACAAAAATGATAACACTGGTCCCCAGCTACAGGTAATAATTAATTTTTCCTAACTTAAAGCTATGAGTGTAACTCTCACAATGTTTTTCCTCAAGTTCTGCACTTCTTGTAGGCGCCTGCCAAGTGCCAGCTCACCCTGACGGAGGACAAATTTCCCGTGGCGCGAGGTTGCATTTCCATACAAGGAGACCGAGACTGTGCATGGTCAGCCCTTGGGGAAGGGCTACATGAGGGTGCAGGTGGACTACGTCCACGAAGACTTCATATCACATGTGCTGCAGTTCCCCCCAACGAAGATATCACCGCTCTCGGGCAGGCACACATGTCGTTTATCAAGTGGCCCACGACGGGTGTTGTATTGGTTAAGGTAAAAAATCCACCCCAACTCCTCTATTATTCCTGTAGTACTTCAACAAGTTACATATGCGTGTGCTTCATAGGTTCCTACCGTACCTACGCCTGCTCCTGCTCCTACGCAGAGTGCAGAGATTGCACATAAAAGGGCTAGCATGACAACCACTAAACCGCAGTAGGCCTCGGTGACTCCTTCGGAGAAGGCAAAGCTAACAAAGGCCACAACAACCCCTACAACACATGCAAAGCCCCTTGCAGCGACCTCACATACTTCTTCTGCGAAGAAGGGAAAGTCGGCAGGCAATGTGAAGACTGATTTCAAGGGCTATGTACATAGAAAACCATTGATTGCATCCAAGGAATTGAATGCTCTAGGTAAATTTAGTCGCTTGCTCCATAGATGGTACATTGATAAGGTCAAAGAGGATGAGAGTCGAGACGACTTCACTGTGAGGTATACAAAGGGACATTTCCACCACGACGAGGATGGGACTTTCCCAGTCAGTTTTGATGATCTATTCTGTATCTACCAACTCAAGGCCATTGATATTTCTACTTTACGATCTTGGACGTTGTGAATAAAGCACCATACACCTGATGACTTTCATAAGGCTTCACATTACGCTTTCTAACGTTCAACACGAGTTGCAGGGCAATGAGGCAGCGAGCCGTGACGCATCAACAACCAGTTGGGTTTGTCGACCCCGAGCTAGTGTCTGCGACCATGGTACGGCTTCAACCGGACTTCCTTGCCGATTACATCAAGTGGGCTTTGAACGCTAAGTTCAAGAAGAAATTCATTCTATTCCCGTACCACAAGGAGTAAGTAGTACTTTACACTTCAATTATTTGTATGCACTTACACCGTATGCAAACTCATTTCCTTGCACTCCATGCCATTTAATAAGCAACCATTGGGTTCTACTCGTCCTCGTTTCGAGTGAAAATATGGTCTACATTTTAAACTCGATCGTGAACAAACCGATGGCCTTCGCGATCAAGCCTCCTTTGGAGCAGTAAGTACATCACTGTAACCTAACACGTTCTGAATTTAACTACATTTTTTTGACTCAATGGCATCTCTCCAATGTATGTAGGGGTTTCTCGGCCTACGTCGATGGAGGAGGGAAACACGATACTAAAAGGGCAAGACACTGGAGTATAAGCCCTTCAGGGGACAGGTGCCTACCATATATATGATTAATTTTTTTAACATGTAATATTTATGTGTTAAATTCTTTCTCTTCATAGTGTCATCAACAGGGCAGCGGTGACCTATGTAGCTTCTACGTCATGTACCACGTGGCGTTCCTGATTTACAGTTCACATCTTTTCCCTCAGGTATATGTACATGCATAATAATACACTTAGCCTTTTACATATAAATTTTAAAACTTAAATTACCGCACTACATTCTGTTTTGCAGGAGCTCACTATCCTCCATAAGAGCTTAGACAACAAAACACTGAACGCTGTACGAGATCACTTATGCCAGTGGTACTGGTTAGAAGTTATATCAGAGGACGACAGGTTTAGAGATCCTGAATCATCATACTAGTCCATATGTAAACAATATTAATTAGTACTGATTGTTAAGCATGCTTATGTTGTATGTTGTTAATGATTGTTAAGCATGCTTATGTTGTATATTGTTATTACTGATTGTTAAGCATGCTTATGTTGTACTGATTGTTAAGCATGCTTACATTTGTATATTGTCACTGAATGTGATATATGTTGTAATTAAAGTGTTTGTGTTCTATGAATGTGATATATGCATTCTGTGTTCTGTACTGCGAATGTCATACATATAATGTGCATTCAGTCAATATGTGCTATTTTGGAGAATGTGAAATTAAGGGTCATCAAAATCGGTTCTTATGTGCACCGATTCTGATGATAGGGCCATCAGAATCAGTTCTTCTATCAACCTGATTCTGATGACCACATCATCGGAATCGGTTCTTACACAGAACCAATTCTGATGATATGGTCATCAGAATCGGTTTCACAGAATAACCGATTTCGATGATACAGTCATCAACATCAGTTTTATGTAAGAACCGATTGTGATGATATTATCATTAGAATCAATTCCTATGTAAAACCGATTGTACTAATTTGGTCATCAGAATCGGTTCTACAAAAGAACAGATTGTGACAAGAGATCATCACAATCGGTTTTACATAGGAACCGATTCTGATGACAATATCATCACAATCGGTTCTTGGTAATAACCGATTCTGATGACCATATTGTCACAATCGGTTTATGAAATGTACCGATTGTGATGACTCTCTATCACAATCGGGCCAAAATCAACCGTGATAGTGCCTCCTCATCATTATCGAACGACTTTGTATCGCCACCAGAACCAATTCTAATGATAAAAAAGAACCGCTTCTAATGTACATTCCTGTAGTAGTGATTATAAACTACAGATTGCAACGTGATCATCAAAACAAGTACACCTATCTCATATTATGTGCTAATTGAAGGATATCAGGAATAGGAATACTTGTAGCACATGTAAGCAACATCGCTACTACAAAGTATTCCTATAAGAAATTTAATTGAAACAGGCTTAGATGCAACTTACAGAGAGATGCTTCAGCGAAGATTGATGGAGAGGCTAATGCAATGAAGAAGACATGCAGTAGATCAAGGGAGGAAGTCGTGAGCAGTCACACGAATGCTTCGCAAAAAACCTGATTCATCTCTTCCTGTACAGGATCAATAGAGGGAATGATTTTGAAGACACTATTCTCCCCGCACCGGTGCACACCGATGAAGGGATGGAGAAGCCAGGCAACCCAGCACAATGGAACTTGGGATGAAGAATTTCTCTGTCATGCTGTTCACATAGAGAGGACGTCTCCTCATGTAGACATGGACGGTCAAGTATGGAAGGAAATCACTCCACACAGCAAAATTGGAAACGACATTAATTGTGTGCCATAAAAGTCCTGTGTAATTAACGTAATAAAAACATTCAGTTCGAAACATTCTTCTCTTTTTCAATTTGTTGCATGTAGGTTTGCCATGTCATCATGCAGGGTTATGAGGTGCAAAAAAGAAGTTGCAACTTTGCACACAATTGGACTCAAATCGTCGCACCATTCAAGCACATGCCCTGCACGGGCTGGCGAGGTGAGTGATCGCACGCGTGTTTTTCTTTTGCTTGCTTCAACTAGGCAAAACCAACTCCACCTTATAAGTTAGTTTCTTCCCACCTAGACTAGCAATATGGTACTAAACTTCTCATCTTCCACCATGCATGAATGGGCCTTTGGGATTTTCTATGATTTATGAAGAATATTAATTTAGACCAAGCCCATAAACTCCAACAATATACTTACATAACCTAATAAAAAATTTATATTAAAAAATTGCTTCTTAAGAAAAGTCCAGTAATTTTCATGAACTATCGAATATAAGTCTTTACGAATATATTGATAGCTAAAATTTTAAAAGTTCGATTGCACATATTCCAAATGCTACCCTTTTGTAATTGGAGGAACTGGGACATCGAGTCCCTACCTTCTAGCATGAAGAGGAGTCGATATTCTAAGCTATTACTAGTGCGTCGTTGACTTAGCCCTGGGATATCTATGGGAGGTGATGGGCCTAGTACAGCTAGCGAGGGTGCTGGTGGCGGTGCTACTAATTCTCTAGATGGGGCATCTAGCTGAGATGTTTTTTGTTATGCAGCGTGGGTCTCGATAGCCTGGATAAATGCACTCATGTTGATCCCATGAAGCTTGCATATTCGGGAAAGAGCTTTTAGCTTGTCCCTTGTGAGGTAGACTCCTTGGTATCACTGTGGTGGTATATGCAGTGATGCAGGACCTGACCACCTCTCCTGGTGGTCACATCGCTTCTAACACGGTAACTGAAAGACCATGTAGAGGTCTACCCATGTTTGTGTTGAGTATTTGATTAAATTTGAGTTTGATATGCTCTGGTTTGAGTTTGATTTGAATTGAATTTTCAATTTGAAGCCATTTGAGTTGTGTCTGCCAGGAATGGTACTACCGGCCTCAATAGGGTGGTACTGCCGGCCAGGGGGCATCACTACTGGCCTGGGGAGTGGTAGTTATTTTTCAGAGGGTTGTCACTTGGATTTTAGGCGAGTGGCACTACCGGCCATGCTGGGGCATTAGTGCAGGCTTAGCGGTACTATTGGCCCCAGGGGCTGTAGTGCCAACCAATTAAGTGATTTTTGAGATTTGAAATTTGTACTTGCATGAGATTTATTGCATATCATTTTGGGCAATGCTATGTGATGTGTTTCTTTGTTTTTGATGGTTGCAGGACAACGGTGCTAGGTCATGGTGAGGCGGAGGATGACCGGGACTAGGCGAGGTGTGCTGGAGGTATAAATGATTGAGGATCGCCGAAAAATGATTGGAGACAGAGTTGCTACGAACCTAAAAGGCAAGGAATGGATGAGATGGTAACTTGAAGCTACTCGGATCAAGAAGGGCCGTTGGATTGCGGTCTATGTGATAGAGTAGCGGGTCAGTTAGTATACTTAGTGAATTGTGCAAAGCCCGTTATGTGTGTGGGTTTCAAGTTAGCCCATGTATGAGTGAGCCAATCCTAACCCTTGATGGTATTCCTTAGGGTTGAAGGAACTCATCCAAGAGTGGAGGATGACTCAAGAGTAGTATAAATAGAGGGGTAGAGATAGCCTTCCTCTCTTGAAGGTTTTGGTGCTCTTTTGAGTTTTGTTCACTTTATTATGAGGCTTTGTAAACCTCCATTCTAGAAATGAAAATCTATTCCTCTCAATTTTGAATTTACTTTTTACATTTACATTATGTCTTTAATTTTCACAATTTACATTCTTGCAATTTACTTTCTGTATATTTGAATTTGCCTCCCCTCCTTTTAAATGCTTGTGTATCTTATACCAAGGATGAATGATTGATGGATGAGTCTTCTTCAAACCATATCCCAATCATCTAGGCAAATCTTGTGTTCTTCCTTGCAAGAAACCGATCTTTTGCTCTTGAGGGGATGATTCTTGGAAGATCGGATATTTTTTGTGTTCTTGTCTTATGTTCTAGTTTACTATGATATGTGGGAAGCCATCTAGAATCATCTTGATGATCAAGAACCCACGAGCTAGCCAAGGGCTAAGTTTTTGTTTTTGAACCCGTTCTTGTGCACCCTTCCTTGAATTGAAAAAAGGTCAGAACTTTGATGTCAATCCTTACGATTGAAGGTTGGAATAGGTTCCTGACATCCATAGGAAGGTGTCTACAAAGTTTTATTAGGTTTGGATCAGCAGATCATAAGATTCATCAATTTTCCTTTTGAGTCAGGCTGATTTTTTACTATTCTTATGCTAATTTTTTTACTATAGCTATAGTAACCACTAGCAGTACTACAGAAGTACCTTGGTAGTGTTGGGCTACTATTCATCTAGCAGTACCGGGCCTATTTGCAGTAGTGCCAGCCTCTGCAATGGATTTTGAGATTTTTTGTTTTCTCCGCCTTGCCTTTTTGATGTGAGGATGTTGGTTGGATTGTTTTGAGTGGGAGAAATATTATGTTGGGATCATTCACCCCCTCTGATCACCATATTAGTCCTTCATTTGGTATCAGAGCCTGATTTTGCTCGTCCATAGATCTTGACTAGTCTCGAGAACCATGGCGACAGATATATATTCCACCAAGCCTCCCAACTTTTTTGGAGTTGATTTTCCTTTTTGGAAGTCACGAATAGAGTCATACATCACTGCCTAGGGCTTCCTAATATGGCAAAAAGGTAAAACTCCCGTATAAAATTCCTACTGATCAAAATGTCATGACCAGCAATATAGCTAGCATTGAGGCTAACACTAAGGCAAGGAACATCCTCATATAGGGTTTTAGCCATAGTGAGTACAACAGGATCTCTCACATATGATCCACTCAGTAGATCTAGGTGACTCTCGATACTTACCATGAGGGCACTACCCAGATTAAGATGGTGAGACAGGATCAATACAAGTGTGAATACAACAAATTTGAATAGCACGCTAGTGAGACCCTTGATGAGTGCTTTGGTCATTTTACGAGGATTTTGAGCAATCTCCGTGCAATTGGTTGCACATACCCTGACTCGGAGAACTCTTGACACTTTTTGACCGCACTTGATCTTCGGGTTTGGGAGAAGGTGACCACCATCAAGGACACCACAAACCATCAAGAGAGGTGGTGTGATCACCTATTTCGAGTGTGGTGGCCCCAACCACATTCGAGCCAACTGCCCCAAGTTGGAGAAGAGTAAGAACGACACCGACAGTTTGGGAAAGAATGATGACAACAACAAGAATAGCAACAAGAAGCCTCCAGTTCGTGACCCGGCGTGTGAGAAGAAGTTTCGCAACTTTTTGAAGAATAAGAAGCTCTTCCATCGTGTCTTCACCGCACTCGATGACATCAACCTCTCTGACATGGAGACCTGGAGTGACGATGGCGAGGATGATCTGTAAGAGAAGAACAAAGGAAGTGACGACTTCACCAGGATGTGTTTCATGGAAAATGCCAATGGCATCAATGACTCCGAGCTCTACAATGACTCGGATGTGGTACCTTCCTATGACCAGCTTAATGAAGCTTTCTGCAAATTAGAATGATTTCATGCTAGAGCTAGGTGTATGGAGTTAGAGAAGAAAGTAGATACTTTGTCTAGGGAGTTAGCTTCTCTTAGATCTTGTTCCTCCCGAGAGTTTGCTGATTGTGCTCTTTGCGATGCTTTGCTTGTGGAGCTTGAGAACCTAAGGACTATGCATGATAGTGTAGTTTCTAAGCTTGAGGGTCTTAGGTTAAAGAATGCTAGCACTTGTTCAATTGATGCTTTCTTATGGATGCTAGTTTTCTTTATGCTCACACTGGTGCATTATGTGAAGATTACCCTAAATTGCTTGCTAAAATTGATACCATGAGCACTCACCTTATGGAGCTATCTACTAGAAACAATGACTTGAATTGCATGCTTCTAAGGACTCAATAAACTCATGTGACAGTTGTAGACAACTAAAACTTGACAACAAATCCCTAAATGTCAAGTGTGATGAACTTACTAAGGACTTACTAGTTAAGTCACAAGAAAGTTGCTTACGATATGCTGAGATTTAGGGGGACTTAGATAAAATTTGAGTTAAACTTAGAAAGAAGCTAGAGGCCTAGACCCTTAGGATTAGAAATGCTCCTTGTGTTTCTTGTGAGGCCCTCAAGATTGAGGTATCCTTACTGAGGGAGAAAAATGCATGTGTTGGTAGTTCTTCCTTATCTGGTTCTTCTTCATCTTCTTCCCCTGTTCTTTCTGTGCCTCTCTCTCTTTTAGGAGTGTGAGTATCTCATGAGCACTTTTAAGAAGTTTATAGGAGGCAAGAAGAAACTCAATCTCATCCTAGACCAGTCTAAGATTAACCGATTTAATCAAGGTCTAGGATTTGACTACATGGAGCACGCTAGGGCTCATCCTCCTACTATCGTGTGTGGCTCCAAGAGTGGAGAAATTGTGGTTGCTCCTAGAATGAGCACCACCGTATTTAGGTCTGCTGGATTTGTCCATAGGACTTTTGACCAGAAGATTGCTACTCCTGCTGCTCCTGCCTCCATTAAGGTGAAGTACTCATTCACCTTCTGTCAGAAAGATGGTCACCTAGTAGATTTTTTTAGGCGTGCCAAGGTCATAAGGCATGAACATGTTCGTGCCCTTAGAGGTATTCAAGGTCATCCCCAGACTTTGAGTGATTTTAAGGTACACCATGCTGCTAGACAGGATAGAGTGTCGCCTATTTTTGGGCAGTGTTTAGGACTTGGATTTCATGTTATTCATTCGAGTTTTCATCCTAGATCTATTCTTAGTCAGTCTTTCCACTGTCCTTTTGATATTCCTCGTGTTTCTCCTCGAGTTAGATATCAGTGACGTGAAGTGTTTCCTAGTAGGAGATTTGGGCAACCTCACTGGGATGGTCTAGCCTTTACACCTCGCGGGCCAACCTAGTTATAGCTCTCAAATCTTCTACTAGGGCTGCTTCTGGTCTTGTAAGAGTAGAGGGTCAGAGAGATACGGGAGTTTTGTCTTGTGCTCCTGTGGCTGGTACTTTGAAACTTCGTGTGGTTCAGTTTTGGGTTCCTAGATCTTCTCTTTGTCCCAATACTGAGTCATCTCTCTCTCTCTCTCTTGTGTGTTGACCAGGTTTGTAGGATGGGGAAGGGAGATGTATGGATTGTTGGCTCTAGTTGTTCTCACCATATGACCGGAGACTCTAGATGGTTCCCTACCTTAGTCTGAGCTCCCGGTGATGAGTTGATCACTTTTGGGGGCACTTATCAGGTAGAGTCATTGCCAAAGGTACTGTCTGCATTAATAACAATTTCATTCTTAAGGACATTACCTTAGTGAGTAAGCTGCAGTACAACATGGTTTCTATTTCTTAGCTTATCGATAACTCTTTCGAGGTAAGCTTTAAGAGTAGTGCCTGTAGAATCCTTGATTCATCAGGAGAGTTAGTTTGCGGGATTTCTAGATTTAGGAGTCCTTCATGCTGATTTTTTTGCTTCTTCTAGAGACACTCTTCGGTGTTTGATTGCTTCAGAGTCCCGTGATCTCTGCTTCTGGCATAGGAAATTGCATCACATCGGCTTCGACCACTTGATTAGAGTTAGCAACTATGATCTCATTCGTGGTTTGCCTAAACTCAAGAAGGTCAAAGACTTAGTTTGCTCTCCTTGCCGATATGGTAAGATGGTTGTTGCTTCTCATTCTCTAGTCATCATTGTGATGACTGATGCACCAAGACAGCTTTTACACATGGACATTGTTGGTCCAGCTAGAGTGAAGTCTGCAGATGAGAAGTGGTATATTCTTGTCATTGTTGATAATTTTTTTATGTATTTTTGGGCATTTTTCATGGCCTCGAAGGATGAATCTTTTACCCATTTTAGGGGTTTAGTCCATAGGTTGTCTATTGAGCTCCTGTAAGGCCTCCATTTTTTATAATAATTTATCAACAATAGGTTCCTTGTGCATATAGTACTAGTCCCTAGATTAATAGCATGGTGCAGGCGGACAATAGCAGTATAGGCGGCATCGCTCATGGCGACATCCACCGTGGAACCATAGCCCCTTCATCCATTGAAGCATGGGCTGGAATATGCAGTCTAGTTGCATATTCTACCGTAGAAGAATTAAGGGGGACATAATATACTTTATAGCAGGGATTCTTTGTATAGTGAGCCACCTCCATCATCTTTGCTAATACTCCCTGATACTGGCTTCTTCTCTTTCCTTAGTCTCATGACACAGAATGATCTCCATCTGTTTTAGACAAAGAAAAGATTAGAAATTTTCAATTAGATTAGATAAGGGATAATATCAAATACTTACGACAAGGAAAGAATTATTAAAGGAAAAACATATGTGTATTTTTAAGCACGAGTTTTAAAACTTAGTGATTTTTCAGTCTTTTTAGTTTATGGCCATACTAATTAGGATTTTCTATAGTCTGTATGACTTTGATAACAATCTGTAAGGCCCCCATTTTTTATAATAATTTATCAACAATGGGTTCCCTGTGCATACAGTACTAGTCCCTAGATCAGTAGCTAGTATGCACAGTTTACAAATTGACATCACATCCATACACATTAATATTACAAATGTAGCAGTGTCTTAACACTACTACAGAATAGGTCATCACTGCCGGTTCGTCCACGCTATTACGCGGGGTTATGGCGCGGCGATGATTGGTCGGCGATGATACTCGGGGTTATCACTTCTGGCTCAGAACCGGCGATGATAATAGATATCACTTGCCGGTTCATTATACAACCGCGATGATATTCGACTATCTCTGCGGTTTACACTAGCATCGGCGATGATACTCAACTATCTCTGCCGGTTCAACCTAGAATCCGGCAGTGATATATGTATATCTCTGCCGGCTTATACGAAGAACCGACAGTGATTTGTGTATATCACTGCCGGTTCCTGGACGAACCGGCAGTGACAATAAGAATTCGAAAAAATTGTAGATGTACTTCATAGATTACTCTACCTATGTATAAAATTGCGGGTTCAAATTCAATACATATGAGGACTTACAAAAAGAGTTTTTGTAAGTCCTCATATGTATTGAATTTGAACCTCGCAATTTTATACATAGGTAGAGTAATCTATGAAGTACATCTAAATTTTTTCGAGTTTTCGTGACTTTTATTAGTTGGTGTGCACGATGTGTACACGGAAGGCTGTGTGCACAAGATATGTTGCCTTCAAATATATAGTATATAAAGTGTCGTTACATCATAATTAAAATATATTAAAGCATCACAATATTTAGTTTTTTACAATAGTACATTCACAAATGTAGTGTGAGTACATCTCGTTCACTTTGGATCGAGGCTTTTGTCGTGGAACTCGCCCTTTGGATCGATGACACTGTTCGTCAATGAATCGGGATATGCTCTTGAATTGCTAAAATTTCTTTCGTGATGAATCGATTGGTTCTCGGCTTGGGTATTTGTTATTGAAGAAAAAGAAATTTAATTAATGATGATAGATGTTAAATGAAAGAAAAGTAGGCATGAATGTGTAATTATATACCATGGCCGTTATATCAAACGATCTTCGTGACAATTGCATGTAAATTTGTACATACATAGTATGTGCATAAACTATTTCCACAGTCTGTCTCATGCATGGAAAGTCTGTTATTATTTTGAAAGTTGTCTGTAGGGAAGATGCGGACCACCTTTCTTGCAATCCGTGTGAATCTTGTTGTGAATGATTTTAAATAGTAATTAACCTTAAATACAATAGAATAAAATATTACTAGAGCAATAACGCAACGATCGAGTTTACCTGTTCATCATCTTCCAAAAATTATGTTCATACTCACGAAGATCTTTTCTCATCGAGTCCAAGACATAAACCCTGCTAGCTTCTAACTCGATGATGAGGAGGACCCAGTGATAACTAGACATATATGTTAACATAGCCTATTAGTCCCACACCGTGTCACGCAAAAATAATAAAACAATATTAGAAGTAGGGTATCGTCTTTGAAAGTTATAGGGTACAAGTACGGAGGTTTTCTTTCTCAGCTTGTAGAAAGTCTTAAATAAATAGTCTTCAACAAACTTTGGGTTATCACGGACGAGTGTCTCGTTGACAAGCCCCGGATCGAGAAATCCTAAATCTTCATCCTTATTTTTTCCACATAATTGTATCTCCATTCTACATATGTAAAAAGGAAGTTAGATATACAGGTTGAGCGGTAGAAGAATATACAATAATATAAATAGAGACTTACAAAGTCCACGATCGACCCAAAGGACGCGTCTAGAGCATCTGGCGGTACAACATATACAATTCAGAGAACTCTAACTGAACATGTCATCCCCATTGTGAAAATCACGAATCTTTGTATTTCACTGGGATCGCCCACATACCCTGTTGGCACTGCTGCATGTAATACTGATGGACGCGCCACAATTTTGTTGTTAGGTTCTCTAAATCTTTTGGGGGAGCCAGCGGTTGCCCCAAAATGTACTTCCAGCTTAGACCTAGCTCGTAATTACGACGTTGTTCGTGACATCTTTTTGAGCTTGCGACATCGGCGCCTCGGCACTAGCCATCTTCAAGTTTTGCTTTACGGAGATGCGCTCGTAGTCCGACATTTCGAAGGTTGAAGCCATACTGTCTGTTTGGCTTTTGCCATACTCAAGAAAAACTCCAGCGCATTAGCATCGACTTTAGTCTTCTCGGGTGATGGCACCTTTTGAAGTGAGATGTTACCTCGCCTTCGTTTGCTCTTTGCGTTCTTCTTGATCATATCGGTAGGTAATTTCTTACGAGGTCTTTGCCTTCACAGATGACCGAGATTTGGTACAAGACAATGCGGACTTCCGAGATGGTGCCGATGTTCGATTCTTCTTATGTGCTTGGTGAGGAGTTGGACTTTTCTGGTGGTCTTGGGAGGAGGAGTTGGACTTTTTCTAGATGGTGCGGTGGAGGAGTTGGACTTTTCTGGTGGTGTTGGCGGAGGAGTTGGACTTCTCCTAGCTGGTGCCGGCGGAGGAGTTGCACTTTTGTGGCGGCAGTCTGCGTGTGGAGAGTGCGGCTCATCATCATCGTCGTCGTTATCGGCCTCATCGTTCGAGCGAACATAATCAAGCTCTTGTGCCACGCGAGAAGCCATGCACGTTTTCTCCAAGTTTTTTTCCGTCCTCACCAGAATCTCTACCTCCATTTTGCGATATTGTCGGACTACACTTGTCTACTTCGACCTGGCGAATCCCAGTGATATTAGGCGGCGGTCACGGAACTGCGAGGAGGCGCATGGCCAAGCCCCGCCATCAGCCACCTTGATGGTAATGCCATGTGCGGACAAATGCAGCTTGCGGTGTCGGTTACGTGATGTCATCCTTTGGAAAATGGAGTCGATGCTCTAGGAATCGTTGTGGGCGTCTGTTGCTCTTAAGAACACCGTGGTCGAGGTTCCGAGGGTCATCATCGAGTGGCGGTCGTGAGCTGAGAGCTTTCTGTACTGCTTGCTCCACAACTTGATCCAGCTCCGCTCTCTCTTCATCTAGCGCTCTTGCCACAGCAAGTTGTATTGACGTTTGCAGTTCATCTTCTCTTAGTCTTTTCGACCGCTTGTACGACGATGCGTCAGCTGGGAAGCCTTCTTTCCACGGCACCAAACCAACTCCTCGTGTGCGCCGGGATGCTCCTTGTTACCAGAGGCAGCGATCGACTCATCATTCTCCTTTGTGGCTTGAAAAGCCCTTGGGAAGACTCCATGTGAGCATCGATATTTTCTGCGACACCTCCGGGCTCTATCGCTCCTGAAGCTCAAGATGCCATCTTCGAGACGAAGCCCCCTCCCAAACAACCGGTGCTTTGATCGTGCGATGAACTCGGCCGTCGAAGAATGCGCCCTTGAGGTTAGCTCTTGTTCGCGCTATCCCATGCAGTATTTTCTTCACGTAGCCACGATTGCCTAGTGTGTGAGGGTACATATTCTTATCGCGTTAGCCTTGTTCTTCGACTCACTTTATGCAGGCTTCTTGAAATTCTGTACTCCACAAAGTCCTTCCAAAATTCCCTTATCTTTGGATCGTGTTAAAATTTGGCGTGACATTCTTCTTCACATAGTGCTTATTCAATTTGAGTCTTCCAATTCTTCCGGCATGTGCACATGATACTTAGTGCACGTTTCTTTGCAACCAACTCGACCCTTGGGGAAATAGAATCGTGTTTTAGCTTGCCCCATAGCGAGTCCTTGGTCATCGGGAACCACCCATCGATCACCTTCGCGACCGGTCCATGATCTATAGATGATGGGCACGTTATCCCAAACAAGTACTCCGCAGTTTGTCTGTCTGGCGCCATGGCCGTGTGTGGTATAGCGAGTTCCCGACTTAGAGCTGGACTATGTTGTGAACGCCTTAGGCATCTTGCTCGGACCACGACTGCTTGCGGCCTTTGTTCACCAGACGTTTGAGCCTACAATTGGATCTTGTTATTAGTCGTATGACCCTACAATATTTTGGGAATCTGGCGTACTAATACTTTACCTCGCCCATGTTAGTCGCGTCAGCTTGGTCCATGGCAGTGGCGTCAGCTTGGTCCATGGCAGTGGCGTCAGCTTGATCCATGGCAGTGGCGTCAGCTTGGTCCATGGCAGTCGCGTCAGTTTGGTCCATGGCTGTGACGTCAGGTTGCTCCATACCAATATCCTGTAGGTTCAAGTAGCCACTTGGGCTACCCACTCCTACTTCGTCTACATTCGAGGGCCGAACTCCCTCTGGCACTTGTCCCTGATTCGAGGCCATTCCTAGCAATCCAAAATGTTATTGGGTTAATTATATTGCATTCATTTATGGTTGCTACATGACATCAAACTTGTGAATTCAAACGATGGTAATTTGCTAGAGTTGAGAGGAATAAGTGATGTTGTGACCTCATGCTACAAACATGTGCACATGTAACTTTAAAATGATACTTATACATGAGAAAAAAATCACATGATACATATACATCTCGAAATGAAAAAATAATATGAAAAAATTCATATATTCTTAAGAATATATTCCACACTAAAATGATTTTTTAAAAAAATAAGCCCTGCAAATTCAAGAAGCATGGATGTCACGAGGCGTCAAAATTGCACAGGCGAAGCTCCATGAGACATGCTAAGAAAATGGACTTAGGACTTAGTTCTTTGTCTTCTGAAGCGTACCACTTGTCCATAGGCTTCCTCCGCTCCTCTTCTTCATTGATCATGATCTTTCGTGTCCAACTTTTCCAATGAAAAATTTCATGTTCTATAGAACATGAAATTTTTCTTGAACTTGAAAGGGCTTATTTTTTTTAAACACATACATTTTTGGTCAACAAAATATACATACACATAAAATTGTAGGATCAAATTCATTATATCGAGAGTTACAAACAAGAGAAAATTAAGCAAGTTTAAACTCTATAAACTTGTCGACTTTTCTCTTTTTGTAACTCTCAGATATAATGAATCTTGAAATTTCATACAACCGCTTACTATTACAATTAGTGGCACAACTATTAACTAAATGAACTACAACTACTTACTATTACAATTAGTGGCACAAAATAAATATTTACAACACATGTATACATCTTTACGAAACAAATATTTACAACACATGTATACATCTTTCAAGAAGATATACAAAGCACCAAATTGAAGTTTACTTTTGGCTGCAATATAAATAACCACAGAGCAAAATGATCAAAATAGCACATGTGCAGATGTGAATTCACAAGGCAACTAGCATAAAGCTCAACTTGTTTATTTTGAGTGTTCTCAGATGTCGGGTTTCCCAAAGGCCCTCCTTGCCACAAGGGACGAGTAATAGACTAATTTGTGACAACCTTACCTTAGTAATAATTCGTTAGTCTTCCATAGCATGTAGCTATCCATGAACACATATATGTAAAGATCGGTGATGACAAAGACCACCCCAATGCTTGGACATCACAATTTTCAATAAGTCATGAATATGAGTTTAATAATGAATTCGGAACCAAGTCTAAGTTTCTAACTCAAAGCATTTGGACTAGCTCACAACTCACAAGACATGGAAGGCCAAATGCCAACTCACAAGCATCATCCCACTAGTAGAACATGAGAATAATCTTAGCCATAACGAGAATCTTTCTTTGGGCGGATGCATAAGAAGAAAATTTTGCTTGACATTTTGTTGAATCAAGTAGCAATACAATGGTGCATGCAAGACTTTGTTCATTATTCCTCTTAAGCATATATATGAGAATATATAATTCACAAACAAGATGTATGACATAAACAAGACAACGAGAAGCATGGTTAAGTCATACATAATATGAATTATACCCTCTTGTCTCAAAGACAATAAAATGAATATGGTGCTCTCAGATTTAGGGTTAGAGTAAAGATTAGAATCTTTACTACAATCACGAATCGGCTAACAATTTATTCTAAGCATTAAGCCTTGAACTCTTACCACCTTAAATGCACAATTAAGAATCTCTTGTCAAGAATTATACCTTAAATGTATGTCGAGAATCTCTCAATAGTCGAGCAATGCTTTGATTACCAATTCGGTGATCTCTAATACCGCTTTTAAACAAACCAAGACAAGAATTAAGCGATTCGGTTATCGATTCAGACTACTTTGGTATTAAACAGTTCGCGCAAGAACTAGAATATATTAATCGGCGAGCAAATATCAAACTAATCAGAATTAATGAGTAAGTATCGGTTGATTCAAACTAATCAATATGATGTAAAATATGATTGAGACAGACTCTAATAGCATCGTAACACGGAGCTAGCATAACAAGTCTTGACGAGAAAATATGATTCGAGAAAATACAGGTCTACAGTTCAAGGCCTAAAACAGAGAGATAAATGTTACGGTCATACTTTTACCCTAGTTCATCACAGAGCAACAAGCAGTAATCGAAAATCTGAGATTAGTTGTCACAAATTGTCTATTGCAGTCCCAAATCCTCACTGAACACTATACCCACATGCTAGGTCCCCAAGCCAAATGACATTCACAATCACAATCACATGCACATTCACATTCACATTCACATTCACATTCACATCTGCACATTCACATCAGCACAACCACATTCGCACATCGCAAGAGCAGTACCAAGGCGACGGCGGGGAGACGGTGGGGAGGTCGAGGCGACGGCGGGGAGACTGTGGGGAGGTCGAGGCGACGGCGGGGAGACGGTGGGGAGGTGAAGGCGACGGTGGGGAGGAGACGCGGGCCGTCCTGAGTCGAGGTGATGCGGCGATCCGAGGCGAGCGAGGCGACGGCGGCCCGAGTCGAGGCGGCAGCGGGGAGCTCTGACGCGAACCGACGGCGGTGGTCCGAGGCGCGGCGGCGTCAGGGAGCTCAGAGGCGACGGCACTGTAAAAGTGAGATGAGGGCGCGGGCTAGGGCTAAGGTAAATGAGAGGAAGGCGCGGCGTTTCTATTTATAGTGGTGGAATATCACCGCCGGTTGGTCATACCAACCGGCAGTGATAGTATATATCATCGCCGCCATTGTACAACCGGCGGTGATAGTGGAATACTACTTGCCGGTCCATTGTACAACCGGCAAGTGATAGTGGAATACTACCGCCGGTCCATTGTACAACCGCGGTGATAGGAATACTCTGCCGATCCATTGTACAACCGCGGTGATAGTGGAATACTACTTGCGGTCCATTGTACAACCGCAAATGATAAGCTCTTTGCCCATATTCTCGTTAAAATTTGTCTTTTTATTATGTTAATATAGGATGAATTTGATCATGAAATTTTATATGTAGATGGGGTAAGATGAGATGTACATCCATGATTTTGTTTCAGAATTTTTGAAAACTTTTCTTAGTTGGATTGCACGGTGATTGCACCAAATGCTGTCAAATTCAAACAAATTCAAGTGCAGTCAAAATCACAAAAATCCAAATGCAGTAAAACTTTCAATTTGATCAAAAGAAAGCATAACCTCAATTTCCATTATTGCATATATTACATTAATTGTTATATATGAGAAAATAAACATGCCGTTCATACAAAAGAAAGCATACATTTCATTACTACAACTAAGCTACGACTCGACCTTCGTTATGATTGCGGCGTATGTATGTAGCTTCATCACTGTCTTCCATGGTACTTAGGTCAACGTCCTCTCCAAAAGGGGGAAGCTCATCGAATTGGTTGTACTCTTCCTCGTCGACAACATTCTCAACTCCGACAATCCTTCTTTTTCCTTGAATAACCACGTGGCGCTCCTTGTTAGCGGGCCGATTATAAAGAAGATTTGTGTAATGTAATTAGCAAGTATGAATGGTTCTTCTCTCAGATCCGACGAGTTTGAGGTCCACGGTAGTGATGCCGCATTTGTCGATATTCACGCCACGAAGTCTCGACCCATTGGCACCGAAAGAGAGGGACCTTCAAAGGACCATAGTCAAGCTCCCAAATCTCTTCTATGAATCCGTAGTAGGTTTGCCTATTTCCATTCTTTGTCATAGGCATCTATACGGATACCGCTATTTTGATTGGTGCTCTTTTTATCTTGCGCTCTTGTATAAAATGTAAAACCATTTATGTCGTATCCTTGGAATGTCCGAATTGTAGTTGATGGTCCACCGAGCCAACAATTTCAAGCTGAGTCTGATCTGTCTCCAGACGCATCATGTGTCTACACAACCAATCATGAAATTATCTCTGTGCTCTCTCGCGAGCCAAACCTCTGACCTCCCTGGGTTTGTTTTGATAGCACGTTCTTGTGCATGTCGACATATGGGGCCACCACAACTGATTGTCCCAAAACTGCGAAATGTGCTTGTGTAAATGCAGCTAGATTGCTAGTACGTACTGATTTCTCACCTAGTGTCCCTTTCCCCTGTAGCCTTCCCTCATGCCGAGATACAGGCACACCAATCGGTTTGAGATCCATATAATCGACGCAGAACTCAATGACCTCCTCGGTTCCCCAGCCATCGACAATGACCTTCGGTCGATTTGATTCTGAACATATTTCTTTATAACCCCATGAATCTCTCGAAGGGTACATCCGATGTAGAAATCGGGACCAAGAATTCAGTATCTCTTTCACAATGTGAACAATGAGATGGACCATAATATCAAAAAAGATGGAGGAAACACATCTCAAGCACATGCAGAGTGTGAACCACGTCTTCGTGCGGCTTGTCTAGTATTAATGGATCGATGGCCTTCGTGAAATCGCGTTGAAGAATGAAACACAACTTGATAATTGGGTCTCGGACTTTCTCCGCGTAACCCCTAATTGCAATTGGAAGCATATGTGTCATCATCACGTGGCAATCGTGAGACTTCATACCAATTAACTTTAAGTCTTTCATTGAGACTAGTCTCTTTATGTTAGCGAGTAACCAGACGGAACTTTGATTCCGTGCAAGCATTCGCAAGCGCTAATTTTCTCTTTCTTGCTCAAAGTGTAGCAGTCGGGAAGGTACTTTTTGCTGTATCCATTTCTTCGTGATGCGCTCCTTCCTCGATTTCATATCTTGAGGTCCATCCTTGCTTGAAGTGTATCTTTCGTTTTGCGGTATGTCAAGAAGATACCAAGCAAGCTATCACACACGTTCTTCTCTATGTGCATGGCGTCGATTGCGTGTCGAACTTCCAGTGCCGCCAATAAGGTAGGATCCAAAATATTGATTTCTTTTTCCACAAAGGAGCCTTATCCGGGAAGTCGGAATAGATGTACCGGCGCCCTTTCCGTGAATAATTGTAAGGTCCTTTACAGCCGCAAATATCTGCTTCCCAGTTTGATTCTTTGGAGCTAAAGCAGTCTCCTTTGTCCCGTCAAAAGCTCTCTTATTATTGCGGTATGGGTGATCCTTACAGAGGAACCTACGATGCCGCATGTAAGCCATTTTTTAATTGTTCTTCAGCCACCGGCTAGTTGTATCATCCGAACCTTCGGGCGATCCGTTGAAGCCTTTTGTCATCGCCCGACAGTTGCCAAGAGCAGATAATCATTAATGGTTACAAACAATAATGCCCGTAGGATAAAGTTTTCTCTTTATACTCATCCCATATTGCACACCATCGGTCCACAATATTAGAAGATCTTCAACCAATGGTTTGAGGTACACATCGATATCATTGCGGGTTGCTCGGCCCTTGGATCAATAGTGGCATCATAATGTACTTTCGCTTCATGCAAAGCCAAGGAGGAAGGTTGTAGATGCATAAAGTCACCGCCAAGTGTTTGTGGCGACTACTCATGTTGCCAAAAGATTCATCCCATCGTACTCAACCCGAACCTTATATTCCTCACATCATATGCAAAGCTCTTCTTATATTTTCTATCGATGTTCCTCCATTGCACAGAATCAGCAGGGTGTCTGAGCATTCTATCCTTCTTACGCTCTTCGGCGTGCCATCGTAGCAATTGGGCATGCCTTTTGTTCGCAAACAATCGCTTCAGACGGGGATTATAGGAAATACCACACCACCTTACGGGACACCTCTTCTTCTTACGCCTCACCCGACATCTTCATTCTCGATATCGCTGCCGCGTTCTTATACCGCTTTGCTTTGCAAACAACACGAGCATCCATGTTCGCAAACTCATTCGCGATACAATATGCAATCGTTTGGACATGCGTGTATTCTTTGTACTTCCGGTCCTAGCAGGCGGACAACCCGCTTGGCACAGTGCGTAGTTGAAGGCAACACGTTACCCTCTGGAAGCAAGTCCCCAAGAGACATAACATTTCAAGAAAGCTCTTATCGGACCAACCATTGCTTGCCTTCAAGCTGCGATGGGAAAGCACGGTATGCGACTTTCAGTGCTCCTCCTTGTAGCTTTGGGTACAATGGCGTTGTAGAGTCCTCTACCATCTGTTGGAACTTTTGAAACTCCCTTTCACTCGTGAAGTCCCCTCCCCATCACGCAAACATTTGATCTAGATCATCTTCGTGGGTATCAACGAACGCATCTTCCACCGCCATATCGTTGTCTCCGTCATCTCCATCAATGTGTTGCCCTTCATGTACAATATCATCTTCATCAATGTGTTGCCCTTCATGTACAATATCATCTTCACCGTGCTCGATCCAACAGTATAGCCACCTTGAAACCCCTTGAAGCAAGTGTGCACGATCGACTCTATGTTACAAAACATCTTCTCATTTTTGCAATCAACGCATGGACAACACATATAGTCCGCCGAGTTTCTCGACTTGTGTGCCGCAATACCGCATTGAAAACAAGTCACACCATTAAAGAACTCGCACCACGACGGTCCGTGTCATACATCCACCTTCGGTCCATCTACAGTTAATTATATCAAACTACATTTCAGTATATGAATAATTTTTCATTAATTAAATTAATTACAATTATGCATAATTGTCCATCTAGCAATTTTTCTTACTTAAACATCCACTACATCACTAAAATGGATATGAATTTATCAAATAACAATATAATTGTAAATGATTAGTTTTACAAATACATCTAGCAATTTTGCCTATATAATACATCAAACCTTTTTCACTATTTAAATATCCATCTAGCATTTTTTAATTATTTACAAGATTTCTTCATTTCATTTTGTTATGTAGCGCTACCTATTAAATTAAATTAATCTACAACAAACAAGCATATAATTGAATATAAGGATATATTTCTAAATAATTATTTATGTTCCAACTTTCATTATTGCAAAATCCATCTACCATTTCCCATTATTTAAATATTCAACTAGCAATTCTCACTATTTATAATTGATCATCTAGCAATCTGTACTATTCAAAATCCATATAACAAATTTTCATTAATTAAATTAATTACAATTAGGCATAATTGTCCATCTAGCAATTTTATTACTCAAACATCCACTACAATATGAATTATAATTTATTCAATAATTTAGCTAGATCTTAATTTGAGCGAGACTGAGCATAAACTGCTCACACCGCACAATCAGCAATTATCAACGTCTATAGCACTCAAGTAAAGTAAAATTTTACGACAAATATAACATACATCAAGTCAAGTAACCTCGAAAAATTTTAATACAATTTTTCAAAGAAGAACTCGCCAAGATAATACAGCTCCTCTTTGTTCTCGCTTACGGAGAAGATGTCGATTCAATGAAAAATATAAACAAAATCTTGACACAAAATTTGGCAAACACCTCTCCGGAAAAATACACCCGAGCAAAGAGCGCCTCTCTTACGCTTCGTAGGAAATGAGTCGGTCAGTGAAGCTTGCTATATAAATAGCTTATCACTCTGGCTCTGCGAAGAACCCGCAGTGATAAGGTCATATTACGCGGAAAATACCTTATCACCGCCGGTTCTCGCGATAACGGCGATGATAAGGTCATACTGGCGCCAAAAAATGCGTTGCGGGAAAATACATATCATCGCCGGTTGAATATACGAACCGCGATAAACTTTAAATATCACTCGCCGCTATAAGTTAAACCGCGATAATATATCACTACGGTTATAGGTATCAACCAAATGATAGTCGATTATCACCGCGGTTGGTAATACAAACCGCAAAGTGATACTCGAACGTTTCCACCTCCCGCTGTCGCGCATGCCCTTTCTCTCGCTGGCGCTTGCCCATTCCTCTGCCGCGCCAACCGTTGCACTTCACATTCCTCTCCGCCAATGTTGTTCTTCCCATTCACAATCCACTCTTGTTGCGCTTCACATTCCTCTCGCCAACTATTGCTATATAATGCCACTATTGTTGCATGAATGGCAACCCCACACAATCGTACTCTTGTTGCAAGAATGGCACCCCAAGAAGCGTGCGTGTTGGGCAAAGCCCCACTCCATCGCTAGAGAAGGAGGAGGACAAGAAGGAGGAGGAGGAGGTGGAGGCGGAGGAGGAGGAAGAGGGGGCACAGGAGGAGGAGGACGGCAGCGGCGGCGACGGCGGCAGCAATGACGGTGGCGAGGAACCTACGGCGTTGGGGCAAGACTAACTCCGCGACCGAATTGGATTCGGATGAGAAGGAGGACGAGCATCGCCGCACATCAAGCGGCAGCTCGGCGACGAGGAGGAGGAGGAGGACGACAACGAGTTTTGGATATAGGGCTTCGCGCCATTAGACTATTATAATTAGGACTAAATATGTAATGATGGACAAATTATGTTTTGTAATGTTATTTTAATTAATACATATCCCGTAAATTACAAATTTGCTTTCATATGTTCTGCTTTTTAACTAATTATGCTTTCATATGTTCTGCTTTTTTAACTAATTATGCTTTCATATGTTACATGCGAGATAAATTACAATGTTTCTTATGTTCTCAGATCGAACTAATAATGGGGAACGATAATATCATCGCGGTTCTATAGTAAAACCGCCATGAAAATGGTCTTATCACTACCGGTTTTACTATAGAACCGCAATAATAAATCACTACGGTTTTACATATAAACCGGCAATGATATCTTCTTATCACTGCCGGTTCTCTATCAAATCGGCAATGATATTACCTTCATTCCTGCGAGAAATTGATACTATTCTTATCACTGCCGATTGAAGTTTTAACCGGTAGTGATAATATTATCACTGCCGGTTGAATTTGGAACCGGCAGTGATAATATTATCACTGCCGGCTCGGACCTACCCGGCAGTGATGGGGGGTCGCGGATGAGGCGGTCTGTAGTAGTGTAAGTTTACATAGTATCATTACATTCCAAAAATTCAAAACTTTCAGCAGAAATATTATTTAACTTGCAGTCTACCCCATAACCCTCAGGCAACAGACAAGGTAAATCCCTAAAAAAAGGTGTCATCATTATCCCCGTATTCTGTATGATCATACATATCATCGGGGTATTCAATGTCGTCACCTAAAAACAACAATAATAGCAAGATTGAGTACATTGTGTACTCAGCAAGACATGTAGTGTTTCGCAAATGCAACAATAATTAAAATGCAGGTCATAGCAATGGAGAGGTTTCTACAGTTATTTTGCAATGGCAAATTAAATCATAATCATATGGTAGATTGTAACCGAGATTTGCAAAAGAGCAATTTTCGTAATAACAAAGTATTGACAAAGTATTGAGTATCATAATGTAGTCTACCTGACTGATTCAAATCCATTCTTATACCATCCCCTGACATGAATATATTTCAAAACACCAATTCCCACCAAATCATTTTAGAAATATGTAAAGTCTAGCTATGTGATGACCTTACCAAGTGCCTTTGACCGTAGGCGCGGCTAATTAATTAGATTTACACTCTGCAGAGGTGTACAGCTTTACCCACAAGAAATGATCTACCATTTTTGCCAGGCCATTTAACACACTTCCTTAGGTGTGTCGTCATGGAGATCATAACATAATCGTTACATTACCTAAACCCGACTTTGCACCAGCCCAGTGACGTTAACCCTTGCTATGCAGAAGAAACATGAATGGCTGACATATCTTGTCATTTGAATGATAATATGAGCAGTACCCTTACAATAAAGGTTTCTTCCCATAACAAAGCACACACCATTGTACCGACATGCATTTACCCACACCGAGGTATGGAAGCCCCTCACAAGCAAACCTAACCAGAGTGCTTTTACTATCTCCCGCCTACCAATGTGCAAAGCCAGATCTAAGCAACTTAATAGATTAAGGCTGTCCCATACCAGTACTCGTCGTTGTACGGATATCTTGGCTTGTAAGCAACCCATAGCTCAGTCTTTAATCTGACACGGGAAATACTTCTCCCCACGCTACGCACAAGTCAACCCTTGTACAACCGGTTATTGCCAATAATTGCCCGCATCTAAACCATAGTTTTACTTTGGAGTTTTTAGTCAAAATACCATTAATTGACAACATGTTGTATTCAACATTTTCAAATTCCCAAGAGGTAGTTTTGAGTTGATCATCTACTTCATTTCTAATTAAGCATGACTAAGCATGATTAATAATTGTATATACCCAAATTGACATTATGTATTGTCTACCCTTTTCCTATGGTTATTGTAACATCCCAAATTTTGGCCTTTTAATTTAGTTACTAGAGTTTTATTGCCATTTGTGAATTTTGTGAATTTTTTGGATTTATTGGATTTTTCTAAGATTTATTTGAATTATTTTAAATTAAGTATATTGACCTTTTGCCAAAAACTAATTATAAATAGATAAATTTAAAATAAAGTTTGCTAAAAATATTTTATTTGGGTCCAGGATGTCTCAAAGTATTTTTGAGATTTTTATTCGATTTTTCCTGGTATTTTTAGTTGCTCAAATAAATAAAAAGTATTTTCAGTATTTATTTTAAAAGAAAAAACCATAGAAAATTAGGTGAACAGTGCTGGGCCGAGCCCAACACTGTGCGTGTCGTTCGGCCCGGTTTCTAGAAGCGTATCACGGATCGTCGGATCTTCATCGGGCGGCCTTCATCAAGCGGAGCATCAGCGGAAACCCTAGCGCATGTGAGCCATCGGATCTTCATCGGGTGGTGCAGACCTGGCATGGATTTGTGAAGCCCTAAGCCATCTCAACCATTGATTGCAATGAGCGGGTGAGATCGTGCCGCATCAGGAGACTCGCATGACCGTCTGATCCGGATCGTGTGGTGCATCGTCGTCGTCTCGGATTAGGGCTCCGAGTCCCTCGCGAATATGCCGCCGCCGCCATACACTGTTAGAATCCCGGATTCTGCACGTGTGCTGAGGCTTTAAACAGGGGGCGGGGCTCTCGAGGTTCATCAGAGCGCGCCGCATCTTTTGGCTGTTGGAGTCTCGCGAGGTTCGCCATGGTTGCATCAGTAGAGCTCATCGGAGTTCGCTTCGGATCTTCGCCACGTTGCGCCATCGCCAAACCGCCAATCACCGCACCCATTCCAGATCGAAATTCACTGCACCGAGCCACATCGATCCCACCGTTCCTAGTCGCTGTCGTGTCGTCGGAGCGCCGCAACCGCATCGTCGTCCCCAAGTTCGGCTAAATCCCACTACCGCGCAGCCATCACCGAGGACGAGCTTTGTCAGCCGTTGGATCTTCGATGAGTGCCTCGGATCGAGCCACGTCGACGTTGCAATAGTGAACCGCTCGGGTAAGCGGCCACCGTCCGATCGTGGGTGCACGATCCAGATTGCGCCACGTATTAGATTGATCGGAGGTCGTTGGATCCGAGCGAGTGAACCAGATCGCGTCTCGGGTCGACCAATCGGGTGCTGACACGTGGCGGCTAACGTTAGCGCTGACATCAGCCGGTGCACGGCACAGTGCCATGGTCCACGGTGAACCCACCGTACAGTGCACCGAGTCCACGGCATAGTGCCGAGACAGGTGTCAGTGCGCGATTGGTTCGGGTCCAAGGATGACATCAGCATGACGCAATAAATCTGTTTTTATTTTATAAAATAATTCGGTTAATAGTTGATTTTCCAATTTTCTGAATTTTTAGGAATTTGAATCTTCCAAGAGCTCGTTCTCCCTCATACGAACTCTGATTGGGCTGATTCAAATTTCTAAAAATTTGTAAAATTGAGATCTATCTAATGGTGGCTTTTGTTTGATTTTTTGAGTTGATTTTCTCTCTTATTTTGGTGTTTATTTGCTTTTCTCTCTCGTTTCGCGTAGACAATGAATTGTGCGACGCTTCGGAGGAGGATTTGGCACTTCAAGAGCAATTTCCAGATCAGGACCAGGAGTTTAACCAAGGTAAGTTTTGCTTTGATCATATTGAACCCATGTTTATAAAATTGCTATCTTGTTTTACTATATTGCATGTTATTTCATGCGTATAAATGATTTCAATCTAAATTGGGACTTAGCTAGCATGCCAAATTGATCTATACCTTACCTTATCGATCGTATGCCATGATCCACTTGTCACCTTAGATTGGTTTACTATAGTTGGTTAGTAATTAAATCAACATGGGATGTTTAGATCGGATTAGATTGCTTAGCCATGCCACATCATCAGATGTTCAAGAATTGTTGATTATTAATCTTGACTAATGGTATATAGAACAAAGAAATGAATTTTTGTGTCATGTGTGGTCACACAAAGAGGTTGAGTTGTGGTGGCGAGAAGTTCACATGACGACGATGTTAATTTGTGGATAGCGCGTGGTGCTTGGTAATCAATTGGGATGGTAATTATTTAGATTGAAGCAAGTGGTAAGGGCAAGTGTGCCAGGGTGGGCCCGATGGGTAGAGGATATGTGCAAGTCTTGTTTTGATCAACCCTAAGGACTTAACCTTATGAGCGTTTGACCTGAGTCAATCATGCAACCACATGTCTGTTATGGGGCAGCCTAGCCAACTAATTTGCAATGTCTTAGCGTTAGCACTATCATGGTGGTGTGAGTCCGGGTGTACGGAGAAACTCACATGGCGCAAGAGGGGGGCCCTATTGTGGTGGTGTAACACATCAGTGTTGAAACCTCAGCGGGTAGTACTGGGTTAAGACGGGGCATTGTAAAGGCTTTGTTATGATCATTCGCTTGTGTGTTGCATGGTTATATCGTGTGGGTAAAGTGCATAACCTCTGCAGAGTGTACAATCTATTCGGATAGCCGTGCTCATGGTATTGAGCAATGTTCGGGAATTACAGTCAAGGGTTAGTTAATCAATCGGATAACTAAAAGGTATGGCAGGTTGCCATGTGGATGATAAAACTTGACTTATGATGGAAACTTGGTTTACTTGAGAATCTTTGAATCTATTTATTGTTTCTATTTGCTTTACAGTCTTTTCAATCTATGTAATATATGTGTTCATTAATGCTGCTTTACTGCAAATAAACCACATAGCCATTCTTTGGAATAACCCTTGCATATAGCTATGGTAGAATTGCATTCTGTACACAACTTGTTGAGTGCTTTTGTACTCACCCTTGCCATCAACAACAAATCAATAGTGGAGGAATCATCACCCGTGTTGGAGGAGGACTTCCAGGTGGACGTGAGTCACTAGGCCAAGCCTTGTTAGTCGCTTGTGGTTTACTGATGAGTCACTACGTCTTCTATTATTTTTCCGCTACATTTGTCTTACTTTATTCTTAGTCTAGCCTTGCGTGGCTAAATAATGTAAGTGATCACAAGATCATACACTAGTTGTACTAATAATTGAAGTCTTACTAATCTTATCGTTGTGTATGGTGTGCTGCTTACCGATGTTAAGCTGTGTGCACTAGCGTTGATCCTAGGACTAGTGCGGTAAAACACAGTGGATTCGAATTGGTGAATTCGGGTCCTTATAGTTATCAAGGATCACATGATCATATTTAGGGTGTGTTTGGCAGGGATTCAGCTTCTCCAGATTCGTGAATATGGTGAAGCTGAAAATTCTAGCTTCACCAGATTCGTGAAGTTGGAGCTGTGAGTACATTAAGAGTGTTTAGATAAATCATCTTGTTTACATTTTAGACCAAAAATATAAACATAATTCACTTTATTTTAGCCTACAAATTTCAGATTTCATGTGAAGCTGAAATCTGGAGCTCTACCAAACAGGCCCTTATTAAGGGAGATCCATGAAACAATAGGTATATCTACCATCATTCTAGTATAGCATTTTTATGAAAGTACGCGCATGCATAATTGTTTTGCAAGCATTAAAAAGTAATTAATTTAAAATAATTGGATCAAAATGATCAAGGAGGTGCTTGCCTTGCTGTTCATCGTTTGGCATAAAATCCGGATCGTGGGTGAGGTCGTCATCTACCAACTCTGGTTCGTCGAAATCTACTCGTCGATCCATAAAAACATACATGAAACAGTAAACCAAAATATGAACAAGTAGAAAGCAGATAGAAAATCTAAATAAAATCTTGTTCACTGTAATAGAGATGTTTATGAGTAGGATTATAATTTGTGTTCATGTGTTTATACTGCTTCTTTATTTGTGCTTACTAGTGTTTCTTTTAGACTAAATGATATCTAATATTTCTTGCTTCCAATGAATTTTTCATTTTATGTTAACAAATTTAAGAAGCTAAAATTTTGTATTTTCTTAATTATGATTTCGAATTTAAGATGCAAAAAATTATTTAAAATAGAAGGATTAGTGTTACAAATAATTAGGTTGCTTAATAGGATTCAGATTCAAAGCAATATATTTATAAATTTTTGAATCATATCTTCATTGCCTTGTTGTGTACAGTTATTCCATCATACTTTTTTAACTTATTGATTCATTTCTTCAATCTCTATGTACTTGATATTTTCTTATCATTATAAGTGTATACCTATACATACAGTGCCCATACTAGATTATGGTCTATATGCATAAACAGATTCAAACCATGGCTTCCTAAATATTAGTGTATATTCAAATATCTTACTACCATATTATTTCATTGCAATGATTTAATAGATTTAAAATTCCTTTGTATTGGTTTATTCATTTTTGTATATTATTCACATTGATACTAATCTTTAGTAGAAAAGACTCAAAACAAATTGAGTTTTCAAATATTTTTATATATTTGAGTTGCTGGTAGTACAAGGATCACAGAAAAATTAGTTTCATCAAAGTTTGAGTTTATTTACAAAATTTTTACACATAGTCTATTTTCATGCCTTTCTTTTAGTTCTATATTTTAATATTTTTCCAGAGTAGCTTTTCAAAATATTTTTGCACATTCTGAAAGATCTTGATTTTAGGTGAATTTACAAATTTGTTTAATTCAATTTGGATTAAAAATGCGAAAGATATTTAAGTTTGAATTTTTAACCAGTTTTGAAAATCAAGGAAATTGCAAAATACATTTTCAGTGTACTGAAAATGTCTTTTGCTTCGGCTATAGTTCCTGTTCAAATCTACCGGAGTCGCTAACACCTCGGGCCCAGTCTTCAGTGACTCAAGGTGCGCGGGAGAGGATTTTCCATAGTCACTGACAAGCGGGACCCATATCACAGCGACACAGACTCAGGGCTCGGTGGTCTCAGGCTCGCCGGTGTTGATCTACAGCCGGAGGTGACAAACCGATGGCACAGTTAGCACCAGCGGCTCAAGGCACATCTAAAGGTGGTACCCATTCCTACCGGCAGTGAGCAAAACCACCCCACCATCGCGGCTATGCGGCGAAAAAGGCGGTGAGCCGCACCAGCGAGAGAAGGCACCTCCGATGGAATTAGTTACAGTTCCAGCATCTAGAGACCCTAATCATTTCACTTTACCTGAGACTAGCTTTGGAGATGAGTTGGTTCACTCTGCCACCTATCGCCGGTTCTGAGGAAGAAGACGTACAATGGTGGCAGAGCTCTGGTTAACAATTCTTGAAAGTAACAGAGGGCTTTTGAACCTTAGAACTAGGGAAAGGAATTGGGGAGAGATTTAGTATACCAGCTCCAATCAGCTTTGATCCAAAACTAGGGTTCTTCGGCCGTTCCAAGAGAATTGAGAGATTGATAGTGGCTTGGTGGACTATAGTGAGAGAAATGATAGGGGTTTTGACGCGCACTCTTCAACGACCTTGGACCGGCTTTTATAAATAGGAAATTAGCTATAGAGAAGCTCAATTTCTAGTGTGAACTTGGCTGGGATTTGTAGTGCTGGAACAGAAGAAGGAATGGATGACTCTACGAATTTTTTGTGCAAGGTTGATGCGTGGCAAGCTGGGAATGAGGCGGTTCCATCGGGCAACGCGGAAGAGCGGAGGTGGTGCGAGCTACAGCTGATGAACTGAGCCTGGTCACGTGTGGGAGCTTCGGCTAAGAGAGGAGGAAGATGACAGCGGCTCTCGTTGGTAGGTGGGGTCACACATAGGGCCGGGCCCGCGTGGCAGAGACCAAAGAAAAGAATTTCGAGTTTGGCTGGGATCTGGTTTAGTTTGATCCAATGAATTTTGTTACCTATATTATCTGTAATTTAATGACGAATTTACTACATGATGGATTGACAGTTATCTTCATACTGTAGAAATTTTAGATGGTAATGTTGTCCACAGAATTTATAAAAATTCTGACAACATACTATGCTCAATTTTGTGCTTTATGTTTTTTTATTTATTTAAGTGTTTATATTTTGTTTGAAATTTTTAATCCTTTTGGTGAGAGTTCCTTATAGCCATATTAGTCTCCTGTAAAATTTTCAACTTCAAATTAGTTTTTTATTTATTAAAATTCTAACATTAGTATTTGCAGATTTTCAACTTTTCTATTTTTGAATTTTTATAAATATAAAATGTAATTACTAATTTCAAATATTTTTGCTGTAGATGTACCAATCTAGAGTGAAGGTAAATTAAAAATTTTCACATCAAATTTATGAGATATTCTTTTATTAATTTCGACATATTTATTATTAGTAGTCAAGGTTTATTAATTCACCTTTCTTTTCATCTTTTAATGCATTGATATGACTTTAAAATTAAAATTTCAGGGTTCTAGATAGTTCCAAAGATTTATAGGAATTTTTTGTTTAACAATTCTTTTTTGATCACTTATCCAATGGTTAAATAATTAACAAAAGGGATTTCTCCTTTAAGAAATAATCAAGAAAATTAGGAAAATTCAAAGAAAATAAAAAACCAAGAAAATACAAATTAAAACTTATTAAAATATTTTATTTAATTTCTTTATTGAATGTTCATGACGTTACAGCTCCCTAGTGCTTTACGAGCTATACACAGTGATAATTGCACGGAGTTCAAAAACTCCTATTTTGGTAGCTTCTGTGAGGAGTTAGGCTTAGAGCATTAGTTTTCCTCTCCACATGTTCATCAGCAAAATGGCGTAGTAGAAAAGAAGAATAGGACCCTAGTTGAGATGGACAGAATGATGCTAGACAAGTATAATACTCCTAGGAAGTTTTGGACTGAGGCTATAGTTACTTCTTGCCATGTGTCTAATCAAGTTTTTCTTGCAAGCACATTTGTACCGCACTTCATACGAGTTGAGGTATGGGCGAAAGCCCAACATTTCTCATTTTCATGTGGTTGGTTTCAAGTGTTTTATTTTTAAGTCTAGGAACCTAGATAAGTTTGAGTCTCATTCTTCTAATGGTATTTTTCTAGGTTACTTGACTTCTTCTCGTAGCTATAGGGTCTGGAGTTGTGAAGCAAATAGGATCACAGAGACCTATGATGTGACCTTTGATGATGCTAGACCTGGAGCTAGATCTGACTATCAGGCTCTTCTTCTCTCTTTGAGATCATCTTTGTAGAGGATGAGAATGATGATGTTCTATCTGATTCAGTCTCCTCTACACCTGAGGTGCCTCCTGTCTCCATTTCAGCACCTTAGGGAGACCAGCGCTTACCTTCGGACCACCTTTCACGAGTGACTCTATTCCTGTCTTCTCTGGCCATGAGGTAGAGGCCACTTCTTCTTATGGACCTCCTTGTCACATTCAGAGAGATCATCCACCTGATCAAATCATTGGTGATCTGTTCGAGCGGGTCACACACTCAAAATCAGGCTTGTCTAGCTTCTACCTCCACTCAGCCTTTGTTGCCTCTTTTGAGTCAAAGGATATTTCTCACGCATTATCCGATGAGTCTTGGATCAATACTATGCATGAGGAACTTGAGAACTTCGAGAGGAATGAGGTATGACAGCTTGTCGAGCTTCCATCTGGTCATAATGTCATTGGGACCAAGTGGGTGTTCAAGAACAAGCAGAGTGAGGATAGGGTTATCATTAGAAATAAAGCTAGACTAGTTGTACTAGGCTTTACTCAGGTTGAGGATCTTGACTTTGAGGAGACCTTTGCTTCTGTTGCTAGACTAGAGGCTATTAGGATCCTACTTGCATATTCGACATACAATGGCTTCAAGCTTTATCAAATGGATGTCAGGAGTGTATTCCTAAATGGATGTATTGAGGAAGAAGTGTATGTCAGGCATCCTTCAGGATTTGAGAACCCCAAATACCTAAACCATGTCTTCAAACTTTCCCAAGGTTTATATTGACTTAAGCAGGCCCTAGAGCTTGGTATAAAAGGCTTAAGTTATAGTAGACAAGACTCTGTTCATACGACACCAGGATTCTCATTTTCTTCTCATCGAGATTTATGTGGACGATATTATCTTTGGTGGCTCTTCGCACTCTCTTGTGTCTCAGTTTTTAGAGGTGATGAGCACAAAGTTTGAGATGACCATAATGGGCGAATTGAGCTACTTCCTTGGCTTCCAAATCAAGTAGACCCGTGTCGACGTTTGTTGTTGGCAATAATAATTATGGGGCTAGGCGCTAGATCCAAACTCGATGGTAGCACAAGACGCGGGTTTATACAAGTTCAGGCCCTCACGGAGGAGGTAATACCCTAGTCCTGTGTTCTGGGATTATAGGGATCTCGATCTTGATAAGGATCACGATCTCGTCTTGATGTGGTGCGTGTTGCTATATCGATGTTTCTTTCTAGGGTCCCCCACCCCCCTTATATAGTCAGGGGGTAGGGTTACAAGGAGGAGACCTAGTCGGTTATGAGATAAAGATTCTATCTCAAGCCTTTCTTGCCGAATACGCTAGCATCCGAGATTACAATTGTGTCTTTCCTATTCAAGGCCGGTTTCTATATTTAGCCCTTCCTTGTTAGATACGGCGGTTGTAGTCCGGATGGTGCCCATCTCTATATAGCCGGCTCGGCCCATCCCCTCTTGGGTGGTCCTCGCGGCCCGCCATATAGATACCTGGGGTACAAGTACTCCACAGTAGCCCCGAGTGCTTTGCGATCGAGTTGCCGCCTTTCTGGTCACATCCCAACCGAGTCGTGCTTCAAGCCGAGTGCTTCCAGTTCTTGACGCAGCTTCCCGACTGGTCTCCTCTCTATGCCGAGTGCTCTGTTGTGGCAAGGAGATTGTGAAGGACTCAATAGATCTCCACGTGTAGGAATTTCCGAGTGATACCTAGCCCAATCATTGGGATACTGGCAGTCGGCCTATCCTGGGGTGCACCATTGTTTAAATAGGCTTTGGCCAAGCGGTACCTGTACCCGACTATCGCGGTGTACAGCTGGCGGCCCATCATGGGGCGTACCATGGTTTAGCCAAGTGGTACCTGCACTCGACTGTCACAGTGTATAGCTGGCGGTCCATCATGGGCCATACCCTCGAAATCCTTATTCAGAATCAACTCGTGATATCCGATTCCGACTTGTGCGGTAACCGGCAGTCGACCCAATGTAGGGCATATTACGAGAAGACATTTTAATTTGGTTTGGTAGGCACCCAAATCCTGCTTGACACGGTGACTGGCAGTCGGTCCATTATGGGGCGTACCTTATCCCAAACTAGATTTGGCCGAGCGGTACATGTGCCCGACCGTCGCAGTGCACAGCTAGTGGCCCATCATGGGGTGTACCCTAGGTTAGGCCCAAACCATTTTCGCGAAAGTTAAAATACTTTTCTCGCCCAAGGGCGAAAACCTAGCGCCACTTCCTTTAAATACGAGACTTAATGCGAGCAAAGGGTTTTACCCTCCACTGTGCGCACTTGCCTCTTTGTCTTCTAAATTTTGCAGTGTGTTCCGCCGCTAGGATTAGCCACCACCGCGCTCTAGATCCTGCGTCGCCGCCGGTTCCTTTTCCACAATGCACTTCGCCATTAGGGTTTAGGCGTCGTCGCGCTGTAGATCCCGTGTCGTCGCCGGTCCATTCCATCACCGCGGACCATAGATCTAAGTTTTCTTCTGTCACCTCCATCTGCACCGAAGATGTCTTCTTCCTCCTCTAAGGGCGCCTCCGCACCATCCTCATCCAAGGATTGGGCTACCTCAGTGACGACGGAGGTGCACCTGGAGGAGATGGTTGCCGCCAGAGTTCTCCCGGTGTTGGAGTTGATTTGTGGGCGTCCGGCGGTGGGTGAGTCCTCTCCCACTCCTTGGTCTGAGGAGATCATGGTTTTTGAGTCCTTCCAGCGTGAGTTTGGTCTTTCTTCCTGCGCTTTCCTTCGCGGTCTTCTCAATTTTTACGAGATTCAATTGATTCATTTGAACCCTAACTCCATCTTGCAAATTTCCATTTTTGTCCACCTCTGCGAGGCATTCATCAGCATTCACCCCCACTTCAATCTCTTTCGCTACCTTTTTCTTCTCAAACCCTATCCGAGCAAGAACACCCCCAAAGTGATTGGGGGTGCCAGCTTCCAGTTACGCGATGGACTGAAGAAGTTCTATTTCTCCATCCCCTTCAGAACCTCCAACAAGGGTTGGCACCAGGAATGGTTTTATTGCGCCAATCTCGATCCTTTTCTTCCTTCTTTTGTCGGACACAAGCCCAAATTTTCTTCTTCTTGGGTCTCGGTTCCCTCTGATTGGGAAATGGAGCAAGTCGAGGAGCTCCTGGGAATAATCAATAAGCTATAGGAGGATGGTCTGACCGGAGTCGGTATTACTGTTAGCTTTGCTGTCCGCCGAGTGCAGCCCCTCAAGGAGCGAGTCCACTTGTGGTTCGAGTACAGAGGAATTCTGACCCCACTTGGGAAGTACCCGAGCCGATCCCAGACAAAGTGTTGTTCAACCGGCTGGGCGACTTCTTCACCCCAGGCACCCAAATCCACAATGACGGGCACCCGAAGCCCTTCAACGTGAAGCGTCTCCCTCCTTAGGTAGATATCTTTTGCCCACCAATACTTGATCTTCGATCCCTGAGCGACTGTTAACTAACTTTGTGCTTGCCGCCGTATGCAGGAGTGATGCGCTTTCTTCTCTAACGCTTCGCTCCCCGACATCCCTCGGCACAAGTGTGTTGGGCAGAAGCAACCTACCAGCCCCTCAACTGAGGAGCCAAGTGCGAAGAAGGGGAAGGAGTCGGTGGCTAAGGGGCCTCCGAGTCCTCAACGCCCAGCTAGGGGCCCGACGTTCCGAGAGCTCGCGGCTCAGCCTACAACACGACCAACGCCGTCGCCTCCAAGGTCTAGTGTGTAGCCGGGTTCCTCCGCAAGTGGCTCAACCACTCGGAAAGGGCCCGGAATAAAAATAAAGAAGTTCAACAGGTTAGTTTTCCCATTGACTCTTACTCTTGTTTTGTATGATCATGTCCTGATCACTCCCTTTAACAGGAAGCCATCTAATGATGTCCCTGTGGATGCGTCGACTGGGACACCTTAGGGAACCAACCTAAGGACGTTCCTGATCAGGCCAAGGCAACCTCACCGATTGTTGCTGCACCCAGGGATGCCGAAGTAGTCCCCGAATCCAAGCCGTCTTCGTCGCCGCCTCGCACTCAACCTAGGTCGACCACAAGTCCAATGGCCCGGGAGCCCGCCGCCTGCTCCTCCCCTCCAGTGGAGGAAATTCCTCGAGAACCACAATCGCCCCCACATCCCAAATCTCCACTTCGAGCCGCATGGCGCAATGAGGGAAGTGAGTGGGAGGCTGTTGACGATGAGGCGGAGGAGAAGGAGAGGAGGGAGCTTTATGAGCACACCATTGAATGTGCCCGATTGGTTCGGGTAAGTTATTGGTTCCTTTCTTCTTTTGTCCGCACCAAGTGGCATATCTTCATTATTCTTTTTTGTCATCTTTAGAGTCTAGGGGACCGCTCCGAAAAGAAGTCATAATTTCTCTGGAGGATGCTCCCGGAGATCAAGAACAGCCAGGAGTATGAGGCCAACCTGGAGCGGGTCAAGACTGAGGGAAAGGCCGAGCTGCGAGAGCTTCGAGCCCAAGTCAAGACTTTGCAAGAGGAGAAACTAGATCTATCCGGTTCCCTCCGATGTAAGTGTTTCTTCAATCATCTTGTTGTTGTACTTGATTGTTTGTGCTTTAACTCCTTTTCCTCGCTTTAGCTCGGGACTCCACCATCGCGAGGCTTCAGGAGCAGCTCAAGACATTGGAGAGCTCAGAGTTTTAGGCCCGAGTCAACTCGGACAGGTTGGAACGAGAGCTGAAAGGTATGTTTCCCAACTCAATTCTCCTTTGTTTTCATCATACTTGTAGTGCTCTTGATGACGATCCGCCTTGCTTGCAGAGTACAAGAAAAAGATGCAAGCGCAGTTTGGTGTTCTCAATGAGAAGGTCAAGACTGCGGAAGTGTCATATACTGAGCTCCATGAAGCCTCCGAGCCAGTGCTGAAGTTCCTGCACCCCGGAGGAGTAGGGCTGAGCGACGAAGATCAAGTCATCCTGCAACGGAAGGAGACACCCAAGAGGCTCAGGGCCCATTTAAAGGAAACAGCGACCACGAGTGCCAGCCAAGCTCTGGCTATCGTGAAGTTGCTCTATCCCCATGTGGATCTTGAAGCCATCAAGGAGGGCTTCGCCTACACTATGGATGATGATCAAGCCATCGCCCTTCTCGAAGAGGTCAAGGACACTTTTGTTGCCTTGGTGGGGAATTTGGACTTGAGTCTTCTGTAAATATGTACATGTAGAACTTAGGTAATGTACAACATTTTGCTTGGACACATTGTCTGACTACTTTGTATGTAATTTTAATGCTTTTTACTCCTTTTTTCTTATTGATTTTAAATTCATCTGAGTGGTTTGACTCTTTCTGTTATGCACTCTGCCCGATTAGTCTGGCCCCCGAGCGCCAGGACTCGACTCATGGCTCTTTGTCCCAGGCACGCTTTCCGAGTGACTAGAATTCGCCATTCATGCGGTCAGAGCTTCACTACTCGAAATTAACGCACTCGGATTCATTTGCAACCGTTAAGTAAAAGAAGAAAACACGTCTCAAAAAAATATGTGCGCACACTATTAAGTGTAGCCCCCGACTTACTGCTTAGTTGGATAACAACTAAGTAGCAAGTCAAGAAAAAACTTTATTCATAATGACATAATTGAGTACAAGATTTAAGTATAGAAACGACGTAGCTGCTCTATGTTCCATGTGTTGCTGACAATCACGCCATCCTCGTGCTTGAGTCTGTAAGCCCCCGAGCGTGTCACTTCATCGACGATGTAAGGGCCTTCCCAGCATGGGGAGAGTCTGTGCTCGCTTTTTTTATTCTTTCATAGAACCAAATGTCCTTTAGAGAAAGCGCGGCCTCGAACATTGCGATCGTGATAGCGACGTAAGCCCTGAAGGTACTTAGCCGACTGGATTGATGTGATGTCCTTGGCCTCTTCCAGTCGTTCGAGATCTTCTAGTCGGTTTTCTTCCGACTCGGCTTCTTTGTACTTTCGAACCCATGTTGATCCGAATTCCAACTCGATAGGTAAGATCGCCTCTGAACCATACACTAGGAAAAAAGGTGACTGCCCGGTTGTCCTGCTAGGAGTAGTTGTGGAGTACATGAACCCCGGATATCCACAAGGCAGGCCCGTAAGGCCCAACCCGATGAGGATGGGTCGAGCTGACTGCATAAAGATGGACACCACCTGGGCTACTTCCGACGCGCGCAACAAGGAAACCCTGAAGATAGCAACCGACCCTGATTAGGTAGGATACAATTATAATCCTGACCGTTACCATGATAAGCGGACATGTATAGAGATATAATCTCCACCTCGTAACCGATCAGGACTCTCTTTTGTAACCGCACCCCTCTACTATATAAAGGGGGGCGAGGAAACATTAAGAGATCAGATCATCAGCAATAAGCTAGACACATATAATCCCAAAGCAAAGGACTAGGGTATTATCTCCTCTGCGAGATCCCGAATCTGTATAATTCTTGTGTCTTGTACTACCATCGAGTTTGGATCCAATGCCTATCCCCGTTTTCATTATTGCTGACAACAAACGTCGACAGTAGTCCTAAGCCCCCAGAGCACCGAAGGCAATTCTTTGACCCATCGCGTAGCATATGATTTAAGACAATGAAATATCCTTGCTTTTAAGCATTGTAGCACTATGCCATTGGCTCGTTCGACCTATCCATTACTTCGGGGATGTCCCACAGAAGCAAAGCAAATTTTGATGCCGAGCTCACCACACCAATCTTGAAAATCTCCGTGTCTGAATTGAGTTCCATTATCTGTGATAATTCTATTCAGTACTCCAAATCTGACCATAATTTCTTGAAAGAACTCTCTGGCTTTGGCCGCTGTGATCGTGACGACTGGTTTGGCCTCAATCCACTTCGTAAATTTGTCGATGGCGATGAAGAGATGAGTGAAACCACCTTGAGCCTTCTTCAGGGGTCCAACCATGTCGAGCCCCCAAACTGCGAACGGTTAGGTGATCGGAATAGTCTGTAGCTCCTACGCCAGCACGTGTATCTGCCGAGCAAAGAATTGATAGCCTTCGCATGTACGGACGATGTCCTCCGCATCTGATACTGCAGTCGACCAGAAGAAACCTTAACGATCAGCTTTACCAACTAGAGTGTTTGAAGCTGCATGATGCCAGCAGACTCCCGAGTGAATTTCCTTGAGGAGATTGTTCTCTTCTTGCTCTGATATACACCGCCTTAGGATTCCGGAAGAACTCTTCCGAAAGAACTCTTCTCCAACCACCACATAGCTTTTACTCCGGCGTGCAACACGCTCTGCATGTGTGCGGTCTTCAGGGAGCTTGTCCTTCAACAGATAATCTAGATAGGGAATTGTCCAATCATGGTTGATGACCAAAACTTCTGCCTCGGCCAGCTTTTCCTCTGACTTGCTCAACTCCTGCTATCGGCTTATAGAGGATTTATGAAGCTCTTCAACAAATACGCCAACCGGAACTGTTGCCTGACTAGAACCTAGTCTTGCGAGCTCGTCAGCTACTTCATTGTCTCGGCGGAGCACAAGGATAAGCTTCAAACCATCAAATTTGTCCTCCAGTTTGCATACCTCTTGGCAACATACGGCCATATTTTCACCAATGTACGACCAATCCTTCTGTACTTGGTTGATTACGAGTTGCGAGTCCCCACGAACTGTCAATCGTCGGATACCGAGCGATATGGCAATACGGAGCCCGTGGATGAGTGCCTTGTACTCAGCAGTGTTGTTTGATGCTGGAAAATGAATTTGAAGAATGTAATTCAACTATTCCCCTCTTGGAGAGATGAGCACTACGCCTGCCCCCGCGCCACTGAGCATGAGAGAACCATCGAAGTACATTATCCAATACTCAAGCTCTTCAATGGCTGTGGGATTTGCAGCTCTATTCATTCGGCGGTGAAGTTGGCAAGTGCTTGCGACTTGATGGTAGTTCGCATTTTGAAAGAAATTTCGAAGACTCCGAGCTCGACTGCCCACTTTGCAATTCTCCCAGTGGCTTCCCGGTTGTGGAGTATGCCCCCAATCGGAAGAGAAGTGACCACCGAAATTGCGTGCTCTTGAAAATAATGCTTGAGCTTATGGGAGGTAAGCAGCACGGCGTACAACTGTTTCTAGATTTACGGGTACCGTACCTTGTATTCGCCCAATACCTCACTAACGAAATAGACTAGGCGCTAAATCTTCTGCAGGTGTCCTACCTTCTCCTGCTCCACGACGATTGCAGCGCTGACTACATGAGTCATTGCTGCTATGTAAAGCAGAAAGGGTTCCTCGGGCATCGGTGAAACCAGCACTAGAGGTGTGGTCAGGAACGCCTTGAGATCCTCAAATGCTTGCTGTGCCTCGGGAGTCCATTGGAATTTGTCCTACTTATTAAGGAGCTTAAAAAATGGCGTACCTCGCATCCCTAGGCCGAAAATAAATCTGTCGAGTGCGACCATGCATCCTGTGAGCTTCTGGACGTCCTTCTGCCAAGTCGGGGGTTACATCTTCATGATGGCATTGATCTTCTCCGGGTTTGCTTCAATACCGCGATGAGACATGATGAATCCGAGTAGCTTTCCCGAAGGGACTCCGAAGACACACTTCTCGGGGTTGAGCTTCATCTTGTAGGCCCTTAGACTTTCGAATGTCTCAGCCAAATCAAAGATGAGGTCCTCCTTTATCCAAGATTTGACAACAACATCATCCACGTATGCCTTCACGTTGCGTTCGAGTTGAGTGTGAAAACACAGCTGTATCACGCGCTGGTAGGTTGCGCCAGCGTTTTTCAACCCGAATGGCATTGTGACGTAGCAGAAAGCCTTGAACGGCATGATGAATGAAGTCTTGATGCAATCCTCCTCCTTTAGGCGGATCTGGTGATACCCCGAATAGGTATCTAGGAAACTCAGGAGCTCACACCCGGCGGTTGAATCCACAACCTGATCGATGTGAGGTAGCCCGAATAGATCTTTTGGGCACACTTTGTTAAGACCAGTTAATCCACACACATGCACCAACTATTATTCTTCTTGCGAACAAGAATAGGATTTGCTAACCAGTCGGGATGATACACTTCTTTTATAAAGCCAGCAGCTAGAAGTTTGGTGATATCCTCCCTAATAGCGTCACGATGATCTTGCGCGAACTGCCGAAGACGTTGCTTGATTGGTCTTGCCTTCTCGTCAACGTTCAGAGCGTGCTTGATCACCTCCCTAGGGACACCGGGCTTGTCTGATGGCTTCCAAGCGAAGATGTCCCTATTTGCCCGCAGGAAGGTGACGAGCGCGTCTTCCCATTCATGATCAAGCTATGTCCCAATCAGAGCAGTCTTGGCCGAGTCGGACGGGTCGAGTGTTACCTTCTTGACTCCTTCGTCGGGTTTTATTCCCGACTTGGCCTGCTTTTTGGCCAGGATGTCTCCTTCGTCTTGTAGGACCGCAGCTGCTAGTCGGATCTTCTCCATGTCGGCCGACATCTCCTGCATCTCAGCCAACTCGCAGCTCTCCCTGTCGCACATGAAGGATTGCTTGACGTCACCACTTACCGTGATAACGCCTTTTGGCCTCGGCATCTTCAGCACCAAATAAGTGTAGTGCGGTACTGCCATGAATCTGGCTAAGCATGGCCTTCCCAAGATGGCGTGGTACGCCATCTCGAAATCAGCCACTTCGAAATTTAGGTACTCGGTCCAGTAATTCTCCTTCACACCAAACATAACAGGCAAGGTGATCTGCTCGAGAGGTACCGACAAGGTCCCAGGGATTACCCTATGGAACGGCGATGAGCCTCGCTTCAGCTTCGAGCGACGGATCTTCATGTCATCGAATGTTCTGGAGAAAAGGACGTTGAGTCCGCTCTCTCCGTCGACCAGCACTGACGAATACTTATACCTGGGGTACCCCACAGCCCAGACTTCGTCATCACGAAGAGGAGTTATCACCCAAAACAGTCGGAAGCTCAGGTGGGCCGATTCAGGCCCACCTGAGGAACAGGGAACCTCATGGGCAAGAAGAGGCTGTGGGCCTTTATCGAAGCCACAGACCTCGACCAGAATGACAGTCGGAGCTACCGAAGGCTCGACCAAGACCTGTCGGACGTCTGCGAAGCCTCCGACCAGGGTCACGGACGCCTGACCAGCCTCCTCGACGAGCTCCAATCGGGGCCATCGCCACGCCGTCAAGCCACAGGATGGACGCCGTCTCACGAGCACCACGCCGCCAGAGCAGTGGGTCCGCCAAGCAATCCAAGAGGACGCCAAAGTCAAGCAATTGCTCCATCACACGGCCACACCCAATTAAGGGTTGCGCGCTCTCGAGGCAAACCCCGAGACCGGTCGCCCCCGACGTCAGCATTAGCAGGGTACGCAGAGGGCCGGTACGCCGTTTCCCGGAGGAACAAGACACCCGCACCAACCCCGTATGTCTACCAACTCGATATGGCGAAGACAGTCGACAGACGGGTGACAGAACCATGGAACAGACCTCAAGGCCCAAGACTCGACACTTCAGTATAGGGCGCAATGCCTACTTGTCAGACACCCCTTTCTCATTCTCTTGCATATCCTCCGAACTCCCGTGTAACCCGCCTTCTCTCTGCCTATAAAAGGAGAGGCGGGACCCCAAGGGAGGGGGTCGACCTCATACATCCAAGCCACCATAGTAGGAAAAGATCTCCCACGGAACCGTCCGAGCTATAATCGAACGCAGACTTCTGCGCCCCCATTAATACAATACCACCACGCGAACTGGACGTAGGGACATTCAGCCCGAACCAGTATAAACCCTGGGCTTCTATAGTCTAACCATTCAAGGAAGCGGGAGCGCGCGGCCCCTTGACTTACAAAATTACTTGCTGGTTTACAAAACACCGACAAGCACTCTCTTGAGTTTGACGCTGCGAATAATAGGGTACAACACCAAAGGATATCTACCTGGGTATGGAACATGGTCGGGGTGATCCAAGCGGACAAATGTGATCAGAACTTCAGACCACCTCAAGTATTGGGGGGTGGCCGGCATGACTGCATTGATGTCTCGAAGTCAAGTCAGTTTGGCAAGTTTGCAGAAGCCAAGTCAAGTCATGCCGGCCATATTGGAAGTTTGCGAGAACCTGCATTGAGGGAAAAGGATGAGATATGCAGAAGCAAGTCAGTTTGGCAGGGATGCAGGATATATAAATTGGCATACATGATACATTGGCTGGCCTTCTCGACGCAGCAGGCAGCACAAACCCGAATCCCCAATTCCAATTCCCCAAATTTTCTTCTTAATTATATCCTCCCGGCCGGTTTGACATGGCTTTTAGATATCAGCTCGTTCTGCATATAATTCTACTTGGAGTCGTCCTAACTGTCTTGATTGCCGCTGGATCCTCCGCTCAAGGCGGAGGTGGAGGTAGAGGTAAAGCTCGTTTTCATTCTTCTTTTTAGGGAGAGGCACACCTCGCCATTCGACCATACATACATTGGCTGAGGGAAACGGATGAGATGCAGAAGGCAAATCCGTTTGGCAGGGATGCGTGATGTATAAATAGGCATACATACATTGGCTGGCCTTCTCGACGCAGCAGGCAGCACAAAACCCGAATCCCCAATTCCAATTCCCCAATTTTCTTCTTAATTATATCCTCCTGGCCGGTTTGATATGGCTTTTAGATATCAACTCGTTCTGCATATAATTCTACTTGGAGTCGTCCTAACTGCCCTGTTTGCTGCTGGATCCTCCGCTCAACTCTTCCCTCAATGCCCTCAAGGCTCTCCAAGTAAAGCTCTTTTGTCGTTCTTCTTTTTAGGGAGAGGCTCACCTCGCCATTCGAGCATCATTTCGTCGAGTTGGGTCTGAAACTAGCTAGCACCGCATAGCTAATTTGAGTTCATCGTTACTGTTAAAATGTTATCACCAGTGTGAGTTCGAGCATAGTTAATTTATTCATGCATTAGCTATTGTTCTCTCTGCTCTCTGCTTATTGTTTTTCTTTTGTTTCTAAATTAGTTGTCAGTAAGTACTACATAATATATTTTTTGAAATCGTCACTTGTTGTTCTGTGCGTACCTATATTATTTATTCGTGCATTAAGACATGGTTATGTATGACAATTAAGTTAGTACACTTATTAGTCGATTTCCATTCTCCAATAGACACGTTAATACTCCCGAGATCGCTTCCTTTTACTATATTATTTATTCGCATTAACTAACAAAAATAATGCGCTCTTGCAGCTGGTGGTCCCGTGTCGGAATCCACCGTGCTGCCACCGGATACACTGACGCGATGGTGAAATTGCTGAAAGGCCCCAATGCTTGCAAAAAAAATCGTGGAAATCTTTTGTGGTATACCGCAAATTTGAAGAAATCCGTCGGGAGTTTCAGACTGTTGGAAATAATCTCTGTGTCCCAAAGTGCAGAGTCCACGATGCTGCCAGTCGATTATATATTGACGATGTTAAATTATTTTAATGTAATATGAGTCATATAAATTACAGAAAGGTTCTTATAATAAAAAGTCAAAGTATGATAGTTAATAGACTAAAAGTATTGATAACCTATAAATGTAATTCCCTCTCATCTCTCTTCAAAATTGTAACAAATAAATTGTGTGAGAATAACATACATTAGCCGTAATGTTTTGCACGTTGCTTCAATTTCAAGTATTGAATGAATATTAAAGTTTGAGAGGTGTTTTCATGCTTTTCATTTTCACAGTTACACAAATATAAAAGCATGAATAAAAGATAGATGGTGATTACTTACTCTTTCATTTGCTTTACGATTTATGCAAATTTTATTAGAGAGAAAAACTGCCCTAGAGAAAGAAAAAGGTTGATGGACCATGCGTAAGAGGAACCACCAAACTAACGTCAATAGTTTCCATGAGTGGTTTCTAGAGGAGAGAGAGTGCAATAAATATTCGCTTAGACCTAGTCTCTCTAATGCATAGTTTCCATAGTAGTTTCTATGTAGAGAAATATTTAATGACTTCATACATGCATCGGATCTAGGAGGAAGGGGATGGAAACCACGATTCTGCCCCCAACGCAAATTGTCTAGTTTCTTTAAGATCGGTTCACGGAGGACTTAGTTTCCTGCATGAGAAACCATTTCCCTCTCTCACCTCAATAACTCTATTGCCATGTCACCAATTTACTTATGTGGCAGCTCTATTAATACTATGAAAACTACCTGACATGAAGCATTGGGACTGCCCTAATGCGCTCTTGCAGTCCACGGTCCCAATCTCGGGAATGAATCCTCCATGCTGCCCACCACGGTGATTAGAGCGGCGCGCAATGTTATAGTGACATTCACTGTCGGCAATCACATTGACGATTGTACAGCTTTTATATAATTTTTCAGAAGAACTTGAACCGTTTTGTATAAAATTTTGGTAAATTCTAATGAAATTCATGCATTCTAAATAGAGAATTCCTATTAATTCTAGTATGAATCACTTCATATAAAATTTCTGCAAAATCTCCGAGAAATTATTGCGTTCCAAACATGACTTAGGCCCCGTTTGATACGGTTCCAGATTCTAGTAGAAACGGAAACGGTTCCGGATTCTTGGTAGAAACGTTTCAGGTAGAATCAGAATCCGGAGGAACGGGTTGCTAGCCGATTCGACCACGGTGTGTAAAAATCAGAAACGATTCGCTTTGAAACGTTCCGAGTCCTATTCCATTTGGTTGGATTTATTTCAGATTCAAGGAGAAACAGTCCGGTTTCAAGTTGCCAAACGAGGCCTTAAAAACGAAGGAAAACCAAATTAGTGTAGCAACAGAATTCTTCATTAGATCGTGGTCCACCGACAACTCACTATTCATTAGAGTCCTGTAAGAGCAAGTAATAACAAAGCCTATTATTTACTATATCTCCTATCTATATCATCGAGAGTAAATAATAAAACCAGCTTGTATGAGAAAAGTTATTTCTAGAAAAACACTAAAGCATTTAATTTAGACATTCAACACTAACTTAACTTTATAACTATCGGAAAAATACTAACTTCAACACTTACTGTCCCTCGTGTGCTCCACGTCACCATGCCGTTGCTGGTAACGTGCCGAGCCATGTATCCTCCCGTCGATCATGCTACCTCATGTTCTCCCTGCGCCCTTGCCGTGATCGAAAGGCCATGGTAGCAGCTATTCAACTGAGCCCGTTGCTAAAATTTCAAAAGTTTGAATGCACGTGTTCCAGATGCTACCATTTTGTGATTGGAGGAACCGGGAAGTTTATTAGTATGTGCCTACCTTAGATCTGTCGTAGCGCAGGTTTTCTTACGTCGTACCCTCTCCATTCTTTTTTAAGATGTTGTTTTAGAATACGTACAGTCAGTTTTTAGAAATATTGACAACTAATGTAAAAAATATTCGGATTAATCATGTAAAAATGATATCACTATATTTATCAGCAAACATATTTTCACATCATTATATTTTTGATAATTTTAACTAGCATATAAAAGAAAAGTTAAAGAGTATGTAACAAAAAGTAAAAAAAGAAAATAAGACCCTGTTTGTTTTAACTTTTGATTCTGGATTCTGGCCTCAAAAGCAAAATCAGAAACAAACAACCTGATTCTAGAATCTGATTTTCACAATCCAGCCCATCTATATACACTAGAATCCACAATCCACTTCATATGTGCTTTTGGATTCTAACTTTTATAGAATCAACTTCTCTACAACCACAATCTAAAATCAGCTTTTAGAGAATCCAAAACTGAAACAAACATGCCCTAAGTAGACCATGCACTTTCCGCCTGGTTGACTGTCGTTGTCTAAAGCCAAAACAATACGGGTCTTCGGTCGACGTCTGTATTTCATAAAGTGTGCGCAAGGTGGTGGTTGGTTTTGACTACTGGACTGGATTGCAAACAAGCCAAAACAATACAAGGCAAGAACAACTTGAATCGTGGTGGTCCCGACGATTGGACTGAAAGTCTTATCATAGTCAACAACAACATGTTTCTGGGACAAACCACGAAACAACCCATCAAGGTGTAATATGTGGTGAAATATTCATTTACCAGAAATAATATTTGCACTAGGAGGAGAAGAAATAAGAGTTCAGGTCTTGTTGTCCGTAAGAACCCGGTGCTAAAATTTTAAAGGTTCAATTGCACATATTCTAAATGCTAAATTTTTTGATAGATGGAACCAGAAAGTTTCTTAGTTCGTGCCTACCTATGGTCCGCTGCATAGCATCGGTCTTCTTACATTGTACTCTCACCGTTCTTTTCTAGATGTCATTGTACAATGTATGCGGTTAGCTTTTAAAAACATCGACAACTAATATACAAAAATAAAATATTTGAATTCATCATGCAGAAATGATATTACTATATGTGTCGGCAAAAATACTTTCACATCATTATATTTTTGATAATTTTATACTGACGTATAAAAAGGAAAGTAAAAGAGTGTGTACCGATAAGTAAAAAAATGAGAAGAGTAGAAGACGTAGACGGCACTAGATCTCAAAGATCTTCACCGCCTCGGCACCGCCAAATCCATCCTTCCCACATCATGTCGCTACTGTCCTAGCCACCATGTGTTCTTCTTCCCCAACACTAGCATCTTCCTTGCCTCCGACAAATCTGCACTTTGCCCTGTCCCTGCTCACCCCCAATTCCTTTCCTCTCCTCTACAACAGCCCCGGAGATGGTGTGGGCACCCGGAAATATGAATCGATCCTCACAAAGGCGTTAGACTTAGAGGTGACACCCATACTCCACTTAAGTGTATGCTCACCGCCACCCAAAGTCCCTGCAGACGAGTATTGACTAAATGGCCCTCACTCAAGCAAATATGAGCCACATAGTCACACCGCACACACTTACGCGCCCATGGGAGTTTCGATTCCATTCCGACAACCATACCGGATTGAGACCAACTCATCCACGCATAGCATTCGCCATCCATCTCAGACCTTGGTATCGCCTCGCACTCTCCAAGGAGTAAGAGCAATAGCCAAAGAACGACGGTTGCACGAGTGTATGCATCGATGGTTGATGACAATTCCAGGTACCCGGATATGTGTCTAGTGCTAGTTCCCAAGATCAACGCCTAGCACCCACATATCCCGCATTCGAGATGTATCGCAACACATACACATGATTCTAAGCAGTTGGAATAGCATAAACATAAACTACAACTATTACAACTACTTACTATTACAAGTAGTGGCCGACCGGCCAAATGTTACATGTCAAAAGAGTAAATTGCAGCGGAATTAAACATATACCAAAAATGTTGCCTCTTCGGGCCCTTGCCGCTCGCTCCGTCCGGTGTCAGCCTCTTGCTCACCTTTTTGCCCTTGCTCACCCTGGGCAGCGGCAGCATCTTCTTTGCCGTTTTGAGCAACTCTTGCTTATCCTGCGGGCGCATCGGAGGATCAAGGAAGGCCTTAGACGTGTGTTAACTAAGAAACTGGGCCCAGGGTGGCTTACCTCGGCTTTCCGGCTCAGCACGTTCCTCGGAATGGGGTCGTTGAGGGTGTAGTCATGCGCCGCCTTTCCGAACATCTCGTTCATCTGGGCGGCGATCCAGGACTCCTTCGGCGCTGCTGGAAAAATCAATTCGTCAAAGGAACCCAGGGATCAAAACTTGAACAAGCTTCAGGGCAGGAAGACTTACCAGACGTCCTCTCGCGAGTGAGGTCGTCGAGACCTTTGATCTCGAAGAACGGGTGCATTCTCTTCCGCAGAGGGAACACCCGGCTCCTCAGGAAGTCGTTGGCGATGGCCTGCCCGGTGAGGCCCCGCGAAGCGCAGATGTGGATGGCAGCGATGGCCTCCTAGTCGATCTCCAAGTCGTCCGTCTCCGGGGTCTGCTTCTTCCCACTGATGGGGGTTCCATCGAACGCCAGCGCGCCGTCTTTGCCCCTCTTCAGGTAGAACCACCGCTCGGTCCATGGACCGAGGGAGTCCCGGGGATGGATTTGGGGGAAAGACCAAGGGAGCCCCATCCGCAGCCGGAAGTAGAAGCACCCGACCACGGGGTCCTTCCCGATGCGGAAGATGGAGAAGAAGCGAAAGAAAAGCGAGGGGTGGGAAGGATTCCAAGGAACCCCTCGCACAAATGAGAGAAGATGGAAAGGAGAAGAATAGAGTTGGGTACCAGATTGATAAGCTCAATCTCGCATTGGGCGAGAACCGCCGTCCCGTGGCTGCAGCTCAGTCTCTCCGTCCAGCAGCCACCACGTCGCTGGGTCCAACAGTCCTAGGCCCTCGAGCTCTTTCATCCTCATCACCGACAGGGAACTCTTTCCGAGCTTGGCCATGGCGGTTGAGGGGAGGTTTGGTCGGGGGGAGAAGAAGGGCTCGGGTGAGGAGTTAGAAGGGGAAGATTGCGAGAAGGTCGAGAGTTCTTCGAAGTTGCAATAGTCTCGAGTTTTATAAGCCCAGTGCGCTGCAGGCCGGAGGTTAGGGCATCTAAAAAGGCGCGCCGGTCAAGTGATTCGACAGGTGCAGTTAAGGGCTGAGCGGCGGGATCGAGGCGTTGCGAACGGTTCCGCTGCTCGATCATGTCCGTACCGGAATTTTGAAGATCAAGGGGCGCCAGGTGTAGCATCGCCAAGGCTTGTTTGTAGGTCTCCGTCCGACCTCGACTTCGGGTACGAAATTTCCAGAAGACAGTCCCCTCTGTCCGAATAGAGAGGCTCGAGGTCGACCCAAGTTCTTGCCATGACCTTAAGCCTCGGGGGCTAGCTGTCAAGGACTGAGGAATCTCTGACAGGTCAACGCGCGTCAACAGGGTCCCCAGCTCAGGGATCAGCAGCGTGAGACTTCGACCACGACCTAAGCCGTGCCAATCCTCGCACGACCTCGAGCTCGGAGGGTGGGGATTCAATTCCCGCACAACCTCGACCTTGGCTCGGAGGTGTGTGCTCACTCGGCAGTTACCAAGCCTGAGAATCTCGTAGTTAAGGCGGACGTGGGCGCCAGATCCGGAATGGTTGCAGCACGTCCTCAATGCGCACCATGCACTACCCCGGGAATCTCTCCTGGCCGTTCTTGGTAATGGCTGGGAGGGGTATAAAATCCCTTGAAGCAGAACGACAAAGGACACGACATCAACACCCAAGCAATAGGACAATAGCCATAGTCATAACGCTCAAGCTTGAGTTGTATCCACTTCTGTACTCAAGAATAGAGACCTCCTCCACCTCAGGAGAAGACTGGAGTAGAGCTATTACCCTCTCAGGGGCTCGAACCAGTATAACTCGCTGTGTCTTGTCCGTTGTCATCTCGCCCCGACCAACGTCCGATCCTCCGTTGAGCGTAGCTCTTTCTGGGTCCCTCATTCACACTAACCCCGTTTCCATATCTGCGGTCAGGCGATCCCGATCGTCGACATATATCAATAGTATAATTGATGACTTTGTATCACAAAATGTTAGAAGAAATTTTTTAAGATGATGCCAAGTGCCAAGTAAGTGTTTATGATTACAATTTACATTTGTCATTTCATAAACTTTAAATTGTTCTATAGAAGTATTTTTTGTGCATCGCATATTAATTTCTTCAATGATATATATATATATATATAGGCAACGTATCCTGTGCACACAGGCCTTCCCGTGTACACACCGTGCACACCAACTAACAAAAGTCACGAAAAATTCTGAAAATAATTGTAGATGTACTTCATAGATTACTCTACCTATGTATAAAATTGTAGGTTCAAATTCATTATATATCAAGAGTTACTTGTCAGAATTTTCTCTTTTTTGTAACTCTGGATATAAAATGAATTTGATTTTGAAACTTCATACATAGGTAGAGTGTAACATTCCGTGTTTGGATGTCTGGAAGTCAAATTTCAAAATCCGAACCCAACAAAATTTTGTTTGAATTAATTTCAGCTCAATTAGAATTTTTAAAATCAACAAAGATTTAATTGGATTAATTTATACTTCAAATTAATTATTTATTATTTTTATTGGGTTCCTTGTGCTTCATTTGATTTTTTTGGAATTTTTGGTGATTTTTCCGATTTGGTTTGCTATTTATTTGGATTTATTGAAGTCATTTGGAGTTTTCTGGTATTTTGTTTTATTATTTTATTCGGAAATCTTTTAAATATCTTTTCCCTTCCGGGTGGGCCGGTTCCACTGTGCATCTCCTCCGGCCCGTTTACCTCACACAGCAAAACCCTAGCGTTTCCACCGTTGATCGCGAGACCGACGGCCAGGATCCGCGCCGCCACACAGTACCAAAAACCTAACCCTAAACCGCTTCGTCCTCCACCGTCCGATACAGATCCAGCGGCTCCCGTGCATCCACGTCGCCCCGAATAGCGCCGCCGCCCGTGCAGCCCTAACCCTAGCCGCCGCACTCGTTTTCCGTGCTTTTCCCGAGTCCCGAGACTATTTAAGGCACTGTAGACCGCCTCTCGAGGTTCGCCGTCTCGCGCCGCACACACCAGTGCTACTCATTCCACCGGAGATGCTGTCGATATGTCACTAGCCCTCGCCGGAGTGCGCTGCCTTGACCGAGTCATTCCGCCGCCTCTTTCTCCTTCCACGGTGAGTCTCCGGCGACAACGTTTACATCTTCGAGTTCCTCGCATCATGCTCTCTCTTTTGCGCCAGATCCAAGCGTTCCTCATCGCGTATTGCTCCGAATCGGTGTCTTCTTCTCCACCTCCGGTGGTTGCACCGCCCCTGTCGCCGTCGTTCCTTCTCCGGTACTTCCAGCCGTCAATCTTCACTTGGACGGCCAGATCTGCGCCAAGATCTTCGGTAAGCCAACCCTTCGGTTCATTTCTATTAAGAGTGAAAATATAGAGACAATGATGTATGTGAACTTGTATATTTTCCATTCATTTGATCATCAATATATACAATGTGAATGGGTGGATTGGCACCCATTCGTGGATTACTGATTGAGGGGAAGAGGTAGAGAGATGCGTTGCTTCGATTCATTGCGTTAGCGGTTCTTCGGTTTGCTTCGGTTGCTTCCTGGACGAGATCATCCGGTTTTCTTCATAACACTCCCCCTTGATCGAATCCATCTTCTGAGATCAATATGGAATTATATTGTCCATTTCTTGACATGTCTAATATCATCCTCTAAAAAACCCAGTGGGAAAAAATAGATGATACGACATATAAACTGTGTCGATATTGCCTCATTAAAAACTTTACATGAGAAAACCTCAAAGAAAAACTCATATAAAGAAAAGAGTACAATATAATATTAAACAGGTTATTTATCAGTGAGAGAGACTCCCCCTGATTCCTGCAAATCTCTAAGCCGTCTCATACCAATTCCCTTAACACATTTAGAAAATGTAGAATAAGGTAGAGACTTTGTGAATAAATCAGCAAGATTATCACATGACTTAGTTTGCAGGATGTTTATTTCCCCACTCTTTTGCAATTCATGGGGATAAAATAATTTTGGAGCAATATGCTTAGTAATGTTGCTCTTGATATAACTCGTCTCCATCCGAATCACACAAGCAAGATTATCTTCATAGATAATGGTTGGAGATTCAATGGAACCAATACCACATGATTGAAGTATGTGGTTTATCATTCTCAAGCCAAACACATTCTCGGAGGCCTCATATAATGCAATTATTTCGTAATGATTGGTAGAGGTAGCCACCAAAGTTTGTTTGGAAGATTTCCAAGAGATAGCTGCTCCACCTTGTAAGTATACAAAGCGGTCGTGATCCGCATTGTGGGGATCGATAAATAGCCAAAGATCAGATATCCAATCAAAGTCGAATCTCGGTTTCTTCCATAGAAAAGACCAAGATCTCTTGTACCATTGAGATATCTAAAGACATTCTTCACCTGCACCAATGACGCTTGGTGGGAGCAGCGCTGTGTCTTGCAAGTAGATTCACTGCAAATGCAATGTCCGGCCGGGTACTATTTACAAGATACATGAGTGCACCAATAGCACTAAGATAAGGGAACTCAGATCCCAATATCTCCTCTCCATCATCCCGAGGTCTAAAAGGGTCTTTCTCTACGTCTAGAGATCTGACCACCATAGGGGTTCTGGATGGATATGACTTATCCATATTGAATTTCTCTAATATTTTCTGGATATAACTAGCTTGATATACAAAAATTCCCGAAGGTAAATGCTCAAGTTGCAAACCTAGGCAAAATTTGGTTTTACCCAAATCCTTCATCTCAAACTCCGTCTTTAAATGATGACGTGCTTCATTAATATCAGTTTCATTACCGATAATGTTGAGATCATCAACGATACCGAAATGATCTGTAATCCTCGTAGATGATTTCTTAATGAAAACACATGGGCAATATCATTATTAGTGTACCCTTTAAAGAAAGGAATTCACTTAATCGATTGTACCACATGCGCCCGATTGCTTTAAGCCATATAATGACTTCGCAATTTTACACAATACATGTTACGATTTGCTCGTGGATCCGGTGACATTGATTCCATCGAACCTTCATGTAAATCTCGTAATCCAAAGGACCCATATAGATATGTCATTACCACGCCCATCAATCGCAAAGATAGACGATTTTGAACCGCCAATGATATCAAATATCGGAAAGTTATGCCACTCATAATCGGAGAATAAGTCTCATTATAATCAACACCGCCTTTGCGTGAAGCCTTGAGCTACTAGCCTTGCTTTATATCTCACCACTTCATTATTTTCATTCCGCTTAGGACGAAAACCCATTTGTATCCTACAGGAAGGTGCCACGAGGTGTGGGCATCACTTCCGAGAATACTTTCTTTTATAAAGCGAGGCAATCTCGCTTCAATCGCTTCCTTCCATTGATTCCATCCGAGCGTTTTTACACTCTACCATGGACTTAGGATCCGGATCATTCGTGATGTCAAGAATCGCTCAGAGAAATAAGTGTCGACAATCGTAGCTTTTTGGTCAAAAGACTCTCCGGCCTCAATGTAATTTGTAGCAATTTCGTTCACCCTAAGAGATTCATCATTATTTCCGTAACGATGGATCCGGGGTTATCCGATGTCCTAAGTTCAAGAATGCGCGAGTCAAGAGGGTTGTGGATCAAGTCCACTTTGGTGTCTATCAACCATAGGTTGATCTGCATTTACCACCTTTTTCTCGCTTAGAGGTTTTACTTCTCCCCTCTTATTGCTAATCGGGGTTGAGTGGTTTTATTTGGTACCTCCACTTTTTCGTGCACATTCCTTGCGTGAATAAAGGATTTCATGACACCCTTATAATCAAGAATGCGTCGCGATTGTTTGCAATATCTTGCAAACCAATTATTTTCCGAATTTGAAGTTCGGTTTCTTGAGTACGTGGATCCGAGGACGAAATATTTTGAGCATTCCAATCAATTTCACTAAGATTCTTTACGGTACTTGAAATCTCCCCTAATGCCGGAAATGTTCCTCATTGAATATACAACAAGATATCGGGTAGTAAATAGATCCTCAGAAGAGGTTCTAAATACTTAATGATCGACGGAGATTGAAATCCCACATAGATCCCCAATTTTCTATGAGGGCCCATAGAGGTCTGTTGGGGTGGTGAGATCGAACGCATAATCGCACATCCGAACTTACGCAAATGAGAAATACTTGGTGGATTCCCACGCACTAACCGCATGGGAGAAGAATCATGATATGCGCTGGTCGGTTGATTAAGTCGGCAGCTGCTGTAAGACCGCATGACCCCAACACGACGAGGCAATGAGCAATTCATCAAGAATGGACGCCGAATGAGCTTGATTCTCTTAATCAACGATTCACCAAACCATTTCGAGTATGGACATATGGAATGAATGTTGTACCTGAATTCCTAAAGCCATGCAATAATCATAGAAAGCATGGGAGGAAAATTCAGCAAAGATTGTCCATTCGGATCGATTGAATCCGATGTTCAGATAATGTGCCTTGACTTAATAATTTGAGACATTATTTTCGCGAAGGCATGGTTTCGTAGACAATAAGCACACATGTGACCATCTTGTAGATGCGCCAATCAAAACCATAAAGTACCGAACGGTCCGAAGTTGGCTCAATCGGACCACAAATGTCACCTTGAATTCTTTCAAGAAACTTAAGTGGTTCAGCCCGGATTTTAAGATGTGATGGTCTTAAAATCAATTTCCCAAAGAACACATCTTCGTACATACAAAATCCAAGATTTGGGAAATTTTGTAGCCAGCCAAATCATGACCGATAGAAGCGGTGATAATTTTTCTCATCATCCCGACACCGGGGTGCCCAAGTCGATCATGCCAAGTTTGGAATGCATCGACGTTTTGAAAAATTACCTTATATGCAACATGTTTTATGGGCTTAATGTATGTATAGTACAATCCAGAGTCGAGAGTAGGAATTCTTTCGCATATTTGCTTGCCATATCCAGTATTTTTGGTTAAGAGAAGATACTCCTCTTTATTTTCTTCATGTGTTTCCACATGAATACCATTCTTACGAATATCTCTATAACTCAACAAGGTACGAGTTGAATCAGGATACAATAAAGCATCCTCGATTGTAATTTGTGTACCCATAGGGAGGGTGATTGTGGCTCGACCAGAGCCAACTATCAATGCATCACGACCAGCGATCGTTAAAACATTTCCTTCTCTTTTCTTAAGAGTTTGGAAATATTTTATTTCTGTGAGTATAGAGTTTGTGGTACAACCTGTCCACAAGGCATAATTCTCCTCCGAGGATTGACTTCTAGAGACATCTATATTAAGAACAAGAATTTAATTAAAATTCTTTATTCATCACATATAGAGATACATACACATTGTATTGAATATCTAACATTATGATAATGCAATATTACAATACATATGAGTTTGTACAAATAAATATACAGCTCTAAATTACAAACATGTTTCAAATTCTAATTATTACAACACACAATACTATAATAATCACGGACATGGAGATTTAAGATAAATCTCCATATATGTCACCCGAAGCATACTCAATGAGCATGTCGTCCGTTGAAGGAAGGTCTACTTGCTGAATAAGGGCTTCATTGTTAGGCAATTCTTGTGGAACCGAAGACGAACAACCAGCCTCCTTATGAGTCTCAGTAGTAAGATTGAAGTGCGCTTCATATCTTGGTGCCTTCTGTTTTCCATCACGGAGGGATTGCTGATAAAGATCAACCAAGTGATTTGAAGTACGACAGGTCGTGGCAAAATGCGTGTTACAACCACACTTATAACAAAGTCTTTTGTTATCATTGGAAGGTTGTGCATTGCCACGTGCCTTTTTGTTAGCACGGTGTCCGCGGTTCTTGTTGAATTTATGCTACGAGTTGTTCTTGGATTACCGATGGAGATCCTTTGAACTTTCTTTTATTCAAGCGTTATTCTAACATTATGAATTTCGTGCAAAGGTGCCGAGCCAATTGGGCTTAACTTATGATTCTTAATAAGAAGTTTATCATTCTTTTCACCGACATAATGTATGAATAAGTCGAATAAACCTCGGTATTTTTCTTTTACGGTATTGATTACACAATACCTCGTCATTTGGAAGCATAGTAGATAGAGTCTTCTATCTTTTCTCGCATCCGCTGGTTCTTTTTCGCAAAATTTCAACCTACTACATATGCTATGAACAACATGATTGTATTCACCACGATTTAAAATCTTGTGTTTAAGATGATTCCAATCATGTTGTGCATCGATATATGATTTCCTTCTCATTGCTCATAACGTTCTTTTGCTTAAATCCACGAGCACGAGAATTTTCTTCCAAAAGATACTCTTTCTTGAGATCCTTATGGATAGAAGTACGTAACAAAAGTAAGGCAAGTGTACTTCAGTTGTTTCAAGGACCGGAGGGCCCTTCAATCGTTCATTTATCATGACTAAAATCCTCGGGATGCAAAACTAATTTTTATATCCATTGCCCATGAAGGATAATTGCTCCCATCAAGGGCGAGTTCTTCAAACTCTTTTTGCATTTCCTACATGGCATAACCATCGATTTATTAATTCACCAAATATTGGTAAATTTAAAACCTTAATGGTGGTGTTGTAATATTTAAGTGCAAAATTTTAAATCATATCTTAAGTTTTGGATGGTTGGAGTAGACCATATAATTATGGTAATCTCCATAAATTAAGGTAATCTCCATAAAATGGAGTAGACCATGTAATTAAGGTAATCTCCGTAAATGGAGTAGACCTTATAATTTAAGGTAATCTCCATTAATGGAGTAGACCTTATATCCAAAAACATTATTGAGATAACACTTTATAGGTAATCATCAAGTTTAAAACATGATGTAGACCTCATAGTGATGGGCAATTTTCATTGCTGCTCAAAAAGGCATGGTCTCCAGGCAGAAATATTCAGAAAACTGAATAAGACGCAGCCATAACCCTAGACTCCATCACCTTGTGTTTATTCTCAAAATAATGTAAGATATGTTTTTTAAATTTGCTTAAAATCCTGGACAATTAAGTGGTACTTAATTGTGAGAATATTAAAGTTATTAAAATGCAATTTGTTAAATTGCAAAAATAATAACATACACAATATACACATATGCATAAGTATATACACAAACACGTATATACATTTACATATATCACAATTACATGTAATATCAGGGGTCTAGAAACATAAAGACAACACACTGATAAACAACATAATGCAAATACTGCTAAATACAGAGACTAAAATGCATTAATACTGGAAATGAAACAGTAAAGAAATGCATTAATTCGGGTCATATATTTTTTTTTCGGCTGCCACTGTTGAAGCCTGTCAGGGGTATTGGAGGGGCGAAATTGTCATGGACTTCGGCCAGTGAATGGAGTGGGGCCCATGGCGCGCATGCAAGGAGCAGGGAGAGCCGCATGCAGGTGGCAGAACCGGCTACATGCATGGAGGCCCATGTGTTTCGGCGCATGCAGGGAGCAAAACCAGCCGCCGCATTTTGGGCCCAGGCTGCCGATCCGGTCCAAAAGAAAATGCCTGCGCGGTGTATAAAACGCAGAAGGAGCGGCTGGTTAGGGTTTCTAACCCTAATTGTTCCCCATTTTCTTGTAGCCGCCGCCATGTCTTTCGATCTACCGCCGCTGCTGCTTTGACCTGAAATACCACCGCCGTCCGAGCCCATTCGCCACCATTACCGGCCGTGGAGAAGAACCCAGGCCGAGGTGGCGCATCCCCCTCCCCTTTTCCAGTCGGTGCTCAGTGATGGGGACCCTCCCCCTCATCGGAGAAGTGGAGGAACCATGGCCGTCGCCTCCGAAGCCGTTGGTACGGGTGGAGGAGCCGGCGGTGCCAAGACCTGGCACCACGCCACCGGGGAAGAAGGGCGGCGCCCCGGTTCTGGCCGCCATCGTCGGACGCAAGTCGAAGCCGGGTGGGGGCGGGGGCGGGGGCGGTGGCCACAGCCTTTGCGGCGCTTCTTCAACCGGCGTGGGCGAGGGCAGCCGCGAGGCCGCCATGGTGGCGAAAAGGTCCATCGGGAGGTATGTGCCCTCACCTTGCACCGGGTAGAACCCAGGCGGGTATGCCATCGCTGATTCTTGCTCTGGTGAATGTATTCGGTGATGGTTGATGGGGCTTGGCCGTGAGCGTCGGCGACGAGGAGAACCTCTGCGTCGGGGAGCCCATGCGCCGAGAGGACGGGGACTCAGCAGTGCTCGGCGGATCACAAGGCGAAGACGGTGCCGGTTCACAAACCCACGACGTGCGGCCCGGTGGAACTCACGAACCATTTCTTCGAGAAGACTGGAGACAGCGTAGTCGACAGTAAGGATCGGCATTTTTCCTTACCGTGGTGAATGTCGCCGTGATGTTCTTCTCTGTTCTTACTTCTTGCTTTCCTTTTGGTACTCAGTGTAGAACAAAAATGCTGATAACGTATTAAGAGTGAAAATATAGAGACAATGATGTATGTGAACTTGTATATTTTCCATTCATTTGATCATCAATATATACAATGTGAATGGGTGGATTGGCACCCATTCGTGGATTACAGTTGAGGGGGAAGAGGTAGAGAGATGCGTTGCTTCGATTCATTGCGTTAGCGGTTCTTCGGTTTGCTTCGGTTGCTTCCTGGACGAGATCATCCGGTTTTCTTCATAACAATTTCCTTGCCGTCGACTTTTCTTGCGCCATCACCCTCCACGTTGACGCCATGGGTGGTACACGTACGCGCCACCTCATCGCCATCTCGGATCTGGTCTCCGCGTGGCCAGCGTCGTCAGCACCGAGTGGCGCCGCGTGCCAGCCACGTGGGCGCCATGTCCGCACCAGCACACCGCGTGTTGCCATGTGTTGTCACGTGCCGCCACGTAGACTTTATTGTATGCGTGTGCGCCTCGTCACTGCCATGTGTCGCTGCGTCATCACTTTGTAGTCTCGTGTCTGCCATGTGGTGCTACGTCGTCGCCAGGCCAGCGCCACGTCAACGACACGTCACTGACACATCAGCCCTAACTCCTATGTGGCTGCCTCGTCAGCATGATTAGTCATGTAACCATGAGCTCTCCTGTGAACTTGGTTCACGTAGACCTAGCCGATGACAAGAGGACCCCACACGTCAGTGGCATTCAATTAATTGTTTTTCCGGTGATTTCTCCTGAATTTCCGAACGCAGCCAATTATCGCCCGACACGTGTCATCCCTTATCAATTTCCTGATTTTCTCTCCATTTAAACTTCGGAAGGCCCGTTCTCCTCCGTTCGAACTCCGATTTGAACGATTCGAATTTCTAAATTCATATAAAATCAAGATCTGTCTGTTGGTGTCATTTTTGTGAATTTTTGAATTTTATTTATTTTCGGTTTTATTTATTTTTGCCTCGATTTGCGTGTTTCGCGTATAGACGACGCATCGGTTGAGCGAGAGGAGCATCCAGCGGAGGTTGTAGCAGCGGTAGAGATTGAAGGCAAGTCTCCTTGACCATGTTGAACCCAAAATTATGAAATGCTATTTTGTTTTAAATTATTGCATGCTATTTGAATTATGAATTGTATTTTAATGTCATTTTTTTAAAATGCTTAGATAAATGCCAAATTGTTATAATCACATTGATATTCATGTTGATAACCATTGACACCCTAGGAAAACTAATTACTGTACTTAATGATAAACATTTTATTATGGGAACGGTAGAAAATGCTTAGCCATGCTTAATCACGCTTGCACCTTACCATTATGGAAATGATTTCATTCTTGATTCAAAATGAATTGTGGAAATTATGGCAATTGGTGTTGCGGTATTAATTTGAAATTAAAAGTGAAAAATGATTTAGACCGCGGAATTGGTTGAATGGCGGGTGCGGGATGCACAAAATTTTGGAATGTGATTGTCCGCCTAGTCAATTAAGGACCGATCGTGTGTCACCATGGGCCATGCTATACAAGACAACCACATGTCTATATGGGTACGACTGTGCTAAGTAATTTGCATGTATCGTTATTTGACTTCGCCAAATGGGTCATGCGAGTTTGTCAGATGACACTTGCAAGGCGCAAGGGGCCGTGAGAGCGAAACCTTAGCGGGTGAAGTCGGTGAGCGGATTATGCATTGAAAGGCCTTGTCATGATCTCCGCCGACACACCAAAGGAAGTGTGTTAATTGCATGGCGCAAGGGTTGATCATGTCGTGTGGGTAAAGTGTACCACTCTGCAGAGTCTTAAAACTACTTGAGTAGCCGTGTTTACGGATAAGGGCAAGCGTGGAACGCTTTCACATAGTAGATTTTTCGGTTTTGGTTTTAAATGAAAATGATGGATTTGGTTTAAAATGAAAATGTGGTTGGGAATCCGTGAGCTTTGGAGCTCTCGGGTTTTAGTTTATGACTAGAGCCAACCGTAGTTGGAACACGGAAAATTGTTATACTTCAAGTTTAATTATTTATGCTATTTACATTTTGTTAAATGTCGCTTATGAAATTATTACTTGTATTTAAATTTCAATTTTGCTTTATGCAAATGAACCCTATATGCTTCCTTTGTTTAAGCCTTGCATTTAGTTAATTGCATTATATTTCCAAGACTTGTAGTATGTTGCATACTCACCTCGCTTTATTATGGGAATGCTTATTCCAAAAAGCAGATGATGGAAGAAGGGGTGAGCAAAGAGCCTGTGTTCCACCGTTCGACATTTGTGCTGGAGACATCGATGAGGAGGATAACTCGTTCTTCTAGGGAGCACACCCCAGTCGGTTGCCTGTGGGCTAACTGATTGGCTCTTTTTGTTCTACATTTCCGCTGCTACTTTTACAATTCAGCCGTAAGGCTTCATACTTGTAATAATGTAATGATGTTGTTACACTCTTTTGCTTAATATCGTTATGAACCTTATGATATGTACGTTATCATCATCAGATGTCAGGTGCGCTAGTTGCTTCTGGACTAGCGTGGTTGAAACACAGAGGGGTCGGATTTGATAATCCGGGTCCCCACATAGAGCAATCTATGAAGTACATCTATAATTTTTTTCAGAATTTTTCATGACTTTTGTTAGTTGGTGTGCACGGTGTGTATAAAAAAAATCAGTGTAGATATATATGTTATATATATATATATATATATATATATATATATATATATATATATATATATATATATATATATATGGAAGGGGCCTCCATATAAAGTTTCGTCTCGGGTCCAAAAATACTAGGACCGACCCTGGGTAGTTGATCCAAATAGAAAAAGAAAAAGTTGATGGAAGATGAAGCACCAAACTAACGTCAAGAGGACCAGCGCAAATTTCCACGGAAAGCACAACCATCGCTCCTTTTACTATCCACAGACTGTGTAACTAACAAAAATAACGCGCTCTTGCAGTCCACCGTGCTGCTCGTCCACCATGCTGCCCGTCCATTCCACGTTGCTGCCAAACTAAAATTTAAAACTTTTAAATTTATTTTCCATACTTTTGACTATTAATTATGTTTGTAATATATGTGTTATTAATATTAATAAAACTTATAAAAACACCATAACTTTTGACTCGTAACTTCGATCGGACGTTTTTTAGCTCGTTGAAAAGATAACAAAAAGTAGCACCCGAATTTTATAAGTGCGTGAAAATCAGATGGTCGTTGATGGAAGAGGAAGCACCAAACTAACGTCAAGATGACCAGCGAAAATTTCCACGGAAAGCACAACCATCGCTCTTTTTACTATCCACAGACCGTGTGACTAACAAAAATAATGCGCTCTTGCAGTCCACGGTCTCAATCCCGGGAATCCACCATGCTGCCCGTCCATTCCACGTTGCTGCCGACGATGGTGATCAGAGTGGCGCACAATGTTTTAGTGACACTCCCTGTCGGCAATCATATTGACGATTGTACAGCTTTTATATAAAATTTTTCATTAGCATTTGAATTGTTTTGTATAAAATTTCGGTAAATTCTAATGAAATTCATGCATTCTAAGTAGAGAATTCCTATTAATTCTAGTATGAATTACTTCATATGAAATTTCTGCAAAATCTCCAAAAAATTATTGCGTTCCAAACATGACTTAAACGAAGGAAAACCAAAATTAGTGTAGCGACAGAATTCTTGATTAGATCATGGTCCACCGATAACTCGCTGTTTATTGGAGTCCTATAAGATCTAGAATAAGCAATAAAGACAACATGTATAATAACTATTTCTAAAGATTGTTTCTAGTAAAACACTAAAGCATTTAATTTAAAGGGTGTAGGCCACTATCTACATGGTGCTACATGTGCTGACCATCGTGAATTGCAATTCGGTCAGTATGTGAGTGCCGTCATATCTTGCCTATCTCATTGTGTGTGCGTGTTGTTAAATTGCTTGGGGTCTTATTTGCCCTCTATTTTCTGTGTCCGAAGGGCGCGAATTTTGGTGAGTAAATGTTCGAGACTGCAAGTTGGTGAAATGGGTGCTGTTTTCTGCATGTGCAATGTTAGATAATTCCTTTTGTTTCTCTTTTCTTACAGTTTTATCGGTTTAGATTTTAGTTTTTCATTTTTTTTTTTTGATATTATGCACTGCGGTGCTTGCAGAACCCAACTACAAACAAGCTAAGGGAATCTTCTTATTCCGAAAGATTCACCCGTTACATGTTTGGTCATAACTACATTAGTCCATTGAAAAAATTTTTGGTCATGCAAAATATGAACTCAGAACATCTATGTCGAGATGCTCTTTTCTGGAATGGAATACCGAGAAAGTCTCATATGTACATTATATTAGTCCTATGGTTAATGGCTAGTACGCACATTCAGAACATTGTTGTCACATCCATACATATAGGTCACAAATATATTAAAAGAATATTGTTCATACGTACAATATGGCCATAAAGGCTAAATTAAAATGCAGCGGAAGATATAGATGTTCAGCAGTATGCCTTTTTCCGAAATAATACAGGCAACTAATAAGGAATAAACCCTAAAAAACTCATCATCATAATCCCCGTAACCTACGTGAAGTACACATTATTGAGGACGTTGCTTTATTTGCCCACCGAACCAACAATTTAAGCAAGGTTGAATACTTTTGTACTCAGCCAGACTAATAGTGTATCGCAATGTATACTAAATGAAGGCTATGCCAACAAAGATGGTACTAAGTTAATTTGCATAAAGCAATATTGCAATATGAATATTATGTAATAGATTGTAAACGGAATTTGGTTAATGGTAATTAACTTTAGATGGTTAATTGGTAATTTGGTAAAGGAAACGACTTGCAAATGATGTCAAACCACATGTGAATATCTGACTAACCTGTTAGACCTATCATCCTAACTGGTTAGACTTATCATCCACTTTATAGTGTCTACACCGAAAATTAACATCGACACTATTTTGCAAATAGGCTATTAATTTCTACTGAACTATACTGATATAACCTAACAAAAAATTTGATATTGAAAAAAAGCTTCTTAAGAAAAATATAGCATTGTTCATGCATGTAGTATCTGATCTAAGTCATTACGAAGATATCAATAGCTAGAATTTTAAAAGTTCGATCGTGCGTGTTCCAAATGCTACCATTATGTGCCTACCCATGGTCCGCTGTGTAGCGCCAGTCTTCTTACGTCGTACTCTCTCTGTTCTCTTTTAGACGTTGTTTTAGAATTCGTATGATTAGCTTTTAGAAATATTGACAACTAATATACAAAAAAAATATTTGGATTCATCACATAGAAATGGTATTGCTATATTTGTCTGCAAAAAATGCTTTCACATCATTATTTTTTTGATAATTTTTACAAATGTATAAAAAGAAAAAGTAACGATAAGTAAAAGAAGAAAAGGGTAGACTATGTGCTTTCTGCCTGGTTGACTGTCGCTGTCTAAAGGCAAAACTATACTACACTAGTCTTTGGTGGAAGTTTGTGTTTCATAAAGTGGACTGAAGGTTGTGGTCTTGACGACTGAACTGGACTGCAAATAAGCCAAAACAGTGAAAGGCAAATAATAACGAATCATTGTGATCTTGACGATTGGAACGAAGATCTCATCATAGTCAACACTCAACAACATGTTGGGGGAAAAACCATGAACAACCCATCAGGCCTTATAAATTAGGGATAGCAATGGATACCTGAAACCTGATACCCGATGGGTATTTACTCCATTAGGGTATAAATCTGGTACAATAATTATACCTATGGGTATCTTAATGGGATAAAACCTTCACCCGTCGGGTATGACGGGTACGGGGTACCCGTTCACCCATGGGTATGATCCACCCGCTTCTCGCTTGATGAGGTGAGTGTTATCAAGTTCAACTTGTTCATCATACATCCATCAACTTTCTTCATTTCTCCAACACGATACAAGAGTACATAATCATCAACCATTAATGAGAAACATATCATCAAGTTGACATGTTAAAAAAATCGAAAAACTTGAATTAACTACACATTATCATGTGCACGGGTTACCCGTCGGGTCCCGCCATCTGCATCGGCACGGTAATTTTGTACCCGCATGCGGGTATTGGCATTATAGCGAGTGAATTTTATTAACATGGGTACAGGTACGGGGTGGTGATACCCGCCGGGTATATACCCGTTGCCATCTCTACTTATAATGGGCCAGAGAGTCAAAGGGGTGGGTGCAATTTATGGCGAAATATCCATTTGCCAAAAATAATATTAGCACTAAGAGGAGAAGATACGAGAGTCCAGGTCTTCTCGTCGATGAGAGCTTGATGCTAAAATTTCAAAAGATCGATCGTACAAGTTCTAAATTCTAAAATTTTGTGATAGAAGGAACCAGGAAGTTTCCTAGTTCGTGCCTACCTATGGTCCACTCTAGAGCGCGAGTCTTCTTACATTGTACTCACTCTGTTCTTTTGTAGTTCTGTTTGCACCAGTTTTTAGAAACTGCTAGAAGAATCGATCAAAGGGCAGGAGTTTGAATGCAGCACGAGGTGCCTTTGGAAAGTCTGAATAACGTACAGGAGTTTCGGATGACATATGGATAAAATTTGGAAACAGAGTCCAATTAGGAAACTATAGCCGATTCGGATTGCATTGACGTATTGGATCAGGACTCGGATCGACTAGTGGGTATATAAGGCGCTCCATGGGCAGGTTTGACAGACATCCACGATCAACAACACATTTACTAGTTTCTTTCATAGCTTTTAGTCTTTTAGCTTTGTAATCGTTCCTCTGTAAGTCGACATTGATCAAATAAAGTTGCGAATCGCCGATTGTTTGATCATCATCGATTTCTTCAGGTTTGATTTGTTCTGTCTTGTTGCGCATCGCCTTTTCAGAATCAATCTACCTTTTACTCCCGGATTAGTCTTAATCGACTAGTCTAGTTATCTTTCTGATCGACTTTCTGGCCGATTTCTGCTTTAAGCCGATTCGATCCTAAATCGGCTTGATTACATTTTATAGCCTTTCCTTATCAATTGTAGGGTCAAATCGATTGGCACGCTCGCGCAAAACCGAACCCGGCGTTCGTCCGGTGCGTTGCAGGCCAGGAACCCTACTTCACGTTTTTGGTGTCAACAAGTTCTTTTGTAGATGTCGTTTCAGAATGCATGTAGTCAGCTTTTAAAAACATTCACAACTAATATACAAAAAGAAAATATTCGGATTCATCGTGTGGAAATGATATTACTATGTTTGTTAGCAAAAATACTTTCACATCATTATATTTTTTTATAATTCTTACTAATGAATAAAAAGGAAAGTAAAAGAGTGTGTAACGATAAGTAAAAAAAGAAAAGAGTAGACTATAGACGTTCCGCATACAGCCTTGAGGCACCACACCATCAGTTTCATCGGTCGTCCTAAGGAAGAAGACGATGGTAACTAGAAAGGAAGAAGACGTCGATGGCACTGGATCTTGAAGATCCTCACCACCTCGGCACCGCCAAATCCGTCCTTCCTGCACCACGTTGCTACTGTCCTTGGCCACCATGCGTTCTTTTTCTCCAACGCTAGCGTCTTCCTCACTTCCGACCAAGTTGTACTCTGCCCTGTGCCCTGCTCATCCCCGATTCCTTTCCTCTCCTCTACAATAGTCCAAATGGATCAAACCTATGTCAGCACAGCACAGAGGTGACAAGACATACCAATGAGCCGCACCTGAGTGCCGGCCAATGCCCAGGTCTACTTGGAGAGAGAATGCAACATGTTTCGCAAGCCACCCCACACTCCTCGTACACTTTTTTTTTTATCAAAACTGCTCATACCTTTTATTCTTGTCCATACATCGGCGAAAAATTAAGATTGCATCAAGTTGGCATTAATCCATGTAGTAGAGATGGCCAAATGGGCTGTGCCAATAGGTCCGGCTTGTGGCCCAGTACTGTGGCACAGCCCAAACATGGCACATCCTGAATGTAAATAAGTCGTGCCAGCATAGGCCAATAGGCCGGGCCATGCTTGAGCTGTCGCCACGGCCTGCCGGGCCGGCACGGTACGGACTCTCGTGCCACAATCCGTTTAGCTTTTTCTAATTTATATAGATTTTTAGAAAGTTTTCTATATTTCTTTGAGTTTTTCTAATTATTCTATTTTTTCAAAATTGTTATGCTTTTTCAAATTTTTACGATTTTTCAATTTTTATAACTTTCTTTGAATTTTTGTGATTTTTTTGAATTTTTGGAGCGAAACAAGCTGTGACCCCAACATGTTGGCTGGCATGGCACGGTCGATTTGCAAACTGGGTCTACGAATTATCTTTTCCGAATTAATGCGGTGTCCCTGGTCAACGTGGATAGTTTTGTAGCCACCGGCTATAAAACACTTTGGGTTCCATGAAAACTGAGAAGCAATCGAGACTGAAACTGAACTAGAGCAGGTGAAAATGGCCCTCGTATCTACTCTCTCTCATGTCCTAGTAGTTGCATCCATCCTCCTATCCTCTTCCTCGACCATAATGTCATCCGACCGTGAGGCCCTGCTTTGCCTCAAGTTCCACCTCTCGGATCCCACAGGCGCACTGGCCGAATGGAACAACAACGCGTCACTCGATTTCTGCCGCTGGCATGGCGTCTCCTGCCGCAAACAGCAGGCAGAACGTCGTGTTTCTGCGTTGGACCTCGAGGGAGTAGGCCTCGCTGGCCAAATCCCGCCTTGCGTATCCAACCTCACTTCTCTTGCAAGAATCCACCTCCCAAACAACCGGCTCACCGGGGTCATCCCACCGGAGCTTGGCCTACTCGCCGGACTCAACTACCTCAACCTCAGCTCCAACTCCCTCGGCGGTAAGATTCCGTCCAATCTGTCATCTTGCTCCGGTCTTCAGGTCATCGCGCTTGGGAGCAACTCCATCGAAGGTGAGATCCCGGCAAACCTTGGTGCACTCCCCAGCCTTGTGTCTCTAGATCTGACCAGCAACAACCTGTTGGGAAGGATTCCAGTGTCACTCGGGAGCTCGGCCGCCGCTCTGGAGACTGTTCTTCTCTCCAACAATCTCCTCGTCGGGGAGATCCCACCGTTTCTGGCCAACAGTTCCTCCCTACGCATTATCTACCTTGGGAACAACAGCCTCAGTGGGGGCGTCCCGGCATCCCTTTTTAACGGCCCCTCAATCCAAAAAATTTACCTTAGGAAGAATAACTTCTCGGGGCCGATTCCTCCGTTCACCAACTCGTCTTCATCCCTCAGTCTAATTGATCTTACCTTTAACAGCTTCTCAGGTGAGATACCATCCTCGATTGGAAGCTTGTCCTCCCTTGCTGCTCTCTTGATCTTTTCAAACCAACTTCAAGGAACAATACCAGAGAGTCTAGTTAGGGCGTCAGGCATGCGATTTCTTGATCTGTCTTACAACAATCTGACAGGGATTGTGCCCAACTTTGTTTACAACTTCACGCTCCTCGAGTTTCTTGGCCTAGGAAACAATGCTTTTGTAGGAAGATTACCTTCTGACATGGGCAATGCTCTCCCAAACCTCAAGGTGCTAGCCATGTCTGTGAATCAGCTCGAGGGACCGATCCCTCCATCGCTAGCCAATTCCTCTAAACTCATGGGAATCTATCTTGCGACAAATTATTTGAGTGGGGCTATCCCACCTTTTGGATCCCTGCCAAATTTGAGTATATTGATGCTGTTTACCAATATGCTGGCAGCCTCGCCTCGCTAACGAACTGCACGCAATTAGCGAAAGTAGATTTGTCCGAAAACAACTTGCATGGTGAGTTGCCGAGATCGCTTGTTAATCTTTCCAGAAGTTTGGATACCTTGTCTCTTGGGTCCAACTACATAACTGGAACTATTCCCTCTGAGATTGACAACCTTGTCAACCTCACCAGCCTTTATCTCGAGGGAAATTTGTTAACTGGGAATATACCTTATACCCTTGGCCGTCTTTCCAAGTTGGGTGTCCTCAGCCTATCTCGAAATCAATTTTATGGAGAAATTCCTTCTTCCCTGGGAAATTTGAATCAGCTAAACCTACTTTTTTTACAGGAAAACAATCTGGCGGGAACCATACCGGTGGAATTATCTCGGTGCAAAAGCCTGCTATACCTAAATCTCTCTTGTAATGCACTCAATGGAAGCGTACCAAAGGAGCTATTCAGTAATCTGAATGAATTGAGTTGGCACCTTGATTTGTCATACAACCAACTGACAGACTCCGTGCCACTAGAAATTGGCGGATTGATCAATCTTATTTCTTTAAACATATCGCACAACAAATTCTCCGGCCAAATCCCGTCCACGCTTGGTAGTTGTGTCTTCTTGCAATCACTCCATATGGAGGGGAACCGCTTTGAAGGAAACATCCCGCAATCCTTGATGAACTTGAAAGGCATCATGCACGTGGATTTCTCTCAAAACAACTTATCCGGTGAAATACCTCTCTTCTTTGGGCATTTTAGCTCATTGCAATATCTAAATCTATCCTTCAACAACTTCAATGGACCAATTCCAACATAGGGAGTCTTCGCTAATGAAAGCCAAGTGTTTGTACAGGGGAATCCATGGTTGTGCACGGATTTCCCGATGCTACAGCATCTACCATTATGCTCCGCATCAAAATCTAAAAGGAAGCATAACTTTGATGGAAATAATCTTGTAATAGAAAAGTTTTGGTTTGGAAAGTTTGTATTAAGAAAGTTTATGATGAGGGGTCCGATTAGGATAAGGAAGTGGAATCCTATTCTGTTTGTGTTGGTTGTAGTTTTGGGTATAAATTGAGGGGTAGGCCACAGTTTTGTAAGTAAACAGAGTGAGAAGTAATAAAGAGAAAATTGTCCCAAAATTTTTTACGTTCTATTCCAACAATTGGTATGAAAGTCTAAGATTTTGGTTCAACCCACTACCCGGGAGGAGGAGACTCCGGGGGCGGCACCCGAGGCAAGCGGCTATGCAGCAAAGAATCGGCAGCATTGATGTCACCAAGGCGTGCGGCAGGGAAGTTCTGTGCAGCATCAAGAGAAAAGCAGCAAAGGGTACATGCGGCGGTGGGTCGCGCAGGTAGGCGTAGAGAACATCGGGAAGACTCGCGCGAGGGCACGCCGACGTTCAAGCAGCCCAAGATGATGCTGGAGAAGCTGATGGAGTATGGGCACATGCTGGTGCGGGAGCAAGAGAACGTCAAGCGCGTCCAGCTCGCCGACAAGTACCTCAATGAGGCCACGCTCGGCAACGCCAACGACGACGCGTACTTGCCGCCGCTGTAGCAGGGAGTCCAAGGCATTAGCTACAGCGTGCGTACGTGATGCACCAGGAAGAAATAAAGGACGTGAGACAGTTCTCCTTTGTGTGCATCCATGTGCGAGAGTTTGGCACAGGAAGAAAGGAATCTTCCGGTTAGTAGCGAAACAAGGAACTGAAAGAACAGAGGACATCAACAGAGAGAGAGAGAGAGAATGTTCAAGAGGAAAAAGAAATTAGAAAGAAAAGTAAACAAAAGATGTGAGTTCTTGTGCGAGTCGTGTTCACAAGATAAACATGTGTGAGTTACTTCAGAGATGACGTGCGCATCAGAAGAGATCATGATGCACGAGAAGATCAAAAGGAAGCCGCTGCGAGTCTGGGACATTGAGAAGGTGTGGTCGCCGTCCAAAGTCATGTCTGTTTAGTTGACTCCGAGGCGTTGAAGAGATGTGTTCACCGTCCAAAGTCAAATTCGTCGAAGTCAAGTCCGGGAAGTTGAGGAGTTGTGGTCGTCGTTCTAAATGTGTATGCGTATGAAAGTTCTTGCAGGTGTGTCAAAGTTCTCTCATGGATAAGTTCTAATATGAGTCTGCGTCACCGTCAAGATGTGTTACTTGTGAAAAGACAAATTGGAGCTGAGGCAAAAGTCGTAATCGCCGATGAGGTGCGTCACTGGTGGTATCGCCAGCAAGAAGAAGGCGAAACTCCTTGGAGATGCGTTCACCATCCTGTGTTGAGTATGAGTTGGGCAAATCGTAGTTAAGACCGATTGCTCAATGAGTTAGAATTGCGTTACAAGATTAAGGGGGTGATTGTTAGAAATAATCTCGTAATAGGAAAGTTTTAGTTTGGAAAGTTTGTATTAAGAAAGTTTAGGATGAGGAGTTCGATTAGGATAAGGAAGTGGAATCCTATTTCGTTTGCGTGGGTTGTAGTTTTAGGTATAAATTGTGTAGGATCGGATGACGTCAATCAGAGGGGGTGAATGATTGAGCGGAAGCTAAAATCAAATTTTTGATTATTTTTGAAACACCCCAATTCGGACTTAAATTAACTGATTCGAATTCGACAAAACAGAATAATGCACGTTCACTAAAATAGTAATTTATGAAGATCCCACCTTTGGATTGATGTGAAATTTTAACTGTAGAAACCAGATTCAATTTGGAATCTAACCCAATAAAAATCAGCTCAATCGGATCTACGGATCTAACGTTATTACCTTCGCAATTTTACTGAATCAGACGTCGAACCAAATAAAAAACAGACTGACACACATTCACTAAAATAGTAATTTATGAAGATCTAACTGTTGGATTGATGTGAAATTTTAACTGTCGAAACTAGATTCAATTTTCAAATTAACGCAATAGGAATCAGCTTGATCGGAACTGTGGATCTAAATATATTACCTTCGCAAGATGACTCAATCAAATAATCACGGAAATTGAAGGTTATGCCGGACCAAACTTCAGATGATCCTCCAACGCCGGACTAAGGTGGTGTTTGGTTCAAACTTTGGTGGTGTAACGCTAATGGAATCAAATCCCAAGGTTATCCATTTCAGGGTAAGGGAAAACACCATTTGTTTGGTTCATTGATGTAACGTCTTCCATTTCCTTAATCTTGTTTGGCTAGGGACAAGTAACCATTTCTTTAATCTTGTTTGGCTAGGGACAAGTAACAGCTTTCATAAGGTATTATGCGGAAGACTGGAAAGATGAACATCAGTTGCAACCAGACAAACTTATACAGAATAAAAGTTAAAACTGACCAAAACATTATCACATTTACTTTGTTTAATGCCGCACTGCATTCGTTGGAACAGAGACATAAAACATATCATTTTGGTCATCTTGGCACTAGTTAACAAGAAAGCAACCAAAAAATGCGGACTTGGAAAGTTGGAGACCCAACTATAGACAGGATAAACAGTGTCATTTTTTCTGAAGGAAACACACCGTCAGTAGCCATCACTTGGCGAATCAAATGCAAACTCATGTAGTAAAGGGGGTAATCACATGGTATTATTAAACTTTATATAAGACGGATATTTTAGAGGTTGCATTCATGAACATATAGCAGTATCTGGCATGCATTATGCTGACTGACAGAGATTCATAACACAGTTACACATAGTAAGATAGAGCGAAGGCAATATATGGAAGAGGTACGCATCATTGCATCTGATACACCAGATGTCTGTTTGGTGCTGAGACTGAAGTACCGGGAATAAATGTTCAGCGGCGCCATTCTTCCAAAGTTACTATCTCCACCCCGATGTTCTTCATATCTCTAATATTTGCTGGTCACATCAAGATAGATATACCTTCAGTGCCGAGTTATCCAGAGAACAGCTTAAATGGAATCAAGAATTTGTCATCTGTCGAAGATGGCAGCATTGCAGTCGCCCAACAGCAGTGATACCAATAGTTTTCTGCTTGTTAACTTCTATTTAGGCATTAAGATCTGGATAGAGGAACTATCCAGTTTGTGCACATAGAGATTTCAGAAACAACTCTGAAGAAAATTTGATAATACATATCATATATACATTCAAGAAACAACTCTGAACTATCAAGCAACAGGTTCATTTCAAAAGCATGCTAGGCATTCACAAACCTTAGCTAGATGATACATATCATATATACATTCAAGAACACAATAGCCACCTGATACTGTAGCTGAACCGAAATATAATAGGTTCACCAATCTTGGCACTCTCAAAATATTGCTTTAATTTGATCTTCCCCATTGGCTGCTATGGACAATACGCATACAATGGATAATAGGTTCAGAGATGTTTAGTTCCAACAAAAAGTACCACAACACCAATAATACACTATCAGTAGGCATGAGAAGCTTCTTGGTCAACTGAATACAAATTCAGAAACTATTGCTGTTGAATGCAGCTCAAGCTCAGTACTCTAATATTAGCAAATATGTGCAAGACTAGAAGATCTGTAACAGAAATTTGTTATACCGGTAGATGCTCCAGCTCAGGTCTTTGGCACAATATCTCAATGTCACGCAACTTCGAGAAGTAGAAGTCTCTTTCTTTCTCAGTACTATCAGCAGAAATCTGCAATCCAGTAGAGATAGTAACATCAACAACTAGAGGAATGAATCACAAACCACGAGTATGTAACTTGCCCAGAAATTTAACAAATATGGTATTTTCATAAAGAGGAATGATCATCCCAGACTCCTTAATCCTATATCGCATCAAATCAATAGCCTGGAAAATTAGAAAGGTCCACAAAAACCTCGTCTGGCAACAGGTATTCTACTTTGTTCCAGAAAAAAAAGGTCTATTCTTTGATCGTCGAAAAGGACCAGTTTGATTGAACTTTGAAGTCCATGCAGACAATGCAAATTGAATCTGACTACACTACAGTTAGTGTTGCAAACGTACAACCTGAAAGATACAAGATAGTTCGCGATCATGACGGAATGCCCATTCAATTGGGAAGAAACAATAGGCAGAACAAAAAAATTGTGGCTAGGAACACCAGAGGCCGTGACCACAATGTTGACATGAACATTTTTTTTTCGATAAAGGAAGCTTTTATTAATCTTAGTAAATTACATCAAGGTGATATAATTATACTAAGAAGACTCCCGGCCTCTACACAGTTAGGGTGTATACAGCCAAACACACACACACAAGAAAAGACAAAGGAACCGTCGCGGCAAACTACATCACGCAATATTGTCTTCAAGGCTATCCACCATCATAGCAACACTTGGACCGCGATAAAAACTCTCCAATGACAACGCCTCCAAGAAGGACTCGATACGCACACGCATCGCCATTGCCATAATCCAACCAGTGAAAGCCAGACCCAAGGTTTTCACCTCGGAGAGTAAATCCTCAGACTACAAAACAATGCCTTCAACAAGACCATTGCCAGGCACAACCAACTAAGGTCAGACCTAGTGATTTCTCCCTGAAGTCGAAGTACCGGAGATCCCAGTGTTGCAACCACCTGCATTCCGAGCTAGTGCTGCCATACCACTTAATCTTAGCCAATAGCAACGGCCATCTTCTCAAGGCCAGACAAACAATTTTTAGATTTCAACTCTACGATGACAGATTCGCGAGCTAGCCAATAGGCACACGATCATCAAGTCCATAGAGTGCATATAAAAAATGAGTTGTGTCGCCTAAGAAAAGCGAATCCGCGAATCGATGCTAAGATGACATAGGTCAAAAGAAATGTATGAACAACGCTAGAAATAGATGAAGACGCTGAAGCGAAGAGTAGTCACTATCGTCGGCTCCAGCGAAAGCTGGCCAAGGCGTTAGCCCAAACCTCACCATTGCCCGAAGAAGGAGTCACCATGAGCACAAGGCTTAGCGAAGCGCAGACCATCGAGCTACACCAACAAAGAAGAGCCATGGATAGAGGACGCCGCCGTCCGACGCCGCCGCCGTCCGACGCCGCTCACGGAACCCTAGAAATACCTAGGGTGCGCAGAAGAAAGCGATAGGTCTGCGCTAAGCCGGCCGCTTGTTGCATCACCTGCTGCCCAACCGATTCCGCCATATTAATCGCTGACGCCGGCGACACGCGCAGCGCAGCCACCGCAGAAAGAACCCGTGCGGCCTTCATCCGCCCGAGCAGAGCCCTCCCCAAACCCGCACAATGGCCCACCCCCGCCACAGCACAGATCCGGCGAAGGGGAGCCAGATCCAGGCCACCGAGCCGTGGATCCAACCTTCCCAAGGCCGGGAGGCCCGTCGGCAACAACGGCTGCAGAAGATGGAGGAAGAGCAACTCCCCGCCGCCGCCTTCCTTGCGCCCATGAGCCGCTGACGACGCCCACAAGGCGAGGCAGGAAGGAGAGGGGATTCTGGCGGCGGCGGTTTAGGGAAGGGGGAGGGAAGGGAGAGGGAACGTTGAAGGACTAATGGAAAGATATCACAAATTTTGAACATACTTTACATACTTCACAAATTTTGCAAGTACTTTAGTGGATGCAAATTTAGATGCCAAACAGAAGGACAAGCATGCAATAGGCTCAGAGGGTAACAAACAGAAGAATTATTTGAGCCCATGATTGCTGCCACTAATGTCCTTTTGTCTTTTTGGCTGTAAGCTGATGAACTATATGCTCCAGGATCTTGATAGAACGAGTTGAAAATTCTCCTTCTAGTGAAACAAGTTCCTCAAGTTCCTGTTCTTTCTAGATATTGAACAAGAACCAATTCATATTTTTCCTCGAATTATTGCGCAAATACTACCATACTAGCTGGTTTTAGAAATCTGCGAGACCAGGATTTATTACTGCTATTGGAAGAAAAAACAGAACATTGAGCACACCTGTAAAATATAAAACTCCTATGCAGAATTGCTCAATACAAATCAAGATATCTAGACTGTAAGCAATATTCATGCACATTTGTGATAATATACTTCTTTGAGATGACAAGCAAGTTATAGAGGATGAAGATCTGACCTCTGGAGGTGGGGGTTAGCTTACTGGTTCTCCTTGGAAAGGTGGATTTACCTTAGCAAATGAAAGTATCTCAGACCAAATCCTTTCACATGGGAGAAAACCCCACATCTGCAATGTCCACAAGAGTAGCAGTTCATACCTGATGTACTAGGGGCTTTGGTCGCCGAGCGCTTTGGGGTGTCGCCGTGGTCAGAATCGTGAATGCACCAGAGCACCCCACGAGGCACGCCACGAAAGGAGCTGATCGCGTGTACCGACGCTGCTGAGAGAGGGAGAAAGGGATTAGGGTTAGGGATTGGGAGGAACGGGCTTTGGAGAGGCCGACGGGGCTCACGGATGGCATGGCCATGGATGCACTCCACGATGTGGGCGAGGAGGACGCCGCTCCATGGCCGCCGTCGCCAGTGTAGGTTAAGGTGAGCGACAAGGGGATGGAGAGGAAGCTGCGTGAGGTCGCGAGCGAGGGGAACGGGTGTGACGCTGGCTCCCGGGCGGTAACGAGACTGTGAGCGCTGGTATCTGATAGCGCCGTGGTCGATTACGGACTCGCCCAACCAAACGCAATCCAGCGACATCCGATAACGCCAGGAATCATTACGGAGTAAAAAACGTCTAACCAAACAGCTTCTAAACTCGAATCAACGCCGGACTAAAACTCACCCAGGCGCAGGACCTCCAGACTTGGCGTAGGGAACGAATCCTTTGACCAGTCGCGCATGCAAACGCTAGGCAATCTTCTAGGGCCTGTTTGGTTCACTGCATGTGTCCTGTATGGCATGAGTGGATGCAGTATAAATGAGTCACACTACTGTCTGGTTCACTGTTCATTCGAGAATTTCGCCCATGGGTGCGGCGTTGCATCCGCGCTCGACCTAAAAACGAGGGCTTCCGACTTCTCTCGCGCCGTGCCCATCGGATGCGCTCGAGGCCCTCCGCCGCGTCTCGGGTTCCTCCGCTCCGCCGCTGTCTCATCCGCGACGCCTCCCTCCGCTCGCCTCCCCCGTCGACTTCCTCCGCAGCCTCGCTCGCTTCCTCCGGCCGCCTCCTCCACACGCATGCCCAACAGGTTTCAAGAACGCATGCGGGCGGTTCAGACGTTGCCTCAATTCCCATCACCATGGCGGCGCGCCTTCTCTGTCATCATCGTCGCGGAGATCGCTGCCCGAGATCACCAACCGGCCGGAGGTGGCCACGAGGCATCACCGTCAAGGCACGCGCCATCTCATCTGTCTCCCCCTCTCCGATGCTACGGAAGCTTGAGCGTTCTTCATCGCTCCCCACAGAGATAAGAGAGGGAAACACAAGCAAAATTTGGAAGAAACTCTTTGCAGAAATGGCTTCTTTTTAGGTTGGGATGCGCCATCAAGATCCTTGTTTACAATTGTGGTCTTCATTTCTAGGTGTAGGGTTGGGTTGGATCGTGGGAGCAAGAACTCTACGAAATTACGGCGAGAAAGAGGCTAATCGACAAATTTATCTATGGAATTTTACCTATGCTGAGCAGAGCTATGGGTTTTTCACTGCACTTCACTATCTTCATATATTTGGTTGCATTCCACGGCAGGTGTTGCCTCAACACACTCCTGTGTCTTGCAACTGCACATCCGTGCTTAAACCCTATCTCTGGGCCTAATAAGCCTTCTTAGTATGACTATGCCTTATAATAGGTAGGTCAAATTACACTTTTGTCTTCTGCCAAAAACCATCTATCTTGTACATGTTCCTTTTTCAGGAACGAATTGCTTAGTATGGTGAAGAAACATTCAAATTTGATTGGGTGGACGGTTGTTGATGCTGAAGATGATGTGTCCGATGTGGGAATGGACGATGAATTCTGGTGTGAAATGCTTGATCTTTTCTTTGTGCGCGGTAGGGTGTCAAAGAGAAGGGAATGGACCAGGGGCGGATCTACAGGGTATGCCAGGTGGGCCACAGCATACCCTGTAGATTCGGCTCAATACAGTTCATAATACCGTCATTATCTTATATAGTTAGCTTGTGAAGGTCATAACTTTAGATTCGTACATCCGATTGAGCTGATTCTTATTGAGTTAGTTTTGAAATTGAATCTAATTTCTACAGTTAAAATTTCAAATCAATCCAACGGTTGGATCTTCAGAAATTACTGTTTTAGTTAACATATATCAGTCTGTTTTTGCTGAAACCGAAGCAGTTAGCTTGTGAAGGTCATAACTTTATATCCGTAGATCCGATTGAGCTGATTCTTATTGGGTTAGTTTCGAAATTGAATCTAATTTCTACATTTAAAATTTCACATCAATCCAACGATTGGATCTTCAAGAATTACTATTTTAGTTAACATATATCAGTCTGTTTTTGCTGAAACCGAAGCAGTTTTTTATAATTTGTTTAGGGGTGATTTGATAATCAATAAAAATTTGTTTAGCTTCCGCGCAATCATTCACCCCCTCTGATTGTCATATTAGTGTATATTGATCTTACATATGATTGAGTGTAAGAATGCTAGTTGATTTATAGAGTAGAAACAAATATAATTGCTACTTTGCTAGAGACTAGAGAGTTGCTTGTTGATGCATTGCTTTTTTTTATTTGTAGAGTTGTTGAATTATGAAGAGGAACGGAGACATTGCATCTCTTTTCCGGAAACATGCAACAAAGAAAGCTGCTGCTTCATCTCTTTTCTGGAAACATTGCAAAACGAGAAGCAAAGAAGGCGACTGCTGCTTCATCTCTTTTCCGAAAACATTGCATCTCTTTTCCGGAAACGTTTATTGAGCGAGATATTTTCTTCCAAGTTGATGAAAATGATATAATCAAGAGTTTTATGGCTATTAGAAGGCGGAGGCCAGACAAGAAGGATAAGAAGTAATATTGTATTCTTTGAACTATTGTAGGTGCGTAAGCTTCTTTTATACATATTTTATACTTAAAATGTTCGAACTATTTGTATTGTAATTTATACTTGTATTATCATGTTTCTAGTTATTTTATACTTGTATACCGAATTTCTCGATAATATTTGTAGTTGTTTACCGAATTGTTCATTGGATTTTACCGAATTGTATATTATAGTACTAGCTCGGCATATCCTAACTTAAAATCCTAGATCCGCCATTGGAATGGACGATGAATTCTGGTGTGAAATGCTTGATCCCACCGTTTCTGGCGAACAGTTCCTCCCTACGCATTATCTACCTTGGGAACAACAGCCTCAGTGGGGGCGTCCCGGCATCCCTTTTTAACGGCCCCTCAATCCAAAAAATTTACCTTAGGATGAATAACTTCTCGGGGCCGATTCCTCCCTTCACCAACTCGTCTTCATCCCTCAGTCGTATTGATCTTACCTGGAACAGCTTCTCAGGTGAGATACCATCCTCGATTGGAAACTTGTCCTCCCTAGCTGCTCTCTTGCTCTTTACAAACCAACTTCAAGGAACAATACCAGAGAGTCTATTTAGGGCGTCAGGCATGCAATTTCTTGATCTATCCTACAACAATCTGACAGGGATTGTGCCCAACTTTGTTTACAACTTCACGCTCCTCGTGTTTCTTGGCCTAGGAAACAATGCTTTTGTAGGAAGATTACCTTCTGACATGGGCAATGCTCTCCCAAACCTAGCCATGTCTGTGAATCAGATCGAGGGACCGATCCCTCCATCGCTAGCCAATTCCTCTAACCTCATGGAAATCTATCTTGAGAGGAATTATTTGAGTGGGGATATCCCACCTTTTGGATCCCTGCCAAATTTGAGTATATTGATGCTGTTTACCAATATGTTGGCAGCCGGAGACTGGACGTTCCTCTCCTCGCTAACGAACTGCACGCAATTAGCGGAAGTACATTTGTCCAAAAACAACTTGCATGGTGAGTTGCCGAGATCGCTTGTTAATCTTTCCAGAAGTTTGGGTACCTTATCTCTTGGTTCCAACTACATAACTGGAACTATCCCCTCAGAGATTGACAACCTTGTCAACCTCACCATGCTTACTCTCGAGGGAAATTTGTTAACTGGGAATATACCTTATACCCTAGGCCGTCTTTCCATGTTGGGTGTCCTCAGCCTATCTCGAAATCAATTTTATGACAAAAATTTGTTAACTGGGAATATACCTTATACTCTCGAGGGAAATTTGTTAACTGGGAATACATATATTTTCGTCGGTTTCAATTTGATTGACAAAAATGTATTATTATTGTTGTCGGCCTGCTGAAAGCTGACGAAAATATATTGGGCCGATGAAAAATTATCGTTTTCTTATAGTGCATCGAACCCAGCCCATGCCAGCCAATGCCTAGGTCTACTCGGGGAGAGAATGCAACGCCATTTCACAAGCCACCCCACACTCCTCGTACTCTTTTTTTTTATCGGAAACTGCTCGTACCATTTATTCCTCCATTCGTCGGTGAAAATTTAATTTTGCATCTGGTTGGCAATAATCCATGTAGTAGAGATGGCCAAATAAGTCGTGCCAACTGAGCCAATCCATGGCCTGGTGCTGTGGGCATGACCCAAGCATGGCACGGCCTATCGGCCCGTTCATGGCACGGCATGACCTAGAAGCCACTCAGGCCGTGACCCTAGCATGTGGGCCAGCATGGCACCACCAATTTGCTAACTGGGCCTAAACGGGTCGTGCCGTGTCGGGTAGTGTGTTTAGCCATCACTACATGTACCGTACTCCACAAAAAAAAATCTGAATTTTTGGCAGGACTTTTTACTTCCAAATCTTCTTCCACAAAGGATTAGCTGCGTCGACGAACTATCTTTTCCGAATCAATGCGGTGTCCCTGGCCAGCGTGGATAGTTTTGTGGCCACCGGCTATAAAATACTTACGGTTCCATGAGAACTGAGAAGCAATCGAGACTGAACTAAGCAGTTGAACGTCCAAAGGCATTAGTAGACCCACAAAATGGCCCCCGTATCTACTCTCTCTCAGGTGAGAATTTTTCAGAGAGCCGATGGTTCGGGCTTTATAGGCCCCGATCGCCGCCGCTAGAAGATATTATGCGTTTCAAAAGGTGCGCCAGCCACGATTCGACAGACGATTCAGAGATTTGGTGGTAGAATCGATGCGTCATGGCGGTTCTATTGCTCTTCCGTGTCCGTACCGAGACTTCGAAGACCAAGGGTTGCTAGGTGTAATTGCCCTAAGTCTCATGGTTGGTCTCCGTCTGACCTCGACCTTGAGCTTGGGCAACTCTAGGCACAACCAGAAGACCGTCCCCTTTTCCAGATCGTGAGGCTTAAGGTCATCCCAGGTGCCTTAGTACAACTTGAGCCTCGGGGGCTAGCTGTCGGGGATCGAGAAATCCCTACCTGGTCAACGGATGGTCAACAAGCCCCTAGCTCAAGCTCGAGCTATGAAGCCTTTGACCACGACGTGGACTGCGCGGCTCCCTTACAACCTCGAGCTAGGGGATAAGGAATCAGCTTCCGCTTAGAGAGGTCAAGCTCGGGATCCAAGTCGTGCATTCAACTGGCGGTTACCAAAGTCCTAAATAGTGGAGTTAAGCCAGGCGTGGGCGGCAATCCGGGGCGATTTACCCACCTTCGGTGTGCACGGCCACTCTCCCAGAATCTCTCCGGACGCTTCGAAGAACGCATCGAGAGGGACATAAAACCCCCCTAGGACGAGCATACTCAGGCATACATCACGGTATACACACACAGACACTGAAGCTACAGAAGCTCGAACTAGAAACACCTCCCTGTACTCAAGCATAGTAAAATTCTCCGCCTCTGGACAAGACTGGAGTATCGCTATTACCTGTCATAGGGACTCGAACTAGTATAATTTTTGGTGTCTCACTTTGTTTCTTTTTCCTCCGACCTTCAGAATAGCAAAACCAACCCTTCGGTGAGTGAAGTCGATTCCGGGTCCTGCATACACGATCAACCCCCATACACTTTTGTGGTCCGGCGATTCCGATCGTCAACAACTTTAAACTTCCTAATCTTCTTCCACAAAGGATTAGCTGCGTCGACGAACTATCTTTTCCGAATCAATGCGGTGTCGCTGGTCAGCGTGGATAGTTTTGTGGCCACCGGCTATAAAATACTTAGGGTTCCATGAGAACTGAGAAGCAATCGAGACTGAACTAGCGCAGTTGAAAATGGCCCCCGTATCTACTCTGTCTCATGTCCTAGTAGTTGCATCCATCCTCCTATCCTCTTCCTCGACCATATTGTCATCCGACCGTGAAGCCCTGCTTTGCCTCAAGTTCCACCTCTCGGATCCGACAGGCGCACTGGCCGCATGGAACAACAACGCGTCACTCGATTTCTGCCGCTGGCATGGCGTCTCCTGCCGCAAACAGCAGGCAGAACGTCGTGTTTCTGCGTTGGACCTCGAGGGAGTAGGCCTCGCTGGCCAAATTCCGCCTTGCATATCCAACCTCACTTCTCTTGCAAGAATCCACCTCCCAAACAACCGGCTCACCGGGGTTATCCCACCGGAGCTTGGCCTACTCGCCGGACTCAACTACCTCAACCTCAGCTCCAACTCCCTCGGCGGTAAGATTCCGTCCAATCTGTCATCTTGCTCCGGTCTTCAGGTCATCGCGCTTGGGAGCAACTCCATCGAAGGTGAGATCCCGGCAAACCTTGGTGCACTCCCCAGCCTTGTGTCTCTAGATCTGACCAGCAACAACCTGTTGGGAAGGATTCCAGTGTCACTCGGGAGCTCGGCCGCCGCTCTGGAGACTGTTCTTCTCTCCAACAATCTCCTCGTCGGGGAGATCCCACCGTTTCTGGCGAACAGTTCCTCCCTACGCATTATCTACCTTGGGAACAACAGCCTCAGTGGGGGCGTCCCGGCATCCCTTTTTAACGGCCCCTCAATCCAAAAAATTTACCTTAGGAAGAATAACTTCTCGGGGCCGATTCCTCCCTTCACCAACTCGTCTTCATCCTCAGTCTTATTGATCTTACCTTTAACAGCTTCTCAGGTGAGATACCATCCTCGATTGGAAACTTGTCCTCCCTTGCTGCTCTCTTGATTTTTTCAAACCAACTTCAAGGAACAATACCAGAGAGTCTAGTTAGGTCGTCAGGCATGCGATTACTTGATCTGTCTTTCAACAATCTGACAGGGATTGTGCCCAACTTTGTTTACAACTTCACGCTCCTCGAGTTTCTTGGCCTAGGAAACAATGCTTTTGTAGGAAGATTACCTTCTTACATGGGCAATGCTCCCCCAAACCTCAAGGTGCTAGCCATGTCTGTGAATCAGCTCGAGGGACCGATCCCTCCATCGCTAGCCAATTCCTCTAACCTCAAGGGAATCTATCTTGCGAAGAATTATTTGAGTGGGGCTATCCCACCTTTTGGATCCCTGCCAAATTTGAGTACATTGATGCTGTTTACCAATATGTTGGCAGCCGGAGACTGGAGTTTCCTCTCCTCGCTAACGAACTGCACGCAATTAGCGAAAGTAGCTTTGTTCGAAAACAACTTGCATGGTGAGTTGCCGAGATCGCTTGTTAATCTTCCCAGTAGTTTGGTTACCTTATCTCTTGGGTCCAACTACATAACTGGAACTATTCCCTCAGAGATTGACAACTTTGTCAACCTCACCATGCTTTATCTCGAGGGAAATTTGTTAACTGGGAACATACCTTATACCCTTGGCCGTCTTTCCAAGTTGGCTGAACTCAGCCTATCTCGAAATCAATTTTATGGAGAAATTCCTTCTTCCCTGGGAAATTTGAATCAGCTAAACCTACTTTATTTACAGGAAAACAATCTGGCGGGAACCATACCTGTGGAATTATCTCAGTGCAAAAAACTGCTAGCCCTAAACCTCTCTTGTAATGCACTCAATGGAAGCGTTCCAAAGGAGCTCTTCAGTAACCTGAATCAACTGAGTTGGCACCTTGATTTGTCACACAACCAACTCACACACTCCGTGCCATTTGAAATTGGCGGATTGATCAATCTTATTTCTTTAAACCTATCGCACAACAAATTCTCCGACCAAATTCCGTCCACCCTTGGTAGTTGTGTCTTCTTGCAATCTCTCCATATGGAAGGAAACCGCCTAGAAGGAAACATCCCGCAATCCTTGATGAACTTGAAAGGCATCATGCAGGTGGATTTCTCTCAAAACAACTTATCCGGTGAAATACCTCTCTTCTTTGAGCATTTTACCTCATTGGAATATCTAAATCTATCCTTCAACAACCTCAACGGACCAGTTCCAACAAAGGGAGTCTTCGCTAATGAAAGCCAAGTGTTTGTACAGGGGAATCCATGGTTGTGCACGGATTTCCCGATGCTACAGCATCTACCATTATGCTCCGCATCAAAATCTAAAAGGAAGCATAACTTTCTTGTGCCATTGTTGACAGTTCTATCTGTTCTTATTGCACTTTCGGTGCTCTTCTTTGTCATTAATCATTCGAGAAAGAGGAGGGAAATGGAAAACCCACTGGAGGTAGAAAGCCCCTGCGATGACCTCAAAACGCTGTCCTATGGTGATGTAAGAAAAGCAACAAATGGTTTCTCTCTGTCCAATTTGATAGGCACCGGGCAATTCGGGGCTGTGTACAAAGGTGTGTTGCCTTCAGAATATGATCCAGTTGCTATCAAAGTATTCAAGCTCAATCAGCGTGGAGCCATTGATAGTTTCATTTCTGAATGTGAGGCATTAAGGAACATCCGCCACCGAAACCTTGTGAAAGTGATCACCGTGTGCTCCAGTTGTGATCCGATGGGAAATGAATTCAAAGCAATCGTCTTTGAGCACATGGCAAACGGTAGCCTTGAAAGCCGGCTTCATGATAAGTTTCACCGATATGCTGATCAGAGCTTGGCTGCAAGGTTATGCATAGCAGTAGACGTAGCTTCTGCTATAGATTATCTTCATAGTCACTGTGTCCCACCATTGGTTCACTGTGACTTGAAGCCAAGCAATATCCTTTTTGACGGTAGCGACAACGCCCATGTCTGTGACTTTGGTCTGGCAAGGTTTCTCCATGATTGCTATTCTTTTGGAGAACACAACGTGCCCACAAGCTTCGTTGGACCAAGGGGATCCGTGGGATACATCGCACCTGGTGAGTTTGTTGTAGTTAATTACCAGTTTGTTGTACATTAATACTCTTTTCATTTGACAAGTAATGTCATGTTTTCCTGTGATTTAACCATCTCGCAGAGTACGGCATGGGTAGCAAAATTTCAACCGATGGTGATATCTATAGCTTTGGTATTGTAATTTTGGAACTACTCACAAGGAAGCGCCCTACTGATGGATTGTTCAAAGATGGTTTGACCCTTCACAAATACGTAGCGGCATCATATCCACATTATAATGAAGTTTTGGACCCTGATCTTGTTACACATATCAGAGGAGCTGAGCAACACGGCCATGCTTCACAAGTGCAAGGACAGTGTGCGGGTGCACGGGTGCAAAGTTGCATTGCGAATCTTGTTAAACTTGGTCTTTTGTGCTCTAGTGAATCACCAAGAGAACGGCCAAATGCACACGATGTTTATACCACCCTAATAGATGCAAGAGAAGAGTTCTTCACATATAGCAACTGGGAAGGAGAATCAGAAGATGTGTGAACCAAAACAATTAAACAAGAGCTAGCTTGCCCTGCAGGATGGATGTCTAGTTGTCTACCATTGTGTACTATTTTTGTTTTGTTTTTTTTGGTTTATTATTAAGAATAATACGCAACAAGTCTAGCACTACTCACAAATAGTACGTTTCGCATGTGTGCTTAGCGGGAGAGTCTTGTGTTAGCTTGTCGATATAGGTGCGTATGAGAGATATGTGCTGTAATACAACAGATATGCTATCTATTTGCAATTCAGTTATCTAACCTTTCGATATTTAGGAATACCAATGTATTATCGTAAACTTCGGAATAATGATTGGAGTGAAGTTGAAGATCTTCAAGAAGAAATTAAGTACTTGGAAGGCTAAGCATTTGTCATATGGGGGCCGCTTGGTATTACTAAAATCAGTACTTAGTAGTCTTCCAATATTTATGTTATCCTTTTTTGAAATTCCAAAAGAAGTATTAAAGAAGTTGGATTTTTATCATCAAGGTTTTTTTGCCAAGGTAATAGTACAAAGCGAAAATACCATCTCGCTAAATGGGACATTCTTTGTCGTCCCAAAGATCAAGGTGGGCTAGGTATAACTAATTTGCTGATTAAGAATTGATGTCTTCTGAGCAAGTGGCTTTTCCAATTGTTAAATGAAGAAGGGACATGGCAGTCTTTGATTAGGAATAAGTATTTGTATTCTCACACTTTGTCTCAGGTTCGGATTAAACTTAATAATTCTCATTTCTGGAAAGGTCTCTTAAAGGTCAAAGACTATTTTCTAAGCTGTGTGTCCTTTCAAATTAACGATGGCTCCCAAACTAGATTCTGGGAAGATGTTTGGGTGGGGATTCGACCCCTTAAGGAGCAATTTCCTACTCTATATAATATTGTTACTAATCCTCACATAACAGTGGCAAAGGTTTTGGGTAGTGTGCCACTTCATATTTCTTTCTGTAGAGCGTTAGTGGGGGACAGATTAAATAGTTGGATCAGCCTAGTTGCTACCATTGAGCATATTCAGTTATCAAGTGAGAAGGATATTTTTATTTGGCATTTATGTAAAAATGAGAAATTCTCAGTTCGCTCTATGTATCATTTTAAGATGAATCAAGGCACCCCTTTTTCTCATGATTTTATTTGGAAGCTGAAGATTCCTTTAAAAATTAAGATTTTCCTTTGGTATCTTCAGCGTGGTGTTATTCTGACAAAGGATAACTTGGCTAAAAGAAATTGGGTGGGCAATCAAAGGTGTTGTTTTTGTGATTGCAATGAAACGATTAAACATCTTTTCTTTTATTGTCATCACGCTAGGTCTATTTGGCGAATAATTCATATAGTCACTAGGTTAAGACATCCTATTTCTATGTCTCATATGATGAGTGACTGGCTCAATGGTATCAAGAAACATAAGAAACAACAGATCTTTATTGGTGTGGCGGCTATTTGTTGGGCAATTTGGTGTTGTCGTAATGATATTGTGTTTTAGAAGAAACGATATGCTTCGTTTTTGCAGGCCATCTTCAGGGGAACATATTGGTTGAGGTTCTGGACGCTTCTGCAGCGGGAGGAAGCACAAGAGACCATTCGTTCTATGTGCTTTCGTCTGGAAGTGGCGGCTATGGAGCTTCTCGCTAATAATGGATGGCAGCATAATTATAGACTTTGTTATCTCTAAGTTTGGCTTTACCTATGTATTGTTTCTTTTGCATTTAGTTCAGCTATATAGCTGATAACTCTGTAATAAAACTGGGCTATGTGCTTTGGCAGAGGCCGGAGGCAACTCCTTTTTCTAAAAAAAAAAGTTATCTAACCTTTCTCCTAATTGGAGCTTACGCGTGTTTCTTTTCCTGACCACAAGTTAGTTATCTGTGTTAAAGATTTAGATTGATTTGTGTTTCTTCTCGTAATGTAGTGTAATTTATCCATGGTTAGTTAAAAAAGGATGAACGTAATAGGAATTGTGCACTGCCATTTGCCCTTGCCTATCTCTTGTGATAATGCAGAATGGTGTTATCCAAAACAGTCTACAATAGTTCTGTACTCATATAGCGTTTCAAAGTAGAATGTGACGAAAGATCTATTATTGAACAATTGAAACAATGTGGGAATGGCGCGCGGCGGGCTGGGCGCCCCGCCGGGGGCGCATTCTTGCCAGTTATTGGCCATGACCAAAATCGCAGTGGCGACCAGCAATTTTTGCCGCAAACCAAACACCTTGCCAACGCCGGCCCTGCATGTCATGCGGAGAGGAGGTGAAGAATTACCGGAACTAGTCGGTAATCCGTGCATCCGTATGGACTAGCTTCTTTGATAAAGTCACTTGGATTTGCTAATTTGGATTGTACTTGATAGCCGTTATAATCATGATCTGTTAGATGAACACTAAATCTTTTTTCTTTTCTTTATTAATGTGAAAATTTTCTCATTGTTCATAATTAGTATAGTTAATAGATTATATTATGAATTTTAATAATTTTATAATTTAGCATTGTAATCCACATACAAATCAAATTTTAAAGCATCCTTTAATTTATTCCTAATTGTATACTTCTTAATTGTACTTTTGGTGGATTTTTTAATTTATGCTGGAATTAGTATAAAAATCCATATTCTATTTTTATTTATTATTACTCAAATTTTTATTTTTAGGTTTACACTCAAATTACAATGGAAATAAAATTGCTAATTTTTTATTTCGAATTTTAGTTAATTTGGCTTGTACTTATATAGACTCGCTGTTTGATATTTATGTATTTACTTTGGAAATCGCATGGAAGTCAGATTGCTATTTTTTTATTTTTTATTCTGAATTTTAGTTTACTTAATTTGGCTTGTACTTAAGATGGACTCATCGTTTTAATTTACTAATTTTATTTAATTTTGAATTTTATTTATTTATGGATTTACTTTGAAAATAGCATTGAAGTCAAATTGCTAATTTTTTATTCCAAATTTTTCTTAATTTATATTGTACTTGACATGGACACTTTGTTTTAATCTAAACCGTTATAACTTGGGTTCAACAAATAGATGGCCAGATCTTTGGTCCTGTTTGGGAGAGCTCCAGCTCCCAGCTCCAGCTCAGAGCTGACACTTATAGGCTAAAATAAAGTAAATTAAATTTATATTTTTAGTCTAAAATGTAAACAAAATGATCTACCTAAACACTGTTAATATACTCACAGCTCCAGCTCCATAAATTTCTGGAGCTAGAAATACCCTGCTCCACCAACTCCACAGATTTTGGTGGAGCTGGAGCTGTCCCAAACACCCCCTTTCTGTTTAACGTGGGAGCTTCATATTGCACTTGACATAGACTCTTTCTTTTAATCCAAACCGTTATAACTCGGACCCAACAAATAGATGACCAGATCTTTCTGGTTAACGTGAGAGCTTCCTCAAAATGCCTAATTAGTATAGATATAGATTTGGTCATCAATTTGGCCACCCATGCTTACTCAAGCACCTTTGTTACCAAATCCTGAAATAAGGCCCGAACTAATGGCAAGAAGAAGAAGAAGGGCATCCTGTAGCTTGCCTCGCAATCGAATTTCGCATCTAAGAATGGTAATTCGATGCCGATTGCTATTCTCAACTAATTAATGCAAATGAAATTCTTATTATTTTTCGTTTGGAAGACTGTACAATGCTAACAACTTGGCTTACAATTGTTCTCAGCTGGCAACCTTGGAAATAAAATGTCTGCTTGATATGTAATATATCTGCAATTCTTGTATGTTTAGTGTTTGAGAAAAGTAGTGACTAAGTTTTCTCTGTAACCTAAATGCTTTCAGTACTTAGCTTAGTATCAAATGTATAGTTATTCTTTATGACTTGCATGTCAACATATCAGCTCAACCCTAGGGATAATAAATGTTTACTCTTTCATGCGCTGTGATTCGCTAGTTACTTGCGAGGCCTTTAATTAGCAAAGCTGATTTGCAACTGTTTCAAAGCTTGCGAATCTAACTCTAAATGTGATATTTGTATTGCAGAACCACTGTGTTCAGCCACTCCCAGACCGTCGTTGTGTGCCCTGGCTGCCAAACTGTGCTCTGCCAGCCCACAGGAGGAAAGGCTAGGTGTCGACGATCGGGATCGCTGTAAGGACCCCCATTTTTACATCGAATGCAAAAAATAGAAATCTAATGTGCTTGCAGTACTAGTCCCTGGATCAGTAGCTAGCACGCACATTTCAACATTTGGAATCACAACCATACAGCATATTAATTAAGCGGAAACGAATAATTACAAATAAATAATACAACTCAGAGAAATATAGCAGCAAGGAAGCAATATCCTGTAGTTTGCCCAACCGACCAAGCAGTAACCGACTGCATAAACTCCAGATAGAACACGCTTCAAGGAAGAACCCGCAACCTACGACGAAAAGAGACTCGAAGCTCGCTAGCATACACCTACAATATAATTAGGCAAGGGTGAGTACTTTACGCACTCAGCAAGACTTAAGCAAAACCTACAATACATGCAGGCCATTTCAAAGGAACAGGCTCTACAGTTAATTTGCACAAAGCGAATTTGAATTTGTAAATCAAGTTATTTGCAAACGAAATTTATAAGAGCAAGTTTAATTGATAGCAAATAAATAAAGCATAATAACACTCACAGTCCTCCATGACGTGAGCAACGAATCATTCACATTCCTGAAATTCCATCAATGTCAGCCCTTCGACATAAAACACAGTTGCAAAACAAATAGAACCAACCCTTTTGAAAATAATAAAACATCTAACATTGGAATGACATCACCAAGTGCCCATGACCGCGGGCGCGGCTAATTAATTAGATTTAAACTCTGCAGAGGCGTACAACTTTACCCACAAGGAATGATCAACCTTTTTGCTTGACGCACTTCCTTAGGTGGCCAGCCAGGAGATCATACATAGTCGTTATAATACCTAGACATGGCTTTGATCCAGCCCGGGACGTTAATCCCCCGCCGTAGAACTAGAAACACACACCCAAGCCGTGGATCCACTTTCACACACCCAATACAACGTTTCTAAACACGGCAGGACGTACACCGTTGCATGGGTGGAAACCCGTCCAGACAGACCAAACCAGAATGCCTGTGCTAAGCTCCCGCCTACCAATGAACAAAGCCATATCTAAATACATAACAAGCTATGGCTACCCCATCCTCACCCTTGTGGTTGCACGAAAATCTTGGATCAATAGCGTCCCATTGCTCGGTCCTTAATCCGACACGGGCGATACTCCACCCTACACTACGTGCAATTCCTTTAGCACAACCGGCTATTGCCAATAATCGCCCGCATCAACACATAGTTTTCTTTTGGGTTTTTAAATCAAAGTACCCGCAACCATTTTCTCAAAAAGGACCATCCAGGTTCCATATAAAACATTTCAGGAAAACAATTTTAATCATGATCATCTGCTTCTCAGATTCTAAAGCATGGCTAAGCAGGTTAAATATGATCGTATATACCCATGAAGACATTAAGAAATGCCTATCCTCAATCTATGGTTATCAAGGTTCACATGTTCATAATCATCAAAGGAGATTCATGTGACAACAGGTATAACTACCAAATCCATAAGATAGCAATTTACATAAAGTAATCGCATGCATAAAACAATTTGATGCACAAAAGGAATATAAAATACTGGGATCAATATGGTCAAAGGATGCTTGCCTTGCTTAATTGACGAATACGACGAAGACGAGGATCGCGGCGACGACGACGAAGACGAAGCTAGAGACGTCGGGTCTACTCGTCAAACAACGGAAAGAACGCAAATAACTAACTCCAATAAAGGCATAAAGAAAATAGACAGCAAAACAAATAAACTCTGATAAAGAAACAGGGATTGCTCTTTTATGAATTTATTAATCTTATTTTACAAATTCAAGATGCAAGGATTGGTTGGATTAATAGAATTAAGCATTAGTTGCAAGGTTTCATTGATTTACTATTCATGATATGAGTTTTGACAATCTTTAATACTTACAGGTTTTGCTCTATTAGGATTCAGAGTCAAAGCAAGGTAAATAAGAATGTTTTCTTAGATTACGGTAGATTATAACCTAAAGATCAATTCTAATATGTTCTTTACATTATTCGGATTTAGATGAGCTGATTTGCGAGCTAACGAATAGGCTTAAGCGATCACATTATATTATGAATGATTAGCTATTTATCTTTTATTGATTTCGCTTAGCATTAGCTTTACATTGGTTAGATCTTCTGATTTTTGGCTGCTGATAACATTTCCATGATATTTGAGAAGGTTCTGGTGATACAAATAACTTATCTACGGATCCCTTCATTATTACCTAAAGTGTATTCATTCGCATTAAAGTCTAAAGTAATATGATTACTTAACGTTGTTCAGCTATTAGGATTAATATGCAAAACATGATGGATTATGGTTATTTCTTCATAATAAGATGATTTATACTTTGTATAACAATTCTAAGCTAATTCCATAAATTTTAGGCTTTGGCTGACACATTATATTCATTTCTTAAAATGCTAATATAGTATCAAGGTTCACTTTACAAGAAATCGGATTGAACATGTGCAGTGAACAATTATCACTTAAAGGTTTTGGGCTATTAAGAAGAATGTGCAAATCTTTATAAAATGAGATTATCTTTTCCTAGCAGGGTAGTATATACTTTGGAGAGTGCTACAGGATCAATTTCATATGTTTTACGATTTAGATGAGATATTATATTCATTGTTGAAAAGGCTTAAGTGGTATTGTAAGTTAACGTTATTCGGAATCGGCCAAAGAGTGAAACAAAAGGTTATCGCTTAAGGGTTTTGATCTGATGAGATTAATATGCAAACCTTAATGAAATAAGATTATTTTTATAGAATATGATAGTATAAACTTTGTAAAATGCTACTAAACTGATTTCACCTATTGTAGTGTTTGGACGAGTTATTTTATCTGTTGTTGAAATAGCCTAAATGATCACAATGAATAACACTAAATCGGCTAACTTCATTTTACGATTGCGACTACATTATTCATGATCTTTAATTCATTTTTCAGGTATTAGCAGGGAATAACCCATGGAGTGTTTTAAAGTTGGTTTGGCATTATTTTAACTTTAATTGCAATAGATCAACTATTTACTTATTGTTATAATTAACATTTCTTTTCATTATGAGAATGCAAATTGAGTTTGATTTTACATATTTATGCATACATGGGTTCTTGCTATTTCCAGGAACCTATTCAAAGTGTTGTTACCATTTCATGAGCTAACATGCTAGTATCTTGCTAATGGCCATAAAAGGGTTTAATGAGGATTAACAACCAATTTTATTAAACTTGGTCCTAAGATTAAATATTTTTGCATGATTAGGTTTATTACAATCCCAGAGCACATAATCATTTCTTATATGATTTTATGAACTATTATACATTCATTTCTATTAATGGCCATATTAAGCTTTACTAATGGTTGCTAAGCAAATAAATTAAACTTAGTTCAAAAATTAAATATATTTTCATGATTGAGTTTATTAAAATTCCAGAAGCATATTCAAATTCATTTTATGACTTATGGTTTACCGATTTAATATGAAGGCCATATTGAGGTTATATTCAAAGTTTAATTCAATTAATTGTTTTGCAGTTCAAACTTCTAATATTTTTGCATATCTATAATCTTCCTGATTTTAGATAAATATATAAATTTATTTATCTGGTTTCTAACTAAAATGCACATGGTATTAATATTTGAATGTATTTCGGCCGGGGAATCAACTGGAAACTGAAGATTACGCCTTACCCAAGGGAAAACGCATTCTGGCCTAATCTCCTTCTTCCTCCTGAGACGCTGACTCGATGGCCTCCTTGCGCAGTGACAGGAAAAACAGAGAAGCTCCTAGGGCTCCACGGCGAGGGCGCCCGGTGACTTTCCGTGGCGGACGGCACCAGGAGGTAGAGCTCGGCAAGGGAACTCGGGAGGTGTTGATTCGGCGGAAGAGACAAGAAGAGGGCGCAATGTGGTCTTGGCGGAAATGGTGGAAAGTGGAGGAAGAAGACAAGTGCATTAGAGGTGAAATCGGCAGCAATGTAAGCATGAGTGGATGCTAGGGGTTCTGTTTTACCCGCCAATTGAGGTGGAGACGGCCTGTGGAAGCGCGCCACCGGTGGCCGGCCTTGGGGAAGATGATGCTCTCGGCGGCGGCCACATTTCGCATGGAGGAGACCAGCAATTGTTGAGGGCTTCTGATCAACAGTGCATGGGGATGCTTCGGCTCAAAGGAATTGGAAGGAGGATCACTGAAGCTCCCGCATTCTTCTTCGCGCCCGAGCTGTAGAGCTTCTGCAATGGCGGGGTTTGGGAGAGCCTCTCTTGCGCCTGGCTTGAGGAGAAGGAAGGAGAGGTGAGGGGAATGAAGGAGGAGCTTATTGCGGTCAGGGAGGGGAGGTTTATAGCCAAGAACCGCAAGGAACTGAGTGGGATTCATGGCAATGATCGAGAGTGCCTCGGTTGTTCTGCGCTCTGGCTTCGAAGACTTCGCCTCAGTGGAAGAAACGGCGGTTTGAAGAAGAAGACAGTCTAGCAGGTAGGGCATGGGTCCATTGTCAGTGACTACAAGCTTCTCCATGGCGCCAACGGAACGGGATAGCAACGATTGGCCCACATGGCAGTGAGTGATCAAAGGAAAACAGAGTGATTGGGGTCAATTTCTCCTTCTCTCTGATTTTGTTGGTGGTCAGCTAGAGGTAGAAAATTTGTGAAACTTTTCGATCAAGGTCTTTGAATATATTTTGATGTCTGGTAAAATTTTCAGATTAAAATGAGTTACCAAAAAATTATTAATATTCCGACAACAGTGACTGCTCCTAATTTCTTGTTTCGGATTTTGATTTTTGATTGAGATCAAATGAAGTCTACTGTTTTTGAAACTTTGTTTTTCAAAAGGATTTGATCTCAGAATGCTTATGTAAAATTTTCAACTCCATTTGTGATTCCATTATTTTATGTGAATTCTGACAATATATTATTTTGGATTCAAAAGTTATCTTTTCCTTTTATTTCTTCATTTCTTTATGCATAAGATTTCAATTGCTGGCTGAAATGATTTAATTGAGTGATCAGAGTTCTCATGGCAATTTTCTAAATTTTTTTTTACTTTTTGTCTTTTTGCTTTTTTCCTCTTTTTCATTCTTCATTTCCATTCGTTAGATTTTTCATGCAAAGAATAAATCCGAGGAAATCCAAATAAAACCAATAATGGCAAGGAGACTCAGAAATAAATACTTTCAAATTTAAAATATACATTCTTATGGAATTGCATTTTTCGGGATGTTACAATCGCCTGACCACAAAAGCGAAGAGGGGGTTAGTGTGAATGAGGGACCTAAGAAGCGCTTCGCTCAACAATGGTGTGCACGTAGGTCGGTATGTGGCGTCAGCGAGCAGGGGACAGCGGATTATACTGGTTCGAGCCCCCACGAGGGTAACAACTCTACGTCCAGTCTTCTCCGGAGGCGGAGGAATTCACTAATTGTGAGTACAAAGAGTGGATTACAGCTCGAGCTTGAGTGCTCTGTTTTTGTCTACTGGTCTGCTGCTGGTGTGCTGATGTGCCTCATGCGCATGCCTTGCGAGGCCTTATATCCTTCCGGATGTTGCCTGTAACGAACGGGAGAGGTTCCCAGGGTAGCGGCTTCGTGCGCATTGAAGGTGGACTGTAACCGCCCCGGAAATGCCGCCCACGTCTACCTTGACGCCACTACCCAGGTCTTGGTAACCGCCGATCGAGTAAACGCACACCCCTGAGCCAAGGTCGAGGTCGAACGGAGATGGGACCTCCCACTGCCCAAGCTCGAGGTCATGCGGGAGCCAGCGTCGTTTAGGTCGTGGTCGAAGGCCCTCGCTGGATTGCCCTGAACCGGGGACCTTCTTGACCGTGTGTTGACTTGTCAGAGATTTCCCAGTACTCGTCACTAGGCTCACAGAGGGCTGCTCCTTCCGCCGGAAGGGTGACTAGACTAGAGTGGAGTCCTTTGGAAGACGATGGTTGTGCCAAGCAAGTGTTTCATTTTTCAGGATGTAGTTTTCAAATTTTGCACTATGTGAGGTGTAACTCTCCTGTGTTGCTTCGCAAACGCTTTTAATATCTATCTATTTGCCAGTGTTGTGTGTCGGAACCTACTACAGAACGTTGCGTTTGCCATCTGATCTGATTTGTCTAATTAGTTGGGTTTATTTTAAATTCTTCGCTGAACCAAATCGGTGGTTAGTAGTTTCAGGGGCAAACTGTTTGAATTACAAGCTGGTATGGAAGGTAACTGTTGCCACCTCGTTTTTGTGTTGAGCCATTTGCTTCTGAAATATTCTGGCTAGTAGTTTATGCCCACGTATGATACGTTCTTGTGGCTTGCGGGTATGGTTGATTGCTGTCTAGAGCTGATGTTTATGTTCGATTGAGTTGATTCTGGTTGCTTGAAATCATGCTTCCTAGCTTCATTACTTAACCTCCCCAGGAATTGTTCAGTGTTTGGGGTTCGCTTTGGTAAATGGAGCCGGCCTAGGCTCGTAGCTTGCCCCAGTCTAGCCGGAGTGGACGGCGGCTGTGGCCGCCGGACCTTGAGTGGGTGCTGCCGTGCAGGTAGGGGTGGCAACGGGGCCATTCCCCGCCAGGGAGTGCCTCCCCGTCCCCGTCCCCGCGATCCAAAATTTTCCTCGTCCCCGTCCCCGTTCCTCGTCTCGGGGGAGAAAATCCCCGTCCCCATCCCCGTTCGGGTATCGGGGCCCCGTCGGGGACCCATCCCCGCGAAAATTTCACACAAGAGAAGAGCTCTTATAGCCATTTTAACTCTAAAATCATATTAACAAATAAGGAAAAAAAGAATGCATGTATTCATTGAAGATTATGTTGTCCCGTTTATGAAAATGTGAATATGATGGGCTAGAGAATATGTTTGCAATCTAATAACTAAATTGGACTAAACTAAATTTGGATCCCCAACTGGGTCCCCGCGGGCAAAAAAATTCCCGGTCCTCGTCCCCGCCATCCCTAACGGGGGAATAATTTTCCTCGTTTCTATGCCCGTGGGGGACGATTTCTTCTCATACCCGTCCCCTAATAGAGGAATTCCCCACCGAGGATCGGGGAACGGGTCCCCATTGCCACCCCTACGTGCAGGCGCTGGGGGCCGGCGTAGGTGGCTTGCGGTTGTTGCAAGAAGGCTGTTTGGTTCATGACATAAGTGAATCTTATCGAAGTGTGCTAAATTTTGGCACCAAAATTCTTGGCTCAAGTTTTGGCCAAACTTTGGCAAGAAAACGAATTAAAGAACAAATACAAAATAAATCTTACCAAAATTTGGTAACAAATTCATAGTGAACCAAATGAATACCAAAATTTGTCGAAGTTAGTAAATTTTGGTTTTATACCTCCACCAAATTTATCAAAATTTAGTCATGACCAAAATCATGGTATAATTAAATTTTTTGGTAGCAAACAAAATAATAGGCAGAACTCGGGCAATACAAACAGAGAAAAGTTGGTTAAAAACATTTTGGCCACCAAACTTACCCTGAAATTTGGCAATAATCTTGTCAAACCTCGCCAAATCCATGTTGCACCAAATTGTGGCCACCAACCAAATGGGGGCCGAAATTATTAGACATTACGAAACTTCGGCTTTGGCAGCTTTGGGCTCAAAATCAAATACACCCAAACTCCAAAAGCCCCAAATTCTGTTTTGGGCCGTTAGCATATTCATGGGTTATTGCTAGGTTGGTTATCACAGGATATTGTTGGGGGTACTTAAGAGTTGCTTAAAGTTGTGTTTTTTGTTGTATATTTACGGTCATGTTATCGACGATAATGTACAAACACACAAACATGAAGAAAAACAAAAGATCTAGTCCTAGAGCGCTCTCTCAGTTTTATTGATGGGTGGGATGTGGTGTACAAAATCCAGCCTCCTAGCCCCTTCATATAGAGAGAGGGGTGCCAAGAACATAGGATAAACCATATGGAATTAAACTATGCCTATTATGCCTCATGGACGTTATGGTTTAGGGAAAGTAACCACACATATTAGGATAATATGCGATACTCCTCCGAACACTTTGTCAACATCATGTTCAAGCCTCGTTACAAATTCTTTTCAAAAAACCTAGTGGAAAAAAGGTAAAAAGAAAATAGTACATAGCTCGTGTAATTTACCATTGCGGAAGTCTCTTCATTAAAATATTCAATTGAGAAAACCCACTAAAACAAAACTCAATTGACAGAAAAAGAATACAACATCCTTATATTCCTTTGAATGACCGAAAATGGTGATCAGAAGGGAGGGGGGAGCGGTGTGAATGATCATAAATCAAATTTTACCCTTAAAGAAACCAAACCAAAACCCTTAGAGATCAGATGGATGTGAAAAAAAAAATCAATTTTCAGAACTCGTGATTGAATAATCCAAAACTCGTGAAACATTGTATGCACCTTTTTAAGGATGGCATGAACCTATTCCAACCTTCAATCACAAAATTTGACTTTAAAGTTTCGACCTTTTTCAAAAATATAGAAGGTTGCACTAAAACTGGGTTAAAAACGAAAACTTTATCCTGACTTTGCTTATAGGGATTTAATGATCAAGATGATCTTAGATAACCTACCATATGTCCTAGCAAGCAAGAATATTAAAGAAATTGCTCTTAAATATTCAAGATTAAGATCCACATCAAAATCTTCTTTCTCAACCCAAAAGCTGGTTTGTTGAAGAAACTTGGATGATCAAGAAGAGGTTTGCCTAGATGATTGGAAGATGATCCAAATATGATGCATCCATCAATCATTCACCCTTGGCAAAACTTGAGGTAAAAACTTGAGCACAAATTTGATCTTCATTTCAGAGCAAGATGGATGATTATAAAACCTCTCACTTGGGAGCAAAGCTCTAAAGGAGCACTCACACACCCACAATAAGAACACCAAAATTTTATGGGAACCTAAACCTCTTTAGTGACTGAGTCTAATATATCAAGAATCTCCTTCCACTACATCTCCTTATGTAGTGGAGACAACTTTAACCCTAAACTTGGACACTACAAGTGGATACTATCTATATTTACATAGGCTAACCCGAAACCCAACATTCTTAACGGGTTTTTCACTCACACAAGCATGCTTCTCAAAGCGACTATTACATTGATGCTAAATACACTTTGCGAGCCTGAATTTGCATCCAACTCCACTTTGGCATGACCTAAACCACTTAGAATATCACCGCGGTTTTTTAAACCGCCTAGACCGCTGGTATTGGACAAATTACCAATTTACCCCAATGACCGGTCTTCCTTCTTTTTGAAGCATCACTCATGCTTCGTCACTTTTCACGTGACCCCAATGACATCCTGTCAAGTCTCTTACGCATCCGGACTCCCTCGAATCGTCCTCGCTTGCAAACGGGTCTAAGTCACTTGGCGCACCACGTGTCCTTGATTGCTTCACCATGGTGGCATTGACTTCCTTGACCGTTTTAGATCTCAACTCCTCCCTAAGTCTAGTCCTGATCCACCTTGCTATTTTTCGTCATATCCATCACCAGTACTTCACGCTTTGGTTTCTTATCTTTCTAGCTTGCAACCACTTCTCGGCTTCAGTTATCTTTTGGTGTCCTTTGACCGTTTTGAATCTTAGCTCTCCTATCCAAGTCCTAGTTTTGCCTTCGCCTCACCATGACCTAACCTTGGAATCTTGCAACTACACATACAAGAAACGCATCACATAGCACTGTTCACAAATAATATGCATTAATAAATAATTAATGCAAACATTAAGCTCAAGTCAAAATAAAGTCGGTACTACCGCCTCCTAGGGCTAATAGTACCGCAGGACTGGTAGTACCGCTCCCAGTTGACCGGTAGTACCGCTCGCCTTGGAACCCCTATGAGTACCTTTATGGAAAATAACTACCGCTCCTTTGGGCTGGTAGTGCCACTTCCTCAGCACTACTACTCCTAGCATGCTGGTAGTGCCATTGTGCTAAACCCAGAAGAACACCTCTTTGTAAAAAGACTACCGTGTGCTTGGTCGGTAGTTTCGACGGCTGGCACTACCGCCATACCAAGCCAGTAGTGCCGTCTGGCAGGCACTACTGCTCCTACAAGGTCAGTAGTGCTGCCCAACACATCCAGTACGTCAAATTGCTTCAAATAAAAAATAGAATTCAAATCAAATTCAAACTTGAACACCACATACTCAAACCAAGTCAATAACTCTTCACTAACAAGGATAGAGCTTCACATAGTCTTTCACCCTTTGATGAATGCTTTATAAATATTATATATCTCCGCTTGAAGATAATAACTCTTTGTGTCTCCTTATGCCAATGACATGAACATGCTTTACAAATGTACACGTTGGCAAGGTCTTTGTAAGCAAATCTTCGAGCTTTTCCCTTGTTTGGATATTCTGTATTTCTATATTCCTATTCTCCTACTGTGCATGGGGATAGAAGTATTTATGAAGTATATGCTTTTTCATACATTTTTGGACATAGCAATTCTTCGTCCGTGCAATGCAAGCAGGATTATCCTCTACACTGTACGACTTTTGAATACAATGAATCAATCTCCTAGGCCATATGCAATCACGAGTAGTCTCTCATATAGTGCGATTATCTATGAATGGTTAGTTAATGTAGCAACAATGGACTATTTTACATATCTCTAAGAGATAGATGTATTTATGGTTAGAAAAACATATCTAGTCTATGATTTGACATTACGAGGATAAAAAAGATAGCCAATATCTAAGTAACCTGTTATCTTTGTATGTTGACCCTTAGGATAAAAGAGTACAAGATCACTTATACCTTGCAGTATTTAAGGATTCATTTAATTCCTATCCAATGCTTGGTTGGAAACTATTTCTTGATAAATACTAATTTACTGCAAAAGCAATATTAGACCTGATATAATTGGTAAGAAATAATAATGCTCCAATATCACTTAAGTATGGAGTTTCAGGCTCTAATTAATATATCCCATTAGCTCGTCTAGGTCCATATATATGGATATTTCTTCACTTCTAGTACACTAACAATCATAGGTGTAGCTAGTGGATGGGATTTATCACCATAGATGTCCCCAATAATTTCTGGTGTAGGTGGTCTAGTGCAAGAATATGGCACCAGGCATATGTTCGATATGCAAGTCGAGACTATATTTGGTTTCACCCAAGTATTTCATCTTAACTTTCGTCTTCAGGTATGAGCGTGCTTCAAGAATATCTTCCATGTTTTCGATAATGTTCAAATTATCAACATACATTGATTTGATGCGTAATCCGTTCATAAACTTCTTTATGAACACACACATATATACCTCGTTCTTTACATACTTCTTTTGTAAAAGGAATTCATTCAATTGGTTGTACCATATACAACATTAATGTTTCAATCTGTGTCATGACCTTTTCAATGTAACACTATACATGGCGCAATTTTCAACTTCACTCATATATGGGATCTTTAGTCCTTCTAGAATCTACATGTAGATTTAGAATCGAGTGACCCGTATAAGTAAGTAGTCATAACCACCATAAGTTGTGTATTCAAATTCATTCCTTCTGCCAGACATCAAAAAATGAAAAGTTGTACTATATATCACAGAAGAGTAATTTTCATCGAAATCGACAGTGTACAAGGAAGATCGTCTCTTGGATGATCTTCATCCCTTGTGTGATTCTCATTCCTCCTCGGTTCATGGAGTTTCTTCCTTAGTTCGATACGTCTTTTTTGAGGTCATCTTGATGGTACGAGATCTTCTGAACTAGGAGGTCTCTCTCTCTTCTTTTTTTGACGGAGAAGCAACAGTGGAGGCCACTGTGCGCGCGCGAGCCAGCGTTCGAACGCTGGCCGGCGAGGCGAGTCTCGCCCTCCCTCACCAACCGGGCGTAGCCCGGTTCGCGTCTCTCTCTCTTCTTGCGCAAGGAGATGGAGTTAGATGTAGAACCGAAAATCTGGGATGGTTATATTCTCTCAGGTGTATTTACTGCTGGCATATGTGACGTAGTAACTCCCTTAATTATGATCCGTAAATGTATCTGGCATTTTATTTGCAAGATTTTGCAAATATATTATCCTCTGAACCTTTGGCTCGAATTGCTCAGTGTGTGGATCAACATTATAAATACTAATGTCGTGCTATGATAATTCTCGGCATTCCAATTCTTTGTCATGGGCTCAAAATGTTGGGAGTAGTTATTTTCCTCCCCCTAGTGCTAGGAATAGTTCTTCACGAAATATGTAATCGATGTATCTTGGTTTCAAGAGGTCCTCTCTACATCGGCTTGAAATATTTTATCATAGACCGAGATTAAAATAACGCGTAAATTAACCATTTACGGCGCGACTTCATTTATGTATGCTGAGATTGTGAGAGTGGTACGTATACGATACAACTGAATTTACGTTGAGCGGAAATATTTGGTTCTTAAGAAAATTTTAGATGATCGAGAATTAGCAAGATCGTTACAATTAATTGTTAGCTCTTTCCTATTCGTTTTAGAAGAACGAGGATTTGTACGAATTATGTCCGCAAGTAACTGAGTTCTTCGTCTTTCTACAGCTTGGAAGAAACTAATGAATTGACCTGTGAAAGAAACTTACATTGAGCTAATAAGATGGATTGTTTATGTATGTACACGTAACACGCAGCAGACGATCGCGAGCGGTTCATATACTCTGGTTCTGCGATGATGACAGACAGCCTGCAACTATTCTCACTCCCACATGATGCCTCTGACTTAACTTGTTAGACCTATGTATCATCCTAACTGGTTAGACTTCTATAAATAGGCATAAATGATACATTGGCTGGCCTTCTCGACGCAGCAGGCAGCACAAACCCGAATCCCCAATTCCAATTCCCAAATATTCTTCTTAGAGCATCTCCAAAAGTTAGGCCCTAAAATAGAGTCCTATACCTCAAAATAGGACCTATACTAAAAGAATTAGGACTCAAGATAAGTATGGACTCCAGCAATTAGGCCCTAAACTTAACTACCCTTTAATTTTCCTGGCAAAATACTTAGCGCCAAACTATTTGCTCGTCCGCGCCAAGGTACGTGCGTCCGCGCCAAGGTACGCACGCCCAGCCGCAACGCTATCCTCCCAGGCTCCCAGCGACGACGTTCTTCGAAACTTCTGGCCAGAACGCTCGTCCGTCGGCCGCTCCGCCTGCCTGCCAGCCGAGCGCAATGCCAATCAATAGCATCTGAACAAGGAACTGGTAGCCATGGGCATTATGTATGTCTTCCCTGAGCCTAATGGATCCGGCCTCTGCAAGTTAAACCAAACATCAAAAAGTTAGCACGCAAATTCAAGCAACACAGAGTGTGAACTCTGAAGTCTCAAACCTAGGTAGCTGAAGGTTACTGAATATAGCAAATCACTTGACAGGTGAACACACGGATAATAGCGACTGTAACCTCATATAATTCAGTTCCTGAACGTGGTACTGCTATTGTAAAATAGATATAAACTGTAGCAAGAGAAAGAAAAACAGCATGTGAAAAAAGGGATTTCTTCATTCCTGCCTGTCGGCAAAGTTCTTAAGCTGTAAATATATGACATAGTGGCCCACAGCGGTTACCCTCATTATCATTTTGGATACAGTAACTCTATTTTAACGCCTGATCCCTTGTTGAATGGACAAATTGGGCCTCATGATTTCCTCAGATTTCACCAAAAATATGTCACCAATATATAGATGATTGGTTGGAGATACGACCTGTAATTTCAGAAGTTACGGCAAATGCTAAGAAATCTAAGCAGAAAAGTACATACGAAATCAAGATTGAAGTTACCTGTTAGCTTCTGAAAAAGATAACAACTGGATTACTACAATAACATTTGAAGTTACCTGTTAGCTTCTGAAAAAGATAATCAGCTCTCTCCTGAAGACCTTCCGAAGCATTCAAACACTCTTGCGCAAGTGATACCTATAATTTGAAGTTATATATATGAAAAGGAAAACTATTTACTATTTAAGAACGCAAAGAAGCTGGATCATTTGTTAGTTGAATGATTTGCCACTGTACTTAATCAAGAAGTTCAAGACAATATGTTCTACTGAAATTGCTCCCCAGGAACCTGAGTCATCTTTGTATCGAAATATTGAATTACAACTGCTGTATTCTGCATCAATCCAAGATGCGCCCAACGACGCAAGATCTCTTCATCCTTTTTAGATGCCATCACGACCAAGATCAACACAATCTAGCAAGCACAAAACCCCTTCCACCTCCCGACGATGAAACTCCAAAGCCCAAACCGTACCGCAGCATTCCCCACCTCTCCTCCCCCCGATCCAACATCGCAACACAAATACCGTAGAACGGCGGAAGAGGGTCGGCGGCGCAGCCCGGCGAGGCATCCCAACACGAGTCCGCGGCGGCGGCGGCTGGAACCCTAGCCTCGGCGAGACGATCAGAGACAGCAAACCAGGACGGGAATAGTAGGGGAAGGAGGAATGCGTCGCGACGGTGGCGGTGTGGTGTGATGAAGAGAACGGACAAATGTACCTGAATCCCGTCGCCGTGTAGGAGGACAGCAGCTCGTGGTCGACGCCGGGCTCCAGCTCATCGGGAATGGCGATGGGACCGCCGGGACCGATGGATAGAGACGCGGCGGAACCAGCCGTGACGCCAGCGGCCGCGACGCCAGCGGCGGAGACGCCAATGCCTGTCGCGAGGGACGATGGTCGGGGCCGACGAAAGCGTGTGGGCTTCGCTCCGGATGCCGCCGGACGCGAGGGAGATGGCGGCCTGGACGACATCCACGAGCGAGAGAGTCGACGGCAGGCGGTAGCCGACGCCAGGAGAAGCGGCGGCGGCGCTGCGGCGCTTGTAGGCGGAAGGCAGGGACGCGCGAATAGGAATTAGGGCCGGACAGGATCGTCGCCAAAAATAGCGATCCGGCTCCGAGTCTCATATCTATTTTGCCAAATTTACTCGAAATACTACCTCTGTTGGAGCCTGTTTTTTCCACCAAAACCCTAAATTTATAAATAGCAACCCATTTAGGGCTCCTCTTAGAGATGCTCTTAATTATATCCACCCGGCCGGTTTATCACGGCTTTTAGATATCACCTCGTTCTGCATATAATTCTACTTGGAGTCGTCCTAACTGCCCTGTTTGCTGCTGGGTTCTGTGTTTCTATACGGTCCCTGGAGGTAAAGCTCTTTTTCATTCTTGTTTTTAGAGAGAGGCTCAACTCGCCATTCGAGCATCATTTCGTCGAGTTGCCTCTGAAACTAGCACCGCATAACTAATATGAGTTCATCGTTACTGTTAAAATGTTATCACCAGTGTGAGTTCGAGCATAGTTAATTTATTCATGCAGCAGCTTTTTTGATAAAGGAAGCAACTTTATTAAAACCCAGAACAGTATATCAAGAAGATACAAAGTCTTGGTACACTTCCGGCTTCTGCAAGGAGCACACAGCCAAAGAAAAGAAAAAAGAAAAGGAAAGAAAAGAAAAGGAAAGGAAAATAAAAGACAAACATAATCTAGAGACTCGCAGTCCGAATACAAGACCACCACCCAAAAAACAGAACCGATCTAGTGGTCCGCAATCCGAAGACTAGATCGCCACCCATGAGCCGGGGAGAAGAAGGACATGGCCGCTTGCACCAGTAGCTGTGAACCCACCACGACCCACGCCCGTAAGTCCTCCCGCTGGAGAATAGCCCAACCAGAAAGCCAGTAGGCCGCCAAGTGAATAACCTGTAAAGGAGATATGAAGAATTTCTTGTTAAAAACCATATCATTCCTGCAATTCCAAAGTGACCAGCACAAAGCCGCCGCTCCAAGCAGAAACAAAGGTTTCATACTTTCATCGAGATTCTGAAGCCAATTTCCAAACAAATGTTCGACACTGACAGGTTGCTTTAGTCCGGTTGCTAAATGAAGGACACCCCAAACAGACCGAGCAAAACGACATTCAAAGAACAAATGTTTGATTGTCTCGTTTTTATGGCAGAAAACACATGACAAATTACCTTTCCAATTTCGTTTAGCTAAATTGTCTTTAGTAAGCACCACACCCCGTCGCAAGTACCATAAGAAAATTTTAATCTTCAACGGAGCTTTTAATTTCCACAATGTTCTATTCTCAAAGGGGATATTTTTGGATATTAAGGCCGCATAATGGGATTTTACCGAGTACTGGCCATTCGAGGTTAAGTTCCAGTAAAATAGATCATGTTCATATGACAGATCAACTCCCGCAATGCGAGCCAGCAATTCATTCCAAGCAACCAGCTTTGGACCAATGAGGAGTCTACGCCAAGGAGATTAGGAGGTGAAGAGCTCAAAGCTTCGGCAATTGATATAGACTTTGATCTGGCTATGTTATATAAGGAAGGATACTGGTCACTCAAAGGTGAACCACCCATCCAATTATCTTCCCAAAAACGAACTTGCGATCCATTTTTCACAATAAAGGTTCCGAAACGAAGGAAGTCTCGTTTCACCCTCATTAAGCAAGACCAAAAGTGAGAATCTCCATTTTTCCTTTCCACTTGGGCCAAAGGCTTTGACCCCAGGTATTTATTTCGAAGAATCTGTTGCCACATCCCGTCTGAAGAAAGCAATTTATATAACCACTTGCTGAGAAGGGCAATATTTTTTATACTTAAATCATGAATCCCGAGGCCTCCTTGGTCTTTTGGTTGGCATAGTATGCTCCATTTGGTAAGTCTCAGTATTTTTCTTAGCCGTCACCTTGCCAGTAAAATCTGGATCGAAAGTAATCCAGCTTTTTAATGACACCTTTGGGTAAAGAGAAGAATGACATCATATACATCGGAAGACTACTAAGCACCGAGTTAATCATAACTAGGCGCCCTCCGATAGAGAGATTCTTCCCTTTCCAACTGCTTAGCCTCTTTTCAACCCGCTCTTCGATCTTCTTCCAATCACAATTTCTTAGCTTCCGATAGTGAATCGGGATACCAAGGTAATTAAATGGGAAATTACCGGCTTTGCATCCAAACAAGTCGGTATAAAAGCCTAAATGCTCTTGGGCTTCCCCAAAGCAGTAGACCTCACTCTTATGAAAGTTGATCTTAAGTCCCGATGCTTGTTCGAAAGCATACAAAAGCAGTTTCATATTGCGAGCCTTATCCAGATCATGATCCAAAAAGAGTATAGTGTCGTCTGCGTATTGAAGGATCGAAAGCCCCCCATCAACAAGATGCGGTATAACTCCATCAAATTGCCCATCCAATTTAGCTCTACTTATAAGCACTTTTAACATATCAGCTATGATGTTAAACAACAAAGGAGATAGAGGATCTCCTTGTCGCAGACCCTTTCTGGCCTGAAAATAGGGTCCGACATCATCATTTACGTTTACAGCCACACTTCCCCCTGAGATAAAATTCTTAACCCATGAGATCCATTTGGACGAGAAGCCTTTCATTCGAGGGTCCGAAGAGAAAAGGCCATTTTACTTTATCATAGGCTTTCTCGAAATCTAGCTTAAGAATTATCCGTTTTGACTATGCTTGGTGGAGTTCATGTAAGGTTTCATGAAGGATCACAACTCCTCAAGAATATTCCTTCCTTTCATGAAAGCCGCTTTGTGTCGGCCGATCACCTTATCAGCCACCGAGTTTAAACGACATGTGGCAACTTTAGTGAAAATCTTATAACTGACATTCAACAAACAAATTGGTCTGTACTGTTGAATAATGTTAGCCTCTTGAACCTTCGGGATTAGAGTGATAACCCCAAAGTTGAGACTAAAAAGCGGCAGATCTCCTTTATATAAATCATGGAACATCTGTAACAGGTCCCCTTTAATGGTTTCCCAGAAATGTTGATAAAATTCAGCTGGGAAACCGTCTGGCCTTGGTGCTTTATTGTGTTCTATGGAGAAAAGTGCCTCCTTAATTTCAGCTTCTGTAAAGTCGACGATCAGGAGATTGTTCTCGCAATCCGAAACCTGAGGGATATCTAATATACACGATTCATCTAAGGTGAAGGAATTGCTTTCCGGTTCACCAAATAAATCCTTGTAGAACCCAGTGATGAAGTTTTTGAGATTGGCATGACCTTCAATCTGGAGATCCCCATCTACAAGAGAGAAGATTTTCTTCTTCCTGTGCCTCCCATTGGCAACCATTTGGAAGTATCTGGTATTATTATCTCCCAAAAGGATATCCTTTGCTTTGGCACGCTGGTAATATCTGGTCTCTTCATCTCTTAAGAGTTTGGACAGATGATTCCGAGAGTGAGCCAAAAGGAGTTGTTCCTCCTCGGTCAGATTTCTGACTTCAGCAGTAGTATCCAGAATGTTAATACTGTTTTGGAGATCCAGTTTCTTCTTCTTATAGTCTCCATTTGTATGAGCCGCCCACCCCCTTAGGAATCTGCGCAACGCACTAAGCTTATTATTCCATCTTTGGACCGAGTTCTTCCCCTTATTCGTTTTGTTCCAAATATCAATGACATGATTGTCAAAACCATCCCGCTGGAACCAACTAAGTTCAAACTTGAATGGTTTGTTGTTTCCCGAAAGGTCCGAGGTTCCTGTGTCCAGAAGTAAAGGAGTGTGATCCGACATCCCCCTATCTAGGGCCCGAACCGTGACCAGTGGGTATTTCGACTCCCATTCAGTAGTCATGAGTACTCTATCTAGCTTTTCATATGTGGGATTGGGTAAGGAGTTAGCCCAAGTAAATTGACGTCCCGTTAGATCTATTTCCCTTAAATCGAAGCTATCGATGACAGCATTGAAAAGAAAAGGCCAACGGTTGTTAAATCTATTGTTGTTTTTCTCCTTACTACTTCTCATGATGTTAAAATCCCCTCCAATGAGGGTGGGGAATGAATTTGCTTGACAAGCCCGAACCAACTCTGCTAGGAAGGCTGACTTGAATTCATCCTGAGCTGGGCCATAGACGGCCATCAAGATCCATCTAAAGTTATCTGACTTATTACATATGTGAAAATTAATGTAAAATTCACCTTCAACAATACCGGATACACCCATAGTGTCCGCTCTAACTCCCAAAAGGATTCCCCCAGATCTACCGCGAGGTGGAAGGCAGTGCCAAACGAAATCCACCCCGCCAGAGAGGCGCGTAAGGTTCGTCTTTGACATATCCTGCTTCCCAGTTTCCATCACAGCAATAAAGTGAATATTAAGATCCCTAACAGCCTCAGAGATATATCTGAATTTAGCCAAGTCCGAAAGACCTCTGCTATTCCAGAAAAGGCCTTTCATTGAGAAACTTTCTTCTTAGAATTATTACCTCCATTCAGATTTCTTCGTTTCTTCAAAGGTTTTTTTAGTTTTCGCGTGGAGGCTACCAAGTCACAAAGCTTTGTGTCAAGCTCCACGTCATCAAATTCAACCTCTGAAACGTCTTTTATTAAGTGAGCAAGGAGGTCATTGTCCGAATCACTGATCTCATCAATACCATCAATAAAAGAATTGTCACGTTCTTTATTTTTACTTTTCCTATACTGGGAGTTAACTTCTGACTTTTTTAAAACCGACATTCTATCCACTTCAACATGCTTCAACTTGTTAATTGACAAGTTTACCGATGAAGGATTATTGCCCAAGATTAGCCCAATATTATGAAGTCTTGTTGCACAAGTTGAATTGGATAATGAGCTAATAGAAGGGGAAAGCAAAGTATTTTTCGTACCAGATTGATGATGATGAACAGGAAGGTAAGTCATCATCTTTGGGCCATCCTCTTTTCTCCCATCCATGGCACCATCAAGATTGCGAAAGGAAGCTCTCCTCATAGCTTTCAAAGTCATATCTTCATCAGCAGGAGAACTCCCATTAGCTGCAAAAGAATTGATACGTGAGCTCCTGCGAGGTTCAAAGGACTCCTCATAATGTGTATTACACGCACTCAGTTTCAGACCTGATTCGGAATGTATCTTCACTGTTGGGCTAATAAGAGCCGCCGCAACCTTCACGTTTGAAACAGATTCTCCTACATTCTGCAGCTCATCCGAATCAGCATCCAATCCAACCGAATCCAATACATTAGTAGCAATGGAGCAAGATGAGGCTACAAGAGAACTTACCCTCTTACCAGACCCTGGAAAAGGGGTATTCGATCTCGAGCCTTTTGTTCCACATACGAACATACTGACAGAGTCCACCCTCTCAGGTTCCACTTGCTGAAATAAATCCCCATTGTCAGCTAGAAACTTAACAGAATAAGATTCAGACATGGAGAAATCATTACATACCTTGTGGCCCATATATGATGGAGACTCTGGAAGTCTAGGGAGCATATTTGAAAGCTGCAGACCATCCAAACTCAGCACCAAATCGATCTCCCCTTTGCCAGGTCCCAAGACTTTCTGCACCGAAGAGTGATTATCCACCACCTCATCCAATTTGTTATCCCGAATATACATTCGATCCGCGATAGGGATTTGAATAGAAGAGGGCAGCATAACTTTATTCACAACGGGACTGGCCCAAAATGCAGGATATTTGGCCATATTTTTTCCATCCTGCAACAGATTCAAAAAATCAGCAATGCTTGACTCCAAAAAGGTAGCATCATCCACAATATCATCACATACCTTGAGTCTAATGTTTACAGGAAGAAAGGGTATCCCAAAAGCATTGGTCGGACTCATCATTCCACCTGCTCTTGGACCAAAATTTCTTACAGCATTCCTAAGGCCTAAAATGTTCTGCATCAAAGTAGAGGCATCCGGGTCCTTAGCCATCACTTCTGCAGATTTCGGACAATGCAGCCTAGGACTACCATATGTCATTCTTGACACCGGTTGGACCTTCAATGAGAGCTGAGGCTGCTGAATAAGCGAGCACCCACCCAGTGTGACAGATGGTTTATTAATGCAAACCGGGTCTTGAATAGGACTGACATTCATGACAGAACCAGTGGGTTTTCGCACTGGTGTCACCGCCACCACAGATAGACAGGAGACTTTATCAAGGATAATCGGCTTACACCTTTGCACCGGTCTGCGTCCAAGAGGAGTTATCGCCAACTGCATAGGAGTAAAGATGCTGTCAGCCACCGAAGAGGTGTGAGCTGAAGCATTGGAGTCCCCACTGTTTTTAATTTCTTTGCAGACTGAGCCGGATTATCACCATTGGACTTGAACACCTTGTCCAACCCACCATCACCTCCATCTGAGGGATCTTCATTATTGGTAAGGGGGGCAACCGGAATAAAACCACTTTCTTCCACCGAGAATACAATGTCATATCCCAATTTGCCACAAACAATATCAGTGGAGAAAGGCAAGAGCTCACGGTTCAACATTCCAACCAGCAACCTTATGACCCCCTTTTTTCTGTATGTGAACATGTCAACCTCTAGGGTAACTCCAATGATAGAGCCAAGAGCTCAGAAACCTAAATAATGCCTCCATGCATGAGGAACACCAGTGACGTGGACCCAAACCTCATCCAAGTGATAAGAAGGCAGCACCTCCCCCGCATCATCCCACTCAAGAATGGTGAGGGTAACCCCATGGTTTTTAAGCCGGAAATCTATATCAGCATCCTCTTAAGTTCTTCTACCGAAGGGAAAGAAACAAGGAAGGAGTCCTCGCTATGGGGTAAGGCCTCCCACACCCAATCCTTAGTGATCAACCGTGCCAACTCAGTTTGGACCACGTCAGCACCAATCTGCCCACCAGAAACCTTGACAAGAGCTATGGGAGAAGAATCCGGTGTCTCGAGCTTGAAATCATAGTCTGGAAGACGAAAGAAACCTAGCTCCCCTTTGCCAAAGCCAAACAGAGAGGCTTCAGGCTTTGGCATCTTAAGGATCGGGCATTTAGCCATGATATGCGAGTTTTTCTTATTACAGATAACACAATCTAGGTCAGCCTTACACTCATCATTTACATGCCCACTGCATTTGCAACGAAAACAGAGGGGAGATCTTGGCTTTTTGGCCTTTAGAGCAGTACCTTCTAATGTCTCGGTGGGTTGGGTTGCACCAGACAGCAGACCTCCATCGGATAGAGAAGAGTTGCCGAGTACTGAAGCCTCTTGCGCAGACCCTCTTCCTATCTCACGATGCTGATATCTCTGCTGGGGGGGGAAGCGCCCACCTCGTCCAGCACTGCCCCGGCCAAAAGGGCCATGAGGACCTCTTCCATGAAAGCTCCCACGCCCAGGGCCATGACGGGGATGGTTTCCTCTCCAGAAAACACCAGCCCCCGTAAAAGCTCTGCTGTTTGAATCAGCAGTCAGTCGCATCTCCTTAGCACCGAGGTTTTGTTTAGGCTGAGGTGGTTTGGCAGCCATGGCGGCGTAGGAAGGACAGGGCGCAACAGAGGGAGCGAAAGTTTTACTCGGGACTTTAGAGGAGAACCTGAAAGAGCCCCGAGGATGATTAGGCCGGAACAAAGACGCTCGAGAACGGCCGTATCCCTTCGCTCGCAGAATTAAAATCTCCAGATCAGAATCCGAGAAAGATTTTAGCGTATCCTTCTTATTACGACTCAATCTCTGGCCTTTCGAATCCTGTTCCCGTGCCGTCCCCAAGCACGTCTGGCCAGCATTCTTGTTCCACGTGGCTTCTGGTGCAGCACCCATCTTCCCAGGCACCCGAACCGGCGGAGCGCTCGGCGGCATGAATGCAGCCAACGTCACTACCGGTGCCGGCCGAGGTCGTGGAAGAGGCCCACGCCATGGGCGGATTATGCACGCACGCCGCGGGAACTTCTTACCCAAAATCTTATGAGAAGTCTCGATTTCACCAGGAAGATGGTTACTCCCTAGCTTCAAGACCTCAACTATCGTACTGCTATCAGCAACGTTCGGATGTTGAGCAGCAGACGACTTATCTACTTGGTTGATAAGATCTTGACTACTATCTAGCTTGTCCAAGTCTGTAACGCACTCCAAAGTTCGCGCAGGGATTCGGTTCGGGGAGCCGTCGTTCAGGTGAGGAATCGAAGGATCTGTTTCCATTAGATCCGATTTCTCCCACCAATGCGCATCCTTAGGAAACCCAATATCCTTCCAAAATTCATCACAGATTTGAACATCCGTGGGGGACATTTTACAAGTTGAACCAGATTGAACTTCGCCCCCAACGACCCCAAAGTCCACATCAAGAGATTCAACAAATGGCGCTAGAGAGACGCCAGAGGAAGAAGAAGTACCTTTATCAAGGGAAGATTGAAAATGGGACAGACCAGCCGAAGATCGCAAAGGAACCTCGCCCACCAAGGCCGGGGTCCGCGATGAATCAGCCAGACGCTCACATCGGCGCCTTCCGCCGGCGGCAAAGCCGGCGCAGGCCGGGTGCGACGACCGGCATTCGGTCCCCCAGCATGAGACGAGCCCCCCTTCGAGCATCACTCCTTTTCACATCCAGAGGGGCAGCTTGTAGGCTCAGCGAGCGATTCCAATCTTCCAACTGTGCAGCAGGATCGTTAGGGACGATGGCCAGGACCCGCTTAGAGATAACATACATGCAGAGGCAGAAGGCAGCCTTGGCGCAGCAGCTCGGCCTGCGGCCACGGCAGGTCGAGGTGTGGTTCATGCAGCAGCTATTGTTCTCTCTCTCTCTCTGCTCATTGTTTTTCTATTGTTTCTAAATTAGTTGTCAGTAAGGACTACATAATATATTTTTTGAAATCGTCAGTTAGTACTACTTGTTGTTCTGTGCGTACCTATATTATTTATTCGTGCATTAAGACATATGGTTATGTATGACAATTAAGTTAGTTCACTTAGTTGTACTTCCATTTTCCAGTAGACACGTCACTCCTGAGATCGCTCCTTTTACTATTCCAGACTCTGTTGCTAACAAAAATAATGCGCTCTTGCAGCTGGTGGTTTCCGTTACGGCAAATTTGAAGGGTGGTTTCGGACTGTTGGAAATAATAAGTTTCCCAAAGTCCAGAATCCACGATGCTGCCAGTCGATTATATATTGACGATGTTAAATTATTTTAATGTAATATTATTCATGTAAATTACAGAAATATTTTTATAATAAAAAGTCTAAGTATGATAGTTAATAGACTACAAGTATTGATAAACTATAGATGTAATTCCCTCTCATCTCTCTTTAAAAATGTAACAAATAAATTGTGTGAGAATAGCAGACATCAGCCGTAATGTTTCGCACGATGCTTCAATTTCAAGCGCTGAATGAATATTAAAGTTTGAGAGGTGCTTCCATATTTTTTTTTTCACAGTTACACAAATATAAAAGCATGAATGAAAAATAGATGGTAATTACTTAGAGCATCTCCAACAGTTCCTAATATTTAGACTCCCAATATTTTTAGATTGGGACCTTCCCAAAAAAATTTGGATCTACAAAATACCTTGTTCTCCAACAGTTCCTATATTTTCTCCTAAAACACCTTTGAATTGGTGCAGTGGGCCATCCTGGCGCAAATAATGTTGATTGGGAACGCGATGAGCGCACAAAAATGAGGAGTCGGGGTGCTGTTTTTGGACGTGTGCCAAAATTTGAGGAGCTAGAAAGAGGAACTGTTGGAGTACTTTTTTTTGCAATCAAGCCCAAAATCAGATTTTGAGAATGGATTTTAGGCACTGTTGGAGATGCTCTTACCCCTTCATTTGCTTTAAGATTTATGCAAATTGTATTAGTCGGAAAAGACTGCCCTAGATAAAGAAAAGGTTGATGGACCATGCGTAGGAGGAAGCACCAAACTAACGTCTAGATGGCCAGCGCAAATATCCAGGGAAAGCACTGAGATCGCTCCTTTTACTATCCACAGACTGTGTTAACAAAAAATAATGCGCTATTGTAGTCCACGTACGGTCTCAATCCCGGGAATCCACCATGCGGTTCGTTAATTGGTCGTCGTCTGTATTTCGTAAAGTAGCTAGCGTACCGGAGAAATACCAATGAAAACGAGTTGAGGGAAAAGGACGAGATGCAGAAGGCAAATCCGTTTGGCAGGGATGCATGCATGATGTATATATAAATATAGGCATACGTACATACATTGGCTGGCAAATTCGTCCTATGCTAGAAGTTATAAAAAAGATAAATTTGGGGTACACATTTGAACTATTCAAGTTTGTCAGAAATTTATCTTTTTTATTACTCTTAACGTAGAACGAATTTGATCATGAAATTTTATATGTAGATGGCGTAAGATGAGATGTACATCCATGATTTTTTTCAGAATTTTTTGAAACTTTTTTTAGTAGGATTGCACGATGATTGCACCAAAATCATGATTGCACTGGATATGTCTCCTGTATAAATAGGCATACATACATACATACATTGGCTAGCCTTCTCGACGTCTGTATAAATAGGCATACATACGTGACACATTGGCTGGCCTTCTCGACGCAGAAGGCAGCACCAAGCCGAATCCCCAATTCCAATTCCCCAGTGTTCTTCTTAATTATATCCACCCGGCCTGTTTGACATGGCTTTTAGATATCAGCTCGTTCTGCGTATAATTCTACTTGGAGTCGTCCTAACTGCCTTGTTTGCCGCTCAAGTCCAAGGTAAAGCTCTTTTTCATTCTTCTTTTTAGAGAGAGGCTCACCTCGCCATTCGAGCATATCATTTCGTCGAGTTGCCTCTGAAACTAGCGAGCACCGCATAACTAATTTGAGTTCATCGTTACTGTTAAAATGTTATCACCAGTGTGAGTTCGAGCATAGTTAATTTATTCATGCACTACCTATTGTTCTCTCTCTCCCTCTCTGCTCATTGTTTTCCTATTGTTTCTAAATTAGTTGTCAGTAAGGACTACATAATATATTTTTGAAATCGTCAGTTAGTACTACTTGTTGTTTCTGTGCGTACCTATATGTTATATATAAAAGCGGCAAGGATTGAGCGCACCTCAGCTAGGTCACGTGTCGCGCCTCGCGGAAAGGTCTTTCGAAAAATTGGAAATCGTGTTTAGGTCATTTTCAGCGGTTTTTTTAGTAAAATAGACCCGAGAAATTTTGAAATTACGTTTGGATCCCTCCACGTGCTTTTCTAAAAAAAGCACAGATTCGTCGAAGATTTATAGCCAAATTGGAAATCGCGTTTACATCCTTTCGTCGATTATTTAGTAAAATAGACCCGAGAAATTTTGAAATTATGTTTAGGTCCCTCCACACGGTTTTCTAAAAAAACGCAAATTCGTCAAAGATTTATAGCGGCCTATAGATTCACCAGTGGGTCCTAACGACCCATTTTAAAAAGAAAAAAACGGAAACCGAAAATACGACCAGATTTCCCGAATTTTACACGTTGATTCGTTGTACACGATGCATCGTAGCGCATTACTCTGGCTGGTATAACTAATCTATTAAAGCCGGGAGATTTCAGCTTCAGCCAGAGTGGCCACGTCACCCGGATTTTCGTAGCCGTCCGATCTCGGAGACGACGTGATCTGGCCGTCGCCAAGCGCTCCAAAGACCGATGCCCTAGCCCTTCTTCGTTTCCATCACGCCCGCCGCCGCCACGCCAACCACTCCTTCCTCCTCCGTTCCTCTCCCGATCCTCTCGCGCCCCGCCGCGGCGCCCCGCCCCGTCGCCATTCTTTTGCTCGCGCTTCCCCTTCCGTTGATCGATTCGTGATCGTCCGTGCGGGCCTTGCCGTCCTACGCACGCATCCTCTTCACCCCCCGCCGCCCTCACCACATCTCCTCCGCAAGGCGGGCGACATCTCCACCGCCCTCGCCTCCGCCTACCCCAAGAAGCAACCCCACGCGAAACCCCACCGCCTCTGTTGCGCTCCCGCGCGGCGTGGCTATTCCGCAGGCCTCGGCGATGCTTCTCCAGTCCGATGTCCGTAGGCTTCCTCCATGCCATCGCCGGGCTCCCGTCTGTGGTGGAATCGGCGCGCATCTTGTTTCCTGCTGCTTGCTTACCTATTTTTTTGGGTTCTGCTATGGTTGATTGCTTTCTTCTGTGTTTGCTAATCATTTCCTTTCTTATCGTAGGTATTGCTGACACATCTGCTTCTACTCCGATCAGCGCAAATCCTTTTCCTGCTCACAGAGAATATATTTCATACTTAAAAGGTTTGCTTCAGCGATTCCTCCGCTGCTGTTGTTTCCCCTCTGGCTAAAAAGGATTTGCTGTGTATATTTCTTTTCTTTGCTTTTTCTTATATTTATTTCATTTATTTCTGCTTTTGCAGCTACTTATAGTGATTGGTCGTATTATGGTGGTCCGGATTATGAGTGTATCAGATATAGTGTTGTCTTTTGGTTCCAAGAGAAGTCTGGATATAGAAGTTCTTCTAGACAGCAGCGGATTGTCTGTCGTTTGGGAATATTACACAACAGTTCAGTGTAGTGCGCCTCAAGTGAAATCGAGCTACAATGTGTCTATTAAATCTCATTTATTGTTACGCTTGCATGTGTATGAATCTATAAGGTAACTATTACGCAATATGCTTCATGGCAAAATAATTTTCTAAGATCATTTTTCTTTAAAGAAAAAACGGTCATAAAAATTAAAGAATCTTTTTTTCAGAATCTTTTCGTTCCTTTCTTTTTTTGCTACTTTCGATAAGGAAATTAGCGCGCCAATAATTTATCTTTTTTTGCATATTTTTTTCTTACACACACTTTAAAATTGACATTTTTTTCCTTCCCTAATCCTCAATGAACTCTTCTTCGATTCATTTTTTAAAGCACACGAGTTAATTTTAAAATTTTTTTTCAAAAAATTTTATTTTATATTTTTTTCTTTTTAGTGTAAAGAAGGTAATACAGCGGAAGTTTTTAAAATTTTATTCTTTTGTTTTTTTTAGAGGGTTAAAAGCTAAAAGCTCATTTGTTTTACGCAAATAATTCTCATCATGTTTTCTTATATCCTTTTATTTTATAGAAATTTTATATCAAATTTCCAAAAAATAAGTTTTTAGTTTAATTGTTTTTTCTCTTTTTACAAAGGGATAACACAAAACGGTTTTACACCGAAATAAAAATATGTTTATCTTTTTTGAATACAAACATTAAGGTAAATCTTTTAATTTTAAAAGTTTTTTTAATTTTAAAAATTTTGTTTTTTGTTTTTTGTTTGGTTTTGTTGGTTTTTTATTATTTTGAATTTAGTAAACCATTTTCCCCCATTTAAATTAAGTAATAATTTTCTTGAATTTGTTTTTTTCTTAAACGTGTTTGCTTGGCCGGCTCCTTGGATTTCGATGGGTGATTTTACAAGTTTTCTTTTGAATTCTTTTGAAATAAATTGGTAAACTAAAATGTTTTTTTTAAATTTTGGTTTGACGTGGTCTTATGTTTAATTAACGATCTAACTTTTTTAAATCATTTAATGATAAATGAAAATAACATTTTTCTCTTTTTTGCTGAAATTTTACTTACTATGAAATAGGCTACTTTTCTTTTTTTTTACTTTCTCTTGCATCTTCCGTTTCTGCTGATTATATTTTCCGATTTATACTGAAATTCTCGTCCTTGGTTATGATAAGGACATTGGCTTTTACTGTTTCAAAACTTTTGTGCGCCTAGGTTTTAAAGATTTTCTTTCCAATTTCACGGGCCGCACGGATTTTGCTCGATCTGAGAGCGGATCTCCCCAAGCTAGCTTCTTCATCCCCGCCGCAACCACTCCTCCCTCCGATCTCCGCCCCTCCCCATTTTCGCTCTCGTGATCGATCGATCTGGCTGCGCCGATCTCTTCCCCCGCTCACATCTCCGGCATTCCACCTCCCCCAAAGCAACCCAACCCACCTCGCGCGTATCGAGCTGGATCCACGATGTCGGCTTCTCCATGCCATGCGCCGCTGGGAATCGCATCTTGTTCTGCTTCTATTTTTTGGGTCTGCTATGGTTGATTGCTTTGTTTCTAATCATTTTTTCTTATCGGTATGAGACCCTTCTCAAAATCCTTCCGAGATATATTTCATACTTAAAGTTTTATTCTCTCTGTTCTCGCTAAAAGTTTGTATATTTTTTTGCTTTTCCTTATATTTATTTATTTATTCGCTTAATAGTGATTGTCGATATGGTGGTCGATTATGAGTGTCGATATAATGTTGTCTTTTGGTTCCAAGAAAGCGAAGTTCTTCTAGATAGCAGTTTCTCATTTGGGAATATTACAAGTGTCCAAGTGAAATCGAGCTACAATGTGTCTATTAAATCTCATTTATTGTTACGCTGTGTGTGAATCTAATAACTACAATATTTTTTTATTCTTGTTACTCTAACGGATCTCACAAAAACAGGCTCAGATTCAAAAAAATTAGACAAATGTTGGCTTTTATTTTGTCTCAAACATGTTTCAGTTATTTTATACATCGCTTTACCCATTTTGTATATCCTGTTTTAGTTTTATTGGTGTATGTTTCATATTATTCGTATCAGCGTGTAGAGGAAAGATGCTTAACACATAGTGAGATCGCTACATCACGTCTCAAATCTCAAAAGTTGAATTCTTAGATTTTTTTTATTATCTATGTATGTAGGACTACTTGCTATATAATATGCTTCTCTTATTATTCTTATCTGTTCTAAGTCCATCTCACTAACTAGTATCCTGATTGTCGATGAAAATGCGAATGTCCAACTATTTTAGATTGAGCTATTTTCATCCGATTGCTCCGATGAGCCTTATATCTAAGAATATTACGCCTACCATAACATGAATTAGCGAGACAACTGTCCTTGATCTATTCTGCACCTATGTGTGTATAGGACTATGATTGCCATAATATACTTTGCTCTTATCTTTATTCTCTAAGACTAATCACAGGCAACTGCTACGAGTTTAAGATGTTTTGCTTCATGCAAAATTTCTTTTTTCTTCAAAATAAACATGTTACTTTTGAAGCATTTTACTTAATTATCTAGAATTTGAGTTTTATTAGTATATGTACTTCACATGCTTGCATTGTTTTGTGAAGGTCATTGGTTGAAGAAATGATGTGAAAGGAGATGTCTTAGATGTTGACACTAATCGACTCTGAAACTCATATCGGTGTTTTTTTAAACTACTATACTACTGCTATGATTAGTAGATATAGTTGAATGCGTTATCTATTACCTATGTTTACACTTTAGGCTTATTATTGTTTTAGTTTAATAGGAGATGCTAATCGAGATGATGATGGTACAGCTATCGTGATGATGGCATTTTATTAATAAAAAGATCTACAAAGGACCTTCCAGATTACTTTGTATTATCGTTATATGATGCCGCTATATAGAGTGAATAGCCTGCCTAAACAACCTAAGTTCTATACTCCAACATTGATACTTAGTTTTCGCTCTCTACATTCTCCTATTAGTTTATGAATTTTAAGTTAATGGATCAAGATAAAGATATTCTATTGATTTCTAATTAATTGAGCCTACAAACAATCTTAGTTTCAGTCTAATACTAAAACAAATTGATTACATATGAATGTTTATTTAGGATTGTATATATATAAAGTTTAGGTTTTATTTATGTATCCTCGAGATTTATTTTGAAATCATCTATCCAAGATGGTGTGAGAGATTGTGATCAGATGATGAAGTCAACGCGTAAGATCGCTCGGATTTTCAGCCATCTCTGTAAATAATTAGTAAGAAAATATAGCTACATGCATTACAGTGTTCACGCTTAAGATTACCATTGTTTTAGTTTAGTAGGAAATAACAGTGAATAATACGAGATTTGTTAATCAATAGGATGTTGCTATGTGAAGAATCTTCACATTTAGCTTCTTCAAATATTAGTTTTTTATGTAATATACAACAAATATATATCGGTTTACATCTACATTGTATATTAGTGTTTCTTCAAATATTAGTGTTTTTCTATAATATACAACAAATAATTGCTTTATTTGGTTACATTTGATTTTGGAGTTTATTTTTGGTTTATCTTGGGGTGCTTTATTGTTGATATATTTCGAGGATTATATTTTATTTATATATAAGATATCTTTAATTATTTCTGAAATTCATAGACTTTAAGAGGAGTATTGACTGAAGCAAACCATACTGATTTTCCTGTGCCATCGCCTGATTTTGAAATATTCTTGCAATCTAGATCTAGCTCGTAGCAATGTGCGATTGAAACTTAAATGCATTGTTTTGTATACCGGCTATACTTGTTATGCTGAACTTGATCATCTCGGTTTTCTAGCATTGTTTCTGTAAAAGACCATCGTTCTTGCTCTCATTTGCGCTCTGGTCCATTGCGCTTAGTGCTGTGCTTGAGACAATTAGTCTTGTTGCGATGGTAGGTATGCTCGTTTGGCAATTCTGTCTTTATCATAACAATCAATCACATCTGGTTTGTATTAGTGCCTTTTGTAAGTAATTTCCATTTGATTCTCGTGAAACAATTGAAATTATTCTATCTCTACTCTCATGGGCTTGAAATCAATCGTAGCTTATGATACTAGCTCACAAGTCATAAAAGAGACTTGTGTGGTTGTTCGTTTTGAGCATTTGACTTAATCACATAAATTTCATTTGGTCGTTATTTGGTAACTCTATCTCCATATGGCTGTGCGGTTGATACACCATTTAATTCTGGTTATTTGCAAATTTGAAGTACTAACGGACAATTCCATGTGTGCTAAGCTTTTTATTCAAAATCATTTTAAATTGATTCTAATTGCTGAAGTCTAAATTGAAATATAGCTCTAATTATGCTATTTGATGTCGTAACTTTTCTAAGCTTTTTGTTGCTTGTATCAAATTTGCATTTAGCTTTAAACCATAATTGCTATCTGACATAGCTTAAGGTGCCTAGTGACTTTATCTGTCTGCATTATATATTTAGTGCTTCATCTTCGACATTCTCTGCCTCTTATCCTTGACCGACAGTAAATATTCCTTCTATCATCGTTTCCTGCAGCGCTATATTTCTAACTTGACACATTATATCTGTTGCCTCATCGCATTCTCATAATCTGACTGATGTATGAATGAAAATGATTCGTATCTTACATGGTCTCTTGATAATTTTATTGTCAAATTTTCACTTGTAATGGAGACCACGATTGCGTGATCATTTTCAACATTCTATGTGTTTCCAAATGCCTATTGTGTAGTTGTACCGCACCATTATTGTCCTATCTCTCATGCTTTGTAGTTAAATGATTTTTTCTTTCAATTTCCGAGCGCCGTTCCCATCTGCGACCCGCTCCTGTCTTCTCACAGCCCCGCCACCCTCCCTCTCCCTCCCCCCGCTCCGCGCATCTTCGTCTTATGTGTCTCGCCCACATCTTCCCCCACATTCTAGGGACATCTCCCGCGCCACAAAACCGAACCACCTGCCGGCTTTCGTGCGAGTCATGGTCGTGGCTTCTCATGCACGCCTCGGATCGCTTGTTCTGCTACCTATTTTGGTTCCTTGGTTGATCTTTTCTTCTAATATTCTTTCTTGGACACTATCGACGAATCTTTCGCAGATCAAAAGTTTTATTCCTTTTTTTCTCAAAAATTTGATATTTTTTGCTTTCTATTTATTCATTTTTTTTTGTATGTATTTATTGTCGATGAGTGTAGAAAGTTGCTTTTCCAAGAACGACATAGAGTCTCTAATCGTTTATTGATCATCATGTAGTAAGGACGAGTAATGCTATTAAATCTCTTTTTTCTCTGTTAATCATATAACTATAAACTTGCTATCCTTGTATTAAGGATCTCCACGCGCATAGATCAAAATTATATATGTTGCTTTATTTGTCTAGACATGTTCGTATTTTTACATAGTACCCATATATACTTTTGTTTATGTTATTTGTACTATGAACGGATCAAGAGTTAAGAAGTTTGCTTAAAATGTGATGCTAATACGAGTCTAATCTAATAGTTGAATTCTAGATTTTTGTTATTGTTAGTATGAAGACTCATTATATAATAGTTTATCTATCTTTTTAAAATCTAACTAACGATATTACATTGTGAATGTAATTACTATTTTAATTAGCTATTTTTTCGCATTGCTCCGATGAGCTTATATCAAGATTCCTTAATACAGATGCAAAACTGATTCTGATTATCGTGCACCATTTAAGGATAGAGTCCAATAACTTCTCTTATCTTTTCTCTAAGCATCTCAATGAGAAGTTTATGTTTTTTATGCAAAATGTATTGTTTCTCAAAATAAACATGTTATTTAAGATTTTTTAATATCTAAATTTGGTTTTATATTTTACATCTGATTTTTTGTGAAGTCATTGTAAAAATGTGGAGAGATGTGTCTAGTGACACTGCTCTCGAACACGTTTTTTTAACACTAATATTAGTAATATAGTAATCTCTTACTTATTTAGTATATTTTTTATTATGATAAAGATATAGTAAGCTCTTAAAAGGTCTAAAGACTTCATTATTTATATTTTTTAATTCATATAAGTATACTGCTAACAATATTCCAATAAATAATTTTTTTTTTAAATTTGTTAGTTTATATTTATATGATAAAAAGAATAGCGGCCTATAGATTCACCAAAGGTCCTAACGACCCATTTTAAAAAAAAAACGAAACCGAAAATACGACCAGATTTTAATTTTACACGTTGATTCGTTGTACACGATGCATCGTAGCGCATTACTCGGCTGGTATAACTAATCTATTAAAGCCGGAGATTTCACCAAAGCAGAGTGGCCACGCCACCGATTTTAGAGTCAGTCCGATCTTGAGACGACGTGATCTCGCCGTCGTCCGCCTGCCAAAGACCGATGCCCTAGCCCTTCTTCGCTTCATCACGCCCGCTTCGCCACGCCAACCACTCCTTCCTCCTCTCCTCTCTCTCCCGATCCTTCGCCACGCTTCCTCGCCCCGCCCCGCCATTCTTTTGCTCGCGCTTCCTTCCGCTGATCGATTCGTGATCGTCCCGCGGTGGCCTTGCCGCCCCACGACGCATTCTCTTCACCCCGCCGCTCACCACATCTCCTCATAGGCGGGCGACATCTCCACCGCCTCGCCTCGCTTACCCTAAGAAGCAAAATCACGAAAACCCCACCCATTTCCGCGCCATGGCATATTCCAAGCAGTGCCTCGGCGATGCTTCTCCAAATCCGATGTCCGTAGGCTTCTCCATGCCATCGCCGGCTCCCGTCTGTAGGTGGAATCGGCGCGCATCTTGTTTCGCCGCTTGCTTACCTATTTTTTTGGGTTCTGCTATGGTTGATTGCTTTCTTCGTGGTTTGCTAATCATTTCCTTTCTTATCGAGGTATTGCTGAGACATCTGCTTCTCCGATCAGCGAAATCCTTTTCCGCTCACGAGATATATTTCATACTTAAAGGTTTGCTTCATGATTCCTCCGCTGCTGTTGTTTCTCCGCTAAAAAGGATTTGCTGTGTATATTTTTCTTTTTCTTTGCTTTTCCTTATATTTATTTCATTTATTTCGCTTTTGCAGACTAATAGTGATTGGTCGATTATGGTGGTCCGGATTATGAGTGTATCAGATATAATGTTGTCTTTTGGTTCCAAGAGAAGTCTGGACATAGAAGTTCTTCTAGATAGCAGCGGATTGTCTGTCATTTGGGAATATTACACAACAGTTCAGCAGTGTAGCGCCTCAAGTGAAATCGAGCTACAATGTGTCTATTAAATCTCATTTATTGTTACGCTTGCATGTGTATGAATCTATAAGGTAACTATTACGCAATATGCTTCTTGCTCTTATTGCCTTTGTTACTACTGTCGTAAATCGGATCTCACAAGAAACCAGAGGTGGCCGCTATCAAGAGATTCAAAAAAAAGTTTGTCAGACAAAGATAATGTTGCGCTTTTATTTTGTCTTCAAGGTAAACATGTTGCTTCCGAGTTATTTTATACATCCAAGCTTTACCCATTTTGTATATCCACTGTTTTAGTTTTATTGGTGTATGTACTTTGCTCATATGCTATTGTACAGCTGTGGTCAATTCAAGAAGCGTGTAGAGGAAAAGATTGCTGTCTTAACACATAGTGAGATCTGGCTACATACTACGCTGACCGGGTCCTCCAAATCTCGAAATAGCGCTTTTGAATTCCTTAGATTTCTTTTGTTATTGCATCTATGTATGTATAGGATCACCGAGTTATCGCTATATAATATGCTCTTTGCTCTTATTATTCTTATCTGTTGTTCTCTAAGTCCAATCTCACACTAACCTGTAGTAGTTATGCCATCGTATTTGTGCCGATGAAAAATTGTGCCGAATGTCCAACTATTTTAGATTGAGCTATTTTCTCATCCACGCTATTGCTCTCTGGCCGATGAGCCTTATATCTAAGAATATTACGCACGACTTACCATAACATGAATTAGACGAGAACAACCTGTCTGTATGTTCCTTAGATCTATTCCGCTGTCGCACCTATGTGTGTATAGGACTATGAAGTTATTGCCATGCAATATACTCTTTGCTCTTATCTGTTATTCTCTAAGACTAATCTCACAAGAGTCTCAGAGCATTTGCCGCTACCAAGAGGTTTAAACGATGTTTTGCTTCATGCAAAAATTGTTGCAGCTTTGTTTTCTTCCAAAAAATAAACATGTTACTTTTGAAGCATTTTACTTAATTATCTAGAATTTGAGTTTTATTAGTATATGTACTTCACCGATGCTTGCATTGTTTTGTGAAGGTCATTGGTTGAAGAAATGATGTGGGAAAGGAGATCGTGGTCTTAACAGATGTTGAAATCCAACTACATACGGCACCTGCGGCTCTGTGGAAACTCATATCGGTGTTTTTTTTAAAAACTACTATACTACTACTGCTATATGATTAGTACACAGATATAGTTGAATGCAGTTATCTATTACCTATGTTTACACTTTAGGCTTATTATTGTTTTAGTTTAATAGGAGATGCTAATCAGGAGAGTGATGATGGTACAGCTATCTGAGTGATGATGGTACAGCTATCTTATTAATAAAACAGGGTAGTCCTGTACAAAAGGACCTTCCAGTATTCGACTTCTTCAGGTATTATCGTTTTCTTTATATGATGCACGCTATATATAGAGTGAATAGCGTCTGGCCTAAACAACACTGTAAACAGTTTCCTACTACAGCTTGCCAACACATTGGATACTTAGTTTTCCTGCTCGTTCAAGCTGAACACATTCTCTGTCGATTATTAGTTTATGAATTTTTAAGTTAATGGATCAAGATAAAGATATTCTATTGATTTCTAATTAATTGAGCCTACAAACAATCTTAGTTTCAGAGTCTGCTAATACTAAAACAAATGTACGATTACATATGAAACTATGGTTATATTTTTAAGGATTTTGTATATATATCTAAAGTTTAGGTTTTATTTATGTATCTCGCTTTACCGACATCTGATATTATTTTGTGAGAATCATCTATCCAAAAGATGGTGTGCAGAAGAGATTGTGATCTCAGCAGATGATGAAGTCCAAGCGCACAGTTAAAGAACGATCCTCACGGAAGCTCGGATCGACTTTTTTCAAGCCAATCGCACTTTTCATCACGGTAAATAATTAGTAAGAAAATATAGCTACATGCAATTACGCATTACTAGCTGTGTTCACGCTTTAAGATTACCATTGTTTTAGTTTAGTAGGAAATATTAACCGAGTGAATAATACCAGTAGAGCTCTCTTGTTAATCGAATAGGATGTTGCTATGTGAAAGAATCTTCCGACATTTAGCTTCTTCAAATATTAGTGTTTCTTCTATGTAATATACAACAAATATATATCGGTTTACATCTACATTGTATATTAGTGTTTCTTCAAATATTAGTGTTTCTTCTATGTAATATACAACAAATAATTGCTTTATTGCTGTGGTTACATTTGATTTTGGTAGTTTATTTTTTGGTTTATCTTGGGGTGCTTTATTGTTCGGTATATATTTCAGTAGGATTATATCTTTATTTATTCGATATAATCGATATCTTTAATTATTTCGCTTGGAAATTTATAGACTTTAAGAGGAGTATTGACTACTGAAGCAAACCCCTAATACTGATTTTTCCACTGTGCCATCACGTCCCTGCAATTTTGAAAATATTCTTGCAATCTAGATCTAGCTCGAGTAGCAATGTGTACGATTGAAACTTAAATGCATTGTTTTGCTATACCAGTGCTATACTTGTTATTCTGAGGAAAGCTTACTGTTCTGATCACATCTTACGTGTTTTGCTGCTAGCATTGTTTTCCTGTTTGAAAAACAGACCATCGGTTCGCTGTACTTCTGGCCTGCTCATTTGGCTGGCCCTGTCTGGGGTCCATTGCCGTCTTAGTGCTGTGCTTGGCTGGAGACAATTAGTCTTGTTGCCGGAATTGGCAGGTAGGTATGCTCGTTTGGCAATTACTGTCTTTATCATGTAAGCCAATCAATCACATGCTGGTTTTTGTATTAGTGCCTCTTTTCTGGTAAGTAATTTCCATTTGATTCTTACGTGGAAACAATTGAAAATTATTGTCTATCTCAGTACTCTCATGGGCTTGAAATCAATCCGTGTAGCTTATGATACTAGCTCACAAGTCATAAAAGAGACTTGTGTGGTTGTTCGTTTCTTTGAGCATTTGACTTAATCACATAAATTTCATTTGGTCAGGTTATTTGGTAACTCTATCTCCATATGGCTGTGCGGTTGATACACCATTTAATTCTGGTTATTTGCAAATTTGAAGTACTAACCGGACAATTCCATGTGTGCTTAAAGCCTTTGCTGTTCAGCTTTACAAAATTACCAGAATTTTGTAAATTGTGCTGGAATTCTAAAATTGTGCTGGAAGTCTAAAATTGAAATATAGCTACTGCTAATTTATGCATATTTGATATTGATCCGATATATCTTATATCCTATATGCTATTTCTTTTAGATTGGCCTTGGTGATCAAAATTTTTGCATAGTCTTAAGCCTTTAAGACCATTAAGATTGCTATCTGGAACAATAAGCGTTCTAAGCAGGGCTGCCACTTCATGAGTGAAGCGCCTTTTAAGCTGTCTGTTGTCCTTGTCATTACTATATTTAGTTGCATTTCATGCTTTCAGATAACCGACTTTACTTACTATGCCTCTTATCCTTTGGACCAGATGACCGATGCCCTAGCCCTTCTTCGTTTCCATCACGCGCCCCGCCGCCTCGCCACGCCAACCACTCCCTTCCTCCCTCCGTTCCCCTCTCCCCGATCCTCTCTCGCGCCCCCCCGCCGCCAGCGCCCTCGCTCCCGTCCCCGCCATTCTTTTGCTCGCGCTTCCCCTTCCGTTGATCGATTCGTGATCGTCCGTGCGGGCCTTGCCGTCCTACGCACGCATCCTCTTCACCCCCCGCCGCCCTCACCACATCTCCTCCGCAAGGCGGGCGACATCTCCACCGCCCTCGCCTCCGCCTACCCCAAGAAGCAACCCCACGCGAAACCCCACCGCCTCTGTTGCGCTCCCGCGCGGCGTGGCTATTCCGCAGGCCTCGGCGATGCTTCTCCAGTCCGATGTCCGTAGGCTTCCTCCATGCCATCGCCGGGCTCCCGTCTGTGGTGGAATCGGCGCGCATCTTGTTTCCTGCTGCTTGCTTACCTATTTTTTTTGGGTTCTGCTATGGTTGATTGCTTTCTTCTGTGTTTGCTAATCATTTCCTTTCTTATCGTAGGTATTGCTGAGACATCTGCTTCTACTCCGATCAGCGCAAATCCTTTTCCTGCTCACAGAGATATATTTCATACTTAAAAGGTTTGCTTCAGCGATTCCTCCGCTGCTGTTGTTTCCCCTCTGGCTAAAAAGGATTTGCTGTGTATATTTCTTTTCTTTGCTTTTCCTTATATTTATTTCATTTATTTCTGCTTTTGCAGCTAATAGTGATTGGTCGTATTATGGTGGTCCGGATTATGAGTGTATCAGATATAATGTTGTCTTTTGGTTCCAAGAGAAGTCTGGACATAGAAGTTCTTCTAGATAGCAGCGGATTGTCTGTCATTTGGGAATATTACACAACAGTTCAGTGTAGTGCGCCTCAAGTGAAATCGAGCTACAATGTGTCTATTAAATCTCATTTATTGTTACGCTTGCATGTGTATGAATCTATAAGGTAACTATTACGCAATATGCTTCTTGCTCTTATTGCCTTTGTTACTACTGTCGAAATCGGATCTCACAAGAAACCTGTAGTGGCCGCTGCTATCAGTAGATTCAAAAAAAAAAGTTTCAGTTCGTACAGCATAATGTTGCGCTTTTATTTTGTCTTCTCAAGGTAAACATGTTGCTTCTGAGTTATTTTATACATCCGAAGCTTTACCCATTTTGTATATCCACTGTTTTAGTTTTATTGGTGTATGTACTTCGTTCATACTTCTGTTATTGTACAGCGTGTCAATTCAAGAAGCGGTGTAGAGGAAAAGATTGCTGTCTTAACACATAGTGAGATCTGGCTACATACTACGCGACCGGTCCTCTGAAATCTCGAAATAGCGTTTTTGAATTCCTTAGATTTCTTTTGTTATTGCATCTATGTATGTATAGGACTACCGAGTTACTGCTATATAATATGCTCTTTGCTCTTATTATTCTTATCTGTTGTTCTCTAAGTCCAATCTCACAGCTAACCTGTAGTAGTTACTGCTACTGTATTTGTGCTGATGAAAAATTGTGCTGGAATGTCCAACTATTTTAGATTGAGCTATTTTCTCATCCACGTCATTGCTCCTGCTGATGAGCCTTATATCTAAGAATATTACGCACCAGCTTACCATAACATGAATTAGACGAGAACAACCTGCTGTATGTTCCTTAGATCTATTCCGTTGCTGCACCTATGTGTGTATAGGACTATGAAGTTACTGCCATGCAATATACTCTTTGCTCTTATCTGTTATTCTCTAAGACTAATCTCACAGTAGCCCTGTAGCAGCTGCTGCTACCAGTAGGTTTAAACGATGTTTTGCTTCATGCAAAAAATTGTTGCAGCTTTGTTTTCTCTTCCAAAAAATAAACATGTTACTTTTGAAGCATTTTACTTAATTATCTAGAATTTGAGTTTTATTAGTATATGTACTTCACCGATGCTTGCATTGTTTTGTGAAGGTCATTGGTTGAAGAAATGATGTGGGAAAGGAGATCGTGGTCTTAACAGATGTTGAAATCCAACTACATACGGCGCCTGCGGCTCTGTGGAAACTCAGATCGGTGTTTTTTTAAAAACTGCTATACTACTACTGCTATATGATTAGTACACAGATATAGCTGAATGCAGTTATCTATTACCTATGTTTACACTTTAGGCTTATTATTGTTTTAGTTTAATAGGAGATGCTAATCAGGAGAGTGATGATGGTACAGCTATCTTATTAATAAAACAGGGTAGTCCTGTACAAAAGGACCTTCCAGTATTCGACTTCTTCAGGTATTATCGTTTTCTTTATATGATGCACGCTATATATAAAATGAATAGCGTCTGGCCTAAACAGCACTGTAAACAGTTTCCTACTACAGCTTGCCAACACATTGGATACTTAGTTTTCCTGCTCGTTCAAGCTGAACACATTCTCTGTCAGTTATTAGTTTATGAATTTTTTAAGTTAATGGATCAAGATAAAGCTATTCTATTGATTTCTAATTAATTGAGCCTACAAACAATCTTAATTTCCAGAGTCTGCTAATACTAAAACAACTGTACGATTACATATGAAACTATGGTTATATTTTTAAGGATTTTGTATATCTAAAGTTTAGGTTTTATTTATGTATCTGCTTTACCGATACTGATATTATTTTGTGAGAATCATCTATCCAAAAGATGGTGTGCAGAAAGAGATTGTGATCTCAGCAGATGATGAAGTCCAACCGCATAGTCAAAGAACGATCCTCGGAAGCTCGGATCGACTTTTTCTCAAGCCAACTCGCACTCTTCTGGTAAATAATTAGTAAGAAAATATAGCTACATGCAATTACGTACTAGCTGTGTTCACGCTTTAAGATTACCATTGTTTTAGTTTAGTAGGAAATATTAACCGAGTGAATAATACCAGAGAGCTCTCTTGTTAATCGAATAGGATGTTGCTATGTGAAAGAATCTTCCGACATTTAGCTTCTTCAAATATTAGTGTTTCTTCTATGTAATATACAACAAATATATATCGGTTTACATCTACATTGTATATTAGTGTTTCTTCAAATATTAGTGTTTCTTCTATGTAATATACAACAAATAATTGCTTTATTGCTGTGGTTACATTTGATTTTGGTAGTTTATTTTTGGTTTATCTTGGGGTGCTTTATTGTTCGGTATATATTTCAGTAGGATTATATCTTTATTTATTCGATATAATCGATATCTTTAATTATTTCGCTTGGAAATTCATAGACTTTAAGAGGAGTATTGACTCTGAAGCAAACCCCTAATACTGATTTTTCCACTGTGCCATCACGTCCCTGCAATTTTGAAAAATATTCTTGCAATCTAGATCTAGCTCGAGTAGCAATGTGGCACGATTGAAACTTAAATGCATTGTTTTGCTATACCAGTGCTATACTTGTTATTCTGAGGAAAGCTTACTGTTCTGATCACATCTTACGTGTTTTGCTGCTAGCATTGTTTTCCTGTTTGAAAAACAGACCATTGGTTCGCTATACTTCTGGCCTGCTCATTTGGCTGGCCCTGTCTGGGGTCCATTGCCGTCTTAGTACTGTGCTTGGCTGGAGACAATCAGTCTTATTGCGGAATTGGCAGGTAGGTATGCTCGTTTGGCAATTACTGTCTTTATCATGTAAGCCAATCAATCACATGCTGGTTTTTGTATTAGTGCCTCTTTTTCGGTAAGTAATTTCCATTTGATTCTTACGTGGAAACAATTGAAAATTATTGTCTATCTCAGTACTCTCATGGGCTTGAAATCAATCCGTGTAGCTTATGATACTAGCTCACAAGTCATAAAAGAGACTTGTGTGGTTGTTCGTTTCTTTGAGCATTTGACTTAATCACATAAATTTCATTTGGTCAGGTTATTTGGTAACTCTATCTCCATATGGCTGTGCGGTTGATACACCATTTAATTCTGGTTATTTGCAAATTTGAAGTACTAACCGGACAATTCCATGTGTGCTTAAAGCCTTTGCTGTTCAGCTTTACAAAATTACCAGAATTTTGTAAATTGTGCTGGAATTCTAAAATTGTGCTGGAAGTCTAAAATTGAAATATAGCTACTGCTAATTTATGCATATTTGATATTGATCCGATATATCTTATATCCTATATGCTATTTCTTTTAGATTGGCCTTGGTGATCAAAATTTTTGCATAGTCTTAAGCCTTTAAGACCATTAAGATTGCTATCTGGAACAATAAGCGTTCTAAGCAGGGCTGCCACTTGCGAGTGAAGCGCCTTTTAAGCTGTCTGTTGTCCTTGTCATTACTATATTTAGTTGCATTTCATGCTTTCAGATAACCGACTTTACTTACTATGCCTCTTATCCTTTGGACCAGACAGTAATAGCGATATTCCTTTTGCTATCCATCCGGTTTTGCCATTGCATAGTGCAGCGCCTTGCGTAAATACTGACTTCTATCTTAAGCTCTCTTGACGCATCATATATATATTACTGTTTGCCTCATCCGCGGGCACTACTTTCGCCTCATGCAACAGTCTTGAATCTGATGTACATCGACATACGCGTAAGCAAATGTATTCGTCTATCCTATACATGGTTCCTACCTTTGCAGGGGCAGATATATTCTTCAATTGGATCAACGCATGATATATACACTTGTGAAATGGAGGAACCATACGATTTGGCGGTATGACTCCATTTTTTCAATAGCCATATACATGCTTATAGGTAGTTTTCTCTGAAAAATGCCTTATTTGAGTTGGTAGTTGGTACCACGGTCACCATTAATGATGGTCAGCTATCTCTACATGGTCTTTTGTAGATTAAAATGGAAGTTGTTTATCTTTTCCAAATTTTCAGCTTCAGCCAGAGTGGCCACGTCACCCGGATTTTCGTAGCCGTCCGATCTCGGAGACGACGTGATCTGGCCGTCCGCCCGCGCGCTCCAGCACCGATGCCCTAGCCCTTCTTCGTTTCCATCACGCGCCCCGCCGCCTCGCCACGCCAACCACTCCCTTCCTCCCTCCGTTCCCCTCTCCCCGATCCTCTCTCGCGCCCCCCCGCCGCCAGCGCCCTCGCTCCCGTCCCCGCCATTCTTTTGCTCGCGCTTCCCCTTCCGTTGATCGATTCGTGATCGTCCGTGCGGGCCTTGCCGTCCTACGCACGCATCCTCTTCACCCCCCGCCGCCCTCACCACATCTCCTCCGCAAGGCGGGCGACATCTCCACCGCCCTCGCCTCCGCCTACCCCAAGAAGCAACCCCACGCGAAACCCCACCGCCTCTGTTGCGCTCCCGCGCGGCGTGGCTATTCCGCAGGCCTCGGCGATGCTTCTCCAGTCCGATGTCCGTAGGCTTCCTCCATGCCATCGCCGGGCTCCCGTCTGTGGTGGAATCGGCGCGCATCTTGTTTCCTGCTGCTTGCTTACCTATTTTTTTGGGTTCTGCTATGGTTGATTGCTTTCTTCGTGTTTGCTAATCATTTCCTTTCTTATCGTAGGTATTCTTTGAGACATCTGCTTCTACTCCGATCAGCGCAAATCCTTTTCCGCTCACGAGATATATTTCATACTTAAAGGTTTGCTTCAACGATTCCTCCTCTGCTGTTGTTTCCCTCTGGCTAAAAAGGATTTCTTTGTGTATATTTCTTTTCTTTGCTTTTCCTTATATTTATTTCATTTATTTCGCTTTTGCGACTAATAGTGATTGGTCGTATTATGGTGGTCTGAATTATGAGTGTATCAGATATAGTGTTGTCTTTTGGTTCCAAGAGAAGTCTGGATATAGAAGTTCTTCTAGACAGCAGCGGATTGTCTGTCGTTTGGGAATATTACACAACAGTTCAGTGTAGTGCGCCTCAAGTGAAATCGAGCTACAATGTGTCTATTAAATCTCATTTATTGTTACGCTTGCATGTGTATGAATCTATAAGGTAACTATTACGCAATATGCTTCTTGCTCTTATTGCCTTTGTTACTACTGTCGAAATCGGATCTCACAAGAAACCTGTAGTGGCCGCTGCTATCAGTAGATTCAGAAAAAAAAAGTTTCAGTTCGTACAGCATAATGTTGCGCTTTTATTTTGTCTTCTCAAGGTAAACATGTTGCTTCTGAGTTATTTTATACATCCGAAGCTTTACCCATTTTGTATATCCACAGTTTTAGTTTTATTGGTGTATGTACTTCGTTCATACTTCTGTTATTGTACAGAGAGTGTCAATTCAAGAAGCGGTGTAGAGGAAAAGATTGCTGTCTTAACACATAGTGAGATCTGGCTACATACTACGCTGACCGGTCCTCTGAAATCTCGAAATAGCGTTTTTGAATTCCTTAGATCTCTTTTGTTATTGCATCTATGTATGTATAGGACTACGGAGTTACTGCTATATAATATGCTCTTTGCTCTTATTATTCTTATCTGTTGTTCTCTAAGTCCAATCTCACAGCTGACCTGTAGTAGTTACTGCTACTGTATTTGTGCTGATGAAAAATTGTGCTGGAATGTCCAACTATTTTAGATTGAGCTATTTTCTCATCCACGTCATTGCTCCTGCTGATGAGCCTTATATCTAAGAATATTACGCACCAGCTTACCATAACATGAATTAGACGAGATCAACCTGCTGTATGTTCCTTAGATCTATTCCGTTGCTGCACCTATGTGTGTATAGGACTATGAAGTTACTGCCACGCAATATACTCTTTGCTCTTATTCTTTTTATCTGTTATTCTCTAAGACTAATCTCACAGTAGCCCTGTAGCAGCTGCTGCTACCAGTAGGTTTAAACGACGTTTTGCTTCATACAAAAAATTGTTGCAGCTTTGTTTTCTCTTCCAAAAAATAAACATGTTACTTTTGAAGCATTTTACTTATCTAGAATTTGAGTTTTATTAGTATATGTACTTCACCGATGCTTGCATTGTTTTGTGAAGGTCATTGGTTGAAGAAATGATGTGGGAAAGGAGATCGTGGTCTTAACAGATGTTGAAATCCAACTACATACGGCGCCTGCGGCTCTGTGGAAACTCAGATCGGTGTTTTTTTAAAAACTACTATACTACTACTGCTATATGATTAGTACACAGATATAGCTGAATGCAGTTATCTATTACCTATGTTTACACTTTAGGCTTATTATTGTTTTAGTTTAATAGGAGATGCTAATCAGGAGAGTGATGATGGTACAGCTATCTTATTAATAAAACAGGGTAGTCCTGTACAAAAGGACCTTCCAGTATTCGACTTCTTCAGGTATTATCGTTTTCTTTATATGATGCACGCTATATATAGAGTGAATAGCGTCTGGCCTAAACAACACTGTAAACAGTTTCCTACTACAGCTTGCCAACACATTGGATACTTAGTTTTCCTGCTCGTTCAAGCTGAACACATTCTCTGTCAGTTATTAGTTTATGAATTTTTTAAGTTAATGGATCAAGATAAAGATATTCTATTGATTTCTAATTAATTGAGCCTACAAACAATCTTAGTTTCCAGAGTCTGCTAATACTAAAACAAATGTACGATTACATATGAAACTATGGTTATATTTTTAAGGATTTTGTATATATATCTAAAGTTTAGGTTTTATTTATGTATCTGCTTTACCGATACTGATATTATTTTGTGAGAATCATCTATCCAAAAGATGGTGTGCAGAAAGAGATTGTGATCTCAGCAGATGATGAAGTCCAACTGCACAGTTCAGCAACGATCCTACGGAAGCTCAGACTGACTTTTTCTGAAGCCAACTGCACTACTGCTGGTAAATAATTAGTAAGAAAATATAGCTACATGCAATTACGTACTAGCTGTGTTCACGCTTTAAGATTACCATTGTTTTAGTTTAGTAGGAAATATTAACCGAGTGAATAATACCAGTAGAGCTCTCTTGTTAATCGAATAGGATGTTGCTATGTGAAAGAATCTTCCGACATTTAGCTTCTTCAAATATTAGTGTTTCTTCTATGTAATATACAACAAATATATATCGGTTTACATCTACATTGTATATTAGTGTTTCTTCAAATATTAGTGTTTCTTCTATGTAATATACAACAAATAATTGCTTTATTGCTGTGGTTACATTTGATTTTGGTAGTTTATTTTTTGGTTTATCTTGGGGTGCTTTATTGTTCGGTATATATTTCAGTAGGATTATATCTTTATTTATTCGATATAATCGATATCTTTAATTATTTCGCTTGGAAATTCATAGACTTTAAGAGGAGTATTGACTACTGAAGCAAACCCCTAATACTGATTTTTCCACTGTGCCATCACGTCCCTGCAATTTTGAAAAATATTCTTGCAATCTAGATCTAGCTCGAGTAGCAATGTGGCACGATTGAAACTTAAATGCATTGTTTTGCTATACCAGTGCTATACTTGTTATGCTGAGGAAAGCTTACTGTTCTGATCACATCTTACGTGTTTTGCTGCTAGCATTGTTTTCCTGTTTGAAAAACAGACCATCGGTTCGCTGTACTTCTGGCCTGCTCATTTGGCTGGCCCTGTCTGGGGTCCATTGCCGTCTTAGTGCTGTGCTTGGCTGGAGACAATTAGTCTTGTTGCCGGAATTGGCAGGTAGGTATGCTCGTTTGGCAATTACTGTCTTTATCATGTAAGCCAATCAATCACATGCTGGTTTTTGTATTAGTGCCTCTTTTCTGGTAAGTAATTTCCATTTGATTCTTACGTGGAAACAATTGAAAATTATTGTCTATCTCAGTACTCTCATGGGCTTGAAATCAATCCGTGTAGCTTATGATACTAGCTCACAAGTCATAAAAGAGACTTGTGTGGTTGTTCGTTCTTTGAGCATTTGACTTAATCACATAAATTTCATTTGGTCAGGTTATTTGGTAACTCTATCTCCATATGGCTGTGCGGTTGATACACCATTTAATTCTGGTTATTTGCAAATTTGAAGTACTAACCGGACAATTCCATGTGTGCTTAAAGCCTTTGCTGTTCAGCTTTACAAAATTACCAGAATTTTGTAAATTGTGCTGGAAGTCTAAAATTGAAATATAGCTACTGCTAATTTATGCATATTTGATATTGATCCGATATATCTTATATCCTATATGCTATTTCTTTTAGATTGGCCTTGGTGATCAAAATTTTTGCATAGTCTTAAGCCTTTAAGACCATTAAGATTGCTATCTGGAACAATAAGCGTTCTAAGCAGGGCTGCCACTTGCGAGTGAAGCGCCTTTTAAGCTGTCTGTTGTCCTTGTCATTACTATATTTAGTTGCATTTCATGCTTTCAGATAACCGACTTTACTTACTATGCCTCTTATCCTTTGGACCAGACAGTAATAGCGATATTCCTTTTGCTATCCATCCGGTTTTGCCATTGCATAGTGCAACGCCTTGCGTAAATACTGACTTCTATCTTAAGCTCTCTTGACGCATCATATATATATTACTGTTTGCCTCATCCGCGGGCACTACTTTCGCCTCATGCAACAGTCTTGAATCCTGATGTACATCTGACATACGCGTAAGCAAATGTATTCGTCTATCCTATACATGGTTCCTACCTTTGCAGGGGCAGATATATTCTTCAATTGGATCAACGCATGATATATACACTTGTGAAATGGAGGAACCATACGATTTGGCGGTATGACTCCATTTTTTCAATAGCCATATACATGCTTATAGGTAGTTTTCTCTGAAAAATGCCTTATTTGAGTTGGTAGTTGGTACCACGGTCACCATTAATGATGGTCAGCTATCTCTACATGGTCTTTTGTAGATTAAAATGGAAGTTGTTTATCTTTTCCAAATTTTTTTCTTGATCTATAATATCCTCAAGCGATGGTTGAGACAGACTTTTTTATATCCAGATTTCTCTGAAACACTTGTCCTGATAAGCTTCTTTGAGTTCACATGGAAGCAAAATTGAAATTATCCGCATGTTGCCATTGCAGTGATTAAGGTTGTCGGTTCGATGCTCCATTCTCCATTCTCCTTCGTATTGTCATTATATTTTCTTTTTATGAGTTGATTAAACTATTTCTCTATAATGAAGGTATCGATGATGAGCACAGGGCAACAGCATAGGCTGATCCTGGTTAGTGGAAGAAATTTTCTGTATTATACAGTCCTCATCATCTCATTGTCTGAATTTTGTGTGATGGATGACACTGATAGCAAAGGTTAGTGATCATTGTCATAATTGTCATAAATGATACACTAGATTAATATTTCATTACATCAAATATATATGTTGGTTAGTTTTGTTAACGGTGTTCACCGATTGGCCAGCTAAAATCATTTGGTAATTGTAAACATTCGATCATTTCACACAGTAGCGGATAAGAGAACATGCTTCTGTGATTTCTGAAATAAAACAGCATGAATCATTGAGCGGTTGAAGGGCCTATTTTGCGCTTGATTATTAGTTATCACATTTACTTCATGGCCTCTATAATTTCCTTTTGAGAAACCATTGAAATAAGAATTGTGGATAAAATTATCAATTAGATAGGTTGTTCTAGGTAAATCGGTAGTTAAAGGATGGGCGTATATGCTTGTATTTTAGCTCTTGCCTCTTTCATTTTTATAACCATTGGCCAAACACCAAAGGCAACACAGATGCTTCGGTGAGTTCACATGGAAGCAAAATTGAAATTCTCCCTCACCTCTTTCGTGACTTTTGGAACCCATGTGTGAACAAGACATATCTAATTTCCTCTCTAAACATGTTCTTCATGTTACAATATTTTCTTTTTCTTTCAAGAATGTGCAATACTCCTAACTACACTTTTTTTTAAAGAAAACTGAAAAGCCAGGCTTACACAGTTTTCCCCGGAAATATCAAATGATCAGAATTTTGCGCGACGCAGTAAACGAATTTTATGCGCCGCGGCGTAGCGCGGGTTCTTATCTAGTATAACTTAAAGTCAGCAGGATTTAGGTGCATGCAGGCTGTCACATCACCATTTTTTTAAACGGCGCGGCATCTTAGTCGTACTTCGATTGTCTACAATAGACACGTCGCTCCTGAGATCGCTCCTTTTACTATCCACAGGTGGTCCCATTGACGATCCCAACAGTGCTGGTGGTCCCGATAACGGGAATCCACGATGCTGCCCGTCCCGTCCAAGTTGCTGCTGACGACGGTGATCACAGTGGCGCACAATAATCTACTAGATAATGACCCGCGTTACGCCGCGACGTATGTAATTTGTTTGCTGCGTCATACGAAATTTTGATCGCTTGATATTTATGGGAAAAACTGTGTAATCCCGGTTTTTCTATTTTTTTAGAAAAAACGTGTCAAAAATAGTCTAGAGGAAAAAGGGCGTAAAATTATTAGAGATGACAGCCTTCTTTTGTCGAGCCTCATACTCTACGTGTTCACCGAGAAATAATACATATTCGCAAAACCACTCACCGGTGTAAAATAGTCTAGAGGAAAAAGAGCGAAAGATTATTAGAGATGACAACTTTCTTGTGTCGAGCCTAATACTCTACGCGTTCACCGAGTAATAATACATGTTTTAAAAAATATCAGAGATCGAAATAGAAAATCGAGTTGGGGAAAAAGTCTAGAGATATAGATAAGAGGTTTAGCAAGATATGGTGTAGACAAAATTGTTGTCTATGTCATACATGTGGCCATGCATTATATATCGGTAATTAGCATTGGTTAATCATGGATTGAGCGGTCCAGTATCGTATATGAGCCTATGCTTCTTCTCCTGTGCTTGTGTGGATCATGGTATTAGTCGGTGCATGCCTAGTATGCTAGAGACGCTTACATAAGCTGTATAGCTATCATTGTCACAATTAGCAAGTATGATGAGCACCAAGCAATAAGAAATTTCAATAATGAGAGCCGAACACAAATGTAAATATAAAAATTACAGCTCAAACTGTGGGGAAACAAAACTGAAAGCAATGGTTATGATAGCATTTCAGCTCAATTGTTCTAGCTATCCAATTTTCTAAAGCTTGATTTAATTCTTATATAATGTATATGTATATGTAAATTTCATTTGCCAAGTGTAAATGCACACTCCATGTTACACTGTGTCAGACATTGAGGCATTGAGCTCATACCTGAATCTGAAGAGGCAGCATCCACAATTGGTAGAATTTTTGAAAATTCATCCTTTGATAGGCCAAGTTTCTAACACTTTAAGAGACCTTCACGTGCTTTCATTCTGCCATATGTGCAAAGGAAATTATAAAACCAAGCACCATAAAATCCAAATGACATGGCATATGGAGATGATTACATCAACCAAGAAACGGACATAGCAGAGAGGAAAAGGTTTAGCAAGATTACCAATACGTTTTCCTTTCGAGGGTATTGATCTCTCCATTACGATCTAACACACACATTGGCTGTGCACGGTCCCAGCTGGGGAAGGCGTCTGCGGAGAACGTTGAGTGAACCTATTTGGAGGTATAATTTTTAGAAACCATATTCTACTCGTCTTTTGCAGGTATACAATGTTGAATAGAAACTGGAAATAAAGCACCAACATTATTAAAAAAGAAAGCGTTAGTTGCATATAATTTCATGCAAAACAGTTGGAAGCCCTAAGCTACCTCAAATCAAACACAATTTTTTCCCACCACCTAATTGGAGGTCACATCTTGTCGGCCATAGCAGAACTGCAGCTGGACTCTGCAACATGGTTATCGGGTATCAACTAATAAAGATTTTTAATACCTGACTTGAAGGCATCAAGAACCAGGACTGAAATAGCATATGAAAACGTGTAAAGAGGATCAAGGTTTTGTATTTACCAGAGCTATATAATCGGCGAATTTTTCATGGCCTAGATAAGCATAGTAGCACCCCTTAAATTGAGACGGCTTAAGCTGGCCCTTGAAAACAACGGTCCTAGGAAGATCACAACAAAGAGAACATCGAATAAGAATGACTCACATGAATACAACGCAACTGGGAGGTTCTTAGACTATAGATTTTTTAAATGGTTCAGTGTGGAGCGCAGATTGTACTTGGACGATATTAGCTGGTAGATTAGCGAACAATTGCATCAGAGATCCAAGTCCATCTAGAATGCTATGCTGAGTTTCCCCTGACCATTCCACACCAATACACTACAGAACTAAACTTTTAAAAACGATGTGCTATACAAAGATCAGTAACTTAGGAATCAAAACTATAAACTTTCAAAATTGTCAAGAGCTAGAACATTTGAAATTTGCATCTAATATTTCAAACTACAATAGTATTATTCAAATATGTAAAAAAACAGTAGTAAATTAAGAAAATATTAATAGTAAGAGCATCATTGAAAACATGAAGCCTGTGCGGATCTAACAAATTGGGGATCTAACAAATTAAGAACAAATCTAGAATATGGAGGAGAAGCATGCGAGGTTCTGACATAATTCTATTGCGCCAAAATGTGACATTGTTAGGCATGAATATTTGGTCAAAATTTTAGTATCGTGCAAAGGGCATGTAATTTAGGTAAAAATACTCAATGAGCACCTCTAGCAGATTTACATGACAATTTGCAAGGGAAAAAACTACATTCTACTTTAGCACTAATGTGGGTGGCAGAATAAACAAATATGCCCCTTTAAAAAATATATATGCAAAATGACAGGTACAATAAATAGATATGCAATGAAGCAATCGCAAAAGCAGGCGATAGTTATAGCCAGAGCATGGTTAAACTGGAACACCAAGAATTTATTCATCATAGGAAGAATGTCTTACACTGCTGATCAATTAAGCCCTCCGTTGTTTCCCCTGTGTTTATCTCACTCTCGAAACCATTCTCTACACAAGCTGATGAGATGACCAAGGTGCCAGTCTCTTCATCAATCAATCGATAAACCATATCATCCACTTTCTTGTCATCAGAGGTCACCAAATTTCTCTTCAATGGCAGCGGCAGTGCGGGCAGTTTGGGCATCGACGGGCCTTAGAAGCGGTGAGGAGGAGGGGTCACACCGGGAACGGGAGTGGGTGGAGAGGAACGGCGCCGGCGCTAGAGCGGAGGAGGCGAGGAGACATCCTGGGGTAGGGGCGATGGCAGGGGGAGGGGACGGCGCTCCTCGAGGGCTCCGGAGCCACCGATTCCTTCATGCCGAGATGCCAATGACGTGGACAGCGCCATTGCGTCCCGATTCCTTCGGCTGCGCGCTACATCGCGCTGGCAAATTTCGATCCACATCCTATGGTTTTCGATTCATATTATGGTACCATACAGCGCAGCGTATGGCATGAGGCAACACTCTGATAGTAAGGTGGTCGTTGGGTGTGTAGTTGGTAATTGTAAATATAAGAGGATTAGCGAGGTATGACGCAAACAAAGTTAATATCTACATCATACACGTGGACATGCATATATATTGAAAATTAACATTGACTAAACATGGATTGAGCGGCCTAATAAACATCTAAATTTTAAAAATGGTGTCAGATTTCATGGAAAACATGGGTATGAAAGCCCTGTCTTTTTGTTTTTTTTCCACACCTAACTCATTTACTGTAAATCTGAAATATTTGTCATGGTAGAAACCATAGAATTGCATATCGGAATGCATTATCTACAGAAAGAAAGAAACAAACAAGTAGCGCCACGTAGAATTTGCTCACGATATTTTACTATCAAGCTAGCATTTGAGAACCTATAAATTTTAATATTATATCAGAAGCAACTATTAATGTGCTGAAATTATGTACTTGTATGAAAAATGAACCACCATAAGGAGAATGGGCAAACTATAGATAAGACAATAATATCATGGTAAATTTAATCTGAGAAACACAAGTTGATCTTACGCGATGGTAGATGCAGCAAAGGCACATTTTCGCAAAAAAATCTGATGTGGCACGTGTAATGCGAGTGTGCTACGAAGCAGCAGCAATAGTTCAGTTCCGTAACTCTTGTTCAGCGCCAGACAATGAGCATATAACCTGATTATGGATTATCAACCAATTTAGTAAAACTGTAAAAGTAACTCGCTTTGCAAACTATTAGTAGGCCTATGGTGACAAAACTGACCTGATGCTTCATGGCGTGGAATCTCATGCTGCTTCATCATATCAACTCTAACTGAATTCTGTGAACAGAAAATATATTAGCTGTGTGTTTTATAAATTAGTTCCAAAACAAAGATGGGCATGTGTAAAATAGAACATGAAAATCGTCCCCTTTATGCGATATAAACAAAAATAGAAAAGGTAAATAACAGATTTTGTTCTTATTGAGTAGCCTAAAAAGACATGCATGACTCACCCCATCTCCGATTGTAAACATTACAGCTTAGGGTTCCGCAAAGAATGTCTAACAAGAAGTGGGTAAATATTCATTGCAAAATGGCTGCTTCAACAAGTTAGTCGATCAAAGGAACCACCATCAGCTAATCTTTTAGCCAAAAAAAGGAAAGAAAATACATTGTTCTAAGTTCTAACAACAACATCCTAAGTAACAAATCTTGGATTTTTATGCTACCTAAGTATATCTCAAAAATTAAGACAGATGACCCTAGTCTGTATATGTAGTTATCGATACTATCCCCAATGCTCAATACTGGCCCGATGCTAAATGTAGATTTCAAAATGTTTTCCTCAGAGACAACAGGGACTGATATAATTGCCCATTACAACCAAAATGTCTGAACGTTGATAACCAGGATGTTAATCAATGTTCTCAACGTAAACAACGAAATACTTTTGCTGAATGCCTAGAAAACTATGCATGTAAAAAAATCAAACTCCTATTTTTCACAAGCATGTTTATGATCAACAAACAAGATTGGAGCCAATGGTTACTGGATCCAAGAAGATGACCTAACTGAATTGGACATGCCCCCAGAATAGCTGAGATAATATCACAAAGAATAATCTGGTCATGTCACAATCAAAATGCATTTCCTCTCTAAGGTTGCCAAACCAAGTCAAACGGCATATAATATTTAATTGTGCAGATCAATGTCAATACTTCTCGTTGGAGAATTAAGCAAGCACAATAATATTTTTTCAAAATACATTTTATAGAGAGAACGACGAAAATTGATAGATGTGGCCATCCCTAAGGCCCATAATCCATATGATCAAATCCCAGAAATCACAATCGGGTTGTTATTATCTGACTGCTCAATGCTGTGCATGTAAAAAATGCAGAAGGGATCCTTTGGCAACCTGGCAGAGCCTGTGAAACACATACCTCTTCAGATGTTCAGCACCTATAATTGGAGCTGGAATTTCAAAAGCAAATGCCATGTTAGCGTTGACACCGAAAGGAAAGAGGTATGAAATAATATTGCATAAAGCTTGTAGCATCACAACATCAAGTTTATTAGTAGTAGTCATGAGACTCCCACCATATTCGGCAAATGAACAAGCACCAACCTGTTATTTGTAGTACAGGTTTCAAAATGATGACCGAGGATACCAACATAGTACCGGTACTTGCCACTGAAGTTAAGAAATAAAGATAATTCCTGTACCAAATCGATAATCCAACTTGAAGCTAGAGGTTTTTAGAGCAATATAGTAAGTAAGAAACCATCCCCTAGTAGCAATGGAGCCCGAGCTATATACAAATCCAAGGTCCAGACTTAAGCAAATCTGTGCACTACTCTAGGTTTGAACATATCAAAATCTGTGCACTACTCCAAGTTTGAACACATACCTCTTCAGATGTTCAGCACCTATAATTGGAGCTGGAATTTCAAAAGCAAATGGCATGTTAGCGTTGACACTGAAAGGAAAGAGGTATGAAATAATATTGCATAAAGCTTGTAGCATCACAACATCAAGTTTATTAGTAGTAGTCATGAGACTCCCACCATATTCAGCAAATGAAGAACAAGCACCAACCTGTTATTTGTAGTACAGGTTTCAAAATGATGACCGAGGCTACCAACATAGTACCGGTACTTGCCATTGAAGTTAAGAAATAAAGCTAATTCATGTACCAAATCGATAATCCAACTTGAAGTTAGAGGTTTTTAGAGCAATATAGTAAGTAAGAAACCATCCCCTAGTAGCAATGGAGCCCGAGCTATATACAAATCCAAGGTCCAGACTTAAGCAAATCTGTGCACTACTCCAGGTTTCAACATATCAAAAGCTGCCAAGTGCTTAATAAGAACCTTTGTCAAGAGCTACTACTATATAAAAATTAGAATCGAAAAATACCATCCAAATCATGGATCATGAACTATCCATCTCGAAGACTTCCAGCACAATCTTTTTAATTTTTCCCACATAATTCCCACGGTAAAGGCTGATTACTCGAGGGAAAACCAAAAGCTAATGTGTACGAAACTACAACACAGTTCTCCATCAAATCTTTGTAGATATACTCAAACCCCAAGTATAGCAAATATTTCCACTTCATGCATATTTATTCATCAAGTGCAGATACGAACTATCCGTAAAGCTTTTCACTCATAGTCCCACACCAAATCAAAGACGCAGATCAAGAATCCCCAATTTCTAATCGAGAAAGCCCCAGAGATGAGGACAGGAAGTAAGAAAGGAGGAATTCTGCGCACCAGGGAAGAACTTGCCGACGATGCACAAGCTAGTCCTGTCGGTCCCCTGCACATCTGCATGCGGGCAACCTGGAGCTTGCCGAGGCCAGAGAAGGCATCGCTCTCGGCGGCGTGCACGGAATGGTCGGGGAGGCAGTCCTGCCACCGCTCACGGTTGGCGGGGGAGAGGAGCGCCGTGCGACCAACCCACGGTTCAGTCCGGGCTAGAGCTAGCTCGGTCATGTAAGAAGAGAAGGAATGGCCGAAACGCTCACCGTAAAGGGATACCCGCGAGCTGAATCGACGAAGCAAACACAGCTGAAGCAGCCGTCCGCACTCCGCACAGAAAGATCGAAGAAGCCACCACCGACGAACACACGGACGTAGAGGGCGCCTTCGGCGCGCCGGCTGGTAACGCAGCAGCGCAACACCGGAGCACCGAACGGCGGGACCCAACGGAGAGAAACAGCAATCGGCTGGGTAAAAGGACGGCAAGGCCCGAGGGGAACGGAGGGGAGGAAGGGAGTGGGCGGCGTGGCGAGGCGGCGGGGCGCCCGATGGAAACGAGACGAGAAGGGCTAGGGCGTCGGTCCTGGAGCGCGCGGGTGGACGGCCAGATCGCCTCGTCTCCGAGATCGGACGGCTGCGAAAAACAGGGTGACGTGGCCGGCCGAATGAGCCCCAATCCCACCGGCTTTAATAGAGTAGTTATGTGTCCCAAAGCCCAGAAATCCACAATGCTGCTCGTTGAGTCTGCGATGCTGCCAGGCCAGTCGATTATACATTGGCCATGTTAAATTATTTTAATGTAATATGATTCATGTACATAAATAATGACAGTTCTCGGATCATTAAGGGAACTCTAGAGGTAAAGAAAGATGAGAGAAGAGAAAATTTGATATGCAAGGAGCCATAATGTCTCAAGATGGATTTGTGCTTCTACACATATAAAGGTTGCTTTTCAGTTGAATCACATTGTGCTAAATGAATTTATGGCTTCCGAGATTTGATTTATATACGATTGTATATATTTTATACGGATGAACCTTTCGATAACATATTAGTATATATGTCCCTTGAAAAAATTGTCAGCAAGTATACGACTTATTCATCAATATTGTGATGCTGTTCTTCACGGACTGGCACATGTATTAGTTGATGCCATTGCATGCGGCGTGCCTGGTTGATAGAATGATAAGCCGTTATTCTTCTTCTTCTTGCGAGGGGTTGATAGTAGCCTTTCGTATTCACCTACGCAATACTTGGTTGTCTTTCTTGCAGCTCAAATTACTCTAAAGAAAGTGTTACATCAAAAACCAGGGATGGGGATATTTACGGTTCCCAAATAACGGTACGTAATTTCTGTTGGCATTAATATATGAAAATAGATGTTCTTGTGCCAATAGACACGTCACTGCTAAGATAGTTCCTTTCACTGTCAGAGAAATCAAGATATGACCATGATGGGATATATCGATGTTGGCTATCTATCTAATCTCCATAATACCAGATCACAAACTGATTTTTTTAGATAAAGGACACCGTCCGGCCTCTTCACACAAGGGTGAATACAGCCAAAGTTACAAACCCCAAAAGATACAACGAAACTAACAACCGGCGCTAATGCCAACAACGTACCAACATTCCGACAACAAAAGACAAATAACAAAGTTACAGAAATACAATGGCAAGCTCTAGGCCCCAATTGTAAGACTCCTTCTCCAACCAAATTTGGCAAAAAACTCCCAAACAATGGTCTCTAACAGCCTGCAACCTCTTAAAAGAAGCTCTTTCTCTTCCTCTTTAGACAGCGGAGACCAGCTTCTGATCCAATACGTTCCCCTGAAGATCACCTGTACAAATGAGTTAAAAGACCTTCGGTTGAAAATGCAGTCATTCCTATATAATCAAATGGACCAACACATGGCAGCAGCTCCTACTAAAATTTGGTATTTAAGCTTAGAGTTAACACCCGTTAGCCAAGAACCAAACAAAACAAAAACTCTACTAGGAGATTGAATTCCAAATGTAATGAAGATGGTATTCCAAATAGATCTCGCCAAAAGGCAATCAAAAAACAAGTGCTGAATTGTTTCAACAGAATTACAAAACAACATTTAATACTTCCCTGCCACTGTCTTTTGGCAAGATTGTCTTTTGTAAGAATAACTCCAGACCTTAAGTACCAAAGAAAGATCTTGATCTTCAAAGGGATCTTTAACTTCCAAATGACACACTTCCTAGGAATAGAACTTTCCTGAATCAAGGCATCATACATGGAATGAACCGAAAAGGTACCCCTACTAGACATATCCCATCTAAACTTGTCCCTATCTTGCGTTAAAGAAACGTTAACAACTCTTGACACTAGATCAAACCAAGTTGTCAAAGCGGATCCCACCAAAGATCTACGGAAAGAGACGTTAAGCGGGACCGATTGTAAAACTTCAGCTACAGAGACCTCTTTCTTCCTAACAATACTATATAGATTGGGATATACCTCCATAAGAGGCTTAGTGCCAATCCAACTATCCTCCCAAAATCTAGCGCTCCTTCCATCCTTAATATGAAAGGAACCCATCGACAAGAATTGATCTTTAACCTTCATCAATCCTGACCAAAAATGAGAATCCCCCACCCTTCTGGTAATTTGAGAGATGGACTTACTATGCAAGTATTTCCTTCGAAGTAGGTCTTGCCATAGGCCATCCTCATTGAGCAGTTTAAATATCCATTTACCTAATAAACACCTATTCTGCAATTCCAAATCTAAAATTCCCAGTCCACCCACATCTTTGGGTTTAGTAAGCACCGACCATCTAGCTAATCTGTATTTCGTCTTGTGTTCATCACATTGCCAGAAAAACCTGGATCTATAATAATCCAGTTTTTTAATCACCCCCTTAGGAGCCTTAAAAAAAGATAATATATACAAGGGTAGACTAGAGAGCACTGAATTAATCAATACCAGTCTACCACCAACTGAAAGAAACTTACCCTTCCAACTAGCGAGTTTCTTTTGGAATCTCTCCTCCACAGAAATCCAATCTTTATTACTAAGTCTCTTGTGATGCATTGGAATACCCAAATATCTAAAAGGAAGAAACCCCTCTCTACATCCAAAAAGATGAACATATTCCTTCTTGTAGGTCTGAGCCTCACCAAACAGAAATATCTCACTTTTATGGAAATTAATTTTAAGTCCTGACAACTGTTCAAAAACACACAAGACTAGCTTTAAATTCACAGCTTCCTTCAAATCATGTTCGACAAAGACCGCATATTGGAGGATCGATAGGCCTCCATCCACTAAATGCGGAACTATGCCCCTAAACTGGTTATTATCTTTAGCCCTAGCTATCAAAATAGCAAGCATATCCGCAACCAGATTAAACAAAATCGGAGAAAGAGGATCCCCTTGCCTCAAACCTTTCTTAGTCTGAAAGAGTCGCCCCAGATCATCATTAACTTTGACATTCACACTTCCTTTACTAACAATATTTTCAATCCATTTACATCCTAACTCGGAGAAACCTTTCATCCTAAGAGCTTGCTGGAGAAAATCCCATCTAACCTTGTCATAAGCTTTCTCGAAATCTAATTTGAGAACCACTCCATTAAGTTTTTTCTTTTTCAATTCATGTAAAATTTCGTGCAAGATAACTACCCCTTCCATAATGTTCCTACCCGACATAAAGGCAGTCTGCGAAGGACTCACAATTGACTGAGCCACTGAAGCCACTCTATTAGCTACAACCTTTGTAAAGATCTTAAAGCTCACATTTAATAAACAGATAGGTCTGTACTGCTGAATTTGCTTTACCTCATTCAACTTTGGCACCAATGTAATTGTTCCAAAGTTTAGACTGTAAAGAGGCATTTTACACTTGTGGAATTCATGAAACATGGCCATCAGGTCATCCTTAATGAGCCCCCAAAATTCCTGATAAAACTTAATAGGAAAACCATCAGGCCCCGGAGCCTTATTGCGATTCATTTGAAAAATAGAATCTTTAACTTCCTTAGCAGTAAACTGAGCTCCAAGAATTTCATTTTCCTCATACGACACCTGGGGAATATCTTCTCTCTGAGACTCATTCATAGAGAAAGTATTTCTCTCTGGCGATCCAAACAGATTTTTGTAATACTTGGTGATGTAATTCTTAAGGTTTTCCTCTCCTCTAATTAACCCTTCCTCCTGCTCCAATTGGAATATTCTAGTCTTCCTATGTTTACCATTAGCAACTAGATGGAAATACTTAGTATTTCTATCTCCCTGAAGAAGCCTCATAGACTTCGATCTTTGATACCAATAAATTTCTTCTTCCCTAAGAAGAGAAACTAGTCTCTGCTTAAGGGATTGCCTTAGCTCCACCTCCTGAGGACTAAGCAAAGCCGATTCCGCCTTCTTGTCCAGTTCTCCAGCTCTCCTAATCAGATCTTTTTTTTCTTTTTTATTAGAACCGCCCACACTCTTAGCCCACCCCCTAAGAAATTGTCTCAATCTCCTAATCTTATATTGCCAAATCTCCAAAGCACTGGATCCTCTAGGCTTTTCTTTCCATACATCCGAAACAAGCTTATGGAAACCATCCCGCATCAACCACCCTACTTCGAAACGAAAGAAGGAGTGCTTAGCACCATGAGTACCACTTCCAGTATTAAGCAATAACGGAGTATGATCAGACAACTCACGGCTAAGCGCCACAACAGTCGACAAGCTGATTATGTATTCCTATATAGTGGTACGGCTTTCTCATGAAAGTCAACAAAACAGACTCTTGTGGCCATCTCCACTAATCATTCTGAGATAATTGCATTATATGAAACTTCACGTACGTGAATTTGTACGGCTTCGCAGAATGATTAACCACATTCAACAATCATGTGGTATAGATTCATCAGAATCACCTGCCATTATCTATGAAGATAATGCTGTATGTATTGCACAGATACAAACATGTTATATTAAGAGCAACATCACAAAGCATATTGCTCCTAAATTATCTTATCCTCATGAATTACCAAAAAAAAGGGGGAGATATTGATATTTTGCAAACAAAGTCTTGTGAAAATCTTGCAGATTTATTCACAAAATCATTACTAACTTCTACAATCCAAAATTATATTAATGGAATTAGTATGAGAAGACTATGTGGTTTGAAAAATTCAGGAGGAGTAAACTCCTGATATATATATATATAACCTGTGAAATGATCATCAGATCATAAATATTGCACTCTTTTCCTTTGTAAGTTTTTCCAAAATTGGTTTCTCATATAATGTTTTTAATAAGGCAATATCGATACAAGAATACATATATGTCATATCATTTTCTCCTGCTTTTCCTACTGGGGTTTAAAGGAGTTTTTTATACGGATGAACTTTTCGATAACATATATACTAGTTTGTCCCTTGAAAAAATTATCAGCAAGTATCCGACTTATTCATCAATATTGTTTGTGGATGAACTTTTCGATAACACATTGCTGCCGATGACGGTGATCAGAGTGGCGCACAACGTTAGTGACGATTGTAGCGCGCAATTCAAATAGAAAAAGAAAAGATTGATGGACCATACGTAAGAGCTAGGAAGCACCTAATTAACTGACGTCATGCCATTCCAAGGTTTAGGAAGTGCATCCCTATGTTCGTTGGCAAGGCGGTACGCTTTTCCGATAAAAGATCTTTCCTTAAAGAAGGGGCTTAAGTTGACCCTTAGGGTACGTGCTGTGAGTTGGAAATCTTTTTGAGGATATTTATATGACTTTTTTCATAAGCGCGTCTGATCGAGTTGATGTTGATAGACTTGTGCATGCTCTGCCGCTCATAACCTCTTTTTTTTTTTCTAACATCGATCGAATCGAGGAGGTCAAGTTTCGAGAGCAGAGCCTCTCGCTTCTGATTATCAGTCAGTCATATCGTCGTCGAGCAGAACGCGCAGGGAATGAATCGCGTCGAGTTCACTGGGAAGAATGGCGTCCAGACTGTGTTGCTAACAAAAATCCTCGGTGCTGCTGACGACGGTGATCAGAGTGGCGCACAATGTATGTATTAGCTAGTGACATTCCCTGTCGGCAATCACATTGACGATTGTACAGTTTTTATATAAAATTTTTCAGTAGCATTTGAACCGTTTTGTATAAAAGAAAAGGTTGGGTTGATGGGCCATGCGTAAGAGGAAGCACCGAACATGCTGCCCGTCCATTCCACATTGCTGCCGACGACGGTGATCAGAGTGGCGCACAATGTATTAGTTAGTGACATTCGCTTTCGGCAATCACATTGACGATTGTATAGCTTTTATATAAAAATATTCAGTAGGATTTGAACCGTGTTGTATAATTTTTTGGTAAATTCTAATAAAATTCATGCATTCTAAATATAGAATTCCTATTAACTCTATTATGAATCACTTCATATGAAATTTCTGCAAAATCTCCGAGAAATTACTGCGTTCCAAACAAAACTTAAATGAAGGAATACGAAATTAGTGTAGCAACAGAATTCTTGATTAGATCATTGTCCACAGATAACTCACTATTCATTGGAGTCCTGTGAGACCAAGTACAATAACAAAGCCTATTACTTACTCTCTAACATCTATATTATCTAAAGTAAGCAATAAAATCAGCTTATATAATGACTATTTCTAAATATAGTTTTTAAAAAGCACTAAAGAATTTTATTTAGACATTCAGTGCTGACTATCTTCATCCCTTGTGTGCTCCACTTCACCATGCCGTTGCTCGTAACGTGCTCAACCATCCATCCTCAATTGCGCATCAAGTCTATCAACGTCAACTCAGCCGTGCTTATTGCAATATGAAGGCCGCTAGCCAGTGCCACGCGCTACGCTGCGTCATACAAAATTTGGGAAATTCGGTCGTGATGCTGTTTCGCGTGAAATTTTATTCGATGGATATTTCATTGTAACCAAGAAACCAACCGTTCAAACCATCCCACAATCATTTGAAACATAACATCACCGTACAACCCACTATTTCTATTATCCTGTCGGGACCCGAATATGCAAATCCGGACCCTCTGTGTATACTGCACTAGTCCAGGATCACGCTAGTGCACACAGGCTCAACATTAGTGAATATCACAATCATACACAACGTAAATAAGGTAAAGACATAATATATTAAATATTACCAGTTGTATGACCTTATGATCAACTTGCTTATCAATGCCTCATAAGGCTGAACAACAAATTGAACTGCAGCGGAATGAAGACGTAGATAACCCCTCAGTATACCACAGGCAACTGACAAGGCTCGCACCCTAAACATTCGTCCCTTCATGGTACACCTTCTTCAGCACTGATGATTTTTGTAGGCAAGGGTGAGTACACCAACACGTACTCAACAAGTTGTGCACAGAATGCAATTCTATCATAGCTATATGCAAGGTTTATTCCAAAGGAAGACTAAGAGGTTTAATGGCGGCTAAGCAGCATTTAAAACACAAGTACAGTATATAGATTGAAATGACAGTAAAACAAATAACAGTAATAAATAGATTCAACATTTCTCAATTAAACCAAGTTTTCTCATCCTAAGTCAAGATTCAACCTTCAATGGCAACCTGCCATCCAACCCAAGTTAAAAAGAAATCTAAACCCTTGACTGTAATCCCCGAGTATTGCTCAATACCGTGAGCACGGCTATCCGAATAGTTTGTACACTCTGCAGAGGTTTGCACTTTACCCACACGACATGATAATCTCTTTTATGCCTAGCCATTAGCACACTTCCTTTGGTATGCCGGCAGAGAATCATGACAAAGCCTTTACAATGCTCTATCTTAACTCAGTACTACCCGCTAAGGTTTCAACACTGAAGGGTCTGAAAACCACAACAGGGCCCCCCTCTTGCGCCATCTGGGTTCATTTAAAAGGATGAACCACTCCACCACGATAGTACTCAAGCTAAGACATTGCAAATTAGTCAGCTAGGTTGCCCCATAACAACATGTGGTTGCATGATTGACTCAGGTCAAAGACTCGCAAGGTGTCCTTATGGTTTGATCAAAGCAAGACATACACATACCCTTTGCCCATCGGGCCCACCCAGGCATCCTGCCCTTGCCACTTGCTCCAACCCAAAATCATAACCACCCCAGTTGATTACCAAGCACCACGTGCCATCAACAATTCAATATCGTTGCGTGACATCCATTGCCAACACAACTCAATCTCATCGTGTGACCACACATGACACACAAATTCAAAACATTGTTCCATATTCCATTATTCAAGATTATTTATCAAAGATTCAAGTACATGTGATGACGTGGCATGGCTAAGCAATTCTAACTCGATCTAATCCTCCATGTTGATTTCATTATTAACCAACTATAGTAAACCAACCTAGGGTGACAAGTGGATCATAGCATACAACTAGCAAGGTAGGGTATAATTCAAAAAGGTACGATAGCTAATCCCAAACTTATGTTGAAATCATTTATACATATAAAATAATAAGTGATAAGGTAAATCAAAATAGCATGCAATCTAGTTTATGGGTGCAACATGATCAAAGCACAACTTGCCTTGCTTAAGCTCCTGGTATTGTTCCGAAGATTGTCCTTGAGTTGTTTAATTCCTCCTTCGAAACCTTGCTCAACTCAACGTCTACGCGAATCGAAAGAGAAAAACAAATAAACACCAAATCCAAAGAACAAACAAACTTAAAAATCCAGATAAAAACCATCAATAGGTAGATCTCAATTTTATAAATTTTTAGGAATTTGAATCACTCAAATCCGAGTTCATATGTAAAAGTTATAATATTTAGAAGTTTAAAAATAAACTAAACTCTAGAATTAGAAATTCTAAATCTTTCCGAATTATTTTTATAAAGAAAATCTGAATTTTCCCGCCCCGGCTGGTACGGACAAAACGTGGCGAAATCTAGACTGATGAACTCAATCTAACGGTTACGGATAAATTTACTATGTGGCCTAGTATCAACCATCCGACTTAAATCCAATGACTGATATTTAATCGGAGACGCTTACCGATTCCATGGTAACGTGAATAAATTCTGTACGCTTGATTACGATCTGACGGCTGGTGAAGTTCCCGATCGGCAATGACTGGACCGCGTGCGAAACTTGCCGGACTCGAAGAAGACGACGATCCTGACGGCGATCTCCTTCCCTGGCGATGCTCCGACGACCATGAGACGGCGGCAAATCAATTGGCGCGAAGTTTCTGGCGACGTCGATTGTTCTTCGCGAAATCCCACGAACGCTGGCGCGACTCCTCGATCGCTCTCGATTTTCCTTGGACGACGCAACTCGCTCGAGGCCTGAAAATTTTCTTCTGCTCGCTTGTACTCCTGGCGATGCCACGCACGGGGTTTAAATAGCGCAGCCATCCTGCTTCCGCCCGAACCGGACTCTGGTCCTTCCGAATTTAGCTGCGACGCTAGAGTTTGAATCGACCATGCGCCGGAAAAATTTCCTTCGCGCGTGATTTCTTTCCCTGGACCACGAGCTAACGAGCCAAACCATCCCCTTTTTCCCGCGCGCTATCCTCGAGCGAGTTTCTTCGGCTGATGTCCGAATCCCACGGATACGCGGCGGTTTCCTAACGCGCCCGAACGGTCTCCGAGTTCTGTGCGGCTACGGCTTGGCGTGGAATTCAAATCGGTGACGCTCGGAAAAATTCCTTCGCGCGTGGACCCGAATCCTTCGGCGACTTTGGCGCCAGCGCAAGCATTTTGAACCGGCTACGCAAGATTGTTCTTCCCGCGCGATAGAAACCCAAGCCAAGCCTCTTCAGCCGAGATGCCCGAGTCCCAGTGCTGGCGCAAAGGAATTCGAATCGGTTACGCGCTGAGGAAAACAGAAGGAGTCCCTTCGCGCGACTGGTCTCCGGCGGACGTATGCAGCGAACTCTTATTCCAAATCGCACCGGTCAACAATCAGTTTCCTAATCTGATTCCATCCCGGAGAGAAAAAAAGAAACTTTCCAAAAATACTTTGAGACCTTCTACACTCAAATAAAATATTTTTGGCAGACTTTATTTTAACTTTATCTGTTTATAATTAGTTTTTGACAGGAGGCAATATACTTTTAAAATAATCCAAATAAATTTCAGGAAATCCCAATGAATCCAGAAAAATTCACAACAATCATAAAAAAAATATTTAATAATCAAAACTCAAAAATTAGGATGTTACATATCCCGACACGCTTGCCATTAAACACTTCAATATTCACCACGTGTACCTTGAGAAAACTCATTCGGTTTTAACATAACTCATTCTTTCTTTAATCACCCTCTCCAATAATTATAACCACGACTAGCCATAATATCATCAAATTGAGAACCAAGTCTATCTCATAGTAAACAACGAGAATAAAGTCTATCTCATTGTAACCAATGAGAATAAGCATACTCTAATTTTTTAAGCACACTCCAACTGACCGAAGTCCTCATAAGCTAATGCATCAACATTCTCTTTTGGGGTCTTCAACCCACATCAAGCCATCAGTCAAACCACTTCCGATTCCCAGATTAAAACATTTCTTTTCAAAGAAACCTTCAGTAAAAATCAACATCTATCATTCATACTACCCATTTGCCAGAATCTCAAAAATCACCACCGGTTCAAGCTACAAATGACCCTAATAATTAGGTAATGTCTCCTCGAGACATAAATTGCCAAAATGGCTCTAGGACAGTCCCTCACTACAACCAAGACAAAGCACCAAGATAATCACTCCCGTAATTCCTCGCACTTTTATTAAGACCTTGTTCTTCATCACTCTATCCGATTACCAAGATAATTTGTCATTAAGACACACCATCCGACCACTTAAGACTCATTACAATAATTTAATCTGTTCTCTTATTGTAACAAGTTCATCAACCGAACATTCTAGACCTTTTGAATCGTAATCAGTTCTAGCACTTCATGAACATAATTCCACACCCACAATCATAATAATTGTTCACCGTACCCAACATAATATCTCTACCCAACAATCACATTAGGGTCGTCCACTCTCACAATTAAATTGCTCTACTAACCTTATTTTTGGAACATCTTTAAACAATCGACAAGCTTACTTTACCAACAAAAGCCACTTACTGTTTGCAGGTCTATTATTATTGTTATTGTTATTATTATTATTTTCCAGGAAACCCGACCAAAACTCGCAAAGAAACTCGACTCTCAAATTTACAATATGACAAGACTCAAAATTTGTTGTGCAAAAGTTCTTCATAACAACAATTTCAAGCTTCAAGACTACCACGAAGGAGAAAGTTTGAAAATATATACATATTTTACAAAAGGAACAACCAAGGAATCACGTAACCATTTTCTAACAAGGGCATAAAACTTAAATCCACATAACTTAAGTTCTTACTCAAAACTTCAATAAATTCTTTTAAACTTCGAGAATGACAAACACAAGAATAAAATAGTACTTTTCTCCAGAAAGCAACCAACGGTAACCAATAAAATCGAATACAAGAACTGTAGTAGTAGCAACTCATAAAAACTCGATAGCAACTTTTTTTTATCTCTGACAATCAAAGACATAACCAAAAGCAACATTCATAACAACTCTCCAGGCTATGACATGCTTAGGCAACAACTCTCCTCTACGAGAGGTTCCTAACCCTCCGGTGGTGGCTCTTCCCGGCCACGCCCACAACCACAACCCTTACCACGACAAACAAAACATGACCAAAACCTTCGGCACAACTAATCCATATAAACACAATGATTCAATCACTATTTCATAATCGTAGCAATATACATCATCACAACATCACCATATTTAGCATTCATCATCAAAGCTCACAAAAGTATTAAAGCGTAATGCAATGGTTACCCATACCCTTCCTATGTGCATCAGAGTGTGTCAAATTTTAAAATTATTTAACAAATCTATATCAAATTTTAAGGTTATTGCCTAAGGCCAAATTTTAAAAGTTGATCCTAAGCCATGTTTCTAATTCCACAAAGCAAAATTTTAGTCTACTCTTGAGTAATATACTAAAGTTATGCACCATGGACCTAAAGCCCGCTCTGATACCAACTGTAACACCCTAGCTCCAAATTGAGCCCCGAATGCTACTAACTCCCAAATTCACTAAAAATTTCGGCAGCATCTCCTCTAAATGTACAGACATCCACTCCGCAGACATAAGAACAATTCATCATATTCAATAGCCACTAATGAGGAAAAGTAACAACAATAACTTAAACAAAGATCATAATCAATTCCTTCAACCGAAGATAAACTTTGAACACTAATAGTTGCAACCTAGATGGATAGTTCTCAAACGAGATCAATACAATAAAGTAATGATATAGAACAATTTAAATAACTGCCTTAGGTGGAACTTAAATGAACTTCTGGTCTAGTGGAGAGTGATCGTGTGAAATGGTGAAGCTATGTCCCTTCCCATATGCCGGTCTCAAGGTACCTAAAAACATTAAACAAACAAGAGTGAGTCCAACGACTCAGCAAGTGCAAAACATAAGACAAGTCAAGATTAACATATTACATACCACATATCCTTTGGCTATAAAGAAGTGTTATCATAGAACATCTCACACACATAATTCATCCACATGATTCAATATGCAAACTTAGGAATATCTCATCTCATTATTACATACCACATGTCCTTTGACCATAAATAAGCGTTATCATAGAACATCTCACACACATAATTCATCCACATGATTCAATATGCAAACTCAGGAATATCTCATCTCATTCACAATTTATCAACCATATGATGCATCATGCTCATGAATATCTCATCTCATCTCATTTACAATTTTTATACATATGATGCATCGTGCATGCTCATGAATGTCTCTTCTCTTTTCTTAGCACATACCGGTATTGCCGAGTGCACATCCGTCGATGTGCACCCTCTTCCCAACCATCCCGTGGAAGGGGCCTACCGAAGTAGGTCTTGCTCCGCCATCCCGTGGCGGAGTCCTACTCTTAACACCGCTCCCATCCACACCGGTGGATGGGACTACGGGGTAGGATCTCTCTGAGCACTCCGGATTAGTCATATACTCACATATGACTTTCTCACCATCCTGGCTCGATGCATTTTTCATGAATGCACACATGCAATGCCATTCTCAACATTCATATCCATAATAATCATATAATTTCCTAAATTCATTTACCATGATCTCAAGGCGAAACATTATGATGATTCAAATCTCATAATTTCAATATTACCATTAGCCTATCATACTAGTGAACATCACCATGGAACACAAGTTGTAACAACAAGTTACATAAACAAGCACATGATTCATCAATCATCACACATATCGAACAACAAGTGGTACACTTGCCTTTCTCGTTCACGGAACGTTAAGACGAGAGGTCATCGTTGCTCCCGGGTTTACACCACCTGCAATAGGATAATCTCCACTCAAAACACGCTACCACAGCAAGCAACCAAATCAAAACGATGCCGAACCTACGAATCGCCCCGAAATTCCGCAATCTGAAAACTGTCGCTCGGGACAACAGGCTACAACAGGTCATAACTTGGGTTCTACAACTCCAAATCGAGTAAACAAAGACATTTTCATAATCTACACGAAATTTCCTAGCTTTCCCTAAGTATTTGGAAAATCTGATTCGGCCTCCTCCTAGCCTTAAATCACAGATCAACATACTACTGTCAATCACGCCCAAATCTGAGCAGTGCTCGGTAATTCGGCCATAACTTTCACAGAATTTAACCAAATCAATTGATTCTGGTCGGGTTTGAAAGATAATTTGATTACCTACAACTTTCGAAAAAGGCAAACTGGCAGAAAATGCATCTAACCTGCTGAAAAACGTCGCACAAGACCGCTGACAGAACGTGACCGAACCTCTGTTCTTGACTCGAGATTGGATCCTGCCCTAGCCTCTTCTCCCCAACGAAACTGCCATGAACAAGGGTCCCTAAGCACTCACAATCCCACACAAAAAAACAAGATCTAAATCCACAAGTTCATACCTCACCCCGCAGAGACGAAACGGAGCCGATTCTCGCTGGTTTGCGCCGTTCCTTGCGGTATAAACGACCCCGGGCAGCGGAGAAGTACAATGGATGGAAGGAACTCGAGATTGCTGGATGGAAGAGGGAAGAGCACGGCCAAAAACAGGAGGGGAGGCGCAAAAAGGGGGTGGGGGCGGCTGGCCAAAGGGGGAGGGGGAAAAGAGGGGGCTGGCTAGGGTTTGGGGGGATATGGGCCGGTTTTGGGGAGGCCCAAAGTGGGATGCTGCAAAAACAAGAGAAAGACTCACTTTTCCTAACACAATTCCACCTCCTGGAGGCCCACCAACGGCCCATGGCTTCCCATCAGCCCACAAGTCCAACCAACGGCCCACTCGAACCCAATAACGCATTTTTTTCGGGTATTACAGATATAAAGTATTTTTTTTTCAAGGAATGTTTCGCTAAAAAACACTCGGAGGCAAATCCATAGGTTGCTATAAACCTTCGACGAATCTGTATTTTTTTTAACTGTAGAGGACATAAAGTACTTTATTTTTTTAGGGTTCGTTCTGATAAAAAACACCAGGAGGTCTTAAATGTAAACCCCGAGGGACATAAATGTAATTTTGATATTTTTTGGGGTCTATTTTATTAACTAGGAGGACCTAAATATAAACCGCAGAAGGACTCAAACGTAATATCATTTTTTTCCAGGTCTTTTTTGCTAAAAATCGATCGGAGGATCTAAATGCTATTTCACATTTTCCAAAGGGCCTTGTCGCAAATATGCTGAGGTGGCAGGCCTCAGCTTGCGGCAATCCTTAGCGCTTTAATAATAAGTGGTCCTAAATGTAAACCCGAGGGACATAAATGTAATTTTGATATTTTTAGGGCCTATTTTATTACTAGGAGGATCTAAATATAAACCGTAGAAGGACTCAAACGTAATATCATTTTTTTCCAGGTCTTTTTTTGCTAAAAATCGATCGGAGGATCTAAACGCTATTTCGCATTTTCCAAAGGGCCTCGTCGCAAATATGCTGAGGTGGCAGGCCTCAGCTTGCGGCAATTCTTAGCGCTTTAATAATGGCAACGTATCCTGTGCACACAGGCCTTCCCGTGTACACACCGTGCACACCAACTAACAAAAGTCACAAAAAATTCTAAAAAAATTGTAGATGTACTTCATAGATTACTCTACCTATGTATAAAATTGTAGGTTCAAATTCATTATATTTCAAGAGTTGCAAAAAAGAGAAAATTCTGACAAGTTTAAAGAGTATAAATTTGTCAGAATTTTATCTTTTTTATTACTCTCGATATATATTGAATTTGATCTTGAAACTTCATACATAGGTAGAGCAATCTATGAAGTATATCTACAATTTTTTTAGAATTTTTCGTAACTTTTGTTAGTTGGTGTGCACGGTGTGTACACGAAAAGCCTGTGTGCATAAGATATGTTGCCTTTAATAATAAGTATATATAGATGTCAAGAAAAGTTATGAGTGGCAGAGCATGCACAAGTCTATCAACGCCAATTCAGCCGCGCTTATGAAAAAAAGTCATATAAATATCCTCAAAAATATTTCCAACGCACAGCGCCCTAAGTAAATGAAGGCTATGTCATGAAAGATGCTACTAAGTTAATTTGTATAAAGCAATATTGCAATATGAATATCATGTAATAAATTGTAAACGGAATTTGGTTAATTGGTTATTAACTTTAGATGGTTAATTGGTAAAGGAAACGACTTGCAAGTGGTGTCAAACCACATGTGAATATCTGAATAACTTGTTAGACCTATCTACCATCCTAACTGGTTAGACTTATCATCCACTTTACAGTGTCTACACCGAACATTAACATCGACACTATTTCAAAAATTTACAATTAATTTCTAGTAAAATGTACTGATATAACCTAACAAAAAAATTGATATTAAAAAAAGCTTCTTAAGAAAAATATAGTATTTTTCATGTCGTATCTGATATAACTCATTATGAAGATATCAATAGCTAGAATTTTATAAGTTCGATAGCACGTGTTCCAAATGCTACCATTTTGTGATGAGAGGAACCGGGAAGTTTCTTAGAATGAGCGTACCCATGGTCCGCTGTGTGTCGCGGATCTTCTTATGTCGTACTCTCTCCGTTCTTTTTTTAGATGTTGTTTTAGAATGCGTACAATTAGCTTTAAGAAATATTGACAACTAATATACAAATAAAATATTCGGATTCATCACGTATAAATGATACTAGTTCAATGCCCGTGCGTTGCTACGAAAAACAAAATTGCTAACGAAACATAAAGGTCAAGCAATTAAAAAAATTATGCTAAAAGATCAAACATCTATTTCTCCCGATTACAAAAGTTTATATGGTTTCTCTCGATTAGAATATACGTAGAGATGATATTCTTGGTATACATTCCGAAAGATCTTAAAATAAACAGTTACATTATAACACGACTTGGATATCATTTCGACTAAAACCTTGTCTATGATGTGAGTACTTCTTTGTAGACAATGTTTTTTGTGAGGTTTCCGTGAGTTTTATTAGATTTTCGACCCTTATCCTTCTCCTTATTTGCGGCGGCAAGTATCTTGATATTGCTTCTAGCGGTGGCTCTAGATAGCGCAACATACAATTGCCCATGAGAGAAAACCGGTTCAGGGAGGTAGACACCGACATTCGGAATGGTCTGCCCTTGCGCCTTGTTGATTGTCATTGCGAAGCTGAGCCTGACAGGGAACTGCTTTCTCTTGAACCTAAATGGGAACATCTTGTCATCAGAGGGACATAGAGGTATTCGAGGTAGAAACACCCTCTTCCCGGCGTGCTGGCCAAGCACAATCTCGGCATCTATAGTATTCTTTTGGAATGCCCGGACTACAAGTCTAGTCCCGTTGCATAGTCCATTTGCAGGGTCAATGTTCCGCAACAGTACACGGGACAGTTAATCTTGAGCTTGAGTATATGCAGAGGTAGACCATTAGGGGTCAGGGTGTTTAGGAATTCAGGAGGATAGTAGCTATGGGGATCATCCTCTGCAGAATCGAAGCTATGGTACACCATCTCCTCCCCATGAAACATGTTAATCATCTTCATATTGATCGTATCAATGTAGAGCGGAAAATCAACTAATACTGTATAAGGTTCAACTGTTGCGTGGTTCGTTAGCAAGCACTCATAAGAGTTTCGGATGCTCCGAAACGCAACTTCCTCGTAGTTAGGCTGGAATTGCACACGATGAATGATGTATTTTTGGCCTTCATTGAGTGCTAAGTTAAACCTATGGACATTTCTATCTCTGACAATAGCTTCTATTTTGGAACCATTTTAAGTTTAAAATAAACCATATTAGTTAACAGAATAAATAAATTTTATAGGGATAGAATTACCGTTGAACTTACAATCTCATCTATTAAGATAAATCGAAGCAAATCACCGTTATCTTCAATAGGAAATTTAACATCCACCAAGACACAAATGCTCCAAGATCTGTCTATATCCCCGAATTCAATGTTGTCGAACTCCTTGAAACTAAAAAAAGGCTTATTTAAACATTTGGTCTATTGTTAATTAGATGAAAGAGATAGTCAAGTAAAACTCACTTAGGCACCATAGGGCTTTCAGAAAAAAACGCGTACGTTCTCTTTCTTGTTCTATTAATTGGTGCCATTGAGCTGACATAGACATTCAGATGTTATAAAACATTTAAAAAATATTTTATTTAATGGTGACAGGAGCATTTTCCACATTCACATAACCTTCGAATGCACATAAAACAATGGCACGCAAGGATATGACACAGAATAGGATATTAGCAGATATAAGCTCAAACCAAACATACAGTTTCATGCAACAAAACAACAGTGAAGAGATTATTCCAATACAGCAGGCAATAGGCAGTTCTATGTTCAAACTAACATAAAAGCACAGATTTACATAAAAGCACAGAGGCAGTTCTATGTTTTTCTTATTTGCCGAAACTGATAAACTGCTGTGGAAGGATCATGTTATCAAAGCAGACAACATCATCAGATCACTGTTTTGGTTTCTTTAGTAGCAGAATTTGGTTGTACTAAAGTTCATTACTGGATTGTCTGGAAGGAAGATGCTCCTTATCCATTACAATTGACAAAACATGTCGCATTACTAATTATGGGATAATTTTGCAATGCCTGTTCTTTTGGATGATTTTTCAGTAAGTTGAATATCTCTATTGTAGAGGTTAAAGGAAAAAGTAAAGGGGTAGCTGAAGATCAGGAAGAAGCATTTCATTGCCTTATGAAACGTTGAGCATGGAGTCATTTGTATCAGAATTTGGTTTCATTTGTATCAGAATTTGGTTTTAGAATTTGTATTCAGAATCAGGAGAGGCATTTCATTTGGTTTCAGAATTTGCCGCATAGAGGCATTTCATTTGAGCATGGAGAGCCATTTGTATCAGAATTTGGTTTCAGAATCAGGAGAGGCATTTCATTTGGTTTCTTTAGTAGCAGAATTTGGTTGAACTTACAGTCTCATCTATCCCACTCTCTGAAATACCAACCTTCGAATACACATAAAACAATGGCACATCATGTCTGCTACTACTCTTGTTCACCATGGTTGTATTGAAAATTATCATGTATGCTACTACTCTTGTTCACCATGGTTGTATTGAGTATTTCTTTATTGAGTTTATTTATTTCTGCAGCTTTGGCATGGCATCCATTTCATGAAGAATACTTTGTTAGTGGATCTTGCAACAAACTGAGAACAGTAAATCAGCACCAAGTCATATTCACACTGCCCTACTGCAGTGAATGTATTCTTACACCGCATACACATATATACATGCCAGTTAAGACAACAAAATTTCAAAAAGGGCAAAAATCACAAATGCAATAAAGGCAAAAGTGGAGCTGAGGTTGTTGCAACTTCTAATACATGTTAAATAAGAAGCTGAGGTCGAGCTTGTGCTGCATTCAATAGAGCAAGGTAATTTATAACAAAACAAACAACAGAGGAAATTTGTGTATAGAGTGAATTGAGTTTCCTTTCATAGAGTGAAGTTGATACAAGAACATTGATGCAGGAAGTATGATCAGATAACTACTTGTGCAATGCAACCAAAACTCCAGCACCAGAATTCAGAGCAAACATATTGAATAAGACACCCTTTTCTCAATGATGCAATGATGCAAGGCTATGTTCATTTTAGTATTTCATATGGCACCTTGATTTTGCATTTGCATTGAACATATATTTTATAGAACCTATGTGGCAGGAAACACACTGAATAAGCTATATCTTGCTAGAAACATGGCAGGAAACACACTGAATAAGTCAGTTGAAGATGAGGAACAGAACATACCTTGAGAGCAAATGTAGAAAGGAAAAGGAAATTTTGGAAGATGGGATGATCAAAAATAACTGTCCACTGCAGTGCACAACAAAGGTAATATATTAGACAAAAATTTGTGTATAGAGTGAATTGAGTTTCCTTTCATAGAGTGAAGTTGATACAAGAACATTGATGCAGGAAGTATGATCAGATAACTACTTGTGCAATGCAACCAAAACTCCAGCACCAGAATTCAAAGCAAACATATTGAATAAGACACCCTTTTCTCAACGATGCTAGGACACTTTTAACAAATCAACAATAGAGCATTTCTTAGACAAATTGCAAAATGCTATTTGACAAGACCTTTCAGAAATTGCAAAATGAGCATTAAAGCCAACCTTTCAGAAATTGCAAAATGCTATTTGACAAGACTGACCCAAAGCTTGTTATCTCTAATTAAGAGTAGTGGTTGGTGAAGGTGGCTTTTTGCCAGTATACAGGGTATGAATCTCTACATATGTTACAGTCATACTAAAGGTTCATTTTAAGATCTTAAAGACAATTCATTAGTTCGAAGTGGCATCAGGAATGCTAGCCCAACTTCGGTGTCTGCAGAAACATGCAATGCAAGGATAATTAAGCTCCATCTATCACCACATACACTGCTAGAGCCTACAACCCAGGTGTATTTGGATAGATTGTATTAAATTGCCAAGGCATCCTAGTATCAAAGTTACACAGGTCCATTTTTTCACAGTTCTGCATGCATTAAGCATGAGAAAACGTGTACACCGGAAATTAAAATGTGTTATGCTAAAAGTTCCAAGAAAATGCAAAAGATGACCATGCCCAAATTAATGAAAAATACCATTAACAAGTGAAACTTAAAACTCCAAGCAAGCATTTTTAAGTGTCATATCTAGCTTTATTGGATTAGCTCACACAGGTCTACCTAGCTTTATTGGATTAGCAATACAAAATTTCATCAGAATTCATACACTACTCTAAATTCTAGAGCAAATCATCCTTCAGGTCCTAAGTAGCAAATGGGACACAGACAAATCTGGGGTGTCAAGACTGCAAAATGGTTAGGTTATTTATGCACCAGAAAAGGCTCAAGTATGTTGAGATTAACATTGACATATTCCCTAGTAGAAAGTTGGAATTGGAGAAGAATACTGGGTCATCCACAGTACCAAAAGTGTATTTCAATGACCTGCTGATTGGAGGGATAACTGAATTGAAGAAGATGGAGGAGTCTGGCATGCTTGATGAGAGAACTGGTGTTATTTTCAAAGAGGACACAAATAATACTCTATACTAACAGTGTAGAAATAAGAGATTTGACCATGCAAAGCCTATATGTTGGAATTCTCACTTGTTTACTCTGAGCATTGTACATGCATGAAACAAGACAAAATTCAAAGAGTAATGCAGAGATTGTGTCGAGTCTGGGGCGGAGGAGATTTCTAGATGCAAAGAGTAATGCAGAGATTCAATGGCAGGTAAAATATCTTACGATTTGTCCACTTGATTTCATAGCAGCTATGAAACACAAACAAAACTAATATATACTTCTACAAAACTTAAATTTTCTTAGTTATTTATTCCCCTAATTATCTTTCTGATTTCCTAATTTAACAGAAAAGTATATCTACATAGTATGCATGCTAAAAGCCCAAGAAAAGGATACACACGGGCATACACAAACATGTATATGGAAGCTTGAATGCAAGCAAGAAAGCAACAAAGGGAATGTAAACTGCACTCACCTGTATGAAGGTTTAACGTGCCAGAAGTGTTTTTTCCCCGATCTTTTGCTTTCGGGACTGTCACATTAGAACAACACAATATCAAAAAGGTAAATCAAAAAGATGTACAAAACACAATGGGATGTGCTGTTTCAGTGGTTCAGAAGATGTTTGATTGCTAACCCCTACCCAGAATGCATACAAACTGCCCCTTCCCTGTTAATTAGGTCTGAACAAGCAAATGGATTTCGCATTTGTCATGCATGTGTTTCAGTGGTTCTAACAAATAACTTTATTGAACTGCTGATAAATCTAAACATAACTGCACACTCAAGAAAACAAATTTCATACATGCCATCAATTTTGCATTATTCAGATGTTTGTCAAGCGTTTCTTAGACAAATTGCAAATTAAGGTTAGCTGTCTCATACTGAATAAAGTATGCAGTAATTTTATTGATCATGCATGCTAATTATTTCTCCCATTTTCTCAGATGTCAGTAAACTACCATGTCCCCTCCATGTACACCATGATACATGATGGTGCCGATAATAATAGATCAGAAACTACTTGTACCCTTGCATATCACATTGACTCTTTTATGCTGACTATACAATAGATCAGAAACTACTTGTACCCTTGCATATCACTCTTCATCTTACTTTCTCTGCATTGTTTTTAGTCGAACAATTGACTTGATGCACACCTACATTTCTGTCATCTGATACTAATATACCTTGAATTCAGTAATACCAAAATTGCATGATAGAAGCACTTTTTATACCCTTATTAATACAATTATTCTCTTTGTTCACAGGTTTATGCATCCTTAAGCTTTTCCTTAAAAAAAAAGGGATCCATTAAATTCGAATTTCGAATGCAAAAGGACAAGCAGCCACATAATCACATTCACATTAGATGATTTGCATCAAAGTAACATGCAATCAAAGTAATGTACTTGCCTGGTCGATAAATCTATATTTGTTTGTAGATGGATCAAAAACTTGGCGTGCTCCTTTGATTGAATAAGTTCCTGAGGGTACTCGAAACCCTAAACATCAAAAGGCTGTATTTCACAAGACATTAAAAGATCCAAACTATATATATGTCTAATGAAGAAAAACAAAATATTACCTTAAAACAATCCAGGATGAGGTTGCACTTTGATATTCAAGAGCAGATGTTCTACTGGTACACAGAAGATTGTGTGCATTCAACAACCGATGAGATAAAACCGAGCTAAGCAACAAAGAGAGAGGAAGACAGATGCCTACCGTGACCGTCGCGCTCAGCCACTCCGCCGCCGCCGCTGGGACAACCGTGACCGACGAACTCCTCGCGCTCAGCCACTCCGCCGTCGCACCGGATGCATAAAAAGGAAAAGATGCGGTCGGAAGAGAATACACGGGTTAAATAGCAATCGGAAGAGAATCCAAAAAGGAAAAGAGGCCAAAAGATACTCATCTCCACGCGATTGGTGGGCGATCCGGGTTGCGGCGCGGGGGATTTGGGGGGCGGCGCGAGGAGATTGCATTGGGGCGGAGGAGATTGCGTCTGGGTCTAGGGCGGAGGAGATTGCGTCTGGCGCGGCGCGAGGATTGCGTCTGCAGCGGTGCGAGGAGATTGGGCGAGGAGATTGGCGCGGCGCGAGGAGATTCGGGGCCTTGGGACGAGGAGCCAAGGAGTTGCGGGGGCGGCGCGAGCGCGGGGCGAGGAGATTGGGGCAGCGCGAAGAGATTCGGGGCCTTGGGACGAGGAGCCGAGGAGTTGGGGGGGCGGCGCGAGCGCGAGGAGACTGGGGGCGAGGAGTCGGCACTGTGTAGGGTTAGGGACTGTGGAGCCAGAGGAGTCGGGGCGAGGAGCCAGTGGAGTCGGCACTTGTAGGTTAGGCACTGGGGAGTGGGGCCCGCGGGAGAACGGACCGCTGCCACCAAGTCGTGCTTTATAATAGTAGAGATTACTATATTTGTCAGCAAAAATACTTTCACATCATTATAATTTTTATTAACGTATAAAAAGAAAAAGTAAAAGAGTGTGTAACGATATGTAAAAGAAGAAAAGGGTAAACTATGCGCTTTCCGTCTGGATGACTGTCGCTGAATAAAGCCAAAACAATACACCACAAGACTTTGGTGGACGTCAGTGTTTCATAAAGCGGACCGAAGGATGTGGTCTTGACGACTGGACTGTAAATAAGCCAAAAAACAATACTCCCTCTATTCCAAAATATAAGGCGTGGTTTAACTAGGCACGATTTCCTAAACTATATTTTGACCTTTGATTTCTCTTATCCAATATCATTCATACAAACAAAATCACTATCATTACAAAGTACTTTTAAATATGAATTCAATGGTATCACTTTTATATCACAAAATTTTTATATAGTTAGACAAATCATTGGTCAAAGATTTTAAAGTTTAAATCTTAAAATGCGTGCGTGCCTTATATTTTGGAATGGAGGGAGTACAAGGCAAAGAACAACTCGAATCGTTGTGATCTTGACGATTGGACTGATAGTCTTTATCATAGTCAGCAACATGTTGGGAAAAATCGCGAACAACCCAATAGGCATTATAACAGGCAGGAGAGCCGAAGAGGTGAAATTTGTGGCAAAATATCTGTTAGAAAGGGCAATATTTGCTGCATAAGGAGGAGAAGGAACGAGAGTACAGGTCTCAATTGTCGATGAGAGCCCAATGCTAAAATTCCAAAAGTTCGATTGCACATATACCAAATGCTACCATTTTGTGATCGGAGGAACCGCGAAGTTCATTAGTATGTGCCTACCTTAGGTCCGCTGTAGCGCCGGTTTTCTTACGTTGTACCCTCTCCGTTCTTTTTTAGGGAAAAATATCCTGTGCAATCAGACAGACCGGTGAAACCACAGTGCAACCCAACTAGAAAAAGTTTCAAAAAATTCTGAAAAAAATCATGGATATACATCTCAGCTTACCCCATCTACATATAAAATTTCATGATCAAATTCGTCCTGCGCTAAGAGTAATAAAAAAGACAAACTTGGTTATGAACAGTAACAGTTACTGTTCATGATCAACTTTGTCTTTTTTGTAACTTCTAGCACAGGACGAATTTGATCATGAAATTTTATATGTAGATGGGGTAAGCTGAGATGTACATCCATGATTTTTTTCAAAAATTTTTGAAACTTTTTCTAGTTGGGTTGCACCGTGGTTTCACCAACTCTCTGGTTGCACAGGATATGTTCCCCTTTTTTAGATGTTGTTAGTCAGTTTTATAAATATTGACAACCAATGTAAAAAAATTATTGGTAATAGTCGGTTGTGCAAGAGTTGTACGTACTTGTACGTAGTGTAGGGAGAATTATTGCCAGTGTCGGATTAAAGACTGAACATAGTGTTGTATGATCCAAAATAAATCCATACTGTTGTAAAACGTTGAGGAACGTTAACGAACAATCACCAATAGTAGATGCAATCACGAGAGTAAGAACAATAGACACACAATGTAGGGGTGGAATTCTCTCTCGCTTTATTAATTCATCATTTACAATGAGGGGGCACTCGATATATATAGTGGTGTGAGAGAGAGTTTGGATTCGACCACACATGGAAGAGATAGAGTCCTAACCATAATTGGTTTAGGTTTCCTTATCTCATAACACTCCCCCTTGGTCGAATACCGCGTAATGCATATGTCTCATTAAAAACTCCACTCAAAAACCCAGTGGGAAAAAGGAGATGGAGAAAAGAGTACATCGCTTTTCGCATGCTATGTTGCACTAGTTGCCTCATTAAAACCTTTATGTGAGAAAACTTGAGAAAACTCACAAAGGAAAAAGAGTACAACTTATTACCTTCAGGGTTTTATTAGGATCTTCAGGATCGCAATAAGGGTTATGGTTCAAGGGTTTCTCCCCCTAAACTCTGCATCTCTCTAAGTCTTCTCATTCCAATGCCTTTAACATATCTTTGAAATGTGGATTTAAGCAAGCACTTAGTGAATAAATCTGCAAGATTTTCACATGACTTAGTTTGTAAGATTTTTATCTCACCACTCTTCTAGAGTTCGTGAGGATAAAATAACTTAGGAGCAATATGCTTCGTGATGTTGCTCTTTACATAACCCAATTGCATTTGTGCAACACAAGCAGAATTATCTTCATGGATAATTGTGGGGGTATCGATGGCGTTAAGGCCACATGACTTCTGGCTATGGCCAATCACACGTCGCAGCCAAACACATTCACGTGAGGCTTCATACAGGGCTATAATCTCTGAGTGGTTGGTAGAAGTAGCTACCAGCGTCAGTTTACAAGACCGCCAGGAAACAGTTGTACCACCGCAGAGAAACACAAAACTAGTCTAAGATTTGGCACTGTGGGGATCAGACAGATAGCCAGCATCCGTATATCCCACCATGGTCAAGTCTTGGTTCTTTTGGAAAAACAATCCAAGATCTTAAGTACCTTGGAGGTATCTGAGTAAAGTCTTTACACCAGCCCAATGTCTTCTGGTTGGAGCTGAATTATGTCTTGCTAGCAAATTCACTGCGAATGCAATATCAGGCCTTGTGCAGTTCGCAAGGTACATGAGTGCTCCAATAGCACTTAAATATGGGACTTCAGGTCCTAAGACTTCCTCATTTTCCATCCTTGGTCTGAATGGGTCTTTATCCACTTCGAGGGATCTTACGACCATGGGGTTTTCAAAGGATGTGATTTATCCATATTAAACCTTTCCAATACCTTCCAGGTATAGGATGACTGGTGAACAAGAATTCCTTCTGGGAGATGCTCTAGCTGCAGGCTTAACCAAAATTTGGTTTTACCCAAATCTTTCATCTCAAACTCCGTCGTGAGGTAAGCATTCGCTTCCTTTATCTCCTCTGTGGTTCCGATGATATTCAGATCATCAACATACACTGAGATGATACAGAATCCATTCTGGAATTTCTTTATGAACACACAGGGACAATCATCATTATTAGAGTATCCCTTCTTCAGGAGAAACTCACTAAGCCGGTTATACCACATTCTTCCCGACTATTTTAATCCGTATAGCGATCTCTGCAGTTTGACGCTATACATGTTGCGATTATTAGGATCCGGGACTTTTACTCATTTAGGGACTTTCATATAAATGTCCGAATCCTGTGACCCATATAAATATGTGGTCACCACATCCATCAACTGCATTTTTAAATTTAAGCCAGCTGCCATTGATATTAGATATCGGAACGTTATTCCACTCATTACAGGAGATTATGTTTCATCGTAATCGATGCCGGGCTTCTGCGTGAACCCTTGTGCTACAAGCCTCGCTTTTTATATCTCACCACCTGGGTATTTTCATTTCTCTTCTGGATGAAAAACCCATTTGATCCTATAGGGAATCACTTTAGGAAATATTTAGTCAACAGGACCAAAAACTTTCCTCTTATTAAGCGAGCGCTGCCTCAATTGCTTCTTTTGACCCTATCTGAGCGCTTCTGGCACTCTGCCATGGACTTTGGATCTGGATCCAGTTTTTAGCAATTTTAGAGGCAAATATATGTCGACAATTGTAGTCTTTTCTTTTATTTATTTTTCCTGCATCACTTCAGGGATATATCTATATAAATTTCTTCCAGCTCCTCGTGATTTCCCACAACGACGGAGTCTGGGTGTTCCGACTTCCTAGTGTGGAATTGTGCACGCAAATATACGCTGGGTTATCATCTTCAGGATGAATCACTTCAGGGATGTTACCATCTCCAGGATGGCTCGCTTCAGGGATTTTCTCAACAACAGGTTGAGCTTCTTCAACTGTCTCAGGTAGTGATCTCATATGTTCGGTTCTCCGTTTCTACGGACGTCTCCGCGGAACTGAGTCCCGTGCACCTGGAGGCCTCCCCCTCTTCTTATCGTGAGGGTCAAGAGTAGGTTCAATATCCTTCTAGGGTATTTCCACTCTTTCAGATGCATATACTTCAGGTATATGAAATCTTTCACTCCCTTATGACCAGTGAAGGTATTTGGCAGTTTATTAGCTTATTTATTGCAGACTTATTATCCTCTGAACTTCAAGTTCAACTTCTTTAGTGCGTGGGTCTAAGGACTAGGCATTCTGAAATGTGGTACTTATCTCCCCCTAATGCCGAAAAATGTCCTTAGTATGATCAACGTACCGAGCCGTGAACAGATCCCCTGTCATAGGCTCTAGGTGTTTTAATACATGACGGAGATTCATAACCTACATAGATCCTCAACTTCTGGTGAGGTCCTATGGTTGTACGCTGTGGTGGAGAGATTGGCATGTATACAGCACAGCAGATTTTCGCAGATGGGAAATACTTAATTCTTTTCCACACACTATCTGCAACGGGGAAATTTCATAATATGCAGTTGGTCTGAGTTGAATTATTACCGCAGTATGTAGCACTGTGTGGCCCCAACAACTGGTGGGAAGCCAATTATTCTGCAAGAGCGGCCAAGCAATAAGTTTTTATTCTCTTAATTAATGACTCTGCAAGGCCATTTTGGGTGTGGACATGGTGTACAGAATACTCTATATTAATGCCTAGAACCATACAATAATCATTGAATGCTTTTGAGGTAAACTCGCCAGCATTGTCCATTCGAATGGACTTAATCCTTTCTTTTGGAAAAGAGGCTCTTAATCTAATGATTTGGGCGATTAATTTAGCAAAAACATGGTTCCTTGTAGATAAGAGACATATATGGGACCATCTAGTAGAAGCATCTATTAGTACCATGAAATATCTGAATGGGCCCGACAGGGGCTGAATTGGTCCACAGATATCACCTTGAATTCTCTCCAGGAAATTAAGTGATTCTTCCCTAATTTTAAGATGAGAGGGACGAACTATCAGCTTTCTTTTAGCACATGCAGGGCACAAAAAGCTTCAGGTTTAGGAAAGGCTGTAGTTTTTATATTATGGCCAGCAGAATTATTTATTATACTTCTCATAATATTCAACTCAAGATAACCCAGTCGATCTGCTAGATCTTAATATTCCTGGATTTTTATCGCAACACAAACTTCAGGTTTTATATGTGCATAATATAACCCGGGGGAGAATGAATGAATCCTTTTAACCACACGTTAATTACACCCATTAAACTTAGTCATGAGTAGGTATTCTGTACCATTCTCATTCTTTGTCTCCGTAAGGAAACGATTCAGACCAAAGTTTTTAAAACTTAAAAGAGTACGACTAGACTCAGGGTATAATATGGCATTCTTCTAGTGCCAACTATGAGAGTATCGCTTCTGGCGATAGTCATAATAATTCCAATTCACTTAGTGTGGCATAACTGTCTTCTAGACAGATTTTCTCCTCCGTTATCGAATTATACTTTGTTCTATATTAGAAATATGATTTATCAATCAAACAATTGTTGCATCAGGAACAAAATGTAGAATATAGAACAACATAGCACAATTAAATCAATATCTTGGGAAAATCAAACTTTATTAAATTTGACTGATAATCACTCAATGGGAGCGTAGACTATTGTTCATTTAGGAACACAAAGACTAAACTGATAAATGAGGCTCTTAGGGAGACTCTAAAGGATAATCCGACATCGACTCCAAAGGAAAAATTGGGAGACTACTCCATGTCTCCATATAAATCATTTATATCGTCCTCCTGGGACTTTTCTTTATTCTTCTGGAATACTTTTAGCTCATCCCTAACGAAATCCTCCTCCTCCATGGGATATTCGGTCTTCAGGTCCGTATGGAGATGGTGCCTCAGGGAGAGCAGGAGCACCAGCTTCAGGCTGGGAAATTGTGGCTCTAAGGGATCGGGCTGTCAAGTTAATCTTGGCATCCATTGTCCAAGTAGTTGCTGCCATTCAGGGCAAGCTCAACAGATTCTTTCTTTGCGATGTCAGATATATCCTATATGCAAACAAACAAGATTTTACTTCAGGTAAAATATTGTTTTGTGTGCTTATCATTGAATCAGTAAAGTTTGGTCTATATCTATGCAGTAGATAATTATCACAGATTTTTCAGGATTTTCCTAGCATTTTTTTCTCTGTTAATTATTAAGCAATTTCCAGAATTACTAATTAACAAATGGATAAATTTCAACATGAAATAATCCTTACATGATGCTAATTACATCTTATATGGCTCTTGCTGGTTGGGTATGAAATCATGTAATGAATGCCTCCGTCAACATGACTCTTGGCCAGGTCAACCCGCCCCGAGGGCTCACATGAGGGAGGGAGCACTTCCCGATTCCGGGTGCCAATTAAGAAACCTAGCCTCATGTGTGTTTTCCTTAGACACTAATTGTCATGTATCCGTTCCTTCGAAACTGAAATCAAAATCCAACCACTTATGCCCTCAAGCCAAAACTGTTTTGATAGCTCAATTATTTCCATAATTTTTTAGCATTACTAAGTAATTTTCAGAATTACTTAAATAACATAAGATAAATATTCTGCGCATATTAAATCATGGCATAAAGCTAGAAAATAAACTCAGAGCATGGAAACTTCTGTAATACCGCAAATCTTCTTTGCCTGGATTCTCGCCAGATTTGTTTTCTACCTTGTTGATTCAAGGTTCAGCCGTCGCGCGGTTATGAATTCTATTGAAGGTTTTGGGTTTTTTCCGTAAAAACTTATCGGAATGGGTGTTTTCTCCGAGCCGTATCTATTCTACGGCAAGTGTTACTCAAAAAGATTGTTGCTTTTCGCCTAGAGTTTGAGTTTCTATCTTTGGAGTTTGTGGGTTCTGGTCTCTAGTTTTTGTGCAGCTGTTATTTTCTTTTTCCTTAACCCTAGGCCACATCATCAAAAAGGGAGCCAGCCATTTTTTATTCTTCCCCAACCTGCAGCGCTGCTCCCTCCTCCCTCCCGATTTCCCAGCCGCCCCTGCAGCCTCCTCCTCCTGGCGCCACACCCCCTGCTGCTCTCCTCTAGGCTCGGCGCCTCCCCTCCCTGGCGCCTCCCTCCCGAGCTCTCCCCTGGCGCCTCCCCTCCCTGCTGCTCCCCCAGCCGAGCTCTCTCCTGGCGCCCCCCTCCTCTTCCCTGCTGGCCGAGCCGCTCCCTGGCGCTTGCTCTCCTGGCCGAGCTCCTCTCCAGCTCCGACCGGCTGCCTCCCTGCCCCTCTGGCTCGTGGCAAGAAGAAGAGCAAGGAGGAAGCAGCCCGGCAGAAGAATAGCGTCTAGTAGCAAGGCCCTCCCCTCTTGCTTTCTTGTGGTGAGAATTCAATCAATCAAGTTGAGGGTTGGTTCTTGTGCATGCCATGTGTTTGATGAAATGCCTAGGAGGTTTTATGTTGTGTATTGCAGTGATTTAAGTGTGCAAGGTTGAGAAATGGGCTTGGAAATGCGAGAATCGATGTATTGCTAATTTTTGTGCATTCCCTCCCTTCTACTGCTTTTGATTGTGCCTTTAACCCATTAATCCTCAGGCTATTAATCAAGCATGAATTCTATGCTCGGTGATTAGTGTTGATGTGCAGTAGATGAACCTTTATTTGGGGATCCTGAAATGTGGATATGCAGGTGTAGGCTTGTTGCTTGTGTCTCACATCCTTCCATGATTAAATGTTATAAGGCTTAGAGGATTGATCTGTGCGCATTGTGATTATGATGCTTATCCCAATGTTTGAAAATCTAAGGACATCGAGTAGGGCGTGTATTCGAAATTCTGTGTTTTCTTGGGGCATTTAAGAGATCAAGGCTGTCCTACGGTTATAGTATTATTTGCCTGCTGGCGAATTTAAATTCTTGTTATTTCGTGGCATCTGCATGTTTTATGTGTGTTATTTGTGTATGAGCTTTTATAGTATCATTCTTACCCTGGTAGTGGTTGGGAATATTATGCTAGGACTTGTTCCTTATTACTTTTTGTATGGCTCAATTCAAATGAGTGAAGTTAAGAATTATTTAATTGCCATTTGATTATGATCGTTCTATTGTATATTAGCTTAATTGGTTATTGGTTATGCATAAGATCCCAAACTGAGAGAGTTGTCAGTGTGTTCTCCTATTATTAAGTTTTAATGTCTGCTGTCTAGTAGGTTGCCCGGAGTTTTCATTAGTGTGAATTGGGATTGTTTTTGGCAAGAGTTGAGATTTAGTCATGCATTGAGGTATTGAGTCGGACCTTGATCCATTCTTGTGCGTAACGTTGTTTTCAGGAAGTGTGTCTTCGGGGGTGGTCACGACCCCGCATTGCCTCAAGCGTCGGTAAAGGCAAGTACATCGTGATGTTGAGTATGGTCGTGAGTTAATATGTGATGTTCCCTATTTTATTTTAATGCTATGCAAATTTAGATGAATCTTGGGTGAGAGTGGGTTTTTGTACATTGTGGTTCGAATGAATGGAGGTGACTTGGGTTTGGTTAAATGGTTACGCCGATTCCCTTTTAGATTGTGTATATAAGAATTTTCTATTACTATCGTGTTATAACTGCAATGTTATATTGAATCGATTGCATCGGTTGCATTCATGTCTTGCATGAGAAGAAGGCCAGGTCGGTGAGAAAGTCATAACTAATCCGGTGAGGTCGGTGAGAAAGTTATGACTAATCCGGAGTGCCATTAGCAAGTCCTACCTCGTAGTCCTATCCACGGATGGGAGCGAGTCAGTAAGAGTAGGCCCCGCCACGGGATGGTTGGGAATGAGGGTGCACACCGACGGGTGTGCACTCAGCTATACCGGTATAGGCTTAAAGGTTGCATTTGGAGCATAAAAACATAAAAGCATTTTGTTGCATTGTGTGTTGAAATTGATAAATGTTGCTTGATGAGAATGGAAAGAACAGGTTAAGGATTGAGTCGTGGGCTCGTCCAGAAATGATTACTGAGGCATGGGTAAGGTTTTATTACATTTTCGAGTTGGATGTGGTAAGTGAAGTTAGTTTCTGCTTCTGTTACCGTCTGATTTTAATTAAGTAACGGTTATGTTAAATGAGGAAGTAATTGTGTTTCTACGTTTTGAATTTATATGCATTCAAACTGCTTGCTTTATTTACGGATGTCAATTAAAGGAATTGTTACTTTATGTCTTAAAGTAGCTGTACTTTAGTCGAATTCCTTACTATTCATTATTGTTGCACTTTGCTGAGTCTTGGACTCACGCTTGTTTATTTCCTGTTTTAGGTACTTTGAAGCTGGCTCGTCGGGTTGGGAGTAGTAACACCTGCACGACTTCGGTCTCCCACAAACTACTTAACCGATTCATTAAGTTGGATGTAATAAATGTGGTTGTAATGTATTGTTCATCGTGGTGAAATTTATTAATTTCTATTAGGCGTGATTGATTAACTAAGGATCTGCTAGAATGATATCATAATTGCAAATGTTTTCTGTCTGCTGAGTGGATGTCCTACTTTCTAGAGAGGTCATGCCGAAATTTTGTAAATTTCGGTGACTTAGTTTTAAACTGGTTTAGAGAGTTTCAAGGTCGGTTGCGATCTGTTAGTAGAGTAAAAAGGTTTAGTGACTCGCTTGTTGAGTTAATAGTTTAATTGGACTTCTTTGTCAAGTTTTTATTTCTTGGGTCTTGTTGGGGACACTCTGGACCAGTATGGTTCCGGAGCGTTGTAAGCATCATTTAGGATATTTTGGTAGCATTCGCGGTGCGTTTGGCGCCGGGGTGTTACAACTTCCAATGTGCTAAATATTAAAGAAATAATTCAACAACAAAACAAAAAGGATCAGATGCTCATAAACCAAGAGCATGAAACGTATTGTGCTCATGCAGGTGTTAACGTATCATGCAAGAGCTGATAACGTGGTGTGGTGGCCCATGCAGGTCGACGCAAATGTGCGGGCTGAGATAAGCCTGATGCGCGGAACGGCCCATTTGGCCCACTGCCTATTATTGATCGGCTGCTAGGGTTCTCAGCTACCGCTGCATGCATCGCTTGCCCCCCAAAAAAATATCGCGATCTCTTGCTTCCGGCGATGTGCTGCTGGAGCTGCTGCTAGCAAGGATCTACGAGCGCCATCGGTCAAGACGCGGGCCTCCAGCTGGCGCAGATGCAGGCGCTTCGGGCGCAAGGCCAGGCGGCGCTCGAATGCGTGTCCCGGCGAGGAGACCGAGGGAGCGACGCCTAGCGCATCAACTGGCGTAGCAGGCGAGCAAGCTCTTCCGGCGTGAGGAGACCGAGATGGCACGGCTAAGCCGAGGCACTGCGCCGGTGCCATGGAGGGAGGTCGGATCGACACCGAAACGCCGAGACGACAGTGCCAGAGGTGGCGCTTCAGGCGCGAGAGACGGCGGCTTGCCGTGAAGCCGAGGCGGCGAGCAATAATCTGGCAGCGCGAGGAAGCCGAAACGACGCGCGGAAAAACGAGGCGGTGCGGGGAATCCAGCTACAGGCGGATGCGAGCTCGACCACCAGGGCTGGCGACGGTACCAGCGGATGCGAGCGGCGCCAAGCTCGGCCGGGCGGGGCGACGGTGCTTCGGGCGCAAGAGCCGGCGGCGCTTCGGGCGCAAGCTTTCGCAGAGGGCCACTCAGGCGCGATCTGCCACCGACGCGGGAGGCGAACAGGCGCGGGAGTGCTTCCGGTGTGGAGATCGAGAATCAGGCGGCGATGCGACTTCAGGCGCTGGAGCGGGCCATCAATGCTTCGGGCACGGGAGCCGGCGCCGCCGGGCTGCGGCGGTTGACGCGGCGACATTGCTGATGAATGCGGCGGGCGGCACGGTCGACGCCACCAGCTATGCGGACGAGGAGCGCGGCGATTTTTTTTCGTTTGTGTATGAACAGTAATCACAAGCATGATGGTATAGATCTGATTTGATTGATCACGGATGAGGATGGAAAGAAAAAAAACAATCTACTAGATAGATTGAAAAATCCTCTAAATTTCCGATCTACTAAATTCAATTGCGATTCAATAGTTCATACCAATTTGATACCTTGATTTGCCCTGCAGGCTGTAGACTATCGCGTAGGATAGAGTCGCGTAGGACTTTTCGGCAATCCGAGTGGATGCCGGCGTGATGGCGAGTTGATTGCAGATCGGATCGGGCGATCAATCGCCGGTAGCAGTCGTTCGTTCGTCGTCGACGATCCTCCTTCTTGCGGTAGAGACTCGTGCTGATAACGTGTTGTAAAACGTTGAGGAACGCTAACGAACAATCACCAATAGTAGATGCAATCACGAGAGTAAAAACAATAGACACACAATGTAGGGGTGGAATTCTCTCTCGCTTTATTGATTCATCATTTACAATGAGGGGGCACCCGATATATATAGCGGTGTGAGAGAGAGTTCGGATTCGACCACACATGGAAGAGATAGAGTCCTAACCATAATTGATTTAGGTTTCCTTATCTCATAACACATACAAACCACAAGTGCTAGGATTAGGCAGCCTTAAACCAATTAAGTTATCTAGTTTAACTTTACACTTTGGTTCCTTTCTATGTCTAGTTGAAGGCATTTCTACTTACCAATGCAACGGTGTACGCTATACTATGGGGAGTTCCATCATTTCTATGCTTTGAGTTCTTCTAACATAGTATGGATTTTCGTCACTAGGCTAGTGCAAAGTTAACATAGGTAATGTAAAGGTTTTCGTCATGAATATTCTGGTCACATGCCAAAGGTGCGTGAAACCTACGGCAAAAAGAAAAGATCATGACTTGTGGGTAAAGCTATGTACCTCTATAGAGTTTAAATCTAATCGATTAGCCGTACCTATGGCCATGGGAAACTTGGTGAACTGATACTATGTTAGATTTTTTATTATTTTCAAAAGGGCTTGATTTCATTTGTTTTGCCACGTGTTGGTAAGAAATGGCTATGGTAGGATTGGATTATTGGAAGAATGGTTATGTGTTGGCAAAGAAATGGTTATGACATGATTGAATTATTCGTTGCTCTCAAAGGATTGTGAGTATTACTTATACTTTACTTATTTTTTATCAATCAAACTTGCTCTTACAAATTCCGTTTGAAAAATTACAAGTTGATTTACAAATTAAATTCCTCTTTATGCAAAACTAACCTAGAAGCCTACTTTGATTTAACTTGCATTATTATATTTGTAAATACCACCTTAAGTCTTGCGGGGTACAAAAATACTCAACCTTGCTCAATCTATTTTTTTAGGTGATTGCGAAGCTCCGAAGATTTTTTTTCGTCGTAGGTTGCGGGATCTTTAAAGAAGCGATTTTTTCTAGGGATTTGTACCTTATCGGTTGCCTGAGGGTTGAATGGGCACACTACAAGATTTCGCTTCTCCTGTGCTATATTTACATATACTCTGAATTGTAAAATACACTGTTCAAATAGCTTCCGCTTTAATAAAATGATGTATGGTTGTGATTCCAATTGTCGTAAATGTGTGTACTAGCTACTGATCATGGAAGTAGTACTGAATACACAATAGATTTTTATTTTTATATTTTATGTAAAAATAGGGGTCAGCCGGTGCTCCAATGCCTTGCCTCGCCGAAATTGTGCCACGGCAGCGATTCCATGGCTCAAATGCTGCCATGGCAGGAGAAACGAGCCACGCGGCTGCAGCCCCGAGCCTCGCCAGCTCCGTCGTCCGCTCCCATGCTGAGCATTGGTAGCTCCGCGGCGCCCACGCCCTGGCCTCCCCCATGCCCTGACCGCCCATGCTCCGATGCGCCATGCTTTAAGCCGGCCTGTGCATCGTGACCCGGAACACAGCCATTCTATTTCCCCTCTGCTCTGCTCGCCAAGCTAGCCACTGCATGCTCCCCATTGGCGCAACTTCACCACAGAGGGGAGGAGCCCGATTTGGGCAGCTCGATCGATCGGTGGTCTACTCTTTCCCCAATCATCAAGCCAGGAGCAACCTTGTGCATCCCAAAACCTCCACCACTGACTCTATTGCGCACCCCCTTTTCAGGTCATTACACCTGTAGCACACTGCCACCGCCGCCTTCTTCCCCACGGCCGGTCACACGGTGGCAAGGTGACTCGGCTACTCTCCGCTTCAACTAAAGACCAAAATGGAACTCCCTGGTCTCTGTTCCGGTAATAGCAGGAGCTCCTTGCCTCTACCAGGCAAAAATACAGATGATCTTGAACCGCAAGAGCATACACAAAACAGAGATAGGAATGCCAGATTTTTGTGCGGTTAAATCACCACATTTTTCACACTCTATTTAAAACCAAAACAAGTAGCAAAAACGGAAACAACCAAAATGGCAATTAGCCATGACGCCTCCTAATCTGCGCAATTCAGATCATGCAGATCACGCAGATCACGGTCCAACCAAAAACAAATAGACAGGACAGCTAAAACAGAAATTACTCCACGAAAACAGTAAACTAGAACCTATGAACGATGTCTGGATTATATAACAGTCTCCTTGATGCTCACCTCAAGCTTGCTTAAGCCTAATCCACATCCATTTGCTGGATTTCAGTTCGGTTGAGCCTCCTGCCGCACAAGCACGGTGGCACGCTATTCCAGATCATCGCCGACTGCGAGAAAGCTCCTGTGATCATTAATGTTGTATTTTTGTACAAACATTTAGATTTGAACTCAGTTTGAGCCAAATTTGAACAATGAATGCTTTTCAAGCATAGAAAGTAAAGTTGTTAAAAACTGGATCAAATGAACTCAAATTTTGATCAAACCTGTTTGGTTACACTCCTAAGGGTGCAAGGGTCCCAAATGTACAAAAATAATTAGGTTTTACATTAGTTTGCAATAGTTGCTCAATAGTCGAACTTCCAATGCGAAAAATATCCAAATGGTCATAACTTCTGCAAATGAACCTCAAATTTGACAAAACCAAATCCTATGACTTTAAAAAGTGATGACCTTGCTGGTCATGCTAAAATAATCCCTGTTTGAGCAACTTCGAGTAAAGTTCGTATAAGGCCTTAGTAATCACCTGTATGAAAAACATCTCGAATAAATGTGAAATATCACGGAACCAACTTTAAAACACTCTTAGGGATATCCCAACAAATGCCTAAAAAATGTTTAGAATATCTTATAAGGTGCAGTCGCAAACTTAAAAAAGAAAATTGAACCGCTATCACGTAGATTTTAGAAACATTTAAGCCTTTTTGGCAACCTGTAAAATAACATGTTTAAATGCTAAATATTGGGGGAATAGCCCAGAAGAACCCTTTGGTATATATACTACCATAATGTGAAGAAAGATCTTATTTAGAACTTGCATTGCATCTGAATCCTATCAAAGCTAATACCCTAAATGATCACAAGTTACGCAGATTTTAGATCACTTAGGCCTTTTCGGCGGATCGTAAAACAACTTGTCTAAATACAAATTTTGAGGGATCAGTCCAGGAACAAACTTCTGCATATGGAAAACATATTATAGAAAAATATCTTAATTACAACTTGCTTAGCATATGAATTTGATTAACGCAAGTACCCTAAGTGATAAGGTTGCCAGAGCCACGTTGAATGCATAGTTGAGACTAAAAGCCTTTAACCAAAGTACCCGCAACGCAAGAATAATCATATAATAATGTAGTAGCTGCCAATAACTTAAAATGTTAGACCCAACTTGTAGAGATTGCTTCCATGCAAAGACACTTTATTCTAAGTGCTATTCATACAAAACCCTTCATGCCAATGTTTTACTTTCATCAATCCAAATAATTTTAGCATCTAGAATTCGAATAAATAGATACAAAGAAACATGATAATAGCCTCTTGAATTCATAACTATAGTTTTTGTAATCAACAAGTGAAAGTAACTTATGCAAGCAAAGAGCCTTTCATGCAATGAGTACTAATGAAAATGTTATGCAAGTGATAATTTGGGAACTCAAAGTCACCATGTTTTTATTTGTAAGTTTTAATTTGGTATTTGCATCTAATTTCTTTTTTCCCCATTTGATATGATGTTATTTACTTTTGTCTCGGTTCTTATTATTCGACGCGTAGACGACGACATTTTGGAATCGATTGATAACGACCTCGACTACAATCCCGATTACATACCAGAAGAAGAGCAACCAGGCAAGCACCCTCCTTTGACCATTTTGATCCCATATTTTCAATATTATGTTGTTTTATCAAACTATATGCATGCGTGTACATTGTAAACTACTATGTTATGGGAATAGGTAGCTAAATCCAATTGTATGCATTTCCCTTATCTTGTCATTCGATTACCTACCAATGTAGCCTAGTTATGGTGTAGACAATACATAATGTCACTTGGGTAATACTTGCGAATTATCTTATGTGCCTACTTAGACATGCTCATTAGAACAACTTTTAAAATGATGGGACACATTTCAAACTAGCATGAGCAATTTCGTTTAATTGAACGGAACCGAGGTATGGTTTCTATGTAATTTGGTAAAAATCCAACTCAAAGCTTATGATTTAGACATGGGCGAGTTATTACTTAACTTGGGGTGTAAAAAGGACCTCACGCGTAGTTAGGGGAGATTCTCGCCTAGATCAGTTAAGGACTGAACTTGATGCTATCACCTAAGTAATTTGGTGCAACCACATTTGCTAGTATGAGATAGCCTAAACTCATTAGATTAGTTGAAATATAATCTTTCATGTTGGTAGGTCGGAGTAGTAAGGGCACACCCGTAACGGTGTTGCTCATAGGTGCTCCCTTTACCAAGGTATTGGGGCCAAAGCATTCCAATATAATGGTGCATGCCTTGCCATGGGGAGTGGACCCAGTGGGGATATACCATCTTGAACAGTTTCGTCATAGTCTAACAAATCGGGTACAGTACGTATCGCAAGGCATTGTTGACTTGATTGCTAGAATGTGTCATGTGGGTAAAGTGTACACTCTCTGCAGAGACTAATATCTAATTAATTAGCTATGCTCGCTGTCATGAGCAACTTGGGGAAATAATGTCAAGTATAGTCTTATTTTTGCAAAATTTTTGGAAATGATGTTGGAATGGTTTGGTAAACTCATGAGCCAAGGTACCGGTGGCTATTTCTACTCATGTTCGCAACCAAGGAGAGCTGTGGAACATTGTATACAAAATTTACTTATTGTTATTTAGCTTTTTATTAAATGCTCTTTACAATTCCGATACCATTTTATGAATCATTTACTTGCAAACAAAATCTGCCTTATGCTGAAAATGAGACTAGTATAGAAACTTGTTATCCTTGCTCTAGCTATGCATTTACTTTATTTCCATACACTAAAATCTTGCGAGTACATACGTGTACCGGCCCACGGTTGCTTAATCCAAACAATATAGATGACGATATGGAAGAATGCCCTGACGATGCATATTTTACTCCAGGGTCCAATGATTATGTTGACAGATGAGCTTGGGCTTTTTCCAAGTCGGTTGCCTATGGGTTATGGATGAGCATACCGCTGTCCTACTTTTGGTATATGTTTTATTTCCACTACAATTTACTATTGGACTTGTAATATTTGGCCGGTCGGCCACTACTTGTAATAGTAAGTAGTTGTAATAGTTCTAGTTTATGTTTATGCTATATCAATTGCTTAGATTCATGTGTATGTGTTGTGATACATCTCGAATGCGGGATATGTGGGTTCTAGGCGTTGATCTTGGTAGCTAGCTCTAGACACATATCCGGATACCTGGAATTGTTTTCAACTATCTAATGCATGAACTCGAGCGGTCGTCGTTCTTTGGCTATTGCTCACCCTTTGCTCGGTGAGTGTGGGCGATACCAAGATTCTGAGATGGACAGTGAGTGCTATGCTTGGATGAGTTGAATCCAATCCCGGTATGGTTATTCGGAATAGAATCAAAACTCTCATAGACACGTAAGTGTGTGAGGGCCATCTAGTTAATACTCCATGCACGGGACTTTTGGGTGACAGTGAGCATACACTTAAGTGGAGTATGGGTGTCACCTCTATGTCCAACGCACATGCGAGGGTCAATTCATATTTCTGGGTGCCCACAATCAAAATGCTTTCAAAATTTCCAGATCAATATCATGCTCCATGATTTTTATTTAAATCTGACATTGTCTGTTTTACAAACTTGAATTTTCTGTTTTGATTTTTATTAAACAATACATGGGTTCAAAACTTTATGAAACTTTTGAGAGGTGATGTTGGGAGCATTTAGGATTTAAATAAATTTTTCTGAGTTTCATGAAATTGGAAATTTTGAGTTTGAAATTTTTATAACCCTCATTTGAGTCACTCGAAATGTTTTTGATGAGTTCAGGAAAATCAGAAATTCAAGGAAGACATACAAAACTCAAATGAAACCCAGAAAACAATTCATAAATTTATATTTTAATTTTATTGGATTTGGTATATTACAAACTACTCATACCTTTTATTCTTGCCTGTACGTCAGTGAAAAATTAAGATAGATGGTTGAAAACAATTCCAATTACCTAGATATGTGTCTAGTGCTAGTTCCCAAGATCAACGTCTAGCACCCACGTATCCCGCATTCGAGATGTATTGCAACACATACACATGAACCTAAGCAATTGACATAGCATAAACATAAACTAGCTAGAACTATTACAACTAGGCATAGCATAAACATAAACATAAACCTAAGCAATTGAACCTAAGCAATTGACATAGCATAAATATTATAGAATTAATTGGATATTTGCCATCCTTCAACATGAAAATTCGACGCCATGTACAAAAAATACCACTCCAGTGGCATGATTTGTACATGACGTCGAAGTTTGAAATTGAAGAGTGGCAAATATCTAAATCTCCCAATATTATAAGTAGTGGCCGATCGGCCAAATATTACATGCCAAAAGTAAATTGCAGTGGAATATAAACATATACCAAAATGTGGATAGTGGTCTACCCATCCGATAACCCATAGGCAACCGACTTGGAAAAGCCCAAGTTCATCCATCAACGTAATCGTCGGCCGGGAGTAAAATATGCATCGTCGTGACATCCTTCCATATCGTCATCTATATTGTTTTGATTGAGCAACAGTGAGTACACGTATGTACTTGCAAGACTTTAGTGTATGGAAATATAGTAAATGCATGGCTAGACTATTATGGGTAAGGCATGCACCGTTATATTGGAATGCTTGGGCCCCAACACCTCGGTGAAGGGAGCACCTATGAGCAACACTATTATGGGTGTGCCCCACTACTTTGGCCTACCAAAATGCAAGGTTAAACTTCAACTAATCTAATTAGTTTAGGCTATACTATACTAGCACATGTGGTTGCACAAAGTTACTTAGGAGATAGTATCAAGTTCGGTCCTTAACTGATCCGGGCAAGAATAGTACTTAGCCTTAAGTGTTTTTGCATAAAAGCAATCTCTATAAGTTGGGTCTGCAATTCTAAGTTATTGGCTGCTACTACGTGCTTATATGATGATTCTTGCGTTACAGGTACTTTGGTTGAAGGCTTTTAACTCAACTTACTCATATTGCATGGCTCCGGCAACCTTATCACTTAGGGTATTTGCATTAGCAGAATTTATATGCTAAGCAAGTTATAAATAAGATATTTTTCTAATGTGGTTTTCCATATACAAAGTGTGTTTCTGGACTGATTCCCCCAAAATTTGTGTTTAGACGAGTTATTTTATGAACCGCCGAAAAAGCTTAAGTGATCTAGAATCTGCATAACTTGTGATCATTTAGGGTAACTTCTTTTACAGGATTCAGATGCAAAGCAAGTTTTAAATAAGAACTTTTTCTAGATTATGGTAGTACACATATTAGAGGGTGTTTCTAGGCTATTTCTCCAATATTTTGCATTTATAGGCGATATTTTATGGGCTGCCAAAAAGGGTTAAGTGACCATGCAGTTTACACGATTGCGGTCTAGTTTTCTGTTTAAGTTTGTGACTGCACCGCATAGGATATTCTAACCATTTTTCATAAAATAGTAGGGGATATCCCTAAGAGTGTTTTAAAGTTGGTTTCACGATATTTCGCATTCATTCGAGATCTTTTTCATACAGGTGATCACTAAGGCTTTATATGAACTTAACTCAAAGTTGCTCAAACAGGGATTATTTTAGCATAGCCAGCAAGGGCATCACTTTTTAAGGTCAATGGGATCTGGTTTCATTGAATTTATGATTCGTTTGCGGAAGTTATGATCATTTGGACATTTTTTGCATTGAAAGTTCGACTATTGAGCAACTATGGCAAACTAAGGTAAAACCTAAATATTTTTATATTTTTGGGTCATAGTGAGTGTAACTAAACTTTCTTTACCAAGATTTGAGTTCATTTGATCTAATTTTTAACTACTTTACTTTCTATGCTTGAAAAGCACTCATTATTCAAATTTGGATCAAACTGAGTTCAAATCTAATTTTTTTTAAAAATGGAGCTTTCATGATCTTAGAAACATCCTAAAATTTATCTCATGATTTATGAAGCTATGGTTTATTTATTCGCATTAGTAAGTAGATTAAGGTAAGCTTTTTAAATAATTAAAATTTTATTTAAAATTATTTATTTATGAATAGATGGATTTATTATGGTTTCATGAGCTTATAAAAATAATTTCACAATTTCAGCATCTAGGATTTTCACATTTTGTATACAGACCATATTAGAGCTTATTTCAAATTTGAATTTAAATAATTCAAACTTAAATTCAGAAATAAAGTTTTTTGCATATTCCAATATTACATGATTTATCATGAATTTAGGAACTTTGTTTACTGAAATTTGACTAATAATGCAAAAGATATTAATCAATGAACTATTATCGGCTAAAAAAATGACCCTAAATGGAAAGTGTGCTTTCAATAAAAGGAAACGCATTCTTCACTGGAAGCCATCTCCTTCACCAGGGCCCTCTGGTTATTGGCCCCCGCGCTTCAGAAGCACAGAACAGGGGAGTCCATGGCGAGCTCGCCGGCGATGAACGGGAGCCAGAGGAAGGCGGCTGCCGATGCTTGGGAGCAGGACACCGCTAGGGGCTTGGGGAATAGCTCGGCTGCGGCCAGTGGCAACTCGAAGTAGCGCGCCACCGGTGGTAGGGCGGCGAAAGCGGTGGGTTTCGGCTGGGAGCAAAGCGATGTGATTAGAGCCTGAATGAGTAATGGATTGAGCAATAGGGAGGTCCCTGGGATCCATTTTACCAGTTTATTGGGCCGACGGTTGACCGAGCCAACAGCGGCCGACCATGGCCGACTATGGAGAAGCAACGGGGGCCGAACTTGGGCCACGGGGTGAGCTCGTGAGGGTACGAGGCAGTTCTGAACCGATGGAATTGAGGAGATTCCCACCGAGCTGCTATGTTGGAGTTTCCCCCCTTTTGTGGTGTTCACGGCAATGGTGGTGGGGTTGTGCCTCTGGCTGTAGCTCGGGCAGAAGAGGGCCAAGCTTGAGGAATGACAGTGAGTAGCTTCAGTTGCTGATGTGCTCCTGGTGGATTGAATTTGGGTTTGCCCCCACCCGAGCGGCTTGGTTTCGGTTCTCCCCTCTCATCTGGTCTAGAGGTGGGCATCGTGTTGAGTCAGGCTGGCCTGGCACGTGTTTATCGTGTTTCGTGTCTAAACCGTGCAGAGCTATGACGGCTCATCGTGCCCGCTGTACCGTGCCGGTCTGGTCCGACTCACCTTCGGTGAGCCTAAGCACGGCCTATTTGCGCTTCATGCGTGCCGGTCTAAGCTCAGCCTATCTCCACTATTTTGACGAGAAGAAAGGAACCATAGACACATGGAGTTAAGACAGTGGACACAAATATTATAGAAAAAAGAACTAAAATTTATTTATTCTTAAAATGAGAGAGATGTGCTGAACACGAGCGAGAGAGAGGGCAACGAGAGAGTGAGGAAGAGAGGCAATAAAGATTGAGAGAGACGGATAAGCGAGGGAGAAATTGAGAGAGACGGATGAGAGAGAGAGAGCTGACCCGTCTCTCTCAAGTGTCGCGGCGGTGTGGCGTTCATGCTGTTCGGTACATCCATAATGCTTACGCTCTGTGGGTCGGTGATCTTCATATTGAGTTTCTTCCTCATGCTCTAGGTCATCGGGCCTGACACAGCCCTTGCTACAATATCGTACTGGATCGTGCCACCCATCGTGCCTGGTTTTTTGGTCCGGCATAGCCCATGCTATAGCATCATATCGACCCGATACGGCCTACTTCAAATCGGATCGGACTTCAGATCCGTGCTCACCGTATCTTGGACCGATCAAAAGGGCCCGACTAAGTGCCCACCTCTACTCTGGTCCCTGCCAACCGAAGAAAAGGACGATGGCGTAGGCTTATTTGGGCTGTCAGGGCAGCAGGGTATGGGGCAGACGACGGAGCTGGCGAGGCTCGAGGACTGCAGCCACGTGGCGGGAGGCTTCTGCCGCGGTGGGGAAAACCGAGCTAAACCGTTGCCGTGGCAGCATTGCGGCTGGATGGGCAGCAAGTCAAGGGCGAATGCCTGCCGTGGCAGCAATGAGGTGAGGGAGGTCACTGCCATGGCAACATTTGGGCAGGAGTGAGATGAGCCTTTTTAATGCCATGGCAGCTTTGGCAGAGAGAACAGGAATGGCCATTTCGGTTTGCTGGATTGGAGCCATGATGAAGGGGGCTGAAGGATTGCTGTGGCTGCCAAGTGGGGTCAGGTATCAGGTGGCCCACTGCCAGTGAAGAAAAGAAGGCTCCCCTAATTCTGCAGATTGGATAGCATGTGTCAAGCGAAATGAATGAGCTACTATTCAGGTCTTAAAATGTTCAAAAAATTTCTAAGTCATCTTGAGACAGTTTCCACCCTACTGTAAAATTTTTAGATTAAGACCTCTTACATAAAAATTCTAACAATTCTGACAAAGTTGACTTATCAATCTGCTATTTTCAGTTTTTATTTTATTTGAGGGCCAAAATGAAGTCCTTAATTTTTTAGACTTTTTGAAAGAGTTTGATATGGGAAAAGGATTCTTGTCTAAAATTTAAAGATCAAAATATGACAAATTTATTTCGTATTAATTCTGACATTACAGAGTTTCATGATTTCTGTTTTTGAATTTTTAAAGGGCACTAAAATAATTATTAATTTTTGATATTTTTACGAGGGGTTAACAATGTTACGAGGAAGACTTGGAAAAATTTTAACCCACAGATAATCTTTGATTATTTTTGTCAAATTCTGTCATGCCACTGTTTTGAAATCAAAACATGTCATTTCATAGATCATTTCTTTATTAAATTCATTAAAAATCTTTGGACAGCTTTAAAAGATGTGATGTAGATTCTCAAAGTTTAATGGATTTTTTTATGGCTTTTTACTTTCATATTTTTACCTTTCTACTTTTACTAATTTCATTGATTGATTTTTCTTTTAAAGCCAAAATTCAAGAATAATTAATAAGGTTGGAAAAGTTCCACAAAATATGGGAATTCAAAATAATATTACATTTTCAACTCATTTTTTGAAGTTTGTTTATTTCGGGTGAAAAGTTTTAATGTAGCAACTTGTCCTTTTCTTTTATGTTGAAATACTAGAAAATGAAGTAAAAATCATATTTAGAATAAGAATATTGGTTTCAGCTCAAATTTTTATTCAATTCCGTTTTAAAACTTTAAATGATCCTATTTTTGAAATTTTTAGGATGTTACAAATTTTTAAAAAGTTTTTCTATATTTCTTTAAGTTTTCTTATTTTTTAAAAAAATTATGATTTTTTAAAAATTATTATTTTAAAATTTTCTAACTTTTTAGAATTTTTGACTCCAAATAGCCCGACACGGTTAGACCCGTGCCAACATACCATGGCCAGGAAGCCACTCGAGCTGTGACCCCAGCACGTGGGTCGGTAAAGCACGGTCGATTTGCTAACCGGACCTAAACGTGCCACAATTTAAACGGGCTTTGCCGTGTCGAGCGGTCCGTTTGGCCATCACTACGTGTACCATTCTCCCCCAAAAAATCTTAATTTTTGGCAGGACTTTCAACTTCCAAATCTTCTTCCACAAAGGATAAATTAGCTGCGTCTAGGAATTATCTTTTCCAAATTAATGTGGTGTCCCTGGTCAGCGTGGATAGTTTTGTGGCCACCGGCTATAAAATACTTGTCAGAATTTTCCCTTTTTTGTAACTTTTGATATGTATTTAATTTGAACCTGCAATTTTATACATAGGTAGAGTAATTTATGAAGCACATCTATAAATTTTTTCAGAGGTTTTCGTGACTTTTATTAGTTAGTGTGTACGGTGTGTACAAGGGAAGCCCTACGTGCATAGGATATGTTGCCTTCAAATATATAGTATATAAAGCGTCGTTAAATCATAATTCAAATATATTAAATCATCATAATATTTAGTTTTTACAATAATCTGTTTACAAATATAGTGTAAGTACATCTTGTTCACTTTGGTTTTTCAACGATCCCAATAAAATTAAAGTTGCTCGTGGCCATGGAACTCGTCGTTTGAATTGATGATCTCATTGTGATCGAATCCAACAATCTGCTCTTGAATTGCTAAAATTTCTGGTAGCAGTAACTTATTGGTTCTCAACCTGGAGCTAGGGCTGTAAATGGGCCGAGCTCGGGCGGGCCTGGCCCTCCAGGCTCGAGCTCGGTTCGAGCAGCTCGAGTTTGGGTTCGAGCCTCAGTTCAGGCTCGAGCTCAGCTCGGTCTAGGTTCGAGCAGGCTCGAGCTCGGCTCGACTAAGCTCGATAAGCCTAATAAGCTCGAGTAAGCTCGGTTATTTTATAAGCTCGGTAGGCTCGGTAACAAACTTGAGTAAGCTCGGCTCGAGAAAGCTCGGTAACAAGCTCGAAAAAGCTCGACTTAAGAAGCTCGAGTAGGCTCGCGAACTATTCGAGCTCGGCTCGATCGCGAGCCTCGAACTTTTTTTACAGCCCTACCTGGAGCGCTGTTATTGAAGAAAAGAGAAATTTAATTAATGATGATATATGTTAAATGAAAGAAAAGTATGCATCAATGTGTAATTATATACCATAGCTTCGTTACAGCCGACACTCTCCGTGACAATTGAATGCATATTTGTACATACGTAGTATGCACATAAATTATTTCCTGGCTCCTGTCTCATGCATGGAAAGTCGGTTATTATTTGGAAATCTTTCTTGTAGGGACGATACTGAACACTTTTCTTGCAATATCATGCGAATACCCTGTGAATGATTTTAAATAGAAATTAAGCTTAAATGCAATAGAATGGAAATTACTAGAGCAATAACGCAACGATCGAGTTTACCTGTTCAGCATGTCCCAAAAGTCTTTATACAGATTAAGGGGTTTTCTCCTCGAGTCCAAGACAAAAATCCTGCTAGCATCTAACTCGATGAGGAGGAGGACCTAGTGAAAGCTGCACTGCTGTATGTACCACTGATGAACGCGCCACAGTTGTGTTGTTAGGTGGTCTAAATGAGCCGGTTCAACCAGCGGTTGCCCTAGATAGAACTTCCACCTTAGACCTTACTCGTGAGCACGAAGTTGTTCAGCAGCATCTCCTTGAGCTTCCGATCTCAACGCGTCAGCACTAGCCGCCTTCAAGTATTGTTTTCTAGAGATGCGTTCGTAGTCCGACATTTTGGAAGGTTCAGAAGCTCGCCCTGTCTTTTTGACTTTTCCCATACTCAAGAAAAATTTATGCACATTAGCATCAACTTTAGTCTTCTCAGGTGATGACACCTTTTTTAAGTGAGATGTTACGCAGACGCTTATTTCTTTTTTGCGTTCTTCTTCAGTCATCTTTGCTGGTAATTTCTTTGAATGCTTTGCTAACTTCACAGATGATTGAGATTTTCTAGAAAACGGTGCGGACTTCTGAGATGGTGCTGATGTTCGATTCTTCTTATATGCCGGCGGAGGAGTTGGACTTTTCTTGGGTGGTGACGGCGGAGAAGTTAGACTTTTCCTGGCTGGTGTAGGCGAATCATCATCATCATCGTCTTTGTGTGGAGAGTGCGGCTGATCATCATCATCGTCGTCTTTGTCGTCCTCATTGTCCGAGCCAAACTTAATCAAGCTCTTGCGCCACGCGAGGAAGCCATGCACGTTTTCTCCAAGTTTGTTTTTTCTGTCCTCGCCAGGAATCTCTACCTCCATTTTGCGGTATTGTCGAACTACACTATCCACTTCGACCCTGGCGAAACCCGGCGGTATCGAGCGGCAGTGCAGAACCTGCGACGAGCCGCATGGACAAGCCCTGCCATCAGCCACCTTGATGGTAATGCCATGTGTGAACAAATGCAGCTTGCACGGTGTCGGTTCTGTGATGTTATCCACTGGAAAATGGAGTCCATGCTCTTTGGGGATCCTGACGAGTACTCATACCAGGGGTACCCCTAGCAGGCCAGAACACCGAACGGGCCGTCTCAGGCCCAGCTCTGGCCGAAGGCCTCATTGGGTCGCGAAGGCGTCATTGGCTCACGAAGGACTCCTCGACCCCGCTCAAGCCCACCAGAGGACGTTCTGACCTGGCCTTAGGTTGGACACCCCACAGGCTCCAACCTGGCCTTAGGTCGGGCGCCCCGCAGGCTCCGACCCAGGAGACCTCCACTACAGGGACAAACATCGTCGCGGTCGGCCTCGAGCTGGTCGCCGCTCGCCATGACGCGGCGGCCATCTTTGGCGGTGGCTCCTTCCCGAGGCGGCGAGGAGGCCGCCAAGTCAAGCGCCAGATCCCTTCGCTCATCACGCCTGATGGAGACGCGGTCCCTCCCGAGGCCACGCCAGAGCTGCAGTATGCTGGCGTCGGCCGATAGTCGCCTGAGGGCGGTCGCCTCTTCCCAACGGAACGTCGCTCGCTGTGTCTATCAACCCGGGCATGGGATGAACAGGAACCTGTCAGTCACCAGAACCGAAGACCGGGACTCCCGAGCGTAGTACACCCCTACTTTTCTTTTCCAAACTCACGTGTAACCTGCCTCCTCCGCCTATATAAAGGGAGGCAGGACCCCCAGGAAAGACACTAACTCTCTCACTCACTTTCGAACACATACGAGCAGACCTGAACTCGAACACACAAGCTAACTCACTTGTTCACTCACGAGCACACAGCTCTCACTCCTTTCACTCGGACGAGGCGCTCAAGGCCAGCCCTTAGCCCTCGCTTGTAACCCAGTGCACTCTTCTGCACTCAGCAATAAAGAACCCTCACACGAACTGGAAGTAGGGACATTCAGCCCGAACCAGTATACATCTTGGGCTCCCTAAGCCTAACCATTCAAGGAGAGGGAACACGCAGCCCCTAACTTACAAATTTACTTGCCGGTTTACGAAACACCGACAGATCCCTGTGGATGTGCAGCTGCTCTATGAACACCGTGGCTGAAGTTTCGAGGGCTGTCATCGACTGGCGGTCGTGAGCTGAGAGCTTTTTGTACTGCTTGCTCCACAACCTTATCCAGCTTCGCTCTCTGTTCCGCTAACGCTCTCACCACAGCATCTTGTATTTGACGGTCCAGTTGATCTTCTCTTATTCTCTTCGGCCGCTTGTATAATAATGCGTCAGCTAGGAAGCCTTCTTTCCACAGCACCAAACCAACTCTTCAGGTGCGACCAGGGTGCTCCTTGTTACCCAGGGCAACGGTTAGCTCGTCATTCTTCCTTCATGGCCTGAAAAAGCCTTAGGAAGACTGAATGTGAGCATCTGCTATTTTTCGTGACACTTCCTGGGCTCTATCGCTCTTGAAGCTTAAGCTGCCATCTTCCGAGATAGAAGCCCCCCTCCCAAGCAACTAGTGCTTCGATCGTTCACTGAACTCGACGGTCACAGGAATGACACCTTTGCGGGTTAGCTTTTCTTCGCACCTATCCCATGCAGGTATTTTCTTCACGTAGCCACCAGTGCCTAGTGTGTGAGGGTACATATTCTTATCCGCATTTGCCTTGTTCTTTTGACTTAATATCTGGGCTTCTTCAGAATTCTTGTACGCCACAAAGTTCTCCCAAAACTCCCTTATCTTTGCGTACATGTTGAAATTTGGTGTTTCATTCTTCTTCACATAGTTCTTATTCAGCATCGTCTTCCAATTCTTCCACGCTATGCACATGATGTATAGTGCACGTTTCCTTGCAACCAACTCGGACCCTTAGGGGAACTGGAATACTTCTTTTAGCTTATCCCACAACAAGTCCTTCAGGTCATCAGGAACCACCCACTGGTCACCTCGACGGCCGATGCATGATCTATAGCTGATGGGCACATTATCCCTAGCAAGTACTTCGCAGGCTGTCCTGTACGGCCCCAACGCTGACGCGGGCATAGCAGGTTCCTCGACTGCCGAGAGCTCTACTATATTGTAAACACCCTTAGGCATCTTGCTCGGACCACGGCCTGCACGCCGCCTTTGTTCATCAGACGTCTGAGCCTGCAATTTGATCTTCTTATTAGTCGTCTAACCCTACAATATTTTGGGAATCACAATGTACTGATACTTTACCACGCCTATGTTAGTGGCGTCATCTTGGTCCATGGCAGTGGCGTCAGCTTGGTCCATAGCAGTGGCGCTAGGTTGCTTCATATCAATATCCTGTAGGTTCAAGTAGTACGTTGGCCTACCCGTTCCTACTTCGCCTATATTCGAGGAGCAAGTTTATCAGAAATTTCAAATTAATACACATACACATACAATGCTATAGAAGAAAGACGTAACGAGGAAATGAAGATAGATGTAACGAGTGAAAATAGACATAAAAGCATATGAGCCCAAGTATAGCCACATTATCGGCTAGACTATTCTTCTGCGGATGTCAAACTTATGAATTCAAACGATGGCATAGACACATGATAGTGTTTTCAAGGTTAATAATATGATATATTCTTTTTAAATATATTACATACAGGGTTTAAAGATTATTCCTACAAAATGAAAAGGTATTTTTGTTAGAGTTGAGAGCAAATCAAATGAAAAGGTTTAAAGTGATGTCGGGACCTCATACTACAAACATTTGCACATTTTTAGGAGTGAACCCTGTGAAATGAAGAATATTTTAGACAATGATTTTTACAGTTTTCTATATACTCTCTATATTATTTAGGCTCTCATTGGCATTGCAGTGAATTATCCTAATTTGAACTACTTTCATGTAACTTTAATTCGTATTTGGCTACTTGTTTTTTATTAACTTACTTTGCGAAAGAAGATGGTTAACTTTCAAATAATAGGAGAAGTAGATGTTATCATAAATAAAACATAATTTATTAAACTTTATTTGCAAAAATTGTGATTACTAGATTTTTTACAATTGCTTACCAATAATTTTCAGCCATATGTTTTCACAGTCATACTCATATGCACAATGTTAACAACATATCCATACACATATCAGTTCAATAGGATATTACATCCAAATCAGTTCTTCCAGATCATTACAAATGAAAACAAAATGAAACTTTAATATCTCTAATGATCACAAGACACACAAGTAATGATTAATGATCTTAACTCCACAAATGAATTTAAAACATAAACCTTTGCCAACAAATCGAGAAACTAATGAACGTATCTACAAATAATACACATACACTTCTCTTTACAAAACAACATCCTATGCACTGAAGCCCTAAGTCTAATCTTTATACACAAACAGTTCAAGGACACATACAAATATTTAAAAGACATGTATACATCTTTCAAGAACATATACACAGCACCAAATTGAAGTTTACTTCTGGCTTCAGTGAGGCGGCGGTGGCCCGAGGTGAGCGAGGATTGTTGTAAATATTGCGGTGTCAACAATTTTATCATGACAATTATTCCAAGCAATATAAATAACCATAGAGCAAAATGATCAAAACAGCACATGATTCCATACTAATTTATAATAACATATTGCATCATATAGAATGAACGCAGTATCAGTGATATCAACAAGGGCATAAACATGAACAAGGCAACTAGCATAAAGCTCAACTTGTTTATTTTGAGTGTTCTCAGATGTCGGGTTGTCAAAGGCCCTCCTCGCCACAAGGGACGAGTAATAGACTAATTTGTGACAACCTTACCTTAGTTATTGATTTACTTGTTGACAGATTAAAAACAAATCTACTCAATTGAATAATATATGCATAAAACAATGAATCACTTAAACAGGTTTACAGCAGGATAATAAATTAACAGTGAATCACTTAAACAGGCATGAACATAAGACAGAACAGCAAGCACTAAATTGATTGAATAAGCATATACAACAGGATAATCAATTAAGCTAAACAAGAAGTAACAAGATATAACAGGCTGTCAACATTTGTTGTCACAAATTATCTATTTCAGTCCCAAAATCCTCACTGAACACTATACCCACAAGCTAGGTCCCCAAGCCAAACGAATAGGCTGGCCCCTTAGCATTCATCTGCACATTCACATCAAGCATCACTGGATTACATCCCACAAGCATCATCACTGGATTACATCCACGTCAACCAACATTCGGACATTCGGGCCTCTATCATAAACGAAGTTTGTAAGAGGTTTACCACAGCAGGGAGGTCGACACGACGGTGGGGAGACGGTGGGGAGGTGAAGGCGACGGTGGGGAGGTAGCGGCGGGGAAGGTCCGAGGCGACGGCGGGGAAGCTCCGAGGCTAGGAGGTGGTCCAAGGCGAGGTGGTGATCCGAGGCGATGGCGACAAGCTCTAAGGCGAGGCGACGGCGTCGGTTCGACGGGAGGCGACAGAGGCACAAGGCGAGCGGCGGGGATGGCCTTCGGCGACGGCGCTGTAACTGAGAGGGCTAGGTTAGGGTAAATGAGAAGACGGCGCGACCTTTGAATTTATAGGGGGTATACTATCACTGCCGGGTCACCAAAACAACCGGCAGTGATATGATATATTATCACTGCCAGTCCATATGTAGAGCCGGCAATAATATAAGTTATCACTGCCGGCTCACACTACAAACCAGCAGTAATACTATGATATCACTATCGGGTGGATGTCCAACCGACAGTGATAGTGGAATATCACTGCCGGGTAGATAACTACCCGGTAGTGATAGTGCTTATCACTGCCGGTTGATACTAGAAACCGGCAGTAATAAGCTAGTCTCCGAACTTAATACTTTTAATTTGATCCAAATTTTTTAAAAATTTTAGAGGTATACTGTAGGACATCTAATATTTTATTTAAATATTTTCCCAAATTTTTATCAAGTTCTAAAATTATAAAAATCCAGATTGCTAACTGTTTTAATAGTTTCAATATTTCAAAAATCAAATAATGCTTGAAAAATGAACACAAATGCAGTCAAATTCACACAAATTCAAATGCAGTCAAATTCATAAAAATCCAAATGCAGTTAAAGATCTACACTTAAATCTTCGACCACACTTTATTATAAAGCTCTAGTAAGTTGTTTTGGAATGGAGTCCCTGATAGAATTATTCGCTTTTCAGTACGGATATTACTGCTGGTTGGAGATCCACCCGGCAGTGATAGTGCTTACACTGTCGGTTGATACTAGCAACCGGCAATGATAAGCTAGTCTCCGGCCAATTAAGTCAAATTTTCAATTTGATCAAAAGAAAGCATAATCTCAATTTCCATTATTGCATATATTACATTAATTGTTGCATGTGAGAAAATAAACATGTTGTTCGTACAAAAGAAAGCATACATTTCATTACTACAACTAAGCTACGATTCGACCTTCGTTATGATCGCGGCGTATGTACGTAGCTTTGTCACTCTCTTCTATGATACTTAGGTCAACGTCCTCTCTGAAAGGGGGAAGCTCATCGAATTGGTTGTACTCTTCCACGTCAACAACATCCTCAAATCCGATAATCCTTCTTTTTCCTTGAATAACCACGTGGCGCTCCTTGTTAGCCGGGTCAATTACAAAGAAGATTTGTGTAACAGAATTAGCAAGTACGAATGGTTCTTCTCTGTGTCCGACGAGTTTGAGGTCCACGGTAGTGATATCGTACTTGTCGATATTCACGCCCGCTGGAAGTCTGACTCATTGGCACCAAAAGAGAGGGACCTTCAAAGGACCATAGTCAAGCTCCCAAATCTCTTCTATGAATCCGTAGTAGGTTTGCCTATTTTCATTGCTGTCATAGGCATCTATACGGATACCGTTGTTTTGGTTGGTACTCTTTTTATCTTGCGCTCTTGTATAAAATGTAAAACCATTTATGTCGTATCCTTGGAATGTCTGAATTGTAGTTGATGGCCTTGAGCCAACACTTTCAACTGAGTGCAGTCTGTCTCTGTATGCATCATGTGTCTACGCAACCAATCGCCGAAGTTATCTTTGTGCTCTCTTGCGAGCCAAACCCTGACCTCCCTGGGTTTGTTCTGGATAGCATGTTCTTGTGCATGTTGACATACGGGGCCACCACAACTGATTGTCCCAAAACTGCAAAATGTGATTGTGCAAATGAAGCTAGATTGCTAGTACGTAGTAATTTCTCGCCAAGTGTCCCTTCCCCCTGTAGCCTCCCCTCATGCCGAGATACAAGAACACCAATCGGTTTGAGATCCATATAATCGACGCAGAACTCAATGACCTCCTCGGTTCCCCAACCATCGGTAATGCAGCCTTCCGGTCGATGTCGGTTACGAACATATTTCTTTATAACCCCCATGAATCTCTCGAAAGGGTACATCTGATGTAGAAATACGGGACCAAGAATCCGTATCTCTTTCACAATGTGAACAATGAGATGGACCATAATATCAAAAAAAGATAGAGGGAAACACATTTCAAGCCTGCACAAAGTGTGGACCACGTCTTCCTGCAGCTTATCTAGTTTTAACGGATCGATGGCCTTCTGTGAAATCGCATTGAAGAATGAACACAACTTGATAATTGGGTCTCAGACTTTCTCTGGCAAAACACCCCTAATTGTAATTGGAAGCATCTGTGTCATCATCACGTGGCAATCATGAGACTTCATACCAATTAATTTTAAGTCTTTCATTAAGATTAGTCTCTTTATATTAGCATAGTAACCAGACGGAACTTTGACTCCGTGCAAGCATTCGCAAACGCTAATTTTCTCTTTCTTCCTCAGAGTATAGCAGGCTGCGGGAAGGTACTTTTTGCCTATATCCATTTCTTCGTAATGCAGCTCCTTCCTGAGTTTTACATCTTCGAGGTCTATCCGTGCTTGGAATGTATCTTTCGTTTTGCCAGGTATGTCCAGTAAGATACCAAGCAAGCTATCACACACGTTCTTCTCTATGTGCATGACATCGATTGCGTGTCGAACTTTCAGATGCTGCCAATAAGGTAGGACCCAAAATACTGATCTCTTTTTCCACAAAGGAGCCTTATCCCGAGAACTTGGGATAGATGTACTGCCTGCTCCCTTTCCATGAATAATTGTAAGATCCTTTACAGCCGCAAATATCTGTTCCCCAGTGTGATTCTTCGGAGCTAAGGCAGTCTCCTTTGTCCCGTCAAAAGCTCTCTTATTATTGCGATATGGGTGTTTCTTGCGGAGGAACCTACGATGCCGCATGTAAGCCATTTTTCGGCAATTCTTCAGCCATCGGCTAACTGTATCATCCAAGCACTGCACGCATTCGTTGTAGCCTTTTGTCATCTGGCCTGACAGGTTGCCAATAGTAGGGTAATCATTGATGGTTATGAACAACAATACCCGTAGGATAAAGTTATCTCTTTTATACTCATCCTATACCTATACACCATTGTTCCACAATATTAGAAGATCTTCAACCAATGGTTTGAGGTACACATCGATATCATTGCCAGGTTGCCTGAGCCCTTGGATCAGTAGTGGCATCATAATGTACTTTCGCTTCATGCAAAGCTAAGGAGGAAGGTTGTAGATGCATAAAGTCACCGGCCAAGTGCTATGACGATTACTCATGTTGCTAAAAGGATTCATCCCATCCGTACTCAACCCGAACCTTATATTCCTCACATCATATGCAAAGTGCTTCTTATATTTTCTATCGACGTTCTTCCATTGCACAGAATCAGCAGGGTGTCTGAGCATGCCATCCTTCTTACGCTCTTCGGCGTGCCATCGTAGCAATTGGGCATGCCTTTTGTTTGCAAACAATCGCTTCAGACACGACATTATAGGGAAATACCACACCACCTTACGGGGACACCTCTTCTTCTTACGCTTCACCCCAACATCATCGTTCTCGATATCATCATCGTTGCCCTTATACCGCTTTGCTTTGCAAACAACACAGGTATCCATGTCTGCAAACTCATTGCGATACAATATGCAATCGTTTGGACATGCATGTATTCTTTGTACATCCAGTCCCAACGGGTAGACAACCTGTTTGGCTTGGTACGTAGTTGCAGGCAATACGTTACCCTTTGGAAGCAAGTCCCCCAAGAGACATAACAGCTCAGTAAAGCTTTTATCGGACCAACCATTGCTTGCCTTCAATTGCAGTAACGAAAGCATAGTATGCAGCTTTTTGTACTCTCACTAGCAATTTTCATTACTTAAAAATCCACTACATCACTAAAATGGATAAGAATTATAATTTATTCAATAATTTAGCTAGATCTTAATTTAAGCACTACTGACCTAAAATGTTCACATCATACAATCAGCAATTATCAACATCTAGAGTAATCTATAAAGTAAAATTTTACTACAAATATAATATAGATCAAGTCAGTAACGTCAAAGAGAAATACGAGACAAATTTTAATACAATTTTTCAGCAGCAACTCGCCAAGATAATAACTACCGAGCAAAACAGAGCTCCTCTTTGTTCTGCTCGGTCAGAGAAGATGTCGCCTCGAAAAGAAATACGAGAAAAATATTAACACAATTTTTTGGCAGCACCTCGTCAAGAAAATAACAACCGAGCAAACAGAGCTCCTGTCTGTTCTACTCGGCCGGCGAAGGCGTCGGTCAGGGCCAGCTATATAAATACCTTATCACTACCAGCTCGGCGCAGAACCGGCAATGATAAAGTCATATAATGCGGGAAAATTCGGACGTGCGGGAAAATACATATCACTGCCGTTAAAGAGTAAAAACCGGCAGTGATACTTCACTACCGGTTTAGGTATAAACTGGCAGTAATAGTGTGTTATCACTGCCGGTTGGTTTCTCAAACCGGCAGTGATACATTTCTCGTGCTGCTGATTTTACGAACCAGCAGTGATATGTTATCACTGACGGCTCTAGCTCAACCGGCAGTGATATGGTGACAAGGATTACCTGTTGTGTAGTAGTGGTTGTTTTAGAATTCATATGATTAGCTTTTAGAAATATTGACAACTAATATACAAAAAAATATTCGGATTCATCGTGTGGAAATGATATTACTATATTTGTCAGCAAAAATACTTTCACATCATTATATTTTTGATAATTTTTACTAATGTATAAAAAGAAAAAGTAAAAGAGTGTGTAACGATAAGTAAAAGAAGAAAAGGGTAGACTATGTGCTTTCCGCCCGGTTGACTGTCGCTGTCTAAAGCCGAAACTTGGGGTGAAAATGGGTCGAGTAATACCCGACCCGTATTCGTATCCAGGAAAATTTATCCGAAATTTCGGGTACGGTTCGGGTAATTTTGGTTTGTGTATGGATTCGGGTACTACCCGGATAATTTTGGTTCGGATACAGGATTGAAAATACCCGACCAAAACGGGTCGGATACGGGTACGTAACGGATATTTTATTCCGGGTGCTCGGTGAACTGTTACAGCCCAAGATCCACGGAGCCCATCTGATCTGGCTGGCCCATCTCCCCGAGTCCCGCTCGGCCCATCGGCCGCTCCAGCGCTCCAGCCGTGACCCCGTACCCTGTCCGGAAGGTGGATGATCCTTCAGTGCCGCGGCCCGTTTGGCGCGCGCTACATCATTGGGATTGTGCCCACCGGCCGGCCCGATGTGGCCGGACGCGCGCGGATTGCAAGAGGAAGCCGAAGAGACGAGACGAGCGACGTACGGCAGCGTTGGTCCAAGACGCAGCGGTGTACTGGTGGCTGCTAGCAGCAGGGAGCACGGAGCTGGACGCGTCGCTTGCTTCGATCGGAGGCCATCAGCCACCAACCTTAGCTATCCCGTAGATAAAAATGGTGTTAACACGTTTCAAAAAATAAATAATAATGTTATCCAAGTTACATATATTATAATGGAGTTGGTTGGTTGGTTCCGTTGTCACAAAGCCGCTCCCAAAATGGGCTTGTTTCAGGATGTTATCGTGAACTCTGCAGAGGTTCGTGAAGCTGTGAACACGTAAAACCACTGATATACTTGGTTTGGCAGCTAGCTCTAGTCTTGCTATTCAGTACTGGTAGGTTTACATTACTCATAAATGGACAACACAAAAACCTAGCTGATGCTTGGGATGGGGATATTCTTATATTCACTTTCAGAAGATGTATGAATGTGATCAATGAGTTATTTACATTTTACTAGCAATAATAGCGCGCTACGCTGCGCCGTTTTGTAGAGTCAATAGGACCCATCGGCGAATTCATGGGCTACTATAAACCTTCGATTAAATCTATGTTTTTTTTAGAAAACGGGAAATTTGGTTGAATTTTCGATCTTCATATTTTTTTAAATAAAATGGGTCGGTAGGACCCGCTGACGAATCCATAGGCTGTTATAAACCTTTGATGAATCCGCGCTTTTTTTTAGAAAACGATGGCTAAGACCCGTCGGCAAATTGGTAAGTTGCTATAAACATTCGACGAATCTGTGTTTTTTTTGTAGTGAAAATATTTTTTCCGGGAAAAGCGTGTTTTTTTGGTGGCGAAAATATTTTTTCCGGGAAAAACGGAGGTCGGTAGGACCCGTTGGCGAATCCATGGGCTGCTATAAACCTTTGATGAATCCACGTTTTTTTTAAAAAACGACGGCTAAGACCCGTCGACAAATCCTATAAACCTTCGATGAATCTGTGTTTTTTTGGTGACGAAAACATTTTTTCTAGGAAAAATGTGTTTTTTTGGTGGCGAAAACATTTTTTTCCGGAAAAACGTGTTTTTTTTGGCGAAAACATTTTTTCCGGGAGAAAACGTGTTTTTTTTGTGGCGAAAAAATTTTTTCCGGGAAAAACGTGTTTTTTTTGTGGCGAAAACATTTTTTCCGGTAAAAACGGATCGGCAAATCGATAAGCTGCTATAAACTTTCGACGAATCTGTGTTTTTTGGTGGTTAAAACATTTTTTTGGGAAAAACGTGTTTTTTTTGTGGCGAAAACATTTTTTTCCGGAAAAACGGAGACGAAACTGTGTTTTTTTAGTGGCGAAAATATTTTTTCCGGGAAAAACGGAGAAAGGACCTGAACGTAAGAACCAGGGACCTGTTTGTTAATTTTTTGGACCTGTTCGCTATCTTGAAAAATTAGAAAAGGGCTTGCTCGCAATTTGTAATTAACGGGAGGTTTTTCCGTAAAATACCGCGCCAGGGACCCAAACGCGAAGAAAAAAAATATATTTTTGTCTCACAAAAAATCGCGAAGGACCTATTTGTAATTCAGAAGGACCTATCTGTAATTTCGAAGAACTGGAGGGTTTCTTCGCAAATTGGCTTGGGGGGCACGTGGCCCCCCTGGTCTCTCGGCAAAAGCTCCCGCTATAATGGGTGTAACCATTCATCTAGCATCAATAAGTCATCTACTTCGCAAGAGTGTGATTTGGCTTCTAATTCAAAGAATCACAAATTGGATGATGATGAAGTTGGTATTGATGTGTTGTATCACACCACTGGCAATGAAAGTAACATGTCTGAATTAGATGTCTACATGAGTGAATAACTATTGAAGTTTAATGATGGTGATGGAGCATTTGATGTGCTATCATGGTGGAAGGGGCAAATGATAACTTTTTCTATTCTTTCTTGCCTTGCCCGTGATGTGTTATCTATGTAAGTGTCTATGGTTGCTTCAGAGTCGGTATTTAGCGTCGGTGGACGTGTTATTGATCCATTTCGTAGTCGTCTTGATGCTGAAATTGTTTAGGCCTTAGTTTGTACAAAGGATTGAATGATTGCTTCACGAAATGGTAAATTATTATCTTACTTATATGGCTTCCTTTATGTGTTATGTATATGTCTTTGTTCATAATTACTAATTTGTTGTTTATCAATTTCAGATTCAAAGGGTAAATAGAAACTTTAATTGAAGATATGAATGCTATGGGGATGAAGGACGATGTTGAAACTTTGAGAATTGAGACCTTCATGCATACATGTTGAATTTTATTTCATTTGTTAATTGTACTCTATATGTTGAACTACGTGTTTGAATTGAACTCCATGTGTGTCGCAGTATATATGTGAATTACACTCTCTGTGTTGGACTATGTGTGTTAATTGGACTTTATGTTGAACTATGCATGTTTATTGGCCTTTATGTGTTGAATTATATATTAATTAGACTTTATGTTGGACTATGCGTATTTATTGGACTCTATGTGTTAGATTATATATTAATTAGACTCTATGTTGGAGTACGTGTGTTTATTCAACTCTATGTGTTGTGTTATATCTTAATTTGGCACTATGTGTTGAATTATGTGTGATAATTGGACCATGTGTTAGTTAAATTATTTTTATCACATACTTTGATCCCACGTAGTTTACGTACTATTCGACTAAGTACCCGTTATCCGTATTGTACCCATCCATATAATATCCGGTATTTGTTTTCTACCCATTTGTAAATACCCGGTATCCGTATCCGTATCCTACCCGATTTTTCACTACCCGTATCCAAAAAAAATAATTAGGGTAGAATACAGAATGACCTACTACCCGACCGTATCCGACTCGTTTTCACCCCTAGCCAAAACAATACTACTCCACTAGTCTTTGGTGGACGTTTGTGTTTCATAAAGTGGACTGAAGGTTGTGGTCTTGACGACTGGACTGGACTGCAAATAAGCCAAAACAATAAAAGGCAAATAATAATGAATCATCGTTATCTTGACGAATGGACCGAAGATCTCATCATAGTCAACAACATGTTGGGGGAAAAACCATGAACAACCCATTAGGCCTTATAATGGGACAGAGAGTCAAAGGGGTGGGTGCAATTTATGGCGAGATATCCAATTGCCAAAAACAATGTTAGTACTAGGAGCAGAAGGAACGAGAGTCCAGGTCTTGTCGTCAATGAGAATCTGATGCTAAAATTTTAAAAGATCGATCGCACATATTCTAAATGCTAAAATTTTGTGATAGAAGGAACCAGGAAGTTTCCTAGTTCGTGCCTACCTATGGTCTGCTGTAGAGCGCGAGTCTTCTTACATTGTACGAATGCATGTAGTCAGCTTTTAAAAACATTCACAACTAATATACACAAAGAAAATATTCGGATTCATGGTGTGAAAATGATATTACTATATTTGTTAGCAAAAATACTTTCACATCATTATATTTTTTATAATTCTTACTAATGAATAAAAAGTAAAGTAAAAGAGTGTGTAACGATAAGTAAAAAAAATAAAAGAGTAGACTATGCACTTTCCGCATACGGCCTTGAGGCACCGCACCATCACCTTCATCGGTCGTTCTGAGGAAGAAGACGATGCTGACTAGAAAGGAAGAAGACGTCGATGGCAACATTGTTTCGCAAGCCACCCCACACTCCTTGTACTCTTTTTTTTATCGAAACTGCTCATACCTTTTATTCTTGTTTGTACATTGGTGAAAAATTAAGATTGCATCTGGTTGGCAATAATCCATGTAGTAGAGACGGCCAAATGGGCCATGCCAACACGGCCAGCTCATGGCCTAGTACTGTGGGCACGACCCAGGCATGGCGCGTCCTGAATGTAAATGAGTCGTGCAAGCACGACACGGCCCAAGCATGGCTTGGCACGGCATGACCCGTTTAGTTTTTTTCTAATTTATATAGATTTTTAGAATGTTTTCTATATTTCTTTGAGTTTCTCTAATTATTATATTTTTTCAAATTTTTATGCTTTTTTCAAATGTATGATTTTCAATTTTTATAACTTTTTTAATTTATGGTGAAATATCCATTTGGCAGAAACAAAATGCTACCCTTACTAAACATGGAAGAAACGCCGCTCCCAGGATCGTTTGAGCCGAGCTGGCGGCTCGGCTCGAGCCAGTTGGCCGGCTCGGCTTAAAAAATATTTTTGCATTTTGGTCCTTTTATAAATTACGAATAGGCCCTTCGTGATTTTTTGTGAGGGGAAAATATTTTTCCCTAAAATCGTGTTTGGGTCCCTCGTGCGCTATTTTACGAAAAAAAACTCCCGTTAAATTCAAATCGTGAACAAGCCCTTTTCTAATTTTTAAGGATAGCGGACAGGTCCAAAAACGTAACAAACAGGTCCTTACTCCTTACGTCTAGATCCTTTCTTCGTTTTTCCCGGGAAAAAATGTTTTTGTCGCCAGAAATATTTGTGCAGCTCCCTTTCTTCGATTTTCCCAGGAAAAAATGTTTTCGTCGCCAGAAATATTTGTGCAGCTCTATCTCTAGACTTTTTTCCCAGCTCGATTTCCCATCTCGATCTTTGGTATTTTTTAAAACATGTATTATTACTTGGTGAACGCGTAGAGTGTTAGACTCGACAAAAGGAGGTTGTCATCTCTAATAATTTTTCGCCCTTTTCCCTCTAGACTTTTTCCCTACCGCGGTTTTCCAGCTCGGTCTCCAATATTTCGAATAATTTGTCGAAAGAGATATTTCTACAACTCTATCTCTCTATTTTTTTCCCAGTTTCGCTCGTTATTTCGACGATTTAAAAAAAAAACGCCGCCGAAAAAAAAGAAAATTTTTCTACGAAGAATAAAACGCGGCGGAAGAAGGCGATTGCACTGGAATCAACTGAAGATAAGGGCTGGTTAGTGACTCTGGTGTTTAGGCGAAGCGTTAAGACCAAAAGATTCCAGAGATAGTACCCAATTTGAACTCTGGCCGATTTTCCCCTTTCGGTTCCTCAGCGAAAGCAGCGAAGAACTGGAAAAGGAACTACAAGCTGGCTCGGAGAATGGCTAAGGGAAGAAAGGGGGACTCAATTGTGACGCTGGGGAGGTATTTATAGCCAGCCAAAAGGGTTAGCAGTGCTTGGATGCAGGGCGAGGATCAGCTCGGTTCGGCACAGAAAAATGGCGAGGTGGCTCGGGTCATAATGGAGGCGGTATGGTGCGGGAAGCCCAAAGTTGAACGTGGCTGAGGCAGGGCCATGCGATGAGATTCAGTGGAGCGAAGCTCGGTTAAGTGCACTAAATCGGGAGAGTTCCTGCCTTGGTTGGGTGAACAGAGGGAAGGGATGTGCCTGACGAGTGGGGCCAGGGGCCACCAGTCAGCGCCTGAGAGAATTTTCTCGTCGCGCCAGCCAACGGGGTTTTCACGAAGTCGGGTCCACCTGTTAGTGAGGCGAAGAAACAAAGGAGATAACTTCGGCTCGGTCAGCTCTAGTACCAAATTTTATTGTGCTGACAAATCACGGTAAAAAATTTTCAAAGTTTTTGAACAGGGTTTTATAGCTGGTAAAAATTTGGGGTTAAAAATACTTACCAAAAAATTACTAATATTCCTACAATAGTGACTGTCCTAAAATCTTGCCTCTGAATTCATTTTTAGTTTGGGTAGAAAATGGAGTCAAACATTTTTGAAACTTTTTTCTATTGTTAGATTCAAACTATTCCCTCTACTGTAAATTTTTCAAGACAAAACATTGCACCATTATTTTATAAAAATTCTGACATAGCAATTTCCAGATTTTCAGAATTTCTATTTTTAAATTTGGAAAAGTCTTAAATCACATTATTAATTTATGGTATTTTTTTCCAAAGGTATACACTATATTGAGGTTTTCATGATAATTTTTACAGCTCCAGATGATATAAAAAATATTATATTAATTTTGATGATGTATTGTTTAGAATTAAAAGTTGCCTCTTTATTTTATCTCTTCATTATTCCATGTATGAAATTTCGTTTGGTGGCTAAAATGATTTACTTGCATGCTCAAGGTTCTCATTGCAAATTTTAAAATTTTTACTTTTTGTCTTTTTACCTTTTTCCCTTTTTCATTCCCAATTCTCTTTTATTTAATTCTTCTCATAACACAAAAATCCAAGAAAATCGAAATAAAACAAACCACATCATGGAAAATCCAGAAACATTCGCATTCAAATTTAAATCTTACTCTTTTACTGTTTTAAGATTTTCAGGCTGTTACATTTCCTACTTCTTGCCTACCTATGGTTCACTGTGAGCGCGAGTCTTCTTACATTGTACTCACTCTGTTCTTTTCTAGATGTCGTTTTAGAATTCATGTAGTCAGTTTTTAAAAACATTCACAACTAATATACAAAAAGAAAATATTCTGATTCATCGTGTGGAAATGATATTACTATATTTGTTAGCAAAAATACTTTCACATCATTATATTTTTTATAATTCTTACTAATGAATGAAAAGGAAAGTAAAAGAGTGTGTAACAATAAGTAAAAAAATAAAATAGTAGACTATGCACTTTCCGCATACGGCCTTGAGGCACCGCACCATCACCTTCATCGGTCGTTCCGAGGAAGAAGACAATAGTGACTAGAAAGGAAGAAGACATCGATGGCACTGGACCTCGAATTGATCCTCGCCACCTACACTGCCAAATCCATCCTTCTTACACCATGTTGCTACCGTCCTTAGCCACCATGCGTTCTTCTTCCCTAACGCTAGCATCTTCCTCACCTCCGACCAAGTTGTACTATGCCCTGTGCCCTGCTCATCTCCGATTCCTTTCCTCTCCTCTACAACAGTCCAAATGGATCAGGCAAATGTCAGCACGGCACAGAGGTGACACGACATACCAATGAGCCGTGCCTGAGCTCACCAGAGACGAGTCGAGCTGGCATGGTCTGGCATGGTATAGACCCATAGTCCATCGAACCTGGCCCGTGCTGGCCAATGCCCAAATTCACTCGGAGAGAGAATGCAACATCATTTCGCAAACCACCCCACACTCCTCGCACTCTTTTTTTATCGAAATTGCTCATACCTTTTATTCTTGTCTGTACATCGGCAAAAAATTAAGATTGCATCTGGTTGGCAATAATCCATGTAGTAGAGATGGCCAAATGGAACGTGCCAACAAGGCCAGCTCATGGCCCGATACTGTAGGCAAGTCCCGAATGTAAATGAGCCGTGCCGGCACATCCCAATAAGTCGGGCCATGCTTGGGCCATCGCAGCGGCCTGCCGGGCCGGCACGGCACAGCCCAAGCATGGCTTGGCACGGCATGACTCGTTTAGCTTTTTCTAATGTATATAGATTTTTAGAAAGTTTTCTATATTTCTTTGAGTTTTTCTAATTATTCTATTTTTTTCAAAATTTTTACGATTTTTTTTTATTTTTTATAACTTTTTTTGAATTTTTGGAGTGAAACGGGCTGGCACGGCCCATTGGCCCGTTTGGACCCGTGCCGGCATGTCACGGTCCGAAAGCCACTCAAGCTGTGCATTGGCTGTAACCCCAACACGTTGGCTGGTATGGCACGATCGATTTGCTAACTGGGTCTAAACATGCCACGATTTAAACGGGCTGTGCCATGTCGGATGGTATGTTTGGCCAGGGACGGATCCAGGGCCCGGGCCTCAGGCTTGGCCCAAAGAACAGTACAAAATACTGTTCAATTTGTATTTCGCCTGAGGCGCAGCCGGTCTAGTTTTGCGAACGCTTAGGGCATTGCTGTGAGCACAGGGAAGGTTAGACAAAGGCCACGCCGCTGCTCTCTGCAGTCAGTAGTGCTCAGCACCGATCCGGCGATCCGCCGCCCCTGCCCCCACCAGCCGATCGCCACTCGGCCGCTCCCGACACACACCCCGCCCGGTGCTCGGCTGCTCCGCGCGCGCGTCTGCCTGCTCCCGAGCTCGCGCCGTCACCCCCACTCCTGCCGGCCTACTGCTCGTCTGCTCCGCACCTCTGACTGCTCGGCTGTTGCTTGCGGCTCGCCCGGCGCCCGCGTTCCGCAGATCCAGCCGAGTAGCCGATCGGCCGACAGGTGGCACGGTCGCCGCCGTTCGGCCCACTCCCGCCCAAAGACTACCGCGAGCCATCGCCCCCCCCCGCCACGCTGCTCATTGTCTCCGTGTGGTCCTCGGCGATCGGCGACTTCGGCGATGTCTTTGCTCACGCGAAGACGATCGGTGCTGTTCGACCCTGACCACTCCCTTGCGCCCGGCAAGGCGGCAATGCCCGTCGACCACCGCCCCCGCCTCCTGCGCTCGCGGCTCCGCGTCTCCGTCTGGTATTGTTTTGTATTGCCACACCCTTTACATTCTCGTAGCGGTCCCAAATCCATGCAAGATTCAATAATTTGTTTTGGCTTCTTGGATCAGCAAACCCATCGTAAATAATCATCCACTATGCAAAGCACTTGATTAAATCTGAATTGGTTCAATTTTCATTGGCCACTGAATAGTAAATACTTCATTCTAAATCTTTTATGGTATTAGAATTTCTAGTTCATTGTTCTACATATTTATGTTACTTGTTCAGGTATATATACAGTATGGAATTCAAATTTATTTTTAATTGTGTATTTGTGTTGTACTTTTGTCGTACCTAAATTTCTGTAGTCTTTAACAATAGTAATAGTCACCTATTTTCGGCCCTAGGCGTATAAAAATCCTGGCTCCGCCACTGTGTTTGGCCATCACTGCATGTACCGTACTCCAACAAAAAAATCTGAATTTTTGGCAGGACTTTTAACTTCCAAATCTTCTTCCACAAAGGATTAGCTGCGTCTACGAATTATCTTTTCCCAATTAATGTGGTGTCCCTGGTCTGCGTGGATAGTTTTGTGGCCACCGGCTATATAATACCTAGGGTTCCATGAGAACTGAGCAGTTGAACGTCCAAAGGCATAAGAAGTAGACCCACAAAATGGCCCCCGTATCTACTCTCTTTCATGCCCTAGTAGTTGCATCCATTCTCCTCTCCTCTTCCCGACCATATTGTCATCCGACCGTGAGGCCCTGCTTTGCCTCAAGTTCCACCTCTCGGATCCGACAGGCGCACTGGCCGAATGGAACAACAACGCGTCACTCGATTTCTGCCGCTGGCATGGCGTCTCGTGCCGCAAACAGCAGGCAGAACGTCGTGTTTCTGCGTTGGACCTCGAGGGAGTAGGCCTCGTTGGCCAAATTCCGCCTTGCATATCCAACCTCACTTCTCTTGCAAGAATCCACCTCCCAAACAACCGGCTCACCGGGGTTATCCCACCGGAGCTTGGCCTACTCGCCGGGCTCAACTACCTCAACCTCAGCTCCAACTCCCTCGGCGGAAAGATTCCGTCCAATCTGTCATCTTGCTCCGGTCTTCAGGTCATCGCGCTTGGGAGCAACTCCATCGAAGGTGAGATCCCGGCAAACCTTGGTGCACTCCCCAGCCTTGTGTCTCTAGATCTGACCAGCAACAACCTGTTGGGAAGGATTCCAGTGTCACTCGGGAGCTCGGCCGCCGCTCTGGAGACTGTTCTTCTCTCCAACAATCTCCTCGTCGGGGAGATCCCTCCGTTTCTGGCGAACAGTTCCTCCCTACGCATTATCTCCCTTAAGAACAACAGCCTCAGTGGCGGCGCCCCGGCAACCTGAGAAGTATGAATAACTTCTCGGGGCCGGTTCCTCCCTTCACCAACTCGTCTTCATCCCTCAGTCATATTGATCTTACCTTGAACAGCTTTTTTAGATCAATAGGACATCAACAAGATGCCCCGGTTTCATACCTTGAACAGCTTCTCAGGTGAGATACCATCCTCGATTGGAAACTTCTCCTCCCTTGCTGCTCTCATTCTCTTTTCAAACCAACTTCAAGGAACAATACCAGAGAGTCTAGTGAGGGCGTCAGGCATGCGATTTCTTGATCTAACTTACAACAATCTGACAGGGATTGTGCCCAACTTTGTGTACAACTTCACGCTCCTCGATTTTCTTGGCCTAGGAAACAATGCTTTTGTAGGAAGATTACCTTCTTACATGGGCAATGCTCTCCCAAACCTCAAGATGCTAGTCATGTCTGTGAATCAGCTCGAGGGACCGATCCCTCCATCGCTAGCCAATTCCTCTAAACTCATGGGAATCTATCTTGCGAGGAATTATTTGAGTGGGGCTATCCCACCTTTTGGATCCCTGCATTATTTGAGTACATTGATGTTGTTTACCAATACGTTGGCAGCCGGAGACTGGACGTTCCTCTCCTCGCTAACGAACTGCACGCAATTAGCGAAAGTAACTTTGTCCGAAAACAACTTGCATGGTGAGTTGCCGAGATCGCTTGTTAATCTTTCCAGAAGTTTGGATACCTTAGCTCTTGGGTCCAACTACATAACCGGAACTATTCCCTCAGAGATCGACAACCTTGTCAACCTCACCAAGCTTTATCTCGAGGGAAATTTGTTAACTGGGAACATACCTTATACCCTTGGCCGTCTTTCCAAGTTGGGTGAACTCAGCCTATCTCGAAATCAATTTTATGGAGAAATTCCTTCTTCCCTGGGAAATTTGAATCAGCTAAACCTACTTTATTTACAGGAAAACAATCTTGCTGGAACCATACCGGTGGATTAATTATCTCAGTGCAAAAACTTGCTAGACCTAAACCTCTCTTGTAATGCACTCAATGGAAGCGTACCAAAGGAGCTATTCAGTAATCTGAATCAATTGAGTTTGCACCTTGATTTGTCTTACAACCAACTCACAGACTCCGTGCCACTAGAAATTGGACGATTGATCAATCTTATTTCTTTAAACATATCGCACAACAAATTCTCAGGCCAAATCCCGTCCACGCTTGGTAGTTGTGTCTTCTTGCAATCACTCCATATATGGAAGGGAACCGCCTACAAGGAAACATCCCGCAATCCTTGATGAACTTGAAAGGCATCATGCAGGTGGATTTCTCTCAAAACAACTTATTGTAGGATCGGATGGCTTCAATCAGAGGGGGGGTGAATGATTGAACGGAAGCTAAAATCAAATTTTTGCCTTTTGAAACACCCCAAACAAACTCAGATTGCTTAATTTGTATTCAACAAGAACCTTATTGCTTCAGACCAAATTTGCACAGGTATGCCGGACCAAAACTTCGCCTCGGACAGAGAGTTGCACGTGTATGACGGACAAAATTTCTACTGTAGCAAAGGAGTTGCATGTGTATGACGGACAAAACTTCGTTTCTGATATGTGTATGACGGACAAAATGAAAACAGCCTAATACACGTTTACTAAAACAATAATTTTCAAATATCCAACCGTTGGATTGATGTGAAATTTTAACTGCAGAAACTAGACTCTATTCCGAAGCTAACACAAAAAGAATCAACTCAATCGAACTTATGGATCTAAAGTTATATCCCTCGCAAGACAGACAAACCAAATCCCGATCTAATAGCGACAGACCAAATTCAGACTAGTGACGGACAAAACTTAAACAATAAGATTACCGGAGATTTAACCGTTAGATCGTCATGAAATTTTAACTGTAGAAACTAGATTAGTTGATGAATCAAACCCAATGAAAATCAACTCGATCGGATCTACAGATTAAAAGATATTACCTTCGCAAGATCACTGAATCTGATGATGACGAATTTGATTTCAAAAGCTATGACGGACAAATCTTCGAACTTCAATCTGAACTGCAGCTATCACGGACCAAACTTCAGAGAAAGAACCAACTATGACGGATAAAACTTCAGAACTTCAATCTGAAAGTAGCCAAGAGCAAACGCAAGAAAACTTTCTGGAAGATTGATTTTTATTTCATTGTCTAAAGTACTCCAACACAAGAGTACAAACCCTAATTCCTTGCACACGGCACAGGAATCAAAAACTAGAAAACCCTAGTCTGGACGCTTGTATCAAACAGGAGACACACCCTCCTATTTATACAAAGCAAAAACATAAAGATTGAATACAACTCCACTTCCAACATGGAAAGAGTTCATATTCATCTCAATCTGGCCAATCATGACAAAAACAACTCTTGCACTCATGCAAGAACAGAGAGATTGAATACAACTTCACTTCCAACATGGAAAGAGTTCGTATCTATCTCAACTTGGCCCAACATGGCCGAAAACAATTCTTTGCACGCATGAACAGCCCACCTGCTGCAAATACGTGACTAACCAGCCTCCATATGCATGTTCTCTAGCCCGAACGTCCCGCATGACATCCTTGACCGCCAAGACCTTGATTCCTCCGTGAACCTAGTCCCGAACCTCAGCTCCTCCATGAACCTAGTTCGGTCCGCCCCGACTACGTTCACCTCGAGCAACACTGCACATGAATAAACACACAAACTGCGGTATGAGCACAAGTCCACGACTTGACTCAAAGTCAATCTATGCAACCACTCACACGAGTGCATTGCATCAAGCGTAATCCATCATGCTATCACCAAAGATAATAATTATCTCAACATGGCACACGACAAGCACCACACATGCTATAATCAAAGTCACTTTACAATGCCAATTTCACCATTCAACCAATTTTTCATCACATGATCTCACAATCTCCCCCTTGATGAAAACATTGGCAACACCATTTGGACTTGAACATTGGCATTAACCTCACAAGAAAAGTTTTAAGAAATTTCATTTTAAAACAGAAAGCAAAGTGACCAAAAAGCAGAGTGAAAAATCTCCCCCAAAAAGGAAGCGAATATGCACAAAATTTTCTCCCCCTTTGACTCAAAAAGTTCTCCCTTTTGTCAAGAAAACATTTTACTTCTCCCCCTGAATGTAAGCTTTCTTCTCCCCCTTTGACAATGATTTCAGCAAGGAAAAAACAATGAGTGCCAAGAAAAGAATCAATGAGCTTTCTTGATCATATAACCGTATATATCACATAATAAGCATAATACATGAACTTAATATTATTTAACAAGTTAGGGAGTGACATGCATCTCAACCTCAATTTAATCAACTATAGCCAAGTACTAAGCAAGTCTTGACAAAAAACACTAGGCCAAAAAATGAAGCAACTAACAACTCAGGGCAAGCAAGTAGTTTCAACTCCAGTCTAGTAGACCAAAATAATCTTGATAACAGTAAACAGCATGTGGCATGCTTGAAGCATACTTCTTTTATTTTCAATGAATGGCATGCTTGAAGCATACATCTTATCTTCCAGGGAATGGCATGCTTGTAGCATACATCTTAACTTTTAGGGAATGGCATGCTCGAAGCATACATCTTGAAGCTTTTGCACATGTTAATAATTTTGACAAGCTTCTTGCAGATTTGAGCCCCCCTTTTTTTTATTCCCTTTTCTTTTATTGTAAACATGCAAAGAGATTAAATGGTCTATGAAAGAGTAGAGCTGAAAAACACATGCTTCATAGCCCAAATTTGTTAAGATGATTCATTATCAAGCCTAGAGAAGCAAGATATCACAAGGTATTAGCTATAGACAGACAAACCAAGGAATTCCGCAATGTCACTTTTAGTTCAAGTAAAGCAATTTAGATTATCATATATAAGCTCAATTACATAATATATAAAGAAATATGATAAAGTAAGCTCATTAAGTAACAGACTTGACATAAAACTCCCCCTCAAAACAAGCTCATGGGGTGCACAACGCCCAGCTCTCCCCTCAAAAAGGCAAATCGAGAAGCATCAAGTGGTTTTGTGAAAATATCAGCAATTTGCAACTCAGAATCAACAAAATGCAACACAACATCTCCCTTTTCCACATGATCTCGAAGAAAATGATAACGAATATCAATATGCTTTGTTCGAGAATGTTGCACTGGATTTTTAGCAATATTAATAGCACTAGTGTTATCACAGAAGAGTGGAACACTATCTATAATTAATCCAAAATCCTTTAAAGTTGATATCATCCAAAGCACTTGAGCACAACATGCGGCAGCAGCAACATATTCAGATTCAGCAGTTGAGAGAGCAACAGAAACTTGTTTTCTAGATGACCAAGCAACTAAAGATGTACCAATAAAATGACATGTTCCAGAGGTACTTTTCTGTTAATTCTACAACCCGCAAAATCAGCATCGAGAAGGCTCTAAGTGATAAACATGATGATGAGGAGTACCATAAGCCACACTCTAAAGTGGATTGTAAATAGCGAAGAATTCGTTTTACCGCTTGTCGATGAGAAGCACGTGGGGAAGCTTGAAAACGAGCACATAAACATACCGCAAAGTGTATGTCTGGTCTTGAAGCAGTGAGATAAAGAAGCGATCCAATCATGCTTCGATACTCCTTTTGGTTAACCGGTTCTCCTTCTTCATCCGGATCCAAAGAAGTTGTTGTGCCAATAGGTGTGGAAATTGGTTTGCATGATTCCATCTCAAAACGTCGAAGAAGATCTTTTGTGTACTTCATTTGGTGAACAAAGATACCTTGCCTTGTTTGCTTGACTTGTAAACCCAGAAAGTATGTGAGCTCACCCATCATACTCATCTCAAATTCCCTGCTCATAGTGTCTGAAAACTTGGCAACCAGAGCATGAGAAGTACCACCAAAATGATATCATCCACATAAATCAACAAGTAATGATCATTGCCATGCTTGAGAGAAAACAGGGTTTTATCAACTTTGCCCATTTCAAAATCATTTTCCAAAGAAATATGATTTAAGCCTATCATACCAAGCCCGAGGAGCTTGTTTTAAACCATATAAAGCTTTGGACAACTTAAAAACATGGTGCAGGAATTTTGGATTTTCAAATCCAGGAGGTTGTTTGACATAAACTTCTTCAGAAATAAAACCATTTAGAAAAGCACTTTTGACGTCCATTTGATACAATCTAAAACCTTTAGATGCAGCAAAGGCTAACAAAATTCTAATGGCTTCAAGTCTAGCAACAGGTGCAAAAGTTTCATCAAAATCAAGTCCTTCAATTTGAGAAAAACCTTGAGCAACCAATCTAGCTTTATTTCTAACAACAACCCCATCTTGACTTTGTTTATTCTTAAAAACCCATTTAGTTCCAATGATGTTCTGACCTAAAGGAGGTGGAACTAAAACCCAAACCTTATTGCGCTCAAAATTCTCAAGTTCCTTATGCATGGCATTAATCCAAGACTCATCAGATAATGCGTGACTTACATCTTAGGGTTCAAAGGATGCAACAAAAGCAGTATGAGCATATGAGTCATTAGTATTGTACTTGTTTCGAAGCACACGCACATTTAACTCACCAATCATTTGTTCAGGAGGATGTCTTCGTTGAATGTGCAATGGTGCTGAAATTTCTGAAATTACCTGAGGTCTAGTATCATGTGTGTTTGCTGGAAGAATTTCCGAAGATGCTTGCTGATTCTCTCCCTGTGGTTGAATTGGCTGAATCGAGTTGCCAACTTGATTACCACTTTCATCTTCATCTTCATCATCACTTTCTTCCAAAAAGATACTTTCAGAATTGCAAGTAACTTGTGTCCCTGAAAATTCGGGTCTAGTACCAAGACTAGCCTCATCAAAAGTGACTTCACAAGTCTTAACAATTTTGTTAGTTTCTAAATTCAGCACACGGTAACCACGAGTGTGAAGAGCATAACCAAGAAACAATCCATCTGAGCATCTTGATTCAAACTTATCAAGGTTTCCATGTTTGAGAATAAAACATTTGCAACCAAAAACACGCATGTGGGAGATGCTAGGAGTACGTCCAAACCGAAGTTCATAAGAAGTTCTATGAAGCTTTGCTCTCAAAAATACTCTATTTGAAATGTAGCAAGCAGTAGAAATAGCTTCAGCCCAAAACTTCCTAGGAGTTGAATATTCATCAAGCATAGTCCTAGCCATCTCAACTAATGTGCGATTTTTCCTCTCAACTACACCATTTTGTTGTGGAACACGAGCAGAAGAAAATTGATGCTCAATTCCATGTTCGTAATGTAAAGAAGCAAAAAGAGTGTTCTTGAATTCTCCTCCATTATCACTCCTAATTACTTTAAGTGCTTGAGCAATTCCTTGAGCAACCTTAATGCAAACTCTTGAAACAATTCAAAAGCTTCATCTTTGGTAGTCATGAAATATACCCAAGAGTACCTCGAGTAATCATCTACAATCACAAGAACATACCACTTACCTCCTGCAGATTTTACTCTTGCTGGTCCAACCGTGTCCATATGTAAAAGCTGACCTGGAGCATTAGTCATAACAGCAGTAAATAGGAAAATGTGGTGGTGCAATCATTTTTCCATTTTGACAGGAGAGCAAGTCAAATTACTTGTTTTGTCATACTTTAATTCAGGCAAACCTCGAGCAAGTTTGATTTACTAATGCGTGAAAGGTGATCAAAACCAATATGACCAAGTCTACGATGCCAAAAAGTTAGATCTTTTGAAACATGAGATACAAGACATGTCATTTCAGATGTTGAACATGAAAAATCACCTTTAAACAAGTGACCAATGCGAGTGATGTTGCATACTAGATTTTCAGAAACATCTAATATACGACAAGAATTTTTCTGAAATCTTACCTCAAGATCTTCATCAAGCAACTGAGAAACTGAAAGCAGATTATATTTGAGCTTGCTTACCAAAGCTACATCCTTGAGAATGAAGTTTTCATTGACTCGCACAATTCCTCTTCCAAGAATTCTTCCTTTGAGTTGTCGCCAAAAGTGATGACCTCATCACGAACTTTGTGTGAGGAGGAGAACCATTTTGAATCACCAGTCATATGTCTTGAACATCCAGAATCTATGAACCATATGTTCTCCTTCCTCTCTTTCACAACCTACACAAAAGAGAATGTCGATGTCTCAGTACTGGGGTTAGATAAAAGGCTTTTAGGAATCCAGCACTGAGACACACGACGAGTAGGCACAGCACGAGTATACTTGTATACAAAATCAGTTTTGCTGTTTCTCGTGTTTCTTGCAACAAAAGGTGTTCGCATCACCTTAGGCACATAATGAGGAGTAAAGCGTGCCTGTCTGAAATTAGACCTAGCCTTAGCTTTTTCTTGCTTCTGTTGTTTGGCTAGCCTAAAGCAAAAATCTACTAGATGTCCATCTCTACCACAATGAGTGCAAGTATACTTAACAGAATGTTTAACTTTAGAAGTAGAAGCAACATTTGAATTCATCACAGTAGAAGATAACATTCCAGCAGATTTAAAGACAGTTTTCTTAGGCTTATTTGCAATTTCAAACTTTCCACTTTCAAGAACTTGGACAACAGTGGGAACATGTGTTTTATGATGAGCATAAGAATCAAAACCTAAACCTTTGTTATGAGTGCTGACTTTTGATTGATCCAAAATCATGTTTAGGTTTTTCTTTCCTTTAGTGAAACGTTCTAATGATTTTTCCAAGTAATCAACCTTTCTAGACAGAGTTAAACAATTGTTACAGGGAACATCCACTATTCCTTTCTGTTTTCGACAATTTGAGCAAGAAAGAACTTCATGAGTGAGCAAGGCATCTGTCATTTGAGAAACTCTAGCATTTGCATCATGCAACTTCAATTCCAAAGATGGAGCATTTTGAACAAGAAGTTGAATCATGTAGATCAATGGTTGAACAACTAGCATTTTTCATTTGTTTCTCATTTTCCCTATCTTGCTTTAACAGAGAAGCATGTTCTTTCCTAAGTGAAACAAGCTCATTGTGAATTAAGTCACATGACTTACAGGCATCATCATCAGGAATCAAAGATCTAAGCCTTGCAATTTCAGAATTGGAACAATCAATTTCTAGATCTTTTTCTTTAAGTGCCTTCTTAGATTTTTTAAGCTCAGAAGCTAATTTAACCATAGCATACTCAAGTTCATCATAAGAAGGACTCACCTCATCAAGATCGAGTCATTGTCACTATCCCTTCCAAATATGAAACACATGCCGTGAAGTCATCATCGAATCGCCTTCTTGTCCTTTTTCTTGTCATGTGGCTCATTATCACTCTCAAAGTCTATATCACTAAGATCACACTCCTCTATGGCGGCTAAGACTTTCTTAGCAACTTTTCGAAAATTGGAGCGCCTAGGGTAGTGCGTCTTGAGTCTGCGCTATTGGTTCCCTTTCTTCCTTCTTCTTCAGCTTGGGACAATTTGTTTTAATATGCCCGGGAAGGCCACACTCAAAGCAGTTGAAAGACCCTGAAGTAGTACCTCCACGCCTCCTCATCCTCACATTGTTGAGTGCTTTGACAGCGCGTGAAGAAATGAGTACAAGATCTTCTTCAGGGAGCATCTCAAACTGTTCATCTGAAAAAGAAGCTAATGCGCATAAGGAGACGAAGATGGTAATCCGTAAGACGTCTTTGGGGTTAGCAACAAGTGCATGTGTAGAGGTTTTATCACTCTAGGTGATAAAGAATCCATCTCATAAGTTTTCAACCTAGAATCTGAGATCATCCATGGTCAATGTATCCAAATCAACAGTTTGATTGATTGCAGTAACAACCATGCGCCATTCAGAGTCGAGATCTCAAAATCTTACTAGCATTCTCCTCTCTTGAATTGTTAACACCAACACCACATAAATTGCACAAGATTTTCTCAAATCGAGAGTAAAGATCATCAATTGATTCACTGGTCTCATTCCAAAATCGAAAAGTCCTTTTGGTAAATATTTTTAAGCACTTTCTTAATCTTAGTTGAACCTTCATGATAGTCACATAATGTCTTCCAAACAGAATGTGCAGAACGTAAATGAGAAACTCGATCAAATTCTTTTTCAGAGATTCCTTGAAAAATCAAGTTTTTAGCTTTAGCATTTAAATCAACGTCTGCTTTATTATCATTAGTGACAATATCTGGAACATCATATGCAGTAGAAACTTTACGCCAAACATCATTACCTTGAGCTTCAATATAGGATTGCATGCGACTTTTCCAGTAAGGAAAATTTGAATCATTAAGCATAGGAGGACGATTAACATACTTATCTGACGCCATACCTCAACCTTGCTCTGATACCACTTGTAGGATCAGATGGCTTCAATCAGAGGGGGGGTGAATGATTGAACGGAAGCTAAAATCAAATTTTTGCCTTTTGAAACACCCCAAACAAACTCAGATTGCTTAATTTGTATTCAACAAGAACCTTATTGCTTCAGACCAAATTTGCACAGGTATGCCGGACCAAAACTTCGCCTCGGACAGAGAGTTGCACGTGTATGACGGACAAAATTTCTACTGTAGCAAAGGAGTTGCATGTGTATGACGGACAAAACTTCGTTTCTGATATGTGTATGACGGACAAAATGAAAACAGCCTAATACACGTTTACTAAAACAATAATTCTCAAATATCCAACCGTTGGATTGATGTGAAATTTTAACTGCAGAAACTAGACTCTATTCCGAAGCTAACACAAAAAGAATCAACTCAATCGAACTTATGGATCTAAAGTTATATCCCTCGCAAGACAGACAAACCAAATCCCGATCTAATAGCGACAGACCAAATTCAGACTAGTGACGGACAAAACTTAAACAATAAGATTACCGGAGATTTAACCGTTAGATCGTCATGAAATTTTAACTGTAGAAACTACATTAGTTGATGAATCAAACCCAATGAAAATCAACTCGATCGGATCTACAGATTAAAAGATATTACCTTCGCAAGATCACTGAATCTGATGATGACGGAATTTGATTTCAAAAGCTATGACGGACAAATCTTCAGAACTTCAATCTGAACTGCAGCTATCACGGACCAAACTTCAGAGAAAGAACCAACTATGACGGATAAAACTTCAGAACTTCAATCTGAAAGTAGCCAAGAGCAAACGCAAGAAAACTTTCTGGAAGATTGATTTTTATTTCATTGTCTAAAGTACTCCAACACAAGAGTACAAACCCTAATTCCTTGCACACGGCACAGGAATCAAAAACTAGAAAACCCTAGTCTGGACGCTTGTATCAAACAGGAGACACACCCTCCTATTTATACAAAGCAAAAACATAAAGATTGAATACAACTCCACTTCCAACATGGAAAGAGTTCATATTCATCTCAATCTGGCCAATCATGACAAAAACAACTCTTGCACTCATGCAAGAACAGAGAGATTGAATACAACTCCACTTCCAACATGGAAAGAGTTCGTATCTATCTCAACTTGGCCCAACATGGCCGAAAACAATTCCTTGCACGCATGAACAGCCCATCTGCTGCAAATACGTGACTAACCAGCCTCCATATGCATGTTCTCTAGCCCGAACGTCCCGCATGACATCTTTGACCGCCAAGACCTTGATTCCTCCGTGAACCTAGTCCCGAACCTCAGCTCCTCCATGAACCTAGTTCCGGTCCCGTCATCGACTACGTTCACCCTCGAGCAACACCTGCACATGAATAAACACACAAACCGTGTACGAGCACAAGTCCACGACTTGACTCAAGGTCAATCTATGCAACCACTCACACGAGTGCATTGCATCAAGCAGAATCCATCATGCTATCACCAGCATAATAATTATCTCAACATGGCACACGCACAAGCACCACACATGCTATAATCAAAGTCACTTTACAATGCCAATTTCACCATTCAACCAATTTTTCATCACATGATCTCACACTTATCCGGTGAAATACCTCTCTTCTTTGAGCATTTTAGCTCATTGGAATATCTAAATCTATCCTTCAACAACTTCAATGGACCAATTCCAACAAAGGGAGTCTTCGCTAATGAAAGCCAAGTGTTTGTACAGGGGAATCCACGGTTGTGCACGGATTTCCCGATGCTACAGCATCTACCATTATGCTCCGCATCAAAATCTAAAAGGAAGCATAACTTTCTTGTGCCATTGTTAACAGTTTTATCTGTTCTTATTGCTCTTTCGGTGCTCTTCTTTGTCATTAATCATTCGAGGAAGAGGAGGGAATTGGAAAACCCACTGGAGGTAGACAGCCCCTGCGATAACCTCAAAACGCTGTCCTATGGTGATCTAAGAAAAGCAACAAATGGTTTCTCTTTGTCCAATTTGATAGGCACCGGGCAATTTGGGGTTGTGTACAAAGGTGTGTTGAATTCAGAAGATGAACCAGTTGCTATCAAAGTATTCAAGCTCAATCAGCGTGGAGCCATTGATAGCTTCGTTTCTGAATGTGAGGCATTAAGGAACATCCGCCACCGAAACCTTGTGAAAGTGATCACGGTGTGCTCCAGTTGTGATCCGATGGGAAATGAATTCAAAACTATCGTCTTTGAGCACATGGCAAACGGTAGCCTTGAAAGCCGGCTTCATGATAAGTTCCACCGATATGCTGATCAGAGCTTGGCTGCAAGGTTATGCATAGCAGTAGACGTAGCTTCTGCTATAGATTATCTTCATAATCACTGTGTCCCACCATTGGTTCACTGTGACTTGAAGCCAAGCAATATCCTTTTTGACGATAGCGACAACGCCCATGTCTGTGACTTTGGTCTGGCAAGGTTTCTCCATGATTGCTATTCTTTTGGAGAACACAACGTGCCCACAAGCTTCGTTGGACCTAGGGGATCCGTGGGATACATCGCACCTGGTGAGTAGTGACAATATTAATTACTCACAAGGAAGCGCCCTACTGATGGATTGTTCAAAGATGGCTTGACCCTTCCCAAATACGTAGCGGCATCATATCCACATTATAATGAAGTTTTGGACCCTGATCTTGTTACACATATCAGAGGAGCTGAGCAACACAGCCATGCTTCAGAAGTACAAGGACAGTGTGCGGATGCACGGGTGCAAAGTTGCATTGCGAATCTTCTTAAACTTGGTCTTTTGTGCTCTAGTGAATCACCAAGAGAACGGCCAAATGCACACGATGTTTATAACACCCTAATAGAAGTAAGAGAAGAGTTCTTCACATATAGCAACTGGGAAGGAGAATCAGAAGATGCGTGAACAAAAACAAACAAGGGTTTGCCCTGCAGGATGATGTCTAGTTGTCTACCATTGTGCGCTATTTCTGTTTTTTGTTATTGTTAAGAATAATAAGCAACAAGTCTAGCACTACTCACAAATAGTACGTTTCGCATGTGTGCTTAGCGGGAGAGTCTCTTGTGTTAGCTTGTCGATATAGGTGCGTATGAGATATCTATACTAATATATAAAGCAGCAGTTGGTGGCAGCGGTACGGCTTCCGCGGGCCCACTCCTCAGCCCCAACCCCCCTCCCCTCCACGCGAAATCTAGACCTAGCACTCCTCTCCGCGCGTTCCTCGCGCCCCCGCGTGCGACCCAGCTCCGCGCCGCAATCCTCCGCCCCTACCCTCCGCGCGTTCCTCGCGCCGCCCACAGGCGATCCAGCTCAGCGCGCAATCCTCCGCCCCACCCCGAGGCGCAATCCTCTCCCGCTTCGCCGTGCTTCCGCACCTCGCCGCTGCCCGTCGCTGCCCCACCTCCTCCTTACGGCTTCGCCGCCGCCCCCACAAACACCTCCTGCGCCTCTACTCTCGCCTCAAGTCCTGTCCGTCCCAATCCCCACCGCCTCTCTCCACCGCTCCTCTCCGCCTCCCTTCCGCCCCGCCGCCCTCTTCGCCGACATCTTCCGCCTCCGCCTCCGCTCTCCACCACCACCTTCAATATCATGCTCCGCCACTCTGCGCCTTGCTTGGCAAGCTCGTCCGCCTTTCGAGCTCCTCCGCCAGATGTCCCGCCTAACGCCGTCACCTACAACACCGTCATCGCTGGTTCTGCGCCATGACAGCGCCGAGGCTCTGTTGGAGATCATGCGAGAGATGCGAGGCGCGCGGCATCGCCCGATAAGTACACCTACTCCACGGTGATATCCGGTTGGTGCAAGGTCGGCCGGGTTGAGGAAGCAGCCCAGGTGTTCGATGAAATGCTGACCAAAGGAGAAGTGGCACCAACCGCGGTGATGTACAATGCATTGATCGGCGAATACTGTGACCAGGGGAATCTGTGCACTTGCTTGCTTGCTTCTGCCTGAAAAAAATGGAAGAAGTAAATATGCAAAGAATGTGAACATGGTCAAACATCTATTTCTCCTTCTGATGTATTATCATTGTGATAAACATGGTTGTAAATATTAATGTCATTGCGATGTTGCTATTTTCTTCTGCAGCCAGCAGGATGGAAACTGAAGAAAGAGGGTTGCCTGATGGTTGGCTCTGCTTGGTATGTTTTGTTCGATAACAATAGTTTCCCCCTCTCTTTAATGCCTGGCCAACCTTGTTGACTAATGTTATCCTATTTTCTGAAGGTATGTGGTGCTTCTGATACTCAAGAGCTTCCGCCAAATTTCATTAAGCTTGCAAAGGATGCCTACACACCTGATTTAATGGCAGCATCTGACTGCATGCTTGGTAAAGACAATGCTATATTCTTTGGTGTCAAGTGTTGTTTACTATTTTGTTTCTTTTCTTTCTTGATACATATAACAGTTCTGCTTGTTCTCATATAGGGTCTTTTCTTGCTCGACACTTAACAATTCTGCTTGTTCTCATGTAGGGAAAATTGGATATGGCACCGTGAGTGAGGCTTTGGCTTTCAAGCTGCCATTTGTATTTGTTCGCAGAGATTATTTTAATGAAAAGCCATTTTTGCGGAATATGCTTGAGGTTGAAACATCCCAAGGCCTCACATTGCGTTACAAGTAATTAATAGCTATAGGGTTGTCATTCAAGCGCCTTGACATGCTATTCTATTTCTTTTTTGTTCCTTCAGAAAACAGCATTATCAATGTGGCATTGAGATGATAAGGAGGGATTTACTTACTGGACATTGGAAACCTTATCTGCTACGTGCTATAACACTTCAGCCCTACTATGATGGTCAAATAAATGGTGGTGAGGTAATCTCCTTGATATTCCCAGATATGAGCTTGTGAATGTTATTTGCCAACTAAATCTACCTACCATATTTGGATTGGTATTTTTGTAGTACTTGAGGTAGTTTGTTATACTGAAAGACCAAATAGATAAAAGCATTTAAATTGCATGCAGAATCAGTTCTTCCAATAAGTCAAGAAGCAGCGAATTAATTTGTAGTACTTGTGGTAGTTTGTTATACTGAAAGACCAAATAGATAATAGCATTTAAATTGCATGCAGAATCAGTTCTTCCAATAATTCAAGAAGCAGGGAATTAATATCCATCTTCCAGTTTTTGTTGAACCAAATAGATAAAATATTTATGTGATTGGCTAATTATTTAGATTGCGTTTCTAATACCATTTTGTAGATAAGCTAATAATTGTTCATTCAGGTGGCTGCACATATTCTTCAGGATACTGCTGTTGGGAAGAAGTATATTTCTGGTAAGGTGAGTCACTGTATGTAAATTGTCGACTATGATCAATGTACTTCATTTTACCATTCTATTGTACCTCGAATCTTTCTGATCAAGTGAGTCCCCTGACATCTTTTGTTGTACAAAGCTACAGTTCTTTTTTATTTATCTGCATACAATCAATGTCATTCTAAACTTTTCTTGCTTTCACACTACATATAAGTGATATCTTAAATGAAGAAAAATATTGTTGTTTGTCCTAAGACTCCTTGTTAACTGTGTTCCACTCTGGAAGTTCAAAAGCAAAATTTTCTCATAATATTAGTTTTTTTTTCATGGAACTGTTCATCTCATGTCTCACTGCCTACGCAAATTGGAACGTGTGTTTGATGTTTTTGAACTTTTAAACTATATAAACTTCTAGAGTTGTAAGTAATTTATTTAATAAGTTTTGCCTTTATTAAATCAACTTGTTCTATTTTACAATTATAGTTGAGTGGAGCAAGACGATTGCGTGATGCCATAGTGCTAGGATTTCAACTACAAAGGGCTCCAGGGAGAGATGTAGGAATTCCTGACTGGTATTCTCTCTCTGAGAAAGAAAAAGGTGTTCGTCCAGCCCCCACATCTCATGAGTTTAACGGAAGTGCAGAGGTGTAAGTTTGCATATCCTTTCTTTCCCCTTCATAACATTTGTAGTTTCTCCAAATATGTGCTTTGTGATGTTCTCATTCAAATATGTTTTCATTTTTGTCAGATCTTTTGAGGACTTTGAGATACTCTACGGGGACATGCACGGATTAACTGATACAATGGCCTTTTTGACGAGTTTATCAGGACTTGTTGGAAATGATCCAAGGAGCCCCGATAAGCAATCCCGAGAGAGGGCTGCTGCTACTGTGCTATTTGACTGGGAGGTACTCAATTCAACCAATCCTATACCTGAATAGTGAATTCTGCTTCCTTGCATGCCAAATTCTGTTCTTCTTTACTAAACTGGAGAAATGGAACTTACAACCATGTCCGATAGCACACCCTCCATTTTGTTTGTTAAATTTTGTTGATGTCATAGGCAATATTAATGAAATGATTTTTTCTGTTGCAGGAGGAAATATATGTTGCAAGAGCACCTGGACGATTAGATGTCATGGGTGGTATTGCAGATTATTCAGGAAGTCTTGTATTGCAGGTAAGTTCAGATGTGATAGCAAGTGCTATTTGTTCCATAGAGTGGTTACTTTGTGCACTTAACAAAATATCATGTATTTATGTAAAATAATTTTTTTTGTTTTCCAGTGTTTGCATGTTAATTCTACAAACATAGTAAAATGAATATTCAATATTTATGGATTTTATCATTCTGCATTTATTTCCCTTTTAGTTTGTTTCTCCTCCTCTCTCTTGCATGGGTATACTATCTCTGCCTTGTCAAGCCATCAATTATATGTTGAGGCTACTAGAGTATAAATGCAAATTAGTTTTGTTCGGGGCCTACAGGTCTGTAGATGGGCATACTTTACTACTATCTCTGCCTTGTCAAGCCATCAATTATATGTTGAGGCTACTAGAGTATAAATGCAAATTAGTTTTGTTCGGGGCCTACAGGTCTGTAGATGGGCATACTTTACTACGTTGTTATTACTTGTTATTAAGATATATTGTCTTTCTGGTAGGCAAGTGCACGTTGGGAAAAGAGACAAGCAAAAGTCCTGGTATAATTCCTTCCCCTTTGTTCGTCTTTTTAGTGTCCCAATTCCCAAATACACTTTTGAGGATTTGATGATCATCTCTCTCTTTCATATCCATGACCAGAACTGCAAATGACTGAAACGAGCCATTGATTTGTACAGGAACTAAACACTTTTATGCAAACCTGTCCGTTTTTACAGGAAAAAGTCAGAACACGGATGATGAACCAAAAGAAGTCAGATACGAGTAGCTCTTGGAGTGATATCTGGGGATCCCCAACGCGGTACCAAAGCAACGGTAATGCTACTGCAAAGAACATAATTTTTTAGCAATACCTTGGTACCATATAAATTTGTGCCTTTTTCCCCGAACAAAGTGATACAGTAATCCTACCTCAAAAGAAATGTATTCTATTTACTGCCAGTCAATTCTTATGTTCCTGAATCTGATTGTGGTTTGCTAATACTGTCAGAAGAAGAAGCAACAGAGAGAGCGAAGAGAGCAGCAATAGCTGCTAGACGATGGCGAGAATGCTCAAGAAAAGGTGACAGGCCTCTGAGATATAAACTTCCAGAGGCAGTGAGCAACAAAGAGTAATAACAGAACAATGAAATATTTTTTATCCAGCATATATTATTTGATCTCACTTCACTACCTGCATAGTCTAATTGTTTGTAGAGAGAGCTGATATGTAGTACACTCACTCTCCCCCAGATTCCCATTTGTCTTCTTTGAATGGTGTGCTAGATATAGCTGATGTTGATGGCATGTAGGATACACACACCGAATTGTAAAACATCCAAAATGCAAAACAAGTATATTTGTACATTTGCCTGCTGCAATTGTACGTCCTAAAGATTCATCTTATTCTTCTCGTGTGTGTTTGTGCAGATGAATTCTGGGGCAAATTTCTTTTGGCGGTAGCCTGGTAACCCCAGCACCGATGTTGAACAGCAACATCTGCCAAAGGAAAGCTTGCTTACCTTGTGACGCTACCGTTGAATTTCGAAACGTATTTATGTTTTGTTACCAATTTTATTTTTCGTAGCAAAGCACGGGCATTGAGCTAGTGTGCTGTAAATGTAATACAACAGATATGCTATCTATTTGCAATTCAGTTATCTCACCTTTCTCCTAACTGGAGCTTACGCGTGTTTCTTTTCCTGACCACAAGTTAGTTATTTGTGCTAAAGATTTAGATTGATTTGTGTTTCTTCTCCTAATGTAGTGTAATTTGTCCTTAGTTAAAAAAGGATGAACGTAATTGGAATTGTGCACTACCATTTTGTAACGACCCCCATTTTCACATAAATGCAAAAATGGAAATCTAATGTGCTTGCAGTACTAGTCCCTAAATCAGTAGCTAGTACGCACATTTACAACAATTGGAATCACAACCATACCTCATATTAATTAAGCGAAAGCTATTATATAAAAAAATCTTACAACTCAGAGTATATAGCAGCAAGAAGCAAAGTCTTGTAGTGTGCCCATCCAACCCGCAGGCAACTGACAAGGTATAATCCCTAAAAAAATCACGTCAATAAAGATCCGGCCCGCATCCTACGATGAAAGCAAACCTTTAGAGCTTCGCTAAATTTATCCACCTAAAACAATAGATTAAGCAAGGGTGAGTACTTTCGTACTCAGTAAGACTTAAGGTGGTATTTGTAAATGCATAAATGCAGGCCAAGTTAAAGGAGACTACTACAGTTAATTTGCATAAAGCGAAATTGAATTTTGTAAATCAAGTTGACATTTGTAAACAGAATTTGTAAGAACAAGTTTTATTGATAAGAAATAAGTAAAGCATAAGTAATACTCATAGTCCTCCATGACGTGATCGACGAATAATCCAAATCATGAAGTCCATCAATGTCGGCCCTTTGACGTAAAGTAACAGTTGCTAAAACAAGTTCAAACCAAAACCCATTTTTAAAAAATACCAAAGTCTAGCATTGGAATGACTTCACCAAGTGCGCATGACCACGGGCGTGGCTAATCGAATAGATTTTATACTTTGCAGAGGTGTACAGCTTTACCCACAAGGAATGATCAACCTTTTTTACTAGGCCATACGACACACTTCCTTAGGTGTGCCGATAAGGAGATCATACAGAGCCGTTATATTACCTAGACATGACTTCGATCCAGCCCGAGACGTTAAGCCCTCGCCATAGAAACAGAAACGCACACCCAAGTCGTGGATCCACTTTCAGTTCACCAACACACTGTTTCTGTTCATGGCAAGGCGTATACCGTTGCACCAGTATGCATTTACCCACATGAACTGTGTGGAAGCCCCTCACAAGCAATTCATAACGGAGTGCTTCTGCTAGCTCCCACTACCAAAGAGCAAAGCCATGTCTAAATAACTTAATAGGCTAAGGCTACCCCATAATAGCCCTCGTGCTTGCACGAAAACCTTGGATCAATAGCATCCTATTGCTCGGTCCTTAATCCGATATGGGCGATACTTCACCCTACACTATGTGCATTTCCCTTTGCACAACCGGCTATTACCAATAATCACCCATGTCAAAACCATAGTTTTATTTTGGATTTTTAATCAAAATACCAGCAACCAACAATGTCATTTCCAATCATTTGAAATTCTCAAGAATCAATTTTGATCTAATCATTTACTTTGTTGGTTCTAAAGCATGACTAAGCATGGATAATAAATAATCGCATATACCCATGATGACATTAAGTAATGTCTATCCTTAATCTATGGTTATCAAGGTTCACATGTCCATATTTATCAAGGAAGTTTCATGAGACAACAGGTATATATACCAGTACCACAAAATAGTGAATTTATAAAAAATAAACATATGCATGAAACCATTGGATAAACAAAAGGAAAATTATATACTAGGATCAATATGATCAAAGGAGTGCTTGCCTTACTTAATCACTGTTTACGACGAAGACAGGATTGCAACTGACGAAGGCGACGATGGAATCAGAGACGTCGGGTTCTACACGTCGTTATTGACTAAAAGTAATAAAGAGCAAATAAGAAACTTCAATAAGGGCAAAATGAAGACATGCAGAGAACCGAAAAAAGATTCACTACAAAAAACAAGAATATTATAGGGTTTAGATTAGATTATTCAAGTTCTCGTGTTTTAGTCGATTAAGCATTCATATAGTTATTAGCTTTCAAATTGAGCGATGCACGATTTCTTTTAGAGATTATTCATTCTTGCCTTACGAATTCAAGAAGTTAAATTTATGCATTCTTTTGTTTATAATTTCAAGTTTAGGATGCCAAAACTATTTAGATTAATAGAATTAGAACATTAGTTTTGTTGAATGTTATGCATGAATAAAGCTTATTCCTTAATTGATCTTGCATACAAATTGGTTTTGCGGAGGTTAGATCTGCTAAGCTAGGCTACGGGCCATATATATAATCATGGTTTCTAAGAAGGTTCTAATGATACAAATAACTTATCTACAGAATAATTCATTATTACCGATTTTGACTATTCATATTATAAAATTCAGAAATTATGATACTTAAGGTTATTTAGCTATCTGGATTTATATTTAAAGCATGACGAAATAAGATTATTTCTTCATAATAAGATAGTCTATACTTTGCAGAACATTTCTAAGCTAATTTCATAAATTTTAGTGTTTAGACGAAACATTATACTCATTGCTGAAAAAACTTTCACGGCATTATAAAGATTACGCTATATGGAATCGACTAGAACTGAGAAGCGCAAGGTTAACACTTAGGGGTTTTGAATTAGTTGGATCTAGTTGAAAAAGCAAGTTGTAAATAAGATATTTTTCTGGAATATAGTAGTTCATATAACAAATAGTGTTTTTAAGCTTATGATTTCAAAATTCGCATTTAGATGAGTTATTCTACAGGCTGTGACTTATTTGGTTTAGTTTTCTATGCGACTATTTCACGAAGGGTGTTTGCTGTAGGAGATATATATAGAGAGTAAGTTCTAAATAAAATATCTTTCTAGATTATAGTAGTACATATTACGGAGAGTGTTTCTGGGCTATTCCTTTAAATTGTTACATTTAGCCGAGGTATTTTATAGATTGCCGAAATGGCTTCGGTGATTTACATTCTACGTGTTTTGCATTCTATTTTCGTTTCTAGTTTGCGACTGCACCTTACAAGATAATTTGACCATTTTTCAGTTGTTAGTAGGGGATGACTCTAAGAGTGTTTTACAGTTAGTTCCGCAATATTTGGCTTTTATCCAAGGTGTTTTCCATATAAGTGATCATTAAGACTTAACATAGACTTAAACCATATTTGTACAAACATATGGTATTTTTATGCAATCAGCAAGGGGACTACTTTTCAAGGTCACAGAATTTGGTTTCGTCTAATTTTGAAGCTTGTTGGTGCAAGTTATAACCATTTGGACTATTCAATTATTGAAACTTTAGCTATTGAACATTTAAGCACTAACTATAATAAAACCTAAATATTTTTACATATTTGGAATCTTTGTGATCTCAAGAGTATAACAAAACTAGTTTGGTGAAGATTTAAGTTCATTTGATTTAAATTTTAACTATTTAATTTTCTATTTAGTTCAAACTGAGTTCAACCCTAAATGTTTTTGCAAAGATGGAACATTTATGACTGCAGAAACATGTGGAATTAATTTCATGATTTTAATAGCTATGGATTTCATAGTTGCTTCATATCACCTAAAAAGGAACTTCAAACTCAATTTGAATGATTAAACTGCAAGTAACATATAAATTTTTATCACATAATCTAACTCCTTACTGCCTAACTCAAATTTAGAAATTGAGTTTGGTTCATTTGGAGAAACCTAGCAAAAGATATGAGGGATTGAATTTAAATGGAGCAAAAACAAAAATAAATCGGCTGGGGTAGGATTCGAATACCAGATCTGCTGGTTCAAACGACAGAGCTATACCACTGCACTAAATGCTCACATGTGAAACATAGCCATGACAAGTTACTTGAACGTTACCTACTCTCTTGTTGTAGAATCGAAGCAGAGCAACTTGGCCCTGGTCTCGCCGGCGACAGGGAAGGGGGCGGAGCTAGTCGATCGGTGGGTGGAGGTGCACTCAGGGGTGGTCTTGGCTGCAGGAATGAAGAGCCACAGAGGGCTGCCACCGAGAGCATGCGGCGACTGCCATAGTTGTTTGGACGGGAAGGTTGAAGAAGGCTTGGGCATGGAAAAGAATAGGTGGTTGAGCATCCAAGTGGTACATGCATTACATTTTCGCAGATAGATGATTTGAAGACTCACCGGATAGTTCCACCACCATGCGCCGGAGTTGGAGAAGACAATGGCTCGAGCTCGGTCTGAAGGAATGGCGCGGAATGGCTTCGGAGCATGGAAGCAGTTGGTGCTCTGGCTGGTGATAGAACTCCAGAAGTGATGAGGTCAGGAGGCATGGTTCTAAGGAGTGTGAGGGTGTTCTGGGATAGCTCCGATATTTAGATAGCCGAGCACAGTCGCAAAGAAGCCACCTCCCCTGGTATGAGCTCGCCCAGAATAGGCGTCGCTTGCACAGGGTGGAGGTATGGCGCGGGAAGGCTAAGGACGAATGTGGCTATGATCGAGCTCTTGGACGGTGCGGTTGAGCAAGCGATGCAACGAATCGAATTAAGGGGCGATGACTAGAGAAGACCATTCGGGAGAGTGCAGGCGCCGATGCGTTGAACTGATCGAGTCGAGTCAGATGAGGGGATGAATCGGGAGACTCTAGTCTGGGAAAGAAAAACGAAGGGGGTAAGAAGAACGGTGGCTGACTGATGGGGTTAGGGTCCACTGGGCAGAGGCAGAAAAGAAAGGTTGGCTCGGTTCACCTGGCGCTTGGGTCAGCTCAGGTAAGTTGGGCCAACCTGTCGTTGGGAGGAAAGAAGACAGGGGCATGGACTAGGTGTTGCAATGAAAAGCGTCAACTGGGTGACGTAGCTACAGGGCGGCCAAGGTGACTAGAAGTTGGCTGCCACTCTTTGTACATGCGTCCGACTGTTTTGGTCCTAAGTTGAGTTAGTTCAAAAGTAATCTTATTTTGAAATTTTCTAGAAATTTTTGTGTAGAGAGACTAAGGTACGTAGTTTCCATTTTCTTTGGTTTTGCTCAATTCGCCACTGTGGTTTTCATATAATAATTCCTCAAATTTAACTAGTTTTCAAAATGTTTTTGAAATCTAAAAAGGCCTTAAATGACATTATTAATTTATAAGATTTTTACCAGAGGTAACTAATGTCTTGAGGATACTATGATAATTTTCTTAGGTTCAGATAAGGTTCTCAAATTTTTATTTAAATCAGACTATGCACTGTTTTTAATCAAAGAAGGTCTTTTCATTTGTCATTCTATCATTCTTTGCTTTAAAAATTTATTTATCAGCTGAAATCTGACTCGTTATTACACGATTGGATTATGGATTTGATTATTGGATTATTCAAATGCTCACGAAGGACTATGAGTATCACTTATGTTTTATTTATTTTCTTATCAACAAACTTACTCTTATAAATTCCGTTTGAGAAATTGCAATTTGATTTACAAATTAAATTTTGCTTTATGCAAAATTTACCTAGAAGCCTCCTTTGACACGCCTTGCATTTACGTATTTGTAAATACCACCTTAAGTCTTGCTGAGTATGAAAGTACTCAACCTTGCTTATTATGTTGTTTTAGGTAATTGTGAAGCTTCGAAGAACACCTTTTCGCCGCAGGTTAGGGGGATTACAAATGAAACGATCTATCTAGAGATTTATGCCTTGTCAGTTGCCTGAGGGTTGGATAGGCACATTAAAAGACTTTGCTTCTCCTGTGTTATGTTAAATACTCTAAATTGTATAAATCAATTGTATAATTAGCTTCCGCATTAATATTATAATGTATGGTTGTGATTCCAATTGTTGTAAATATGCGTACTAGCTACTGATCCACGTATTAGCTACTGATCTAGGGATTAGTACTAAATACACATTAGATTTTTCACTTTTGCAACTTATGTAAAAATGGGGATCGTTTCAGAACGGCCGTAGGACAAGGTGACAGGTTGGGGCGACAGCTCGACGGGGCTCCGAGCAGGCGACGAGGAAGAGCGGCAGAGCACGAAGCAAGTTCCGTCGCTTGGCACGACGTGGTAAGTAAAAAGAAAAAAAAGAAAAGGGTAGACTCTGCACTTGCCGCTGGTTGACTGTCGCTGTCTAAAGCTAAAACAATGCGGGTCATTGGTCGACGTCTGTATAAATAGGCATACAAACATTGGCTGCCCTTCTCGACGCAGCAGGCAGCACAAACCCGAATCCCCCAATCCAGTTCCCGAATATCCTTCTTAATTATATCCACCCGGCCGGTTTGACATGGCTTTTGGATATCACCTCCTTCTGCATATAATTCTACTTGGAGTCGTCCTTACTGCCCTGTTTGCTGCTGGATCCTCCGCTCAACTCTTCCCTCAAAGCCCTCTACTCCCTCAAGGCGGTCCAGGTAAAGCTCTTTTTCATTCTTGTTTTTAGAGAGAGGCTCACCTCGGCATTCGAGCATCATTTCGTCGAGTTGCCTCTGAAACTAGCGAGCACCGCATACCTAATTTGAGTTCATTGTTCTCTCTCTACTCATTTTTTTCGTTTTGTTTCTAAATTAGCTGTCAGTAAGTACTACGTAATATATTTTTTGAAACCGTCAGTTAGTACTACCTGTTGTTCTGTGCGTACCTATATTATTTATTCATGCATTAAGACTTATGGTTATGTATGACAATTAAGTTAGTACACTTAGTCGTACTTCCATTCTCTAATAGACACGTTAATACTCCTGAGATCGCTCCTTTTACTATCCACAGACTCTGTTACTAACAAAAATAATGCGCTCTTGCAGCTATTGGTGGTGGTGGTGGTGGACGACCTTATAGAGACCCTCCACCATGCTGCTCGAGGATACGAGCGTGCTGCTGGTGAAATTGTGGAAAGGCCCCAATGCTCGTAGAATAATCGTGCAAATCTTTTGTGGTATACGCCAAATTTGAAGAAAGCCACCGCGCGCGCGAGTTTCCAACCGTTGCAAATAATCTATGTGTCCCAAAGTTCAGAATCCACGATGCTGCCAGTCGATTATAGGTTATCCATGTTAAATTATTTTAACCTAATATAATTCATATAATTTTAATCTGTGTCCTGAAGTCCACAATCCACGATGTTGGGATTAATATATGAACTTTTCAATCCGTCTTGCCGATTGTAAGATCAAATCGGTTGGCACGCCTCAAACCTCTTGAACCTAGCATTCGCGTGTGTTAGAGCCAATCAATCTATTGTCACATTGGTCGTCGTGTGTATTTCATAAAGTAGCATACCGGAGTAATTCATATCTTGCCAGTAACACCAATGAAAACGAGCTGAGGGAAAAGGATGAGATGCAGAAGGCAAATCCGTTCGGCAGGGATGCATGAATATACTACCTTTCCTAAAGTTCGAAAGTTTCCGGCGATGTCACGCGTTTGAGCCGCGGCTCGGCCAGCCGCCGGCTCGGCTAAAAAAACAATTCACTTTTTGGTCCTTCTAAAAAATTGTAATTACGTATAGGTCCTTTTCTCGATTTTTAACAAAGAGGGCCTTCTGGTTTAGAAAAAATGTTGATCTTTTGTGAGAGTAACCTAAATACATGCCACAAAAAAAACGTAGTGCCGTTTTGATCATTCTGGCTATTTTTGCAAAGAGAACCTTTTGATTTAACGCAATCGCAGATGTGTTCGTATCCTTTCAAACGTTTCGCGTGTTTCTTTAAAAAAACAAAATTGTTTTCACGAAAAAAACACGTCCGGCCTGCTTGGGTAAAAAAAATTGCATTTAGATCCCTCCAAAAAAAGTAATTACGTATAGGTCCTTCTCGCGGTTTTTTACGAATAACCCCTGCTGGTTCCAAAAGAAAGGATTTTTCGTGAGGAGACCCTAAATAGATGTTGAAAAAAAACGTAGTTGCGTTTGGATCATTACGCTGATTTCCTACGAAAAGGACCTTTCAATTTAGCGCAATCGCAGAAACGTTTGTATTCTTTCAGCCGTTTTGCCAATTTCCTCGATCACTTTTTTAAAAAAACTCGCCAACAAAGAAAACAAATTTGTTTTCGCGAGAAAGACCACGCGCGCGACGTGGCACGCCGCGAAAGCCATCCTAGTGTATAAATATGCATACATGTATTGGCTGGCCTTCTGGACGCAGCAGGCAGCACAAACCCGAATCCCCAATTCCAATTCCTCAATTTTCTTCTTAATTATATCCTCCCGGCCAGTTTGACATGGCTTTTAGATATCACCTCGTTCTGCATATAATTCTACTTGGAGTCGTCCTAACTGCCCTGTTTGCTGCTGGATCCTCCGCTCAACTCTTTCCCTCAACTCCCTCAAGGCGGCCAAGAACGTAAAGCTCTTTTTCATTCTTCTTTTTAGGGATAGGCTCACCTCGCCATTCGAGGAATTTTTTTAATAATATATTTTGTTTAGAAATTGCAAAAATATACGTCGAAAAAGATTACATAAATATATCCCTGTCGGCTATTGGTTGGGCGACACAGTAATATCGTCCAACCAACGAGCGACAGGAGGCCACGTCGCACGATGAACGAGCGACAGAGCACCATATCACGTGTCCGAGTCTCTATCGCCTGATGGTCAGACGACAGTCTAAAAATTAACTGATCAATGGGCGACAGGGGGGCACGGCCCCCTATCACCCAACCAACACGAGATAGAGAGGGGTAGAGCTATAAAAACGGCTCTCGGCACCAAACTATAGGGATGGCAAAAATACCCATGGGTCCGGGTACCCGCGGGTACCCGACCCGATGGGTCCGGATCTGAGTCTAAATTTGGACCCACGGGTATATTATTTTGGGTCCGGGTCCGGATCCGGGTCTGAGTCTGGGTCTTATTTTGGACCCGTGGGTACCCAGATCCAGACCCGTTAAGTCGGTTTACATGCTGGCGATTTGGAGTTTTAGCGCTACGCCAGATCATTCACGCCAACAGGTTGCGAGCGGCCCATGAAAGAGACGCGAGCGGAAGCAGGCTGCCCTCGACGCCTGGCCCAACTGGAAAAAGCGTATGGAGTGTGTTCTATTTTGTCCCACATCGATAGTCGACGGAAGCGTCTACGCGGGAGCCAACCATAAGATGCTCAGGCGTGCCTGCGTTTAGTCTTGTCTTGGTGCTTTTTGCAATGCCGTGACTGGGAGGACTATGACGAGGTGGCCTGTGACTGAGCTCACGCTAATTTGGGCCCACCACAAATTATTTGCACCGCCGTCCATTAAATGCTTTTTTTTTTGCTTTTGAAATTCCATTGAAAATGTTTTTTATTCTTAAGCATGAAGTTAAACTTTTTTGTCTGGCAAACAAAGTATGTAGTATTGGTAACGGGTCCGGGTACCCGTTCGGGTCCGGATACCCATCGGGTCTGGGTTTGGGTCCGAGTTTGGACCCGTGACTGACTTCGGGTCCGGATTCGGATCTAAATTTCAGATTTTGGGTCGGGTCCACGGAGGTTGGACCCAGAGGTACCCGGACCCGTTGCCATCCCTACCAAACTATCGTCAAGATGACCAGCGCAAATTTCCACGGAAAGCACAACCATCGCTCTTGCAGTCCACGGTCTTGCACAGACTAACAAAACTAATGCTCTGACGTGTCATGTATATTTTCGTCGACCTTATGCACAGATACTCTTCCAAGCCGATGAAATTATCTCTCAGCCTAGTTGACGTGGAAGACTGCTGACGTGTCATGTATATTTTCGTCGACCTGGGCAGACGAAAATAATCGTGCCACCTCAGCACTGAAGGTCGACAGCTGGTCCATGGGCATTAATTTCGTCGGCTCATATGGCCGTTGAAAATACGTTTATTTTTGTTGGTTACCGTCGAAAATACTGTTTTTTTCGTCAGATTAATTTCGTCGGTTTGCCGACGAAAATAGCTTTTTTGTCGGTTTTTGGTTTATTTTCGTCGGTTTATGGCCGACGAAAATCTTGTCGTTTCCTATAGTGTCTCCAATAGACACGTCACTACTGAGATCGCTCCTTTCACTATCCGCAGATAGGGGTGGAAAACGAGCCAGTTGAACTTTTTTTCGAGCTTTCTTCGACACTAATTTATTCTTATTTATTATAATCTCCTGTATTGTTTGAGACCTAACTTCGAGCCGAGCCTAACGAGCCGAGCCGAACGAGCTGAGCCGCAGTTGACACTTGTTCCAAATCAACTAATTTTTATTTTAAAAGAAAAATGAATGTAATCGGAGCAATTTTGAAACGAGCCACCGAGCCAGCTCAACGAGCTTTTTTTCTAGCCCTATCCGCAGACTCTGTTACTAACAAAAAATAATGTGCTCTTGCAGCCAACCGTGGTGGTATCTAGGGTTGAAAACGATTCGGATATTTTTCGATTGATCCGGATATTTTCGAATACGGATTCTGTCGGATCGAATATTTGTCGGATAGTATTGGATCGGATACGGATACAGATATTTTTTTTGTCGGATATGGATACGGATTCGGTAGCTCATTATCCGTCGGATACGAATACGGATTCGGATAATCCGGATAATGGTGAGTCGGATATCCGGATAGACATATGAGCTGGGCTAAGACTACTCTTTTGCACGGAAAGCACAACCGTACCATCGCTCCTTTTACTATCCGCAGACTAACAAAACTAATGCGCTCTTGCAGTCCACGGTCTCAATCCGGGGAATCCATCATGCTGCCCGTCCATTCCACGTTGCTGCCGACGACGGTGATCAGAGTCGCGCACAATGTATTAGCTAGTGACATTCCCTGTCGGCAATCACATTGACGATTGTACAGCTTTCATATAAAATTTTTCAGAAGGACTTGAACCGTTTTGTATAAAATTTTGGTAAATTCTAATGAAATTCATGCATTCTAAATAGAGAATTCCTATTAATTCTAGTATGAATCACTTCATATGAAATTTTTGCAATTTCTCCGAGAAATTATTGCGTTCCAAACATGACTTAAAAACGAAGGAAAACCAAATTAGTGTAGCGACAGAATTCTTGATTAGATCGTGGTCCATCGATAACTCGTTGTTCATTGGAGTCCTGTAAGAGCAAGTACAATAACAAAGCCTATTATTTGCTATATCTCCTATCCATATCATCGAGAGTAAATAATAAAACTAGCTTATATAATAACTATTTCTAAATGTTGTCTCTAGAAAAACACTAAAGCATTTAATTTAGACATTCAACACTAACTTCATCTTTATGACTATCAGAAAAACACTAACTTTAACACTAACAGTCCCTCGTGTGCTCCACGTCAACATGCCGTTGCTCGTAACGTGCCAAGCCATCCATCCTCCCGTCGATCATGCTACCTCATGTTCTCTCTGTGCCCTTGCCGTGATCGAAAGGCAATGGTAGCAGCTATTCAATTGAGCCTGTTGCTAAAATTTCAAAAGTTTGAACGCACGTGTTCTAGATGCTACCATTTTGTGATCGGAGAAACCGGGAAGTTTATTAGTATGTGCCTACCTTAGGTCCGTCGTTGCGCTGGTTTTCTTACGTTGTACCCTCTCCATTCTTTTTTAAGATTTTTTTTAGAATGCGCACAGTCAGTTTTTAGAAATGTTGACAACTAATGTAAAAATGATATCACTATATTTATCAGCAAAAATATTTTCACATCATTATATTTTTGATAATTTTAACTAGCATATAAAAGAAAAGTTAAAGAGTATGTGACAAAAAGTAAAACAGAAAATAAGTAGACCATGCACTTTCCGCCTGGTTGACTGTCGGCGCTGGCTAAAGCCAAAACAATACGGGTCTTCGGTCGACGTCTGTATTTCATAAAGTGTGCGCAAGGTGGTGGTTGGTTTTGACTACTGGACTGGATTGCAAACAAGCCAAAACAATACTACAAGGCTAAGGACAACTTGAATCGTGGTGGTCCCGACGATCGGACTGAAAGTCTTATCATACACCACCTTCTTGCCATTGCACATGCTGTTTTATTAAAAATCTTTAATTGAGAAAACCCTTTAAGGCTAAACTCAACTAAAAGAAAAGCACTACTTGGAGTCGTCCTAACTGTCTTGTTTGCTGCTGGATCCTCTGTTCAATATGAACTATATACCGGCTGCCCTCAACGCCCTCAACCCCGTTATACCGGACGCCCTCAACGCCCTCTATTCCCAATACGCAAACCTCTTCTTTTTCATTCTTCTTTTTAGAGAGAGGCTCCCCTCGCATCATTTCGTCGAGTTACCTCTGAAACTAGCACCGCATAACGATAGTACTCTGACTATTGAGATAACTCTGACGGTAAAGAATGACGAGAGGAGAGAAAATTTGTTGAGAAAATTTGATACGTAAGGAGCTAATAATACCCCTCCTAAAGATGCAAAAGTTCCGGGCACGGCAGCGATTTGAGCCGAGCCGGCCCGGCTCGAGCCGGCCGGCCTGCTTGGCTCAAAAAAAATAATCGCGTTTTGGTCCTTTTACAAATTATAAATAGATCTTTCGCGATTTTTTGTGAGGGAAGAATTTTTCTCTTGAAATCGCGCTTGGGTCCCTCGCGCGCTATTTTACGTAAAGAACCTCACGTTAAATTCAAATCGCGGACAAGCCCTTTTCTAATTTTTCAGGATAGTGGACAGATCCAAAAACGTAACATTTAAGTCCTTGCTCCTTACGTCTAGGTCCTTTCTCCGTTTTTCCCGGAAAAAATGTTTTCGCCACTAGAAATATGGGTGCAGCTCTATCTCTAGACTTTAGACTTTTTTCCCAACTCAATTTCCCATCTCGATCTCTAATATTTTTTAAAACATGTATTATTACTCGGTGAACGCGTAGAGTGTTAGACTCGGCAAAAGAAGGTTGTCATCTCTGATAATTTTTCACCCTTTTTCCTCTAGACTTTTTCCCCACCGCGGTTCTCCAGTTCAGTCTCCAATATTTTCCAAATAATTCATTGAAATAGATATTTTTGCAACTCTATCTCTCTATTTTTTCCCCGTTTCGCTCGTTATTTCGACGATTTAGGAAATAAGACGCCGCCGAAAAAAAAGAAAATTTTTCTACGGAAAAACGACGCGCGCGGCGTGTTACACCGTGAAAAATTTTGTGTTCTTTCAGCTGTTTGGTTCATTATTTCGACGATTCAAAAAATAAAAGCTCCGCCGAAAAAAAAAATTATACGATGCTAGAAAAATTATTTCGACGATTCAAAAAATGATTCCGCGTGTTTTCTCGACGATACGCCACGCTCGGTCTCCAATATTTTCCTGATAATTCATCGAAATAGATATTTTTGCAACTCTATCTCTCTATTTTTTCCCGTTTCACTCGTTATTTCGACGATTTAGGAAATAAGACGTCGCCGAAAAAAAAGAAATTTTTCCTATGAAAAAACGATGCGCGTAGCGTATTGTGTTCTTTCAGCCGTTTCGCTCATTATTTCGCCGATTCAAAAAATAAAAACGCCGTCGGAAAAAAAATTCTACGATACTAGAAAAATTATTTTGACGATTCAAAAAATGATTCCGCATGTTTTCTCGACGATTTTAAAAAATATGCCGCCGAAAAAATAAAATTATTCCTTCAAAAAAACATCACGCGCGGTGTGTTACGCCGCGAAATATTTTCTAGTATGTCTCAACAAAGGACAGAATTCTTGATCAGATAGCGGTCCACCGATAACTCGCCGTTCATTGGAGGGAGTCTTGTAAGTGCAGTTAGGAATACTCGTATATTAAACCCGGAGGGTTTCCCGGCTGCTTGGCGTGGCCACGTCGATTTCGCGGTGAGCCACATCACCTGCTTGGCTCAGCCGTTGATATGGTTTATATATATACTTTATCGCCGTCTGTAGGCAACAATGCCCGTGCGGCGAGGTGGTAAGACGATTCGCTCGCCAAACCCGCGTCGCGTGTACGAGGCCTCCCGCTCACACGTGCGTGGCGCCCCGGCAAAGTTTTTTGCCAGGTGATGAGTGGCGTAGCCGCATGGCGTCGGTACTCAGCGCCGCGTGGCACAGACTTTTTTCTAGATAGGTTCCCGAAAATCCCCGAAATTACATGCAAGTCCTTTTTTGGAAAGGCCCTCAAAAAATACAAAATTTATCCCAAAAATTCTAAAATTATATTTAGGTCCATTGCTTTGCGGGAAGATCCCCGACAGTTCGGTTTTTTGCATGAAGGCCCCTGAAAAATCAAAAAAAATTCAAAAAATTCCAAAATTTTACATCTTTATCCCTTTTTTCACATGAAGCCCTCGAAAATTCCTGTGGGCACCTGGAAATATGAATCGATTCTCTCACATGCATCAGATTCAGATGTGACACCCATACTCCACTTAAGTGTATACCCACTGTCACCCAAAAGTCCCGTGCACAGAGTATTAACTAGGTGGCCCTCACCCAAAAAAATATCAGCCACCTAGTTGTACTGTACACACTTACGCGTCCATGAGAGATTCGATTTCATTCCAAACAACCATACTGGGATTGAAACTAACTCATTCAGGCATAGCACTCATCGTCCATCTCAGAACCTTGGTATCACCCACACGCCCCTAGGGGTGTGTGAGCAATAGCCAAAGAACGATGAACTCTCGAGTTTATGTATTTGATAATTGATAACAATTCCAAGTACCCGGATATTTGTCTAGTGCTAGTTCCCAAGATCAACACCTAGCACCAACATAAAACATTAACGGAATTGAAAAGAGCATTTAATAAGAATCTATATAACAGTAAGTAAAGTTCTCATACATCATGTCATAGCCCTCCATGGCTGTGAACAGCGAGTAAAAACAGCCACCTTTGGGTTGTGAATTTTCCAACCCAATCAAAAACCATTTCCAAAATTTTTTGCCAAAACAAAGACTATACTTAATAGTATTTCCCCAAATTGCTCATGACCGCGAGTACGGCTAATTAATTAGATTTTAATCTCTACAGAGAGTGTACACTTTATCCACATGACACATTCTAGCAATCATGTCAACCATGTCTCACGATACTCACTGTACCCGATTTGCTAGACTGTAACAAAACCATTCAACTAGCTAAAGTTTAGCCTTAGACAAGCCTCGGTGATGTTAAACCCTTACCGCAGTCCAAAGATCTTGAACCACGATGGTGCCCCATTAGGAACTCTCCCCATGACAAGACATGCATCGTTGTATTCAAATGCTTTGGGCCCGACACCTCGGTGAAGGGAGAACCTATGAGCGACACCGTACCCCGATGATGTGCCCTTACTACTCTGGCCTACCAAAATGCAAGATTAAACTTTACCTAATCTAGTGAGTTTAAGCTCTCCCGTACTAGCTTCAGTGGTTGCACCAAATCACTTAGATGATAACATCAAGTTCAGTCCTTAATTGACCTAGGCGAGAATCTCCCTCTAACCACTCGTGAGATCCTTTTCACGCTCCAAGTTTAAATAATAACTCGTCCGTGTCTAAATCATAAGTTTTGAGTTGGATTTTTACCAACTTACGCGGAAACCCTACCTCGGTTCCGTACGCAGCATTCTGGTTCAATTTGTGATCCATGAGCAGATTAAGATTGTTATATCAGTACATGTGCTATTTAGATGCTTAGCTAAATACACTTTGTTATCTTAACTGTTACTGGTGTGCTATTTAGATGCTTTGCTAAATACATTTTGTTACCTTAACTGTTACTGTTACTGATAGTCTATTGTTGATTCAGTTAGCAAATGCTTAATCTGCATATTAAAGTGGTAAGGGTTCAAGGCCTTATTCACGGAATTAATTGTTAGCCAATTCATGATTAAGCTTGAAGGTTTAAAATCTTCAACTAACCCTTATCTGAGAGCAATATAATGCAATCTACATTCAATTTGTGATAGAAGACATGATTGCAAATGAAGATTTAAAAATCTGCACATTTGCCCGATTGGTGTTGCAAGCAATGTTGATTATCTTAACCTTACATGTACAAAATAACTCTTAACTTACCTTCTCTTAAATTTACTTCTCTTAACTTATCTACTCTTAACCTTGCATCATACAAGATGGCGTCCTCTCAATCCTCGCTGCCAAAGGAATCTGATGACGCGCCAAACGTAGAAGGAAATAGGCGTGGTACAAGAGGGCTTAGTAAAAGGCCTCAAAGCTGATACACCATCACGACGGTCGATCTAGATGATGGGGCCCCTACCGCACCTCCAAAGGCTGCGGCAGCTTTTCGGACCATGTGCGAGATCATTGGGCGTGAAAGGATCCCCATCACCTATTCATCATGGAAGATGCTAATAGATGAAGAGCACGATAACCTGGTGATATAAATATTTGCGTCATTCAAGCTTCCACAAGACGCCATGTCTGCACTACGATGGTACGTGTTGATAGTGGCGGGAAAGGCGTAAAAGAAATTCAAGAGCGTCCTCGTTACTAATTACGTCAATAAGGAAATGACTCCATTCTAGAAGTACGGGTTCATCTCTAAAGACTTTTGGGGACAATTTGTTAAGTTGAAGACGACGGAAGAGTTCATGCTTCAAAGCACGGCTCACAAGACCGTCCAGTCAAAAAACACACACCTACACAGACTCGGCTCAACTGGGTATACGGGTAAGATGGCACTATGCACGAGGGACGACAACGAGGCAGTCCAGAAGGAGGTCGCGCCGCCATTTGCCTCGATCGTGGACCCGCATGCCCGAAACTGGGTAAGAGCACGGTCACGTCACACTTCTTCGAGCAGTGTGTCCTTTGCAAACCCCGCTGATGAGGAAGTGTCCCAACGCCTAATATCGTTGAGCACAGAATCTTCCTAGGGCTCTTTCACTTCGAACAGTGAGAAAGATATACTCTCTACGGCCTTGAAAAACAAGGAGCACCTGGGTCGCACAGAGGCCTAGGTGTTTTCGTTCCTTGGAAATTGGGATTCCCACAAGACTCTGCCATGTACCGAAGTAGGAAGAGAAGCAAAGCCGAGCGTGAGGAATAGCTAGTAGCCCTAATTGAGCAAAGGGTTGAGGAAAGGCTTAGAGCACAATTCGATAGTCAGCTACGAAACTCAAGGAAAAGATGGAGCAAAGGGTGGCTGAGGAGAGGCAGGCACGGAATGTGCTAGCCCAAGAAGCATAGGCACAGTTCAGCCCAACCAACCGTCGAAGCAGCTGCGCTTCCGCCCCTGAGACAGACGTGGATGAAGGCAAATTTCCTCTTGGTGACACCCGGGTAACATGTCTGCAATGCTCCTTACATACACTTTAATGTTGGATGTGTTAGCTAATTACTTGTGTACACTTATGTAGGTGGTCAAGCCGTGCAATCTGTAAGTGAGGCTTGCCAATGGCTCTGTTCCCCTGCAGGCTGCTTGGGAACAAGCATATGCATCCAGTGTAGGGGCATTAGTGCACGGTTGTACTGTAGAGCCGAGCCACGCGGGGTCCATGTCGACGGTGTACATGAAATTTTCAAGGTCGTCACGCTGGACATGCCCCCAAACGACGAGATCATCACACTAGAGGATGCCATCGGCACATTCATCCGGTGGCCCAAGAAGGACATCTCCTTCGATGCCCACTCAGGAGCACCGAAGCTACAAGCAGTCCAAGAGGCACCACATGATGCGCCGGAACTACCAGCACTACCGGAGCCATGCCATGCACTGAAGGAGCCCACCAAATCGGCTATCGTGTCCGATCACGTGCAGACCATTACTTAGGACCTGTTTGTTTTAGCTTTTGATTCTGGATTCTGGCCCCAAAAGCATAATCAAAAACAAACAGCCCGATCTCACAATCTAGCCCACCCATATACACTAGAATTCATAATCCACTTCATATGTGCTTTTGGATTCTAGTTTTTGGAGAATCAGTTTCTCTACCACCACAATCCAGAGTTAGCTTTTAGAGAAACCAAAGTTGAAACAAAAGGCCCTTAATTATGTTGGAAGATGAGAGATGATATTTTAGAGAATCCAAAGCTGAAGCAAAAAGCCCTTAGTTGAGTTTATAATGTTTGCCAGCATCTACAATAAAATTTGGTGGACAAATTTGTACATTTGAGAGGGCACAATGTCAAAAGAGCGAATTACTAGGCAACAGGGTTTTGGAAAGTGTTTTGGGGTCGAAAACTATACCTAGTTGGTTTTCAGACTAACAACCTAACCAGTTTGGCAGATTGCATTTTCAATTTGAAATGTTTAAGGGCCTGTTTGGAGGGCTACGGCTAGGCTGAAAAGCCGCTTTTGGTTTGCTGGGTTATAAAACAACTGTAGCTAGCGGCTGTGATTTTTCTTGTTATGTCATTTGACAAACTAGCTGCTACAGCTGTAGCTTTCGGGGTAAGGAGGGAGTCGGGGAGGTGACCGAGCGGGGCGAGGAGGGAGGCGGAGTAAGTGGAGAGGCAAAACGAATGAGGTAGAAGGCGGTCGAGCGAAACCACAGTTGAAAAGCTCTTCCCCAGCGGCTGCAGCTTTGGGGGATGCTTATGCTATGGTTTAGTTTCTCAGTTGTTTTGCAATCATACTGTTTAAGGGACTTTTAGTCCAAAGCTGAAGCACAGCCCTCCACCCCACCCACAAACAGCCCCTAAATATCTAATGATCGAAGTTTGTTATTAGATACTAACTAATATAGAAAAGGTGAATTGGATCATATTCAAACAGACTGGAACCAGGCCAGTTCTGGTACCTTAGATAGGAACCCATGGGGTAAGAATTCCACTAGTCAGAAACTGCCCACGATGTTAAGCAGTAATAGGGGACACGTGGAGTACGAATTCCATTTCAAATGGGATAGAGCAAACTTAAGACACGGTCAGTCGTCCGACCAACATCGGAGGATATATTGTTAATTATCACTGGCCGGATCAAAATAACACAAGCAATGCTAGCTTCCTATGGTTGCAGTGGCGGACCTAGGATTTTTTAAGAGCCTGGACGGACTTATCATTAATACACTAAAATTAATTGTGCCTAGCAATTTTTCAGTGCTCCAAGCTGTTGTGTCGCCTGAACATATATGCATACCTCATCTTTTCTTGGCAGAAGAGCTCGGGCGCCTGCCCGGGCTTGCCCCCAAGTGGGTCCGCCCCTGTATGGTTGCAACAGGCTGGCTTACATGGTTTGTTCCCATGCAGCTAGATGACACTGAAAATTTTTGCCATCTTAAAGACTAGTTTAAACGAAATAATAAACCCCATAAGCAACATGGAGATTTCTTGTCTCTAATGGAAGACAAGGCAAGCAAGTCTTTAACAATTTCTCCATGACATACCAGACAATGAAGATGGCAATCTCGTGATCGATCATGTATGGCCGGCAAAACTGAAACAGGAACCAACCGGAGGCGTACCAAGTCAAGGTCAGAACTCAGTTCAAGTCAGAACCTTTGGGTTTCATCAGTACGGCTCAATTCAACGCAAGTGCAAACTCTTTTTTAGTTTGCAAACAGCTGGGATTTACTGTGTGCAAGAATGTACGTCTTGACGCACGGCCACGTTGACCTAAAATTCGGTCGCTTGATTTGGATTGGCCTTTGGTCAGCGCACGACCATGTTGACCTGAAATTCGGTCGCTTGATTTTGGTTGGTCTTTGGTCAACGTATGCAATAGTGTGTGCTTGAAAAAGGCAGGCTAGGGTAAGGAGAAGGGACCAAAATTCAGTTGGCTAGATGCACCGTTTGCGGCCTCGTCCATCAGCGTTCGAGCCTCAGCTTGGCGCTGGTGCTCACCTTCTTCTGTAGTAAATACCAGAGCTCCTGGCGTAAATTAAAAAGATGGCAGGGTAAACTTCTAGTTGAGGATGAACAACCCTAACAGGTCAATTACACTAGATCACTCTTTTGGCTTTTTCTGGTACGCACTCACTCTTGGCTTTTCTGGTACGCACTATCTTTTCTATATAGGCAAGTTGTATAAAGTTCAAATGTGTCCTCTAGGGAAAGTTCATATTTGTAAACTTGTATACCTTGTTGGAGTTATTCTTTTTCTTAACGAAAGGGACCTGGCTTGGTTTACAAGGTCGATTAGAATGGCCTTTTGTAAAGGTTTGAATCCACAACCTCGACCATAAATGTCGGATGCATTGCTACTCTAAATAGCCATATTTGAACCTTCTCACTGAGTTTAAAGTAAGAAGATAAGCCCACAGACTACAATATGGGCGCAAGGGGCGAATAATATCCGATCCATTTGCACCTCTACGTCCCACACAATCATTTCTAATAAGTATGGCGGATTGAAGGGTGTGCGCTCGGTTTGCTCTAAACAAGGAGACTTTCACCACAGACTAAGAAGAATGAAAGGTTCGACGTAAACGGCTTGCACCGGACTAAAATTCTTGCAAAGGAAATTTGGTCCGTCGTGAATGGAATGGTCTCGGTATGAAATTTCACCAAGAAATATTTGGTCCGCCGCAGAAGGGTTTCCACAGAGTTTATACCAGCGGACCTTTTGGGACAAGGGAAGACTAACCGAGAGGAATACAACTGCGCCGGACTAAACTTTGAGATAGCGGAAATCGGTCCAGCTTGAAAGCGAAACACTCGGTTAGAGATTTGTTTGAGCAAAGTTTGGCACCAGATTAAGATAAGGAATGGTCCAGCGGAAATATTTAGGCTTTGACTGGGGAGAGGATTGATTCAAGGTAAAGAATGACTAAGTGTTTTTGCCTCCAAACAGTCTAATTTTGTCTTAGCCTAATAAACCAAAATTTTGACTTGTACACAATCCCCCTTTATAGTATGGCCAAAAGAAAACAAGTTCTAGCTATATGGCTTGAATCAACTCCCAAGCCAGAACTAGAAATAAATAGCCCTAATCTTGTCTTTTCAGTAGACTTCTTTGATGTTTCAACCAATATTCTTCATAGTTTGGAGATTATTGACTTAGTCATCAACACCAAAACAATATAATTAAACATAATAAAAGAAATAGGGGGCATACTGGTGGGTTTTGCCGACCCACACATGGTGTCCAAGCAAACCATGGATGAAAATAAACAAGTCGTCTACACATGGAAAAAGTACTGCTGGCTCATTCGAACAAAAAATTCATACTTTTACCCTACAACCTAGGGTAAATGCTTCGTCTAGATGCTATACTCATTGATTTCTACTATATATCATACCTTAAAATTAGGTTCAATGACCATGACGACATAACTGTGTAGGTATCACTGGGTTCTCCTCGTAATTATGCTGAGACAGAACCGAGTAATTTACCTTGATTCCACGACGATTTGAAGCTTATCAGAGATTTTCTCGACACGTCGTTCGGTGTCTACAAATTGATGGGAGGGCCATACAAGAAGGGCCTAGCCACTCTAACGCATATTTTTAAGTTTCTGGTATCTGATAGTACGCAATAATCCTTTACACTCCATAATAATACATTCGGAACTAATTAACCTATTATGTTTTGGCAGTGCCACCAGTAGCCAAAGGGCACTGACCTATATGGATTCTATGTTTGCCACAACATGGCACTCCTCGTTGGTTCCCAACAAACCAATGTCATACAGGTCTATTAGTCTTGCAATAATTGTCTCCACTTATTAATTTATATACACGCGAGACTTTACTCTTCTCATTGACAGGCTTGGCAATGCGCTGAATCTGCGTTGGAACATGATGACCTACTAACTATTCGAGGATAGCTCTGTGCCTTCTTGCTGCATGAGATCTTAAATCCAAAGAGCAGATGCTACTCGGGGCTCAACGAATCATGAGTTGTGAATTTGTTACTTACCGTACATTCAGATTAATTTGTGAATCTTGTGCTGTGAATTTATCATTTCTACTTCTGAATCCAATTGGTTAGTACATATGTGAGTTGATTTCTGAAATGGATGCATTGTACATATGTTGTAATGTACGATGTGAATTGATTTATAAAATGGATACACTGTATGTTGTGTAACATGTGATTGGAGTACATTTTTTAAATTTATTTCATAATAATATGCTGGTCATGCTGTATACTGTCTTTTGTTTCAGAGGGCATGGCTAGCAATTTTTGAGGCAGGCCAATAAATTAAAATTTAGTAACAAATAGAAAATCAACATCACAGACGGCTCTAACGAAGAACCATTTGTGAATAGGCACAAATCACAGATGGTTCCACTGCGGCACCGTCTGTGATGAGGGCACCATCACAGACGGTTTCAAATTGGAACCGTCTGTGATATATGCCTCTTCATAGATGGTTCCACTGCGGCATTGTCTGTGATGAGGGCATCATCACAGACAGTTTCAAATTGGAACCGTCTGTGATATATGCCTCTTCACAGACGGTTCTTCCTTAAAACCGTCTGGGATAAGTCCATCATCACAGACGGTTCTAAAGTGGAACCGTCTGAGATGATACCACATCAAAGACGGTTCTAAATTAGAACCGTCTGTGATGAGCTTTTCGACAGATGGTTTGAAAACCGTCTGCAATGACTCTTTGTCATCACTGACACTTGCTTACAGACGGTTCACAAAACCGTCTGTGATGTGGTTTACAAACTATCTGTGATGACCTGTTCTGCAGTAGTGTTAGCTCCCTCAAATCTAACTATTTGATTTAACAGAACAACATATGGAATCCTGCAAGTGGTGCCACTACTCTGCAAGATTATCATCCTAACCTGGGAGCTATCTAAGGTGACATCCCACGTATCCACGATGCGAGAACTCTTGAATAGCACGGTGATGGCAGTAGGATCGAGGTGCTTGTCGAAGACAAGCGTGATGGCGCCACGACTACGGGAGGGGAAGAGGGCCCCGGAGATCTCTGCGGGGTTGTCAGAGAAGACAAGGTCAAAGGTGCCATTGGAGAAGGGGAGGCGGTGTGGGTTAGCACAGCGAAGGAGCGGTGGGAACTGGAGGGGGCCGAGCCATTGAGCTGGGGGCGATGGGGGCCATGGGGAGCAAGGAAGTGAAGGGGGTGGGGGATGGGGCTGGAGGGGGAGGCAAAGGCGATGGCATTGCTGGAAGAAGGTAGATGGGGCCGGAGAGGGAGGCGGGGCGATGGCTCCAAGGGAGGCAGATGGGGCCGGAGGGGGAGGTGGAGGCAATGGCAGGAGGCAAAGGGCGGCGGGAGGGAGAACCGAAAGGGAGGGGCGCATGAGGGATTGCGGCGGGAGCTCAGTAGATTTTGGAGGAGGTGAGGAAATTCCGAGATTGCGGCAAAGGAGGCTGGAGGGATTCCGGAGGAGGTGAGTAGACTAAGTGAGTTATATCTTATAAAAAGTAGGGCCCGTATGTCATAGGATACCCATCGGGTATCTATGGGTACAAATTGACACCCACTCCCATTCAATGACATTATTGGGTACCCAAACCTGTAAACCCATAGGTCTAAAGTGTTGCCCGTACCCACTCTTATTAGGTCGGAAATTTTTGAGAAATTCTTGCGTTCCAAACATGACTTAAACCAAGGAAAGCCAAATTAGTGTGGCAACAAAATTCTTGATTAGATAGTGGTCCACCGATAACTCGCCGTTCATTGTGTCCTCTAAGTGCAGTTGGGAAATATTTGTACCATATCTTACTAATCCTCATATCTCTATGATTATCAGCTTAAGACGTCATCCATCGCTATCTTATTGTTTATTGGCTATCTCAGGCCATACGACGTGACATAGCGTGTAACCAATGCTAGTTGATCCAAATGGAAAAAGAAAAGGTTGATGGAAGAGGAAGCACCAAACTAACGTCAAGATGACAAGCGCAAAGCACAACCATCGCTCCGTTTACTATCCACAGACTGTGTTACTAACAGAAATGTTTGTACCGTACCATACTAATCCTCATATCTCTATGATTATCAGCTTAACAAGTTGTCCATCACTATCTTACTGTTTATTAGCTATGTAACCTATGCTAGTTGATCCAAATAGAAAAAGAAAAGGTTGATAGAAGAGGAAGCACCAAACTAACGTCAAGATGACCAGCGCAAATTTCCACGGAAAGCACAACCATCGCTCCTTTTACAATCCACAGACTAACAAAGATAGTGCGCTCTTGCAGTCCACGGTCTCAATCCCGGGAATCCACCATGCTGCCCGTCCATTCCACGTTGCTGCCGACGACGGCGATCAGGGTGGCGCACAATGTATTAGTGACATTCCCTGTCGGCAATCACATTGACGATTGTACAGCATTTATATAAAATTTTTCAGTAGGATTTGAACCGTTTTGTATAAAATTTCGGTAAATTCTAATAAAATTCATACATTCTAAATAGAGAATTCCTATTAATTATAGTATGAATTACTTCATATGAAATTTCTGCAAAATCTCCGAGAAATTTTTGCGTTCCAAACATGACTTAAACTAAGGAAAACCAAACATGACTTAAACTAAGGAAGTCTGGCTAAGCTGATCTTCAAAAGCCGTGCGGTGGGGTCCGGTGGATCTGCTGCTTGGCGCCCCGGGCACGGTATGGCCTTCCGCCGAGGTTGAGGCGCTGGGGTGGAGTTCTTCCGGTGTGTGGCCAACTTCGCCGGTGGTGGCCTCAGCTCGGGTCTCCTCGTTCGCCTGAAGGCCTAACTCGCCTTCCGGCTCGATCCCCTCGACCAAATTGGCCCTGACCTCCATGGTCGGGGGGTCTTTCGCTTCTTTTCTGGCGGTGGCCCCGGCCGGGTCATCTGTTTGGTCCTCCATGGTGGCCTCGGCCAACAAATTGTCGGCCGCAGTGGCAGGGGTCGTTCCGACCTCGATGGTCGGAGCGACCACAGCAGCGACGGCTTGCGCGGCCTCGGCTGCGGCGGGGGAGTCGTCTTGAGCTTCACTCCCCACTGCAGTCTTGGTCGGGGAGACGTCAACTTTGGAGGCCGCAGTGTCGTCGGCTTCCCCTCCGTCGGCGGCAGGTGAGGCCACGTCTTCGTTCGAATCGGCGAGCCCGTGCTCAGGCTCGCCGGCCACGACCCAATTGTGGGAGCCTCCAGCGGCGCGATTCTGGCTCGCGGGGAGGCGGTGCACCAGCTCGTACGAGGCCTCCTCCTCGGACGCGAACTCGCCCTGGACGATAGCCATTGCTAGGAGGGGTTGGGGGTGAGTTCGAGCATTCAAGATCTACGACAAGGAAAGATTACTAAGCTAAGGCGAAAAGGAATTCTACGACCAAAAGAGAAGTGAGGTACCTAAGTCATGAGCCTTCGCCTCGCAGGGGCTGTTGAGGGTCTCGATGTCCTGAGGGTGATGAAGCGGCCCTTCTCCGAGCGTCGAGCGTCGGGGACCTTGGAGCACGCGGTGGCTCTGGGCTCCCCATGGCGGCAGACCTAGGGCCCTACGATCGAGCCCCAGGGACCGCCTGGGGGCTAGAGGTCCTGGCGGCAGTCGCCGCCCTTTGTTGTTGCAATAGAGAAAAAAAAGAAAGAATCAAAGACTATTGTAGCCCTTTACTGAGCAAGGACTCAAGCTCGATCACAAGTGAACTTACCGCTGAGCAGTCGCCCCACTCGACGTGCTGCTTCTTCGAGGCTTTGCCACTCGGGACATTCGGAAGAGGCCTCTTACCTGCCTTCTTGCCCTTACTTGCTCCGGGCAGCGGTAGCATGCGCTTCGCCGTCTGGAGCAGTTCCTGGTTCTTCTGCAAGCACACTTCAAGGTTAGGGTGAGCTCCAAATATTCCGGAGTTGGGATCTGACTCAAGACATCTTACCTTGGTGCTCCGCCTTAACACATTCTTCGAGACGGGTTCGTCCGTGGAGTAGTTCAACACCGCTTTCCCGAACATCTCTGTCATCTTGGCTGCCAGCCAGGACTCCTTCGGCGCTGCTAGAAGAGCAAGGTCATCAAAAAACACCAAGTTTTAACTTAAGTGAACTTTAGCTCAAGAGAACTTACCAGACGGGCCCTCACGGGTAAGGTCGTCACGACCCTTGATCTCGTAGAACGGATGCAACCTCTTTCGCAAAGGGAACACCCGGTTCTGCAGGAAGTCGTTGGCGATGGCTTGTCCGGTGAGACCGCGCGTGGAGTAGATGTGGATGGCGGTGATGGCTTCCTGGTCAACCGCCAGGTCGTCCGCCTCAGGGGTCTGGCGCTTGCCAACGATGGGCGCTCCGTCATACACGAGCGCGTCGTCTTCACCCCTCTTCAAGTAAAACCATCTCTCGGTCCATGGACCGAGAGAGTCCTGAGTGTGGAGTTGAGGGAAGGCCTAGGGAAGTCCCATCCGCGGTCGAAAATAAAGGCACCCGACCACGGGGTCCTTCCCGGTGCGGAACAAGGAGAAGAAACGGAAAAAAGAGATGGGGTAGGAAGGATTCTGAGGAACCCTTCGCACAAATGAGAAAAGATAGAAAGAAGAAGAACGGAATTTGGCACTAGGTTGATGAGTTCAATCTCGCATTCTGCGAGGACCGACGCCACGAAGTCGCTCTCCGGCGTCCGCAAGCCGAAGAGCATGTAATGCTCGGTGCTGACGAGTTCGTCTTCTCAAGGCTACGGTTCGGTCTCTCCGCCTGGCAACCGCCATGTCGCCGGGTCCAGCAGCCCCAGGCCTTCGAGCTCTTTCATCCTAGCCAGCGATAAAGAGCTCTTTCCGAACTTGGCCATTAGGGAAGCTTGGTGCTTGGTCGAGGGGGAAAGGGCAGATTGGGCAAAAGGCCAGAAAAGTCGAGATCGAAAGAAGTTTAAGGGAGTTCGGGAATTTTTCAGGAGAGCCGATAGTTTGGGCTTTATAGGCCCTGATCGTCGCCAGTTAGAAGATATTGCGTCTCAAAAGGCGCGCTGGTTACGATTCGACAGACGCATTTAGAGATTTGCCGGCCGAATCGATGCGTCGCGGGCGGTTCCACTGCTCTTCTGTGTCCGTACCGAGACTTCGAAGACCAAGGGTTGCCAGGTGTAATTGCGCTAAGTCTCGTGGTTGGTCTCCATTCAACCTTGACCTTGAGCTTGGGCAGCTCTGGACACGACCAGAAGACCGTCCCCTTTTCCAGATTGTGAGGCTCAAGGTCATCCCAGGTGCTTGGGTACGACTTGAGCCTCGGGGGTTAGCTGTTAGGGACCGGGAAATTCCTGCCTGATTAACGGATGGTCAACAAGCCCCTAGCTCGAGCTCGAGCCGTAAAGCCTTTGACCATGACGTGAACCATGCGGCCCTCTTATGACCTTGAGCTAGGGGATAAGGAATTAGCTTCCGCTCGGAGGGGTCAAGCTCGGGATCCAAGTCGCGCATCCAACTGGCGGTTACCAAAGTCCTTAAATAGTGGAGTTAAGCCATGCGTAGGCGGCAAATCCGGGACAGTTACGACCCACCTTTAGTGCGCACGAAGCCACTCTCCCAGGAATCTCTCCCGGACGTTTCCAGTAACGGCTGAGAGGGACATAAAACCCCCCTGGGACAAGCATACTCAGGCATCACAACATGGTACACACACACAGACACTCAAGCTACAGACGCTCGAACTAGAAACACCTCCTACTCAAGCATAGTGAAATTCTCCACTTCTGGGCAAGACTGGAGTATCACTATTACCTGTCATAGAGACTCGAACTAGTATAATTTTTGGTGTCTCACTTTGTTTCTTTTTCCTTCGACCTTCAGAACAGCAAAACCAACCCTTCGGTGAGTGAAGTCGATTCCGGGTCCCAAAAACACGATCAACCTCCATACACTTTTGCGGTCCGGCGATTCCGATCGTCGACAACTTTAAACTTCCTAATCTTCTTCCACAAAGGATTAGCTGCGTCGACGAACTATCTTTTCTGAATCAATGCGGTGTCGCTGGTCAGCGTGGATAGTTTTGTGGCCACCGGCTATAAAATACTTGGGTTCCATGAGAACTGAGAAGCAATCGAGACTGAACTAGAGCAGTTGAAAATGGCCCCCGCATCTACTACTCTCTCTCATGTCCTAGTAGTTGCATCCATCCTCCTATCCTCTTCCTCGACAATATTGTCATCCGACCGTCAGGCCCTGCTTTGCCTCAAGTTGCACCTCTCGGATCCCACAGGCGCACTGGCCGCATGGAACAACAACGCGTCACTCGATTTCTGCCGCTGGCATGGCGTCTCCTGCCGCAAACAGCAGGCAGAACGTCGTGTTTCTGCGTTGGACCTCGAGGGAGTAGGCCTCGTTGGCCAAATTCCGCCTTGCATATCCAACCTCACTTCTCTTGCAAGAATCCACCTCCCAAACAACCGGCTCAACGGGGTTATCCCACCGGAGCTTGGCCTACTCGCCGGACTCAACTACCTCAACCTCAGCTCCAACTCCCTCGGCGGTAAGATTCCGTCCAATCTGTCATCTTGCTCCGGTCTTGAGGTCATCGCGCTTGGGAGCAACTCCATCGAAGGTGAGATCCTGGCAAACCTTGGTGCACTCCCCAGCCTTGTGTCTCTAGATCTGACCAGCAACAACCTGTTGGGAAGGATTCCAGTGTCACTCGGGATCTCGGCCGCCGCTCTGGAGACTGTTCTTCTCTCCAACAATCTCCTCGTCGGGGAGATCCCACCGTTTCTGGCCAACAGTTCCTCCCTACGCACTATCTACCTTGCGAACAACAGTCTCAGTGGGGGCGTCCCGGCATCCCTTTTTAACGGCCCCTCAATCCAAACAATTATCCTTAAGAAGAATAACTTCTCGGGGCCGATTCCTCCCTTCACCAACTCGTCTTCATCCCTCAGTCATATTGATCTTACCTGGAACAGCTTTTCAGGTGAGATACCATCCTCGATTGGAAACTTGTCCTCCCTTAGTGCTCTCATGCTCTTTTCAAACCAACTTCAAGGAACAATACCAGAGAGTCTAGTTAGGGCGTCAGGCATGCGATTTCTTGATCTATCTTACAACAATCTGACAGGGACTGTGCCCAACTTTGTTTACAACTTCACGTTCCTCGAGTTTCTTGGCCTAGGAATGAATGCTTTTGAAGGAAGCTTACCTTCTGACATGGGCAATGCTCTCCCAAACCTCGCGGTGTTAGCCATGTCTGCGAATCAGCTCGAGGGACCGATCCCTCCATCGCTAGCCAATTCCTCCAAACTCACGGATATCTATCTTCAGAGGAATTATTTGAGCGGGGCCATCCCACCTTTTGGATCCCTGCCAAAGTTGAGTACATTGATGCTGTTTACCAATATGTTGGCAGCCGGAGACTGGACGTTCCTCTCCTCGCTAACGAACTGCACGCAATTAGCGTATGTAGATTTGTCCAAAAACAACTTGCATGGTGAGTTGCCGAGATCGCTTGTTAATCTTTCCAGAAGTATGGATACCTTATCTCTTGGGTCCAACTACATAACTGGAATTATTCCCTCAGAGATTGACAACCTTGTCAACCTCACCATGCTTTATCTCGAGGGAAATTTGTTAACTGGGAATATACCTTATACCCTTGGCCGTCTTTCCAAGTTGAGTGAACTCAGCCTATCTCGAAATCAATTTTATGGAGAAATTCCTTCTTCCCTGGGAAATTTGAATCAGCTAAACCTACTTTATTTACAAGAAAACAATCTGGCGGGAACCATACCGGTGGAATTATCTCGGTGCAAAAACTTGCTAGACCTAAACCTCTCTTGTAATGCACTCAATGGAAGCGTACCAAAGGAGCTCTTCGGTAATCTCAATCAATTGAGTTGGCACCTTGATTTGTCATACAACCAACTCACAGACTCCGTGCCATTTGAAATTGGCCGATTGATCAATCTTATTTCTTTAAACATATCGCACAACAAATTCTCAGGCCAAATCCCGTCCACGCTTGGTAGTTGTGTCTTCTTGCAATCACTCCATATGGAAGGGAACCGCCTAGAAGGAAACATCCCGCAATCCTTGATGAACTTGAAAGGCATCATACAGGTGGATTTATCTCAAAACAACTTGTCTGGTGAAATACCCCTCTTCTTTGAGCATTTTACCTCATTGGAATATCTAAATCTATCCTTCAACAACCTCAATGGACCAATTCCAACAAAGGGAGTCTTTGCTAATGAAAGCCAAGTGTTTGTACAGGGGAATCCATGGTTGTGCACGGATTTCCCGATGCTACAGCATCTACCATTATGCTCCGCATCAAAATCTAAAAGGAAGCATAACTTTCTTGTGCCATTGTTAACAGTTGTATCTGTTCTTATTGCTCTTTCGGTGCTCTTCTTTGTCATTAATCATTCGAGGAAGAGGAGGGAAATGGAAAACCCACTGGAGGTACACAGCCCCTGCGATGACCTCAAAACGCTGTCCTATGGTGATCTAAGAAAAGCAACAAATGGTTTCTCTCTGTCCAATTTGATAGGCACCGGGCAATTTGGGGCTGTGTACAAAGGTGTGTTGCATCCTGAAGATGATCCAGTTGCTATCAAAGTATTCAAGCTCAATCAGCGTGGAGCCATTGATAGCTTCATTTCTGAATGTGAGGCATTAAGGAACATCCGCCACCGAAACCTTGTGAAAGTGATCACCGTGTGCTCCAGTTGTGATCCGATGGGAAATGAATTCAAAGCTATCGTCCTTGAGCACATGGCAAACGGTAGCCTTGAAAGCCGGCTTCATGATAAGTTTCACCGATATGCTGATCAGAGCTTGGCTGCAAGGTTATGCATAGCAGTAGACGTAGCTTCTGCTTTAGATTATCTTCATAATAACTGCGTCCCACCATTGGTTCACTGTGACTTGAAGCCAAGCAATATCCTTTTTGACGATAGCGACAACGCCCATGTCTGTGACTTTGGTCTGGCAAGGTTTCTCCATGACTGCTATTCTTTTGGAGAACACAACGTGCCCACAAGCTTCGTTGGTCCAAGGGGATCCGTGGGATACATCGCACCTGGTGAGTAGTGACAATATTAATTAGTTTGTTGTACATTAATACTCTTTTCAGTTGACAAGTAATGTCATGTTTTCCTGTGATTTAACCATCTCGCAGAGTACGGCATGGGTAGCAAAATTTCAACCGATGGTGATATCTACAGCTTTGGTATTGTCATTTTGGAACTGCTCACACGGAAGCGCCCTACTGATGGATTGTTCAAAGATGGTTTGACCCTTCACAAATACGTAGCGGCATCATATCCACATTATAATGAAGTTTTGGACCCTGATCTTGTTACACATATCAGAGCTGAGCAACACAGCCATGCTTCAGAAGTGCAAGAGCCGTGTGCGGGTGCACGGGTGCAAAGTTGCATTGCGAATCTTCTTAAACTTGGTCTTTTGTGCTCTAGTGAATCACCAAGAGAACGGCCAAATGCACACGATGTTTATACTAGCCTAATAGAAGTAAGAGAAGAGTTCTTCACATATAGCAACTGGGAAGGAGAACCAGAAGATGCGTGAACAAAAACAATAAACAAGAGCTAGCTTGCCCTGCAGTATGGATGTCTAGGTGTCTACCATTGTGTACTATTTTTTGTTTTTTGTTATTATTAAGAATAATATGCAACAACTCTAGCACTACTCATAAATAGTACGTTTCGCAAGTGTGCTTAGCGGGAGAGTCTTGTGTTAGCTTGTCGATATAGGTGCGTATGAGATATGTGCTGTAATACAACAGATATGCTATCTATTTGCAATTCTGTTATCTCACCTCTCTCCTAATTGGAGCTTACGCGTGTTTGATCTTTTTCTTTTTCTTTTCCTGACCACTAGTTAGTTGTTAGGATATTGTTAATTTTTTTTGTTTGAAATAAAGGGCAGGAGCTCTGCCATGCATTAAAGATCAGGAGAGAAATACAACAAGCAGTTCAGCGTAATACACAAGACTCTACGGGAAAGAAACCTATGGACACCTACGCCAAACAACCTCCGAACAGCCAATAAATAACAACATCGTCAGTGCCTAAACGGACACCCCTAAAGCACGATATTATCTAATGCCATCCTACGGTGATTTACATTTTGAATAGCTCGAGCGAAAACTGTGTCCGCAGATTGATACTCGTTGTTGAAAATTCTCACGTTCCTCTCCTTCCATATATTCCATAAAGTATAGATTATCATTCTATCGACCTGTTTGACTGCATGAGCAAGAACTTTTGAAGGGATGAGGTTCCACCATTGTCAAAAAGAAAGCCCCGCACGAGGTATGGGAGATATTGTTAATTTTTGGTGACGACACATTCAGATGGTGCCACACAGCGTCTCTTCCTTCACTCCCTCTTCTTTTCTCCTTCCCACCCCTTTCTTCTCCTCTTACACAAAAAATTTCAATTCAAAACTTTCGAGTAAGAGACTTTTGGTTTGAAAACTTTTAATTCAAAAACTTTACACGTACTGAAAAATTTTCGATTCAACCGAAACCTTTCGATTCAAAACTTTCAGTTTGAAAACTTTTGATTTGAGTGAAAAATGTCGATTAAAAATACTTTCAATACAAAAACTTCCGGTTCAAAAGCTTTCAATTCAAAAAATTTTAGTTGAAAAACTTTCAACTCAAAATCTTTCGAATTGGTTAAACATAATTTCTTTCAAAAACTTGTGAGGAAATTTGAAAACAATAACTTTCTTGAGTTTGACGGGGAAAGAATAGGGGAGGAAAGGGAATGAAGGGGTTGCCGTCAAATGTCATGACGAGATAGTGTTTGAGAGGGAAGAGAAGTGGGGAAAGATAAGAAGAGGAAGAAAATGGCACAATATGTCACGACAAGAGGACATTCTTAACAAAGAATTGGTGAAGACACCCTAAAATTAGCAAAACAATAGTTGTTAAGTAGCTACACTACCTAGGTACCTGAAGTTGTACTTACTTGGATGAAAGAGGCAAATTCAAAGCATAACACGTTTCTCCAAAACAGCAGATAATTTGAGTACGCGTGTCCATTGGTGTTTTCGAACAGCTTATTTGACGAGCTCTTTTATGGTATCCAGCGGTTAACATAAGTCATTCATTCTTTTCCATCAGATGGATTATATTAATTAGAATTTAGTTATATTTCATGCGATAGTTTGAGTAGTAGAATCCTAGAGGGTTAAAATTATAATTGCGAACATACCTTCCTACCGAATGAGGCCATGCAAACGTAATTTCAAGATTAATTAGTGACAATGTTTAATTTTTTTCCCTGGATTTTTCTCTTGCATTGTAACATTCCAATTTTTACACTTTAAATTTTTTTTGTGTAGTTATCACCAATTTTTTGCTAATTAAAGCTTAATTTGGGACTTTTGTAAATCACAAGCAATTTAATATAATTAAGTTCAAACTCAACATTTGTGAAAATTATTATTTTTGGATTCTTTGTGTTTGAAAATATTTTTAAAAGTTTTCTGGGAATATTTTCAGTGAATTTGCTTATTTATTTGTGCTCTTTGATTTTTTTTGTATTTTCTAAAATAGAAAAAACTAATTAAAAAGCTGGTTGGTCTTCGGACCGAAACCCTTTGCCTCGGCCCGTTGCCCTTTCTCTCTTTCCAACCCGTGTCGCCCGACTCCTTTCCGCGCGTTGGCCCACTCTGCCGCAGCCGTGGCGCCTCGCTCGCCAACCCGGACAGCCTGCCTGGCCTGATCGTTGACTATGAGACAGCGTTATCGTCGCCTCTGCGGACTCTGACTTCCTCGCACCACCGCCGCCGTCTCTGACCCAGATCACCTCCGCTCCACCTCACCAGGGGATAAAAGGGAAGCCTGAACAGTGGAACCACATCGCAAGGACCGCCACCAATGAAGCCCTAACCCTAGAGACCGGATCGAGCCGCCGTTGCCTTGGAATTGGAGGTCTGCAAAGTTCTCCACCGCCATTGCCATCAAACCGAGGCCTTCGTCATCGTTTTCCACCACCACCGGTGAGCACCGTCGCTTGTCAACCCCACCATCGTCGCCATGCATGTTGAGATCTACCCTGCTCGTCGCTCGTCTTCGTCGAAACGCTGCTGGATCTACACCATCCTTGTAACCCTAGCTAGTTGCGTCGCTGCTTCGAGCTCACCACTAGTCGTCTCGGTGACCAAAGGTTCCCATGCCACCACCGTTGAGTTCGCCGTCACGTCCTCTCTCCATTGCACCCCTTCGCATTGCCAAAGACAACGTAGTAGTATATTCCGAGAGGTGCTCTTAGTGGCACGTACACGACGCTCAAAAGCACAGTACAGGCTACGTTAAGTCGAATCATTAGACCGGATGCATGCGAAAACAAAACAAGCAAGGTCAAATCCATTATTCCGATGCCATACTCTTTCATAGTTCAAATTGAGAGTATTTACATGCATGTATGGAGCAAAGGCATATATATATATATATATATATATATATATATATTATGTATAATATCTCTCTCTGATGCAAACTTGAAAACTAACAATCTGGGCCTCTGGATCTTCCCTGGACGGTTTAGATGCACAAAGGTGGGATTCCACTCATCCACTTATACTAATATGCACTTAACCCCCCGTCTAATCCCAAATTATAACCCTCTGATGCAAACCTAATTGCCAGGCGCATCCCGTCCCGCAGGCCCTCCTGTCCCTCTGCCTCCTCCCGATCCAAGCCAGGCCGTGCTCCCCTTCCTTCCCCTTCCTTCTTGGCCGTGCTCCTCCCGATCCTTCTCCGGCGCTGTCGAGAACATGGCGGAGACCATGAGACCATGAGAGCCAACATCCTTAGCAAGTTCTGAGGATCAGTTGAAGAGTGAGATCGTCTTGCCTGAGTGATAATGTGATGTTTCTTTCGGTTTTGGGATGATTCGGTGCTTGAACTTTGCGGGTTGTAAAAACGCGGTGCTCTGGTTCGTGAGTCAATGAATGAACGAATAGAAGAAAAATATCATGGTTTCTTATATGCAAAATGCTGTTACTCCTGTGCCTGTTAAAATTGATTAGGTTATCGCATCACATGACGCATTCGGCGAAACTGGATGGCGGAAGTGATTGGATCATGTTTTTAGGAAATGCGAGGTTTCGGAAATCTGATTTCTCTGGACTGTTCGTTCCCAATGTTATCGTGGAAGAAATCATCTCCCTTGCCGTACTTACCATTCGTTCGTTCTCCAATACTAATAGAGTAATTTTAATGGAATACCGGGATTGCTGTTCGTGGTAACGCGTAAAAAGGAAGGGAAGGAATAAGGTTGTCGATGATCTGCTTGCTGTTCCTCCTGGTATTCCTGTTGAAGTGTTGAGGAGTTTGCCTGTTGCGCATCGATCGATATTGTGTTCAGAAACGTGTTCTGCTTTCTCGCGTAGCCTGCACGAACGAGAAACCTGATCGATTGCCCGAATCCCTAACAGACGTAATGTGCCCGATCGCGGCCGGCGGCGTGATGCCCAACATCCACCAGACTCTGCTGCCCAAGAAGGCCGGGGGAAAGGGGGACATCGGCTCCGCCTCGGGAGGAGGCAGAGGGACGGGAGGGCCTGCGGAACAGGATGCGCCTGGCAATTAGGTTTGCATCAGAGGGTTATAATTTGGGATTAGACGGGAGGTTAAGTGCATATTAATATAAGTGGATGAGTGGAATCCCACCTTTGTGCATCTAAACCGTCCAGGGAAGATCCAGAGGTCCAGATTGTTAGTTTTCAAGTTTGCATCAGAGAGAGGGTTTGCACCAAATACGCCGCCATATATATATATATATATATATATTTTCCTATATATATAGGAAGTCTTTTCTATACTCTCGGGAGTACATACTCCCACCTTTAATATACCACTTAAATAAAAGTGTTATACTTTTTTATCACTTTGGGTATATTCCAATTATAATTTTAAGATACTCTAATGCGACATGATTGGGAAAAAAATCATCGAAACCCTTTATTTTTTGCTATATACCCTTTTACATATGTGAAAGTAATATATAAACAAATTATACTATAAAAAGTGGACTTCGATGAAATTTTTCGTGAAATTCACTTTGGAGTATCTTACAATCAGTATTAGAGTATATTCAATTGGATAAAGAGGTATAATAATATCATTTAAGTGGTATACTAGAGGTAGGAGTACGTACTCCCAGGAGTATGGAACTATTTTCCTATATATATATATATATATATATATAAATATATATATGCTAATTCGTGCTAATGGCATGTAGAAGTTTTGAAAAATTTTCAAAAATTACCACATGTAGGGAGGTGAACCTCTACAACCCTGCAAAATTTGAAGATGAAACTCAATCGCATTTGAAAGATATGAAAAAGACAAACAGCAAAAGAATAGTGCCAAAACAGTAACAAGTACTATTCATGCTGAGTTTGTCTTTTTCATATCTTTCAAATGCGATTGAGTTTCATCTTCAAATTTTGCAGGGTTGTAGAGGTTCACCTCCCCTACATGTGGTAATTTTTTGAGAATTTTTCAAAACTTCTACATGCCATTAGCATGGAATTAACACTGAATTCATATTAGCACTGAATATGTCCCTATATATATATATATATATTACAAAATTTTCATATGTATCTCTCATAAAAGGTATTACAATTCTCCACAAAAAATTGATGCTAAATCCAGTCAAAATAACCAAAATCTCAATAAAATGTTCTGAAATTTCGCCGAGATTTACCCTGGGCATAACATTGGTGTGACCAGTAAGACCACACTTTTGAGTACCTAGCCTGGCAGAGAACAGTGTCACTGTCACAGTACAGTAAGTAAATGCTCACCAGTGTTGCACATTATGCAGCTGGATGCTGGAGCAAGTTAACCAGAAGCTAAATACCATTTCGTTAGCTATGTAGCCTACAGAGATTGCAGTCAACACTTACCACCAAAATTGAAGCTCCCTGTAGCATTAGCACATAACCTAGATTGGCACTAGCATTATTATTGGAGCTCTTGCACCGGTGAGTCAACTTCACTACCTCTTGCCTTACCTTTTTAATTTGTATTATGGTAGAAGGGGATGAGAAGGTAAAAAGATCGATCTCGCTTCTACCTATGATGATCTAGTTGGAGGTGATAGAGGAGCCCAATTCGGCTCTCGATAAGGAGAAACAAAATCTGAAGTTACTCAAAAAGATATACACCATACTTAGCACCGAGTTTGAGGATCTTAATGCTAAGTATGAATTGCTTACAAATGAGCACGGTTATCTCCTTAACAGGCAGCAATTTGCTGTGACCAAAACTGATAGTAGTATCATTTGTGATCTTGAACCTCGATCCTTTGGCACTCAATAAAGCAATAGTACTTGTATCAAAATCAATATCTCTAGCTATTTCTTATGATGATTTACTTGCTATTCTAAATTAGATTCTACTAGTTATTATGGTATTATACATTTTGTGCGTGACTAACCTCATGAAGAAGAACATTGAGCTAGCTAAAAAAATGAACAAACTCAACAAAGGTACGTTTGCAGCACAGGAGAGGCTTGCGGCAGGGAGACCTGCTATCTCCTATGCTTTTCATCTTGATCATGTGGATCCCCTTCAATGGTAATTCTCCAAGACGATGGAGGCAAACATCATCTCTAGGATTCCAACTAGTTGGGCTACAACGCACATATCCTTGTACGCAGATGATGTGGCCGGCCATCTTCGCTTGCCCTCACAGGGACGAGCTCAAAACAATTCAAGAGATCCTGCTTTTTTCGGAGAGGCTACAGGTCTTCACGCAAACCTCCAAAAGAGCGAGGTTTATCCCATAAGATGTGACGCACTCAACATCGCAGCAATCCTACAGGATTTTCCCATTCGTGTAAAATCCTTCCGTTGCAGGTACCTAGGTCTTCCACTCTGCCCTACAAAGTTGACAAGGTCCGACATTCAGCCTCTATAACAGCCTGAAATTTAATAAAATGAGAAATAAAAATTCAAAATATTTTGCATGTATTATTTCTGTACTTTCTGACTTTTCTTGAATTTTTATAAATTATTTTGGCATTTGCTTGTTAAAGTAAATTCAAAATGAGGTATCATAAGATGGTAAAAGTAAAAAAGGTAAAAAACATTAAATCATAAAAAATCATAAAAATTATATTTAAATGCTTGATTTGTCCATAACCCTAATTATAGTGTTTGGGATAATACTAGCAATTAAAATCAAAGAAGATCATGTGATAAATTGCTGAAAAAGGTATCTAATCCTGTCATGTCAGATTTATGGGGAAATCTCCAGTGAAATTCTGACCATGATATTTTTACCTTGCTGACCTGAGAGCCTTATCTATCTCTGGTAAAAATATGAAAAATTAAAACCTACATTTAAGGCTTTTAGAAATTCGAAAACAGAAAACAACTCAAGTTAAAAATAGTAATGTCAGAATTTTTAGAAATTAAATATAAAATATAAAATCTTAAAAATTTTACAGAAGATTAATAATAATATTTAAAATCCTTATAAAAATTTTCATAAAATAATAAAATCATTTTGATCATCAATTAAATACAAAACAGAATAGACAAAAATCTAGAAAATGCATTGTCAGAATTTTAGAAAAATTTATACCCGTAATTTTTGCTTCAAAATTTCACTGGAGGCTTTTCTTTGCCAACATCAGTAAAAATTTTTCATAAAATCTAGAGTCAATCTACCATCTGAATCAAGCGGATTAACCTAGTCCTGTCCAGAACCTTTCCTTGAGCTGTACTGTTTGTGTGGCTTACAGGTGGGCCCGACACATTGAGCTGGCCCAGCCATCAGCACCTCACACGTTAGCCCCTCTCCCGTTTAAACTTGTCATAATTTTCTCTTTTTTGTAATCCTTGATATATAATGAGTTTGAATCTATAATTTCATACATATGTAGAGTAATCTATGAAGTATGTCTACAATTTTTTTTAGAATTTTTCGTGACTTTTGTTAGTTAGTGTGCACGCTGTGTACACGAAAAGATCTGTGTGCACAGGATATGTTGCCAATGAAATTAGCAGAGCTCCTACGTTCTAGTTAAAAAAAACGAAGGTACGTTTTACAAAGTGCTAGCTGTATGTATCGGCCTGGAGGCCCCCTGCAGCACGGCGAGACGAGGAGCGAGGGAATCGCTGGCCCACCCGTCAGACTTAAGATGATTACGCAAGAGTCCTCCATCCCCACGCACAACACGTACGTACGAGACCATGCATGCATGCAAAACCCCCAGCTAGCTAGCGCTTTATTAACTAGCAATGCATGCAGATACATCCATCCATCGACCCTATAAAATCAAACACGCACGTACGCTAGCTAGCGACCTCAACGTATGAGTTCATCTTCCTTCTGCAAATCGATCTAGCTATCTTTCTACAATTCTACATGGTACGTACGCACGTACGTTATTCAATTATGTGCTGTTGTTCTTCAATTCGGCCGTTTTCTCTTTACATGTAAACGATATATCGATCGGTTCTGGTCGAAAATTGATCGCAGGAGGAGCCGGGACATAACACGGACAAGGAGAAGACGGCGGCACCCAAGCCGGAGCCGGGTCCGATGGCGGCGTTCCGGTCGTGGCTTTCTATTGTGGCGGAGCTGCTGATGCGTTGCTGCAATCCTAGCGATGGCCCCGGCGACCCGGAGGCCTTGGCCAGGCAAACAATCTGTAAGCGTATATATAGCTACTACACAGCTAGTTAATTCGTTGCTCCCATCTGCATGCAACGGAATCAATTTCTTGTTGCTCATGCTCTGTTCCTGCGTAATATTAATTTGCAGTTAGCGTCAACGAGATCGAGGCCTTGTACGTGCTGTTTAAGCGGATCGACCGCGCCGTCGTTGAGGATGGCAGGATCAGCAAGGTCAGTGAAAAATCCCATCCATCTCTATGTATGAACTGCACATCTCGTGTCGTGTGGAATTCGGATGTTACTGGCAAAAGGATCGAGTTATACAGTACTTGATTGATCATAGATCTACAGTCCTTTGGCATCTACTAATTATCGACGCTGCCTTTTGTTCTGCTTTAAAGGATTGCTTTAATACTTCACCTTTTGAAAAGTTTCCAAATCTTAAAGCAAAATAGTATGCTTTAGGTGAGTGCAAAGCTGCAAACCTGAAGATCGTGTTCAAGTATGACCACATACAAATTAACTACTTTTCTGTCAAGTTCGTTTGTATTCTAAACAAGGAATTAAGCAGATTAGTTTGCAACAGTCAACAAGCTAGGACTCGATTCGAAGGTTTCCATAATAGTAGAATCTTTGGGTAGCTGACCAAATCTTACTATTCCTATGGTACATATATACTTGCCACCCAACTAATTTTACCAATATTGCTTTAAGATTCGTAAACTTTTTGAAAAGAAGCATCTCCGGAGCATTAAATTTCAATAAACTAACATCAAAACATGTGTCTAGTGTTTTATCGATCTGATCTTGTCTCACGGTTTGATGGCGTTTTGATTTGCAGGAAGAGTTTAACCTGAAAGTCTTCGGGCCCAACAGAGGCAGCTTGTTTGCTGATCGGGTATATATTGCATATTTGCATGAGCCAGCATTAGGGTTTCTCCTTTTCCCCGTGTAGTTCAATCAATAGCGTAACTAGGATCAGCATCTATGTTTAGAACGTTGCATGATGATGTTCTTGGTGAAATCCACTGTTTTCTTACTTTGATGTTTCGCAACTTCTTTTAGGTGTTCGATTTGTTCAACAAGAAGCAAACCCAAGCTCTCGGATTTGAAGAGTTTGCACGAGCTCTATCGATCTTCCATCCTGACGCTCCCGCTGATGATAAGATTAACTGTAAGTCGATCGTAATGCTCCGATTATCTTTAACCGTGTCTAGGAATGTTATTTCTGAATTAACCTAAGAATTTGGTATCAGTAGGACTAAACATCTAGGACTTTATTTCTATCATCTTATTGGTAGATGATCCTTTTATCTTTAATAAAACATTGGGTTGCGGTCTATTTCTGCTTAAGCACTTGAACTCTGGTGTAAATTTGGCAGAGACTACGTACGATACCTCCGTGCTCAATTAATTGACATTGTTGACTTTGACCAATAATAATTCTTGAAATATATAGTTAGGGAACAAGAAAATGATAATATTATATTTGCCAAAAAAAAAGGTAGTTTTAATAATATTGTGTATTTATAACTATTTACTATATATTGCTATAAAAACTGAAGAAAAACCTTATATTTAGGAGAGTGCACGATGTCAAGTATTTGAAAATGGGAGGAATACTTAGGTTTTATGATGCTATCCTTAGGGCCAGATTAGCGGTTGTTGTGTTGTACTCTATGTTGCGCTGTGAATCTTTTTTTTTTTTAAACATATGTTGCGCTGTGAATCTAGTTAGTAGATTTTTTACCAATGTCAATAAGATTTTGTTGTTATAGCTTCAGAAAAGATGCATTGAACTAACTATTACATCCAAAAGTAAAAAACAAATAAGTGTTTTTTTGAAAGGAATCACAATACCAAACTAAGCCTTAGTTTCTTTTAGTTAAGGTCAGAGAATACAACTTACTTTCTTTAAGAGTTTACATATTTTTTTCTTTAAGAATTTACATATATTGTATTCTTTTGTTATTGCATCTTTGTGAAAAAGAAAAGCAAGTGCTGCTGTGCCCTGTTCGTGATTTATAAATACCATGACTTGTAGTCTTGGGCAAACTCTTTAAGCATATAGTTGTGCGACCTCATATTCGTTTACATGCAGTTGTCGTTCATAGTTCTACAGATGTTAAGTTCCATATTCTTGCATTCCAAACGGGGCCTTGTAGTATGTGAAATTTTACTAACCATGGTTGAAAATTCCAAAGAACGAGAACTTACGAAGCTATTATGTTTACAGTTGCCTTTAGCTTGTACGATCTCAAGAATCAGGGCTTCATCGAAAGGCAGGAGGTGATTGTCTAACTATATTATCATATTATATGCAAATTCATATCAGGTGACGACTACTAGTAGCCTTCAATTTGTTTGCCATCAGCTGCTAGGAAGACTACATAACAAACTTTTACATGAACGATGAATCAGACTTGTTTTATTGTTAATGATTTCACATCATAAACTTTTTTTTATCTTAGTTGAAGCAAATGGTGGAGGGCACACTTGCCGAGTCAGATCTTACAATGGCAGACGAGGTCATAGAAGTCATTATTGACAAGGTATGCCATTACATATCTGTACTTTCCTGGATTCCCGATTACGTTTCTCTCTAATGCATTGTGTCAGAACTCAGAACCTATGTACTGTTGACTATAAAGTCTTTTGAGTTGTTAATTCAAATGGAAAATTAATCAACAACAATGGATTCAAAATAAGAAGAATTTATATAGGCTACTCACAAAAGTATCTATTTACTCTGTCATTCAGACGTTTGAGGAAGCAGATACGAAGAAAGATGGGAAAATTGATATCGAGGAGTGGCGCAATCTTGTGAAGGCACATCCTTCTCTGCTGAAGAACATGACCCTGACATACCTCAGGTAAGACTCTCCTGCACTATTGCATTTGTGCTCTACACTGCCCTGTTATTGTTACTTTCAGTCAAGGTTAGTACGTTCTTGATTGAAAGTATGCCTGATTTGAATTAACTTGCAACTGTATTTTTCAAAAGAATACAGACCAAACTTTGGAGCACATTTATTGCTACTTACCAATCTGCACTGTGTAAATTATCATCTACTTGGTAGTATGGAGCGGGCTATTTGCGGTGTGCTACATGCTAATTGCAAATTTGTTGTATGAGCAGAGATATTACCGTGACGTTTCCGGAGTTCATCTTCCACTCGCAAGCAAGGGAGTCTTGAGGTCCAAGCGCTTAAGCAAACACTGCAAGGAAAACTGACAACGATTCGTGCATGTCTGAAGCAATCGCGTCTGAATGCTTCTCGTTATTCTTTAGTTGTATTATGTGCAACTTTACAATGGTAGATTTTTCCGCACCAGTAAATGTCACACGGGATCATATATAGGATCATATATAGCTATTACTGTGTGTGTCTTTCTTTTTTGGCTGTGTGCTTTTCAAGCAGAGGCCGGAAGTAATTTCAGGGATTTTGTATCTTCTCGATGTAATTTTCTTGAAATCAATAAAAACTTCCATTATCTAAAAATCTGAGACCTTCATATCATGTTCGTCAGTAGAGCAATCCATGTTTATCAGTAGTAAAACAGAGCCCTTAGATTAGGTGTAATTTTATGTGAGCGATCTATCGGAAATTAGTGTGATTTTGCTATAGGACAAAGGGCTAATGTGCAGCTTAAAATGAGGTCCCACCAGGGTTTCAAAAATCAACGATTTTTGCTCAAAAATTGCAATTTTCGACCATATCGAGCCAGCTTGATAACTATACCATTCGGCAAACCGACCCAATTCAAAAAAATCAGAAAAATTTATGGTTCATAAACCGGTCGAAAATCAGTGAAAATCACTTAAAAAATTGGCTACCAGAAGAGTGCAAATGGTCAGTCGATTGTCAAGGAAAATTGACTGATTATCTGGGGATATCGAACGATTATCGACCGGTTATCGGTGAAAATTGATTTTTAAAAAAAAATAAAAAAATTTGATTTCAAAACCCTTCGATTTTTGATATTTTGGACCGATTTTGGACGAAAATCGGTACCAACCGAGGGTAATTTTCAAGGTCAAATTGATAATGTAAACCCTAAGTCCCACCAACCCTGCACGACCCCAAGTGCATCTGCTGCTAGTCCATGCACATGTTCCCATGAACATAACAAGAAAATGTGTAGGTAGCAACACTGTCTTGACACAAAGTTACTCCGATTTACTTAAATTTGTTCCGACTTTTAGTCAATTCCAGCAATTTTGTGCCGATCTAGACCTTTACAAAATATTCAGATTAAATGCCTCCGGGTTTCATGGATGTGCAGTTCCTCCTGTGTATTCTCGTCTGCAGAAACCTTTTCAGGCACGAATAAGGCAGACAATTCATCGGCATTAATTCGCTAAAACACATAGTTACCATTGCTAGACCTGCCAATGCATTGATTCTTGCTGAAGTACTAAATGCACTTGATTTCTAACAAGTTGATTTCCAATACTGCTATAGTACTACCATCTTTTTCTCAAAAAAAAAACATATATAATAATAGGAAAAAGTACATTATCCATCCCTCAACTCTTTATATGGTTTAACTTTCGTCACTCATCTACACAACAGGATAAAACACATCCTCTAACTCTTAAAAAGTTTAGAATCCACCTCTCCCACTAGCAAAAGTCAGTTTTGACTGAGTTTGACTCATGTGACACGCTACAATGGATTTCACCTGGCGAAAACGAGGTGAGTCCTACCTTTCTTTTTGTATTAAAACAAAATATGCTTAGTCCTATTTATTTGGACTTTTTCACCGACTTAAAAGCCAAAAAGCTAAAGCTCAAACAAACAAGTAACTTTTTGTCTGGGCTTTTTAAAAGCCATAAGCCTCTAGATAACTAAAAGCCAAAAGCCACTGGAGGGAGGCTTTTTTTTGACTTATTGATGGTTGGCTTTAGACTAATAACACTAAAGTTAGATAAAAATATCCACCTTTATCACGTACAAAAGTCATTAGCTTTTAAGCTGTTTAATCTAAAAAGCTGACTTTAAGCTATAAGCCAAAAAGTCTAAGACTAAACAAACAGGGCCTTAATATTTCAATGACACATGGGTCCAACCTATCCTGTGAGTAGTTCATGGACTCAATACACTATGCATATGCTAGCCCTACCTCATTTGGCTAGCTCGGATCTAAAGTGGCGTGCCATATTGGGTTAAACTCAATCAAAAACGCTTTTGCTAGCAAGTGGGATGGGTTCTAAATGGTCTTGAGCATTGAAGTTGAGGGGCCAAGAATGGACTTTTTTTTCTATATAATATGAATTTGTTTCTTGTCAGAAAAGAACATGGGTTCCATGTATCTCTCTTGACCATTTTTTCCCAGCAAAACTGCGTCCATTTGAACTTTGGTCGATGTAATCTCATGCTGTCTAGAGGAAACGAAGAACTGAAAACTCTGTCCTTCGGCTTGATTGCCTGGGGACCCAACAAAACAGATACATTGTCACCAACTGGAAACATTGAGAGCAAGACTAAAAAAACAAAACTCATTAATTTTGAACTAAAGTAAGCTTATCCCCGTAAAATCAAGCTGCAGAATTACATAAACTCGTTAATTTTGAACTAAAGTCAGCTTATCCCCGTAAATGTCGTACAGCTACGGGAAAATGTTCTTCCTTTTCACATCCTTAGTTTGAAAAATTGCCGGCAGAATGCATTGTCTTTACCTAAAAGAGCACACAGGAGTCCGTCCAACAAGATGGACATGGCGAGAATTAGCATCATTCTAGCGATTTTATAAATAATACATTTTAAAAATGAAATTACAGAAAAATACGTCGAAAAAACAATTATCTGAGAGGTGCTACCGTACTTTTCTTTTTTTTACAGTTGTATAAATATTAAAGTATGAATGAATGGTAGATAGTGATTACTTACTCCTTCATTTACTTCAAAATTTATACAACTTGTATTGAGAGGAAAAGCATTGAAGCACTGCTCATACGTAAATATACCTCTGTCGTCCATTTATTTAGCGATAGAGCTCCTAACGTTAAATAAATTAATGGTAGATCATCTACTGCCAAATAAAATGATGACAGAAGCTTCCTATCAACCTGTCACCAATTCATCTAGTGACAGAAGTCTACCACCAGATGAATTGACGACATAGTTTTATTTAACCAATGGTTTTGAATCGTTTGGTTGTTGATTCATTTGTCCGACATGTTTATTTGATCAGTAGACTTCTTTCGCTAAATTCCACTAAGTTTCATAATTTTTAGAGCTCGTTTGCCAAGATAAAAAATTTCACTAAGTTTTGAGATTTCAATTAAAATTGAAATCAATTTCCTTCCCTCCACTTTCTTTAGGCTGAAATCCAACCACAGCCTGGCCCGCTCTTATTTCGGCCCAACTAACGTCGCGTGCTATCCGCCTCCTTCCTCTCACTTTACGCTTCCTCCATGCGAAGGCAGAAGAAAGGCATCTTCACTCCGCTGTATTTCCCCTCTCTCTGACACGCGGGCTCACCTGCCAGTCGTCTTGTTCCACACTACGCCAATCCAGCTCGCCACCATGGCCGCGCGCGCGAGGACAGAGTGCTCGGTGCCGGCTTGCTCGGGGCAGGACCCATGCCATAGGCACCTCTTTCTACCTCGCTGCCCTTGGCTCGCCGCTTGCTCCAATTTGCTCGTCACCGCGCGCAGCCAGCCATTGCCGGTTGCTATCCACACCATGTTTTCAGCTGTGTCCATCCACGGTTTTGAACGCCTGGCAATTAAGCCGTTGCCTCCATCTGGTCCCGTGCCATCGCTGCAGTGCCCCTTTACGTTGTTTTATTGCCTCCTCTTGTCCGTACGTTAGAGTGTGCTCTCGAGTTGTCGCCGCAGCCGCCATTTTTCTCGTAGACTTCTCGCATTAATTCTTCTCCTAGGTACTTAAGCCATCCAACCACCTCACAACTCTTCTGGCTTCCTACTCGTTCTATTTTCGTGAGAACCAGAGCTTCTCGCTCTCTGGCTCAGCGGTAATGTAAACACCGTTATCGATCGGCACCGGCGAGCACGCTGTTGCGCTCCCCTCATCCTAGTGGGTTTTGCCTCTGCTATCTATCGTGTGTCCGTATGCGTCTCTTTGCTCCTTGAGTAAAAGCCCTCGAGAAATATCTCCTCTCGTGCAGTGTGGAGCAAGGATGTGGTCGTCTTTCTCGTCTCCGGCCAACCTCGCCGCCACGCGTCGTTCTCCTATTCCGGTGAGCTCAAATGCTATTCCTTGCGTTTACACCTCCGACAAGTGTGGAATCTAACTCATTGCATGCCACGTCATCACCGCCTCTGCTCTTTGTTGTTCAGCCGCCGTAAACCCCCTCCGTCGACTTCGTCTGCTGTCGAGAGTTCCTGGAAGCTTTTAGAAGTTAACACGCTGCGTAGGTTAGATGGTTATGGCCCTTTGCGTAGTTGGCGCCGTTGCCATCCATGGCGCCGCCATAGTAGACGTCGCCGGCATAGCTCCGGTGACCTTAAGGCCTCATTTTAACCTCTAGCGTCGTCGAGATCTCCTCCACCCGCCCTAATGGAGCCAGTAATCTTTGTCTAAATCTAATCTGTTATTGACAAGTGGGTCCCGTTTGTCAATTTTCTTAATTAAATCTTGATTTACAACGTGGGTCATTGACATATGGGCCTGGCCCTTAAATTCGATTTATAAATAGGAAAATAGAAAAGACGCCTTAGGTTTTAAGAAATTACGCCAATTTGAGTGAAATTTGTTTCTTTTTAAAAAAACATGAACATTTATAATATGAAAAAAAATGAATTTAACCTCTGTTTGTATTCTTTTGGCTCTTATTTATGCTATTTGGTGTTATGCGTGTAGATACCGATATTCCAGAAAACTTCATCGATGAACCAGAGTGAGAACCAATGTTCAACGAGCAAGGAAAGCAACTCCTTTGACTATATTTGATCCTATATTAAACGGTTATATATGTTGTTTTTCAAATGAATGTCTATATTGGTATAGTTGGTAGCTATTCCTATTCGTTACATTGATCCCGCTGTGATATTTTGTCATCCTTGCTATTGTCACTCTAGTATTTACCATATGTTAGTGAATGGTGGAACTTGTAGATGAATCGGAGTAGTTGATGCTTAGAAATACTTAGATATCGAGGCTACTATGTGTAGGTTGGAAAATTGTTAATTGTTCAAAATGGGAGACACATGTATCATATGTCCATAGGGGGATACTTCTGTTAATTTAGTATCACAATTAAAACTTAAATTTTGATTTCGACTTGGCTGGATATATGTTGAGACCGATGCTTGTGAATGGTCTCTTGGTATTTGGTTGTCTCACCCAAATCACCAAGAATCGAGTCTACGATGTAGTTAGATCCAAGGAACAAAGTACAAACCATATGTGCCTCTTACAGGATGGGCATAGCATAATAAGTTGCCAGGATTTAGCAATAAACCGTAGCGGTAGATTGTAGGTGAAAAGTATTAGGCTAGCGCGTGCATGGAGACCATCCATGTTTGTATGGGTGTTATTGGTTCAAGCAAGGTCTTCCAATACAACTAATAAACCTTAGGCTAGTGGAAGGCACTCCATATCTTAAGGAGGTATCACAGAGCGGTTGTTGTTAGGACCAACAATGTAAATACCTTGTCATAGACTCTTAAATCGGATACCGATGGTATTACGTGCATGTTTTGACATGGTGAGATGTTTATGTTATGTTGATAAAGTTATACAACCTCTGCAGAGTGTAACTATTTAAGTAGCCGTGTGTCCAGTTATGAATGACTTGGTGAATCCTCCACCGTAGTAGCTTTATGTTTGCAAAATTGTTCAGTGGATGTGTGGATGGGGAATCCATGCATAGCTTAGTCAGCAAAAGGGAATTTGCCATCGTTATTTTTTGGTAGCGAGCCACTTGTTTTAATATGTTATTTATGCTTTATTATTATTTGTTTATCATGTAAAATGCTCTTACAACTCTTGATTGCGATGTATTTACTTCTTATTGAAAATAAAAGACCGCATTGTGCATAATGGTAAACTAGATAGGTTTAAGTTGCCAGCTTTTTCAATGTACTCACGATTGTTTGTTGAATATATTCAGAAGATATAAAAGAAGATCCATCATATGGTTACTTTTGCGCACAGGGTTTTGGCAACGATGACACCGATCTCTAGGTTTAACCTGATCACTTGCCTATAAGAGGGTTGAGGCATACTTGTTGGTTTTTGGTGCCTTGTTTACTTCTGTTTTCGCTGAACTTCTATTCCATATGAAATATTTGTTCAGCTAGCCCTTTTACTGTAAAAACTTGTCATCTAGACTTACATTTTGACGTTGACTAAATGTGCTACATTATTTATTGTATCGTGTATGGATGTGATATGTTAACATTGAATGTGTGTGCTAACAATTGATCATATGATTAGCACAGTACACATAAGGGTCGGAATCATATTTTGGGTCCTGACAATCCACATCCACCGAAATTTTCGGACTTAGATTGTTTTGATTCAAATTTCAAGATCATCACAACCTAACCATGATCCCTTAACCTTCTATGAAAATTATTGCTTTGCCATTATATGAACACTTGAGTCTAAAACAATGCCCAAGAACCAAATCAATCTATCACTGAGACCTAACCTCTTTCAACACTTGAAAACACATGTTAGTCTTGATGATTTAGGAGTCATGAATTACCAAGACACAATAATCAATAAATTAGGGGCTTAGATGCTTACATGCCTCTGTTCATGCATTCTTCTTTGATTGAAACCAAGTACTCCCTCTATTTTTCAAATCCTACAACTATGTGATACTACTTTTGGATCTTGAAAGCTATAGGATTAAGTCAAATTTACAACCTTGAACTCTGGTCTTAGTTTGATTTTCAATCCTAAACTCAGAAACTGTTCAAATCTAGACCTCGAACTAACAAAACTATTCACTTTACCTCCTTGACCCAAATCCGAGTGGTTTTGATCTAACATAGCATCCACGTTGAGCTGTGTCAACATTTGGCCAACATGACATTCATTGCACCACATTTGTCTGTCTCCTCTCTCTCTCTCTCTCTCTCTCTCTCTCTCAAGGAAGGGAAAAAAGTTGAACTCTCTCCAAAGCTTTGCTAGATGCCGCTATTGCCGTTTCCACTTCCCTCTAGCTTGGTGACGCCCCTGCCACCATTGTCTCTGCCTCCCTCTAGCTCAGCACTACCCTCTTCTTCATTCGCAGCCATGTCCAAATGCCACGTTATCTCCACCTCCCTCTAGCTCGGTGCCACCCCTACCACCAATGTCCAAGTTCCAGATGTCATGCAACAAGGTAGGGATGGTGAGGATAGCTCCATAAGTGGTGTCCAGATCCACTTGAACAATGACTAAATCCGGCAAGAAAGCAGTGACAACGATGAATCACAGCAACGACAAGCACGGGTCATTGATTCGGAGGCCAAAAGCTAGCGACGGATCAAAAGCATGGACGGTGGATTTGGAGCTAGAGCGATGAGAGATTGAGAGGACACCAAATATGGTTGTTGCCCTCACCCAACTTTTGGTCTTATCCATAGCATCTCATCGACACCATCGCTACAAAGCATCTCCTCAACAACCTTTGTCTTCCCCAACCTGCCTCTGGTCTACCCCACCTTCACCGACGGCTACGGTGAGCTCCTTCCTCCTCCCTGATGCTCATGCACTCTATTTCTCCACTTCTCCCTCCCTAGTGTCGTCACCCCCCCTTGTCTTGCTTGCGGCTAGCTGTCGTGTGCCACTGGCCACCCAACTTGGTGCGTGTCAAGCAGCGACAACACCACCCACGAGCTTGCCTCGATGCCCCTAATCCATTTTTGCCTTTTCTCATCGTCGCCGTCATATCCCCACCATGGCCACCTCCCATGCTCCTCTTTTTTGAAGAAAATGAATAGCAACCCGCCCCCTCTCTCTATATATATGTGTGTGCGCGTCTCTTTTAGAACAAGAGAATGACATGTGGACCCTAGTGCATTAGGGAATGCAGTGTATGTCATGTTGGCCAATTATTGACACGTAGGTGATAACTCAGCCCAACTGGGATGCCACATCAGAAAAAAAACCACTCTTATTTGGGTTGAGGTGGTAAAGTGAATGGTTTTGTTTGTTTGATGTCCGGATTTGAATGGTTTTCAAGTTCAATGTTATAAATTAGACTTTTTCTAAGGCTAGATGATGACAATTTCAATAAGATTGAAGCAAGTCTAGGTTGGCCCTTAGGTCTCAATAATTGTAGGAGTTTGTTATTAGAAATTTGTGTAAACAATAATGTTACTTACTTTTGTATTGTATGTTATCAGAATGTCTAATTTTTGTCTGTCTCGGGCCAGTTTTTCAGCTCCTCCACTAGCTCCAACTGCAGCTCCAGTTTCTCCTCCTGGCTCTCCTAGCTCCAGCAGAGACACCATCAAGAGGATGCTTAAGTGCCTTTTCTACTTATGCCAAGATATATCCACTCAGGTCAAGGAGACTCGCTAGAAGATTCGTGAGCATCGCCGAGAGTTTCGTGCCTATCGCCGCCAGCAAGGCGAGGACATTCCTGTCAGTGAGTCAGAGGAGTCTTCCGATGGGCCTACTGTGGACTCCGTCACTCAGCAGCTTTTTGGTCTTCATTCTTCTGCAGCTCAGGCCAACGGCGAGAGCAGCGAGGAAGATGACTATCAACCTTCCGGCGACGACGAGTGATCTTCTATCCTAAGTGCTTCCCTTTTTGGGTGTCTTGATGCCAAAGGGGGAGTGTTTAGTTTTTAGTGTCACTTTGGGTGGTTACTTGAATTGTCGTTAGTGCTTTGTCATTTAGTTGTTTTTGTGTTGGTGATCTCTGGTTGCTTGTGGCTTGTGATCTTATTTCCTAGTTCGTTTGATTAATGTTTGCTTATCGTTGCTTAGCTTAATGTTGAATCATGTTATCTCATATATTGTCTTGCAGATTCATTTATTGCAAATTGATATACTTCTTTTTATTGATCCCTCGAATGCAAGGATATAGGGGGAGCTCTTGCAAAAATTCTCACTAAATATGTGCATTTGATCTCACTTCATTTCTCTAATGCACACACTTAGAGGAAGCTTCACTATATGCTTAGCATTCAAAATGAAAATTCAAATCTCTATTATTTCTTTTAAGTTTTCAATTGTGTTGTCATCAATACACCAAAAATGGGGAGATTGAAAGTGCATCTAGGCCCCTTTGAGAGTTTTGGTGATTAATAACGACACAATTAGATAATACTAATGGTTTAAGTGAGAATCCATGCAGAGATCAGGAAGGTATCATTATAAGAAAGCGATTGGAGATCCTTACCATATTTAAAATTTGAAAAGGCGGCATCAAGACATAAGTTGTAACTTTTCTATTTATTTGAGTCTAAGAATAGTCGTACTATTAAGGGAGATACGACAGAAAATCGCTTCTAGGATATACTTGTGCTCAAAGGAAGAAAATTGCATAGCAAAAGAACTTAAAATCATTGCATTTCCTTCAATTATACATTTCTGGCCGAGTGGGTCAGGCCAGAGTATCCGGACATTTGGTCCGGACACTCCGGGTTGACACCCTCGGTGGCAGCTTTCTCAATTAGTCCGGAGTATCCGGGATTTAGTCCGGACACTCCGGGTTAAGTGAGTCCGGAGTATCCGGGTCAGTCCGGACACTCCAGGTTAAACCCTTCGGTACGAGTTAATTCCTCATCAATCCGGAGTCTCCGGGTTATATGTCCGGACACTCTGGGTTGTTCACAGCTCTCTCATAACGGTTGGATTTTGGAGCACCTATTTAAGCCCTCACTCTCCACCTACTAGGGTATAAGCTCCATTATTACATTCATTTGGCCTCAAGCTCTCACTCTCACACTCTTGAGCCCTAATCTCCTTTCCCCACTTGAATCTTGTGTTTGATTTGAATCTTTGGGGAGAAAGGAGTGGATTTGAGTGCCTTGAGCTAGCATCTTTCATTCTTGAGCACAAGTTTCATCCTCCAAGAAGATTTCGCGAAGTATTTGTTACTCTTGGAGTTTGAAGGGCTCCTAAACGGCAAGGAGTCACCGGGAGCCTCCGAATACTTGGTGTGGTGTGCCCCGGAGGTTTGTGAAGGCAAGTCTCGCCTCCGAAAGGAAAGAGACACGGAGTGAAGATCGACGAGTGCATTTGTGCAACACCGGGAGGATTAGGGTTGAAAGAGATCCCGGCTTAGTGCCGCCTCAACGGAGACGTAGGATTCCCTTCAAGAATCCGAACTTCGGGTAAAAACCATTGTTTTCGTGTTCTTCATTTGTTTTTGTTAGGGTTTATGGTCTTTGACTTTTGGGAGCCCCGATCTACTCTATTACTGCGTTTGGTTCAAGATCTACATCATCCTCAGGTACTTGATAGTGTTTAGAACACTTATGTTCAATTAGATTGTTGGAAAATTGTAGAGATTTAAAATCTCACTTTGAAGTCTCCAACCCGGAGTATCCGGATCCCTAACCCCGAATAGTCCGGATATACCGGAGTATCCGGATAAAACCTCGGACACTCCGGGCTGAGACCCTCGGGAGATTTTATTTTGCTGCAAAATTTTAATTCACCTATTCACCCCTCCTCTAGGCGACATCTCCGGACCTTTCACATATATAACCCAAAAACAAATCATCTTAGGTATTCAATTTTATTCTTCCTCTACTTGACAACCAAGGTTCAAAATCCCTATGAAATTTCGAAAATCTCGATTAAGATTTCGGATTTCGGTCGACGAGATTTCAAATCCCGGCGAAATGAAAAAATTTAAATTTTTCAAAAATGCACATCACAGACGATTTTAGGTAAAAACCATCTATGATGTGAACATGAAGTATTTTAACTGGATTTAAGTTTTTTGAGTCGAGATTTCGGTGTTTCTCAATGAGTTCTCGACAATTTTTGCCGAGATCTCAGAAATCCTGATCAGAAAAAGACAGATTTGAAAATTGCTTTTTAGATTTCATCTAAAATTATAAGATCTCACCAAAATTTTTTATTTCTGTCAACTCCAAGATACGATCCGAAACCGGAACTTGAAACCTTGATGACAAACCAATTTTGCCCCAAGATGCATACATAGAAACACTACACGGGTGAGAGTGCTGCCCAAACGATGCTGCAAGGCAAAAGTCACAACTTTCACATATTAAAATACAGCATGAAGCTTTTACAAAATTATTTGCTGTGCATATCAAGACAGAATTTAATCCAAAATTCTACAATGCACATTTCAGCAAATATGTGAAAGGTCAAAGTATGGCTTCTTGAAAGAACATGAATATGGCATGGAGCTAATTAGGGTGGTCAACTGAATGATTCTGTAACAATGGCCTGCAAGAATTGAGGCCTCAAGCTGCCCCCACCAAACAGGCGGCAAAAAATAGAAAAAGAAAAAAAAAGAGCTACTCAGGCTACTTCGGTCATCCATTCTCACTCAAATCTCAAATCTGAAAGATAAGGAAAACACAAATATTAAAAAGGAACAGTCTCACACATGTACGAATGTCATTTCAGGGTCAAACAAATGACCTGCAATTTAATTTACAACACGTCTATGAATAATATAAATCCCAGTAAACCTGCTTCAGATTTGAACACTGTTGCGGAACAATGGTGAGCTCCATCCTGGCTACAGGCGATTGGTTAACGTTAAAAGATCATCGCCAGCTCTTTCCGTCTTAACAGCGCTTTGGCCTGGTTAGCATCCCACCGATGGGGATTGCTGCGTTCTTCCATATGCAGCAGACCAAAATCGTCTATCTAGAAGTTTCTTCCTCTGTATTGTTGCATCTCCTGCAAAACAGATGTCAAACACAATCAGGATGGGGGATTTGACTCGGGCTCTGACTGTGGTCCTCCAACGCAGTGGTGCTTCGATTGTATGACATCCACTTAAAAGGAGGCGTATAAACAGTTATATTAGCTTACAGGGGCATAATAATACACAGGACGGGTCTGACCAATCATCATCTGCTGCCCATACTGCAAATACAAAAAAAGAGAGTTATTATTGTGCATAATAATAAATATGTACATTTAACTTTGAAGCGGACAATTTACATGTTTCAGTCATTGCCTTATTTTTGCGTGGTTTAATAAACTACAATTCTAAACACAGTTAGGCATCATGTTCAGCAAATAAACAAAAGTTGCTGACACAATGTCAACATGTAAAACTGAGAAAGAAAAAGAGGGACAGAAATATCAGAAGATTAAGGTTTAAAAGAAAAGGTACTGCATTCATGCATGAGATTGTGCACGCACACAAGAAGCCATCACGGTAACTATATATAACAAGGAGTATCCCTGAAAGTATCTATTTGTGTAATTCTTAGATAAGGACCCAATTACCAAATTTTAAAACTAGAGCATGAAGCATAACAGTACTTCAGATCAAAGACTAGCTAAGACATGATGTCCAGAGCTGTAAATCAACTAAGAATGCATAGTGAACTTCATTTCGGTTAAGCTTGCTCACCTGTGGCCCAGAAGGGTGCATGTAACCCTGGGGCGAAGGTCCAGGTTGAGCACTGTACACAATAGGATGGCCACCATAAGCCGGTGGGAACTGCAATGTAATTGGCATAAATGTGATAAGGCAATCATATACACTTACACATTCAGAAGCATAGCTAGCATAAGGAAAAATTGTGCACGTCACCACCAGTGGAAGTGCAACCTTTTCAAAAGAAAAGTAACACAAAATAGTTTGTACAGTGTTCAAGGACCACCACACAACCGAAAAAATTTACCATCTGGTAGGTCCTTTCAGACAAACAAGATTGTAATTCCAATTATTCAAGGGAATACTAATTACTTAGTTTAATTCAAAACACACTTGGAAGGCATGACCCATGCAATTTTGTTCCTGTAAAATCACATTTCACTAATATTACTTTTGGTCCAAAAATCCCATGATTCTAATTAATGTTGTTAGATATAATATAACTACACCAAAGAATTCAATCAATTTCAATAAAAAAATTACGATTGGAAATGGTGCAGGCGTACAACAAACGTTGGTCAATAAGAATCATTACAACACAAATGGCTTGACTAGTGCAAATGTGGTTTTTCCACATATACATGTGGGTAGATGAGCTATCACCACTGTCAAATGTCCCTCGAGATTGATGCAAACTTTCAAAATTCAAACCATATCCCATCTTCTAATAATTGAATGCCCCTTGCATGAATCCTGATGCATTTTGAGGGTTAAGATAGTGCATGTACCCGCATGCAAGGTTGCGAGGATCATGATCCCAGGTAGGATAATTTTTTTGTTGGACATGATCGGATGGTAGGATCACGATTCTATGAGATTTTTTAAATGAATATAATAAATCCACATATTACAAAGCATTAATTCATAAGGGTTATTCATAAATTTTATGTAGGAAAACATAGTAATACCATTACTAAGCACAAATATGATCTGTATCTACATAAATGCATGACTACAGCTTGTAATTATTTTTTAATTTCTTTTAAGGTACAGATATACAGTAGCTCTCATTCTTTTATTCTGGATAAGATTCCATCCACTCTTTTTACATGTTTACATCTATTCGCTGCTGTTTTATCCCCATCCAGAAGCTATTCTCTGCTCTCATCTTCTACCGATGAAGCTCATGGGAGCACCTCTGCTCCCGTCGTCTTCTCCCATCCAGCAACCAGTGATGTCATCTTCTTCTCCCATCCAAGCATCCAGCGACGGATCTGCATAGAGGGTGTGAAGGACCACGGTGGAGTCGTACTTTCCTTAATCACTGCGCCTTTTTTCTCTTCTTGATCGATCTTGATCCTGATGAAGGATGGCGTGACAGAGAGCTCGCCAGTGGAGCCTATAAATCGCAATTGAAGGTTCCAGAGAAGTTGCTGCGCTAGGGTCACAAGAGGGCCATGAGAATTTGGATCGGATTGTATCACAATTCAACTAATCTTACAATCTGTGTCACAACCACACCATGATACTACAAGATTTCGTCCCGATCCGTGTCGTCCAGCTACTGTAGCATCATAGAATTGCAAGATCCTACACTCCATGTCACGATCCTAATAATGTTGCCCGCATGTATATGTGGTTTTGCATTTTTGGACTAGCAGGTAACCGAACATTAATAACAAATTAACCATAGTTACCAGAAACACGGTTCATCCATGTAGCGGTATGGGATTCAGATTCGTGATTCGCTACTTTTTCTTCCAATTTCCACTGCAAACGCGAACCCTGTACCCTACACCTATTCGGGTTCGACAAATCCGGTTCGCGATTACCAAGGGTTTACCGCGAATCCGGTAACTATGAAATTAACTCGTTGACTGATTACTTCTGTCAACATTCCAATGCCACACTTCAGTAATGTTTTCAAAAAAATAAACTAACAAATATATTTATAATTTAGACAACTATTTAAATGAATGCATTTTATTTGAATTCAAATATTGCACTCATTTCATATAAATTGCAAGCAACTCACAAATAAAAATAGTACAAAGAACTCACCCCCATGCCAACTGGTAAACCAGGTCCAAGAGGGGCAGTCGGCATGTTATTAGAATAGTAGTATGGTCCATCAGATGCTGGAGGATGTGGTGGTCTCAAAGGAGCTGAGGGAGTGAAACTCTTAGCATTAGGGTTCAGCTTGAATTCCTGATTCAGAAATACCAATTGTCAGTGCCATTGACACAAGTGGCCAAATAATTAACAAAAATTGATGTTTGTGCCATTCAAGCACAAAACATGGCCGAATATAATACACAACTTCCTCACAGCCTGACCTTAGAATTCGGGTTCAAACTTGATTTTTCTGAGCTAAGTGATCCCATCGAAGAGCTTCGTGACGAGCCTGGAGCACTCGCAGCTGAGGTTACAGCAACATGCTCGGATATTGATGATGTAGAACTACCAGGTCTTTGAGAGGAATTCACATATTCAGCTGCAGAAGGAAGTTTGCCAGATACAGTATATTCTGGTGTCGAACTATCTGTGGAGATGTTTCCTTGACCAGAAGATGAAGGCTCATATGCATGCGAACTTGAAGGTGGCCCTTCCAAATCTGTCAAAAGAGTATCGCATCATCACATAATGTACTGTCAAATATATTCCATGCAATTCAGAATGGTGCATGTGTAGGAAGCTCAAATTAATAAGGCCACTAGATTCTGCTGTAAAAACAAATGAGTGGTGAGAGTAAAGGTCTTAATTTAACATAAACACCAGAAGCATCTAAACATAAAACAAGATTTTGCGGTTGTAGAGGGGAAATTGTCAACACTGAATCATCCCAAACAGCTTCAAGAGATTAGTGCTTTGAGCGTTTTACAGGTGCACATGGGTCAATTAAGATATACACGCTTATTATTTGATGGATGAAGGGAACCACGGGATACAATAGTAATGATAATAATGAATGAATGAATAAACATTAATTGCCTTGAAAACATAAGAGGCAGAGGTTGACCGAGACTTGGATAGGAGTACATGAAAGTTAGCAATCACATACCGGAACCATGACCTAAAATCGAAGGTTTATGGGTTTTATTGACTTTGATTGGGTTTCTTTTCTAGCCTACCCCAACTTGTTCGGAACAAAAGGCTTGGTGGTTGTTGTTGTTGAATAAATAAATAAACAGTGAAGGTAAAACTTACTCTGGAACACGACTACACGAGTATAATCTACTTGGCACAGAATAGTAAAGAAATGATTCCATTAAATTGGAGTGTTACTCGCTATATCCACAACTGGATCACATTTAACTTTTGATATAATGACTTTGTAACAGCTAGAATTTACCATTTGTCAATACAACTTAGAATTACCCATCATGGTATTTTCTTCGCACATTCAACTATCCCATATAGGCACAAACTACCACAAGAAACCTAAAAAAAAATCAAGAACAATCACCAGAAAACTATAGAGCTAAAAGCTAACACATGAAATCCAAATGACCACTGCATTCTAAACAGAGCAAAGAATATACTTAAACAAACTTCCAGTTGATGCATAAATTTGCTGCCTACCTTCAGAAATCAATGGTCTACTGCCTTCAGATGACTGTTAAGGAAAAAAATTAATTCAGGTATGAAAGAAAGTAAAATCATAATTATATTAACACAAAAGGAAAGAAAGCTCACAGTATTCTCGGGTTGCAAATTCCTGTTGCCACTACTGTCATCTTTGCTCTGCTTTCCATCCAACCTAAGGTTCATAATAATGTGTCAAAACATTGTCCTACGAAATCAATGATATTGCCATTGAAATTCTATCCTAAAAGGTTCTTGCTAGGGCAGTCAACATGGTCACGCTAATGAATAGCAAGGTAGCATAGTAACCAGGATATAGTAGTCCCCATGGGGAAAACTGAATGTAAATATTTAACCAGTTAACACTGAAGTGGAATTGTAACAAACCATGCCTAAGCACCAAAGTTACTGGATTCGCGGCAAATCATTTTAATTGATGTTACAGCACATAAAAGAAAGCTTACGATAGTTTGTAGTAAGTGTAGCAGATAAAATGAATTTGCATTGGGACTGTGTTGCACGTTGCAACATATAGAAGATATAAATCTTTTGACACAACCTATCTGCTCTGCTCATAAATTGAATAGACAAAACAACCGTGCAGAGAAAAAGATCTTTCTACCTGTTGGCGTCAACAGACAAGAGCTTATTTGCCTGGTAATCAGATGTTAGCTGGCTAGCATTATTTGTTGCAGCAGTGGCAGACAAACGGGTACCACCAAATACATGGGAAGATGATTCTTCACCCTGAATATCAAGAATACAAGCTGTGATATTTAACAGTTAATGTCATTTTTAATAATAGTGCATAGATTAGTGCACTAGAATAACTATTGCTTTCACAATTGATGCCATTTGTTTAAAAAAGTGTGTAGAAGAATGCATCAGACAATTACTGTTTAAACACTAGGTTCTTCAAAACAGCTACTTACAGTTGGGATATCTCGCAGCATGAAAATGTATCACAAATTACAACTGGAAAATAATAGTCACTCAAAACCCAACAGTAACTAGATAGATGCAACAAATTTGTAATCCGTGAGAAAAGGCAAAGGATTCACCAACTTCTGCCAGCTAAAACAATGGGGGTTAAGTTTGTTTTTAGAATGCGCAACTATTTCTGAGATAGATCACAAGAAGATAATTTTAGTTGATTCATTCTAAAAACTACTTTTTAGTATTATATTTTTTTCAGAGATAATATCTCCTTAAAATTATACTCATGTTTCACTTGAACCTGAACTTGCGAATTGAACATTTAAGTCCCTAAACTTGTACAATTGAGTCAATAGAGAAGCAAACCATATTTAATTAGTAACTTGAGATGACATGACACCTTAGTTCAATCTAAATCGACGTTTGACTGTGTAAAAATCAATGGAAAATTGTTGCCTTTGGATTTGAAGGAAATATTGGCATCTTTGGATTATTTTTACTATCTTCCCATTGATCTTTACTTGCAAGCACATTTTCAAACTTTAACTCAAAATTTGGTACGAAGTGCCATGTCATTGCTAAATGCTAATTGCTAATTTAGCCAGTCTTGGACTTGACTCAATTATACAATTAGGCACCTAAATATGCAGTTTACAAGGAGTGGGGCACACTAGTGGAGGTTTAGGGACCCAGGGTACACTTCACACTTTTTAAAAATTTTTACTAACATATTAGGATAAAATTCAATGGTAAAAGCTGCATATTGCAGATCACGTCAGATAGAGGGAATACAGAAGATGTGAAGTCGTTTCATTTCCATACCATTGTTGCTGAACATGCCAATGAATCCTTCGTATCAATGTTGCCTGCCCTGGTAACCGAATCAAGAGGATGCATACTGCTTGAGACATTCGTAAATGACTTATATTTGCAGTTATCGGTATCTCTACGCACTGCTGAATATTTTATCTCTTCATCATGCTCCAAGTCTTCATCCAAATATAAACCTCTTTCCTGTGAAAGTAATCACAATAGTCAAACATTTTATTGGAGTGACTATCTACATTTTTTGTATTTTATATCTATACACAGTAACTAACACTTTCTTTACCATCCACTAATCATCCCACAAGTGGGACTGGGCGAAGAGAAAAATTGCAAAAGTGGAGAAAAGTTGGAAACCATTTTTAGCCAGAAAGTGTTTGTAGTTATTACCGTAGCCATCGCCATATTTTATTAAAAACGGCAGGAAAACCCATGTGAGCAGAGGCTTACCTCAGCAAGATGAATATCTTCTGTATCTTCTCCCTCTATTTCTCTGGCTATCCTTGAAGCATGCTTTTCAAGCTCTCTCATATGAGGACCTCTCTCAAGCTTTGTGGTATAAAGTTCTTCATTGAAAGTACTCTTTACCCCAAACAAAGCTGCATTTGTTTCGAACTGGTCCCAACTCCTAGCAACATTTAACTATTGATCATCATGATAACACATACAATAGAAGCACAGGACAAAACATGTAAGGCACTGCCATGCTTTACAATAAGCACCTTTCCATGAAAGAAAATTCTAAAAATCTAACAAAAATCATGGTGATACCAGCAGAAAACAATTCCTGCATAAACTTTTTCTTTTGCTTAGATCAAAGTTCCTAACAAGTTATTAATGATGTGAGCACATGTTCTAGCAAGGTTTCCAACCAAAACAGCAAATTGATGCAAGAACAAAGATGAGAATATTAACTCGCAATGAAAAATGCGTACTCACTGACAAAGCAATGTATTGTCATAGCATGTAAATCCTTTTTCATAGCTTGACACAGTGTTTTTGAAGAAAAAAAGAGAATAGATTGGCACTCATGTGGTGCTCTCTATTGTTATAAAACCAATTGTACACTGTATCAGCATGAAACGATTAACAGAATATGACAAGGGAGATATCCCTGCTATGATTCATAGCAGTCGATTCAAGAGATGAATCTAGGTCACTCAAGTATAATAGTCATCATGCACGCGAAATATAATGACCAAGAAGATATATTGTTACAGTTAAATATAAAGCTAAATCTTAACTTAGTTTTTCAGTACCTATTCCCCTTCCTGTCATATTTTTCCAATTCAATGCAATCTGAATCTCCTTCATCTGGTGCCCAGCGCTCAAGCTCCCTCTCTTCAGGATAATGAGAACGAGAAATAGCAGAATCTATCATTAAGTCTATCCTTTTTTCATGGACAGGACCTTTTGGCAGCTCATCACCCCCAAGTGCTACGTCCTAATAATTGACAACAGTGATAGACATTATATAAAGACTGAAGAAAATGGGACAATAGTTCATGACAACCTGTAAGTTCATTTCAAAAGCAGGGCAGACAGAAAACTAAAGTTGGAGAACAAAACCTTAGCAAGAACTTGGACAAGCTCCCCTGCTGGTATTATCATAGTCTCAGGCTTTCTTATAACATCAATAGGATTGTTTTGTGTACCAACAGAACCATCCTTTATCAGCTGTGCCATTTTCAAGACAATTCCTACAAGAAAAGCTTGATTCTTAAGTATACAGAGATAATGACAAGGAAAACAGTTTGGGAAAATTTGTCTTCCTATAAACAACAGAGAAGTAAGGAAACGCTAAAAAGATTTGAAAAAAATAATAATGTCAGATCGGAGAGAAAAGTGAGAGATGTACCAAAGGCTTTGTCAGTGTTTGTTGCATGGAAGATTCCAGAGATAACAGACCCATTTTTGACATGCACATCCACATGATGCCCAATAAGCTGTGTCATAACATAGACTAGTCGGTCTCGTGAAGGGCTTGCATGCCCTAGTTTACCTCCATTTTCTAAACCCATATAGAACGTTATCAACACAATCTCTTGAACATTATAACATGTAAAATGGGATAAGATATTCACCTGCATTGGTAAAACCACCAGATGAAGATTTCGTCAGGTGCATCTTATTTTCATGCCTTCCACTACCCTCCCTATCAAGCTTCCGATGGGGGAATCCATTGGCAGAATTCCTAGGAGGTACAGACTGCTGTTGACGATTCATAGTCCCTGCATGAACAACATCAAAAGCTCAGTTTTACTTTTATAAAAGCATCATAAGAAAATCAGAATTAAATGTTGAATGAAATATAAGTAGCAAACTCCTGTACAGCCCAAACACGAATTGCATTAGTTACTTATTATAAATTGACTACATGTACTCTTGTGAAGTTGACCACCATACCTTACCCTGTTGAAATTATAAACATGATTATCTAATATTGCATTTGCATCTGGACTCTGGAGATCAGTATGCTCACCCTATAAGCTTGTGCTACCAACAGCAACTAGATCGAAAGTTCACATCTCAACCAAATCAAGACACTGAAGCAGATAAGCAAGGGCAAAGGGCGCTTAAATGAATAATGAAATTTCTATTAACTCATTTGGCAAGGCCTGACTAGCCTGACCATGAACACTGAGCATAAAGCTAAATAATATCATGGTGGGGCCCTGCGATGAACAAAATTGAAAATGGTCGCAAATCCTACTTGCTACATGATAGACATAAATATTAATTAATGTCCACTCCTATGAATTTCTGTCAGCTTCTATTAGTTTTCCACAAAATTGTGCTGTGACATGGAAAATGCAGATAAGCTAACAAATGAACGAGCAAATCAACAGTAGTCCTTTCCTTTCATAGGCTCCAAATGATATAGCCCGTACCTTCTCTGTTTAATTCAAACTGGGTTTCATCTGGGATTGCTTAAGACCAAGGCCACACGGACTCTAATGGTACGATACAGAACATCTCCTCTCTGTGCCCCTTGGAACAAGTCTTGTGGATCAAGCAGATGATCCTCAGCCACTGGGCTGGGCATACAAATAGATGCAGTACCAGTAAGCATCCGAAATTTGTCAATGGTATATACTCAACCTTTCCAGCAAGGAAATATCAACAACTATAGTTCCACGCTTCCACTATTTGGACTAACCAGATTCGACATCACATCCAACTTTACCGTGATTGGTGCTGCTTCTCCTTCTACCATGCTACTTGAGCACTAACTGGAGCTGGATGGCAACAACACATGCACACAACCAAAAACGACGAACAAAGCTGCATTACATTTTTTTCCCCTAATGACATGGCTACTACCAAAGCATCGCATGGAAACAAAATCAGCTTAGAGCAACAAACACAAAACAAAATCCGACCCTAGCAACGGCCTTCTCCACGCATTCCAAGAACCCCAACGGATCGCATCATCGAGCCCGCGGCCCCAATCCCGCAGATCTACGCCTACTCGCTTAGGTGTACGAGCTGAAGCTCGAACGCACGTAACACCCTTGCCGATCCAACAGAACGAGCGGAGAGGAGGGCGGGAGAGATCGGCCTCCCGCGAGTTAGCTACCTGCCGTGGCGAAACCCTAGGGCTTCGGGGGCCGCCGGGGACGGGGGAGGCGGAGACTCCTGCAGCGAGCGGCCGGGGGAAGCGAGGAGGCTGGGTGGGGACTCGCGGCCGGCGGAACCCTAGCTGCGGACGGCAGGAGGGCTCGGGGCGGCGAGAGTAGTCTCGGGGCCGGTGGGTTGGTTCACGGCGGAGGGGAGGGGAGGGGAGGGGAGGGCCAAAGACCGAATGAATCGACTGCGCGAGGCGACGGTGGGGTCTCGAGTAGGGATGGCAATGGGTACCCGAAACCCGATACCCGATGGGTATTTACTCCATTAGGGTACAAATCTGGTCTAATAATTATCGTGGGATGCTTTAATGGGAAAACCTTCACCCGTCGGGTATGACGGGTACGGGTACGGGAGTACCCGTTCACCCGTGGGTATGATCCACCCGTTGGTGAGATATCTAGAAGTTCAGTTGATAAAAGAAACTTCATGTGCCGTTCTGTGCATTTCCCAAGCGCAGAATTGCCGGGCCCAACCATGTGCGTCGCTGAAAGCTTCATCCACCACCTGCCGCACTCCTTTGGATCCTGCTGCAGCCATGCATGTATCTCTCCCTCCTGCATTCAAGCCCAATACCCAATCCAGTTTCCCACCGTGTAGCCCAATACGTCCAAAATTTTCGATGCGAACTCTCACGAACTGGCCGATTCGGTCGGCCATGCACATGTGGTAGCGCAAGAGGAGCGGGCGATTAGTACCACATCGCTTCCCTCTGAGGGAGGTGCAGCGATGGAGAAGCATATAAGGAGGCCAAGGGCGACTTCGAGTAGTTACGCAGCTGCGCGGTGAGCACAAAGCGAACTATTCTGTCGCCTTTTACTAAAGATAACATGTTAAAAAAATCGAAAAACTTGAATTAGCTACACATTAATGCGGGTACGGGTTACCCGTCGGGTCCCCGTTACGCCTGCGAATGCAGATCGGTAAATTTTGTACCCGCATACGGGTATGGGTATTATAGCGGGTGAATTTTATTAACACGGGTACGGATACGGGGTGGTGATACCCATCGGGTATATACCCGTTGCCATCCCTAGTCTCGAGCGGCCGGCTTGGCTTTAACTTCCGTGCCAATCCGGAGGGTCCCTCGGTCCCTCCCTCCTCGCACTCCTAGTCCTCATACTCTGCGTTGGCTGCTGCTGCTGCTGGCCACGTGCCACAAGATTCACATTTCCCATTTTTCCAACCCTTTTTTAGTTTTCCGAATGTTAAAAAAAAACTCAGTTGAGATCCGCTCGGACATTCGTGCTTTGGGGCAGCTTACTGTCTCCGGCGAGTGCGGCCGTTTAAAAAACCGAAATTCAAAATTCACCTCAAAATTCGCGGTACGGTTTTCGTAAAAACCGCTCAAAAACCATCAAAAACTGAAGAGTTTAAAAATCAAAAAAAATTAAAAAATCAAAAACCATTCGTTTTTCGCGAAAAACCGCACCGAAAACCGACCTGACCATTTGAATGTTCTTCGAAAATGGTTTTGAGCAGATTTTCACCGAAAACCATGGTTTTTCACGAAAAACCGCTGACATTAATTTTTTTCAAAATTTTTAATTTTTTAATTTTTTTTTAATTAGAACGGTTTACCGAGCGGTTTTTTATCTCGAATCGGAGCGGTAAGGTCAAAAACCACGGTTTTCGACGGTTTTGTGAACCATGCTAGCGAATGCCCTTTGATGAATGCTCCTCCGCTGACTGCCTTCTTTTTTCCCTCTTTATATCAAGAGATGCATCACCACCAGTTGTATATATCAGCCAATTTACTCAAAAGATTAACCTAATGAGGAAATATGAATAATTCACCTATACTTCAATATTGCTAAAAAGCAACAGCAATAGCATAAGGAGAAAGAGTAGAAAGACATCAATGACAAAAGGCAACTGCAACTACAATAGTATAAGGAGGAAGGCATCAATGAGGCAGCAGTGGCGGTGCTTAGGGATGTGGTAGCTTAGGGGTAGAGGTGGAGGTAGAGGTGGCAGTGGCAAAGCTCTGGCAAGGCCATGAATCAAGCGCTAGGTTGGATCGAAGAGGTGGGAGGAGATCTGTTAGTATTAGTTATAGGACGAAAGTCAAACATTGGATTTAATCCAACCAATGGAAATTGACTGTGAGAGTCAAAAAGCATAATTATAAATAGATCCTCGAATCTTTCTGCTCAAAGAGCAACTCTAATGTTTCACCGTGTATATAGGGGAGATGAGCAACAAATGGTTGTTTTAAAATAAGTAACATTCGGAGATATTCCTTTTTCAAGTGTATTGAAGAAACCTTAGCTTTAGATTTTGTGGATCTATTCTGCAGCTATCGTTCGTTGGAGTATAGTCTAGCTTCACTTTAAGATTTTGTGGACTTATTCTGTATCTATTATACATTGGAATCGAAGGTTTTGGAAGGCAAGTAAAGCTGATATAGTGACATGACGCACCCTCTATGCTAAAACAACCATCGAGAGGTACTATGAATGGGATAGGCTCTGAGAGCAACATACCATGTTGGAAAAAAAAGCCCGTCGATTTGGCTTTGTTTTGCTGTCTACTTACGCTGAAGATTCCAACACGTTTTGATCCACCACATTTGTCCACGAGTGGGTTAGTTGCGCCGTCCCAGGAAAAAAATGGCCGATGGGATGATGACGCCAAAAAATATTCGCAAGGGCTAATATTCGCAAGGGCTAATACAGGTGCACTATTGCAATAATTACTTTTTAAAAAAAACGCTATTGAAATAATTACTTCAAAATGTTGCACTACACAAAACAAAACAAAAAACTCGTAGCAAAAAAATATGTGCAACTCCTTCTGCACGAAGGCCGGGTGTTGCCACTGGAAATTCCGTCTGAATGTTTAGCCCCTCGCGAAGAATGGAGATGGGCAAGCATCTAACAGAAACAAACGCGCGTTAGAATGCAAACTAGAGGCCATTCCCACTTGCCCAATTGACCAATCAGAACATAGTGCACCTGTATAGAGTGCATTATGGAAAATGATCCAAAAAAATTGGATATCAAACACTACAGTGAGTTCAATCGTCATCGATCAACAAAAAGGAACGCTTGAATCCATTCAACAACAGTGGCTCTGTTCATCTAGCAACAACCATCCAACCATTTTCATCAAGGGAAAGGCAAAGCAGGATCATTTGGGTTGCGACTAAGCGCCGACAGGCGTTTCTGTTTTGGGGGTATCTTGTACTGTCTTCTGCGATTCCTTTATGTACTTCCACCCACGTTTGTTAACTCCGCTGATTCTTATTGGAGCATCTGCCGCTTGCGCACCTGGAAGAGAAGCAGATGAGAGAACTAAGAAGATAAATCATGGGAATATAATCCGGAAATAAGATAATTTAATTTTATGTTATGACAACTATGTATGTTTTCTGTAATTTAGTTTAAAAGCCAGAATATGCCTTTTGACTCAGTAAGTGGTAGTTATGGCAGATTTCAACATTTTGCTTCCTAAACGTTTTTGGCTGGGGCCAGTTAAATGTCACCCGGTTGTCACTTATGACAGACAGCAACTGTCACAAACATGATTAAAAAAATGGAATGACTTGTGATTGGACGTCCGATTTTTTCAAACGCTACAGCATTTTTTTCCTACGTGTGGAACATTTTTTTCCTACGTACAATATTTTCCTTCAATAACAGTAGAAATGTCGATCTGAATCGCTGCAATATTTTCTTCCCATGTGTGAAACATTTTTTTTCTACGCATGCAACATTTTCCTTCGATAATAGTAGAAATGTGTGCGCGAAAAAAATGTTGCAGACGTTGAAAAAAAATGTTGCACCGACACGTCCGAGGAAACACGCTAGGATCGGACGTCCGGCTCCTAGCAATCGCCTTAAAAAACCACCTGATTTTTATCATTGTCTGAGAATTCAGATACTAGAAAACTAAGGCAGCATACAACTGAAAGTTTTGGAGCACATAACAGAAAGCAGAGAAAACTGCTACCCACTCCAGTCACAAATACAACTTTGACCACTTAATTTTATTGTCATATATTTATAAAACCTACTAAAATTATAATATTATATGAAAGTATTTTTTGAGACAAATCTAGACATATCATTTCCATGTGTCCATTCTAAGTATTCAAAAAATATTGATAGCCAAAGTTTATAATGTTTGACTGCACGCCACCCAAAAGCGACTTCCTTTTGTGACTGGAGGGAGTATTTGGAGACACAAATTATCTGTTCAACTAGTGTATTCTGTAGGCTATGTTTATAATTTTTCATGTTATTGAAAAAGATAAACAACACATAGTAGTTTCATATTATTTGGGAGTGAAAACAAAAACATTAAATAGATGGAGATTCAAATATTGTTGATGAGTTCATAAAAGATTTAACACATTACTTGTCACAAGCAGGAAATAGAATTTGAGTTCAGTTACATCAAATCAATGGAGATTTGAGAGTATGAGACTCATATACTTGTATATGATTATCAACGCCTCCAGAGGTCTTAAAGTCGTACATAAATACATTACCAAATTCAAGTACATCAGAAAAAAAATACCAATTCGCTGGCCTACCCCACCATGTCAGTTTGTTGTTGATGTTGAAGCTGGCATTAATTGTTATTTGTACAGCCATTAAAGCTTGATCAACTGTTATGTGCAATACATTTTGTATGGACGAGTATCTTCTTACACTTGCTGCCCTGTGTTTCTTTCCTCTACTTCTTGTTGATTAAGACCTTACAAATTTACAATGTCAGCAGAAAATTTATCATATGCTCCAACTGCTACTGAGCATTCCTTATGGTTTTGTAATTGCATACACCTAGCTATGAAATTTAAAGTTGCCGAATTTTTATTGTGAAGCTCATGTTTTTCTTTTCTCGATGATCATACCCTTCAGAAACTCTTGCTTGAAGTCCTACCAGAAACCCAGGCAAAGCTCAGCTAGAAATTTGCAAGTTAGTTTAGTATTATCCAATGACACAGTTCAAGGGACACTGAATCATACACATTAACCATTAGGGGAAGAACACAAAGGAATGAAAAGAGTCCAAGTACAACTAAAACTTACACTGAAGAAGGATTCCTACAAAAGCTAAGGATCAGTAGTTCTTTTTCACAATTGATTTCAAAAAAGAATGGGTCCGTTGTTTTTGTTACGTATCAAACCTCAAAAACTACAAAGTGCAGGTCCTTCTTCCAAATTTGCATTGAGCTATGCATGGGTAAAAAATTTATCTGTTACTTTACCTAATGACAATTCTGTTGTGAAATTCATTAGCCAAGACGCAAAGGTATCCCAAATCAGAATCATAAGGCATAATCAAATTATTTTGAGGATGACAAGCGGCAAACAGAAATCAGAGACTAGTGTGTGCAAGTGCACAGATAGATGCCTAGCAGTATTAGTAGTCTTCCACGGCACATTCTGTCACGGATACTCCTGAAGCGATTGAAGCAGAGGAAGGGTGATCGCGCGAAGACAGATCAAGTAATCGCGAATGGATGGTGGAGATTGCGTAGAGGCCTTCTAAGTAGATCGGGTGGTAATATCTTCAGAGATAGCAGTGTCCAGGCTGTAAGCGCAGGGTCTATATATATATATGTAAGACAATATGAGTTGGTCAGACTGAAAAATGAATGGAAAGACAATACTCCTTCTTCCTTCCCAGGAACTATTTTCCCCAACTTTTCCCACGCCGATCTGATTGGCGATCGTCTCACGCTTCGAAGCAAGGATCGGAGCCAAGGGACATTACAATTTGGTATCAGAGCCCTAATTCCACGCGCCGCCTGCCTCTGCCTCCACTCAATACTCAATCTGCATCGCCACTCCTCCACACCGCGCCGTCACCTCCTTCCCGCCCGGCCGCTCTTGCAGAGCCACCACCACCGAATCCCTCAGCGACGCCACCACCAAATCGCATCGCGGGCGCCTCGCTCACCGAAACCCTAATCTCCACTGCCATGGGCGCCCCCATCCTTTTCCCCGAGCAAAACGCACCATCTCTTTCCCCAAATTCCCAAACCAGAACCCCTATGGCGCCGCCGTACCCTTCTACCGCCTCGCTCTCCAACTCATCCGCCTCCTCCCTCTTGTCGGAGCTGCTGTGTCGCGCAGACACCAATCTCGCCCATCACCGCCAAGACGAATTGCGCAAACCCTACGCACTTGAGCTTTGCCGCTTCCTCGCCCAGCCGCCCGCCCCTGACGCGTTGGCGACCCCCGAATCCGACGAATCCGCCGCCGTGACCAAGGTCTTTGGTCTTGCTAAGGAGTGTACAAGTCGCTTACTGAAGGGTCAAAGGACGACTATGATCTTTCAAGGCGATGGGGAGACGGCAAAACAACTCGAGGCAATCGCCAGGCGGTTTACGGTGATGGTGATCGGCGGAAAGAGGAGAGTCCAAAGGACGAAGAACTTCTACCTTGACCAGAATCTGGTAACTCTGTGGGTCGAGAGGTGGGCAAAACAAGAGGATCTGACTATTTTCACTATTTTCAGATGTTCGGTCGAAGATTCTTGCCCAAGCTGATGTTCGATGGATAGTTGGAGGGATAAAATGAAGTAATACAAGGAAGGGAACCACCCAAGGAACCTAGGGCAAAATGCGGTGGAAGAAGTTTGGAGCATTGGAAGTATTCCTTGCCCAAGCTGAATTTCCCAAAGTTAAAAACAAGGCAACGATGGGAGTAATCCGCGGTTATGGAGGGATAAATGTATTGAATACTTCCGTATCTTTAACATTCCGGTAGCCTTGTGGGTTTTGGCTGCTTCTTTATACATGGAAGGGAATGCAGCAAGGTGGTGGCAGGAATACAAGGTTCAGAATGGGCCTAGTAACTGGGAGCAATTCATTCATGCGGTGGAAGAGAAGTTTGGAGCATTGGATCAAAAGAGGTTGTGGGTAGAGAGTCAACATGAACAAACTGATGATTCATGTGCCAATCCTGATAGTATTACTGATGATTTCGCTGAAGTTTATGTGCATAAAAACAAGGCAACAGAAGCTGAATATATTGAGAAAAATCCTGCCGATTACTATGATATCATTAATAATGATCTTGAATCTAACGATGCAGAAATGGTGGAAGAACACAAAGCTGAAGTGTCAGATGTACGCCTTGATCTTCAGAAAGAGGCCTCCATTGATGTGCACAGCAGCAATGAAGTTGGTGGTATATTGCACAAACACCAAGTCAAGATAAGAGTTACACAAGCTTTGGACATTTTGGAACCTGATGAGAGAAATGTGCAATCTAACCAAGAGTCTGTTGAGGATGTCCTTTGTGGTAACACTGTTGCTATGGTTGGTTTGGATCAGTTCATCACAAAGACTGCAACCCTGACAAATGAGAAGGAGGCTTATGAAGAATCTGATACCACCCAAGATCCAGTCCCTGATGGAAATGGCTTTGAACGTGCCAACATTGTTGACTTGACAAACATCACATCACCGAGTTCCCGAGAGGAAGAAGGATGTGCAGGTGCTGCAACTGACGAGCATTCATCCACCAGCTTGCTTGATCCAACTTCGAAGCTTATTCAAGAGCAGATTGATGATATTCATACGAAGTTGTTTCTGAAAATGCATCTGATATGGGTGAAGAGTTGAAAGAAGTCAGCATTGGTGTAGAGCAAGTGATGATGAGACATGAGTACCCAGAGAATGAGTTTCCTGAACCATTCAAGAAGGCTTACAGTGGCCTTTCTCCGGATAATAAGATCTGTCAAGAAGGGAAACCAGAGGCTACTGTTGATAGAACCCTTGACACCAAGGTTTTTCAAGGATGGATCGAAACTGATAATCCATGGACAAATGATGATGAGACAGATAATGCTGAGATGACTTATGTGAATCTTCAACTAAATCCCGATCGTTACACTGGTTATACTGGTGATTCAGCTAGAAGGATATGGGACTCTATCTACAAAGAAAATTGTCCAAAATATCTTTCAGAAGAAATGTGCCAGGAGAAGAAGCCATTGTACAAGCTAATTTCAGGGTTGCACTCCTCAATTTCAGTACACATTGCTTATGACTATCTTCTCGACGAATCTGCTAACTTGTGGGGACATAATCTTCCTTCGTTGAATGATAGTGTTCTGAAGTACCCGGAACATGTCCAAAATCTGTACTTCACATACCTGTTTGCTCTTCAGGCAGTGACAAAGGCAACAGATTACCTTGAGCAAGCCGAGTACAACACTGGCAATCCTGAAGAGGACCTGAAAACACAATCTTTAGTGAAGCAACTGCTTTACAATCCCAAGTTAAGATCTGCATGGCGTTACCTTTTGATGAAGCAAAACTCTGGCAGGGTGAAAATGGCCCTGAGTTTTACAACCCCAAGGAAAGATGGATTGAGAACAACAGCTTGGACTCAAGTCTTAATAACAGGTCAATAAAACTTAAAATTGGGCTTGATGTGCAATGGGACCCCGGAATTATGGGAATTATTCTATGCTATTGCTGGATGTGGAATGTACTGAACCGGAGCAAATTCGGGAACGGAGGTTGGTTAAAAGAGGTAATGCAGCTGTTGTCTCAGGGCTTGATTAAGTGGACAGGTATTCCTGCAGAAGCGGCAACCTGGGAAAACTTGGAAGTGTTGCGCAATCACTTTCCCATGGCCCTTGCTTGGGGACAAGCAAGGTCTGAAGGGGGGAAAAATGTCACGGATACTCCTGAAGCGAATGAAGCAGAGGAAGGGTGATCGCGCGAAGACAGATCAAGTAATCGCGAATGGATGGTGGAGATTGCGTAGAGGCCTTCTAAGTAGATCGGGTGGTAATATCTTCAGAGATAGCAGTGTCCAGGCTGTAAGCGCAGGGTCTATATATATATATATATATATATATATATATATATATATATAAGACAATATGAGTTGGTCAGACTGAAAAATGAATGGAAAGACAATACTCCTTCCTTCCCAGGAACTATTTTCCCCAACTTTTCCCACGCCGATCTGATTGGCGATCGTCTCACGCTTCGAAGCAAGGATCGGAGCCAAGGGACATTACACATTCATGGTGTACCAATGTACACACGCCCTATCAGATGTCATACACTCCACAAATCCACTAACAAGCATCAATGGCCATTATAATAACATCTTCAAGACAGGTAATGCCAAATTAGGAAGAAAGTAGGAGAGATTGAACACCAACCTGCCTTGTACCGAATCCCCCACGCCTTCCCGTGCCGACCGTCCTGTATTACACGAATCACAAAATCACAACAAAAATGAGAAGAGAAAGATTTAATCCAAATGGAGAGAGAGAGAGAGAGAGAGAGAGAGGAAGTAGGTGGATGGATAACCTTGTAGAGGTTGATCTTGGTGATCTGGTAGGAGACGTCGCGCCAGGTGGTCTTGGCGACCTTGTAGCCGACGCCCCACCCCGGCAGGAACTGCACCACGTCGAACAGGTTCTTCTTCTTCCTCTTCTTCGCCTCCTTCGCCACCGCCTCTCCCCCCGCGGACGCCGCCGGCGCGGCGCTGGTGCTCAGTGCTCTCTGCGCTGTCGTCGGCGCGAGCCCGAGGGACCGCCGGAGCAGGCCCACAGCCCTCTGCGCCGTGGACATCGGGACCCGATGTGGGTGGGTGCGATCTCGGGAGGTCGCAGCTAGAGGAGGAGGGGGAGGCGAGCTCCGGCGAAAAGGACGGGAGAGGCCGCGGCGGGAGGCGGGGGCTAGGGTTTTGCGTGGAGTTCGGGCAGCGACTGCTGTGCAAGTAGCGTTCCGGTGCAAGCGTGCAAGCAGCTGCTCTTGACCGTCAGATTGCCATCCAACGGTGGTGTCATGGCCTTTTGCTTTTTGACCCCCGCTTATCTGCCTCCACTGCAAAGCAAAATCGCCAATACCCCCTGAAATCAATCAACGATGTCCATGACTATTGTGCTGTGCTGCCGCCGAATACATCTGCGCCACCGCCCCTCCATGGGCAACTCCTGCGCCGCCGTACCGCCTGAACTCCGGTGCCCCTCCATGGGCAACCTCCGCACTCCTCCATTGGACCATAATCAATCAGCCCAAGGTACCTTGATTTAACAGTAGACCAAACCAGCTCACGCCGCTTAACGGAATGATTGTCTTCCGCTCCATCGTATGATAGAAGGAAGAAATCCTATGTACTCTGTTTGGAACCGCGCTGCCCGATGGTAGTGATCATCTTCTGCGCAACAGTTTGAAAGAAAGCCTACGTACTCTGTTCTGAACGCTAGCCGCGCCGCTCGACGGAACGATCGTCTCGTGTGCCGCCGTTCGACAGGAGGCCTGCATACTCTCCTTCGGAGCACCGGCTGCGTCGCTCGACGGAACGCCTCTACGTGCATCACCTCAAGTGAGAAACGTGTACGTCTACATGATGGATCCTACATGATCTAGTACTTGCCTTCACGTTTGAGTTAGCATAATGCATCCCGATCATCATGTGGCGTGGCAGTTTTTTTAGGTGTATGAGTTGTCATCCAAATCAACAAGCTCGGCTTGGCATTGCAATGACATTCAAAAGTTTTAGAATCAAATATAGAGATCAACATGCCCCCTGCGTTGTCGCCTACACGTTCAGCTAATCTCCAACTCGCTCCAGCGGTGGTTCTTGTGTCATGGATGTCGGCAGAGACCCTACAAAGCAATGGCATGGAAGGCGTGCCCGACATGCGGCGTCGGCGTCGGTGATGCGATGATGCATGTTTGTTGTGGATGTCGTCCCGCGGTGCACATATCTGAGATGGCGTACAAGATGTCGGCCGGAGGAGACTTCCTCCAGCTCTGCTTTCGTGCGAGGGCCGAGGTAGCCTTCTTGCTCTCGTCTGGCCGGTCGTGTCGAATTGAAGGTGAGAGAGGTGCAGCCGATCTGCAGTGGGAGAAGCGATTCTGGATAGAAACAGATGAATGGGGTTATTGGACAATTGTGCATGCATTTAGGTGGGCGAGTGAGAGGGTTATGTGCAAAATTAGCACCGTAGTAGGATCTCAATCGTGCACTCCACCATCGTTGTTTGCATGAGTGCACCGGAAGGCTGTTTTCACAGCAGTCGCTGCCTGGAGTTCGCCGAGGAGGCCACCCAGAGAAGAGGTGGGCTTGGATAGATCTGGGCCGCTCACTGCACGATCGTTTGGACGGACGGTGGCAAGGAAAAATATCCTGTGCAATCAGACAGGCTGGTGAAACCACGGTGCAACCTAACTAGAAAAAGTTTCAAAAAATTCTGAAAAAAATCATAGATGTACATCTCAGCTTACCCCATCTACATATAAAATTTCATGATCAAATTCGTCCTGTGCTAAGAGTAATAAAAAGACAAACTTGATCATAAGCGATAACGATTCTTGTTTATGATCAACTTTGTCTTTGTAACTTCTAGCACATAACGAATTTGATCATGAAATTTTATATGTAGATGGGGTAATGATGTACATCCATGATTTTTTCAAACTTTGAAACTTTTTCTAGTTAGTTGCACCGTGGTTTCACCAACTCTCTGATTTGAGATATGTTCCCGGTAGCAAAGCTATTCTTTTCTCTTGATGGCTTATGCTCTGATCTGGTGTAGTTTACAAACTTTGATCCTCGATGAATAGGCTTTTAATATAGCCAAATTTTACGAATTGAAACTTGTAAAATTCATCGAATGCAGAAAAAATCTTCGTTTACTAAGAGTGCAGTGTTTTTTTTTCAACTCAAAGTGATTCTTGCAGTGGTAGGGAGCAATTATAACGGACTGATGAGAATGCAGAAACTTCAGTTTTGCAGGAAAAAGGATGTTCCCTTTAAAATTACTATATAGTGCTCTGTTGGAGATGGAGCATAAATTTGAGATTGAAAAACTTGAAAATTTTAGGAACACTCGAAAGTTTATGTTAGTTTTCTTAAAACATACGGAACTTGCTGAATTGATCAAGATAATCTTGTTGGGTAGAACGTTTTCAAAATATTTAGTTTTTGCTCGTGAAGGCTACCCTCCTCTTTTCCTCTCTTTTTTGGTTTTTCTTTTGCTTAACTCCTTGTCCAAGGGTGCGGCCTTTGCACCTTGTAATCTCCTTCTTGTATTCGCACTTTTTCTCGTCTTCTAATTAAATCACGGCGGCTGCCGTTTTCAAAAATATATATATATTTAGTGTTTGACTATCTGTTTTTAACTTTTTTTTCTCGGGTAAACCACGTTACAACAAAGACATTGTTGGATTCGAAATAACACAAGACAAAGAAATAGTTTAGGAAAGAAATATATATATATCACCTGGGAGAATATGAAACGATCAGCCATTGGATAAACATAATTTGTTAAACTTAAATCTAATTTGCATGTTTTAATTTACCAAATAGGTCTTAGATTTTTCGCACTCGTTTTTTCCCTAACAACTTTGGAAAATAAGCAAGGCACAACCACCCTAAATTAGCACCTCAGGTATAATCAGATTGAGAGAAACGTTAAGGCTACAATTCTGCTGCTACCTTGCAATGTAACATAGACTCATATTAGCTCATTTCAACCAGGGAGGGCGAAAGGAAACCGGTGAGCCGGTTGGAATTACGCGAGATGTGCCCTTCTGGGACAATTTAAGCTGCTTTTACCCCTTTTCCGGCCAGGCAAATAATATAATGACAAATGGGGCTAATGAGTAATGAATTTGAGAAAGATACTATTGAACCTGAAGTAGTGTTTGAGGGCCGTACTGAAATAACACGACAGACCCACAATCAGAACAGCGCTAACCTGTTCTATACAAAGCCAAATGTGGCACTATGCTACGGCCTAACAATTCTCTCTACCTTTCCTTCTCTCTCGCCTACACTAGTGCCTTCTTCTTCCAGGCATTCTTCAATGACAAGTACATGAATTAAAAACTATATGCTAACATAAATAACTTAAAAATAGAACATGAATGTATCAGGGCTTCCGGAGGGCTGATGCGGCTCCCATTATTACAGCCATTACAAATTTACAATCCCCAGGCCAGCACCAAGTGATGCACCTATAGCAGCAGCTGTGACAGATCCATCTTTTTTCTGGGGCTTCTGCTTCGCTTGCAAAGATGCAGCCCTCTCCCTCGCCAGCTCCAGTGACAATCTCTCACGAGCAAGCTCCTGTCCAAGCAATGTTCAGAGCTACAGCTAAAAACAAATACATGTAATGCTAAGTGCGACGATAATCTTTAATGTATACTCATAATCTGCCAAAAACACAGATCGTGGAAAGCTCCCTTCTGTTGGATTTTCAACCTAAGAACTAGTAGAAGCGTGTCCCATGCAACCAATCAGACCAATGAGCTATTAGATTTTCACGGAACAGCCTATTTGCTGCTAGGCAAATTTTCAAGGCTGGCAAACTAAGATACTCTTTGAGCCCGACGCAGTGGTTTTAATTATCTTAGTGGACGCATGGTTGCTTGATCTACTAGAAACTAGAGTTATACAAACACAAGCTCTAATCTGCTTTACTGTAACGCTTGATTTGAGTTTAGAAGGTCTGTAAAGAAGCAAAGACTTAAGTGCAACCTTTTAACAGCTAATAGAACTTCTGGGGAAAAATACAAATTTTAGCTTGCGGCTTACCGATGCGGTACATGGTCCAAGGATGGTTAAACACGCTCAACAGACACAATGTTTCCACCAAAATCAGATTTTAACTTACTAATGTATCTCATCATCTTAGAAACAGGTCTCTGACAAGAAAAAATAAGGAGACTAAGTGACATGAGGCAAGAAAAGAAACTGAACTTTATTGGAAAATTATAATTGTTATTGATGTTATTGCTTTTTCTAGGGAACATTTTTTTTCCTTCGTCATATTGCTGAAGATAGCTTTTCGCAACCACATAGAGAGAATAAGCACTACAGGAAAAGTACTTATTATCCATAGCCAAATATATGGTAGACAGCCAAACTAACCTGTCGACCAAACTTAAATTAAGGTCGACGGCCGAAAGAATAGCCCTCTACCTTAAACGCGAAAAAAGTGCGCCATACGTCCCGCCCTGGAATTGGGGTACTGTTTGGGAATTAGGGTCGACAGCCTAGATATAAGCCGTCCACCATACTTTAGGATCGACCACCAAATCTGGCCATTCACCCAATGGGCTCCATTTTAGTCAATCACTAAAAATGGAGTTACCTTTTTAGCCAACAAATTGGAATTGCATACAAGTAAAGGACGACAAAAACTTCATACCGTTTATGACTCAAGTTTCTTTAGGTAGTGATGTAGAATGAAGTTTGTGACTCGAATGATGAGTGGAGGATTCAACCAAACATTATGCGTTGCATCATGTTATGATAAAGCAAATTCAGTTCAGAGAAAATAATGATATATAAACTGTTGCAATTACATGTTAGGACTTTGATGATTTCCTGCTCTTTGTGCTTACCTCCCTGATATGTATTTTTTGCAATAATGGTAGAGATTCGATTAAACTGTTGACATACTTTTTTCACAAATTCTCTTGCTAAATGTTTAATGAAACGTTCATCAATGTTCATTGTGTTCATGCTTCATGCTGATATTGACAACAGTGGCAGCATAGACTATGGAGAATTCATAGCTGCCACTTTACACCTCAACAAAGTTGAAAGGGAAGACCATCTGTTTGCTAAATGTGATTTTGAATGCTGCCACTGTCAATCGGGTGACTATTTTTTTAATGCTGATTAATTAGGGTGGACGGCATTTTTCACGTAGCCGTCCACCCTGATAGATTAGGGTCGACGACCTTTTCCACGTGGCCGTCCACCCTAAGCTCTTAGGGTGGACGGCCACATGAAAAAGACCGTCCACCCTAATCTTATTATGGTCGACAGCCAAGGAAAGGCCGTCCACCCTAGTCTAGAGTGGACAGCTGCTTTTGCTCGTCGACTTTAGCGTTATTATGGTGGACGACCTATATTTGGCTATCAACCCTAATAGGGTGGACAGCCAGCCCATCGAATTTAATATTATGGTCGACCACTTACTGTCGGCGGCTTAAGGTAGACAACTAGCTGTCGACCCTACCTATGGTGGACGGTTTTGTCTCTAGGGTGGACGGTTTTGGCTGTCGAAATTACTATTTTTTCCTGTAGTGAAGTAGAATTTGAAGATATGAACATTTAGTAAAATAACAAAGGGAACATATCCAGTGCTAATGGGCTACTCGGTGTTAAAATGCTAACTCCTGTCATTAGCCATCGGATGAAGAATCAGCTGATCTAATTGAGCAAGGTGGGAATCCCTGTACCACTTAATCCATTTTACACAAAACCCCCTAAAAACTATTCCGCCTCTCGCAAACAACTGTTCGTCTTCGTTCTCTCGTGCAAAAAAACTCCTGGGGAGACCGATCGCGTGCGTGCTCCTCCCCAACCGATCGCGTGCGTGCTCCTCCGGTCATCCTCCCCGATCGCTCCTCCGGTCATCCTCCCCGATCGCACGGCGCGCCTCCTCCCCACCACCGGCGCGACGCCCCGCCTCCTCCCCACCGCCGGCTCCTCCCCACCGCCGGCGCTGCGCCTCTCCTCCTCCCCAATAGCCGGCGCGGCGCCCCGCCTCCTCCCCAATAATCTCGGTGATCAGAAAAATGTAAAACCCCCAGCAACCATAATTAAATCCTTCATGTTAACTTGATATGTTTAAGCAAGTGCTGATCATTCTATGGCCACTCGATAAATGGTGTTTTTTCTTGGATACTTGATTGACAAATTTGTGCCTGTAGGAAGCAATGGTATATTGGATGGATAATAGTAGTGTGTAGTTGTTCTGTATGAAATATAAGTTCACATTTATGGTAGGCTTCTTTAGCATGCGATGAATCTGTGGCATCTTTGTTGATCAAAAACTGATTATATTTCTTTTATGTAGGCTGTTGAGGATTCTGTTGATCACAGCTGCCAATGATGTTCCAAACAAGTTAGTGAACAGCCTGTCAATATGTCATTACTCATCTTTCCATGGGCCATGTGATCTTTGTCCAGTGAGGAGTGCCAACTGAAATTGCTGCTGTGCCGCTGATAAAGTAGGACTTGCATGGGAGTTAAACCCTTTTTACGTTTATCTGGGCTTGGATTACTGTATGACACATTGGTACCACTGCAATGCCGCTGAAAGCAACTGAGGACATCTGAGCAAGTTGGGCGTGCCTGGCATGTCCTGTAATGAGATTCTTTTCTGAAATGTTAGTACCTAGTACCTACCATACCACTTCTTTGAAAATTTCCATAACAGATTTTCTTTGAAAATTATCATGTTTTTTCTCTATCTGTGGCTTTACAAAACAAGAATATCAACATTGCTATTTTTCTGCAGGAATTACTCTAAGAAATCCATATCTAGATCTCGCTGATCAGAAAAATGCAGAAGGTGTACATCATGCACTGTTCTGAAGCAGTTAATCAGTGCCAGAAACGCGGGTCTGAAACAGTCCTCATTGAGTTTACTGCCACACATTCTCTAAATGAAGACCCATCTTCTACCAATGCTCTTGAAGAACCACATTCTGTTGTCAGCGCGCTGCTTCAAAAGGATACATTGCACTCAGTTGAAGCTAATTTGCATGAAGTACCTCATTTTGTGAATTTGGATTGCAGTAGATGGCAGCAGGATAGCACACAAAATAAGAAACACGACAGAATCAGCTAGGTTCTGGGTCAATTTCCCACACAAAAGTTTGTTACATGTGTTTGAAATGGAAATTGTGTTCCTTGTCATTTACTTAGGATTTTTTGCTCTATATATTAGAAAGAAGCATTTCTTCTCTTTTCATCTGGTATCAATTGTTTTGATGTTTGCTTGCATCTACTGGTTATTGACTGCCATTTCCCTCTGCAGAAAGTGACCTGCTTTTGAAATGCTGAAGCTGATCTCAGGTTCTTGTTACCTGCCTCACCCTGCTAAGGAGCCAACTGGTGGTGAGGATGGTCACTTCATTTGTGTTGATGGACAGGCAATTAGTGTGGCAGATGGTGTTAGTGGTTGGGCAGATCTCAGCGTTGATGCTAGGCTGTATGCTAAAGAGCTAATGAGTTAATGAGTGCTATCAAGGATGAACCAGAAGGGACTATTGATCCATTAAGCGTTTTGGAAAAGGCTTATACAAGCATCAAAGCAAGGGGGTCATCAACTACATCCATCATCACGCTTACAGAACAGGTTAGCCAGCTTTCCCTTGTTTGAAATTTACTGTAGTCTCCTTCCATTGCTATTTTGCTATATCTCAGTGAACAGCAAATACAACAAAAAAATGTGATTTTGAGTTTTTTAGTCTATGAATAGCCCTGACAGGTTTTCCTTGCCATGAGAGCACTGGACAAAAATTCGCTCGGCGCAGCGTAGCGCGCAATCCCAAACTAGTTTAAATAAAATGCAATGGGAACATAGGGTGACAAGGATAAGGCCATTAATCTGGGCCGTTGATTGTACGATCTGATAGAACACCCCTCGTGAACCACCTCCCCTTTGCTACCACAAAAAGAAAGTTTACGATTGCATTATCTTTGGTAGTATCACGGTGTTAGTAGAAATTAGATCTAGCTATTGATTTGTTAAAGGTATTATACTATTCTACTATTGGAGGAAGTATAAATAAATAGCAGCTGATCTCATCCATCGGATCGGAAAGAATGCACTGTATATATTAAATTTAGTGTACCATAAAAGTGCTCACCACAAAAATACCAACATGTCATATGTACTAATCTCGTCCATCGGATCGAAAAGAATGAATGGTCTATATTAAATATAGTATACTGTAAAAGAGCTCACCACAAAAATACCAACATATCACATGTACGTGTTACATGGCCACTCTTTATTTTCCACAAAACAATGTACAAAAAATTTGATAGTTGCAAGTAAAAGCAGTAGCGCCAGGCTACCAACCTACGACATAACAAGAAAACATGAGTAATATACTTCCAGAATATCTCTGGGACGGATAAAGATCATATACAGTAGCTATGGAGACTGCAACTTAAACAGTCTCCATAGCTTAGAGCTGTCCGATCGGGCAGTTGAACCGTCAAGATTGTTCAAAATTCAATGTATAGTAACATACTACAACACGTGCTACATTGGAAAAATCACTACAGCCGTGTTTCACTCCGTAATTGTTACTACGGTTATTACTGTAGTTGGTCTAAGCCTGTGTATCACGATTGGACAACAGGAGCCTAACCCTAACACCTTCTCTGCCCTAGCAATTGTAAAAGATATACTCCATTTAGTTTTATAAGGCAATTAATTTGGTGCAGATTTTAAAGTTAAACTTTGTTCGTTAATTTCTTTTATAATATTTTATTTGTAGCTACAAAATTATAACTATAAAAAATACTTTCAAATACGAATCTAACAGTATCACTTTTATATTATATAATCTATATATTATTGAACTAGTTATCAATGAAAATTTATAAACATAGAATCTCGAAATAAGCCGATCTTTTTAAAAAAAATCACCGGAGAGAGTACCACTTCGACATCACAATATAACATCATCGATGCTGGATATTTTGTCAAACTGCTACACGTGCTTCTGCAGACTATTCAATTCACAATGGCTATCCATGTGCTGCCGTAGGTAATAATGATACAGTACACTACACCTTGGCGGCTTGGCGCCGGTGTCTCCTGTGTCGCCGTCGAGGGCGACGGCCTTGGAGGCAACGCTGCTGCCGTTGCCTTCGCCCGCGGCCACGAACGGTGGTCGGCGGAGGCTATCTATCTCGCAGCTGTTATAGGTGCGGAAACAGAGCTGTCGAGCACCTCCTCATCCGCGTCGGGCTCCACCGGCATAGGAGGTGTTCTAATTTCTGTTGGCCTTGTGTAGCAAGCTGCAGAAAAGGCGTGGCGGTTTTAACGCTGCATTTTTACCACGTGTACATGTTCATTACTATTTGAACCATTCCACACTGTATAAGTTAGGGGTGCATTCCGAGCGTATACGGACCGATATTGTTTATTCGGTATCTGTTTGCATCTAGATTTAGTATGTATAGTTAAAATCGGTAGGATATAGTTAACATATTATAACCAATGTATGATATGGAAAGACTTGAAAATATTTGATTACGGTGAAGATTCTAAGGAAAAAACCGTCTGAGCTAAGGCCGATATGGATTGTGTTCTGTAATATGTTGGGAAAGGAAGCGAACGGTCGACGGGTATAAAAGATGGTCATAGGCAGGCTAAGAGAACATACACAACCCAATCAATAAATACTCTACCTTTATTTTTCCTGTCGACTAGGAGTAGCTCTTGTAATTTAGACTCTTGTAACCCGATTTGATCAATAAAGTTGCGCATCACCAATTATTGATCATCTTCTATTATGCCCATCAAGATTGGTTTTCTCCGATCTTGTTGCACATTGCCTTTTTTTTAGAGTCAATCTATCTTTATCCTCTTATTAGCCCTAATAGGCTAATTAGATCTATCAGTTATTCATGTGCTACTAAGTACTAAGTACTAACACATATAGATCCAAATCATCCAATAACTTTGACGAGTCTGTTACGCTACCCTGAAGATTGCACTATTGCATGGCAAACATAAGAATTTTAGAACATTGCCAACAACAAGATGGGCATTGGTGATAAGCATAACGAATTATGAGTAGCTCGAAACAGATGGGAAAAGACAAATGGAGTGAAGCCAAAAGAAATCTCAAGCTCACAAACACCAAACCGACTTGACTCATTTGAAGGTGTGACCTCCGTCTTCATCCTGCAGCCTTATGTATACTAGGCATGCATCGGGTGTCTTAACTCAACTCATCTCGTTTTACATTCATAAACAGAGGAAGACTGTCATGGGCAAGCCTCCATTAGAAAATCTTCGCTTTGCTTCGTACCATCGTCGACCAGATTTTGCACCAGTCGAACTGTTGACTTCCACCATTGCTGTCTCCTCTTGAGTTTCCACCATGCATCTGTTGGAACACAAAATAGAAGAACAAAAAATCAACTCAAAAGTTTGCAACCGCAGGTCTCGACAGCAACAAACAAACCAATGAGCCAAGTGCCCTTTTGTGTTTTACATCTCTCTAGTGCTATTTTCAAAGAGTACAAAGCCTTGCTTATATAGCAGGATACTCAACAACCGAGTCGGTAACACAGCCTGTACTACTCCATGTACTACTCGGATTCAACTAAAGCTTCCCAAACAAACTTTCCTAATTTAACTTTCCTATTACAAGATTAATTCCATCAATCACCCCTTTAATCTTGTAATATAACTCTAACTCATTAAGGCAATCGGACTCAACTACGATTTACCCAACTCATATGCTCTCGACATAGGATGGAGAACACATCTCTTCAACGTCCCGGAGTCGACTTGACGGACTTGACTTTGGACGGCGAACGCACCTCTTCAACGCCCCGCAACTTTGACGGACTCGACACACCACACAAGATGGCGACACACCTGCTCAACATCCCATGCTTCACACCTTGATCTCGACTTCAGGACGGCGACACAACTACTCCACGTCCAGGGCACAACTCATCGAAACCAACTTCTTCGAACTCGACTTCAAGATGGCGTCTCATCTTCTCAACATCCTGAACTCAGCTCGTCGAATACATCTTCACATACTTGGAGTCGACTGTAGGACGACGAACACGTCCGAGACACACCTCGTCGATCTCCTCGCCTGCTGTTTCAACATGACAGACAAACGACCACTTGCCATCTTGTCATGCCGATTTGTTGACAACCTTTCACACGGTCACACCGCCAACGCTTCCTCGGGTGACGCCTCGACGGTGCCACCCCCGGGAGTCTCCTCCTCCCGGGGGCAGCGGGTTGAACCAAAACCTTAAGCTCTGATACCAATTGTTGGAACACAAAAGAAGCATGCTACTCCCAACTTATATGACGATTTAACTGGAACAAAAAATGCTTTTAGGATCATAATACCATGCTAGTGCATCCACCGTACCTTCTCATCCCTCTTCTACAAAAGTTTAACAAATCAAGTAGACATCCCATTGGCCAGAAGTCGGGCTTATCAGAACTACAGAAGGTGATGCCCTCGAACTGTACATGGCATATATATATACTATATATTAAAGCGGTGAGATTTGCCGAGCGCTCCGCGCTTCCCGTACCGGCCTGCACAGTAAAAAATATCCCAGTCGCGCCGTTCGGTCCGTCTGTCCGTTCGTTGCTCGCCTCCGTTGTCTCACGCTGACTGAGATGGCGACGATTGATAACGCTCCGTTATTTTGCTTTTCGCTCGTTATACGCTCTGTTCTTCGTTAGTTGCCCTTCGTCACCTCTGTTCGCGTTTATCCTGTCGTCGCGCCGTCCGGTGGGTTCAAGGCCGTTAATCCACCTCGCGCGTTCGCGGTGGCTCCTATCCCGAGGCCGTGTATTTCTTCTTGGTGTTGCGGTGCCTTTCTTCATGCGTGTCGCCGCGCGCTGAGAGAGAGAGTTCCCGTAGCCTATTTCTTCGCGAGGGTTCTTTTGGTTTCCACTTGTTTCCCTGTTCGGTTCCGGTCACGGCGTCTCTTGGTTTTCCCCATTCGATTTTGATCGCGCTGTCTCCTGGTTTCGCTCAACGGTCAGTCTTCCTGGTTCCGGGATGGCCTGGTTTGAGCCCTTGGCTTCCTGATTTGGGTGAACGGTTCGGCCGTAGATGATCGATTGCGGTTGATTCTACTGCCTTGGTTCCTCTTGTTCTTACCGTTCTGATCGTATTTTTCTATTCAACGATTGCTTCGTTTTGCGTTTGGCGATTGGGTTATTTCCCATCCTGGTGCGCTGGTTGTTTCTTTTTTGCTGTTTATTTGGGTAACTGGCTCGCCCATGCGTAATCGATTGCAGCTGATTCTACTAGCTTGGTTCCTCTTGTTCTTACCATTCTGATCGTGTTTTTCCCCATTCGATTTTGATCACGCCGTGTCCTAATTTCGGCCGATGGTCGGTCTTTCTGGTTCCGAAACCGCTTGGTTTGAGCTATTGGTTTCCTGATTTGGGTGACCGGCTTGGCCATACACAATCGATTCTGACCGATTCTATTAAGCTTAGTTCCTCTGTTCGATTGTGCTTTTCTATTTGGCGATTGCCGCTCTGCATTTGGCGATTAGATTTCTGATCGTGTTTTTCTATTCAGCGATTGCTTCGCTCTACGTTTGGTGATTGGATTATTCCCCATCTTGGTGCACTTGTTGTTTCTTTTTTGCTGTTGATTTGGGTGGCCAGCGTGGACATACACGATCGATTGCAGTCGATTCTACTGGCTTGGTTCCTCTTGTTCTTATCATTCTGATAGTGTTTTTCTATTCAACGGTTGCTTCATTTTGCATTTTGCGATTGGTTTATTGCCATCCTTGTGCGCTTGTTGTTTGTTTTTTGCTACTGCTCTGTGCTCTGCAGTACTGCTGCGTCTGGCATGTTTGTGTCAGTTGCTCTCCATCCTCCTGGTGCCTTAGCGGGGGATTTGATGATTTGCCCCGTTTTTGTGGGTGCAATTGATCATTTGCCCTACATGTCTCACTGACATGTGGTCCCATAGCCCGCATGCCAATGAGACATCACAGGGCAAATGATCAAAGGCAGAGGAAAACCGGGGCAAATCATCAAATTTTCCGCCTTAGCGTGGGTGCTTCCAAGCTGGGTTGTTATTTTTAGTTCGATTTTGCTGTGTTGCCCTTTCTCTTGTTTCGTCGCCGTTTTATCTGTGCTACTGGTTTTCTGTGCGCAAGGACGGTGCCCGTCGTTGGCATTGTTGTTCATTTGTGGAGCGCACTCTTGATTTGTTATTCGCAGGAACGGATTCAATGTTGGTCTTGTTGTTCGTCTGTGGAGCGCCTTTCCAATCGTGCTTCATTTCGCCGATTGCGCTGTTCTATCTTTACGGTTTCATTATTCCTCATTGCGGCTTGCTGATCGTAGCTTGCTCTTTATTTTTTGAGCTCTTTTAGAATGCACTAGAATGAATATGAACCGTTAATTTCTTTAGATCCAAAGGTTAAAATTAGTCTTGATCTGATTATACTACCATGTATAGTATGCGTAGCAAAATCCTGTGGAGGGGTAGAAGTTCGTAGACTACAGCACGGTCCGGCTATCCCACGCGTTACACGTCGTCAGCCCCACGTTTAGCATCAAGCACGCCGTCGGCACCGGTAGCCAGCACGGCCGCTACAGCTACGCCGGCACATGCAACGGGCTGGTCCTCCTCACCGCGTACCCCGGAAACTTGGAATTCGTCAATGCCGTCCTCGTGCCGATGCCGGAGGCAGTCGGTGCGACGGCCGAAGGGCGGCATCGAGGCGATCGGGCCCGCGTGGAGCCCGAGCTGTCGGAGATGGCTTGACGTGGTTTACTGCTGTTGCTGCATGTCACGGCCACGAACTGCAGCAGTTGTCTTGAAGGACGCAGAGCCATTATGGAGGACGCAAGTATCTCCCGATCAGTACGCATGCATGCATGGTGATAAGAACTTGCTCTGTTGTGTTTAAGCTTGTTATGTAAATCTTTATGCGAGCAGAACAAAGCTGAAGTAGGCGGAGGCCGGCCGGGAGGAGCCGCGCCGAGGCGGAGGAGCGGCGGCCATGTGCCGGTGTGGAGACGGAAGACTGAGGTGGAGGCTGAAGCTGCCGACGCGAAGGCGACGCGGACCAGAGGCGGGCTCCGGCGGCCGGAGGTCGGGGACGCCGTCAATGGCGACGACGCGAAGGGTGGTCGCTGCGGCGGCCTAAAGCGGATGGCCGTTCGATGGAGGTAGGGGGCGGATCCAAAACTAGAAGATGAGGAGGAGGCCAATACTATATAGATGGGAAAAGTCTAAAATACCCTTCAAAATGGATGGTTAGATTTAATTCCTACTACCAGTATTTACTACCTATGTTGTGCATTGTAAAAATTCTCTATTTTTTTGTGTTGTTGCCCTATGCTCTGTCATCCTGCGTTACTTCCTGGAACTGCGTCGGCTGCTCTCCGCCCTCCTGCTGCCTTATTATCGGTGCTTCCAGCCTAGGCTCTTAACCTCAAATATGATTACCTGTCTGTGCATATTGTTACCGAGAAAAGCCTGTTTTTCCCCATCTCTTGCTAACGACAATATTCCTACGGTTTCTACACAAAGCCTGTAGGATGTTAACTTTCCTGTACCTGACAACAGATGCTCGATACATTTCCTTTTCATGCCTACACGTTTGCACAACCTGATGTTCTATGTTATACCCACGTATTGTATTTTAAGTCCCTATGTATCCAATGCTTAGTATCATTTACTTGCCAGGATAGAGAATATTAATTGAGTAATTTATATTGAGCTAAGAACCGATTGATCAATAGAGACACTTCGTGCCTTCTGTATTGTCCCTATGTTTGGCTGGCTGACAAAGAAAAACACTGAAAGCCTGTTTGTGTTTGCTTATATGCCTCCTAATCTTTGTCTCATTGTCATTGTGTTGGCAGGGGAGCGAGTTACCTCACATTGTTATTCATGAGCAGATCAGGGCCTGGATAGAAATGGATATACCACCTGAACTCCAGCATGCTCACAGGGAAGAGAAAACATTATATGGAAAATTAGCTCACACAAGCTACGGCGCACTGAAAAATACAGCTCATACAGCCATCCTCCATCTTCAGACGCAAAGAAACGTGGAGATTCAAGATACCAATTATGAACAATTAGCATCAGCCGCTTCTGACATTCGTCTTTGTTTTGTCTATCCAAGCTTTTAACGTAGAGATTCAAAATACCAACGTGAACATATATACACTCAACTACACCTGTTGGCAAACCAAAAAATTAGCATCGGCCGCTTCCGATATTCGTCTTCGTTTTGTCTATCCAAACTTTGAACGCAAATTCGTCTTCGTTTTGTCTATCCAAACTTTTAACGCAAATTCAAAACTTCCAACCCGTTATTTTAAATGATATGTACATAACAATAGATCATACCCACAGCGGCGCGGCGTAGCGCGCTATTATGGCTAGTAGGTGTTAAACCTCTGGGCAACCAGGGGTCTTCCCAAATTCTTATGGATTGACCATCTCCTCCTCTCGGCGCGTTGCCGTGGGATCATCAAATTTTAGCAGGGAGAGGAAATCTTCTCTAGAAGTCAGGAAAATAAAAACAAACAAACATGATGTAGCTCGACATTAACATATAGGGGATTTTTTTGAAAAAATGTTTTTATTTTAAAATAAAAAAGGAAAAAAAATAAAAACATTGCAACACTTGCACTGTAGAAAATACAGTATCTGAGCGCCACGTGGCGAGCTACGGCCAACCTCTCCAACAATAATAATTTACTAGATGAAAATCCGCGAGTTGGCGCGGGCGACCACTAAATTTTAACGGAGAGTGGAGTTTTTTTGTCCCAAAAAAATATTTAAAAATTAATTTTCCTTTTTTTTTAAAAAAAAACAAAAATTAAAAAAAGGAAGCACTGTAGGCCGGTGGATTTGAACTGAGGACCTCTGGCTCGCTAACGTGAGCTCTAATCAACTGAGCCACGAAAGGATTTTAATTGAAAATTTTAACGAGGCAGCATGTGTAATGGCATGAAACACACGAGCTTTGTCCTATTTTCTTCTGTAATTTTTTCCTATTGGATTTTCAGAAGGATTTTTTTAACAAGGTATAAGCATAGTGCTTGGAAAAGTGTCAAATAGGGAGTATAACAGAATATTCTATTCCATATATTATGGATACTTTCCTAACTACTATGAGGTTCCTAATTAGAACTCAAAGTCCGGACAGATTACTCTCTTGTATATGTAAGTGGAGGTACAATGGTACACACTAGAAAACATCAATAAAAGGTGGGAACATTAGATCCACATCTCTCTGGTCTAATTCGAGTTTATGTGGTCTTGATTGGTCAATAACGACTTTGTTGTATAACACCTGTAATCTAGCGATTACGAAGCTTTTTATGTGATAAATAGTGAGTCTTATACATGAGTGTGCGTGGGTCTGGGGCTGTTTGGTTTGAGACCAAATTTGCCAAATCAAACCTTACAAAAAATTGGCATGCCAAAAATTTGGTCATCAAATTGGTTGCTAACAATTGGCAAGAAAATGAACTAGGGGTGCTAATGGAGAAGAGAATCTAGCTAAAATTTGGTTGCAAACCAAATGCTTGCCAAATTTGATCAACACTACTAAAATTTGGTAAGGCAAACATTAGCAACAATTGGAAGCAAATCAAACAGCCCTCCCCATAGGCCATATACTACCTACCAAATTTACCAATATATCTCGGTTTTCACAATTTCACTTTTCAGCAAAAGGTGTCTACCAGAGTACTCCCTCAATTCAAGTTTACAAAGCATACTTTTTCCTGTCATGTAAACCAAAAAAATATTAAAAATAACTAGATTACCTCTAATTATTATCATTAAACACTATATTCAATGTATGTATGTAGAGAATATGAAGCCTTTTTCGTACTCCCAGGAGTACATACTCCCATCTCTAATATACCACTGAAATAAAAACTTTATACTCCTTTATCACTTTCGATATACTATAATAATAATTCTAAGATACTCCAATACAAAATGATTAAAAAAAAATCATCAAACCCTTTATTTTTTTTGCTACATACCCTTTTCCATATGTATAAGGAATATGTAAACAAATTATGCTATAAAGAGTGGATTTTAATGAAATTTTTCATGAAACTCACTTTGGAGTATCTTATAATCAGTATTAGAGTATACTCAAAAAGATAAAGAGGTATAACAACATCATTTAAACGGTATATTAGAGGTGGGAGTACATACACCCAGGAGTATGGAATCATTTTCCTATATATATATATATATACACACACTCTTATATATATTAGAGGCACATGGGAACGATAAGATCATTAAAAAAAAATACGTCTTACGGTCGGAGTATATAGGATTTCCGTAGTCTACTCAAGGAACAGTGCCACGCATTGAAATTTAAGCAATCCTAGCTTAGGTGGAGTAGGCAAGGTAAGTCCTCATGTGCGACGTCGAGAAGCCATTAAAGTTGGAGCTGCACGCGGTGGTGTACGCTCCAACGTCGTGGAACACCAGCCAGTCCCCAGCGCGCAACTCCGGCAGACGGTACCCGCTAACCACCTCGTCAAACGAGTCCAGCGTTGGGCCGAACACCGTCGACAGGTGATGCATCTTCCCTTCCCGACCCGCCTCGCCGTCATCTGTACAAATTTCCACCGGCAAGGGGCGTGGCACGTAGTTCTCAAAGTGGACGCAACAGAGGGTGCCGAACATGCCGTCATCGATCCAGTACTCCCGCACCTCGCCGCGGGTGCGCTTCCCGAAGATGCGCGCGGCGAGCGCGAACGTCGTCTCCGCGAAGTAGCGCCCCGGTTCGGCGATCACCTCAACGCCCTGCACATCGCCGAAGTGCAGCGCAAGTGCGTTGTTGATCACCTTGGCGGCCTCTCCAAACGTGGAGCCGCCAGCCCTGAATCCCCCGCCGATGTCGAGCACGCGCATAGGAGGCATGCCGAGCGCGGCGGCGGCGTCGAACGCCACACGGGCGGCCTCGATGGCGCTGCCGTAACTGCACACGCGGGACACGGCGCTCCCCACATGGAACGAGACGCCGACGACGGCCATGCCGGCGCGACGCGCGGCAGACAGGAGCGGCATCAACTCGTCTTGGTGTGCACCGTACTTGGTGCCCAGATTTAGCATTGCATCGCCGTCATCGGGGGCCTTGAGCCGTAGCAGGAGGCGGCACTTGGGGTGGAAGCGTTTTGTCTTGTGGACCTCCTCCTCTGAGTCGAAGGTGCAGAGGTTGACACCCATACTTGCCGCGTAAGCGACGTGCGACTCTAGCTTGCATGGATTTGCGAAGATGATACGGTCGGCCGCGACGCCGAGCGCCAACACGGCCTCCATCTCGGCACGGCTGGCGCAGTCGAAGCCGAAGCCGAGGCCAGCCAGCGCGCCAAGGAGCGCGGCGTTCGGGTTGCACTTGACGGCGTAGTACGGCCGCACGCCCTTCAGGCCCCGGCGCCAAGCCACAAACAGCTCAGCGACCTTGCCGAGGTCAAGCACATTAAACGCGCTCGTCGCAGCGGGATCCATCGCGACGATGGTCTTGACGAGGTTGGTGATGCCGTCCTTGTGGCTCCCCTCGTCGCGCCGGAAGGTATGCACCTCCTGGCCCTTCACGACGAGCGCCGCGAGCACAGCCTGCATGTCTTGAGCGGCTTCGACGTCCATGGACTCCATCTGGTGTGGTCACAGCTAGCTGCCAGATTTCTTTTGTCGATGCCAGCAAAGAAGTTCTTCTTTGTGGTGCTTCTAAACTGCTGCACCTTTTCTTTCTATCAAAAGAGTGAGTACAAAGGTCCTGCTTATATAGCAGAACATCTATCCGATACTACCATGTAATCAGATACACAAAAACCGGCTACAAAAACAGACTTGCCATACACATTCACATGAACCGAGACGGACTCAACTTAACTTAGCAACAGGATTAAGTCTAACAAATCACCCCCATAATCATGTTGCTCTGCTGCTTATCACGATGATACCGACCCGAGTGCATAGGTCCTGGAACTTGATGCGCCCGAGCAGCTTAGTAAGAATATCCACCAGCTGCTCCTCCATACTGACGTAATCCATCATGACTTTTGCGGAGTCGACACACTCTCAGATGAAGTGGTATCGGGTGTCAATATATTTGCTCCGATCATGAAAAACCAGATTTTTGCTGAGTGATATTGTAGACTTGTTATCAACGAGGAGCATTGCGGCGATAGGTTCTCGGTCCAGTAAGTCACCAAGCAAATGGCTGAGCCAGATCCCTTGGCAAGCTACGGTTGTTAAAGCAATGTACTCGGCTTTGCATGAAGAGAGGGTCGCTACCTTCTTCTTCTGCGATTGCCAACTAATGGGGCTCGATCCAAGGAAAAAGAAAACACCAGTCGTACTCTTCTGGTCATCGATGTTGTCGGCCATGTTTGCATCACTGTAGCCGATCAAACACTGAGCATCGTCGACGTTGATATAGTGGCACCCGTAGCGGCGTGTACCAACAATGTAGCACAGAAGACGCTTCACATTGCTCGGTGGTTGAAACATCCATGAATATGCTCACGTAACCCACCAAGTAGGTGATGTTAGGCCGAGTGTATACTAAGTAGCGCAAACTCCCCACGATGCTTCTATAGAGCTTAGCGTCAGCGGGAGGATTAGTGTTTGATTTGCTCAACTTGAGTCTTGCCTCTATTGGCACATCAATTGGATTACCTCCTTCCATGCTGGCATTTTCCAACAAATCTTGTGCACGTAGGCTGCTTGGTTGAGAGTCATGCCGTTTACATCTTTGTGCACCTCAATGCCAAGGTAATAACTAAGCAACCCGAGATCGCTCATTTTGAAGAACTGATTCATCTCGCCCTTGAACTTGTCAATCTTCGGCTAGTACATGCCGATGATAATGAGATCATCGACATACACCCCCAAGAGCAGGTGTAAATCTCCGATGCCACGCATGTACACTGCTTGCTCGTGGTCGCTCCGATGAAACCCACGTGACAGTAAACTGCTGTCCAACTTGGTGTTCCACATGCGTGGCACTTGTCAAAGACCATATAGTTCCTTCCAGAGCTTCAGTACTTGGTGCTCATGGTCGTCAATGACAAATTCGGGTGGTTGAGTGACGTAGACATTCTCCATGAGATCACTGTTTAGGGAAGCTGACTTAACGTCCATGTGGTGTACTTGCCAACTATGATGTGCCGCGAGTGCGATCAGCAGGCACACCGAATCCAGATGTGCCACCGACGCGAACACTTCATCGAAGTACACACCAAGGCTCTGCACGTACCCTTTGGTGACCAGATGTGCCTTGTGCTTGATCACAGCACCACATGAGTCTTTCTTTAACTTGTAGACCCACTTGAGTCCGATGGGACGATGGCCTACAGATAAATCGGTGAGTTGCCACGTACCATTTTCTTCGATAGACTCCATCTCGTCAAGCATTGCTCGACACTAGCACTGGTGTAGCTCTGCCTTTGAGAAGTTCATGGGCTCCTCTCCCGCCGTAAGATACAACTCCTTGGCGTCGAGCTCATGTACCTGAGTGGTGTTGAGAATGTTCTAGATGATCTAGTAGCGTCGTGGATCGTCATCACTGTCAAAAGGAGATGTGGCCACCATTGGTGGCGAGACAAACTCCACAGTCTCTCCTGATGAGCCTGGTGGTGGCGATGAGGGTTATGCTACGGATGACAGGGACACAGGCAAACTCACTGGGGTGGACACGGTGGTCGGGTCGACACGCTCCACATTTGTGGGGATGACTGTGTACTCGACACAGGAGGCTTCACCGCCGTTGTTGTTTGCCGTTGCATCCTAGTCCACATGGCCAACTCATCGAAGATTACATCACGTGTGACGTGTACGCATCTAGCAACTGGATTATAGATCCTGTATGCCTTGGATCTCTCTTCATGGCCCATGAACAACATCGGGTTGCTATGGTTGTCGAGTTTCTTCGGGTTGGACTTTGACAATCTTGACGTGCGCCACACACCCAAAGACACGCATACGGGAAGTGCACATTCAACTTCTTGTCGTTCCTTAGCAAGAGGATTAAGTCTAACAACAGCCTCACGCTCTCATCTATTTAAATCCAATAGCTCCAAGGAAGGAGCCACGCATCCCAAATACTGTGGGTTCTACAATGTAAGAGCTACAGTCTATTGTTGGAGATGTACGCCCTATTGCAACGTAGCCCAAAACTGTAGTTTTAAAAAATTGGGAAAAGACTTAATTGTTTTAAATCTCCCTCTCTCTGTTAACATTCACTTATAGTATTATGTTTTTTTTATGTTTCCTCTTTTTAGCAAATTTTTATCTCTCTGCTAAAATTTAGGGGTTACTCGTGGTAATACGTGAGATTCTAACTAACTAGTATATCCACATTGTGGGTGATGTACGGACGGGTGGCCCCTCCACCATGTGCCACTGCTCGCGCACCATAGAAAATACAATGCCCAAGCTACAGTTTTTTTAGAAAAAATCTAGCTAGTACACTGACAAAGTGGACAGGTGTCGTCGGATCCTCAGTTGCTGAGACTTTCGTCTAGCATCAGTACGGCAAAATGAATGTGTGCATTCAGCGAAGAGAGAAAGGATATGTCAATGGAAATAATGACTTTTGTCTTTTCAGTGCCCAATCGTCTATATGTCTATTTTAATCGGACACGGATATGTGTATTGGCTTTGTCTCGTCAGTGCTTGGCAAAGGAGTGTACGATAAAGTGGCCTTTTTTTTCTTCATGGCACCCGGCCATGGCATCGATGTATGGAAAATTATGTGGATTGCGTGCCTTGATCTTGCGGCTGGCGATGTGTATATACATTGGTTGATGTTTACTTTGAAGTATTAAATAATTTTGCTCATTTGTAAGAGGCAAAAATCAATAAAGTATGCTATTTCCTTGTATTGATTTGCATGGAGTCGCGGTAGATTTTCTACCAATCATTAATTTGAATTATGTATTTTCATAGCTAGTTTCGTCATAGGAAAATCCGCACCGTGCTCGATCACGTGAACTTGTATGGCCAATTCCATCTCATTAGGAGAATATACGCTCTGTGATCGTTTTGATCCATAGTTACTTAGTTAGGCTCATTTCAACGCGGAATATGTGGTGTATGTTCTGCGAAACTTTATTCTCATCGGTTCAAGATCAAGTTGCTTACTATCAAATCCGGATGTCGCGAGTTGTAGCATGTTAACGACTATACACGTACGGAGTCGACGTACGATTGATGGTAGGGAGGTGAAAGAAGGAAATTTACAGCATGTTGCTGTTTTCTCTTCTGATCATGCATGCTTGCTTTTAAGCACCGGGCGAAGGCTGCGTCGTCCCTTCTTTGCCGGTGCATTTCCGCACGTGTGTTGGCTACTTGGCTGTTCCTGAGGCGGCTCTCCAATTAGTACTGGAATGCGAAGGGAGTGGGAATAGAAGATTTGGTTGTGGATTTCCATTGAAGATGAAAATCAAGGTAGAGAGCTATAGACGCAATGCTCCCGTCCGTGGACGAGGTTGAAGTCAATACCTGAGGCCCATTAGAAAGAAAAAAAAAAGGTAGCTAGGATGGCGTTTTGCTATACGCATTTGCGGGATAGGAATTTGAGTACCATATCAACTCGTATTACGTACGATGATCCAAGAACTGTGTGATGAACTCGCGGTTCAGCAGAGAATTCACAGAAATCACAGAGAGAAAAGGGGAGAAGAAACAGAGAATTGGGGAATTAGAGAGTTCTTCGTTTCTTGCTTCCTTTTCACGACAGCACACAGACCCTTATATAGTCTGTCTTAGACGCCAAAACAAGGGCCCAACAGGACATACAGCCCAACTCACACATGCCAAACACCAAGGAGAAATACACAAGTACTATTCTCCGTCCGACAAGAATACAGGCACATGACATTCCCCCCTGTTAAGGACCGGCTTGCCCCCAGGCCGGAGCACGGGGAAACTGAAGCTGAACCGCTGAGGCATGTTCCCAAGTTGCCAAAGAGGATGGAAAACCAGACCATTGAATTAAGAAGGAAGGAATGATATTGGCGCCATGTTTGATCAAACGAGTCTTCAGTACAGCAGTTGGGAACACAGTTTCCTCTGCTGTCAGACAACACAAAGTGTGACTATCCTGCACTGCTGTAGAAGAAGGAATATATTGCTTGAGTTGCGAGACATGAACAACAGGGTGGATTTTGCTGCCCTCAGGTAAATCAAGTTTGTAAGCAACCAAACCAATTCTGGCAAGAATACGGTAGGGGCCAAAGAAACGGAAGCAGAGCTTTGGATTACTGCGAGTTGCGACAGATGTCTGGACATATGGTTGGAGCTTCAAATAGACATAATCACCCACATTGAAAGACCGCTCGGACCGGTGTTTGTCAGCCTGAGTTTTCATCCGTCGACAGGCCCGATCAAGATGCAGTCGCAGCAATTGCGTCATTTGTTCCCACTGGCTCACCCATTCCTGCACATCCGAATTAAGTTCCAGGCTGACATTAGCAATACCGAAGTGGCGAGGCGCATAACCATAAAGAACCTCAAAAGGAGTTTTTCCCACTGCAGTTTGAAACGTGGTGTTGTACCAATATTCTGCCAATGCTAACCAAGCCGCCCATTTGCGAGGACAAGCATGAACAAAACATCTCAAATAAGTCTCCAAACACTGATTTAAACGTTCCGTTTGACCATCAGTCTGAGGATGGTACGCAGAACTCATGTTGAGTTGAGTGTCAGTCAATCGGAACAATTCTTGCCAAAAAGTGCTGGTAAATACTTTGTCCCTATCGGAAATGATCATTTTGGGCAAACCATGCAACTTATAAACATTATCACAGAAAACTTGCGCCACCTGATGGGCTGTAAAGGGATGGGTCAAGGGCAAGAAATGTCCATACTTAGAGAATTTGTCGATCACCACCAAAATTGTGGTGTACCTGTGGGAAGGTGGCAATCCTTCAATAAAGTCCATGCCAATCATACTCCAGGCTTGTGTTGGAACCGGCAGAGGTTGCAGGAGGCCGGGCAGCTTCACGTGCTCCACCTTGGCTTGCTGGCACACACCACATTACTTGACATATTGATGCACAGTCTGCTTCAGGTTCGGCCAGGCAAACAGCGCCTTTACTTTCTGGTAAGTAGCATGGATGCCCGAGTGACCTCCTATGCCACTTTGGTGTAATGCCTGAAGAATGTGTTCCTGAGCCAACGCATTGTTACCCACCCATATCCGGCCTTGAAACCGAATCACTCCATCCATTAATTGATAACCTCGATCATCAGAGCCTGTGAGACTTAATGCAGCAAGTAATTGTCGAGTTTCTTCATCATCTTGATAACCAGAGACAAGATTCTCAATCCACACCGGGACGCATTGAGACACAGCATACAACTCTGGATTCTCCGGTTGCCGGGACAGAGCATCGGCAGCAGTATTGTGAATGCCCTTTTTGTATTGGATCTGGTACTGCAAGCCGAGTAATTTAAGAAATGCCTTGTGTTGCATACTGGTCGTCAGACGTTGCTCGGTAAGGTGCATCAACGCTTTCTGGTCTGTGCGAATGATGAACTGACGATGCTGCAAATATGATCGCCATTTATCAATTGCCAATAGAATTGCTAAGCACTCTTTTTCATAAGTGGACAGGGCTTGGTTCCGAATGCTCAAAGCCTTGCTCAGAAATGCAATCGGATGGCCCTCTTGCATAAGCACCGCGCCAATTCCATGATTGCTGGCGTCAGTCTCCAACACAAAAGGCTTGGAAAAATCTGGTAGAGCCAATACAGTGCATTTACCAAGGCCTGCTGCAATACCTGAAATGCTGTATCAGTGATCGATGTCCATTGAAATTGTTCACCCTTTTTGAGCAAAGAAGTGAGAGGCTTGCAAATAATGCCATAATGGCGAATAAATTTCCTGTAATATCCAGTAAGGCCCAAAAAGCCCCTCAACTCCTTGACATTGCGGGGTCTAGGCCAGTTAAGGACAGCCTGAATCTTTGTAGGATCGGTTGCCACCCAGCTGGTGTGATGACATGCCCGAGATACTCTAAACGCTGCTGTCCAAATGAGCATTTCTCCCTTTTAATGAATAACTGTTGTTGTTCCAGCACTTGAAAGGTCTGTCGCAGATGTTGGGTGTGGTCTAGGAGAGTTTGACTGTATACCAGAATGTCATCAACAAACACTAACACGAAACGACGGAGAAACGGGGCGAAAATTTGATTCATCACTCCCTGAAATGTTGCTGGGGCATTTGTGAGGCCAAAGGGCATTACTCTGAATTCATATAAGCCTTGATGTGTGCGAAATGCGGTTTTGTACTCCTCTCCTTCAGCCACACGGATTTGATGATAGCCGGAGCGAAGATCTAATTTGGTGAACCAACATGCTCCTGCCAATTCATCTAAGAGCTCATCTATGATTGGTAAAGGGTGTTTGTTCTTTACCGTGATGGCATTCAGTTGGCGATAATAGACACAAAATCGCCATGTTCCGTCCTTCTTCTTAACTAACAAGACCAGCGAGGCAAAGAAATTTGGAGCTATCTTTGGATTACAGACCGCGTAACATATCGACCACGATGCTCGATTTCATTCTTACATTATGAGAGTATCTATATGGCCGGACATTGACTGGCTGAGCTCCAGGAATAAGTGGGATGGAATGATCATATTGACGTCTTGGTGGTAGCTTCATTGTCGGCAAGAACAACTGTTCAAATTCTTGGATCACCCGGGTAATTTCCTGCGGCACCTTCTCCACTAATGACAATTGCTGTTCACTTGCAAGAACATGATGGAGCTGCACCACCTAAGTCAGTACAGCACCTCTACGCAATAAGCCTTTAAGCTCTTTGGTGTTTATACACTTGCTCTCCGACTGTGTGTCCTGGATGCCCTGCAACCTTACTCTACGATTCTTATGAGTAAACTTGAGACATTTGTGTTTCCAATGCACCCACATAGGACTATGTTCTTCTAACCAATCTGCCCCCAATATCATGTCATAAGTGCCAAGAGCTAACACTCGCATGTTTTGTCTGAAGGTGTGACCTTGAATCCACCAGGAAAATGATGTTGCCATTTTACTGCATTCCATTACTCTGCCATCTGCTATAGTTAGCTTCAAGGGAGGTATATCCTGGGTGGGGTGTTGAATCTGGGTCAACAGGTTCTCACTGAGGAAAGAATATGTGCTCCCTGAATCCACTAAAATCGGTATATCTCTTTTGCCAATTTGCCCTTGCAGTTGCAATGTTCTTCTTCTGTGTCGGAGGTTACCTGAAGTTTCAACGACCGACAATAGCTCTTGTCCCAGTTCTTCAGGCGACTCATGTTGTATCTGTTCTGCGTCATCTTGCAATTGAAGCACCTCTAACAATTCCTCAATAACATGTAAGGGCACTTGTTCCGGACACTTGTGCGTTTTTCCCCATTTCTCACCACATGTGAAACAAAGCCCATTGGTTTTGCGGTACATCCTCAATGCTTCCAATTTGTCATCATTACGTCCACTTCCCATCTTGCGAGTTTCCTCTGTTTGTTTGCCATCTTCCCCTTTAACAATGGGCTTCAGCTTCTCAGCATATTTTCCTCCTGCTCTGAAGAATTCCCTTGGTTCTGATCTAGCACTGAACCGTTTCTTCCTATCCAGTTCCTCTTCTTGCAACAAGGCCAATGACACAGCCGCACACTACTACAGAACTGCACATCAGAATCGATTCTTTTTTAGCATTAGAATCGGTTCTAGTGGCAATACGATGTCCTTAGATAGTGATGAGGTGGATCTATCAGAATCGGTTTTGACCCGATCGTGATAAAATATCATCAGAATCACTTCCCTTAAAGAACCGATTCTGATGACCCATTGGGGTGTGCCATTTTTGCAAATTCTCCAAAAAAATCACAGATTAAAACAGTATGCACAATATATATTCATCACATTCGCATGTACGTAACACGGGATGCATATATCACATTCACGTAACGTAAACGCTTTAATTACAAAGACATATATATCATAGTCGTTCACAATATACAACTCAAACATGTAATTGGCTCTCGATTACATGGACTTCCTCGATACATATCACATTGACATATATTATTAATATTGTTTACATATGGACTAGTAGGATGCTTGGGATCTCTAAACTGTCATCCTCGATATAACTTCTAACAAGTACTAATCGCATAAGTGGTCTCAAATTGTTGAGTGCTTTCTTTGTCTAAACTCTTACGGGGATATTGATCTTCCGCAAAGCGAAATGATCAGATTAATTTCAGTTTCAAAATTTCTATGTAAAAGGCTAAGTATATTATTATGCGTACATATACCTTAGAGAAAAGTTGTGAGTTGCCGACCACGATGAGCATGTCTTGCATGGCATAGAAGCCGCAATGGTCACCGCTGCCTGTTGATGGCATCGTGAAGAGAGAAAAGAAATTCAGCCCACGAAGATTAGAAGTCAAAAAATTAATCATATATATGCTAGGCACTTGTACCTTAAATCGCTTATCTTTGCAGTTGTCTTGCCCTTTTTGTCGTCGTGCGGCCCTCCTTCATCAACATAGTCGAGAAACCCTACATACATTGGAGAGCACCATTGAGTCAAAAAAATAAGCGTAGTTAAATTCCTCGATGTGTTAGGTTACAATAATGTGCTTACTTGTGCAAAGGAGGCTTGATCGCGTATGCCATCGGTCTCTTCTCGATCGAGTTAAATGTGTAGATCGTGTTTTCACTCGGAGCGAGGCGAGTAGAACCCAATGGTTGCTTATTAAATAAAATGTAGTGCAAGGAAATAAGTTCACATACGGTTTTAAGTGCGTACAAGTAATTGAATCGAAAAGTACTACTTACTCCTCGTGGTGCGGCAATACAATGAAGTCCTTCTTCGACTCGACTTGCAATACCCCTTGATGTAGCTAGCAACGAACTCGGTTGAAGCCTAGCCAAGGTCGCAGACACAAGCTCGGGTCGACAAACCCAACCGTGTAGATCGCCACGGCTCGTTGTCTCATTATCCCGCAACTTCGTGTTGAAAGTGAGAAAACATAATGCAAAATCCTATAAAAGTCATGGCGCAAGCTATATGGTGTGATACTCACGGCGTCCATGATCGTAAAGTAGAAATATCGGCGGCTTTCATTTGGTACACGGAATAGATCCTCAAAGCGGCGGGAATGTTCCATGCTCCTCACGGTGAAAATGTACCTTTTATACTTCACGTTGAAGTCGACTCGGCGCTCTTCCCCTTCACCTTATCAAGGTACCATCCATGGAGGAGGCGAGTCCACTTGCCTAGATCATTGATTAAATGCGATGCAATCGGGGGCTTTCCATGCTCGTAGGCCTTATAATCATCTGAGGTGCACGTGTGGCTGTCTTGACTTTTCTTCTGGGCGAAGGAGTCTTGAGGTCGGGGTAGTGGGCTTTTGGTACCTCAAGGGTGTTGTGGCCTCTGTCGGCTTTGCCCTCTTGGCGGAAGGAGTCTCGGAGGCCTCTGTGGTTCTCTGGGAGTCTCGGAGGCCTCTGTGGTGCTCTGAGGCGAGGAGGAGGAGGCGCAAGCGCAGGCAGGAGGCAGGAGGCAGGAGCAAAGCGGAGGAGGCGGGAGGCGGGATCGGCAGGAGCAGGAGCAAAGTGAGGAGGCAGGAGGAGGCGGGATTAGGCGCAGGAGCGGGAGCGGCGCAGGAGGAACCTCTGGCACGCATATATTTAACTTCTCGCAGGTAATCTTGGAATGGTAGAGAAGACGTGGAGGGACTTTTTACCTTGACCAAGTCTGACACCCGTCGTGGGCCACTTGATGAATGACATGCGTGCTTGCCCGAGAGTGGTGATATCTTCGTGGGGGGAAATCGAGCACATGTGATAAGAAGTCTTCGTGGGCGTAGTCCACTGCACCTCATGTAGCCCTTCCCCACAGGTGACCATGCACAAGTGTCGGTCTTGTTGCATGGAAATGCAACTCCGCGTCAAACCTCGACGGAAATCCATCCTCCGTCATGATGGTGGTGGCACTTCGCAGCACACGCAAGAAGTGTATAACGAGGGAAAACATTGCGGGAGTTACACTCGTAGCTTTAACTCAGAAAAATTAATTATTACCTTCACCGGGACCGGTCTTATCATTTTGGAACCGCTTGTTGCTAGGTCGGGCACGACTTCTCTATGAGAGTCGAGGGCATCCGCTCGACTGGGAAATCATCGCCATCATCTCGGCCCTCAGGCGATCCTCACGTGCCATCATCTCCCCTCTTATCTCCTCCTCACGTGCCATCATCTCCCCCTCATCTCCTCCTTAATCTCCTCCCTCAGCTGCTCCCTTAGTGTGTCCTTGAGGCGCTCCTCACGTGCTCGCCATGACCTTGATACGGCACTTTTCAGTGTCGTGTTGAAAGTAGGACTTCTTCGTGTGTCCCGCCCTATGGCAAGCACCGCCCCTTATGGTCGGACTTCCGATCGCAGACGACAGGATGTCCTGCGACCCTTGTCTCAGAAGGTCCCCTGTTCTTTTCACCGCTTACCTCTTCTGTAATAAGCTTAGTCTGAATTAGATTTGAAATACAACAAGTTGGGTCAATTGTATTGTACTAAGTTAGATGTCTTACGATGGTAGAGACGACTTGAGCGGTAGCGAGGTTTGCAACTACAAGCTGCCCGTCGAGTTTTCTTTGTCCTCGCTAATACCCGATGCGTGCCGCTCCTCAAATATGTGGGAGTAAGGCATCATCGTCCGGAGTGAGCGCACTCCTCGGCTTGTCGCGCCCACTCTGCCTTCTTCCCTCATAGCCACTGATCGAGGTGGTGCGGGTGCGTGTTAAGCCTCTCGGACAGCGGTGTTCTCTCTCTCATTACTTGTTGCCTCGGGCGTACCCTTCATCCTCGTGAACTCCGCCCAAACATCGGGGTCACAAATGGATACTTCTCGAATGGTGTACGGCCTTTCAAAGACGTACTCATTGTGCATAAGGGTCTTGAAGTGCCTCAAGGCCACACCCATCCTCTTCAAAGCGTCTTAGTCTCATTGTGGGTTCATCGTCCTCCTCTATAATCCATTTACTCTTAACCTCGTCCCACAACCGATTCTTACGCTTTCACGACTTCCTTTCTCCAATCCTTAATTGTTATGGGCACTCTCTCCCTCACCAATTGGCCAAGAAATGACCAGTATCGCCCCATGTACTTAGGAGGGCCGTGCAGACTTCGTGGCATTGAAGCGGAGAACTGCGGCGTTCTCCTCAGCCCCTTTGTTTGGTCCTCGGGTCTTCCTCACCTTACTCGGCCCTTTAGTAATTGGAACCATGCTCGGCCCCACGGCACCTTCTACTCATTCGTGACGAGCGATGCTCTCTAGTTGCGATATTTTGAGTTTTCTTATCGATAAGGTCATATGTGTGACATGAGAGAAAGCAATTTGAAGATACTATATGCACTTGACAATAAATCTTGTAAAGGATCAACAGATAATTCATAGTATGCAATTGTTCCGAACAAAAGTCTATCTATTGACCAACTTAATAAGTTGGAATGATAACTCCTAATCTCTAAATTCGAACGGATACATGTGGGTTACGCAACTTAAACTCTAACCTTTGCTCAGATAAAAAAACAAAAGCCCATTCCATATGACAAGTGAATTTAGCACTAGCAGATGTTTACTTACACCAACAAGCTTCAGATTTCACAACATCAACAGAGAATTTGAGCATTAATGTACTAATGCAAGAATAGCAACACAAGAAGGTCAAGTTAGTAAGCGACATAACATGCAATATCTGTTGACCAACTAAATACGTACCAACGATAACCCCTAATCTCTAAATAGGTTTGGTCCTAATCCCATTCGAGGATATGTGGTTCGAGCAAGTTCCTAAGCCGTTGTACAACCGAGAGAAAATTTGGCTGACATCTCATTGTTCTCCGATACACGTCTCGACAACAGTCAAGAGGGTGTGTATCAGGAGAATACCAGGAAACGCTACGAAATCAACTCTGAGTTGTACAACATAGCTCAGAACTTGCCCGAATTCACATATCTCGAATCAAAAAGCGTGGACAATTCGAGGCGCTTGCTTATGAATATGCTATTCCGGCATATTTATAAATAAGCACTCTCGAACGGGAGACGAGGTTACATAACCTAAACTCTAACATATCTTTGAGATAAAAACAAAAGTAATATCTTTGAAAGTAAACACATGTGTAAACAAAAGTAATATGCTAAAAGTAAACACATGTCTAAACAAAAGTAATATGCTAAAAGTAAACACATGTCTAAGCAAAATTAATATGCGAAAATAAGCCATTAGCAAAATGGAACTTAACAAAGACTTGTAAAATATAGGACCTCACAAACATGATGAATGACAATAAATTATCTTGAACTAATCATCAATAAACCAAAAAACTTTTCTCGGGTGGCTTTTGGCTTGTAATTATATAAAGATTTTAGCTTTTCAAAAGGTCAAATAAAAAACTATCTATTTATTTAGACTTTAGCTTTTTAGTTTTTAAAACAATGAAAAACCTCAAACATAACCTACATTGTGTGCACTTACTTTTCTTACGTAACCATGACAACATTGTCAACATAGTACTAGATACAATGTACCGATGAGTTTTTTGCCATTATATAGTAACTATGACAACATTGTCAACATTCTCAATGCATAGTTTTCATTTCCCAGTTTCCAAGAGTGCCACATAAGAATTCCCTCTTGCCAATATGACCTCTGACTATTCCTCGAGCGGAGGCGTATGTTACGCATTTTGAACTCTAACGTAGATAGAAATCTCACATATACATAGAAACTGATCAATAAAAATAGAAATCAAAGTATCAGTACATGTAGCATGAATCAAATTAATCATTTATGTTGTTCTCAGATGTCGGGTTGCCTTAAAAGGCCGTCCTCGCCACTAGGGCAAGATATTGACAAGTTTGTGACAACCTTACCACAAATTGATAGATTCAATACTTGGCAGTTTTAGAACTTAATCAATTTGTCATTCTATAACATTGAACTAGATATATATATGGACATTCAGATTCAGCAGCTTAATAAAAGAATCATTGCGGTTAGACTACCGACTTAATAAGAGAATCGATTCCAATGGAAAATAGCTTACGGGACAATGAAAGCAGACTAAGGTATGGGCAAACAATAGCACAAATTGATCTTGAATATTGACAGAGGCTATCGGACCATTGATCAAAACCTAATGACAATAAGCAATCTATCATATACAATACAAATTCACATGTTATAGCCAACAACGCAAAATGATCTAACCAAGCATTGCGGCGGTGAAAGATAATTTTGTTGTCACAAATCGTCAACCTTAACCCAAATCCTCATTGAACAATCAACCCCACATGCAAGGTCCCCAAGCAGATCGGTCGCCCTTTGCAAGCTCTCGACGGATAGATGTTCTTGCTCATACAAGGATTGAAGGAGGCTTTACTAGTAGGTGAGGAAGACGGAGGCGATGACGAGGCACCCAGGCGTGAGGTGAGGTCGTTGGGGTCGTGGGCGAGGCTTTACCGTAGGTGAGGAAGACGGAGGCAGATGACGAGGCACTTGGCGGGCGGGCCGAGGCGAGGCAGGGAACCGGCGACGGACGGGCGGCGAGGCGACGACCCGGCACGGGCGGGAGGCGGGCGGAGGCGAGGAAGGGGCACCGGGCGACGGGACGGGGCGGCGAGGCGAGGCACCGGGCGTCGGCGGCGGCTAGGGTTAAGCGTGGAGCAGGGCTGCGCGCGCGCGAATGGGTACGGTCGCGAGAATGGGATGGGGTTTTAAGAAAACTGATCGATTGCACACTCATTAGTATCACTCTTTTAAGAAAACCGACACTGATGTTAGTCATCGATGTCGGTTAAGAAAAGCGATCTTGATGAGTTATCATTAGTATCACTCTTTTAAGCAAACCGACATCGATGCTTTATCATTAGTATCACTCTTTTAAGAAAAGCGATACTGATGCTTCGTCATTAGTATCACTTTTTTAAGAAAACCGATACGGATTCTTTATCATTAGTATCACTCTTTTAAGGAAAACCGACACTGATGCTTTATCACTAGTATCACTTTTATAATAAAAACCGACACTGATGGCAATCATCAGTATCACTTTTTAAATAAAAACCGACACTGATGTAGTTTATTGCACTATTCCTTTTCAGACATCTGCAAGTTCTGAATTTTCAGCATTTCGACAAAGAGAGAAAATGCCATAACTTTGTCATACATTGTTGAAATTATTAGAAATTTTGCAGAAACATATTTCAGGATAGTGCAAAACTTTTCATAAAATAATTTTTGGAAAAAGCGACCTCATTCAAGAAATATGCCAAAATTCATTTCGTAGACATGATTTGTGCGTGAAGCGTAGAAAAGTCAAAACTTTTTCAAATTAATCTGGAATTGTACGAAAATTTCCAGAAATGAACTTTCGACTATTTACAAGCTTTCCCAATAATAATTTCGTCAAATGGAATTTTCTTTCACAAATTATGGCACAAAGTGCAGGCATAAAGAGAAATTGCATGCATTTCCATCGAAGCCTCCCAAGCGACAATTCATCACCATGGATTTTTTACTTGGAAAGTGTTGCAAACTATTTTACATACATTACAATAGTCCATTTATTTACAATATCGCCTTCATGATGATCTACTCGCATGTAATTGGCTCCATGTGTGTCGTCATCCCCGCTAAGACAAGCCCCATCTCGCAAATGAAGGTATCTCATCGAATTGGTTATACTCTTCTTCATCTACAACATCTTCAACTCCTACGATCCGTCTCTTGCCATGAAGAACGACGTGCAACCTCGGATTGGCGGATCGCGACGTAAAAGACTTGAGTTGCTTGCTTCGCAGGACAAGCGGATCATCTTTGTGGCGAGTCTACTGAGATCCACAATAGTAAAGCCTCTCTTGTCGACCTTCACTCCATGTGGAAGTCGTACCCACTTACATCGGAACAATGGAACTTGGTATATTCCGTAATCGAGCTCCCAAATTTCTTCGATCATCCCATAGTAGGAGTTCATTGCGGTTGGGAGAGCTGTTTTGAGTGATGATCATCAGAGAAAGCATTTATACTCACACCACTTGTTTTGGACAGTACTCTTGGCATCTTGACTCTCAGTGTAAAAGGTGTAACCATTAATATCGTACCCCTGCCATGTCTGTACATTAAATCTTGGTCCGTCAGCCAACCATTTTACATTCTCACTAAAGGAGACCTCCGCTTTTTCTTTGAACCATGTGAGAATCGATCATTGTGTTCTTGTGCGATGGAAAGCTCATCCATTTGTGGATTCTCTTCTCGTAATATCAACTTATGCTTTCGATGTATGGGCGAACCTGCGATATTACGCAAGATCGTGAAATCGCCTTGCAATACATATCAAACCTCGGACTCATTAGTTTGGACCCAACGGTTCCTTTACCGCAAGTCGCCCTCATGACGAGATCTGAGGAACACCGATTGCTGTCTCTTACCCGGTAGTCCACGCAAAACTCAATAACCTCTTGGTCCCATAACCTTCAACAATACTACCCTCGAGCTTCGACCGATTCCTCACGTCGACTTTAATATACCCATGTACCTCTCGAGCGGATACATGTAACGAGGAAAGCGGGTCCACATATCTTAATCTCTCGACAAGGTGAACAACAAGGTGGACCATTACGTCAAAGAACGACGGTGGGAAATGCATCTCAAGGTGACCTGAGTCGCACCACCTCACTCTATAAGTTGTCTAGTACATCGGGTCAATAACTTTGTAGGAGATCGCATTGAAGAAATAACACAACTTTGTGATTGCCAACTGACATCCTCTGGGAGAATATTTGGATTGCCCAGGAGCATTTGGGTCATCAAGACATGGCGGTCATGGGACTTCATGCCCAACAACTTCAAATCATCCATAGACACAAGCTTCTTAATGTTCGTGGAGTAGCAGATGGAACTTTAATACTTTGGAGACATTTGCAGAGATCTTCTTTCTCCTTCTTGGACAGGTGTAGCATGCAAGCAGGATGTACGGGCCTTTTCCATCCTCCTCTATCACCGCAAGTCCGGGCACGATTCCCATGTAGGCCATGTCGCGACGAGCATTGACACCATCTTTGGTCTTCCCGGTATGTTCAGCGGGATGCCAACCAAGTTGTCGCAGACATTCTTCTCAACATGCATGACATCAATACAATGCTGGGACATCTAACTCCTTCGAAAGACGGTAAGTCCTAGAATATTGACCTCTTCTTCCAAATGGTCCTAGGATCTAACGAGCAATTCTGACTCTTTCGTCTTGAACATCGATATCCTCTACACGTGAATATACTTGGCTTCCACTCATAGGTCATGCGGTGCGAGCGGACTTCCCTCTTCCCATCAAATTTGTCATCCATCTTACGGTGTCGATGACTTCGAGGTAGAAACCTCACGGTGACCTATATACGTTTTCTTGGAATTGGCGACCATAGACTCTCGGTCTCCTCTTCACAAATAGGACACGCTTTGGCTCCTTTCGATCAGTAACCGCCAAATTACCAAGAGCCGAAATCATTTATGGTGCAAAATACCATAGCTAGCAGTAGGGTGAAATGCTCTCTTTGTACGCATCCCACACGACGACCCCCTCATTCCACAATTTTACCAAATCCTCGATCAATGGTGCAAGGTACACATCAATATCATTTCCTTTGTTTGGGTCCCGAGATTAGTAATGACATCATGATATACTTCCGCTTCATGCCTGACCAAGGAGGGAGGTTGTAGATACACTATGAAGCGGCCAGTCTTTGTGACGATCGCTCATGTTACCAAACGGATTCATTCCGTCGGTACTCAACCCAAATCTTATGTTCCTCATTTCGCACCAAACTCCTCATGTTTCCAATCGATGTTTCTCCATTGAGCTGAATCGGCAGGTGTCTCACTTGCCATCTTCCTTCGAGACTCGTAATGCCAGCGCAACAATTTTGCCTCTCGGATTTGCAAACAACCGCTCCGAGACGGGAATGATGGGCAAGTACCACAATACCTTGGCGGTGCACCTTTAGTGATGACCTCTTCACCATCGTTGCCCGGCTCTTACGCTTCTTGTCGTTACGCTTCTCCTTTTGTTTGTCTTAGGGGCACACCATAAACCGGACAAGCGTGCAGCCTCGATGTGCGTTACGGTACAAGATGCAATCATTAGGACATGCATGTATCCTTTCTATTTCCATTCCTATGGGACATAGTAGCTTCTTCGCTTCATAAATGCTTGTTGGCAACTCGTTTCCCTCCAAGCAGATCCGATAGAAGAACTAGTAGTGCATTGAAACTTGTATCCGTCCAACGGTGTTTTGCCTTGATTCGAACAATGCAAGGACCGAACCCAACTTTGGTGTATTCCGCTTTGCAACTTTGTGAACAGCGGTTTGGCATAAATCTTCTATCAAGCTTTTAAACTTTTCAAACTCTCTTTCCGTAATTACCCTCCACATCCCGCAACATTTGCTCCAAATTATCCTCCTCAAACATATCGGTCGCAACTCGTCATCCGGTTCCACCGTATCTTCGTTGCATATCGGAGGGTACTACCGCCTCCCGTGATGGATCCAACATGTGTAATTTCTCACGAAGCCACGTCGAATCGTGGTCCTCAATTTGAGATGAGTTGTTAAATCTCCTCGATTCGTGCAATCAATGCAAGGACAATATATGAAGTTTACACCCTCCTCACCATGTCGATCTTCGCAATTTTTTGAACTCCTTAACACCCTCTCAAATTCAGCACTCACACGGCTTTTCCGATACATCCATTCCTCACGGTCCATCTGCAATGAAATTTCGCACAATAAATTAAGGAAAAATCGAGCGACAACTAGCTATAGCTATTTTAAATATTGAGACATCATTTCAATTAATATTACCTTTGCAAAATAGTGGACAGGTTCCAAGATATATAAATGTACTCCGATCGATACCTAGCTTCTTCCCCGGTTTAAAGCTTCCAATTCCCTACATAAGAGACATAAATTTTAACATCAACAATGATATCAAATAATCTAATTATATAGCTAGTGCAATAGCTTGCAAATCTTTCTACTACAACGAAACAAAACAAGGGTACCAACGATGACTCCTAATCTCTAAATAGGTTAGGTCCTAATCCCATTCGAGGATATATGGTTGAACAAGTTCTAAGCCGTTGTACAACTCGAGAGAAAATTTCGTGACATCTCCACTGTTCTCCGATACACGTCTCGACAACGGGTCAAGAGGGTGTGTATCCGGAGAACACCAGAGAGACGCTATCAAATCTACTCAACTTGTACAACATGCTCAGAACTTGCTCAAATCATATATCCTCGAATCGTGGAAAAACGTGGACAATTCGAGATCGCCGCTTATAAATATGCCCTTTCGTTCAAAGATATTTATAAATAAGCTCCCTCGAGCGAGGAGACGAGGTTACGCCGCCTAAACTCTAATAACAGATTACCACATGATAGCAATAATAATTCCATATAAACAGAGATCGCACTACAAAAATTAAATAGATATGTGCTTGTCAAATAAAGAGTGTGAAATCTGAAAGCACGTACACATTTTGAAGAAACCGCAAAAGAGGGCAAAAGAGGGAATCTCCTCAAGATAGGATTTCAATTTTGCCCTCTTAATACCCACCCATGAGGACTTCAAATTTTCCCACCCAAGTATTGCTTCCAACCACACAATATGAGCTATTTTCTCGGGTGGCGGCGGAGAAATCTCTCTCGAGCAACAACAGAGAAGAGTTCGGTCTTGAGTGGTATATATAACCTAGCGAGGCACATCGAATCGGTTCTTTTCAAAAGCGATAGTGATCGCACGGCCATCCTTTAGTAATGAGATCGAGCATATCGAATCGGTTCTTTTCAACAGCGATAGTGATGTGCACGGTCATCACTATCACTTCTATAAAAAGAACCGATAGTGATAACCATGTGCACATCAGAATCGGTTCTATACTAAAAATTGATAGTGATGTGTAGGTCATCACTATCGGTTCTTTTCAAAGAAGTGATAGTGATGATCACGCACATCACTATCACTTTATGAAAGAACCGATAGTGATGACCGTGTACATCACTATCACTTTTTAGTAGAGAACCGATTCGGATGTGTCCAGTGCTACATCACAATCACTTGTAATCTCAGAACCGATAGTGATTATTACTAACACCCCTCCGAAGTTACTTATCACAATCGTTTTTTTCGAAAAACTTAAGAACCGACACAGATACAGTGATAGTGATGTCTCGTTCTGCAGTAGTGGCATCAACACTGTCTGGACTGTGCAATATAATGGCTGATCTGATTTCTTCCCGGAGTCCTCTCAGAAAGTGGGTCACAAAAAATACTTCATCCTGAAACGAGTTGTATAACAGAACTTGGTGTTGAAGTTGTTCAAACCTGTCCACATACTCAGCCACTGTACTAGTTTGCCTAAGTTTGATTAATTGGTTCATGTATTTCTGGTAAACATTTTTACCAAATCTCCTTTCCACTGCTTCACATAGTGCTTCCCACTCATCATATCTTCCTCTAATTTCTGCATTTTGCAGCCACAAAGTAGCAGTTCCTGTAAAATGCAGTGCTGCCAACCTGGTTCGGATTCCTGGATGAACTCCCAACACCTCAAAGTAGGTCTCGCACCTTTCCCTCCATAAACGTGGATTTTCTCCGTCAAACTTTGGGCATTCAACCTTCGGTATTGCCTGTCGGTGCGGCCACAGCGAATTTGAACCTTGTCCTACTCCACCATACCTCTCATCCGAGTGTTTTGGTTCTATCACCTGCACCGTTGGCGGCCATTCCTGCTTAACCCCTGCTGCTGTTAATGGTGGAGCCCCCAGAATACTCTTCGTCGTGTCCCTTCCCATCTCCTGGCCCCGGAGACTGCGATCGGAGACCAGATCTTCTCCAACCGCACTCGTGGCCGCAAACGGACTGGTTTGGTTAGCCATCGCCGGCAGGGACACACCTGGTGCTGTTGGTCGCAGATCACCGCCAGGGTATGTCTCTAGTATCTCTACCCTTCCCCGCACCGCTTCCACTGCCGATCGCACTTCACCCACTTCCGATTTCACCCCCTGAATGTCATCTAGTATTTGCTTCAGCAACATGTTAATGCCTTCAAACTGATTTCCCACCTACGTAAAAGCCTCCACCATCCTTGTCTCCCACTGCGCCAATTTCTTCTTAGGCGCCAGATCGTCCTCCGAATCAATCTAGCCGAGTTAACCGAGCTTGGTAACCTCAGGTTTTTGCGGAGGTCTCAGGTTCGATTGCCGAAACCCAGAAACCTCCAACCCTTGCCCGGAATTTTGCAACTCAGCCGGAGTTGATCGGAAATGGCTCTGATACCAAATGTGATGAACTCGCGGTTCAGCAGAGAATTCACAGAAATCACAGAGAGAAAAGGGGAGAAGAAACAGAGAATTGGGGAATTAGAGAGTTCTTCGTTTCTTGCTTCCTTTTCACGACAGCACACAGACCCTTATATAGTCTGTCTTAGACGCCAAAACAAGGGCCCAACAGGACATACAGCACAACTCACACATGCCAAACACCAAGGAGAAATACACAAGTACTATTCTCCGTCCGACAAGAATACAGGCACATGACAAACTGTCGAGGCCGTACGATCGATACTAGCGCTTGGATTGAATGTTCGGACGCTAATCGCTCCCGTTAGTTTTTTCGTCATGCGAGCGGACTTGTCATTTGTCAACAAGCGAAAGTTCAAAGATCGATGTTAACCTAAACAGTAGATGCTGCAATGCAAGGGGTAGGCTTTTGTCGAGTTCTCGCAGCCTCTTCACGTTTTACAAAAGTTCAATGATCTTGACCTAAGGCTATCTTCAGCAGTATTCCTTCAGCTTTCAAATCTCTTCGCAGACAGATCCTAAGCACTCCAATGAATTCCCTTCACGATTCCTTTTAGAAGGGATTCTCTCTGAGAATATATTCAGAAAGGGATTCTCTCTCCAATCCCTATACAAAACCTTTCGAAGGGATGCTGCTGGAGATGATAGGAATGAATATGGGGAAGGAAATGAGAAAAGAGAAGGGAATAAAAGGAAATTGCTGAAGATAGTCTAAACAGCAGATGCTGAGTTCTCATCAAAACATAACAGCCCAATTACCGATTATCATCGTTTGAAAGCTGGGCACGTTTTGAATATGAGTAGCAATCCTAGTCTAGGCCCGTCTCTTCACGTTTTATTTTACATAAATTAGGAGTCGGCTAGGTGCGACGACATAGGTTGTTGGCTTTTTCCAAGATCAAACACACGCTAACTCGTGGATAGATAGCACAAGAGCTATTACACGAAGAACACATACTTATATATTCTTGCACTTAGCTCAAAAGAATACAAGGAACACACACTTAGAGGCGCACACGGACTCAAGATTACAACGGACTTGAGTTAGCGCCGTTCTTTGGTTTTCTAGCTACTCTCTGCCACTTTCTAGAGCTTCCTGCATACAAGAATATATAGATACTGTCTTGGCCAGCTGAGAGCCATGGCACCTGCACGCTCACCCGAGAACTCGGCCACTCCGCTGCAGCACGTAGAGCCATCAACGCCTTGATCCGCTTCTTGCTAGAGACCCGGTCAGTAGCAGCTTGTGCACAACGCAAAGCCTCAGCCGGCTGCCACGTTGCACGAATGACCCGCTGCTTTCTCCGTTGCTCGGACTCCTCACGGCTGTATGCTTCATCCGCAAGAACTAACTAGCTAACCATGCAACTAATTAACTTCCTAGTCTAATGCATGCATTCTACGTTACATACTCATGCAAATAAATGTCTAATTAACTAGTTGACATGACATAGATTTATTATACAACAAGATTATGACTCATAAGTGGCGTTTGGCATATTAGCCCGAGTCAATAAAAGTTGTTAGATGCTATATCTTACGTGCATATTGTTTTCTTGCGTTGTGAGCATCAAATTCTTGATAAGTTTCAGTACACTGGCAAAGTGGACAAGTGTCGTCGGATCCTCAGCTGCTGAGACTTTCGTCGTCTAGCAACAGTACGGAAAAATGATGCTGTCGCCCCGGATAAGCTGAGGGGCAATCTCCCAGCTATTGCACCAAAAATAATGCCATACTTGCATCTCTTTTCCCTAATAATAGCTCCAGTTGTGATGGATCTCCCAAAAAAAAACAGATGAGATGAACCCAAGGTATATGTAGCCTACTATTATAAACTTTGGCAAGAAATTTCAGGAGTAAAGCTATGTTCTTCACCCTTTGTTCGATAACTCCCAAATACAACTCCAACAGTAAATCTTTAGGTAAGCAATTAAACATGTTTTCAAGCAGCAAGACAGATTAATTCCTTCTTTCTGAAGAAGAAGCACACATAATTCCACAAACAATGTCTCCTTGGCCGATCTGTCTAATGGCAGTAGCAGGCAAAATGATACTGGTGGCACTGCCAATTTATTTGTTAGGCTTATGCAGGAATCTGTGGTCACAGATCCAAGAGACATTCAAGCGTATCGACACTGCAGCGACGGATAAGCCGCTGCATTTCGGCGCGTGTGTTGGCTCTGGCTGCCTGCCTGTTCCTGAGGCGGCGGCTCTCCAGGGAACCGATCGAGTGCCGTGCGCCGCCATGCCCACCCAGCTTTGCTTTGCCCGTGTACGGTAGGTACGGCCATGCATGCTTATCTTCTTGTTTTTGTAATTCTTTGATCGTCCTTCTTCCGGAAAGCATATCTTTTAAATCAATCGTTGGATTTGTGGTCCGTTCCTTCTTCCGGTTTTTTTTTTTTTTTTTTGACAAAACCTTCAAGACGAGTCTAACATTAGATACGTTACGCACAGAAAAATATCTAATCACACGTGAAACCCACACTGCACGTTATAGTCATGCTTCAGAAAATTTTGTACGCCGGATATCAATAATTTTTACCGACATGTGGACCGTTACCTCTTTCTTTATTTATCATTTTATATAATTAATTTTGCATACAAAAATTCATCAAACAATATGTGTGTGTGTATATATACACACAGAAAACATCTATATAACACTTCAACCTTTCCTCAAAAGTCTATCCGAGATCCTGAACTATGAAACCAGATATTTAACACAAAAATTTTGCAATCTAGTTTAAATAACACCTGATCTAGTTTTGTATAGTGATATTGATCGCGCAACGCAATGGGTGAATGATTTTGCCACGTAGGATAACACACTAAACAAGTTTAGGCCAATGATAAGTGTGGCCTATAGAGGCATCTATTTCAAATCAAAATAGAGAGAAAGGAAGCTTTAGGGATCAACAACCGTAGAAGCATGATTAGAGGTTTGACGGAGGAGAAGCCCATGTGGGCCACACATGTAATTAACTTAACTTAGCCAGCATGTCATCTTATATGACAAAAATCGCCTATACATTGTAACATATGGGCCCAGTGAAGTAGGCACGCACACTTCGACAGCATCACACCAGCGTAACATATGGGCCCGGTGAAGTAGGCACGCACACTCCGACAGCATCACACCAGCGTAACATATGGGCCCGGTGAAGTAGGCACGCACACTTCGACAGCATCACACCAGCGTAGGTTCATCCCAATTCCAATGTTCTTTGGAATTGTAATTGGTGAATGAATCAGGTCATTTTTTAAAAAAAAAATGTAGATTGTAGAGCCTTGTGTTATTTTTGAATTGCAATTTTTATTAATTATTTTGTAATTTCTATAAATTATTTGAGATGCCACCTCTTGTATGAACAATTTATATTTTGACTTTTGTATCGTGGACCTTTTTCTTTTTCCTTAGGCAACAGTTTATAAACTCTGAACACACGTATTAGAGTTCCTAGCACTACTGTAGAAAGGTGTATATAAGATGTCTTATCACAAACGGTTTTTCAAAACTGTCTGTATTAAGACAAATCATAGAGGGTTTTGCATCACGACCGTCAGAAGTTACATGATATGTTAAGAACCGCCTGTAATAAGACAATATCACAGGCGGTTCTTAGATAGAATCGTTTGTAAAATTGGCTTATTCAAACGGTTATTTAATATAACCGTCTGTGATAACACTGCCTTAGTATATAACTAGGTCTCTTGCACAGATCATTCAGTTACCAACTCTAGCGCTCAAAACCTTAGTCGACGCTTTGTCTCCCACCGCGGTGCCTCCCCCCACCTCGCTGACGCCCCTAGCATCCGCGCATCCCTGCATCTCCCCCCACGGCGCCTCCTCCCACTGGTCCCCATCATCGCCACACCATCTAGACCAAGGTCAATATCTCCTTCTCTGAGCAGTCATACCGCGAGGTACCTACCAATCTCACAAAAAATCCTAACATACCTTCTTTAATTTTGGCAAGTTATTTGCCTTCTTAGTTTCCTTCTGAATTGCCTGTGCCAAAATCGTAGCTTTCGCCAGGGATTGGTGTTCCCCTGTTGAGTCCAAGAACTCTAGCTATGAAGTTCTTATGCTAACGTGCTTACTGAAAGCAGCAGGTATTGGTAATACGAAATTGTGGAAAGTAGTTCTGAATTTACCATATCCATGTTACAAAAGAGTTCAGATACGGATTACGTTATGGTTTATATCTTTGGATGTACCGTCCTTTTCCCTGTGCAACTTTGTCCAGTCATGTAAGCAAAAAGGTTAGTCTGATGCTGACCATTGACCTGTACATTCTGTGTATCTTCTTGTTTGATGGAGAAGCATTGTTATGTGCACACATCTATATGTTATGAATTTGTTCCAAAAGTTTGTACTGTATATCATTTTGAATCAGTGAACCTTCATTGAGGTGCATTTCTACTGGCATATTGGACTGTGCAGTGAATTTTTTAATGAAGTTCTTGCTTGTTGAGATCGCCATGTTTAGCATATGGTTGCACTTGCACCTGCTTTGATTATTAACTGCAGAATTTTGGGTGCATCGAGATGTGGTTGTTACGTATCATGTAGTCTAACGAAATCTTTAGCAATGTGATTGGACTTCTTTCTAAAGTTGAAGCCTACTGCTCAAAAATTTGTTGGTTCCATTCCAAGATAATCTCTTCTTAGATAGTTGTTGCTTGTTGATGTATTGCCTGCCTTGTAGTTTAACTCTAGCTACCTCAGTGGTAGAAAAGCTGTTACTTACGTGCTGCATAGAGGGGGAAATATCTAGTGCAAATGGCTATTCAGTGCTAAAATACTAACATTCATCGTGGGCCATCCGACCTATCATATGCGGCTCAGATTGAGAGTGGTGGAAGCCCCTCATGGAATGAGGAGAGAAATAGAGGGGGTTTTCGCAAAACCGTTTAAGTGACAAGGGGTTCCACCACTATCAATCTGAGCCGCACATGATAGATCGGATGGCCTACAATGGATGTTAGCATTTTAGCACTGAATAGCCATTTACACTAGATATTTCCCCTGCATAGAGCAGTATGCTTTAAAACAAAATCCAAAACAGTACGGGAGGCCCCTACTGTGTATAATTATATAAATATGCTCTCTTTATTCCTATATGTGTCTGATTCAAATTAATTGAAATATGATTTGGTAAAATAGATAACATGGAAAAGCTGTTAAAAACTAAATAAAAACTTGAGGTGGATATCGAACAATTGAAGGGCAAATTTGAGTTAACAAACAAAATATGAAACAAGAATTGAAAGATAGAGATAAAAAAATTGCAAGTAACACGACACTTATCATTAAGAACACTAGGGCGAATGCAGAGCTGAAAGAAGTTAAAACTAAACTTATAAAGGTAATATAAAGATTTTTAGTATTTAATTCGATGTGGTTACTAATAATATACCAACACGCCTTTTTTACAACAATATGATCGCTTTTGTAGGGATTAAGAGATATGATTGGAGATAATTCGGTTATTGGTGTCAAACAAATTAGCACTATACTAGAGTTGTGGAACTTCGGAGAGAACCGAGAAGCCTCTATTGTAGAAACTATAGCACATATGATGGCAGACATAAAAAAACTCCTAAGGTCTTCTTGTATTGAACTATGTAATAATGTGATTTCTTAATGGACGCTTGATGACATATTTGTGGTATATATCATATTTTGTTAATATGTTATCACCTAAACTACAAAATATTTTGTTATCATATTTGTGATAAGGTCTTCTTATCTTTAACTATAAAATAATATTTTTCCCTACCTCTTTTAGCATAACTTCCATAATTAGTATATGTTGTTCAAAATTTTCTTCTCTTTAGAAATTTCTGCAATGATATTTATAAGACACAACTAGTTATAAATTATGCAATTAATATCAGAACATTCTAGATACATAGAGGCAACAGGTTGTTTGATGAGAAGGGTTTCAAAATATGAACATTTCTAGCACTTTCATCCCCTTTCTTATCCTAATGTTGATGAATTCCAAGGCAAAATCCAATTCCATGACCAGTTCATCCTGAAAGTTGTCATGTTCTTATTTATTTTTCATTTCATCCTTATCCCCGAATGAGAATACCATATGCAGCCTATTTTCACTCTGATACATTTACAAGTTCAGAGTGAAAATGAGTTGCATATGGTATTCTCATTCGGAGATAAGGATGAAATAAAAAATAAATCAAAGCATGAACTTTCAGGACGAACTGCCCATATAATTGGATTTTGTATTAGAATCCATCAACATTAAAATAAGAAAGATGATGGAAGTGCTACAAATGTTCATATTTTAAGACTCTCCTTATCAGATAAGTTGTTGCCTTCATGCATTTAGGATGTTTCGATATTCAATTGTAAAATCTATAACTTATTGTGTCTTGTAAATATCGTTGCATAAATATTTAAAGTGAATAAAATTTCAAACAACAGATACTAATTATGGAAGTTCTGCCAAGAGAGTTAGAAGAAAAAAATATCACAGATGGTTTTATTTAAAAATCGTCTATGATATGTGTTGTATATCACTGATACATGATTATAGACAGTCCAGAAAACCATCTGTGATGACGTTTTGTAACCGTCTGTAATAGCCTTCTGTGTAGTGGTGTGGGTCCACCATTGCAGATTGGCATAATCCATTAAACTAGCAAGTTGAGTATCCACTAAGCTGTAAATGTTCCGACTTTTGATGTTACTGTTGCTTGGACTGATTGATGCCGAATAGCTGAGCCATAGATAGGCCAGCTATATGTGCTAACACATATAGAACCAAATCATCCAATGACTTTGACGAGTCTGTTACGCTACCCTGAAGATTGCACTATTGCATGGCAAACATAAGAATTTTAGAGCATTGCCAACAACAAGATGGGCATTGGTGATAAGCATAAAGAATTATGAGTAGCTCGAAACAGATGGGAAAAGACAATGGAGTGAAGCCGAAAGAAATCTCAAGCTCACAAACAACTGACGCCTGACCAACTGCCCAGCAGAATAAAAAAGGTCGGTGCGCTTAGACCTGCCAAAAGGCCGGTAGAAGCCCAAAGGCTGGGTCCGTCCGATACAGAATTAAAACGCCTTTTCGCTAACCCGGCTCGGCTTAATTAGAAGTCCAATTGGCCAAACATGACCTGAAAAAATTATAGGACCAACCCATCATCGTGATTTATTTAACTCATTTTGCAAAATATTAACTTGTTTGTTAGCTGTTACTGTGGTGCAAATTTGAGGACCAGGAATGGGCTTGGCACTGCTTAAGAAGTGGTGATCGTGTTACGTTTAATCACACTTGGCATAAGCAAGGTAGGCACCAGATTGATTCTTATATGGTGTGTGATGTCATATGATCTCCAAGGGAGGAATCAAATAGGATCAAACTCCTTCACTTTTTTGGGAGGAATCGATGAAGCATGTCACTATCACGGGCACAGCCCCTGGAACAGGAAAAGAGTTCTTTGGAGTCCAGTCCAGCTCAGCATCGACGGAAAGGAAACAACAAATGAATGACAGTGACACCCAAGGTCCTAGGCAGGGAGTTGGGACCCCCCAATCAGACTAATTGACCTAAACATTTTCAGATAAGTCCAGACTGTCCAGTGCAGTGACCATGATCCCTGATCATGACAGTGTATCGGACTGTCAGTCGAAAGCTCACCGACAGCCTGAAAAAGGACTGCGAGCGTATAGAAATCAGCAGATAAGATGATTGATAACACATGAACCAACGATGCATCTCAGGAACCTACTGGCTACTGACATGAAAGTTGCAATGCGAAGATGCAGCTACAGTTCATTATCATAACCAGCACGAAAGGTTTGAACTCGAGAGAGTAGGCACGAACAAAGATATGCAAGCTGACTTGTGCAAAATTTGTAACACCACATGTGCTTCAGCCTTCAGGATAAAATGGCAAAGCTCTGCAGAAACAATTAAACTGCAAATTTCAGATGAACGGTACACAACTCCTTCGCTAGGAAAGGCGCCACCTCCACTTCTTACTCAAAAACTGTAATCTTATATACCAGACCAAGAGTAGCTATATATGCAGCTCAATATATACACCCAATGAACACGCCCCTTATTCTCATAATTACATATTCATCACCAGCACTAACAGGAGTAATGTGTGTTGTGCATGGCCCTCCTTAGCTTATCGAGAATGCCGGCAGCCTTCCTCCGCGCCCTTGAAGTGCCATTCTGTGCAAGCCAAGCCAGCGAGCCATTCAAGTTCTCGTCATCCACGACCTCCCTCAACTTTGTGCGATCGTACATACAGATTGAAAAGAGAACAGCTACCGCATTCTCTTTGTTACGCTTGCATTGATCCTCCCTTATGATGCGGAGCATGCAAGGCACACCACCAGTCTCACCGATCTCCTCCACTGTCTCATGGTCGCTTGATAACAGAGCGAGGATGGCTAGGGATTCATCGATGAGTGACTCATCGCTGATAGCCTTCAGCGTCACATCAATAACTCCGCCTTTTGTAGCTCTTGATTTATTCTCGTGCAACATGCAAAGATTGAAAATAGCTGATGCCGCATCTTTCTTTGCTGTCATGCAGCCGTGTTCAAGAAGGTCAACCAAAGGCCTCATTGCACCTGACTGACCAATCTTCGCCTTATTGTTGTCAAGAGCTGACAAACTGAAGATGGCAGCTGCAGCATTGCTGCGGGCCTCCATAGTTCCCGACTGTAAAGCCTTTATGAGGAATGGGATTGCCTTTGGGTCATCTCCAATGATCTTTTTATTGCTCTCATGAATCGAAAGATTCAGAATTGTAGTTACCGTATCCTCTAGAACTTCTGCATTGCTTTCCAATTCTGGGTTGGAAACAAGGGAAATCATTTGTGAGATGGAATCTGGCTTCTCTCCAACGACCGCGCGGAATGAGCTGTTGTGCTTAGTGAGAAGCCGAAGATCCTTAATAGCTTGCCTCTGCTCGGATATGTTTGATGAGGATGAGATCCTGTCAAATACTTCACTGAATGCCTTTCGCTCGTTACTGGTAACTACATCTTCCTCTTGGTTCTCAAGTGGTGGCAGAATGATCCCACTCTCTGTGCACCAATGTGAGATCATCCTTCTAACAAGGTGGTTCGGGGTGAGAATTGTATTTGAGAGGACTTGCTGAGTCTGTGGGCATGTCCGGTTTCCAGCACTTAACCATTCTTGAACGAAGTGGCGATCATATGTCTGCAGGGAAAGTAGAATAGCTATATCAAGCTTGCATATTGAAACAAAAGGAAAATACTCTCACACATAACTGATAACGTGGCTATTCAACTGGAACCTATATGTCGCTGCAGCCATGAAGACAGCGACTACTGATCGAACATATTCGTAAGCTACATAACTTTTCCGTAAGCATACGTTGTGATCCCAATGTAGCATACTGATTGTTTCATCATTACCCATAAGCAATTATTTCATTCCAATTCATGCCAAACAAAAGGCTCTGAATGCATCAATACACAATGTCAAAATCAGGGACCACGGGAAGGAGTTAATATAAGGAGAATTTTGTTCAAGCCTATCAATCATCGATGCACAGTGCCAAATCTGGGACCGCGGGAAAATGAGGTCAGTATAACAAGAACTTTGTTCAAGAGTCTAAATTGACCTATTTTCCTGAACTACAGAATATAAATTTGAGTAAGTCACACCAACGAGGTAGGACTGGGCCAGTACTGCAATGCTAGTATGGAATACAGCACATCTCTGAAAGGGACACATAATTTCAATGCTAAAAACCTATTGTCCAAACAAACAGTTAAACTCAATCTTTGAACTGCAAGTTCAGCATAGTGCAGCTGTACAAATCTCTTATGATGTAGTAGCAATTACGCATTACATAACTTTTTACAGTTATAAATTTCTTTGCAAATTTAACATAATACTTGCAAGTCAAAGATAAGCAATCAATGCAGGTAGATTCACTCCCTTGCAGAATTCAACAGCTGAAACTCGCAAAAAGATGTTACTTCACTTATGAAGCAGTTAAAACAAGCGCTTAGAACTAGTAGGAAATAAATCAAACTCGCTACGCATGAAAACTACAGCAAAGAAGTACTAGTACCATGGCATTAATACCTGACCAAAAATAGCTGAATCAATCATTCAATTCACGCGTCACTTACATCACACCGACAGAACGACGAAAATCAAATCCAAAACCATAAAAGCTGAATCTTTTATGATTTGCCAGTGCGAAGAAAGGCAAAGAAACAGCAAGCAACCGTGGGTCCGTGGCAATGGCAATGACTCAATTCACATGGTCCTAGCATTGTCTGTCAGGTCAATATGCATCGAAGGTAGCACCGGTTCTCGTCCTGTAACACGTTACTTACGAAATGGACATGACTTAGTGCAGTGTAGCAAAGAGGATGATACAGAGGATGAAACACCATGTGGATTCATTTCTATGAAATCACATAGAGAAAGTGCAACCAATATGACACAGAAACAATAACTGAGCTCAAATTTCATAGATAATTTTACCAAAAGAAAGGATACATTTTTTGCATATTGAAAGACTAAATAAGATGAAGAAAGTAGATAGTAGTGATTTACTAGTCACATAAAAGTATGCTAATTTACCACCCCTTGCGTGAAGAATGTTCATCAATTAAAAACAAGGCAAGGCAAAAATATCAAGAACACAGGTTTCAAAACAAACAGGAGCACCGAAAGAGGAAGTTCTAATCTTCGCCGCAATATGAACAATCGAAAGGACAAAAGAAAACAAATCCTTCTGTACCAAATTCGATAGACCAGAAGAAAGTGACAGAAATTTGTGATAAGAACTATTTGTAAAACCCAAGGATTTCACGAACCAAACACAATCACATCACGGAAGAGCGGCGAATCACGAGCAGAAAGTTGATACAGAAAAACAATAAATCAGCAAAAAAAAAATTAAAAAAAAGGCAAGACTGTCCGAACCACGAAAGGGACAGGTGATATCAGCCGAAGCTCGTACACCACAGAATTAATTGCTCGTGTTTGACGCATTCAGATATACTAGAAGCGCCGTGAATTCAAGAGGACAGGACAAAGGGGAACAAGCTAGAAGGAAGCAACGGAGATTCCTGAAGAACAGCTGGTACAAGAAGCACACCAAAATGGGCACCACGAGAACAAGCAGCAGCAGGCTAATTTTATCGACTCAATCAGTAAAAGATAATCCGATAAAACAGCAGTTACCACTAAACGCACTCCATTAATTCCTCTACGAAACTCCGACGAGGTGGCGAATTCAAGAACGGCGATTGACCGAATTAACCCCCCCAAAACCAAAGCAGGAACCTATTTTGACCGCCAATGGGCGACCGGTCAATTAACCCAACCCCACAGGAACGGAAACCGCAGAAAGGCAGATTACCTGGCCGGACGAGAGGACGACGGGGTCCCTCATAATCTCCGACGAGATCGGGCACAGGAACTGCTCCGGCACCGCCGCCTCCGGGGCCGCCCTCTTGGCCTCGGCTCCCGCGCCGCCGGCACTATCCTTCCGCCGGCCCAGCTCTGCGTCCCGCAGGGCCGCGAGCGCCGACGCCGCCTCGTCGAAGGCGTCCCCGTCGGCGCCGCCGGCCGTCACGACCGCCACCAGCCGCCGCAACCGGCGCCGCAGCGCCGCCGCCTCCTCCGCCGTCGCCACCGGCGTCGGCTTCGCCATGCCGCGGTCAGTAGGGCTCGGGCTGTCCGTGGTCGAGCCTGCGCTGGGCTCCGGCGGGCATGGGAAGGAGGGGGAGGGGAGGGGAGTGGTGGTGAAAGAGAGGCTGGAGGGGTTAACAAAGACCTGAGGCCGGTGGAGGGCCCCTTTTTTTTATATGTTTAATCCCGCGATTTCCAGCGGCGGATTAGTGAGCTTTTTAGTTTTTAGTTCATTTTTCGTGTTCCGTACGGGGCATTAATAATCTTTTAAATTTCCTACCAAATTCGTATGTCCAAAACAGGCCATGTGCCAGTCTGCCAGAAACAGAATGGAAACCACGGTGTTCGAACCGTTCTATTCTAATTTCGAGTTTATTTAGTTAGCCTACGCAGGTTTAGAGATCTTTGCGCCAGATTTCGTAACGGATTTTCCCCGTGTTTTCATGTGATCCATAATGCTGTGAACATAACTATTGATCTTTTCCGATAAAATTTACTAGTCTGTTTATTCTGCAAAAAGAAAACTTCTTTTTACTTTTTTTTTTGTGAATAAAAATCTGCCCTTTTACATTTGTATTATTTGGGGCTGTTTACGTGCGTAGGAACTTGACTTCAACACGCTGCAAATCTCCCATTGTTTCCACGATAGTTTCGTATAGGAGAGGAACATTTGTCACACATTCTGTGTGCCTTATTTTCGTGGTCAGAACTCAGGTCATACACACGGAAAAGAAACAGAAGTAATCTTAGTCGAACTACAGGGAACTCTTCTCTTACTTCTATTAGGTTGAAAGGGATAAAAACACACGTGTCGGACAAAAGTCACTCAAACAAAAATATACTCCCTCCATTCCAAAATATAAGGCGTAGTTTGATTTGGCACGGTCTCCTAAACTATACTTTGACCTTTGATTTCTCTTATCCAATATCATTCATACAAACAAAATCACTATCATTACAAAGTACTTTTAAATATGAATTCAATGGTATCACTTTTATATCACAAAATTTTTATATAATTAGACAAATCATTGGTCAAAGATTTCAAAATTTGAATATTAAAATGCGTGCGTGCCTTATATTTTGGAATGGAGGGAGTAATATTTATTACTTTGTTTTCAACTGTAAGTTGCTTTGTACAGTCCATAGTCCCAAAAACCCATTTTTGTCCATTTAACTTTTACCGAATGTTTAAATACCTACACTAATTGGCCTTGTGGGTGTTTTGTGGTAGCATAAGCCATATGAGACTAAACTATGCTAATTGACCTTATGGGCCGGCTGCATCTAATGAGCCTTCGTTAAGTAAAATATTCACATAATCAGACCCCTTCATAAACAGGCTGATATACAACACTCATCCTTGGACAATTTGCCAACGCTATGCTTATTTAGCATTAAAAACTACTTTCGAAAAACCATTGGGAAAAACTGTAAGAAGAAAAGAGTGCATACACTACCTTCTTGCCATTGCACATGCTATTTCATTAAAAATCTTTAATTGAGAAAACCCTTTAAGGCTAAACTCAACTAAAAGAAAAGCAGTACAACATGTTTTCATCTCAACGATGATAATATATGAAGATTATATATCTCCTGTTGAAGACAACGCAACTCCTTGTTTCATCTCATATCAATACCATAGGTATGTATTGCAAAACTTGGTTTGGTAAAGGCTTGATGAATAAATTCGCAAGATCCTCAGTTATTTGGATTTTCTGTATTTCTATATCCCCATTCTTTGCAGTATATGCTTTGTCATATGTGTTTTGATATAGCCATTCTTCTTTTGTACAACGCAAACTGCATTATCCTCATAAAGGATTGTGAGAGCTTTTTTCATCCTACACTATGAGACTCTTGGTTATAATGAATTAATCTTTTAAGCTATATATACTCACGCGTCGTTTCATATAGAGCAATAATCTCTGAATGATTGTATCAACGTAGCAACAATCGACTGTCCTACTGATCTCCAAGAAATAGTTGCACTTCCACTTAGAAATACATATTCAGCATGTGATATGTCATTATGAGGATAAAAAAGATAGTTAGCATCTGAGTAACTTGTTAGTTCTACATATAGACCTAGGACTACTTGTACCACATAGGTACATGAGGATTCCTTTAATTCCATTCATATGCCTCTTCGTATGTTTAGAAGTACTTTGCCAAACAATTTTGACACTCTGAACTTTATTTGAAAATACATCCAGCACCTCAAACTATGAAATCATCATTTAACCCATAAACTTTGCAATTCGGCTCAAATAACACCCTGAGCCGATTTCGTAAGGTAGTCTTGTCTATGTGGCGCAATAAGTGAAGGTTTTGCCCCTAATGTGACACGTGGGCAAAGTTAAAACGGTGCTAATCCACCAGAGAGCTTCCTAGCCGTGCTTCCATGGCCACCACCCCGGGGATAGCTTCCTCTCTGTAGTGCGATCTAGGGGAGAAGCGCCCCTACGGGCTTTACTTTACCTGTTATTGAACAGGTAAACTTGGCAAGATGCTTTGTTTGTTTACGAAATCGACGTAGTGCGTATGTAAGTCAAGAAAGCCGGTTAAGCCGCAAAGAGCGTGGTTGGAAATGAATGAATTTGATGGTCCAGTCCAGAAATCCAAAAGTAGCTACAGAGAAAGGAAGGAAGGAAGGAAGGGATCGCAAGGCGACAAGGGAAGGCTCGCAGGCGCAGCCGCCCATGGCACATTGGACGGCCCCGGCGCGCGCGCCAAACTACTCCTCACTGAATCAAAGCTGGGTGTGGTGTGATTGATGGATGGAATTCATGGAATTCCTCTTCACGCGCCTACCCGAGCCAAACAAACCAACCCATTGCAAAAGTCAGAACCCAGAACGTACGGTACGGTAAACCCTTGCATTGCAGGAGCCTTGCAGGGCAGGCCATCTATTTGGCTCCGAGGGGGCCAAACTAGGGATTTCAGTTTTGCTATTCCTTTCTCCCGCTCGAAAACAAATCAAAAATGCTACAGAATTAATTGGAACGGAGACTGGGGTCAGTGATGGTTGGTATGTCGGACTTACCAGAGCGCGAATCGGACCCTAGTTAATTTGGCCAGCAGGCAGCAGCAACGAGCACCATGGATGGTAGGTACACAAGCTATTTTCTCTTTCTTCATTGCATCTCCTTACCTCCTCCATCTTTCGATCTCACAATAGTTATTTTGCTCAATCTTTAACTAGGCCTTTGATCGGTTCGTTCTCAAAAGCTCAGACAGCGGATATGCAGTGGTCCAGAGAGAACAACCTCAACCTATGCAGCCTGCACGTTGTACCGAAACATGATCGACCTGAAAAGTACACCAACTTACAAGCCGTAGTTAATTTTTAGCCTTGCACATAACCTTGCCATGACAGATGCAAGAACACACGCGGACACATATATCACAGGAACAATCTAAGCTTAGCTAACTGCTACTCCCACCAGTCATTAATAGTTGTCGTTTTGGATAGTGACATACTCTCAAAAACAAAATTTTGCCCACTAATTTCTATTATAATATATTTATAAAATCTAATAAAACTATAATATTATTATAGTACTTTTCAAGACAAATCTACACACATTATTTTCATGTATCTAATTTGAATACTTTAAAAGATATTGACAATCAAAATTTTGAAAGTTTAACTGTACATATGTCTAAAATGATAACTATTTGTAATCGAAGAGAGTACTACGTACAAGCATGCACACACATACTATCACGTCGGTGCATCATGGGCATGGCTGCACAGATTAACTTACATACGACCCCCTAGCTTGGGCTAGCTTGCAGTTGAATTGCAAGCAGGCCCTGCAACTCCTTTCATAGTTTTAGAGATTGACTGGGGAAGCTGTAGCATTTTTGTAAAACTGTTTTTTGGTTTTTTGGTTGAAAAGTAGCTATAGTTTTTTTCAAGAGATCATTTGATAGATAGCTAATTTTTTCAGTAATAAATTGCAAAAGTAAGTTCAACCCAGCTTCCTAGCTTTCAACTTTTGACTTTGCTAGTTATATTTGTCTTCTAACTTATGCCAAAAATCGTTTAAAAGCTTATCTATTTGGAGAGGAGCGAGACTTGCTGTTTTTTTAAAAGCTCAAGATGATTTAAAACCCTCTCAAATAGGACCTTAACTTGGACGATAGGACAGTGTTAAAGAGAAGAAAGTGATCTTCATGGTATGCCGTCTGCGTTTCGTATGCATTTGAGCCTTCTTTCCATTTCGGCAGTTTGAGTGACAGTTGCAAGCATGTTCTTAATAAATCTAGCTCGTAGATAGAATACTACTCGCCGGTCAATGCTACAATTTATATATAGATCTATAGATATCAATATTAATTCTTAAAGAGATCAGTCGTATCATGCCACGCGTTGCTCAGGCGCTGTAGTGTCTCGCGTCGCTCAGGCACTGTAGCTTCTTAGAGAGAGCAGCTGCACCACGAGCACAACAGCTACAGTAGATTTAGGTTTTTTTTTAACTAAGCATTTTTTTTAAAGAAAACCAGTAATTTTTGTTTATTTTTTTAAGAGTTTTTGAAAAAGATTTTATGTCACTGTTAAAATCTCCCACAGCAACGTGTGGTCCAACAAAGCATCTAGTAACTCTCTATTGTGAGAGAGGTACAATTGTACACCGTCTAGTGGTCACGAGCCGCTTAGGCATTATAGAAACTACATTATCCAAGCTACAATATTTTTATAATTTTAATTTTTTTAAAAATATATTTAAAAAATCTCTCTGTTAATGTTGAGTTACATTATTTGTATTTTAAATTTTCTCTATTTTTTTAAAAATTCTCTCTTTGTTAAAATTCAAGGTTATCCCCTTCAACTTCAACACACGGAATTTCACCTAGGTAATCCTGAATCTTGACATGATGACAGTGTGTCCATCGGTTATCCTCTGTTTCGACTACTAATTAATATGTTTGTCTTTTGTTAAACAAATTAAGTGCTCCACTGTTTCTGAATAGATGTCATTTTGGTTCTCGTATTTCCACTAAAATACATTTGTAAAAGATTACATTATCCCTCTTCATTATATCTTTGAATAGTGAGTCTTACTCTAGTTTGTGATAGTAAATAATATTGTAAATAGCTAAAGAGAAAGGACGTGGAGGTAAAAAAAGTAAAAAATCGTTTTAAAATTGTAAAATGATACTCCCTCCATTCCAAAATATAAGGCACGCACGCATTTCAAGATTCAAACTTTAAAATCTTTGACCAATGATTTGTTTAACTATATAAAAATTTTGTGATATAAAAGTAATACCATTGAATTCATATTTAAAAGTACTTTGTAATGATAGTGATTTTGTTTGTATGAATGATATTGAATAAGAGAAATCAAAGGTCAAAGCATAGTTTAGGAGATCATGCCAAGTCAAACCACGCCTTATATTTTGGAATGGAGGGAGTATGTATTTAAGAATAAAATTTTGAAAGGTAAAATAACACGTCAGTTTGACCAGGTAGCAGAGAACAACCTGCGACGACGTCCCAGCACACCTCGTCCAATAAATCAGTGATGCCCCCATTAACAAGCTAGCTAGATAGCGAACCAAGTATATATATATATAAACTTAATTACCAAGCAATCTAGATCAGATAGGATAATGCAGGCAGAGCAGGTAGCTAGCTAGCTAATCCGGGCCCCCCCTGCTTAGTTAGCAGCTGGCCGGTACCATGTCGATACGTACGTACGTGCCTGCTGGTCAATCAAGTAGGAAGAAATGCTCGAAGACCTCGTTCTTTTTTCTGGGAGAGAGAGAGAGAAAGAGAGGAAGAAATGAAGACTTGATCGCTACGAGCACCAAGAAATTAAAGCCCAAACAATCACAAAGCATGTCGCCCAAAGCGGCGGCTGCCCTCGTGCGATCAACGATGCAAAGCATGCATGTCTTTATTTATAAGATTGCTAAAACTCGAGCAGCTGCATGCATGAAAACTTACTTACTCCATTCAGATATAAAACTTTGGTATTACATTCAGGCTCGGAAGATTCCAAATCTTATCCCTGCATTGTTTATTTATTTACTCCATTAATTAGCATGCATTAATCCCCGTTTGGTGTATGTATATATGACGTCTGCAGCTTGGTTCGTTAGTGCGTCACCTCAGTTCCAGCATTGATCCCATGCATGCATGCTGGCCACTTAACCAAAGGATCTAAACGGCTAATTAGTCCGTTTCTGCGTAGCGACACGCCACTAACCACACACCCTGCTTGATGCATGATTTGGCGATAGAGTTCTCGTGCACTTTGCATAGAAACTGCAACTTAAGCACTTATCTAACTAGAGCATCATTTGACCGAATTAAGCAACGAACGATTCGGATCGTATCAACTTGAATAATAACGGTTCGGATCATATCATAGTTGCGGTCATAATAACATCGACCCACGGTGAATATAGACAAATGCATATGCACTCTTCTTATCACTTGAATAATTTCTTTTCTAAGACTACCTTGAATAATATAAATTAATGTCTATTTCATGATCAGGAGGAGGCTTCCACAATTATGGAAGCTAGGGTCATATATTTTGATGCCTTGTGAAGTCGAGAGGGATCTGTTTTTATTTTCCCCATAAAAATGGTCAACTGCTTTGCTTAACAAACAAGTGAGCTCAAATTAACACTTTTGACTACACAAAAGCATGCACAGGTATACCTAGTAGCTTCAGATGGTCGCAGCCAGGACAGCCAAGGTTCGTTCTACCATACATGATGCAAATATGCCATGCACCTAATTATTTACCTAAACCAAGCCGATCATGTTCCAGTCTTGTTAACGTACGTACGACGCTAGCTCCTAAAATGTATGTGCCAATCTGGACGCCGTATACTTCCGTCTATAATCCGAATGACATGTGACAAGCAAGGGTACAACTAGTTTAGTTTAATGTTCCCTTCAAATTAAAAAATTTAAGAACACTCTTCTACGATGCAATGCACACGTTTTCTTCTCCATCCACCTTCATCTTTTTCTCTCCCCTTTTTGATCCCTACCCACTTCGATCCCTCACCTCTCTTCCATCCTCTCTAACATAAAATTTTAAAATGTAAAAAAAATTAACTTTGAAAATTTTAAATAGGAAGTTTCAACTTAACAAATTTTAAATCGAAAAATTTCAGCTAGAAAAAATTTTAAATCGAAATAGAACAATATAATTCCCGTAAGATTTTTTATAACTTCAAGTTCCAAACGGGGCTAAACCCGAATGTACTATGGATTTCCACAGGACGTAGGTACGTACTACATATATAATATACGTGACAGGGAATTGAACTAATTGGAATGCTCACACATGACATGCATGGGATGGGAGCTACAAAAGCGTATCCAAACCGACGGCCTAATCCTACTGCCTACCCTTGCAACTACTCCGTACTTAATACCCTGACTGTTGAATCATGGGTGTTGATTAGTGCGTATATTAAGCATATATTGCAAGTGAAGCCATACATCGCGCGCCTAGCTAGTGATAGAGGGCAGGCCTAGCTCCTGCTTTGAACTTCCAAGTTGGAAGAGACGAAGAAGCTTCGTTTGTCCCTCTTCAGAGCTGAAGATTCTTCCTCTCTTGCCTGCATGCATGGTTAGGATAAGTGTATATATGTGTATATATGTATACATATATATGTATATATGTATAATCTTCTCTTCGAAATTAAAAATAGAAGAAATATTAAGAGAGAGGGACCATATCAAAACACCTAAAAATAAAAGCACTCCCTGGGATTGGTCAACCTGGTAGAAAGAAAAAGGTAGATTACATATTGTGCAGTGCTTCAATGTATTTCCTCTCAATACAAGTTGCATAAATCTTAAAGTAAGCGAAAGAGCAAGTAATTACTATCTATCATTCATTTATGCTTTAATATTTGTATAACTGTCAAAAGAAAAGGCATGGAAGCACTTCTCTTACATATTCAATGTGCACAAGGTCTACATGGATCGATGGATGAAGAAGTGAAGGGTACGAAGAGTTAGATTTCATTGTGCATCAGGAGCCAACATCGCTCTTCACATGGCCGGCGATATCCAAGTTGAAGATCTTCCGCATTTCGTCTTGCACACTCGGAGGGCAGGGAGCTTCACCACATGGTGGTCGGCTGGCTGTGGTTCCTACGAAACTTGAAGCTCGGGGTGGTCAAAACTCGTCAAGATGTGTGCGTGCTGCATGACAGGCATGCTGGGTTGCTTAGTGCTATCAACCAGCTGCAAACAGGGGAAGAGGAGCCATTCCCATGGCCTGACTTGCAGAGTCGATGGTGCATGAGACATTTGGGCGCAAACTTCTATAAGCAATTCAGGAACAAGCAACTGATCGATGAACATGTTCAAAAGACTATGTAAGCACAATCAGGAGAGTAAGTTCCGAACTCTGTGGAAAAATCTTGATGAGCTGACAAGAAAAATGCTTCTTAAGGAAAATCTAGTAATTTTCATATACTATCTGGTCTAAGCCTTTGCAAAGATATTGATAGCTAAAATTTGAAAAGTTGGATCTTACATGTTCCAAATGCTACCATTTTGTGATCGGAGGAACAGGGAAGTTTCTTAGTATGTGCCTACCAATGGTCTGCTGTGTAGCACCGGTGTTCTTACGTTGTACTCTCTCTGATCTTTTTTAGATGTCGTCTTACAATGCGCTGCCAGCTTTTAAAAAACATTGACAACTAATATACACGAAAAATAATGCGTACGGTCTCAATCCCGGGAATCCACCATGCGGTTCATTACTTGGTCGTCGTCTGTATTTCATAAAGTAGCGTACCGGAGTAATTCATGCCTTGCCAGTAACACCAATGAAAACGAGTTGAGGGAAAAGGATGAGATGCAGAAGTCAAATCCGTTTGGCAGGGACGCATGATGTATATATAAATAGGCATACGTACATACATTGGCTGGTCTTCTCGACGCAGAAGGCAGCACCAACCCGAATCCCCAATTCCAATTCCCAAATATTCTTCTTAATTATATCCACTCGGCCGGTTTGACATGGCTTTTAGATGTCACCTCCTTCTGCATATAATTCTACTTGGAGTCGTCCTAACTGCCCTGTTTGCTTCTGGATCCTGTGTTCCTATACCATATACCGAACGGTCCGGACCTCCAGTCCCTGGAGGTAAAGCTCTTTTTCATTCTTCTTTTTAGAGAGAGGCTCACCTCGCCATTCGAGCATCATTTCGTCGAGTTGCCTCTGAAACTAGCACCGCACAACTTATTTGAGTTCATCGTTACAGATAAAATGTTATCGCCAGTGTGAGTTCGAGCATAGTTAATTTATTCATGCACTAGCTATTGTTATCTCTCTCTCTCTACTCATTGTTTTTCTTTTGTTTCTAAATTAGTTGTCAGTAAATACTATGATGGAAGAGGAAAACCGTGAGTACAACAGAGCAGAAAAGGAGGACGACGATGAGTCGGATGAGGAAGATGGAGGTACGGAGCCGCTTGTGCCAGCCGAGTGGAGCACGCAACAATTTGATAAGCTGGTTGTCAATAAAAGCAACGATATACCTTAGCAGTATAGTGACAATGAGGTTAGGCCTAACAGTATGTACCCGACAAAAGAGGCTGTGCAAAATGCCGTGAAAGATTAGATTTTATCATTAAGAAGGACTTTTAGGGTTAAGAAATTCACCCCAACCTACTACGACGTAGTGTGTGAGATCCATGGGTGTTCGTGGAGAATGCACGCGTACAAGCCCAAAGGGGCACCAATTGGCTATGTTCGAAGGTTGAGCAGCATACCTGTATGACTGAGGAAACAGTGATGGCTCACAGGAACCTGTCGTCCGGCTATGTCGTGAACATCATGTACGTAGAAATGCACCAAATCACCACACTCTAAATTTACCTCGTCGACCTCGCCTCTGGCTGCTCCCGCACCGTTGGTACGGCCCCCTCCCCCAACCCGCACTTCTCCGACTGGTCATTCGAGGGTCTCGACTTGGGTTGGTTAGGGTTTGCGAGGGACGCTGCACCCCGCTTTTTAGACTGAAACGACAACACACTGCACCCCGCTTTTCAGACTAAGTGGCCACGATTTTCGCGTTTCGTGTTCGCGAGTGCCTTTTTCGATTTTCGCAACTTCGTGTCGGAGCAATGCCCGGCCAGGTCACCCGTAGATAAATGATAGCCCACGTTGCGTAGATCACTCGTGATTTTTTTCGTAATTTTTGGGCCGTATCCGGTGGGCCCCGCGAGGCTACGAAAACCCCTAAGTGGCCACAATTTTTGTGGTTTCGTGGCCGCGAGTGCCTTTTCCGATTTTCGCAACTTCGTGTCGGGGCAATGCCCAGTCAGGTCGCCCATTGATAAGTGTTGCCCACGTTACGTAGATCGTTCGTGATTTTTTCGTAATTTTTGGGCCGTATCCGGTGAGCCCCGCGAGGCAAGGAAAACCCTTAAGTGGCCACGATTTCTCAGATCAGAAGTTACAGCGAAAAATAAAGTAGACAACACTCTTCATTACGACATAAAATTAGGATGCGCATCACGAACAAGGAAAATAATGGTTACAACTTAACGTCTACTGAGTGGATCGAGGCCACTTCCCCTTCGCCCATGCCTCCGGTGGGGCTTCTCTGGCACGACGTGCCCTCTCTCGTTTCCTCTCTCTCTCGGCCTCCTTCTCCCCCGCTTCCTTTCGACGTGCCTCCTTGCGTGCGGCGTCACGCTGCGCTTGAAGCTGCCGCCTGAGCTCCTCTTGCCGGTTGGCTTGATCAAGAAGCCTTTGGTTCTCAGGGTTGATTTCCATGTTATACCACTGCTCAAATTCACATAGTGGCGGAGGCGACTGCATGAAACATAAATTAGCAATGTTTCATTTACAAATATTACAAAACACGTATGATTGTTATCAGTTGGCGATTCTTCAGGCTCTTCTCCAGCGGATCGAATTCGTAGTTGCGGCACTTCCAATAGCTCATCTTCCAAGTTGGAATTTCCCAAGAATGGACAAGTCTGCAAGCATCTCCGCACAGACACATCGGTGGGACAACTCCGAAAGGTACGAAGAGGTCCTGGTACGCGATATTGCGCGACCACTCCGAAACACCTCCCTCTTCTTTCGCCTTCCCCTTTCCCTTTCCACTCGCACGCTTCGGCATTTTTTCCTCTTCTCTTTTCTTTCTTTCCTCTCTTTTCTTCCTTCTTCTCTCCCTTTCTTCTCTTATTTGCTGGTTGATTGAACACAGTGCCGGACGCGGATATAAATAGGGGAAAGCCTTTCTATCGCCCTACGGTCGGCGACAGGGGCCCTGTCGGTCTCTGTCGCCCGACCATCAGTTGATTTAGCTCCTGTCGCCATTTCATCGGGCGACAGGCCGCTGTCGCTATTTCATCGGGCGACAGGAGGCTAGGGGTGACGTGGCCTCCTGTCGCCTGTTTATTTTGCTATTTAGGCCCCTGTCGCCCATCCAACGGGCGATAGAGGTATATTTCTGTAATTTTTTTATGGTATATTTTTGCAATTTTGAATAAAAAATGTATTATTTTAAAAAAATCGATACCAAGGCCCAAAAGTCCAAGTATGATGAGGAGATGAAATCTCTTAAGGCAGTCAAAGAAATGACCTTAAAGCTAGAATCAGCCAAAAAGTCCCTCGAAGAACTTGCAAAGGTTAGCGAGTCTTTGGCCAAGGCCTAAAAAGATAGGGAGACTTAGATATTTGCCACTCCTCAATTTGGAAACAGTGGCATTTTTTCTACATGCAATCGAATTTCCAAATTGAGGAGTGGTAAATATCTAATTATTCCAAAAAGATATGACCACATCCTCGTCAACTTTGAAGGCCCAAAAGATCAACCTCGGTATGACCATAGCACCAGTCAAGAAATAGACAGCCCAATCATCCCCGTCCCTAGAAGTGCTGAAGAGGATGATAAAATCCTTGAAGACATGGAACAAACTAAGGGCAGCAACGGCATTATCGGCTCTAGGTGCCACTCTCAATTAATTGTAATCAGCTTTATTTGTTTATGAACAATGAATGTTTGTAATGGGCTGTCTTCTAAACAATGCTTCATGAATGTTTATAAGGATATTTATAATTGGCTGTCTAACCAATTTTTGTTTATTTAACGTTCTAAGCTCTTGTTTCTTATGTGAAGTATAGACCCAGATACTAGGATGATATTTCTTCAAATATTTACCATCGATCGTTTTTGGAAATATCACTCATTCCAACGTTTCCAAAATATAGGGATTTCCATCTACAAGCCAATGCACTTTGAATGGTCCTTCTCACGTTGAAAACCATTTACCAAATTAGTTATCCTTAGAGCCAACATACAGTATAGTTCTCCATACTGGATTGGCTTCATAAAGTAATTTTAGCAACACCTTTTTATTATAAGGCCTTGCAATCCTCGCTTTATTTTTCTTTAGGTCACCCAACGTATGTAATCGTAATTCTGCCAAGTTATCTAAATTATCAGCTATTCAATCCTTATAATCTTGAGCCGACAACCCGTTTTGCCTAACTATATGATAAGGTGACAACCTTGTTGCACTATAGCAAGCAATTCGATAGGCCCATAAGGACCCTAATAACGTCTCATGCCAATTTCTGGGTTTTTCTTCAATTTTTCTTTTGATTAACTTGATTGATGTCTTATTTGACGACTTGGCTTGACCATTAGCTTGCACATAACAAGGCGATGGATTTAACAATTTGATCCCCAAACTCTGAGAAATTTTTTGAAACTCATCGAACATAGATACCATGCCCTGATCAGTTGTAATAGTTTGGAGAATTCTAAACCGATGGACAGTATGTTCTGTAACAGATCCGATAGTTTTAACGCTCATCACCGTTTTCAACGGTATCGCCTCAACCCACTTAGAAAAGTAATCGGTTGTAGCTAAAATATATTTATGGCCTTTATTGGATGTGAAAAGTATATGTCCGATTACATCTATTTCCCAACCTTTGAACGGCTAAAGCTTGATAATAGGGTGTAAAGCTAATGCTGGAGCCAATTGTATATTGCCGAATTTCTAACAAGTTTGGCATCTTTTATAGTATTTAAAACAATCCTCCAACATTGTCGGTTAGAAATATCCAGTGGTTTTTGAGCTGACTGATGGCTCCACAAATACCTTCATACACCTCAGCTATTGCCACTTTAATTTCTTCGGTTTCAAGACATCTTAACAATAAACCTTCTAAACTTCGATAATAAAGTACATTATGAGGCAAGACATATTTTAGGGCATATCTCTTAATTTTCCGATCGGTGGGTTTCTAAGGATTGATCAAATAATCAATTATTTTTACCCTTCAATCATATTCAATGTGCACAAGGTCTGCATGGATGGATGAAGAAGTGAAGGGTATGAATTAGTGTCGGCATGAATGAATGCTTGCTCCCTCAGATGCCAGATGCACAAGCTGGAACGAAACTCTTGGAATGTGTTGTAGGGAGCCCCTTCGTGAGGACATCAGCGAACTGTTGCGTTGTGGGAACATGAAGCACGCGAAGCTGACTGAGGGCAACCTCCTCGTGAATGAAGTGTATATCTTGCACAATATGTTTAGTGCGCCGATGATATTGGGTTTGGTTCCATGTACACCGCCGAGATGTTATCACAGTACACTAGGGGCGGAGCCAGAATTTTAGATTAGGGGGGCCATGTGGATCAACTAAAAAATATCATAGTATCCATAAAAAATATCATAGTAATATCGATGCATTTAAATTTAAAAATAGTATAACCATATGTCCACAAGAAAAATATGACATATTTTTTAGAATAAGAAACTTACATCTCTATTAACTTAAATTTAGTTCTACGACTACCTAGATGATCATAAGTCAATAAGTTCATTTGAAGTAATTTTCGCTGCTAGTTCTTTTTTAATGTAAACTATCATGCAATGTCGAAGAAAGTCATTTCCTATTTTATTTCGAAGGCGGGTCTTAACAAGTTTCATAGTTGAAAATACTCGCTCTGTAGTTGCTGTTGACATCGAAAGAGTTATGGCCAATTGTAACAGCCTATCAACTATTGAATAATAGGAAGCTTTACCTATTTTATATAGTCCATTTGTTAAGTTAGCAAGAGAAATTAAGCATTGCATACATCAAGTTGAGAAAAAATAGAAGTTCTACCTGTTAGAAATGGACTAGACCTTTATTTGTTGTTTGCTAATACTAGCTACTACTAATTACTATCTACTAGATCTTATTTTGGTTAGGGGGGCCAAGGCCCTTGCCCGCCCCCCCTTGCCTCCGCCCCTGCAGTACACCGCAGTGGCCTTGTCGACTTGGACATGTAGCTCGCTTAGAAGTTATCAGAGCCAACAACACTCGACAACGGCATTCGCCATGGCGTGGTACTTCACCTCCGCGCTAGAGCATGAAACCAAGGAGTCGTCGAGGAAGATGGTGTAGCCGGACGTGGAGCGGCGCGTCTCTGGGCATCTAGTCTTGTTTGGTATAGCTGTAGCTTTTGGTTGGGCTGTATGGCTAAAGGGTTGTATATAGAGGTGAAAACGGATCGGATACGGGTGGATATTGCTCTTTCCATATCCTAACCCATATTATTTTTCCAGATTCGGAACCGGATACGGGCTAGCCAGATACAAATACAGATTCGGGTTATTCGGGATACGGATACAAGATAGATATGTGACTGATTCGGATCGGAAACGATAAAGATATACAGATAATGCACCCATATATAGAGTAATATATATTGAATTAAAACTATACGAGTACATAACTGTAGTACCAAATTATATATCAATCAAACTCAACAAACGTTGTGGAAAAAATATGCTACTTGAGGATCAATAGAACCAACTAAGTGTTAATATAAATGGGCTGACATGGAAAAATGATAAAAATAGGCTGGGTCTTACTGATATACGAATAGGAAAAATCCGAATATCCGATCCGATATCCGAATAGGAAAAATCCGGATATCTGAATAGAAAAAATCCGAATATCTGGATCCCATCCCATATTTACCGGATATTGGATGCTCCGGATCCAATCCCGAATCCGGATTCAAGTATCCGGATCCAGTCCCAAATCGGGTGGGAGATATCCGACCCGTTTTTATCCCTAGTTGATAGCTAAACGGTTGGGCTAAAAATGTTTAGTGTTTGGCAGTCTGGCTTTTAGGTGTCGGGAATAAGAGTGAAAGGGGTGAGGTTTGATATTTTATACTTAGTAGGAGAGGATAATTTTCTTCAACTTTAGTTGCAAAGTCAAAACCCCAACCCACCGAAGCCGTAAGAAGCTACCCCAAACCAGCTGTTGGTTATCAACTTCTTCTAGTATAAATGGGTTGCTAGTTTTGGCTTTTAGCTATGAAGAAACCAGCCGTTTGAAACAGTTTTCAGTTTTCAGAGAGAAAAAATTGAAGCTAAAGCCGTTCTAAACAGGATTGTCTCTCTCTTTTTAAGTGTAAGGTAGGGCTTTATTGATTCATAAACAAAGGTACATTCAGAAACTCAGGCGGCCGTAACATCCAGGAACACAAGAACACATACTTCTATCTTCCTCATCGGATCCCCTAGCTACCTTCATGGCAGAAATTGATACCACCGATCAACTCTGATCTGATGCTCATCTCCCGGATCGACTCAGGCTTCTCATATTTTTTATAACTTGCAAACAATTAGTAGCAATAACACACTTCTCCAGATTGCACTCGAGGGCAAGAGGTACCTTCATTGCACACAAATGACGTTTTACGCTAAAAAAGCTGGCCAGCCAAGTTATATGATAGTGTTACCTATTTGTTTGCTTAATGCCTGATCTTTTCCTTTGAGCGGTTTTCTAGACAAGTGAATTTGATTAGTAACATTTGGAGTTTGCTACTCGTTGTTTAGGCTTATATTATTTTGCGTTGTAGCTTTTTTTGCAATGTGGATTCCACACGCACACAAAAAATAAGGCCGGTTGACATATTTAGTTATACCTTCCCATAAATGTCTTTCTGAATGTTATAAGAGGTGAGTTTGTTCCTCAATAGATGCTAAATGTTACGTGAAATTTGGAAAAGAAAAAGTGAACCAGGATTGCAATTCCTTGTACTCTAAGGCTATTCACAGTGCATTGTATCTTGTCACAATATCCAAAGTTGCCATGTCATATGATATTATAAGGCCATTCCCAGTGCAGAGTTTTATTTCCCAGTTTCCAAGAGTGCCACATCAGTTTTTATCTAAGTAACCGTGTATCTTCGGTTTCATCTAGATGAAACTCTCTCACCTCCCATGAAACTCTCTCTATCTCTCTCTTCATAGTTACCTTGCCATGTCACCAAGCATGATGATGTATCATGTCATTTAATGAGAATGAAACTCCCATTGTGAATGGTCTAAAAGATACAACTATCCCAATGCGTGATATCATGTATTGTTTCTTAGTCCTCACAAGATAATTAAATGCTAGATATGTATGAGAGTATGAATTGTGAGCCACTTAGATGATTCAAGTTTCAATGTCTATGATTTCGTGCCCAAGTGATATCTTACTCAAGATACAGCTTTCTTCTCTCCCCTCTTAACTCTTGCTACATCATCAAAAATGCTTATGTGGCATGCATTAAATGGGTATGTTACCATACACTGGGAATAGCCTAAGGGCAGTCCCAACCCTCCACCTCAGCTAGTGTCCATAGAATTAATTACGCTGCCAACTAAGCAAAAATCTGATGTGGCATAGGAATTAAGGGAGAGAAGGAAAAACGAAGAAACCGTGTCTCATGCAAGAAACTGGGTCGGCGCGGGCACCAAAACGCAAGAAACTAGCAAAATATGCATTGGACATTTCTGCGCGCTGACCAAGGCGTGTTTGTGGTCCTCTAGACACTACTTATGGAAACCATGGGTTAGGAAACTATACTTTGGTTTCTTGCTTTCTCTCTCCTCTAGACACTCCTCATGAAAACTATAGGTTGAGACTGCCCTAATGGTTTTTTTGGTGTGGTTCCAACTTCCAATGATTAATTGATGCAAAATTCTGCAATTGTGGCACCTTGATGCCCTCGTAGTTTGATTACAGTAGAAGTGGGAATCTGGTGCGTTTGGGCAAGGCTGCTGCCATGGTAGGATAGCTCGGCAAGGCTATTGTCACGATAAGGCAGCTCGATAGGACCTGTCATGGCACACAAGCTTAATATGTGATATGTATTACTTGTTGATATTTTCGTGATGAGAGAGAAGATTATTTTTATAATTACGTTTATACGAAGACTAGATTTGCAGAACAAAAGCACGCGAAGGCTAGAAAAGCATTGATTTCCGCCTGTACATATCTCGCCTTTTTATGGGTCGAGGGAGCAAAGAGCGGAGAAAGAGTGGCGATTCTTTTCGGTCCCCCAACCCAAACGTGTGCTTTACGAGCCGGGTCTAATGGGCCGACCCAAAGCCCGTTGGATCACACGACGGCCCGTCACGTCCCATGAATCGCAGCCGTTGGATCCGGCTCAGCTCCACAAAACCTAGACCGATGCGGCACCTATATAAGGCAACCCTTAAGCGTGGGGGCGTAGAGCGAGGCTGAGCAAGCGGCGGCGCAGCTACACAGCAGCGGCAGGAGGAGCAGAGGAGGGAAGCCGCAGCAGCCGCCATGGGTAAGCCCCCGCGGACCTCGATCGCCGCCGCCGCCAACTTTACTGCTTCTCCTTGTCGCGGTCGGTTCCTGATGATTGCGCTGGTTCGATGCGTTCCTCGCAGGTATCTCGCGTGACTCGATGCACAAGCGCCGTGCCACCGGCGGCAAGCAAAAGGCGTGGCGCAAGAAGCGAAAGTGAGTGCTCGAGATCCGTTTCCCTCCCTCTCTAGATTCGCCTGATCGATGCTTTGTTTCTTTCTAAATTATTATTTTGTATAGATTTGAACGATACGTGGTTGATACATCACTCGGCTGTGGCTAGATTGCACCGCATAGTTGTTTCTACTCTAGCTTGTGAATGATTCTTTTGTGATTTTGCTGTTTAAAGGGTATCGCGTGAATTATAGAATGACCATAAACTTATATATATCTTTTCGTAGGTTGTGTTGTTTCAATTGACCATTCAGATCTATGTAGAATTCTACAGAAGTGATGTGTTTAAGGTAGTGACCTGATTTGAATTATGTTTAGATGTGTTAATCGTAGTAGGCTTCCTGTCCTTTTGTTGCTTATGTTTTATTGTGCGCAACTGTTGTCCAAGAAATTTAAATCTGGAAGCCTTTTTTAACAACTTTTGTGAGGAAATCTTTCGTAATGACTATTTGTCCCTTTTGGCAATCGCTAAGAACGATGGTTTTCATAGATTAATGTCACCCTTCCATTTATGTTGGGTACTAGCAAATATATCATGTAAGTTTTGTTTTTGCTGTTTGGCGGAATTTGGTTCGCCATGTTGTTCAAACTTTATTCTTACTGTTTTATGTAAAAATGCGTGCTATAGATGCTTTTGTTCTGTAGATATCAATATCAACTTTTGGTAGCTTTAACGACTTCTCATTTGTTGTGAAGGTATGAGCTTGGTCGCCAGCCTGCCAACACCAAGCTCTCAAGCAACAAGACAGTGAGGAGGGTGCGTGTCCGTGGAGGTAATTTGAAGTGGAGGGCCCTCCGTTTGGATACTGGCAACTATTCATGGGGCAGTGAGGCTGTGACCCGCAAGACCCGTATCCTTGATGTGGTCTACAACGCATCCAACAATGAGCTTGTGAGGACTCAGACCCTTGTGAAGAGTGCCATAGTGCAAGTTGATGCTGCCCCCTTCAAGCAGTGGTACCTCACTCACTATGGAGTGGATATTGGTAGGAAGAAGAAGGCCCCTGCTGCCAAGAAGGATGCTGCAGAGGTATTTTTCTTTCTGATGTATATTTTATTATGCTTGGTATCATTAGAATTGGTTTGCTATACCTTAAATTGGATGTACATTAGTTGCTTCATCAGTTTAGCTGAACAGAATGTTTTTTCTTGTTTATCATGTTGTCTAATTTCAGGGTTTGTGTATTCATATTAAAGAACTGTGATGTCCCTGAGAGTATCCACTACCTCATTGTGCGTGTGATGCAGTTTATAATTGGGATAACTATTTTGTTGGCTTTAGATTAGTATTTTTTTTGTCTGCCCAGGCAGCTGGTTTGCTGAGGCACACCTATTGAACTAAGGATGTATCTGTGCTCTGTATTGCGTTAAGTTCCTTTACCTTAGTATATTCTTTGAGCAATTACTTGAACCTGGTACAATGTTGATCATTTATCTGATTGTTCCTTTACCATAGTATATTCTGTGAGCAGTTACCTGAATTTGGTAAAATGGTTGGGCTTCACTTAGCATTTAAGTTTTGCTAAAAGTAAAAAATTGTTTGTTATCCTTTTCCATGTTGAAATGTCTTGCTGTGTATGCATGTTGTTATGTGTTACCTTGCATGGGGTGGTACGCATGGAAGCAATTTTTAAAAAAACTTTTATATGTTGCTAAATTGTGGAAACAATTCTCCAGATTTATGGAACAAAATGGTCCTGTTTTTATTTCTTCCTGTTTCTCACTTTGTCTGTGTGGAGGTAGGTCCTCCATATGCTCTGAAATAACATTTGACCTTTACTGTTAAATTTACATTTTACAGGGACAAGAGGGTGAAGCTGCTGCAGAGGAAACCAAGAAAAGCAACCATGTCCTGAGGAAGCTTGAGAAGCGCCAACAGGGACGCACACTTGACCCGCATATCGAAGAACAATTTGGTAGTGGGAGGTTGTTGGCCTGTATCTCTTCCCGCCCTGGGCAGTGTGGACGAGCAGATGGGTAAGAATATTGGACATCTCATATTCTGTTGCTTAACAGTTGGACACTTCTAATCAGAATGAGCATCCTAGTAAAGATAAAATGTTGGCCTTACTATGTTTTAGTTATATGTCAAGATGGAGTATTTTTAGATAGCATTTGAATTTTGGTTTCAATATTCAACAAAAGTTTCTTCTCGGAGGTCGGCTCCTGCTGTACTTGTTGGCTTGTTGGATTTCCTATTTCTTGTTTAAACTTGATTTTTATGTTAGTTCTAAGTTTTTTTATTTGAAATGCTGAAAGATGCGTCAGCTATGCTACATTGCTATTGAGGTTTAACTCATGGTTCCTTGTTACAGCTATATCCTTGAGGGGAAGGAGCTGGAGTTCTACATGAAGAAGCTCCAGAGGAAGAAGGGCAAGGGTGCTGCAGCTTAGAGCAACTCTTTCTTAGTTGCTTGTTCTGCAATGAAAGAACTACCCTTTTTGTTTCCTGGTAGCTGTCTTGAAATCTTCTATGTTATGTTTGCAGACATGGTCAGTTGTTTTTTTTCCTCCCAAAATGAAACAACTCTAGCTTGATGACCTGAGAATGGTTTATGTACTCTGGATACTGTTAGGTTCTATATGTACGTTTTCCTACTCGTTCATAATTTTGACATTTGCAGCATTACATGACCGTGATCCTTGTGATTCCGCCTAGTTGTTTCGGTAGACCTCTGTTAATGTTTCCAGCTTTCGCTGTGATGAATTATTATTTGGCATGCTGAGCCGCAAAGAACATCTGCGCTTGTTGAATGAGGTTGATGCCAGTGCCGAGGCATATTTTGCTGTGGTCTTCTACATCGCAGTTGCATTATGGAAGGCTTGTTTTCGTCTAGAACGTCAGACGTGAGGACTTCCTGATTCTGCTTCGATTTTGCATTGGCTGGGTGCAGTCTGGGCTACTAACATTCCATTTAGCCCATACGCAATCAGAAACCAAACGTTGGTACTTGGTACGAGTGACCAGACTGTTAAGGGCCTGACTAAGGGAGTTGTAGTTTTTCTAAGCTGCTTTTTGGTTTTCTAGGCTGAAAAGTAGTTCTAACTTAAATCATTTAATAAATAGTTAATTTTCCTTAGTAATAACTTGCAAAAGCAGGCTTAATCTAGTTTTCAACTTTTATATATCACTTCTAGATTATGCCAAAAACCGCGCCGCTTAAAAGGAGCATGTTATGCTGGCTTGATTCTGGTGGATTATGTTTCATGTCATTCTTGACGTATGGAATATTTGGGCGTCCAAAACATAAATGGACTCATAAGAGATGGTGATCCATGATCTAAAAGAAGGTAAAGGCAGCAAGTCCAAAAGAACAGTTGCAGCCTCCTCTAGATAAAAATTAATGTCTCCAGAAGAGAAAATCGGATAAAAATTAATGTCGATTCGATGGAGCGGTAATGTATGATTAGATGGCTGTGACTGTGAGGCATGTTCATGAGATGTAGCACGAAATTTCAGAGGTGTCTTTTTAGGTGCCTGCTGCATGAAGTACAAGAGCCCAAGGTGGTAGAAGCACGTACTCTCATTCAGAGATGGCGTCATACTAGCTAGTGATAAGTTGGAGCTTTGATCTTATTGTGCTGAAGACGAATTGCAAGAGTTGCTGGTGCGTGGAATCAGGTTGTAGATGACAGTAGAGATATGCTTGCATCCTAGCAGAAGTTCGAGAGCTTCTAAGAGTTCCCCAAATAGATTTCCGATTCAAACAGAGGCATGTCAATAATGGTGCTGCACTTTTATTGTGCAGAATTTGCTTGCAATAGCTTTGGAACTTCGAAGTGACAGCTTCTATGTGCTCTCGATCGGTTCCTAACTTTTCCTCTTCGAGAGGACTGCGTCTCTTTGATCGATTAATAAAGCTCTCTGTAATCCTTGAAAAAGAGCAATTTTACGGTGGATAATATGGAAACAACTAAAATGACAAAGGCAAAAATTAAACTGTCTTGTAAAACAGTCGGAGGTGTCCTTCGCAAGCGCCTCAAAAGATATTGTTGTTTGCTTATATAAATGCCCCTAAAAAAATTCTTTTTGAGGTCTCTCGAAAAGCCCTATAATTTTATAAAGGCATTTTCTAGAATTACCCTAAAAAGGAACTGGGTCAGGGGGTTTAAATCTTTGACTCGAATTTGAGTGCCTATTTTCTTCGTAATTGAAGAAAAAACTAGTTCCCCTAGGTATTCTATTTTTTAAAAGGTTACCCTGAAAATTGTGAATATGCATTTTGTTCCTCACAAGACATACATTATTAACAATAACCAAGCAAACTATACAACTCATCCCAATTTATAACTTGTAGCTCAATTTGGCTCAATACATCATCGCCTCACCAATTCACAACAAAATTCCCTAAAAAAAATCATCCATGTATCATGTGTGCTGATTACCTCCCATGAATCTCTCGTTTACGCAATCCAAGCTCGTGAGCTGCCCCTCCTATAGTCAGTGGTCGGTTTCATTATAATAGCAACCTTAACAACTCTATTAAATAGCTATAAATAATACTAGCTATTATCATCTGTGCACAAAGCACAATGAAGCGAGCATAAAAAAAACTCAACGATATACTCCCTCCAGTTACAAATAGTCATTTTCGACATCGATATGGTCTCCAAAACACAACCTTGCCCACTAATTTTTATTATAATATATATAAAAACCTAATAAAATTATAATATTATGAAAGTAATTTTCGAGATAAATATACACATATGATATTCATGTATTCAATTTAAATATTTAAAACGATATTGATAGTCAAAGTTTGAAAGTTTAACTGTACTATGTTCAAAACGACAACTATTTGTGACAAGAGAGAGTAACGTTTATACCTTCCCCTCCATTTGGTAATCCAGCTTCGTCATGTAGCAGGAACACTGGTTAACAGTCTGTATTAGTTGAGATCTCCATTTGGCAATCCAGCTTTGCCATGTAGCATGCAGGAACACTTCATCATAACATCGTTGGCATTATCAGGTTAACAGTCTGTATTAGTTGTGATAAGAGTTTCATGAACATCAACAATAGTGAACAAAAACAGAATGACATATGCATATAGATATTTGCAAAGTTGGTAAATGTACATATTGTACAAACAGAGAATAATGCATTACCACGATGCCTCTTGGGGCACAGTCAAAGTAACATGAGAGAATTACCAAACTGAACCAAACATTACATCTCTGCATAATCCTTTAACTGCGTAACATCATAATAACTGATGGCACACAAGCCCAACAAACCTCCAAAAGAAACAGCAGGCACAGAAATGAGCCTAATTTCTAGTTCATTTGTTGGTTGTGATGTATATGATCCCACGAGACTGTACTTGTCAACAATGGAAGTTTAAAGAAAAAAGTCAAGAGAATACAATTCAGTTGACAAGCAGCAGCATATGAAGTAAAGAGCATGCTTCCTCCAAATAACTCAAGGATTCATTTTCGTCTGCTTAAAATAAGAGAGACCTGATAATAAAACGAGGTACCTTTGCTCAAATCAGCAACATGATTTTATTTTCTGATGATTTAGTCAGTCACATTTTCTTTGCGATGACACATTTTAAGTTTTTGGCAGTGTAAAAATATGTCATGCAAGAGTTTCTTAAAAGAACACCAAACATAGGTTGGCATTGTTTGGCAAAACAATGGATTCTATATTCAGGAACCTTACACTAAAAATTGCAAAAAGTGTATCCATATCCATGACCTTGGCTAGCAAAAGATATGAAGCACAGTCCAAAGTCCAAACTGAGTAGGCGAAACACAAACTGTGGTAGTAAGGTGAAAACTATTGTGTGCAATCTAGCTTGGGGTGAAATCACGGCACACTCCAACCAAAAAAAGTTAGAGAGGTGCTTCTATCTGTCAGTTTGAAAGTTTTATAAATATTAAAGCATGAATGAAGGGTGAATGGTGATTACTTACCCTTTTGGTTGCTTCAATATTTACGCAAATTGTATTGGGAGTGTGATGCATACTAACACTACTCAAAAAGTCACAAAAAAATTCTGAAAACATTTCTAGATGTACCTCCAAAATTTCTATACCGTGCAATCCAACTAAGAAAAGTTTCAAAAAATTCTGAAAAAAAATCATACTCATCTTACCCCATCTACATATAAAAATGATCAAATTGTCCTATGCTAGAAGTTACAAAAAGACAAATTTCTGATGTATAAAGTTTCAAGAAATTGTATCATTTCGATGTAATTCTCTTGAAATTAATAAAATCTTCCTTCATAAAAAAAATGTATAAAGTTTCAAGTTCAAATTCATCACTCCTTGGAATGTTGCCGGAGCATTAGTAAGTCCAAAGGGCATGACTCTGAATTCGTATAACCCTTGATGTGTGCGGAAATGCTGTTTTATATTCTTCCCCAGCAGCTACTCGAATTTGATGATACCCAGATCGTAAATCCAATTTTGTAAACCAACATGCTCCTTCCAATTCATCCAATAGCTCATCAATAATTGGTAGAGGATGCTTGTTCTTAACTGTAATGGCATTTAATTTGCGATAATCCACACAGAATCGCCAGAATCCATCTTTCTTTTTAACTAACAACACCGGAGAAGCAAAGGGACTTAAACTATGCTGAATCACCCCTTTTTCCAATATCTCTGCCACTTGTTGCTCAATTTTAGTTTTCTGTTGTGGAGAATACCAGTATGGTCAAACATTTACTAGTTGAGCACCCGGAATGAGAGGAATTGAATGATCGTATTGGCGCCTACGGGGGCAGCTGCACTGACTATGTAAATAGATGTCCAAACTCCTGCATCACCTTTGTCACCGTATGTGGAACATCCTCCCTTCGTTCTACATGCTGACTACTTGCGCACTCTTGATGTAGTTGTACTACATGAGTGACTGCAACTCTCCTTAACAATCCTCTGAGTTCCTTGGTGCCAATACACTTGCCAGTTGATTGATCTTCTTTTATCCCCTGCAGCATTACTCTACGATTGTTGTGAGTGAACTTGATACACTTATTCTTCCAATGCACCCACATGGGGCTATGCTCTTGTAGCCAATCCGCCCCTAAGATCATGTCATAAGTGCCCAATGCCAACACTCGAATGTCTTGCCGGAAAGAATTCCCTTGGATCCACCAGGATAATGTTGTTGCCAATTTGTTGCACTCCATTGTTCTACCATCTACAATGGTTAGTCTCACTGGTGGTATATCCTGTGTTGGGTGCTGTAATCGGTTCAATAGGTTCTCACTAATAAATGAGTACGTGATGCCCGAGTCCACAAGAATCAATATCTCCAATTTACCAATCTGACCTTGTAATTGCAATGTTCTACGTATTTGTCGAAGATTACCTTGAGATTCAGCCATAGACAGTAATTCCTCCCCAAGTACTTCTGTCAAGTCATGCAGTTCAGTGTCTGGACTTTCTTGCAATTGAAGCACTTCAAGTAACTCCTCAATAATGTGTAAAGGCACTTGATCTGGACACTTATGATTCCTTCCCCATTTCTCACCACAAGTGAAACAAAGCCCATTGGTTTTGCGATACATCCGTAGTGCCTCAAGTTTATCATCCGCACGTCCACTCTCCATCTTTCGATTATCCTCCAATTTATGGTTGGCCTTAAACTTCTCCAAGTATTTACTTCCTCCTCGCATAAATTCCCTCGAATCTGACTTCTGGTGGAACTTTTTCCTCCTGTCTAATTCTTCTTCCTGCAACAAGGCCAGCGACACCGCTGCGTCTACATTGTCAGGATTGTGCAACACGATAGCCGATCTGATCTCTTCTCGCAGACCCTCCAGGAAATGAGTCACAAAGAACACATCATCCTGTGATGAGTTATACAATAGGATCTGATGCTGCAGGTGTTCAAACCTCTCCACATACTCTGCCACTGTACCAGTTTGCTTGAGTTTAATCATTTTATTCATGTAGCGCTGATAAACATTCTTGCCAAACCTCCTCTCTACTGCTTCACACAGCGCTTCCCACTCTTCATACCTTCCCCTGGCTTCTGCATTCTGCAACCATAAGTCTGCAGTTCCCGTAAAATGTAGAGTTGCCAACGGGTACGGATTCCAGGATGAACGCCCAACACTTCAAAGTAAGTTTCACATCGTTCCCTCCACAGCCAAGGATTTTCCCCGTCAAACTTCGGACATTCAATCTTAGGCATCGCTTGATGGGGTGGCCACATCGTGCTCGAACCATGCCCAACCCCTGCATGCCTCTCGTCCAAGGACTTGGGTTCAAACACCTGCACCGCTTGGGGCCAGTCCTGTTTAATCCCCGCTGCTGGAAATGGAGGAGCGCCTAAAATACCTTTCATCGAATCCCTCACCATCTCTTGACCACGGTTGTGTGATTGGAGACAGTATCCTCCCCTGCCGAAACCGTGGTTGCGATCGGCCCGGTTTGATTGGCTGGAACTGGTAGGGATACATTTGGTATTGCTGATCGCAGATCACTACCTAGACGCGCCTCTAGCACCTCAACCCTTCCACGGACCACCTCCACTGCTGATCGCACTCGCCCACCTCCGATTTCACCCCATGAACGTCATCCAATATCTGCTTCAGTAGACTATTGATACCTTCAAATTGGTTCCCCACCGATGTAAAGGCCGCGGCCATCCTCGTCTCCCACTGCGACAACTTCTTCTTAGGCGCCAGATCGAAGCTTTGATACCAAATGTGGTGAACTAATGGACATCAGAGAAGGGAGAAGAATTTGGGGGAGAGGAAGAGAACCAGAGGAATTGGGGAAAAGATGATTCTTCTTTTTGCTTGCCTTCCACGTCTACCGAGCAGACCCTTTTATAGTCTACCCCAACGTCATTACAGGAGCCCACACAAGAGTATTACAGCCCAACAACACACCACACCACCACACAGCTATTTTCCTTTTGCCGATTCTCTCTATTCATCGTCCGACACATGACACCTTGCCGCACGCTCGAGTCCAAACCGGTGGTCTCCCTTGGTGATTATAATCATGGAGCACATGAACACATGATTCCGTTGTGCTTGGAGGTCATACAATCTTACCACCTCATTTTCTTCTTTTAGTATATTGTAAGAGCATCTCCAGCAGAGCCCCTAAACCAGCCTCTAAACCTTAAAATAGGAAGTTTAGTAAAAAATACAGATCCAGCAGGGCCCCTAATCCAGCCCCTAAAATTAGGAGGTCCCTAAATTTGCTTCCTCACCCCAATTCCTGAGGAGCCCCTAAACCAAACCTCTAAACCTTAAAATAGGGAGTTCTTAAAGATACAACAGGAGATTGAAAACAGGGAAATATATGAGAGGCTTCGAGATGATCTTATTGAGCATTTGTTGGCAATTCACGGCGCTTCGTAGCTTGATTCATTGTTCGGAGTTTCTATTTATCTATTTATCATGTTTTGAAAATTTTAAATTTAAATTTTAAATATCATGTTTTTAAATTGTAAATGTTAATATGCTTATGTTTTATGTATTACAAATATTTTTGATTGAATTTTAGTGGTGTCAAATGAAGATTATACATAGCGGATATATCAAAATAGGAGAAAAAGTAAAATAGGGGTTGAGATTTAGGGATGTTGCTGGACTTGTGCTCTGAAAACAGAGCCCAAAAAATAGGGAGAGTCCCTAAATTCAAAATAGGGGCCCTTGCTGAAGATGCTCTAAGTCATCTTTCAAAGCCGGTTAAAGAATATAGGGGCTGTTTGGTTCATGCATGGCCCAAATAACACTAGACAAAATTTTAGCATAGCCAAAACCTGGGCAAAACTAATTAGTGGCAAAAAGAATGTTGTTTAAATTTAAGATGCTACCAAGCCGATTTCCACTAATCCTTCATAAAGTGCCATGCTAACCATCAAATTCATACTGCCTCTCACCTTTTTTTGGGGGGGGCAGCCAGTTATCACAGTTATCTTGGTGGCTCAGCAACCAAGAGGTCACGAGAACAAATCCTGCAAAATTCGCAAATAAATCCACCAAACATATGGTTAGTGAGACTCAGCGTGACCATTAATCGTAAGAAACAGGTGCTATAACAGTTGAACAAGCCTTCTGTTGGCATGAAGATCCCTATAGATACGCATATACCCAAATTCCTCCAAATCGATTTTCCTTTCCTATTGTCTTCTCTACAATTTGGTGGGAAGATGCTCTTAAATTTTGTATTATCCATGATAAATCCAGCGCTTAAGGCCTAGTTGAGCCTAAGTGCCTTTAAAATACAATGTACTTGCCCAAACCTCTAGTTATGAATCGGCAGTAAAAGATAGATAGGAGGGCAAACAACATGACAGAATCAGCGAGTGAAAAGAAGAAATTTCACAGTGTTTCTTGTATTATAGAAAGGTGTCTCCTTTTGACAGCGCGACAGCACATACTGACCCGGTGAATCAAGACAAAACAACCAAGGACCAATCATGACTGTGCTCATAATTAGACTATTAAATAATAATCATAGCAATACAGACTAACTCTACAAACTTTTGGCAGTGTACATAGGTTAGCCTCCACGGAGGTGACGGTGTGATGTGCACAGCAGAACAGGCTGCAACAAACAAGCGCCTGGAGCGGCCACATGCCAGATATGCTACAACTCTCTTATTTACAGAGCCGGTGATGTCAGCTCGTCAGCGGTCGTACGGGAACTCCTTGTCATCTTCTTTCACCTTGAACGGCTCCGGGTGGCAACCGGAGCAATACAGATTCCACATCTTGTAGTAAGCCCTTTCGAGATTGCGTACCTGAAATAATATGTATGTATGATCAGGATCCAAGACAAGTAATGTTTCTGGGACAATGTTTCGGCAAGAACTTACCCATCGAGCTGTATCAAATAATGGGCAAGTCATACGGACTTCCTTGAGCTTATTAGTCAGTGCTTGAAGCTTTGCCGGATTTTGTGCTAGGGTAATTGCCCTCTCTTCATACTCTTTCATACTAGTAGAATCAAAAGGAAAAGAAAGGTTAGTCTACACACAATCTACTGACAATTATCAATAGGTTTTCAATCTATACTGACCTGCTAACAATCATCTCTTCCCCTAGCCCGGTGGCTAGGCAGAGAGAACCAGCTACTCTTGTTGCCATTTTCTCTAGTGGAAGGGTGATCATTGGCAAACCAGCCCACAGTATGTCAGTGCCAGTTGTGTGTGCATTGCAGAGGGGCCTACAATCCAGAAAATTCACACAAAGACATATAACAAGTACTAATAGTAAGTATTGTGCTTATGAATTGAAAGAGAGAGAAATTGGTCATAGAACTGCATACGTGTCCAGAAAAAGGTCTGCCAATGCACTGCGTTGTATATGCTCATTCTTCATGGCAACCTCAGTGAATATGATCTGATCAGCTCTGACTCCTCTGGCAGCAGCATCTGTATAAAGTAGTTTTTTTGTGGCATTGTAAATATCAAAACACATTTGGCTCGTTTATGCTTCTCCTTTTCAGGTGGAATTAACAGTGGATTAAAAAAAAAGGAGCCTCTTAAAGTCTACTTACGTGCTCTAACTCTAGTTTCGCCGGCTGCTGGGAATCTTAACAGCCATAATGCACTGTTTGGAACACGTTTGAGAATATTGCACCTTGAGAATAAGTAAAGCGGTAAAGATTAGTCACATACCCAATAAGGCTAGTTCAGTTAAAAACTAGTGTATAATAAACAGAAAGAATAATTGCTAAACTTGCAAGAAATAACAGGAATATGTAGATAGTGGGCATTCACCATGTATCAAAAATTTCTGGATCCATCTTGTAAAGCTGATTAAAGCATGCAAAGATGAACTTATCCTCGGGTAACCCATAATCTGATCTTTTATGTGGGCATACAGCATTAAGACAATCACGATTTTTCTGGCACAGTGATCGGAGTTAGAAAATCCAGAAACCATACAAATGAAAAGGGGAAGAGAGCATAACACAGCATGAATACGAACCTGCTTGTAGTCATTGACAAAATAACAATGAGGCAGATGGACGAGCTTTTCAGAATATATATGCGCATAGCAAGATGGAGAAACAAACTGCAGGATCATTTATAGGAAACCAAATTAATTTTAAAACATCCCAATGAATTTATTAGGCCTAGAATCTCTGATGTAATCATACCTCATCTGTAACCAAGTAGTCTATGTATGCAGCACCCGTTGTGCCTGGGAATCCCATGTACGAAACCTGGATAGGTGCTGGTTGTAATGCAAAAATTTCATTCCTGGCACCCTGTTTAAATCATAAGTACAGATTTAGGTAGCAAACAGCAATCCTAAAGACACCTGCTAGGAATTGAAGGTTGGATCACAGAAATAAACCGAACTGATTGCATACTCTACTTAAAAATTACTACAAAAAAAGGTGCTTGCATTTCCTGTCCCAATCATTACAATGATTTCATAGCAAAGCCTTCTAGTTCTATGCGATGCTAATTATACCAAAGGAGTTTCAAGTAATTTGTGACCACAATCCTCAAAAATAAAATGAAGTGGATGCACTTGCATAAAAGAACCAAGACATCCACTACAGAACAGGAATAGCATGCAGCAGTCATTGAAGAAAATGAACAAGACAAAAAAAATCAACAAATATGCAAAGGAACAACTATATTCACAGAAAGAAGGAGCATTATGAATTACCTTTGTGTAGCCATTAAGATTTATTAATATCTGTATTTTGTCTTGATTTATAATTCTAGCAATCATATCAGAGGTCATGGCAGACACATCCAGGAAATGCTCAACCTCAGATTGAATACGCTGCCTCCATTCAGTACCATCATTTTGACTCAGTGCATAGCAAAAGACCTGTTGTGTCCAGTGATGAGTTCCACATAGAAAACCTTGCAACATAAACTATATATGCTTTTGAGAGAGAGAGAGAGTGTGAACAGAAATGAAACAACCTCAATATTGTCACGATCATGCATTCCAAATACTGAACCCATGAGATGGGAAAGGGGATGATTCCCAAAATCACTGCTCACATATCTGTAATATTAACAAGGGAATTCCAATTATTCTGCTGTTGAAAGAGCCCTTCAAATGTAAAACATGAAAAGGTTTCAATACATACCCCACCCTAAGCCGGCAGTGTTTACCCTGTGCTTTTACAGGAACAGGGGGTGGATGCACAAAAGGTGGCAATCCAAAACGAGAAGCAATCAAGGAGCAATGAGCAGCATATTTACGGCTGCGAGGAAGAGAAAGGTGACTTTAATAAAAAGGAGATCATCTATATTAATGATGTAAAAGAACAGCATAGTATAGGTTATACACCTTATTTCCAAGGCAAGCATGGGATCAATGGGATAAGCAATGGCATGGAAAGGTTGCACACTTGGAAGCACTGACATCTATGGGAAACAGATGAAATAAATAAGTTTAGGGACAAGGTTTACTTTTACTTCATTTTTTGAAAACGGAATTTGATTTTTTTTTAAGGATTACCTTTATTTGCCTTCTGATAATTTCTTCAACATCACGAAACATGGCATCTCTGCTTTCCCAGTCACAGACACACTGCAGCGAACCCAAGAAAATTATATATTAGTGGCCATGTTTTCGTTTTGAACAGTCAATTGCTTTAAAGTCACTGGCCCAAAACCTCAACAATATTGGATTCACGGTGAAAATGCTCAGAAAACTGAGATAAAATTCCAAATAAAAAGTTTATCTACTTGCAAGGTTTGCATATCATTCCAAGACCAAGGCACTAAACCCATATCACGGATTTTCAGTGTGTCTAAGAGTTAACTTCCCACAAGAACCAAGAAACTAGCAGTGAACTCTTTCTTTGCATCAACATACTTAACTGTCATAACTCCTAACTGTTAAGGGGGACAAGTTTTTACTAATTTGCACATCAGATTTGTGACCTAAAATTAGGCCGGTTAAACCAAATACTAATCGTATACAAGGACCAGGTGCCCTCCCCATTCCAGTTATTGCAAAACAATCAAATTAGTAGGTCTAGTGAGTAAAAGGGCCAAACCTGCAGAAAAATGAGTCGTCCGTTTAATCTGTTGGTGTCAAAGAAAGTATAAATATGTTGACCAATCTACATCTATAGGACTATATGACTACTGTTTCGATAATTTTTCATCTTTTTTCTTTTGCAGCACTAGCCAATGCTGGCAAATGACCATTGCTTAATTTTCTAGCCTATTTGCATGAGAATGATGTATTACATCTTTGTTTTCATGTTGTATGAATGTGCCTATATAATTCTAAACTGATAAAAACTGTGTACAAGGCCGCACACAAGGCTAATTTTATTACATCCTTAGTTTTAATCTTTATTTCATAATCGTTAGTTTTAATCTTTATTTCATAATCCTTAGTTTTAATCTTTATTTCATAAAAGCATGGATGGGGAACAGGCAAATGTTTATATATGATGATTGCACCAAGACAAATTGCAGGTGATTACCTGCAAAGTATGCAGAAGGTTGCAGGTCGCTTCTGGAAAATCAGGACGCATACGGAGAGCCTGTTTGTAGCTAACTATAGCTGTTTCTACATGTCCACTGCAGAAAAATTACAATCACAAATTTAATACTATTAGCAAACAAAAAATGATGCCAGAAAGTAAAAGTAATACAATTCAAACTTCATTGGGGTTGACCTCTGTAGTGTACCTGTCTTTATAAGCCGAGGCTAAGTTGGCATGGGCTTCTGCCATGGTTGGCCTGATTAATGCAGCCTGAATGTAATCCTGAATTGCTTCGTTAACTCTACCAATCTCCTTGAACGTATTCCCTCTATTAACTAGTGCATCAGCTGCCGTGGGATCTATACGAAGTACTTCAGTATAACATGTGATAGCATCAGCATAGTTTCCCTGGTGCATACACAACATGAACATAGATAAGGATAAAAGGCCAGACATGGGTGTGAATGTTGTTGTTCAAGAAACCATTCAATGTGAACAAAAGCAGAGGAACTTTGTTGTCCACTAAACCATGAGGAGAAATTGTACATGATGATGGGAAGAAAACAGCAAGTTGGTACCTGTTGCTTGTATATCACAGCCAAATTGTTAAGCGGAGAAGATAATCCAGATGTCACAGATATAGCCGCTTTGTAAAATGAAGCAGCAGCACTTATCATGTTCCTGCAGTGTATTTTAGTCTTGGTTAGCTTACTCAAATTGTTTTGCAGTAAAAGAAAAGGCTTTCCCTTAACATTATTCGATATAGGAACATGTATAAGAATCTCACCACTCCATATATATGTTTCCTAGGTTAGTAAGAGCCTGTGGATGGTTTGCTTGCAGTGCAAGGCACGACTGCATAAAGAAAAGTGGATCATAAGCTGCCTACATGTCAAACAAGTAAAACAGTAGACAAGAAAACATACTCTGTAGCAGTTAATTGCTTCTTCCACTCTTCCAGCATCTTTAAGTGCATTGCCCTACAAAGATAAAAGCTTGTCATCTATATTTATTTTCTACACACGACTGTCAACATAATGTGGTGCAGTGACTTACCATGTTATTGTATGCTTCAACGAACTGTGGGTCGCAGACTATAGCTTGATTGTAACAACGAATTGCCATATCAAGCTGACCTTGCTCATAGTAAATAGTAGCAAGATTACCTGCATGAAAATGTTCCCCCTTCCTTTGTATTACGAGGTATACTAAGGCTCTACTTTGAAGGTAAAGAAAGGACCATTCTCTTGTAAGCTTGTCCATATCTCACCCATGATGAATATCTAAATAAATGGACTCAAAAGGATAATATTTAATTAGTATTTATATTGTTTTTCGTGCAGAATTTACGATGTTTAGATTTTTCTTTAGGGAAAAAATCTAAAACACAGAAAGAAGAAACCAAGGTTTGGTACAATACTAAAGTGAGAATTAAGAGTCTCACCATACGCCATTGCATAGTCAGGACGTGCCTGCAATGCACGTTGATAACACATAATTGCATCTTCAGACATTCCCATAGCCTGGACAAGCAAAAAATAAGATCCACTTTTTCTCCAAGATTCCCAAGTTGTTGCTAGGTTCTCAGGCAAGATGCTTGTGTCACAACACATAACATAAAACTTACCTTATAAACATTCCCTTGATTAAGATATGCATCAGCAAAAGCTGGCTTAAGTTTAACAGCTTCCTGCAAGTTCCAAAGTAAAGGCGGTGTAAGGACCATCAAACACCTATCATTTTCCATCATCTTGACAGGTGGAGAGTTTAAAACAAGGAAGGCTTCATTTTACCCTTCGAGACCATCATAAGCAAGCACTATATGAAAAGATATACTCCATCCATCAACAAATATAAGCCATTTTTTCTTTTCACAATCTCCAATGCAAGACTCTGTTTTTTATCAAAATATACTGGTAAAATATGATATAAATTATACATGTGAAAGTATTTTCCATGAAAAATTAATGACCTTAGTTCCATGTGGTCAATCCATATACTTCTACAGGTCAAAGATTCAAAAGTTTGGCCGCAAGGGTCCCACGGGAGTATGTTTTATGGAAATAAGTGAATATGAGGGGCACTATATGCACCATTGTGTATAAAGGTTATAAATAAAATAAAAATGCACTAAGCTTGCCATCATTTCATCCTTGTTGTGACCAGAATAACACTGGCAGCTGCAACTTCCCGGAAGAGACTGAATTCAAGTTTGAATTCAAGAAGAATCAAGTATTTGCTGTTAGGGTCTATCCCTTTATACTTCATCATTAGGAGATATATGCTGTGGAAGATAGTGCCAGGCACAAAGGACATAACCATGAAACGGAAGGGGAAAAATAACATAAAAGAGAGGGAGATCTCTATACTTAAACTAAGGGTTCTATCATATGAAAGAACAAACCAAAATATCAAAATATTTAAAGCGATAAAATAACAAATTAGCTGAGGGTATTTGACAAAACATATTTCATAAGATTCCACCGTTCTGATCACATAAAAACCATCATGCCAGTACAAATGCCTTGAGCAACTTTCGTATGGTATGTGCTCATTACCAGATTATTATGTAAATAGAATGGCCAAGGATTTTTACACACACCAAAGAAAAATCTAATTTAGGATCTAAGAAACTTCAACAAATCTGTTAATCAAGCTTAAATGCTGCAAACTAATGTTGAGATTCCAATATATACAGTTGTAGCATTTACCTTATAGTACAGTAAAGCTTTATCAAGATCACCTGCCTCCATGAACAGGCCAGCGAGGTTTGACCATGCGATTGCAAAGTGAGGATCTATACGTAGTGCTTCGATGTAGCAGCTGTATGCCTGCAAGCACAATTAATATTTCAAATCATAGCAATATCAGCATGTGCTTGACAACAAGATTCCTACTACGAGATAAGTGATCAATCAAACAAATTGCAAGCTCAAGTGCAGTAGTAATATTCAGAGTGACACTCATGAGACATGACAGTATAAAACACGATCATAAAAGGACAAATAAAATGTAATTGGCCAATCAACAAGAAGAAAATGTAGAACAACATATGCAGCAGATAAGAGCATACGGTAACAAAAAATTATGCACAAAAAAAGATATTCACCAGAGTCCTCATGACAGTATAAATAATGATCTTAAAAGGACAATTGAAATGCAATTGGCCAATCAACAAGAAGAAAATGTAGAACAGACGTAGCAGATAAGAGGATACAATAACAAAACAAAATTATGTAAAAAAGGATAGTAGAATGGAACAATACGTGGAAATAATGGAAAGCAAAAAAATCAGAGTGCAAACTAAAAAAACATATATAAATAAATAAAAGAGTAGAGGAAAAGAATAGTTATAAGTATCCAAGCCTAAAATTAAAGTTGTTTACCTCTTGAATGAAACCTTGGGCCTTCATCAGATTTCCAAGATTGCTGTGTGCATCAACCTAAATCAGGACAAATAGCCATCAGTTCAAAGGGAAGAAAAAGACCTACCAACATCTTCAGATATACATACCAATCGAGGGTTGAGTGCAAGTGCTTGTCTACAGCATTGAGCTGCCTCGTTCAATCTCTCCTTCCGTGTATATGCACTAGCAAGATTTGACCAAGCATCACAGAAGTTCGGCCGCAGCTAATTGAGGGCATATTTGTCAGAACTTTAAAATGTGCTTGCAAAAATCAAAGTCTACTAAACTGGACAAGGGCATGCGTTTGTAGAAGATTATCAAGACAAATACCACAGGGAAAATAAAACATGCTTGTAAAGATTACATATGTCCAATAGTGCAGAGATGTATACCCAAGACTAGACTAGTCAGTCCTAGATATCACATAAGAATATGTAAACTGCCTTAGCAAATGGAAACATTTACCCCAAAAAAATTCCAAATCTAAAATTGTATTAGCAGATAAGTAGAGTTCAAAGGAGTTGATCAAACCAAAATTGATACAACTGATTTCAACTATTAAGATAGGACTACATCAAGAGGCAGCATTAAGCCCCTATATGTTTGCCCTAGTGATGGATGAAGTCACATTGGACATACAAGCAGTGGCGGATCCACTGTTGGGGCTTGTTGGGGCGTCAGCCCCACCTCCGGTCGCCGCACGGGAGAGGAGTTCCGCTCCACGCCGCACGGGCCCGCGCCTGGGTGGCCGACTCGCTAGTCTCCGCGGCACCGCCGAAGACGGAGTCAGAGTCGAGGACCGCGATACCACCCAGCGCCACGCCGTCGGGGCGATTGAGAAGCGGCGCCATCGAAAGCGAGCAGCCTGCGGGCGAGGAGATCTGTGCTACGCCGGCCGTGGCGTGGCGTGAAGCGACTGGGAAGGCGACGTCGGACCGTCGGAGAAGGAATCGCTAGAGGAGGAGCTTGGGACGAACGAATCGCTAGAGGAGGAGCTCGGCTCGGAGGATAGGCCTGGGATGAACAAACACCAATTCACCAAATCCCAGAGGAGTAGCCGACACCGCGTTGAGTACTAGTAGGTGGAGACTGGAGGGAGACGTGGTCCTGTGGAGGAGTACTGGAGCGAGCCTGGGACTGGAGGCAGACTCGGACAAATCAACAAATGAAGAATACTGATGCTCACGTTTGAATACTGATGCTCGGTAGTTGGCAAGGTATATAATTAAATTGCCCCAATACGGCAATGCTTTTCTTTGGCTTTTTTTTGATAGACTGATATAGTGTCATAGTGATATTGATAATATATTGATTCTTTTTGTCTATCTCTCTGATTCAATATGTTTGATTACAGTAAACTACGTTGCAAAAATAGAGGATCAAACATTGCAATGAGAAAGAGATATTTAGAAACCTCGATAAAAAAGAATTATTCAACACTTTCAAAATATGAAAAATCGTATAGTGAAATTGCGTCGTACTCAATACTAGTGCTTTTGTAAGTTTTATCTTATTTTCTATTTTTATAAGTACTCACAAATTGAAATTGTATCACTAAGTTTTATATTTTTATCTACAGATCGGATGGTCGATGATCTGTCCTTATATATTTATGTCATTCTATCCATTAATAAAGTACCACACTTGTTATATTTTGATTATTCACTTTGTTTCCTTTCTATTTATGTATGAATTTAGAATTTGGTTGGCAATAGACCGGTAGATGTACCATTAGTATGCTTGTTTTGAGTTAGAACTTTGATATAGCAGCCCCGCCTCTATTTTTATTCTGGATTCGCCATTGCATACAAGGAGAGATTCCTTGGTGTATGCTTTTTGCTGATGACGCGGTGCTAGTAGGAGTTGATAGAAAACTTGAGTTGTGGAGGAAGATTTTAGAATCAAAGGGTTTTAGACTTACTAAGACAAACAGTGTGTTTTTAGCTGTGCTATGGCAGGTGATGGATATGTTAGTCTAGATGAAAAAGTAGCGCCCAGGAAGGAAACTTTTTAATATTTGGGATCAATGCTATAGAGTGACGACGAGATTAATAAAGATGCAAGCCACATGATACGAGCGGGGTTGTTGAAATGGTGCCAAGCATTGGGTGCCCTATGTGATGGAAAAGTCCTTCAGAAGTTTAAAGGTAAGTTTTATATAACGGCGATGTTGTATAAAGCAAAATGTTAGGCGACAAAAAGATACATGAACAAAAGATGAGTGTAGTAGAAATACGGATACTACGGTGGATCTGTGGTCATACAAAGTGTGATCGAATCTACAATAATGATATACGTGATAGGGTTGGGTTGCACCAATTGAAGAAAAGCTTATTCAAAATCATCTGAGATGGTTTGAATATCTCCAATGGAGGCCTCCTGAGGCACTGGTGTGTAGTGGAATTTTAAGTCGTCTCGAAAACATAAAGAGATTGAAGTCAATCAAGACTGGCGTGGGAAGAAGCAATTAAATAAAACTTGAGGGATTGGGATTTTTTCAAAGATTTGGTGTTAGATAAGAGTGTATGGAAGTTAGCGATTCACATACTGGAATCATGACCCAAGATTGAAGGTTTAGAGGTTTTATTGACTTTGATTGGGTTTCTTTCCTAGCCTACCCCAACTTGTTTGGGACAAACCGTTGTTCTTGATTTCAACTACATGAGTTCTAAAGGTTGTAATGAAGATGCTAGAACCATATTAACAGAAATTGTCAAATCTATTCTCTTTCCACCACATATGACCTCTTATATACCATGCCCTGAAATTTCATAATCCTATACCAAGCATTGGAGGAAACCAAAATCAATTCATACAATTCACTTGACCCAAATTCAAAGAAGGAATAAAGAAATAGATAAGTAACAAAAAGAAAATAACAATATAAAATAACATCGGAAGCAAACCTGAATGGCAGTAAGATAGTAACGAATTGCAAGATCAACATCGCCCTTTTCCTGCATGGAAAAATAGAACACATCGATCACGCAATTTGACAGCATGGTTTTCAAAACAAATTAGAGAATTACTCATTTGGCAACACATTGTTGTCACCCAATTTTTGTCACTAGACTACCTTCCAAGCATTTGCCATGTTGCCATAGCACTCTGCAAAATGTGGATCAATAGCAATAGCCTCTTCATTCTTTGCAATACACATATCATAATTACGAATCTGCAAAAGAAATCCCAAGATTGTCAGAAAATTTAGGGTGAAAAAAGGAAAAGCACATGCTTTAGATAGCATCACATCATAGTCACCTGATAGTAGATAGCTCCAAGAAGAAGCAGGTTATCAGTTCGTCGTGGATTCTTCTCATAAACGATGTTAGCGTACTCTAATGCCTCTCTGTACTTTCCTGACCTGTAGTTCTGATGGGCAAGTGCCAAGTGTCGCTCTTCATCAACAGCTAACATGATCAAAATAATAATTAGATCTAAAGATGTAACATTGACAAAAATAAACAAATAGAAATTACAATTCCTGTGCAGGTTTTATTGGATAGTTGTGCTTTATCTCAAGATGACAATATATTTCATGAAATCATATTTCCCTCCCACCAAGTCAAAAATCAACACATCAATCTATTTCATACAGTAAAGATTTTATATGTGAATAACATAGGAAGATTACAAACACATACAAAAAGTTAGTTCCTCTAGCACAAGGTGGCACACCATGCTTTGGGCCAAGAGGCAATTTCAAGGATCAGGACAAGATTTATGGAAAACAAATTCATAAGGTGAGTCCCTAAACCAGCAAACAGTCTTCACACTTGTGTGAAACTACAGATGCGACCTAAAGTGAAGCTCCTTACCAATCTAAACCAGTAGAGAACAAATTTTGCTCAAATATGAATCATCGTAACCACAGTCTCTAATATTACAGAACGAAATGCTCAAATAATTGTAGCAAACAACATATGTTAATCTCATAATGCACATAAAATGCTTGGTTGAAGTAGCCATCACATGTTCTTGAAGTGCCATGTTTATGCATGTCACTATGCCCAAAACCTCTCAGGGGCCTATAGTGATCAAACTATTTGGATTTTGTAAATGCCAAGCATACTTCCAACATCTTATAACTCTAATATACAATTTTAGCACCAATCCAAACCGCTGCTAGCACTGCACTAATTTACCTGTAGTTACCAAAAAAAGATGATACTTCTTGCTAATGTTATACTCCACAGCAGTAAAAATCTAACTAACTGCTAACTGCCACAAAATTGTGTGTAGTTCTCAACAAATGTTATGGCTTTTGCTAACTTAATATAGAACAACAGTAACTGATTGTTCACAGATCACCACTTAATTATAAATTTTATCCATCTCATTGTTCACCAAGGCACTAATCAGGTGGTAGACCGGCGCCTAGCGCCTAATCACCGATTAGGCGGGCTAGGCGGCCGCCTAGGCGGGAGGGTGGAGCCTAGCGCCTAGGAGGAATAAATCGGCCTAGGCGGCTAGGTGGGAGGGTAGAGCCTAGCACCTAGGCGCCACCTAGGGGGACATTGATCCATCTCCTTGCCAGAACCTGGAGATGAATATGCCATCTCCATTCACAAATCTGAATGGCCAAATAGCCTTAATAGCTTAATAAGCCACACGATGATATCAAATTCTGATGACGGTTTCTCTCCTCTGACTTAGACAAGCAACCAATACAGATTTCGTCACCACCATATTACCAACTCAACTGTTCACCATCTCTGAAACCGAAAGATATCACAGCACTTTCCCTAATAGGCATGCTGCTTACGCAAAACAAGCATCAAGATTACAGGTTCCTACAGATTGGCTGAAACAAAAGAGGTGTACCATTTATTAATTAATCTAGAATAAACCACCAGAAAGTAAGCTATCTCACAATAACCCTGTAGAACCTTTTTTGTCCACTTATCTCAGTCCAAATCGTAGAATAAACCAACAGAAACTAAGCTATCTCCAAGTTGCAAATTTTTAATCCAAAATCAACCCAAAAATAATATATTATTACTGAGCTAATTAAAAGACGAGCACAACACAATCGAATCTCCGCAAGCACCAACCAAGATTTTTTTTCCCCCAACAAAAAGCATATTTGGCCAAATCTAGCACCAAATAAGTCGCTATTTGCAGCCCACCCGCAGGGGAAAAGGAGGGGGAAACAAGACAGATCTTACAAGACAAGCTCAAATTCCTCAAGCCCCGAAGGCACGATATTTCTATTTCCGACAAGCGCGCCAGGGTAAACAAAGCAAAAAAATAAAAATAAAAAAAGATGGAAAATCGATCACCTCCAAGCTGCTTGGGCTTGGGCTCGGGCTGGGCCCTGGCGTCGATTGATGACGACGGCGGCAGGAACGACGCGGGCGACAAGGCCACGGACTCCTCGAGCTCGGCGCGGCCGAACCCTAGCCAGTCCCCGCCACCGAGCACGACCGGCGCCGGCGGCTGCGGCGCGTGGTGGCGCGCGTCGCCGCTCTGAAGCGAGAGCATCTCGACCAGGGCAGGGAAGCCTCCCTAGAACGCGCGGCCGGGCAGATCGCCGAGAGGGTCGATCCGATCCTCGACGCTCTAGGAGAGCAGTAATTGCTGTTGCCGTGTTGGAGTCGGAAAATGGAAGCTGCTTCAGGAGAGATGCATACTAACTATAACATATAGCAGTGCAGCGCCAGCGCTTCGGGGATTTATAGGATCAGACGGAGTGGCAGTAAAAAAAAAAGGAATTCGTTTTCCTTTCCGTCGCCCTGGCACGCGACTTTCTATTTTAGCAAAAAAAAATTCTCTCTTTCTCTTTTCTGGGTTTACTTTCCCCTTCTCGCTAGGCCATTCACAATAGGAGTATGTGTAAGACCAAATAGTCCCGAATGTGTAGCGTTCGTACGGACCCGCTGCCTACGAATACGATAATCTAGCCCAAACCAGCTTCTTCCCATATATATTCTTCTATGCTTGTATGTGAATGTTTTTGTCTCACGTGAATTTGTATTTAGTGTTAATGCTTTAGAATATGGAAAGAACTAGTATCCGGACGTACAACATTTTTTATGTGTGCAATATTTATTTTTGCATGCACATCTCTACTGTCATCGAAGAAAAATATTTTACGTATAGAAAAAAATATTGCAGCGTCTGAAAAAATCGGACGTCCGACTCCTAGCAATTCCGTTAGAATATACTATGAACGCTCTCCATGAAAGATTAGAAGCCTTGTTCAATATCAATCCATCTCATGGAGAGGTTCAATAATACAACCATATGTATGTATATATTTGGTGCAAACCTCCTTCGAGTGCAAACTTGAAAACTAGCAATCTAGACCTCTGGATCTTTCCTGGACGGTTCAGATGCACAAAGGTGGGATTACCCATCCACTTATGCTAATTAAGCACTTACCCCCCGTCTAATCCCAAATTGAAACTCACCTACGCCGCTAACCCTCTCGCCTCCTCCCAAATCATCTCGTCCCATGCAAACCTCCCGATGTAATCTGGCCGCCTGCTGCTCCTCCCGTCGTGCAGCCCGCCTTGCCCTCGCAGCGTCCAGAGGTTGGCCGCTTCGCCCTCGCCCTCGCGTGTCCGGGGAGGCGGAAGGCGCTCCTCCCGATCGCGGCCGAAGAAGGCACTCGCCCTCGCCTCTTTCTCCAGAGGAGGACGCCGGGCATGACGGATGGCCTCCGGACGCTGGCCGCAGCAGCTCCGACCCTCAGCCGACGCCGGCCATGACGCCTCGGCAAGTGCATTGCGGTTCACGCTGGTCATTTGGTGGCTCCGTAAGTTGAACAAACATGATTTTTATCTGCATAATGCTTATTTTATCGAATGCAAATGATAAAGCAGATTAACTCTGTCAAACTCAACCTCTAAGAACAACCTCAATTGAATTATGTAATTTGTTTGTTGCATCTTTAAGCTGTCCAACACAAAAAAAACACTTCATTAATTGTGAATCAAAGCGAATGAAACTCAAGACCACAGGAAAGCAACCCGAGGCGGTTACCGCTTGATCATTGAGAATGTCTTAAGCATCGTTGGCATGTCATCGTTTGAGCATGGCGACATATTCATGGTTTGTCGGTCACCATGGGTTCGGACCAGCACCGAATAATACGGTGACACGCAAAAGAGCACCAGAAGTTACAATAATTGCATCTGCTCAACAATTCTCCTTAAGTGAGCTCTTTTTTCCCCTTCTAGATGATCTTATATTTACTTGTGTAGTATTGAGATCAAAATAGGCAAACACAACTATGAATGATCAAGTACATTTTCTTAAAGGAAGATTCAAGGGAAACAACTTGAAAGAATTGACTAATTTAGATAATGTTTAATTGCGAAGCATTTCCAAATGAATCACCACAAAATAGGTTGTTACAAATTACCACGGGAGAGTTACACGCTTACAGCATATGCAACAAACCAAACATTGATGTTTTCTTAAACTTCACACAATAAAGATATTTGAAAGGATCGATATGTCGCCTAGAGGGGTGAATAGGCGTAAATAAAATTTGCAATTAAATAAAATCACCCTAGGAACAAAATCCGATTTGTCAGGATAAATTGTCCGGATAGTCCGGAGTTAATGTCAGGATAGTCGAGTAAATGTCCGAGTGTCCGGACAAGTGACCTCGAAATGAGAATTTTAAATCCTTGCAAATTTTCGACAATCTAAATTTGAATACAAAGGTTCTAAATGATCTCGGTACCTTAGAAAATATAGATCTAGAGCCAAACACTGAGATAAAGTAGATCGGGGCACCAAAAGTTCCAAGAACTACAAACCCTAGCACAAGCAAGTGAAGAACACAAAGACAACAAATTTTTTACCGAAGTTCGGATTCTTGAAGGGAATCCTACGTCTCCGTTGAGGAGGCACAAAGCCCGGGTCCCTCTTGACCCCTTTCCTCCGGTGTTGCACTGAAGCACTTTCATGGGTCTTCACTTCTTGCCTCTTTCCTTTGGAGGCTAGGCTTGCCTTCTAAGCAGCCGAGGCTCTCCACACGAAGACTTGGAGGCTCCGGTGACTCCTTGCCGTCTAGGAGCCCTTCAAACTCAAGAGTAACAAATCGCCGCTAAATCAACTTGGAGGATGAACTTGTGCTCAAGAATCAACAAAGCAAGCTCAAAGCACTTGAATCTCCTTCTTTCTCCCCAAAGATGCAAATCAAATCGAAGATTTTAGTGGGAGAAAGAAGCTAGAACTTGAGAGTGTGAGAGAGCTTTGGACTTGAATCTGCAATGAATGAGGTTGGTAGCGGTTAGATTTGGAGTGAGGGTTTAAATAGCTCACCCAAAATCCAGCGAATTCTACAGATCTAGCAAGAAAGTCAGGACTATCCGGACATTTAGTCCGAGTGTCGGACTCAACTCCTTTCAACCGAGAGGGTGAGCTCGGAATGTCGGACAATATCTTGGATACTCGGACAATTTCCCGAGTGTCGGACTAAATGTCAGGATACTCGGACTTACTGAAGAAAAAGCAACAGCGAGGACCCACTCAGATGTCGGATTTAATCCGGATACTCGGACATTCCAGTGTCCGGACTAAATGTCCGGATACTCAGGACTAACCTCCTCGGCTAGAGTACCCTTTGATAGGAAATGCATTGTTTTAAAATTCTTTTGAGATGCAATTTTCATCCTATGAGCACAAGCATATCCTAGAAGCGATTTTCCGTCGTATCCCCTTAATAATGCGGCTATCCTTAGACTCAATAAAATAAAAGAATTCAACTAAAGTCTTGATGCCGCCTTTTCAAATTTTAAATGTGGTGGGGATCTCCAATCATCATTCGACGATGATATCTTCTTGATCACTACATAGAATCTCACATGCATCGTTAGTATCACTTAATTGTGTTGCCATAAATCACCAAAACTCTTTGAGGGGCCTAGATGCACTTTCAATCTCCCCCTTTTTGGTGAATTGATGACAACACAATTGGATTTAGATAAAATTTGAAATGAGATAGTATTTGGAAGACCAAATACGGAGAAACTCCCCACGAATATATGTGCATTGGAAGAATTTGAGTTGAATATCAAATGCACATATTTAAGAAAAAATTTTTCAAAGCTCCCCTAAAGATTGCTTTCGAGAGAATATAACATGATATAAATGATTTGCGCAAATGAGTAATGAATATGACATGATACCATATAAATGCATAGCCGAAAGGATATTAAGCAAACTAACATGATATTAACCAATTAAACCAAAATCCAGTTCACGAAACCAACCACAAGCATAAGCAAGCATAAGTTCAACAAGAAGCTAATCCACGACGATAAACAAGATAAACAAACAAAGAAACTAAAGCAAGCATAATCCACTCTCCCTTTGGCATCAAGACACCAAAAGGAAGAGTTTACGACAAAGATCACTCAAATGGCAGGAGGGCTCATAGTCAACTTCCTCATTTGTCGTCTGCGCCTTTGGCTAGCCGCCCTAAGGTCTTTGGAGGCTGGAGGCCAAGAGCTCTTGAGTCACGGAATCCTTGTGGGTGTAGTGAGACTCCTCGGACTCACTTCTTTGGCGAGAAGGTCCTCGCCTGCTTGGCAAGGCGGTGAGGGCGAAACTCACTGGCGGTGCTCCGAAGCTCGCATGACGAGTCTCCTTGACTCAGAAGAGACCTCGACACATGCAGAAAAAGGCACTTGAGCATCCTCTTAATGGTGTCGCGGCTAGTGCGAGAGAACCTTCTCCGTGGGAGAAATTGCAGAGCTGGAGCTGGCCGGCGGGCGCAGAGGCTGGAGGCCTTGAGCCAGAACAAAAAGACCGGAGTCACGGAGGGCGACCTCAGGGACGCTTGTCCACGGGAGGCTGCGAGGGCAAGCGGGCGCACCGAGGCCAGACCTTATAGGACACATGCTCCACGTCCTTCACAAAGTCGAGGCCCGTGACATGCTCAATCACGACCATAATAAGCGGCGATATCCTTGTTCGCCGGAGTTGCTCAAAGAATTATAGCGGATGGCCTCCCGGATGAAATCAACCACGTCAAATCCATGAGTGTGCTCAACCAAATGAAATAGCAAATTTCGAACATCTGAACCGATGGTTGACACATCTCCTCCTTGGGCCAAAGTGACCGAAGCAAGCAAGAAGAAAAACGGCAGCAAGCCAGACCCTTGATAGTGCCCATCACAACATCTTTGAGGCAGTCATATAAATCTCCAAAATCTTTCGGGGAGCCATGACCTTCTTATCATGCAGCTTGGCATCCCCATCAGCTGACCGCAAGTGCAATACTCTAGCAAAGGTCCTCTTGGTCACCACGTACCACAGTTTATCGGTCATCCACCAAATGACATCTTGCTTTTTATCAAAAAAGAGGGTGGCATAAAATTGCATGATTACCTCATCATTCCAAGAATGCATAAAACTCATAATGTCCTTCACCTTATGCCGCTCACAAATCTCGATGACTTCGTCGAAGATGGGATTTTGAGCCTCAGACATATATAGCCAATCAATCCTCTTCATCTTCATCACGGGATGCTCCATAGGCAGAAGAACTGTCTCATAAAAGTCAGAGTGGAACCTGTTCCCAACCAGCTTGTCAAGCGTCTTGATCTTGGTGGAACTCGAGCGGATCTTTGTTCCTTTGCGCAACTATGGCCTTGCCCTTGTCGGACCCACACGATAGTCAACCATACAGTGGCATCATCGGCTGGATATCTCCACCGAAATTTGAAGCTTCTCAAGGGGCCAATCGCCAACCTTGACTCTTGATCTTGCTTCTTTTACGCTCCGGACGCCTAGCATGTTCATCCGCGGGATGTTCTTGGCGAGAATTTCCTCGGGATTGACTTGAGGAGGAGCTTGAGCGCAAAAGGACCCAAAGCGATTTGCACGACCATGGTGAGCTTCCTCACACCTTGCCTTTTCTTCTTGGGAGCGCCGGAAGGGGAGGAAGGAGGTGACTCAACTGGGCGCTTACCGGCACCAGAACCACCTTGCGAAGAAGCCATCTAAGAGGGAACAAGGATTGGAGTGAAAAAGAGTTGCACGAAAGCAGATTTCACAATTTAAATTTTTGGGCCGAGAGGTACAGCTCGGATACTCCGGACATTTAGTCCGGACTGTCTGAACAATTTCTCCGGATACTCCGGGTATTTCGTACGGAGTGTCCGGGGTTTTGTCCGGATACTCCGGATAAAATATCCGGAGACTCCGGGTTGAACAAATTCGAATCCAAAAACCCTAAATTGCAAACAATGTGGGATTTCTAAGAGCACATTCTAGGAGTTAATCAAGGAGGTGAATGTACTCTAACAAAGGAGCCCTAACCCAAGATATTTCAAGGATCAAAAGGAGATTAGGGCAAAAGAAGTCATACCACAAAGATGAACCGCCAAAATGACGAAATGTTGAGGGAGATCCTTCCCAAAGCCCTCCAAGGTTGATCCGGAGGCTCCGATGGGTGAGAAACACGCCGGAGATGGAGGAGAACCGGAGGGCGGCGGCTAGGGCAAGATTTGAGGAGTCGGTTGAAGGAAATGGTAAAGGAGAGAGAGAAATTAGGACCCCCGCACGGGCTTAAATACCCATGGCAACTTAAGTCCGGACACTCCGGACAATTAATCCGGACACTCCGGACAATTGGTCCGGATACTCCGGATAATTAGTCGGTTGTCATCGGCCGACGAGGATCGGATTAGGAATTTTCAAGGAATGGATTGGGAGAAAGACTTGGAGCAATGAGAAAAGAGGTCCTTAATGCCCTTTGAACATATGTGACTAGCGAACATATAATCAAACAATCCATAGTCACATGACATTGGGCTTGATCCGAAGATCAAATATTTCACCCAACACAAAAAGATTAGAGAAAAGGACCAAATAAACTTTTCTGAAATATTTTGCACACATCACTCAATAATGTGCACCCTTCAAGCCAAATTGCGAGAATCAAGAATATTTAGCCCACTCCTCAATTCACAAAATCTCTTCTCATCAAGTGGTTTGGTAAATATATCGGCTAATTGATCATTTGTGCTCACATGTTGAATATCGATATAAGCCTTTAGTGGAATGATCCCTTAGGAAATGGTGGCGAATATCGATATGCTTTATACGGAATGTTGGGCGGGGTTGTTGGCAATTTTATGGCACTCTCATTGTCACACAAAAGTGGCACATGGTTATAGGTTAGCCATAATCATTTAGAGTTTGTCTCATCCAAAGCGGTTGGCAACAACAACTCCGTGACTATATATTAAACCGGTGTGGATAGAGACTCTGAGTTTTGCTTCTTAGAGGACCAAGAAACAAGGGATCTACCTAAAATTGACATGTCCCAAGTACTTTTCCTATCCACCTTACATCGGCATAATCCACATCGAATAGCCAACTAACTCAAATGATGAACCTTTTGAATACCAAAGCCCAAAATGAGGAGTGTGCACTAAATATCTCAAGATTCTTTTCTGACCACCATGTAGCACTCTTTAAGGGCGTCTTGGCGTGCACACATGCACACACTAAGCATAATATCGGGCCTAGATGCACAAAGATAAAGTAAAGAGCCGATCATCGAGCGATATACCTTTTGGATGACCGGTTTACCTTCTTTGTCGAGGTCTAGATGCCGTTAGCTTGCATCGGCGTCTTGATTGGCTTGGCATTCTCCATTCTCGAACTTCTTGAGCATGTCCTTGATGTACTTTGTTTGGCATATGAAAGTTCCTTCCTTGAGTTGTTTGACTTGAAATCAGGAAGAACTTTAACTTCGCCCATCATGGACAACATAAACCTTTTAGTCATGATTCTACTAAAATCCTTGCACAAATGTTCATTAGTAGACCCAAATATAATGTCATCAACATAAATTTGACAAACAAACAAGTCATTATCAATGTTTTTAGTAAAAAAAGTTAGAATTGGCCTTTCAGACTACAAAACCTTGACCGAGAAGGAAATCGCGAAGACACTCGAACCATGCTCTCGGCGCTTGCTTAAGTCCGTAGAGAGCCTTGTGTAGGAAGTATCGTGGTCAGGATGGTTCGGTCTTCGCCGGGTGGTTGCTCAACGTAGACCATCTCAAAGTGGTTCATTCAAGAAGGCGCTCTTCACGTCCATTTGATATAACTTGAAATCATGGTGAGTAGCAAAGGCAAGTAATATTCTAATAGATTCAAGCCTAGCTACGGGAGCGTATGTTTCATCGAAATCCAAACCTTCGACTTGCGTGAAGCCTTGAGCAACCAGTCGTGCTTTGTTTCTAGTCACTATTCCGTTCTCGTCTTGCTTGTTCCGAAATACCCACTTGGTTCCAATCACGTTTTGCTTGGGTCTTTCGACAAGCTTCCACACTTGGTTTCTCTCGAAGTTGTTCAACTCCTCTTGCATAGCCATCACCCAATCTGGATCTTGGAGAGCTTCTTCTACCTTGAGTGGTTCAAGAGAAGAGACAAAGGAGTAAAATTCGCAAAAATTTGCAAGTCGAGATCTAGTGGATACTCCTTGTTAATGTCTCCAAGTATGTTGTCGTAGGGTGATCGCGTTGTATGCTTTGATGAACTCTCGGATGAGGGTTGATGCGATTAAGCGTTGAATAGGACCATCATCATCTTGAGATGTGTTAGAACCATCTTGAGCTTGAATGGAAGAGGAGGATCAACATTTGAAGCTTCGCTGTCCGAATGTCGGGGTTAAGTCCGGACACTCGGAGATTTTGTCCGGATACTCGGACATTATCCGGATACTCGGGTTGGGGTGCTCGGGATCGCTTCCGCTCCACCGGTTTTACCTCCCAATGGCCAATTTCTTGATTGCTTCGCATGGAGGTTCTTCCTATCAATTACATCACAATCAATTTGTTCTACTTGAGAACCGTTAGTTTCATCAAATGTTAACGTCACGTGAGATTTCAACAACACGGTGGTGTTATTGAAAACCGATATCACGTAAGCATTTGATCCATAACCAAGTAAAATCCTTCATCTACTTTAGGAGCAAATTTAGATGACTTAGCTTTCTTGTTGAGGATGTAACATTTACTCCCAAATACTCTGAAGTAGGATACATTGGGTTTCTTCGGTGAGGAGCTCATCGCCGTCTTCTTTAACAACTTGTGAAGATATAGCGGTTGGAGCCTGTGACACCTTGGTGTTGACAACCTCCGCCCAAAATATATCGGAGACTTTATACTCGTCAAGCATCGTCGCGCCATCTCGATGAGGGTTCGATTCTTCCTCGCCACCCCATTACATTGGGAGAATAGGGAGCCGAGAACTCATGCTTGATGCCTTCTTCATCGAGAAACTCTTCAACACCGGTATTCTTGAATTCGGTGCCGTTGTCGCTCCGAATTTTCTTGATCTTCACGTCAAACTCATTTTGCGCCCTCCTCATGAATTTCTTAAGAGATCCTTGAGCTTCACTTTTATCATGCAAAAAGAACACCCAAGTAAATCGAGAAAAATCATCAACGATAACTAAACCATACTTATTTCCTCCGATGCTTATGTAGGCGATCGGGCCGAACAAATCCATGTGGAGCATCTCTAGGGGTCTTGTGGTGGTCATCACATTCTTGGAGGGATGGGAAGCGCCGACTTGCTTCCCGGCTTGACATGCGCTACACACCCTATCTTTCTCAAAAACGATATTGGTTAGTCCAAGGATGTGATTGCCCTTAATGAGTTTGTGAAGGTTCCTCATACCAACATGGGCAAGTCGGCGATGCCATAACCAACCCATACTAGATTTAGCCATTAAGCACGCGTTTCAAGGTTAACTCTATCGGAGAGAAATCTATAAGATAGAGATTACCCTTTAAACGACCTTATGACTATTGAACCATCAACCCTCTTAATGACATCCACACCCTTCTCACTAAACACACAATTATAGCCCGCTTCACATAATTGTGCAACGGACAATAAATTGTAGCTTAGAGATTCAACAAGCAAAACATTATTTATATGGAAATCATTGGTAATCAAGATCTTACCTAAACCTACCACTTCACCTTTTAGTTATCGCCAAAAATGATGCTTTCACTATTTGATCCATTGGCTTCCAAATGCGCGAACATTGCCCTTTCTCCGGTCATATGATGCGTACATCCGCTATCCAAGATCTAACTTGTTCCACCGGAGATGTAGGCCTACAAAATGAAATTTAGTTTTTGCTCTTTGGTACCCAAACTTGTTTAGGTCCGCGCACGTTAGTGACAAGTGATTTGGGGACCCAAATAGATCGCACACTAGAAATATTTTTGGGCTTACCCCCAATGTGATGAGCAACTACTCGACCGAGGCTAGTCCTCTTAAGCACATATGAAGCAAAGAAAGTGGATTGAGCCTTATATTTAGAGTTTGCTTCCCTTTACTGAAGTGAATGGGCTTGTTCAAAAGCGTAACCACAATGTGGTTTCCTTTGCCCTTGGGAGGACATAACCAAGCCCATGCTTCATGGGGTTACCTTTAAGCTTACTAGAGGAACTCCTCTAGTCCCTTGCTAGCCTTATAGGACTTTTGTAGTCCATCTTGAGCATTCCCTTGAGCTTCTCATTTTCATTAGCAAGTACTTGCAAAGTCTCAAGGTTAGTGGTACAAATATCAATATTGACATTATAGCACCTAAGCGCATCCATTGCTAGTTGAAGGTAATAAAGAATTGGAGTTAATAGTTGAGGTAGCAGGAGGGCTATTCTTGAGATCAACAAGCTTCAACTCAAGAGCCTTGCAAGCATCCTTTGCCTTAGCAAGTTCCTCTTCGAGTGAAGCGTTGGTGATCTCGAGACTAATCACCTGGATTTGATTAATTTTGAATTCTCAACTAATTTCTCATTTTTCTCTTTTTCAAAAGACAAACTCTTCTCTAGCTCACGGTTTTTCTCCTTTTCGAGGATAAGCAAATCCTCTTGAGCCTCAAGAGTAGCTTCCTTTTGTTCTACAACTTCCTCCAATTTTTCAATATTTTTTAAAAGCAAGTTTAACTTATGAATGTCAAAATTCTTCATAGATTTAAGCACAGTGTTAACATCATCATCATCACTATCGCTATCGTGCTCATCTAGACATTCATTAGCAATGGAGGAGTGGAGTCTTTTGATGATACCTTGTGCCCCTTTGCCATAAGGCACATTGGAGCGTTATCGTCGTCATCGCTCAAGTTGTCGAAGAGGCTCTTCGACGTTGTTGTGGTGGTAGGCGATGACGGCGATGGCGGAGGCAATTCCTCCTTCCTCGTCGGACTTCGGAGCTTGAGTCGGAATCGGAGTTTGAATCCCCTCTTCTCCAATATGCGCTTGACCCATGTGCTTGTAGTGCTTGAATTTCTTGCTCTTTTCTTTGTCTTTGCCTCGATATTTGTCTTTCTTGTGAGGCCTCTCATCTTTGCTTTCCTTGTGTGGACACTCGGCAATAAAGTGGCCGGTTTCACCGCATTCATAGCATCTTCGAGTAGAATGTCTACCCTTTGACTTTCTTCCTAAACTCTTCGATTGACCTCCTTGTTTGAAGTTCTTTTTCTTGAAGAATTTGTTGAATCTTCGCACAAATAGAGCTATATCTTCATTTGTTAATGGACCACACGACTCTTCGTCTTCGCTCGAACTCTCTTCTGCTTGGCGCACAATCTTGGCGGCCTTGAGGGCAATGCCTTTCTTTTTGCCAGACTTGAGTTCTTCAACAACCTCGGCTTCCTTCACCATCATCTCGTCCATCATGAGCCAGCCAATGACATCATGAGGTGTCAACATGTCGAAGTTGGGCCGGTCTCGGATCAACTGAACAAGGTTGCGGTTGGTAGGAGTGATTCTGTGGAGAATGATCTTCACCACGGCCTTGTCGAAAGATCGGTGCACGAGACCTTTGGCTTGATTCACAAGCACCATTAGCCGGTCAAACATCTTGTTGTAGGACTCTCCTTCTTCCAAAGTGAATCGGCAGCTCACCAATAATGAGCTCTATCTTTGATTCACGGACACTTAAAATCCCTTCATGACTCACTAGGAGTCTATCCCAAATAGCCTTTGCTTCCTCAAGTCCATCCACTCGATTGAACTCGGAATCACTTAAAGCATTAAATAAGGCATTGACGGCCAAGTCATTGAAATGTTGATCTTTATCTTCTTCGGAGTAAGATTCTGGGATCATTGGGCTTGAAACTGCTTTGCACAATCTTCCAAATAGAAGGGTGAAGCGATCTCAAGTGCATCTTCATCTTATGTTTCCATGCCGCATAGTGAGTGCCATCGAAATGAGGCGTCAATCGAGGCACGAGACATATGAGGAAGAGCTTAAGACAATCGAGGAACGATAATCAAAAGGAATTGTAACTTAATACCGAGCCCGTGCCCTTATCTTGGTCATGGGCCGGTATTCTTATCTTCTTCGACATATTGATTCTCCTAGCGTTAAGCCAAATTACGGAGATTTGGCTCGATACCAATTGAAAGGACCGATATGTCGCCTAGAGGGGGTGAATAGGCGAAATAAAATTTACAATTAAATAAAATCACCCTAGGAACAAAATCCGGACTGTCCGGATAAATTGTCCGGATAGTCCGGAGTTAATGTCCGGAGTGTCGGGACAAGTGACCTCGAAATGAGAATTTTAAATCCTTGCAAATTTTCGACAATCTAAGTGAATACAAAGGTTCTAAATGATCTCGGTACCTTAGAAAAATATAGATCTAGAGCCAAACACTGAGATAAAGTAGATCGGGGCACCAAAAGTTCCAAGAACTACAAACCCTAGCACAAGCAAGTGAAGAACACAAAGACAACAAATTTGTTACCGAAGTTCGGATTCTTGAAGGGAATCCTACGTCTCCGTTGAGGAGGCACAAAGCCCGGGTCCCTCTTGACCCCTTTCCTCCCGGTGTTGCACGAAGCACTCGCCGGTCTTCACTTCTTGCCTCTTTCCTTTCGGAGGCTAGGCTTGCCTTCACAAACGACCGAGGCTCTCCACACGAAGACTTGGAGGCTCCCGGTGACTCCTTGCCGTCTAGGAGCCCTTCAAACTCCAAGAGTAACAAATACGCCGCTAAATCAACTTGGAGGATGAACTTGTGCTCAAGAATCAACAAAGCAAGCTCAAAGCACTTGAATCTCCTTCTTTCTCCCCAAAGATGCAAATCAAATCGAAGATTTTAGTGGGAGAAAGAAGCTAGGGCTTGAGAGAGTGTGAGAGAGAGCTTTGGACTTGAATGCTGCAATGAATGAGGTTGGCAACGGTTAGATTTGGAGTGAGGGTTTAAATAGCTCACCCAAAATCCAACCGTTCTGGTATTCTAGCAAAGTCAGGACTATCCAGGACATTTAGTCCGAGTGTCAGGACTCAACTCCTTTCCAACCGAGAGGTGAGCTCGGAATGTCCGGACAATATCTTGGATACTCGGACAATTTCCGAGTGTCCGGACTAAATGTCCGGATACTCGGACTTCAGAAGAAAAAAGCAAGGACCCGGCTCGGAGTATCCGGATTTAATCCCGGATACTCGGACATTTTCCGAGTGTCCGGACTAAATGTCCGGATACTCCGGACTAACCTCCTCGGCTAGGAGTACCCTTTGATAGGAAATGCATTGTTTTAAAATTCTTTTGAGATGCAATTTTCATCCTATGAGCACAAGCATATCTTAGAAGCGATTTTCCGTCGTATCTCCCTTAATAGTACGGCTATCCTTAGACTCAATAAAATAAAAGAATTCAACTAAAGTCTTGATGCCGCCTTTTCAAATTTTAAATGTGGTGGGGATCTCCAATCATCATTCGAACGATGATATCTTCTTGATCACTGCATAGAATCTCACATGCATCGTTAGTATACGCAATTGTGTTGCCATAAATCACCAAAACTCTTTGAGGGGCCTAGATGCACTTTCAATATTCTGCAGGTTTGTTTATTGCGAAAAAAATGCATTTTTAGTTCACTTTGAACCTTTTTCCTCAAAAAAATGTTTGGAGTATCCAATGGAAGACCTTTTTCTAATCCAACTCAAAGTACACCCACTATTATTTCCCAATCATACTCTGAGATGATCATTACGAACACCTTAAATTCTTAGTTTGTGAGACTCATTGCTAGTACATCAAGTTCACGTCAACGTGAATTTTCGGCACCTTGAAGGACAACATAGCGAATAGGCGATCTATCATGTCAAGAGTTATTTGGCCTTTTACACCAAACATCTTGAGAATCCAACTTTGCATTTTTCCTACAAGACTAGATTCAAAACAAAAATCACCCTTTCACCGGTGCACCTAGTAGCGTCCATGCATATTGATGAAACATTCAAAAGGTCATGTAAACTTGGAGACCATTGTGGCATACACAAACTAAGACATTAGTCTTGAAAAATGAAAATATACATGACAACAAAAAGCTGGGCGGTTGATTATTAGAGTACATGATATACGAACGACTCATCATTTCGTTAATGCACATCTTGGAATTTGTTAATTCCCAAAAATTCGGATGCTGCCTCTGTTACCTTTCTCATCTCTGCAATAATGGATCCACCTTTTCCTAGCAGTGCACCGATATCTTTGTGATGGAACAAGAAGCCTTGCAGTCAAAGAGAACTTTTATCCATAGATGGCTCGAGATTCTAGAATGAACCCGAAGCACTTGCATCGAAATGGAGAATGCATCATATCGGAATTCTGCACCAAAAATATTGCATCCATCAAACTATATTCCACAAAGCAGAAAATAGAAGGACAAAGTTAATCCCTTCCTTATCAATGTTGGCGGGATAGGCGGACTGGCGTAGTGGTCCTCGAGGTATGAAGGCGCAGGAGGAGGCGGCGAGGAGGGGACGACGTCGGCGAACCCGTCCCCAGCGTGGGCTCGAGAGGAGGTCGTCGAAGAAGAGGGCATAGCCGTCGGCTGGGCAAGCGCTGAGGAGGTCGAGGAGGCGTCGGAAGGGCGTCGCCGAGGAGACGCAGCTAACGTCGGGGCAGGAGGCGCCTTGGCGCCTCTGTCTTGTGGCGGCGAAGAGGAGGCGAGCACGCCTGGCGCTGGCGATCGGAGGAGGCGAGAGCACGGCCACGTCGGGGAGGGTTTACTGGGAGGGCTGCGGGGACGGGATGAACAAATTACAGCGTGAGTTTCAATTTGGGATTAGACGGGGGGGGGGGGTAAGTGCTTAATTAGTATAAGTGGATGGGTAATCCCACCTTTATGCATCTGAACCGTCCAGGGAAGATCCAGAGGTCTAGGTTGCTAGTTTTCAAGTTTGCACCAGAAGGAGAGTTTGCACCAAATACGCCGCCTTACATATTATAGGTTTTAATATAAGATGTGCATTATGTTCTTATATATTTAGAGTAGAACTTGAATATGTATGGTAAGATATAAATTTTAAAGTTATATATTGCAAAAGCATACATAAGCATTCATAATTTAATAGGTAAAGTCATAGTATAGGTAAAGTCACATTGATAAGGAAAAAATTATATTTAAATCATATTTTTAATCCCCGCAGCGCTTGGATCCTGCGAAGCTTGGCGGGAGCGGGGCAAGCCCGTGGCCACCCCTCTCGAAAGCTATTCTTTGTATGCATGTAGAATAACTAATCTATTAAAGCGGAGATTTAGGAGCAACTTGACCATGCCACGTCGCCCGTTTTCTCGGGACCGTCGATCCTTGTGTCGAGGCGATCCGCCACTCTTCTGGCGCTCCAGACCGACGGCCTAGCCCTTCTGTTTCCCTCCCGGACCCGCGCCTAGCTCGAGCTAGCCTCCAACCCCGAGCGCCCACTTCTTCGCCCTTACCTCGTGACGGCCTCTCCTTGCCTCCGCTTCGCTCTCCTCGGTTCCCGCCATGCCTGGCGTCGCCTCCTCCCCTCCCATCCCAGCCATCGTTTGCACCGCTGGCTGGGGCTCATGGTCCCTCCCAGATCTCCTATGGAGCTATTTTGCGATCGATTCATCGACGGCGCTTTTAGAGCCCTCCGAGCCATGCCGCCGCCGGCTGGAGACCTCATGGAGCCGCTCTCTCTCCAACCGCCGCAGATCTCCGCAGGCCTCGAGCGACCCACATGCTCCCATCGGCCGACGCCGCACGCGGTACAACCCTCCCCCCGGCGCTCCTACTTCCGTGCCCTCGCCCTTGCCTTCTCTCTTACTGGTTCATGTCGTGGCGTCGTAAATGCAGGAATAGCGACCTCCCGTCGCCTCTACCGGCCTGCAAGCCGGTGGGTCCGCTCAAGGCCGTCGCCCTCGCCGCTTAACCATGCATGGATGTTTGTTTTGCAATGGCAGGATTGTCAACAAGGGCAAAGAACTGGCTCGCGAATATTCTTGGTAAAGCCATGGCCTCGGCTCCTGATCTGCGTATGTCCTCCCTTTGGTTAGTTTCCACTTTATGCATGCAAAAAGTATTGGTCTTTAAGCTTTGAACTTTGCTTTCCTGTAAGATGAAACAGTTAGTGGTAGGATAGTCATACTTAGCGGTTTAGTTCCATGTTGTTCGATTGCAAGCTTACTAGCAGTTTGTGTGTCTGCAGATTTTAGGATTTGCGTATGTGCTCGTAAAAGTATTAGTTTTAGGATTTGTTATTGGCGTCTGAACAAGATAGAACAATCGACCTTCTTGCAATGTTTTTTATATTGACGAAGGATGCCTCTTTGCCAATCCTTGACTTTTCCAAATTGTTCATCCCACTTGAATAAATTTGAAGGCGATCATCCATGGTAGACCGGTCACATTCTTGAAGATTTCGTGCGCCTTGTGATTTGGACAACGGTACTTTCTTTTGCGAAGAATTTCAAAACATGTACACTTTGGATTAGTGCCTTGAAAGATTTTTTTTCACTTGATAATGATACCTTTACGTGTCTCAATAAGAATGCCCATCCAAGGATCTTGATTCAACAAAGCGCTCTAGCTGCCCCGGCAGTGGTCTTCCATCTCGATTGCTTGCAAATTCACAAGGAACGATTGTGTTCAGCAGCAACATCTTCTCGCGGACAAAGAAAGCCGTTGGTCGAAAAGAACTTCCGGTAGTATCGATTAACCACTTGTAGAGTATTGAGGCGATTAAGCTGTTTGTAGAGTATTGAACATCTATTTATCTGCGGTTTTGTGCATCCTCACCTTGTATGCTATTCCTTTGTTCACCCCTCTCTTGATTGATCTGTTGTGGGTACTACATTATAGAATGCATAGGTTTGTATCTACTGCAGTAACTCTTTGTAAAGTACTATGCCGCTTTTAAAATCTTATGTGATAAATCGTAAAAGCAGAAGTTACTTGTTTTGAGGACAAAGCATAGAACCAGGACTTATCCATTGTTGGGTATATACATGGGATGGACCTCAAGCTGTTAAAGGATGAAAGCAAACAAGTTGCTATCTTGAGTTGGTCCTCGGATATTTTTAGTGATGAATATGTTATTTATCTTTGTTTCTTCATGTTGTGATGTGAGAAGTGCACTCGTGTTGTTTCATTCTAATTATTAGTTTCGTTCTAATTAAAATGCTCTTGGAGATCATGACATTAAATTAGATTCTTCCTTCTATTTATTAATTTACGTGATGACATAAATGCATTTTATGGTTAATTGATGCATGCCATTCAAGTTACGGGCAAGGGATCACGTGTGTATGTTTATTCTCAGTTCTTTTTATATAAAAAAAGTTGTCACATTATGTGCAGGCTTGTTGTTGTATTGCAGGACAAGACCTATATTTATGATCTAAACAGCATTAACATGTTGCAAGAAATTGAAACGGTGCCCAATACAAAAGGTAAGCATAATACTATTGTTCTTGTACTAAATATTTTAGATTGAATATTCACGACTATCAAGTAGGAGAATCTAGGAAAATCACTAAGCATTCTTGAACTGTTTTTTCTTGACATATTCTTTGCTAATATTGTTAACGTCTAAATTTGTGTCTTTGTGCATTTGCTCCTAATTAGGAAGGGTGCCATTTAGCTATCGACAAGCACATCCAAAGGATATGCTTTAGTGTATAAAGCATCGAACTTGAATTAATATGTCGGGTAATTTTTTCCCCTGGTCATTCTGTATTAGCTCAAGTAGGTTTAGATCCTTCTATGTTGTGATTTTGTTACACACCGAGTAAACAACATTACATTTATGAACTTAAGTTCTCTAGATTACGATCTATGTAGAGCATATATCTTTGTAAAAACCTATTGCGATTAATTGATTATTTAGGATCCTTTCCGCCCTTTCAAATCATAGAGAATTAAGAAAAGGCAATGGTTATGCAAGCTGTGGTGGCATGGGACATATTTATTGAGTTGCTTTCGATAAAAGGGCAAAATTGAGCTATTTTTTCCATAATATTTGCATCATAGCATGGATAACTCTCATGACATGATTTCTTTTTCCTACACTTGTCGGTCACCTTTGGAGGCTTAATCTTCTTCCATAAGGTACATAGACCAAAAGCGATGAATAGCGACTTGAGTTTATTTGTACAAAATAGAGCAACTAAGATTCTTCTATAATCATATGTTTCGGAAAAGCACATGTTAGGAGGGTCAAAATTATCCCAATTATAAGTTCACATCCAAGTTCTCCAAAGAGGACCCTAGCAATTTGAATTAGAAGTTAGGCTGTCTTTGTCTTATTTTTCTTACATTACTTTTTTCTTGCTTTTGTGTAATTAACCAAGAGATAGATGCTCATCGATCTCCATTAGTTTGCAATGTCATTTTCTTCTAATGGCATGTGCCCGCCGACTTCGAAAAGGGTACTATTATTAGAGTACATCTCATGGCACGAGCAACCAAGGTGAAATGAACATTATTGACTTTTCTCTATTGCGCACAATTAGACAATGAGCTCGTTATCATCTGCATAGTCTCTTCTTGCATTAGGACTTCAATGATCCACATAGTTTTCAAGGGAACATGCTCATCAGCGATCTATTCGCTCTCATTTGGGCGTGTATTGATCGCATGATGTTCTTGTTGCCACAAGTTCATCGAGCTCTTTGCACATGTTTTTCTTTGATCTTTGCTAGAAGCGGAAGGTTACCTTTCCTCTTGGTGTTGATAATTTGTGAACCATTTTATGTACATGTTTTGATGTACTCACTCCACTTTTTCCATTTCTCTTACTCTACTACAATGTTTTGAGGTAATTTGGTTTATTTTCCATTTGTTCGGGATGTTTAGAAGATACATTAGCACTTAGATTATATTGTACAATACTTTATGTTTTTTGAGGACAGATTATCGTTCTGCTGTTGAGGTTACTTAACAACCATCAGCCAACTGGGGTGCAACTTATCGTTTCAACTTAAGCAAGTTTAACTTACTGTGATGGATTATCTATATATATGACCTGACTACATTCCTATAATTATGTGGAATTTGGTATTCTCATTCTTGCCTACCCAATTAAAGGCTCATTGATTCCTGACTACATTCCATTGGTGAAGAACTCTTTGTTTTTAAAGGCTCATTGATTCCTCTTTTGTTCTAAAGGAAATTTGCTTTCCAAGCAAGCAACATTGATGAGAGGCAGTCTTTTAATTCTTCATGTTTAATGACAAAGCTGCTTTTCTCCTGGCCTCTTGATTCATCTTGGAAAGATCTTGACATGTACTATATGCCATGACTTGTGGACTGTGAAGTGAACCTACAAATAAAGTTCTTTTATATGTATTTTTTACTTAGAAAATATTTTAAGATGTGATTGGTCAGTGCTTCCTTCATGATAACCTCTGTCTACTAATATGGGGTAACAATACATTTATCCTGTCGCTTTATTGATACATTTGGACTGGCTTCCTTGGCTCCTTTTCTTATATTATGCATATTGATTTACTATCATTTTGTTTCACATATGCTTTCATCACTAACTTTGTAGTCCTAATGAGAAATTGTAGGTTATGATCATAACACCACAATGAAATCGAACAATGCTACAACTTTCTTTTGATCCATTTCCTTATTACTTGTGTTGGTCCCGATTTGTTAAGAAGTCGAGTTGCCTCGATTTTCCTTTTTAGGCAGATGACATGAAGGGGTTACGGACTTTTCATCGTTGACCAATTTTGGGTCATCACCTGGAACCTCCTGCACTTCTCAAGGTATTTTTTCGAGATCTATTCTTTAGTTCCATAATGGTGCACATGTATAGTCAATCCTATTGCTACATTTTCTCGAGGAACAAGATTCATCTTGTTTTATTTATAGTGTCATGCATGTATGGGCTACGTGCACATATATTAGATGCTAGAGAGACTAATGGGATTCAACACCTTTACGTTGTTTCTTGATTATAATCCGCAAAACATAACTTCAATAAAAAGCATCGAAGTTTTGTCCAAGTTTTTTTCGCTTTTGTTGCTTCTTTTACAATGCGTGGTGTGAACTATAAACTTTTCTTTGTTCATATGAAATAAATAACATCAGAAGCTTTAATTAATTGTTTACTATATTGATCTTTGCAAGGAATACTTGCTGACCAATATCAAAATAAATAACTTAGATATAGGATTAGTTTTGATACCAAATACTCACCCATCATGGAATAGGTTGTCTACATGTACGCTTTACAAGAAGCCTTTTTGATCTTGATTAATATACGTGGTACAATATTTCTTTTTGCCTCAAACATGTACAACGCTCCATCAAAAAGTTACGGCGCAGCGTAGCGCGCAATCCTACCTAGTTTTGTTTAATTAGGATTCGTTTGGTAGAGTTTCAGATCTTAGTTTTATTTGAGATTTGAAATTTATAGGCTAAAATAAAGTGAATTAAGTTTATATTTTTGGTCTAAAATGTAAACAAAATGATCCATCTAAACACTCTTAATGTACTCACAGCTCCAGCTCCACGGATCTGATGGAGTTAGGAATACCCAGCTCTACCAAACACACTCTTAATTTCCAGCTCTGCTATCGTCTGTTCTTCAATTTTATAGAGGGATCTCTACTATTATAAAGCAGCAGTTGGTGACGGTCCGTTCTTCCATGAGCCCCACTCTCCAAACCTCTCCTCCCATCGTCTGGCGCTCCCAATCTCCTCGCGCCGCCCCCTGACCCCCGAAGGGACGAGACGCCTCGGCTCCTCGGCCCCAGACATTAGGCGTCCTTCTACCGGCACAATACTCCTCCCACTGTAGCCGCTAGGGTTTTACCGCGATGGCCGTAGCCGCCGCCGTCCGGAGGCTCCTCTTCCACCGGGCCTCCTCCTTCTCGCCTCCTCTCCTCATGCCGGAACCATGAGAGCCATTGCCGCTTCTTGCCAGTTCCATCGGCTTACGCCGCCTCCTTAGCTTCCTCCATGAGGATGGCGCGGCCGGCGGCGGCAGGTACTCCCGACTGCCCGGCAGCGGTGGGGACCGCGCCCACGGAGATGGCGCCATTGTTCGCTGCGACTACGAGCACGGCTCATTGTGATGGACAAGCCCGTGGCAGCGCCACCAAGCAACGAGATGATCGATCGCTACATCCAGGACCCTCGCCAAGGTCGTCGGAAGGTGCACCTCTACCGCCGATTCGTCCCTCATTTCGTTTCAACATCCGCAAGCACGCGTGCTTGTTCGCAAGCAGAGTAGTTTAGTTTGGAAAGTTAACTTATTGTGTCGATGCATGTCTTTGCGGCGCAAGGAGGAGGCGAAGAAGAAGATTTACAATGTCTCGTCGGCGATACTTGGTTTGGTTTGTGAGATCGATGAAGAGACATCAACAAAATTGGAAGGTTTGTTCTTACCCTCATGTTAAAAAGAAGAGAAATGTATCTAATGCCTTTGTTTCTTATGTTATAGGGCTTCTGGTGTTCTCTTTGTGCTCCGGATTCATATGTTGATCCTGAGTACAAGGACTATGGAGGTAGCTTTCTCGCCCGCCACTATGGTTTTCCTTTAGGGAATCAATGAGTTCCTCTTCTCACATATATAGGACCGACATGTATGGGTGCTTTGTAGGATCGATTCTAGCTTATAGAATAATTCTTGACATTGTAAATTCCAAATCCTATGCCTCATTGTGGCGGCGTGATGAAGCCCCTACAGCAATATTTTACTTCCATGGCTTTGGGCTAGAAGCTAGATTCTCTTTTAGCAAATCTTTGCACCTCTATGGAATGGAACAGTGTATAGAATGTAGATATCACGCCATGAAATTTGAGAGCCTGAGACATTACAATGATGTGTCTTGAGGCCTGCCTAAAAGTTTTCCACACACGTAAATATTTTTGTCTAGAGGAAAGCATGTATAGGAGTTTGGCAAATCATTTTGTTGTAAAAAGAAGAAAAAAGGAATCAATCGACTATAATGCAGGTTTGCACCGTATATTCATCACAAAGGCAAACATCTTGGCATCGCATCGCCTAATAGCATCAATAATCTCAGAAGCATGCGAGGATTGGATGTGGTTGATACCATCAAAATTCTGTTATGGTTACTACTAAAGCAATACTTACCAAGTATTTGTTATGGTTCGATTAGGTTCATTTCATCTAAATCGGTTTAACTATTCATTAGTGAGTGAGTTTTGACGTTTAACCCTTTGATTCATCACTCTCGGTCGTGGCATGCCCTCGGGGTTGCCATGATAAGATATCCAGATATGTGATGTTGAGTTTATTTTGTATGAGTAACAAATTTGATGATACTATTTGCTTGAATTACGTTGACATCTTTCTTTCAAGGTCCAAGTGAAGATGTGAAGATTTTTGGCGATTTCATTAGTTGTATGTTGCTACAACTTTATCTTGTACCGATCTCGCCATAATTCCATAACTATTGTGATATGCATGAGTCCGGAGAAGTCCTTAATTGCATATCATTGTTTCTATCAATAGAGTTTACACTGTGTTCTATATGTTATTTGTCTTCCCAAAACTCTTCAATAGCTTGACTAAGTGCCCCATGACCTTTGGATGCATGCTCTTCATTTTCTCTCTGAAATTGTTGTTTTTATCACTTTGTTATTGGGCAAGTGCTCCAAGGAATCTCTAGGCCACAACGGTTCCGGATACACAAGTCCTACTGATACAATATAAAGTTTTATCACTTTGTTATTGGGCGTTTTTTGTTATTAGGTAGCCTTTTGATATTTTTATGCGGTTATCTTTGCATTGTTGGATTTGGATGTGCAATTGATTCTAAGGTCCGAGTGCTTCGATGCCAAGAGGCCATGCTATAGCCTGCAAACTTGAAATAGCATCTGAAATTCATTTGACTATTGGCTCTTCAAAACTGGAGGACTACAATCTATATTCATTAGTGCTATTTTGAGCATGATTGGTTCCATCCTTTGTGTTCCCATGTTCAAAGTTAACGATTGCATAGCATGCTATCAATTTTGCTATAAGGACCACATTGCACTTTATTAATGCTTTGGTACTTTATGTTTCGCTTATATTTATCCTTTTCTCTTTGGAAAGGCTGGTTGTGCTTCTTTTCGAGATTTGCTATACATTGCGGGATACAATTGAGCTCTGTATGCTTTAGATATTGTTTCTTGGCTTTTATTCACCTCTGTTAGTTTTGGACAAATTGAATGGTCAAGTTTGATAACAATTACTTCAATGTACATGCCTCTTTTGCCATATTTTACATCTTGAATAATTCATCGATTTTGTGAGATCTCGAAATGGTAGCAATACTTTTAGGAGATAAAGAAAAGAGATCGGGATCTTACGGTCTTGCCTCTGATCTTTGCATTATTTGAGGACCCGACATTCAAGGTGATTTACGATGCTTAAAGCGTATCTTTGTCGAGGATCCTATGAAAATGAAATAATTATTGAACTTACTATCGAGAATCCACAACACATTCAGTCTATATGGAAAAATATGCAGAGGACCAAGAAGCATTCTTTAAAGACTACTGTTGAAGCTCATGCTAAAGCCGAGCAACACTGGTGCAAAGTTCAATCCTCCCGAGGTTAGTGTCGACATTTTGTCCTTAGTTTTCCAATGATAGGTCATTTTTAGTTTAAATAAATAGAAAATTTAGTTTGGGTGGCAAGTAATGACTTCTTCCGACAAACCATCGCTGATTTTCTTTTAATATGGTGATTTGGGCCAACCTTACCGTCCTTTTGTTTCGGATCGATATGTGGCTATCCTGCGAGGATTCTCATTAGATGATTAGTCTTTGCATCCGAGCGAGCCCTTGAAGCGACCAATCACACTTCGAAAGGTTTGGTGGATTGTTATGTAGTGAGACAAGAGGAGGTTGCAGACAAGAAAAAGGCTTGAGAGAACTAGGGAATGGAAAAATGGGAATGGAGTTAAGATGACCGCTTGGATTTATGGGTAGATAGATGAAAATTTCCGGCTATAAAAGAACATCTTTAGGGAAAAGAGGCAAGTATTTATTGACATCTAATTGAAATTAGCCGGTAATTTTGGTTATGATATTTTCAACTAAGAAGGTACTTTTAGTTTTACACAACAATAAAATGTAAATCGGTTATGCGTTGTGCTCGGATACATAACACGACATTTTAGGGCAAAGGTTCAAGAGAAGATAAAGGTATGTTACTCCCAAAGTTACCTCTTTGTTTTGCTTAATCAATAATCGTTGCATTGAAATTACCATTCAATTTAGGCTCTAGCAACGATACATCAATTAAAACTAAAATAACTTAAGCGTAGCACGGGACTTGCAAAAGAAAGAGAGCAAAAGCTTATTGAGCCTAAAAGATCGGCTTCAACCCTATGTGGATGGGAAAAGGATAAATTTGCGGTGGGCAAATCACGAAGCTCGGTGTTTGTCCCAAGCGGTATATCTTGTGATGACCTTTCAAGTGAGCAAATGCTTCATTTAACCGTTTCAATAAATTAGTGCCACTTTTATCATCATAAAAAAACTAGATTTCGTTTCAATAAATTAGTGTCACTTTTATCATCACAAAAAACTAGATTTTGTTTCATCCACATATTAAATTGCAGTTAATCTTTGCCTGTAAATTTTAAAACATTGTTTAGTTCTTTGTTTAATGTACAAGTGAAGTCCTCGTTGATAATGAGTTCTGCTATAGGTGCTATCTCTACGATACTGGTGCAAGAAGGAATGAAAAAGTTGGAGGAGAGTGACAATAAGGAAGAGCGGTTTATGAAGAGTTTCGAGGAGAAAAAAGATGCCATGCTTAATTCTCTATGGAAAATTAATGTGGTTGATATTGAGTCAACACTAACCCATGTACGCCAAGCGATAAGTCTTTTTTTCTCTCCTAATTCTTGGCTCAAAGCTTACATGTTACCAAGCGAAGAGATTTTGTGTGATGGTTGTGTTCTATGCATTAATCTTGAACTATAGTGATTTTTGTAATGCTTTGCCTCGAGCATCTGAGATCCGCAGAGAGTATGCAGCCAGTCGGTCTGTGTATGTTCGATGGTACTAACTACATGTCGGTCAGTTCATTGCTCGGATTGTTGTAGTGCATGAAAGCGCCCTTCGATTACTACTATTATACTTATTTCCATGATGGGTTAATTTCTTTTCAAAAACTTTTCTGATAATGGAATTGAATCTGTTGTCGATAAAAGAAAATGTCGGTTCGGATGTTATGTGCTCACTGTCGGATGGTTGTTGTGTGGATAGAGAACCAGCTCGTGAAAATAGAACAAAGGAATTGATATTGCAATATGCTAATCAAAGTTACTAGCTTTGTGATCTCCCTGTTTTTATCCTTTTGAATTATGCGATTGGTGACAAGATTACGCCTTCTATTCCGATTATGTGGCGTCTACAAGCCCGATGGAGAATCCACATCATTTGCCATCGATCTCAAAGATGCCAAATCTTGCATCACCATAGCGAACAAGACCTTCACCTCTCACTCGTTTTGTTTACATCGGTTTCTAGCCCCCCCATGTTTCACTTTGTAATTACATTGTCAATTGAGCAGATTCTCCACGTGACTTTGTTCCGTTCATTGAATGGTCTCCTCGATCTTAAGTAGCTAACAATTTACGCTTCATGCATGTCTTTCTCATCAACCAACTTGGTTGTTGCTTTGAAAACTTTTCTTAATAAAGTTGTGTTTGAGAATTTTAAGTAGCAACGCACGGGCACTTAACTAGGACATGTGGTGTTACGTATAATATATTTGATTTTAATTCATACTCAAGGAGAAATCATAAAAAAATTTATAATCGAGAGAAATAAATGTTTGATCTTGTAGCACAATTTTCTTTCATTGCTTGACTTTTATGTTTCGTTATCAATTTTATTTTTCGTAGCAACGCACGGGCATTGAACTAGTATTTAATTATTTACCAATTCTAAATTGGTGTAATTGATGATTTGCCGTGTCGTCTTACCGATATATGGCCCTAGGACTTAAATGTCAGTAAGACAGGACATGGCAAATTATCAATTACACATAAACTTAGTGACAAATAATCAATTATGGCTTTAAGTATTGATTCCAAGTAACTACTCTTTGTTTTGTCTAATCAACAGTTCTGACACGGTAGGCTCTCTCACCGAAGAGGCAAATATGCACTCTAAAACCTTATTTATGTGATCTATTTCTGATCAGGATCTCTATAGATGATCATAATGTAAGACTAATGGATCAAGTCCTAATGCAAAGTTTATAGTGTTTGGGCGCATCTTTTAGGCATGACGCCGAAGAGATTTTGGTTAAGAGCTCGGGCCCTCCGCTCCCTCTTGAGCTCCCTTCCACGAAGTCCATAGAGGTGGGCGTCGTGCCGGGTCGGACCGGTCCGGCACGGGTCCATCGTGCTTTGGGTCTAAACCGTGCCGGGCCGTGACGATTCATCGTGGTCGCCGTCTTGGGTCGGATAGTTTACTTCGCCTTCAGTGAGTCTAGCCACGACCCATTTGCGCTCGATGCTGTTTCGTGCCGTCTTGCGTACTTGTGTCCGTCCGTTTATACTATTATTACAAGAGAAAATGATCATGAATTGATTTCTTTCTTTATCTGTCTAGAATTTTCTTTTTCTCTGGTCGAAACAAAATTCTATTGTGTTTATTCTTCTCGATTTCCTTGATTAAGTTGTTTCTTCTAGTCACATGTATGTAGCTATGCATTTGCTCCTTGATTTGCTCACCCACACATACAACGTATGGATGCATTCCCTTCCTTTTCTCCAGTCCATCCATAGTTTTCTTCTCTTACTCCTTGATTTGCTCACCCACACATACAACTGTGTGTGCTGTTTTGCCTTAGCCAGACCGGCCCATCGTCTTGAAATTTGGGCTGCCCATCGTGCTTCGATTAGCGGCCCGCACGATCCGGACAACCGACGAGCCGGACCTACCAAATTGCTTTTAATAAAGACTGCATCGGACTGTGGATCATACCGGATCAAACGTGCCTCGTATCGGTCTAAAATAGCTCGTCTAATGTCCACCTCTGCTCGAAGAGCTGGACACGGAGAAAGAGATAGAAAGCGACAGAGAACACTGCTTTAGCTCTTGTCCAAGACAATTCAGCCCCAGGCTCGATCGGATTTGCTGTGGCGAGGCTATTGCCCATCCTTTCATCGTCGCCGACGTGTCACTGGGACTTGCGGACAGCCAAGAGTACTCCAAAGTTTGGACCCCTGAAGCGCTGTATCAATCGTGAACTAACAACAACTTGCCACATGACAGGTCCCGCAGGAGATCCTTCGGGACCGACACCTGTACTGTAACGGAGAGTACCTGCGTCAGGGTCAAATCCACCGCACCGCACCGCACCGCACGCGGGTCTCCACGTTATATTTATTCTAGAACAAATTTGTATCCCGCTCCGCTGTCACTTTTTTTTTTAATTATAAGAAAGACATACCCGTGCACATTTTATCTTGCACGCATGGCACGTGCACTCAGTGCACTCAGCACATGCCTTAAGGCAATTCCTCAGCACATGCCTTAAGGCAATTCTCAGTAGGAGTTTCAACTGAGTTTCATTAGTATGTTTAGTGACATGACAATGTAATTATGAAGAGAGAGAGAGTTTTATGGGAGGTGAGAGAGTTTAAATACAGATGAAACCCGAGATATCTGATTCACCAGACAAAGCCTGATGTGATACTCTTGAAAATTGAGAAATGAAATTATGCATTAGAAATAACCTAAGAACAAAAACTGTAGATAAATTTATAATCACATAAAGTTTCTACTAAACCATACTCGTACATGTGTACGCGTTGGACATCATAACTACACCGTTCCACCACACGTAACATTGTTTCCTCCCGTGATTTGTAGTACTCAACTCAAGGAGGAGATTATCTAAATATGAATAAATTCACGGGTGGTCTTTATTTTTAAAAAAAAAATAGAAAGAGAACAATATGTCATGGCTTTAGGTGTAATAATCCTTATCCGCGTTGATATAGTCCTTATCAATGTTTCAGAATTTGTTTTCAATTCGCATCTCAAAGGCAGCCGAATCGAAATTTCAGCCAAACTTTATAATTTTCGTCAAATATGGATGAAATTCAAAAAGTAAACTTGAAATTCGGTAAATTTGAAACCAAAATTTCTTAAATTTCGAACGAAATCACCAAAATTTACCGAAAATTCGGTGATTTCCAACTCTCTCAAGGCTAGAAAAATTTAGAAAAAAATATAATTAGATACAGACTGTCTAGTAAGTTAGATACAGACGGTGGCATATATTTGTGCAGTTTTTTTTGTGCATTTGGCGTTCTTTTTGGGAGAAAAAGGCAACACACCTCCCGATTTGAGGATTCGAACAAGGGAAACTACGACTTGAGCCCTCCGTCGACTCTACATACCAAATGAGCTCAAGTTGGTTAGTGAGTTTACAAAAATTTTACATGTAATCTCATAAATGGCATTATAATTTTCCAGAACAAGATCGGCGCCTAAATCCGGTCCAATAGCACTAAAAATCGATCCAAAAATTATTAATTTCAGTTAAAATATCGAAAAAATGATTTTTTTTAAAATATTCCGTGGGTTTTGGAATTTTATATATAAATATAAAATTTATATATATATATATATATATATATATATATATATGGTATATATATTACCTTTTCCATACTGTCTATATATATACCTCTATATATACTTAAATAAACACTTTATACTCCTTTATCAGAGTATACTCAATAATTATTTTAAGATACTCCAATACAACATAAATGAATACTTTCATACAGATACCTTTTCCATATGTATAAGGAATACAAACAAATTATGCGGTGATATATAGGAAAATTTCCATATTAGAGCCCTTTATATTTTTACCTCTTTACTTTTGAGTATACTCTTTTCTGATATAAGATAAAAAGGAAAAATTTCATAGTCCACCCTTTATAGTACATTTATTTATATATTCCTTTTACATATAAAGGGTATGTAAAAAAAAATAAAGGGCTTAATGAAATTTTTTAATTAACTCACTTTGAAGTATCTTAGAATTATTATTAGAGTATACCGAAAAGGATAAAGAACTATAACAACATCATTTAAGTGGTATATAGAGGTGGGAGTATGTACACCAGTGAGTATGGAATCATTTTCATATATATATAATAGTATGTGTTCACTATGTCCACAATAATAACTACTAGATGAAAACACACACTACGCTGCGCTGAGCAAACCATGATAATCTTTTTGTAAAAGAATATGCTTTAGGTCTAGATGCATTTTTTTTTTGGAACCGCGAGTTTTTTTTCAAAGGGGTCCAAAGCTGCATGCGAATGCGTGAAACCACTTTTTTTTGGCAATAGAGATGGGGAGGACCTACACGTAATTTTTGGAGCCATATGCAAATTTGTGGAACCACATGTTTTTTAGCAAAAGAAATGTAGAAGGACCTTAATGTAATTTCATATTTCACGAGAGACTTTTCCAGAAACTGACTGATGTGGCACTCTCAGGGGCGGCAGATCCTAGTAACTTTAGATAAGGACTAGAAATGTTTTCGTGGCATGATATGCCGATTGTGTTTTTTTTCGCAGAAACAATTCCGTTTTTTTCGGCGGTGTTTTTTCTTAAAATCATTAAAAAAACGCATAAAACGGTTGAAAGGACACAAACACAATCACATATTTTTTCATCTATCTAGGGTCCTCTCCCGAAGGATCTGCGATTGCGCTAAATCGAAAGGTCCTTTTCGTGAAAAGTAGCTGGAATGATCAAAACGTAATTACGTTTTTTTGTATTTATTTAGGGTCCTTCCACGAAAGATCCACGATTTTTCTGAACCAAAAAGTCCTTTTCGTAAAAAACCGTGAGAAGGACCTACACGTAATTACGCACCTTTTTTCGGTATTATTTAGGCTCTTTCACAAAAGATTCATGATTTTTCTAAACTAGAAGGTCTTTTTTGTAAAAAAAACCACAAGAAGGATCTAGATGTAATTACGCATTTTTTGAGGACCCAAGATCTAGTCATCAGTGTGGATTACCATTGCATCAAACAAGCCATTAGATTCGAGAAGTGCGGTGTGGATCGATTGCCACGATGCAGCTGATAGAATGTTTTTTCCACAATAGTTCCCGCTGCAATGCTTTACTACAGAAGCTGCTACGGTCACTACCATTCTCTCATTGTTCTTCTCTGCCATCAGGCGCCTGAATGGCGGAGGATACGAATCCCATCAGCGTGCAGCCGGTTTTGAGACAAGAGGACTAATCAGCGGTTGTCGGTTGACAAATGCTTTGAATTCCAACTCCGGCAATGACCACATCTCTGTGAAGATGACATGAGGTATATAAACAAATGGGAGCAGAAAAGCAAAACAAGATCAGATGCCATCACAGAGATGTTGTAAGTAGGTCCATCCGGAACGAAACCATCAGCCACCTTTACCAACAATGCATACCGTCAAAGATGCAGGCTCTGGACACCTGTGCTGATCTCACACACAGCTCACAGGTCGGCTGAGCTGCGATGAGAGGGAAGGAAAGGATTCAGAAGCTGCAGCCGACAGTGCAGTAGGGCCTTGGCCCTTATTACCGTTTTTTTTTTAAAAAAACGCATTACTTTACTTTAGATTTTATTCAGGGAAATCGATCTAGTTCTAGGTTTATTAAATCTTTCAGTTATGCAGCTCGTCGACATACTAGTTACAAGTTTTAGAAATTCAGCCTGCATGTTTGCCGAGCGAGGAGAGAGAAGGGTGGAGATGGTTGTGGAGTTTCTTTTTTATCACTTGATCTACAGGTCCATGAGGAGAAGAGAAGAGGAGAGTGCTAAGCATTAAGCCATACTCGGGCTATAGGGAGCTTTGACCATGATATGGCTCGGTAAGTAATTAACCTTTCTTATGGTAGTTAGGCCTAAGGTGTATTAGAACTGTTATAAGAACAAATCAGTTATCAACTATACATAAATGTCGTACGAAGAAACACGGAGCGAGGAGGAATGGAAGGAGAGATTTCTTGACATTAATTCTTACGAAGTGTACAAAAAGGCCATATTTATAGGCACACGCTAGTAGATGAATTGAACAGTAGTTAAATGACTTGATGCCACGAGGGCTACAACTTTGATGGCATGTATGTTATATATGGCCTTGATCATTTAGGGGTTATGGGTTTGGAATTACATAAAGATCATTGCTAGCAAGCATATAGAGTTAGATCAGCCGGATAGCTGAAAAATTTTGTAATAAAATCGGGCTCTCTGCTTTTACAGAGGCCAGAGACAATTCCATTTTCTAAAAAAGACAAGGATATAGAGTTGCGGAGTTGGAATTTGATTCTAGGAATTCGCTTGTTTGGCTGCCACTGGAATTGGACTTAGCGATTCCATCCCCCAATTACGAGGATGAGAACATGACCAATTAATCCAAATCTTTACCCTGCCGGAAAGAATCGTATGGAATCGAAGACTTCTCCGACCCTGAGATGCACGATGCCCGACACATCGTGTTGACTCGGATCTCCATGTCCTCGTCAGCCGGCTCCGGCATCTCCGTCGCCTTCCCCCACCTTTAGATCCTCGTCACCAGCCACACAAAGCAGGGAGTAGAGGAGGAGGGAGACCTCGTTGTCGAGGAGGATGGCGAGAAGCTAAGGCTTTTGCGTGCATCGAGGGCAGAAGATGAGCGCACCGAGGAAGATGCATGGCAGCCTTGCCGATGACAACGACGGAGATGGCAGTGAGGATAGTTGTTGCCGGCCACTAGCATTGCCGATGGTGACGGCGATGGCGAAGGAGGCATAGAGGGGAAAGGCGGAGGTTCGGTTCAGCCTCATCGGCGACGAGCGACCATGCCACCATGGTGGATAGGGGAAACTTGCTTAGGAGCGGGATTCAAATTTCGTTCGGGGAAAAATATTGTGTATAGTTGAAATCTAAAATTTTAGTAAATATTTGATATTTCAGTCAAAATTCAAATCCCGTCCGTTTGCCGCAAAAAAATCCGAATTTCGGCGAAATTTATTGAAAATTTGGTCATTTTGCACCGGCTGAAAAATGGGGTCAAATGGCGACAAAAAATTTTGAATTTTTTTATGGAGTGTCCTGACACATTGATAATATTTTCATAAAAATTTCATATGATTATCAAATCTGTGGAATTTTTAAAAATTTAAACATTGCTACTGTCCTAATAAAACGCTGACCGGCAAGTTTGAACTGAATGAAAATTAGAACAAATGAGGCTATAAAATTTTTATTTTTTTTGTATGGTCCTGATACATCTATAATATTCTCATAAAATTTTTAGATGATGAACAAGTGTCATGAATTTTTGAAAAATCGAACAGTGCTACTTTCCCGTTAAAAGGCATACCGGTAAACTTGAATGAAATGAAAAATTATCCAAACCACGTTATAAAATTTTGAAATTTTTTTTGGATGGTCCTAATGTAGCATTAATGGTTGTACAAGTTTTAGATGATGATCATCCTTAAATAATTTTTAAAAATTTTGACAGTGCTACGTCCTGATAAAAGCCTGATGATCAATACATAGATTTGCTTTAGTAACCAAAGAAGATTTAAAATTTTTGAAAATTTTACAAAAGGGTGATAAGGGAATGCTTAATATCTCATAAAAATTTTGAAACATGATCACACTCTAGTGAATTTATAAAATTCTTACAAGGCATAGTGCCATTTATGTTATTTCTCTTTTTGATTTTTGAAATATAATATAACAAATGAAGTTCAGTGCTTACATAGATTTGATTGAGCAAACAACTAAATTTAATTTTTTTTAATTTTTTTATATAATGGTACTGAGGCAATTCTTAATCTTTCCTAAAAATTTTAGATTATGATCACACTTGAGAAAATTTATAAAATTCGACAAAGTAACTGCTTAATTATGTTCATTTTATTTTTAATTTTTAAAGATAACAAATGAAGTTAAATTATTCTTAAAATGTTTATGTATGATACTACACTGCTCAAGATAGTATCATAAAATTTTCAGCTCATTATCAAGCTTGTACAACTTTATAAAAATCTAACAGTATTTCTACCAAAATTTTAAAATGTCTCAAAAAATTGATTTTTCAATAAATTTTCATAGAAGATGACTTTCTTATGGGTTATTGGACCAAATCTGGTCAAATCCTGCTATAAAAGTTCAAAATCCGAGCAAAATTTATGAAATTTCTGTGAAACTTGCCGAAATCCCCCAAAAATGGAATTACTGTAGCAATTTCAGATTTTTAAAATTTTTTTATTCGGCCGGTAGTTTAGATTTCGTAAAGACACGAAATCTGAAATTTCAGCGAAAATTCACCGAAATTCGGCGAAAAATACTAGCTAGGAAACTATAAGCTTCTAATTCTGTGTTGACAGGTAAACCGAAAAATTGAATTTAAACCTGGGCCGAGCCAAAATCAAATTATTTTGAAAATAGTACTTGGAATCCCAATTGAACTAACCGAATTCAATTCATGGGAGCTAAACGGGCTGTAAGAGTTAATTATTCAAAGTGGAACAAAGCAAGCAATTAACTTTTGACTTTACATCAACCACATCACAACAATGCGTCAATTACCTGCCGAAGGATGAAAGGAGTTTGTCCGATAGAGCCAAATTTGGCATTGCGGCGTAGGAAAAAAGTTCATCTTTGGTCCCTTTAGCCCTCAACTGAAATACCAGGTAAAACTCATCTTTTATAACTCAATACTACCTTTTAATTTTGCTCCCTTAAGCTGGGAAACGGTAGTTTAGACCAAAGTTGACCCACGTGGGATCCGAACGATTTTTATAAATAGATGAATTTGTCCTAAGTGATACCCTAATAGCATGTGGGTCCCATCATTTTCCTGACTGATTTATCATGTTAGCAAAAATTCGCTTATTAGGATGCTAACCAGAACAAATTCGTCTATTTACCAAACCAGCATGATCCTACGTAACACTTCGTGTGGGTTAATGTTAGAGATGAAAACGGATCGGATAATCCGGATACTGATGGGTTGAATATCTGTATATACATATGGGCTGGGCCAAGACTACTCTTTTGGTCAAAAAGGTTTCTTAATTTTAGAATTGTTTTCTAATTTAATTAATCCATAAAGCAAATTTTAATTATTAAAATTAGCAAACCAACTTAAAAATTATGAATTTTTTGAGAAAGTTATAGAATCAATCTACCATTTAAAAATTATTTTCAAGATTTTATCAAATTTTAAATTTTCTCAAAATTCAAAAAATCCTATGCTTAATAGGAAAACATTTTAAATAAATAGCTAAAAATGCATAAAAACTTATAAATATATAATTTATTATTTTAAACATAATTAAGAAAGAATATAAATCTTGGATCATTATATGTAAGTGTTATATACTTTTCATAGAGACATGGTATCTAAGTATTATTAAAATTTTAGTGTGTTATGTGTGTTGTTTCTATTTGTATCTCTGAGTGAGGATTATCTTCATTTTGTATTTTAATCTACGTGTATGATGAACTAATCGTATGTGTGTGATAAACTAAATATTATATAATTTTGTTTGCCACATGGTATCTAACTATTATCTAAGTGAATGAAAATGCTTATATTTGTTCAATTTTCAATAATGTTTTGATCAAATTAATTAGTTATGTGTTTTCATTGATTTTTTATGTACAATCTAAGTGGTTATCATGATGTTCCGATAAATATTCGAAATCGTATCCGATTCGATTCATATTCGATCCATATATGTATTCGACATTATCTGTACGTATTCGTATTCATATTCGGACTATCTGTATCCGTATCTGCATCCGAGAAAAAAAATTGAAAACAAATATGGTAAAACCATTATCCGTCCGTATCCGATCCGTTTTCACTCCTAGTTAACGTTGGTCAAAACTGTTGTTTTGCAACGGAGGGATAAAAATTAAACAGCAAAGTCGAGAGATCAATGAACGACTTGACCTTTTCCTTGTTAGCTCTGTAAACTCACTAGGATAGTTTACGCGGCGTGACACGTCGCGTGCGTTGTTTTTTTCGTAAAAAAACATTTTTTTTCGTCATTTTTTTTGTAAAATCATCGAAGAAACGCGTAAAACGGTTGAAAGAATACAAACGCATTTGCGATTGTGCTAAATCAAAAGGTCCTTTTCGTGTAAAATACCCGGAATGATCCAAACGGCACTACATTTTTTCGGTATTTATTTAGGGCTCTCTCACGAAAAATTCACTATTTTTCTGAACCAAAAGGGCTTCTTTGTAAAAAAACACGGAAAGGACCTACACGTAATGACGCATTTTGAGGGGCCTACACGTGAAAAGGGAAAAACGAGCCGAGTCGGCCGGTTTGCGAAAACAATTTTGTTTTTTTCCATCGGTGGTTTTTTTTTCAAATCATCGAGGAAATACGCAAAATAGTTAAAAAAAATACAAACATATTCCTTTTTGCGCTAAATCGAAAGGCAAACGAATGGCTGCGCGCAAACTATTCTCACATTAGTAGGGTTATTATTATGGGAACATATCCTGTGCAATCAAACAGTTGGTGAAACCACGGTGCAACCCAACTAAAAAAGTTTCAAAAATTCTGAAAAAATCACATGTACATTTCAGATCAAATTCGTCCTGTGCAGTTACAAAAAGACAAAGTTGATCATGATCAGAATCAGCCTCGCTCATGATCAACTTTGTCTTTTTACTACTCTTAGCACAGGACGAATTTGATCATGAAATTTTATATGTAGATGGGGTAAGCTGAGATGTACATCCATGATTTTTTTCAGAATTTTTAAAAACTTTTTTTGGTTAAATTACACCGTGATTTTACCAACCTATCTGATTGCACAGGATATTTTCCCTATTATTATTCTGTATGTACACGGGACTGCACTGCAGGATAACCCGCTCCGCGGAGCCGAGTAGGGGTGGAAAACGAGCTAGTTGAGCTTTTTTTCGAGCTTTCTTCGACACTAATTTATTCTTATTTATTATAGTCTCCTGTATTGTTTGAGACCCAACTTCGAGCCGAGCCTAACGAGCCGAGCCTGATGAGCCGAGCCGAAGTTGACCCTTGTTCCAAATCAACTAATTTTTATTTTAAAAGAAAAATAAATGTAATCGGAGCAATTTTGAAACAAGCCACCGAGCCAGCTCAACGAGCTTTTTTTTCCAGCCCTAGAGCCGAGGCCAGGGTGTAAAGCGGGCCCCACAGGCACAACAACGGTGGTAAGCTTGAAAAGAATTCAAACCCTCCAATCCGACTCACGCTCTCCCTCTCGCCAACCCAACGTCTCTCTCTCTCGGAGCTGGGCAGCCATGAGGTCTCTCTTCTCGAAGCCCCCGCGCCCGCCGTCCTCCCCGCCGGCCTTCGCCGCCGGCGCAGAGGCCCCCGTCCGGACCCCGTCCTCCCACCACCGCCACCGCCGCTTCCCCAAGGAGAACCTCGACCCCTCCTCCCCCGCTCAGTCCTACCACTCCCCCTACCGCTCCCCCTCCTCCTCCGCCGCCAAGCCCCTCGCTGCCAGCAACCGCAGCCTCCCTCCCCGACCCCCTCTCAAGCGGAAGCTCGACGTCTCGGCCGCCGTGCCCGAGAGCGCTCCTGTCGCCGCGGCCGGTGTCTCCGACTCCGGCGTCCAGGTACGTCGGTGCTTAGGGTTTTGGTGAAGCCCTAGCTAGATCTGGCCTGACGTGTGCGGCTTTGTGGCAGGTGGTGGTGAGGGTGCGGCCGCCGAGTAGGGCGGAGGAGGAGGAGGGGGCAGGGGAGGAGGTTTGCGTGCGGAAGACGGGCCCCAGCTCCGTCGAGATACAGGGGCAGGGGTTCACCTTCGATTCGGTCGCCGACGAGGTCTCCACGCAGGTGAGGTTGCTGCAGTTGGCACAAGAGTTTGGGATTTTCCTAGCTTCTATGGGTGGATGTGCAGGTTGGGAGTTTGCTAATTTGCTGTTATTTCTCGTTAGATTTTAAACATTTACAGATATGGGTTTACTGTATTTCTGCTAATTTGATTTCTTATGGCAGTTTACTGAGTCTAGGGGTATTTTATGGTTTGTATTCTGTATAATTTAGGGGTGGTATTACTTGGTTTGTGCGTTTAATATGAGGTCTTTCAGCTGGTCCTTGTGAAAGTACTTTATATCATGAGGATTTCGGTGGATACTCATGTCTCAGTAAAAAAAATTCTGGGTTACATATAGTGTTTGTGTCTTCTTGCATGTTTTGTACAGTAAATATGTACATTTAGTAACTCACTTGGGTTTAATTGGTGTGGATTATTTGTCTAGGAGGATATCTTCCAGCTTGTAGGTATGCCACTGATGGAAAATTGTTTAGCTGGCTTTAACAGTTCAATTTTCGCTTATGGACAGGTAATTCAAGATTCAGTTACGCTTAATTTCTTGTTGCAGTGTGGTTCCTGTAAAATAAATTTACTAAGACACTCTCGTTCTTTTACTTTGTAATCTTGAAAAGACTGGTAGTGGGAAGACTTATACGATGTGGGGGCCTCTGTCCGCCCTTTCTGATGATTCCTCCAGCCGAGAGAGGGGGCTAACTTCTCGTGTTTTTGAACTACTGTTTTCGCGCATTAAAGAAGTATGTCATTTGTGCTTTCAAGCTGGTTTTGCCATTAGAAAGTTTTTTTCCCTGATTGTAAGTGAAAACTCAATTTACGCTGTCCATTTGCAGGAGCAGGCAAAACACTCAGATAAACTACTCATGTACCGTTGCTGCTGTTCTTTTCTTGAGGCACGTGTTGTTTCTGCTTTCTGCACCTATAATTACTACTGTTAGGGCTCTGATACTACTTGTTAGGGCTCTGATACCACTTGTTAGGGATAGATGCATGGCATAATAACTAGAGACAAGATTTAACGTGGAAAAACCCTTGCGGAAAAAACCCACGGGAAACAATGCACTATTTCGCTTCAAGATTACAAGTACAAGGGGTTGGCTTATATATCCAAAGAGTCCTACTTGTAGAAGATTTGACTTATAACAAACTATGGATAGGATCAAAAGATATGGCAGTTAGAGATATTGAGTTATCTCCAACAACTACATTTATAGTTCTTGCTTGTGTTGGAAATCCTGAGTTAATGTATTTAATCTCTGCAGATCTACAATGAACAAATCACAGATTTGTTGGATCCAATGCAAAGAAATCTTCAGGTGAAAGGAAGCTGCAGAATTTATTTTAAAAGCATTAGTCTTTTGCTGATATGACTTGTGCATTTCCAGATTAGGGAAGATGTTGGTACCTCTTCAGTTTATGTTGAATCATTGACAAAGGAATTTGTATCCTCGATAAAGGATGTTACTCAGTTGCTAGTAAAGGTACGTCTGTTGGTCTTGCTATCTAAAACATTCCCGCCGATGTATAGTTGATGTTTCATGTAATTATGTTGATAAATGCTTGTAATAATATCTAACAAGAGTAGATTTCATAGTTTTTTGTCATCTCGAAAGATACTTGGTTGGGTAGTAGCATCATCTTAGGAAAACTGACACCAAAGCTAAATTTAGTTAAGAAATGGTAAACGTCCTTTGTTTTTGCAAATTTGATCAGTGTGGTGATATGATCCTATCCTAGTTTCTTTAAGATTGACGCTTCCCAATGGCCTGAAAATTTGATATTTCTGTTCTCTTTCATGGCAAAATTTAATTTATTAATGATGGTGTAGGGATTGGCTAACAGGAGAACCGAGGCTACTACTGCAAATGCAGATAGTTCACGCTCGCACTGTGTTTTTACATGTTTCATCAAGTCAGAGTCCAAGGTATTATCTGGATTTGTACTTGTGCTGTTCTTATAAATGAAATGAAGTACTATGTACATATAGGAGCATCTGCTTGTAAGGACATATTAAGTGTTAGAGGAAGTAAGCTTATATTTGTTTGATGCTATATTCTGTTCAGATACCTCCTATAACTTGTGGTTTGCCTTTTAGTCCTTCCAACTTTGTTACTTTTGTTGGCAGAATTTGGAGGATGGGTCAAGCGTCTCAAGAACAAGTAGGATCAACTTGGTAGATCTTGCTGGATCAGAACGGCAAAAGCTAACAAATGCAGCTGGTGATCGTTTAAAAGAAGCAGGGAACATAAATCGGTCACTCTCACAACTGGGGTATGATCTACTTAACAAATGAATAATGCTTTGAAAGCTTATTCAAACTGTAATGTCTGTGGAAAATGATTTGGTTGCATTATTCTAGGATTGTTGCATGGGCTGGATATGAGTATCCTATCTAAGCAAACATATCTAGTGCAGATCAATAGCTAGGTACAATCATGCAAATCACATTGATTTAGATACCAAATCAACATAAAAAAAGAAAACCTAAGGATATAGTGAATTCATATCTGAACAATGTTAGATGAAACAAATAGAGAACATTGCTATATGAATAGTAACTTTGTCCTTTTCTTGTAAATTTATCATTTCGGAATTTGTTCTTTTTTATATCTCCTGGTACATTGCATTTGGACATGGAATTTGGTATGACGGCAGACTAAATTGAGAAGAACAATTTTTTTTTGGAATCTTCATTCTGATTTGAAATGGTCTAGATATGCATCCCTTAAGCAGTTCTTTATGTCTCACATGATATATGTTTGCAAAATCTCCTAATTCCTAATTATATTCACATTATGTTGTTTGGAGCTAAAATATGCAAATAATAAACTGTTCCTGTATTTCTTTGAATGAAGTTCACTATTTATTTTGGTTACTGCAGAAACCTGATTAATATACTGGCGGTAGTATCACAATCTGGAAAACAGAGACACCACATTCCTTATCGGAATTCAAAATTGACCTTTCTATTGCAAGAATCACTTGGTGGTAATGCTAAGCTTGCGATGATATGTGCGGTATCACCATCACAAAGGTACTATTTGAGAGTAATACAAGCTGTTTTCTTCTGTCATTCTTGTTTCTCCATACACTCATTTCTGTCATTTCTTCTGCAGCTGTAAGAGTGAAACACTAAGCACTCTAAGATTCGCTCACCGTGCTAAATCTATAAAAAATAATGCTGTTGTCAACGAACAAAGAGAGGATGATGTCAATGTTCTCCGTGAGCAGATCAGGCTGTTACAGGTATTATAAAGTTTTGTTTGATAATCGTGGATCTCCGCTAATTGTTTCTTTATCTTAATTGCAGGAGGAGCTTCACAGTGTGAGGTCAAATGGGGGTTTGCCAGGAAGCAATGGCAGTCCTTCCACTGGATGGAACGCTCAAAACAGATTGCTTTTGAAAATGAGCTTGAGTCACCCTATAGCATTCCCCACCAGCAAAGATGATAGTGATGACGATGACATGGAGATTGATGATAATGATGTTGCGAAGCCTTATAATTCAGAAAACAAGTCTACACCGTATCACGGTGATGTTGAAGAAAATAGATGCAAGTTAAACCTGGCAGCAAGCATACAGAAGGGCCTTCAAGTCATTGAAAGCCATCGGAATAGTGGTGTTTGGAGGAGAGCATCATTAGGCTTTAGCACAAGACCTGCGGATGCTCATCCTACAGTTCCAGTTTGCAAAGTTGATGTGGCCATTCAAGCTGATCCTGAAGAATTTGAGCCAAGACAAAACACTTTGGCTCTAATTCCTAGCAATAAGATTGAAGCCTCTGCAAATGAAAACAAAGATATCACCAATTGCATGGATCTACAATTAGTAATGGTTGATGGAGCAATACCCTCTGAAGATATAAAGCAACAGTATGATTTGAAAGTAAGTCTGAGACAAGTACAAAAGTTGCAGTGCAAATATGCACACAATTCAGCTGCAGTTGTAGCAGCGAAAACTTATGCATAGGTTTTTTATGCCTACAGGCTGTGGAGAAGGTTCTTGCTGGAGCTATCAGGCGAGAAATGTTACGTGATGAACAGTGTGCAAAGCAAGCTGCTGAAATTCGACAGCTAAATTGTTTGGTGGGTGTTTTACTTTTACCCCTCATCTCAGATGCCAGAAATCATATTCTTCCATCTGAAGTGTTGCCTGCTTGCAGGTAAAACAATATAAGCATGAACGAGAATGCAATGCCGTAATTGCACAAACACGGGAAGAAAAAATTGCAAGGCTTGAAAGTCTTATGGATGGAATTTTACCAAGTGAAGAACTTATGCATGCAGAGTATCTCTCTCTTAAAGATGAATATAAGGTCTTTCAGTTTTCCATTTATTTTCCTACATCACCAAATATGCACATGTTTCTTTTTCTTTTTTTAAAATTAATAATCCACAACCGTAACATTTTCCCCTTGTATCCTTAAATACAGATTCTCCATCAGAAATACGAGAATCATCCTGAAGTTTTGGGTGCTAAAATCAAGCTTGGAAGAATCCAGGAGGAGTTGGAGAGTTACAGAAACTTCAAGGACGAGAAGGAAGTTTTACTGGAGGAGATCCAACACCTCAAAAATCAGTTGCATTATATGCTTTCATCATCACTGTCACTGTGTAGGCCTCCAATTGACTTGTCACCAGCAATTAATACTGTATCAGCACATCTTAGTATTTCAGCTGCGAAAAGCGGTGATGATGATGGGCATGACATTCTTGAGACTGCTGAGAGCAGATGGATTACTCTTACAGGTGAGCTTAGTGTTGAGCTTGAGAAAAGTAGATCTCTCACCAAAAATTTGCAGCTCGAAGTGGAGTCAGAGAAGAAATGCTCAGATGAGCTAAAGGAGGCATTGGACATGGCAATGAGAGGGCATGCTAGAATTTTAGAACAGTATTGTGAACTACAAGAAAAGCATGCTTCCTTGCTCTCAATGCATCGTGCAATCAACGATGGGATTGAAGATGTGAAAAAAGAAGCAGCAAAAGCTGGTGTTCGAGGGGCAGAATCTAGGTTCATTAATGCCCTTGCTAGAGAAGTATCAATTTTAAGAGCTGACCGAGAGAAGGAGCATCGGTTTTGGATGGATGAAAATAAAGGACTTCAGCAACAGCTAAGGGATACTGCTGAAGCTGTGCAGGCTGCCGGTGAGCTTCTTGTACGGTTAAATGATGCCGAGGAAGCTGCATCACTTGCCCAGGTACCATCTTATGCTTTTTCACATACCTAATTGCATTCAAAATAGAGTGCAGTAGGATGCCTCATGCCTGGAATTTGGTATATGTAGTTGGTTGCAAACGTCATCATAATATGTTCATAGCTAGATTTTGTTTAAAGCTAATATCGTCCTAAATTCCTTGAGGAGGTGATCCTGACATCTTTTATTTCATTGTTTGATATTCTGTTGCTTGGATACTGCAAAGCCAATCTGATCTTGGTTGTGTTGATAATTTTTGTTTGATTGATGAACATACCTGGTTCATCTCAACTCTGATTCAATTGATCTGATGAATTGGGAGCTGTAATGCATGTGCTGACTTCTTTTTTCAGTTTCTCAAGTTAAAAAATGCAATTCTCAATACGAGTCCCCCTTTCAAAGTGACGCTTAAAATGTTTATAAATTTGATACAGTTCTTTTTTGAAAAACAACCTGATGCAGTTCATATATGCTCACAATCACACTCACAAGTGTTTTGCTTGCCTATCTTCCCAGGTAAAAAGTGTTATAAATAGCACTTGATGTACAAGCAAGCACAAAAGGAAAGCATATATAAGGAAAGCCTATATAAGGGAATGTATCCTTAACACCCCCCACAAATGCAAGGCGTATGCAATAGTATTGCATTTGAAAGGGTTGACACTAAAATAAGAAAAATCCATAGTCCTGGTCTTGAAGTAGTCGTCGTAGCATATAACACTTAAAAAATCGAGCTGACAAAGAGCTGAGTCGACGAAGAAAAGTCGAGTCGACGAAAGAAAAGCCAGCGAAGAAGCCACGTCAACGAAGAAGAGTCGGCGGTGGGGCTGAGTCGACAAAAAAAGCCGATGAAGAAGCTGAGTCGACAAAGAAGAGTCGATGAAGAAGAGCCGGCGAAGCAAAGCCAACGAAGAAGCCAAGTCGACGAAGAAGAGCCGCGGTGGAGCCGAGTCGATAAAACGATATGAGCTGACGAAAGAGCCAAGATGTTAAGAATTTGGATGGACACAGCGGAGCTAAAAATAAAAAAACTCAAGGCAGAGCTGAAGAGCTGGAACTGAGCTAAAAAGCCAAAAACGGAGAGCTAGAGCCGCCAAAAAGAGCCATGCCGAAGAAGAAGCCATTTGAAAAAGAGTCGAGCCGAACACCGAGATGAGAACTTGGAAGCTGCTCTGGAGGAGCCAACGGGACTCAAAAAACGGATTAAATCCGGCTATGGGATCTATTTGAAGTCTGGTTGGATTTAGCTCCTTCTCTGGTGTTGCTCTCGGGAGACCAGGCAGTGCAGATGGGCTCGGGCGGTCGACATGGGCCGAAGGAGCGAACGACGTTGGCTGATCGGGAGACCCGGCGGCCGGAGTGTAGGTAGTTGGGCGAGAGGCGGACGGATTGTAGCCGACGCGTAGGTGGCGTCGCTCGGAGCAGCCGGTGTAGAGGGTCAATAGCAAAAGCTGTCGTGTCGCACGAGCATTGGTGCACAGAGGAGGAAGCTCGTGCTGAGGGGCTTGGCAGATCGATGGCGGCGTCAACCGAGATCAAGTGACGTCTCCTAGCGTTGGGCAGAGGCTGGCGGCCAGAGGCTTGGAAGCTGGGACAGTCAGCGCGGCTGAGCGTGAAGTTGAGGGTGGGTCCGGTCGGGAGAAGGCGGAACCAGAGGGCGGCACGCTTGCGCCGGTACGAGCTGCTAAGGTTGCGGAGGAGGACGATGTGTCAGAGACCGGCGCAGCTGGCGCGCGTTGAAAGCCAATGGCGATAGAGGCCAAGGTGGCCACGAAAAGACGAGGCAGTCATCACGGTCGGCCGGTGAAGAGGCCAACCAAAGGAGCCATGATGATGGAGGAGGCTGCCCTCAAGAGGGTAGATTTCTTCTCTTGGGAGCAGTGACAGCGGAAGAAACAGGGTGACGGCTAGGGATGGCGCAAGTGCACGCCGGTAAACCCTAACCCTATAACCTAAACTCTGATACCATGTTATAAATAGCATTTGATGTATTCAATATGAAGCCATATGCTAGAATATATAGATGCACAAGCAAGCACAAAAGGAAAGCATATATAAGGAAAGACTATATAAAGAAAAAGCCTATATAAGGTAATACATCCTTAACAAAAAAAAGTATATCTGATCCAAGTCATGTTTCTCTCTCTCTTGCTCTCTCTCTCTCTCCCTCCTCGTTACTTCATTATGAAATAACATGATACAGAAGTTTTTGTTCGTTGTGGGCTGCACACATTTTGTTGTCTGCATAGTGTCACTTGATATTTAAATTAACTTTGTGCAGTAGCATCTATAGTTTCAGTTAACCAAAAATGTAGCTCGATGCTTGTAGAGTTGCCATTTAATGCCATACTTTGAAAGCTGATAGAATAAATCCTTTTTGCAGAAGCGTGCCTTGTTGGCAGAGGAGGAGACGGAGAAGGCTTATCAAGAGATTGACAACTTGAAAAAGAATTATGACCAAGAAATTATTGTGCTAAATCAGCGCCTCGCTGAATCCAAACCGCCCAACAATGCTCCACAGTCAGCTGAACCTAGTGATCATGGCACTGCTAGATATGACACAGGTGGGAGCCTCGGCGACCAGCAATGGCGAGAAGAGTTCAAGGCCTTCCAGCAAAATGGGTCGGTTGAGGTGTCGAAAAGCAGTGACCTAAACTCGTGGTTCTACGGCTACGATAAATGCAACTTTTGATGAGCCGGTGAGATGCGTCTGCTACATTTTTGAATTCTTTCTCCTAGAAAGGTATCATTATGCTCTGCTGTACACCATGCCATTGCGGAAAGAATTTTCCAATGGTTGGCTTTGTCATACCGCAGCTTCTCTCGCTGCCTTTGTGAGCTGCAGCTAGGTTTGTTATGTCAAACCTTCAGAAGTTGTATGTTGTATTAAACCCAAGTTGTATGCTTAGGGCACTCCCAATGATACACCTCAGCGGTGTCTATAGACAATAAATAATATGTCATATCGTATTTTGGATGAGTTGGAGGGGTAGTAAAGGAAGTGAAAGAAGAAAACAGTGTCTTGCATGGGACATCACTTAAACTCGTAGATCAATACATTGGAAACAACTAGAAACCAGTAGAAATACCATTGGGATAAAAGTTAGTGTCTAACAACTACCTTGTATTTTGTGCTAAGAGAGTGTATGCATTGAGAGAGGATATTCGTATTGGGAGTATCGAATACACATTTGATAGAAACTTACTATTAGGAAGCCATTATTTCTATATGGTAATGTCTATCTAAGGTGACAGGTTATAGACACCACTATAGACATCAACTATTGGGAGTGCCCTTAGATCGAACATGTATAAGTTGTTACTCCTGAATTGTGATCTGGCCTTGCAATTATGGAATTCGGAACATCATGAGAGGTAAGGATCCAAATTTCGTTTTGGTTTAAATTTCGCTCCCTTCCAAAATTCAAAATTTTGGTGAAATCTTGTTATTTCAGATGAAATCCGAATGAAATTCAAAAAGCAAAATTCAAATCCGGATTTTTTGGACTGAATTTTGGGCGAAATTACTGAAATTTTGGCAAATTTCAACTGAACAAAAAAAGTTCAAAGGATATCAAAAAATTTTGAAATTTTTTGTGAAGGTTTTTGACACAGCATTGATGTTCCCATAAAAATTAGAACACTGTTACTTTCCTGATAAAATAATGATCGGCAAGTTTGAACCAAATAAAAAATGGTTCAAACTATGTTATAAAATTTTGAATTTTTTTGTGCATGGTTATGATATATTACTAATATTCTTATAAAATTTTCATGACCAAGATTCATGAATTTTTAAAAATTCATACAGTGCAACTGAAGGCTGATCGATAAATTTCAACTAAATAAAAAATGAACCAAACCATATTAGAAAATTTTGAAAACGTTTTTGAATAGTGCTGATGCATCACTAATATTGCCATAAAATTTTCAAATAATGATCAAACTTGAAAAAATTATAAAATTCCGACACGTTTACTACCTTGTTTATGCTAATTCTATTTTTTATTTTTAAAAGATAACAAATTAAGTTAAAATATTTTAAAAATTTTCCTGTTTGATCCTAGACTTCTTAAGATAGTACCATAATTTTTTCATAGCATGACAAAGCATCTTCAATTTTAAGATATTCCAACAGTCTTTCTGCCAAAATTTTAAAATGTCTCAAAAAATATTTTTTTACAAATTATCATGAAAGATCACTTTCTTATGGGTTATTGATGTAATTGAAGTCAAATCCATCCATAAAAAAATAATCAAAATACGGATTAATTACATAAAATTTCGGCCGGTTTGAGCGAAATTTTGCCGAAAATGAATTTACTGTAGCAGTTTTAAATTTTTTATGCGGCCGGTAATTTGGATCTCATTGGGGCCCGAAATCCGAAATTAAATTCGCTGAAATTTGAATCCATGATGAGAGGGGTATTTTCCCACGAATATATATTTGCTTTCAGTTTTTTTAAATAATATTATTTTATTTACAAATTGTGATACTAATATACGTATTAAAAAAATTGCAGAAATAATATACAGTCGCCAAAACGTTTGGCGAAAATCTGATGGTCGCCAAACTATTCGGCGAAAATAGGTAATCGCCAAACCGTTTGGCGACAATAGCCTAATCTCGCGTTTTGAACCGTTAACACTGAGATCAGGCTATTGTCGCCACATCGTTTGGCTACTACTCTATAGTCGCCAAACCGCTACCACTCTATGGTAGCCAGAGTGGTCGCCAAACGGTGTGGCGACAGTAGCCTAATCTCAGTGTAACGGTTCAAAACGAGTATTAACGCGGGATTAGACTATTGTCGCCAAACGGTTTGGCGATTACCTATTTTCGCCGAATGGTTTGGCAACTATCAGATTTCGCCGAATGTTTTGGCGACTGTATATTATTTCTGTAATTTTTTCAATACGTATATTAATATCGCAATTTGTAAATAAAATAATATTATTAAAAAAAACTCTTTGCTTTCATCACAGCCCAAACTACAGTGACATCATATAAGAACACTAGGAATTTTTTAGCATGTACGCACGCTGGTGTTTTTCAGAGAAAAAATTCCTTTTTTTATGGCGGTTTATTTTTAAATCGTCAAATAATGAGCTAAACTACCGAAAGGACATAAATTTTTCGCGCGTAATACCGTGTGTGTGTCTTTTTTCAAGGAATTTTTTTTCGGTATGCTCAATTTTAGATCATCAAGTAATGAGCGAAACGGGAAAAAATAGAGAGATAGAGTTGCGTAAATATCTCTTTCGATTTAATTACTTGGAAAATATTGGAGACCGAAATGAAAACCGCAAGGGGAAAAGTCTAGAGGAAAAAGGTGAAAAATCATTAGAGATGACAACCTTCTTTTGTCGAGTTTAACACTCTATGTGTTCGCCGAGTAATAATACATATTTTAAAAATATTAGAGACTCATGGCGAACACGCCACAAGGTCGTGTTTTCGTAGGGAAAACTTTTTTTTCTACGGTGTTCTATTTTTTAAATCGTCAATTAATGAGCGAAACGGGAATAACAGAGAGATAGAGTCAGAGAAATATCTCTTCGATTTAACTACTTGGAAAATATTGGAGACCGAAATGAAAACCGTATGGGAAAAAGTCTAGAGGAAATGGGTGAAAAACTATTACAAATGACAACCTTCTTTTGCTGAGTCTAACACCCTACGCGTTCGCCGAGTAATAATACATGGTTTAAAAAATATTAGAGATCAAAAGTCTAGAGTGAAAAGCATGAAAAATTATTAGAGATGACAACCTTCTTTTGTCGAGCCTAACACTCTACGCGTTCGCCGAGTAATAATAGATGCTCTAAAAAATATCAGAGATTGAGATGGGAAATCGAGGTGGGAAAAAGTCTAAAGATAGAGATGCACAAATATTTCCGGTGGCGAAAACATTTTTTCCGGGGAAAAACGGAGAAAGGACCTAAACGTAAGAAGCAAGGACCTGAATGTTACGTTTTTGGACCTGTTCGCTATCATGAAAAATTAGAAAAGGGCCTGTTCGCGATTTAAATTTAACGGGAGTTTTTTTCCGTAAAATGGCGCACGAGGGACCCGAGCGCGATTTTAACGAAAAAATCTTCCTCTCACAGAATATCGCGAAGGACCTATCCGTAATTTCTAAAAGGACTGAATCGTGAAACAATTTTTTGAGCCGAGCCGGCCGGCCGGCTCGAGCCGAGCCGCCGGCTCGGCTCAAATCAATGCCATGGCCGGAAGTCTTCCATCTATAATAAGGGTAGTACTAGAATAGTATGCGCGGCGTATACGCCGCGTGCGTTGTATTTTCGCGTGAAAAATTTCGGTTTTTCTCGCCGACGCTATAAAAAAATCATCGAGAAACGCTAAACGATTGAAAAACAAAATCGCATATGCGCCAGAAGCGTAATACGCCGCGCGACGCTTTTTTCAGGGAAATTTCTTTTTTTTTTTCGGTAACGTCTTATTTCTTAAATCGCCGAAATAATGAGCGAAACGTGGGAAAAAAATAAAGAGATAGAGGTGTAGAAATATCTACTTCGACGAATTACTTGGAAAATATTGGAGGCCGAGCTGGAAAACCGCGGCGGGGAAAAAGTCTAGAGGAAAAAGAGCGAAAAATTATTAGAGATGACAACCTTCTTTCGCCGAGTCTAACACTCTACGTGTTCACCGAGTAATAATACATGTTTTAAAAAATATCAGAGATCGAGATGGGAAATCGAGTTGAGAAAAAAGTCTAGAGATAGAGTTGCACACATATTTCTAGTGACGAAAACTGTTTTTCCCGGGAAAAATGGAGAAAGGACCTAAACGTAAGGAGCAAGGACCTGAATGTTACGTTTTTGGACCTGTCCGCTATCCTGAAAAATTAGAAAAGGGCTTGTTCGCGATTTGAATTTAACGGGAGGTTCTTTTTGTAAAATGACGCACGAGGGACCCGAACGCGATTTTCGAGGGAAAAATCTTCCTCTCTCAAAAAATCACGAAGGACCTATTGGTAATTTTCAAAAGGATTAAAACGCGAAAAACTATTTGAGCCGAGCCGGCCGGCCGGCTCAAGCCGAGCCACCGGCTCGGCTCAAAGGCCTGAGAGGCGGCGATTCTTTCAACATTTAGTAGGGGTACTAGGATAGTTTGCGCGGCGTAATACGCCGCGTGAGTTGTTTTTTTCGTAGAAACAATTTTGTTTGTTTTCGTCAGTGTTTTTTAAAATCATCGAGGAAACACGCGAAACGGTTAAAAGACTACAAACGCATCCACGTTTGCGCTAAATTGAAAAATTTTTTTGGATCTCCTATGCTTTAGCATGGAATTTCTCCTGGATGTCTATGAAAATCTGCAGTACATCATGAGGCTCCAGTACTCAATGCAGATTTGCTTACAGACAATACACCAATAACTCAGAAGCGCTCCTTCACGTATCTTCTCTTTTTTTCTATTATGGACCTTACTCGTTTCACAGTTCTGTATCCTCTTCTCGTAGAAAGCTATCTTCAATTCTTCAGCTTCAGTAATTATTTGGGCACGTAGTTCCTTCTCCTTCCGTTCCTTTTCTTCAAGAACTAAAGCATTTTGCCTGAAACAACACTGATCTGTTCAAACCGCAGCTCATGGACAGCAGAATTTCACATAATACAAAGGAAACAAGCAAAACTTAATCAAAGAAAGAAAAATAGCAACATCGTTCAATTTTAGGGCCAGGAAAAAATAACTGCTGGCTATCAGGATTCAGGACGCATCACATGACCATTATCTAAACACCTTCTAAAATGTTTACAGGCTCCCTGTAAAATTAGTTTATTGGGTTTCCATAATACAATTAACACAGCCAAAATAAAGCCACTTCAGATACAGACAAAACATACTACTATCATCACAATTTCTAGATCATATTAAGCACAGCATAAATCAGGGCAGAATCACACAACACAGTTTTATCTATTCTAAAACTGTTAGCAAGCCCTCTTTTTTTGGGGGAAAAAAGAACTGTTAGCAAGCAATGCAAGCACATAATGTAGGACTATGCTAGGCAAAAGGGCATATTTCAGAGGTGCAGATAATGAATGGTTGCAAAGAAGGGCGGGAAAGCATATAGCTGTGAGGATCGTATAAAGCAAGATGAAAAAAGCAAGTTATTAATGTAAGAGAGCAATAATAACTGTGCAGGAACAAAGCATTATGTTCTACGTAGAAGTAATATGCAGTGTTTTCCTTGAACTACTGTATTGAGTTTTATTAGTAGCATGAACTTAAAACGTGGCTGAATGCGACTACTTTGTAAGACTACAATTTATCCTCTGCATTAAGGCTTAAATAGGTAATGCTATTAAACTAACGTAAGTATCAGGAAACCACATGTATAAGGAAAAGCGAAGACACAACAATACTACTGCTTGCAAGGCCGCAGACGATGCTATAGTAGCAGAGTATGAGAATCGAAGCTCTTTGTAGAGGCAATTAATTATAAATCGACAGAGTAGTTTCAGGGTGATCTGGCAAGTAGATGAATGCGCAAACTGATTGATAACGCGGAATGTATTGAGCTAAAATGAGTAGGCAAAGCAAATACTAAACGGGTTGTTCATAAGCTAATGCAGAAACCAGAAAAGCACATGTATAAGGAAACTGTGGTAAGAATAACATCACTGTTTGCAATCCAGTGGACGTTTTTACAACAGCAGAGTATAGCGACAGAAGCTCCTTACAGAAGCAACTAATTGCAATTCAGTAGAATAGTTTCAGGGTGACTTTGTAAGCAGAGAAATCTGTAAGGCGACTATCAGCGCAGAATGCACTGAGCCAAAATGAGCAGGTAAAACAAATAAATATCAGATAGGGGGAAACTGTTTATATCGCTATATAAAGGAGATGCACTCTATTCTATATACATCATCTGTTACGTACATAATGGGAGGTATTTAGAGAAGCTGAATTGTGAAAGTTTTCTTTGTACAAGAAAATAAATAAATTCATCGGATATAAATTTTTTATGAAAATGTAAGATGCTAAGTTTTACGTGATGAAATTAAAAGAATATTGACTAACTTAATAAAATTGTTGAAGATTTTCTTACCCGTTCCAGAATGTAGAAACTTCTGGCTAGGAAATTAACATTGGAAAAATAATAATATGCATATTTCAAAAGATATCAGAAGAACTTACACTTAAACCTACCGTATTCTGAAATACCAGGTATCATCAAGGGCTTGTTGCATGCATGAATATAACTCCGCTCTACGATTGAAGGTCGAACAATATTGTTAATGATTGCCAAAAACAAACTGCTAAGTTGATGAAGCCCTATATACTGAATGGTCAGGTGAAAGGACGTGATAGTGTTATCCTACTTACAAAACTATCCTACTTAAGAAGATACATCAATTACAAATTTTACTTGGTTACTCTACAGAAGTATACCATTGCCTAAGCACTTCAGAATTCATGCACACATCATAGCTATTATGTAAGTTGAATTGGATCTGTTGTATGTTTGTAGATTTATATGGGAAAAAAAATTAAGTTCAGAAAAAAAAACAGAGTTGCATCTATATGCTGAATTGTATCTATCAGTTCAGGCACAAAAATTAAGTTCGGTTGCCCATCATCTTCACAACTTTCACGTACTATATATTATCTGTCACCATTTTAGTGAGCTCTGGGAAGTGCCAACCATACCATTCACGAACCCTCATGGCATAAGAATTAAGTTCCTTGTCAAGATCATCCAATAAGCCAATGGCCTGAATGATCATAGTATCAACCTGTGGAACTAAAATCAATATAGCATCTTCTTCAGACAGCTACGCAAAACCTGCAAAAATCCAAAATGATGAAGTAGCCTATGCGTACATAGCTATAGCTTATATGGAATAAAAGCATCAAATCAGAGCGATAAACAGTACACTGAATTGGTATTAGCTAGTATCCCTTAATCTCAATTTTCACGTCTTTAATTAATATCAATTTGTAAATGGATAGAATTATAAAGCATTAACAAGAACAATAACAGTTACCTATATAACAGAGATTCCAGATTGGAATAGGGAAAAGAAACTTACTTCGGTGTGCTGATCTGCACAAAAAAAAGAGCAACGAAACCATGCCAGGCTCTTGAATCCTGGGTCATCAGAGACATACTAAACATCTTCAATGTGTCCATACGCTCAAGTCCACAAAAAGAATACCGCAAAATCCACGACAAGGTTATCAAACTTGATGGGAGTTCCTCTTCTGGTGCAAACAGCAAGAAATACTGGAATTCGGTAACCAATCTATCCTTTGTAGTTCGTATACATTCATAACTCCATAAACATAAGTTTTCATCTTCCAATGATGGCCTGAGTTTTGGAAACGCGTAAAATCCATGAAGAAAACAACTCTGTGAAGGCGTAAAAAAAACTGATATTTGTTTGCTCCATTGAGACAACACGAATGATTGTTTGATCTTGGTAATAGCTTTCTATACAATAAACATATAGCGTCCTAAAGCTCCAAATCCATCGTAGCCCCTGCAAGCAAACAGAATGATGCAATAGACACATTCATTGAAACACAACACATTCTTCTTACAGTTCTTTCATCGAGCAATTAGAAATGAGTATCCAAACGAATTCAGAGCAATTAGCATCACCTGCATCAATCAACATGCATGTGAATTTTTTTCAGTGACAAATGAAACATTATATCTACTTCAACAAGCTAGAGGAAACCAAGCATGGTAAAACAGTTAATAAAACCTCTTGTGCAACCCAACAACGTAAGTTAGACAAGCCGTTCAATCCAACACGAAAGGGAGCAGAATGGAAAACAAAAATCTTCTAGAAAAGAAAATAAGAGAGATTAAAACAATCTACATCTAGAGAGAAAGAAGTAGGAGAAATAATCGGAATCTGACAAAGCAATAGAGCAGAAGCTAGAGGGAGAGAAAATTGGGGAGGGTAAGAGGAGCAGATGAGTAGATCTAAGAGGAGTACACATCACCAAAAGAAGCTGGAGCGACACTTCAAAAAAAAAGAAGCTGGAGCAACACATCCATGACCAGGACAGCATATTTCCTCTGCCCCGAAGCAGCAATCAGTCCCGACGCGGACGGCGCGTGAAGGACGGCGGCGAGACGGCGGGCAAAGCAATGAAGGACACCAGCGTGACGACGGGAGCATGGCAAAGGGCGGCAGAATCACGCGGGAGCGCCCGGAGCGGCACAAGAACACGACGGTGGTGGTGGGGCTCACACGGGGTTGCTTCTTGGGGCGGGCGGAGGCGAGGGTGGCGGAGATGTCGGTCGCTTTGTGGCGGAGAGGTGGTGAGGCCGGTGGGGATGAAGAGCCGTAGGGGGAGGGGATTGCACCGGGCGACGATGAAGACGGAAGAGGCTTCTCGAGAGCTCCGCGGGGCCGCATTGCGTGGCGTTTTACGGGCCAGGACTCATCGGCGTGTGGATGATGGACCGCACGCAATTCCTTCGCCTATAACAGATAACGAGGAAATCGAGCCGGAGCCGCGCTCAATCGAGCCGGAGCCGCGCGAAGAACGTGACGTGGAGCGACGGAGAGGCCGGGAACTCTTCAAAGTTTAGGAAAGGTAGTATTTGTTTTTGCCTACAAGTTTTGCCCTTGGCACTGTTGACTGTTCCCCTGTTTGGCCGGCCACGTCCTCTTCGCCGTGCTGGCTCCCTCGCGCACCACCCCGCCGGCGCTCCTCTCCTCTCCTCTCCTTCCAACCCAAGCTAGATTAGCATTCCGATGAGGTCGCCTGTGCCGCCGCCGCCGCCGAGCTCCGGCGACTTTCGTATTGACTTGGTAGGGCCTACCTTGTGGCGTCCGCCACCACCATATCCACCGCTCCAAGAGAATACAACGCGACGCCGCCGTCCAGCTAGCCCTCACTACATTGGCATCTCGGTGAGGTCGACGACACTTCCGCGGCCAGCAGCAGGCTCTCTCGGCTCCAGCGTCTTGTATACTTGAGGTTTTTCTGCAATGTAGCTTCTTCAAGAACGTTTCTGCAATGCAGTTAGTGTGGTGGTTCGTGGTTTGTGCATTGGATCTGAACCCTCTGCACTAGATTCAGGCAAGAATTTCTCTTGATTAATGCGGAATTGAACTATTTCGTACAAAATTCTTGTAAAAATCATGTGAAATTTCCTGCGTTCAAAACGGGGCTTAGCCGATCTCGGAGGCTCCACGATCTCGGCGGCCGCGTCCATGGAAAAGCTGCTTCACACCGTCGAGGATGTTGAAACTCCCAGGAACAAAACCTATAATCAGTGCTTCAATACTGAGCAACACCTTGAAGCCCTGTTCTGAAACCTCTTCTCTGAATACAGGATTCTCGTTGGCTGAAAACACTTTTGCCGCACAAAGTCTGAAAGCAATCGTTCAGTACTAAATACAGCAACAGAGCAATCTTCAAACAGAAAAGTCTTTTTTGTTAAGGATACCACATGCATTCAGGTCTGCCTGTTTTGTTACAGAGATCAGGAATGACTTTTTCTTCATTTAGCATTACTATTCGGTCTTCTTTCTGTGCGTCGTGATCATTACCATCCTGAGCCTTTTGATCTGCTTCTAGCTGGATGGCTTGGACAGGTTCAGTATTGACGTCTTGACTTGCTTCCTCTTGGACGATTTTAGCTATATTACATACCTCGGCTAGCAACAATGCAGGTTCCAACTCTTCTAGTACTTTATTTTTGATTTGTCGAACTTTCTGAATTTCCTTTCTTCTCCTTCTTCACTTTGATGTCCTTCATGTTTATGGTCACGACCACATCCACGGCATCCCCCTCGGCCACGCCCACGCCAATTTGACGTCCTTTCACCAGAGTTAGAAGCGAAAGATGCAATTAGGACCTATCTTTTTTTCGTACTAAGCAAGCCACCACATATGATAAAAATGCGGAGGGGCGATTTCTGAGCGATGGTCGATTGCGTTCCTGATTTCGATTCGAAGGGAATCAAAGTCTCTGCTGGTGAGCAGATCGATGGTTCCCAACGGATCCAGGTAGGTTTTGTTGATGATTTTCGTGAGAAATTTTGGTACGATGTTGGTTTTCCGAAGGATTGTCGATGGTGGGAGGAGTTGCCTTCTCCTTCATCATCGCGTGGTAATCGTTTGTGCAATGTTTCGCTTTTAGAACCTGATGTTGATTTGGTGGTTAAATCAAATGATTTGCCTCATGCCAATTCATCTACGGTTGGTGCGATCTGTGCTTCTCCTTCGAACCTTGCGGCGCCTTCTGTGGTGGCCGCAATTGTCGGATCAGCTACAGGGTTTGATAGTTCGAAAGGGAAGCAAGAGAGGTTACGAACAGATACTGAAAAAGATTTGCCTTTGCATGACGAAGAAAATTGGTGCAAGAAAGCTTCGAAGGTGTGTCAAAATCGAAGATTCCCTCGTCGGAGTTGTAGGATTCGTCCTTGGCGTGGTCCTTTGCCTAAACCATGCATAAGGCCGAATTTAACTCTGCAGCTTTTTGGCCTTGTTCAGTACAGAGCAGCGAGTTTACTCTCCCTCCAAAATCCGTTCCGAACAGTTTGTTCGTTGGAGATGGTGGCCGGTCTCTGGCAGCCATGGATGGTTGTTTTTCTGTGACGGCAGTGGAGAAGATGATGCAAAATTTGAATGTGGACGAAAATTACGGCTTTTTAGTGGATCGGGCCAAATATTATGGTCGGGCTCGTAACTGGCTTAGACGTCCTACCGAAAATAGGCCCACACGTCAGGTTTTTCCTCATCATACCACGGCATCCGCTGTTTGTAGGGCACGACGTTCATATGCTGAGGTAGTGTCTCTTCCGCCGCCGGCGCATGTCATGGAGAATCAGGTTCCTGATAACAACCAGTGGTCTGGTCCGGTGGGTCGGTTTGATCGGGGTCGTCCTCAACGGGGGCGGAATCAAGGTCCGGTGAGACTTAATCACATTGGTAGAGGTAGTGTTGATGGCCGTGCAGCTCCGCTTGGTGGTTATGCTGGGGTTGTTCGTGGTGCGGCTGGCGGAAGGGGCCGGGGCTATCAGAATTCCGGCCGTGGTGTAGGGTCGAGGATGCGCCTAGAGGGGGGGTGAATAGGTGTTTTACAAAATTCGATCGCTCACTAATCAATTCGCTCTAATCAACCCCTATGTCAAAACCTACACAATTATAATGCGGAAGGGATAAACTCGGTTTTGACAATTAAGGCCTAAATCAACTAGGCTCACTATGTGCACTATCTAAATTATGTCTCTACACAAGAATTGCTAAATTGATCAACTAAATAATACTAGCAATTCTAATTCAAGCAATTGATAAATATTCAATAATGTAAAGTGCTTGAATATAAATGAGACAAGAGACAACCGATGTTTTTCCGTGGTGTTCGGAGACTTGCCGGTCTCCCCTAGTCCACGTTGAGGCTAGCCCGACCACTCGGACCGGCTCCCGCTCGAGCACCCGCCTCTTTCCACTAGTCGTGGTTTTCACGCCGCGTAGGCTCAACCCGAACCTTCACAAATTTGCGGGGCTTTCACACCTCGAGAGCTCACAAGACGACGCCACGCCTGCCTAGGAATCGACAACCTCCAAGAGAATAGGCCGCCTTCGCTTGACCTTCACCGAGCACAACACATGCGCTCCGGCGATCACCAAGTGCAACACATGCACAAGGACCTCACTCAAGTGCAACACATGCACAAGAGCTTCACAATCCACTCCCTAATTGCAACAAATGCAATTAGCTCACTCTTAAGCTCAAGAATCAAATGAGAGTGTGCAACACATGCAACACCTCTCCCAAATACTCAAAAACAGCAACAACACTGCCCCCAAGCCCCCAAGGGGGTATTTATAGCCTCCACCACGAAAACTAGCCGTTGGGGGCAAGAATCCAGAAAAACAGCGAAAACGCGGTCCGACCGGACCTCTCCCGGTCCGACCGCTCCTCACAGGGCAACGGTCGGATTTGTGATCGTAGACCTGACCGGCCCGCTGCCAGCCACGGCCGGTCCGACCGCATGGCCGGTCACACCGCTCGTCGCCCGGTCCAACCGCCCAACTAAAACCAGTAGAAACCGAAAATCGCACGCTCTGGAAAAATCAAGCCACCTGGGGGCCGGTTGCACCGCCGGCCGGCCCGACCGACCGGGCCGGTCGCATCGCCCCACGCCAGCCGCAAGACCGCAAGCAGCCAGACGCACCGCCGGTTGCACCAACCCCGGCGGTCGCACCGCCTTTCAACCGGTTGCACCGCCCGGCAAAAATCGAAAACTCAGCCGTTCTGGAGAAAAAGCACCGAAGCCTTAAGGTCGGTCGCACCACTCGACAATTGGTCGCACCACTCGACAATTGGTCGCACCACTCAAAGATTGGTCGCACCACTCAAAGGTTGGTCACACCGCTCAACCATTGGTCACACCACATGACGATTGGTCACACCACATGACAATTGGTCGCACCACACAATTCTGGATTTTCGCGCAAAATCATTTCCGACAAACTAGAAACCATTCCTTGAGCCAATAAATGATCAACACATGATCATACACACGTGCAAAACACATTTGCACCAATTTAGCTCAAGCTCAAAGAATTCAACCGAATTGCGAAAAACACATTTCGCAAATCAACACCGAACTTATGCGATCAATCCTCTAGCCATGTAAGGATCAACACATGACCCCGACACTTTGCAAAACACATTTGCAAATGCCAACACATGCTCTAGGATCGAAACACATAATTCCAACGCTCATCTCGCAAAACACATTTGCGCCTAATTAACCAACTTCAAATGGCGAAAACACATTTCACCAAAAGCCAACTCAAGAACTAAACCAAATCAACAGATGAGCTCTCTACTTGCAACACATGCAAGCCTCTAGCCTCATACAACCACAAACACTAAATCATGCTTGAGCTCTCCTTTGCAACACATGCAAAACTTAGCTCCAAGCAACGCCACGGTTTTAGAAAGATGTTTTATGAAACCAAAACGTGAAACTTCAACTAATGCAACACATGCAAAAGTGAACTCCACATAAAAGCCAACGATTAGCTTATCCTATTTGCAACACATGCAAATCAAAGCATAATGCGAAAACCGAATGCATATACTCTTTCATCTTTGCAACACATGCAAATCAGAGCATAATACAAAACAACCAAGCATAGGCTTAACACATTTGCAACACATGCCAAATGGTTAACCTATATGCAAAAACCAAATCAAATAAGATTTGAGCTTGAGTGAACGCGGGATTGAGATCACCAACACATGATGAAGCTCAAGCGAAAGAGGCAACCCCTCTTAATAGTACGGCGATAAAAGAACTAGACTCAAAGACTACAAAAGTCCTTAGCCTATCTAGTTATACCTTCGCCGCCGCGCAAGCAATCCCCTTTGGGGTCTTTATGATCTTCACTTAAGCTCCCCCGGGATTATCACTCTTCTTTTCTTCGGGATCCATCCTTGACGCCCATCAACTTATGATGTCGTCCTTGTCCCGTTTTCATTCATCTCATCCATCTTTGGACCTAACTCAATCACAACTCATAAAACTTGTTAGTCCAAGATGCATGGTTGTCTCAATTATCTCTCGCACTCCATTAACACATAATGGATGCCTTTAGATCAATTGAGCACAACCTAAATCAATTGAAATGATTGTATGTGTCTTAAGTATAATAATGCAACACATGCTTAATTATACTTTAGAGCTATCCATTTGTCCTTAATTAATCACAAAACACCATCAACACATGATGAAGTGTTCTTTAATGATTAACAAGACAAATGAACTCAATTTAAATTATCATTTAAATTGACTCTTCAAGTTAGAGTGTGAACTCCCCCTAAATATGTGCATCCATGTAATATATGGATTGGGAAACATGATGCACATTTTGTGGTTAAGTTAATGGGGATATCCATACTTTAACTTGACTCCAAAGTACGCAAATAATACTACGATGAATACGCATACATACCTAGGGTTTTCCATTTTTCAATGCGATGAGACTAACCAAAGATATTCTAACTAAACAAGTTAGTCTCGATACAAGATTTGTCATTAATAATAATATCGCATTAGGGGATAATCTTAATACTAGATTTGTCATTAACAATAGATTAGATTTGTCATTAACACCAAAACCACAACTAATGATGGTTGAACTTACATGTGGCCTCATCATCTCGGGTAGCCGGGGCTATCAGAATTCCGGCCGTGGCCTCTCCAACTCGCGTCAGCAATTTGTGCCGGTTGGTCATAAGGAGGAGACTGGGGTGGTGGATGTCATTGGTTCGGCGCAAGATAAGATAATGCCAGATGCTTCGAAGGTGAAAAAACCTCGACCTCCTTTTTGTTTCAGATGCAAGGTTGTTGGTCATTTAGAATCAGGCTGTCAAGCTAATTTGGATTGCTACATTTGCAATAAGTTGAATGCTCATTTGCTAGCTAAATGCCCATTGCTTAAGTTGCCGAAGCCCAATGCGTCTATGTTTGGCTGCGCAAAAAATGAACTTTGCTTCTTTAGAATACCTGAGTTTGATTATAAGTTAGAAACCCCTGATCCGGCGCCGACTGCCTTGGTTTCAATTATGGGAGGCAAATTAGATGCAGCAACAGTGCAGAGTGAACTTGCCAGACTAACCCGGATTGATTGGAATTGGGAGGCTTTGCCGCATAAGGATGATGCTTTCCTTGTGGTGTTTCCTTCTGTAGAGGAATTAAAGCGAATGGCAGATATAGAGTATAAATTGAAGAATCATCAAGTTACTTTAACTATCTCCGAATGGGAGTTTAGTGGTGATGCTGCACTTGCTTATTGCTTAGATGAGGTGTGGGTGCATGTTACGGGTGTGCCTCATGCTTGGCGCCATTATTTGGGCTTTTGGGCTATTGGGTCACTGATTGGAACTACGCTTGAAGTTGACATGTTCACCTACCGAAAAAAAGGAGTCATCCGGATATTGGCCGGCATGATTGATAGAAGTCAACTGCCACTTAAAGCTGATGTGGTTTTTAACAAGGTGGGATATGACTTTTTTTCACAATTGAAGAGGATTCGTTTGAGGCGGTTCTGCCACCGCCTAATCCTCATGACGATGAGCATAAGGATGATGGTAATTTTGTTAATTCTGGTTCGGATGGAACAAGTAAGGGGGGGAAAAGAAGATTCAATTGCAAAGAAACAGAAAGGTGCATCAGATTCTTTTGTATCATCTTCCTCAACATCAGGATGCGGACCTGTTCCTATGCAGTTGGCGAGTACCTTAAAAGATAGTATGTTGGGGAGTGCTTATGAGATATTGAAAAGCTTTTCAGTGGAGGATATTAATGGCTCAGTGCCGAAAGTATGGGTAACAAAAATGCCGGATGTGTGTGTTAGGAAGGATATAAAATCACCATTGGTTGCGAGTTCAGTAGAAAGGGTCAAGCAGTCTAATGTCTTGGACTCTAATTTACTGGAGGATAGGGATACAAATTCTGGAAATCATGTTTTGTTGCAGTCAGTGCATTTGTTGGGACAGGATAATCAGGAGTTGTTGGTGGGACGAGATAGTCATCATGGTGATCTGGTGCATGGAGCTGTTATATCTTCGGATGGTTTTAGCCAGAAGAATTTGCATAGTTTGGCGAATGAAGATTGCCAAAGTGGTGCTCGGTTGTCTGGTTCTGTGTTGCAACCGGACAAGATTAGGCAGAGATGTTTGCACAGTGTGGGGGATGGAGACTGGAATGGGGCTTTGGATGAAATTGATTGTAGTGCTGGGGTACAGGCTTTGTCGCAGCAGGAGGGTTTGCTGGGTTAGGATGGCAAGAAGGTTAGTTCTCAGCAGGAAGAGAATCTTGACTTGGTCGCTGATGTTGCCAGTAGTAAGAGTTCGGTTCCTGTTGATGCTAATGCCAGTAGTATGCCAGATTTGTGTTCGAAGGTTATCTCAGGGACTAAAGCAATGCCAGATGCAGAGATACATCAGGACATCTCCTTGCCGGCGGTTAATGTGAATGAAGATCTGGTTGAACATGTCTGTTTGACACTGCCTCATGGGTCGCCTCAGGGGGGGATTTGTTAATGGACTTGCCGTTGAAGGGTATTGAGGACTGTTCTGGAGATCACTTTTTGCCGGCACAAGATTTGCTGGCTGGGCAGATACAACAGGCGACGGTGTTGTCTCCGGTCAGGACAAATCACAGGAATAGTCCTAGTGTGTCGACACAAGTTGTGTTGTCTGGGCAGACTGTTCGGAAGGTTTTGAAACATCAGTTCAATGAGATGGTTTCGGATGGTCTGAAGCATAGGGATGGGGATTAGCAGATGACTTTGATTGATGTTGGTGCAAGGACTGGGAATCATCATGGGTTGGCACAGGAGATACAGTCAGGACAAGAGTTATTGTCAGGAAAAGATGCATTGTCAGGACAGGAGTTTTCGGATAATATGAAACAACTGCACCTTGGCTACCCTGGGCGTGAGGGAGGTCAGACTGGGTTGTAGTCCAGTGTGGAGTCATCTGGACTGCAGCTTCAGGATGGTGTCCAGGGGAGTGTTCGCAGATCTCAGTCTGGAGGGAGATTGGGGGAGGAAATACCGATGATACAATATCCGGAACAGGATGTGGTACTCGCATCCGAAGGTATGTCTGATACATCTTGTCGCTCAAGTTTGGTTAATTACAACTCTGTTAATGGTCTTCGTCGTAGTTTACGATGTAATGTCCAAAATGCTGACGGTATTGTTTTGACAGACGGTGATGTGATTAGTAAGGCTATCCGTCGAATAGCGACGCGAAATTTGGATGCTGAACAAGAAGTCAAGACGATTGCACCTCCAATGGAGAGATCATATTCGCCTTCGACTCCATTATCTTACGGCAATGGTATGTCTCATGAATCCAATTCTTTGTCTTTTGTAGCATTGTCTGATGAGAATTGTGCTGCAAAATTAGATAGTTTAGGATTCAAGATGGCAAAGAATGATCTTGCTGGAAATTTATCAATTAAAGCGTTAAAGAGAATGGAAATTGATAGATTACGATTGTCTCAATCAGCTAGGAAAATGGGTAGTTCCGGCGCTAAACTAGTGAGCAGGGGGGGTATTTCCTGTGAATCAACTGATGATGAAACTGCTATGGGGGATAGTGATTTATTCCCGCAGTTGGCCAAGGATGTTTCAGACATTGACATAGAGATGGAGGATCTAGATATGAAAATTTGTGATTTAATAGCCTCATCTCGTAAGTCTCGCAGGCATCGTAAATTAAAAGAAAAGAAAAGGTTGATATGAAAGGCTTATTCTGGAATAGCAGAGGTCTATTAGACTTGGCTAAAATTCGATACATTTCAGAGGTTGCTAGAGATTACAAATTGGACTTTATTGCTGTAATGGAAACTGGAAATCAAGATATGTCAAGTTCGAGGCTTGCACGGCTCTCTGGAGGTGCTGATTTCACTTGGCATTATCTACCCCCTAAGGGTAGATCTGGGGGGATTATCTTAGGGGTGAATATGATATGTTTTCATATGTTTGGGGTTGAGGAAGGTGAATTTTGCATCAAATTCAACTTATGCAATAAGGTAGATAATTTTAAATGGACTTTAATGGCAGTATATGGTCCAGCTTAGGATGACTGTAAAGCAGCGTTTTTGGCTGAACTAGTTCGAATCTGCCAACAGAACCATCTACCTACTCTTATTGGGGGTGATTTTAATATTATGAGGAAAAGTTTGGAAAAGAATAATACAAGATTTAGAGATCGTTGGCCTTTTTTATTCAATGCGGTTATTGATAGCCTGGATCTTAGAGAGATAGATCTTACGGGCCGTCAGTTCACCTGGGCAAATTCGTTACCCATTCCAACATATGAGAAGTTAGATAGGGTTTTGATGACTTCCGAATGGGAGTTTAAATTTCCTCATGTTTCGGTTCAAGCGTTGGATAGAAGTATTTCGGATCATACTCCTTTACTGATTGACACTGGTGAGCCAGCTTTTTCTGGTTTTGCTAAACAGTTCCGATTTGAACTTTGTTGGTTAACCAGAGATGATTTCTATGGCAAGGTAGTGGAAATCTGGAGTAAGCCAGTTAGAGGGAATAATTCCGTCCAGCATTGGAATCGAAAATTGGGGGCTTTGCGTAATTATCTTCGGGGTTGGGCATTTAAGAGCAATGGGGATTATAAGAAAAAGAAACGCGAGTTCCAGGCAATAATCAATGAGTTGGATGTTGATGCTGAGTTGCGGGGGTTATCTGAGATGGAGCGTGCGAACCTTGGTCTGGCTAAGGAAAACCTGGCAAAGTTACTAAGGGAGGAAGAAATTAGATATTATCAGAGAGCAAAAGTGAAGCATGTTCTATGTGGGGATAATAACACGCGTTATTTTCAATTGATTGCTAATGGCAAACATAGAAAGAAAAGAGTTTTTTCGCTGGATCATGAGGGGGGTAAGATTGAGGGACAGTATAATCTCAAAAGATTCATCACCAAATTCTATAAAGAATTATTTGGTGCTCTGAGCGAAAGTCAGCTAGACCTTGATGAGGGAGTCAATCATGATATTCCACAAGTTTCTCAGGAGGAAAATACTCTACTTACTGCTCAGTTTGATGAGAAAGAAATTAGAGACGCTGTTTTCCAGATGGAACATAATAAAGCTTGTGGGCCTGATGGTTTCCCAGCTGAGTTCTATCAGACTTTCTGGGATACTATCAAAGGGGACCTATTGATTATGTTCGAGGAACTTCATGCAGGAGATATTCCTCTTTTTAGTCTGAATTTTGGAATAATCACTCTTATTCCTAAAATTCAGGAAGCGAATGTTATTCAACAATACAGACCAATCTGTCTCTTAAATGTGAGTTTCAAAATTTTTACTAAGGTTGCGACAAACAGATTGAATATGGTTGCGGATAAGGTGGTGAGTCCAACTCAGACAGCTTTTATGCGTAGTCGAAACATATTAGAAGGGGTTGTCATACTTCATGAAACAATACATGAGATGCATAAGAAACATTTGAATGGAGTCATCTTTAAGATTGATTTCGAGAAAGCTTATGATAAGGTTAAATGGCCTTTTCTATTTCAAACTTTACAAATGAAAGGATTCTCATCTAAGTGGATTTCTTGGATCAAGACTTTCATTTCGGGGGGTAGTGTGGCGGTTAACGTAAATGATGAAGTAGGTCCATTTTTCCAAACTAGAAAAAGCCTTCGACAAGGTGACCCGTTATCACCTCTGTTGTTTAATATTGTCGCAGACATGTTGGCAGTTTTGATTGGACGAGCTAAGGACAAGGGACAAATAAGTGGAGTAGTGCCTCACCTAGTTGAGGGAGGTTTATCTATTCTACAATATGCGGATGATACAATTTTATTTATGGAACATGATTTGGATAAGGCACGCAATTTGAAGTTATTGCTTTGTGCTTTTGAATTAATTTCGGGGCTAAAGATTAACTTTCATAAAAGTGAGCTAATCTGCTTTGGTGAGGCTCAAGGAGCACTAGAGCAGTATATGGAGTTGTTTGGATGTAAACAAGGGGAATTTCCGTTGCAATATCTAGGCATTCCAATTCATTATAAAAAATTGCGAAATTCAGATTGGAAAAGGGTAGAAGAGCGTTTCGAAAAGCGCCTCAGCAGTTGGAAGGGGAAGCATCTTTCAATTGGAGGTAGGCTAACTCTTTTAAATTCAGTACTTAGTAGTCTCCCAATGTATATGATGTCCTTTTTTGAGATACCTAAAGGGGTTCTTAGGAAAATTGATTATTTTAGATCTCGTTGTTTTCTGGCAAGGTGATGAGTGCAAAAGAAAATATCGTCTTGTAAAATGGAATATTGTATGTCAACCCAAAAATCAAGGGGGTCTGGGCATTCTTGATCTTAATGTTATGAACATTGCTCTTTTGAGTAAATGGTTGTTCAAGCTTTTAACAACGGATGGTACTTGGCAGCAGCTTCTTAGAAATAAGTACCTAGATTCTAAACCATTAGTACAAGTTGAGTGGAAACCAGGAGACTCGCATTTTTGGGCTTCTTTGATGAAGGTAAAAGGAGATTTCCTAAGATTTGGTACGTTCAAGATTAATAATGGACGCTAGGTTCATTTCTGGGAAGACATTTGGCTTGGGCGCAGTGCCTTAAAAGAACAATATCCTAGGTTATATAGTATTGTAAGAAAGAAATACATTACTATTGCTAAAGTTTTTATGAATGGTTACCAACCAAACATAGTCTGGAGACGATCATTGATTGGAGTTAAGTTGATGGCGTGAAATGATTTGATCTCACGACGGTAACTTCTGATTGACACACAATGTTGATGAATTTTGTTGGACTTTGTGTCAGTCTAGACAATTCTCAGTAAAGTCACATTATTTGGCGCTCGTTAAATGTGATGCTCCTGATTTGAATAGGCGATTATGGAAGTTAAAAGCCCCTTTAAAAATCAAAGTGTTTCTGTGGTATCTTCGCAGGGGGGTCCTTCTGACTAAGGACAATTTGGCAAAACGTAATTGGCAAGGTAATACAACGTGTTGCTTTTGTCACGAAATGGAGACAATTAGGCACCTGTTTTTTCATTGTCGTTTTGCTCGTATGGTGTGGGGTTTTTTGTATCTAGCTTTTGGTATTGAAAGACCTACTAGTGCAGCCCATATGTTTGGGAGATGGATTGCCTCTTTTCACAAGGATATCAGAAATATTGTGTTGCTTGGAGCCGCAACCATTTGTTGGTCCCTGTGGTTACATAGAAATAATATTGTGTTTGAAAGGAAATCAAACTCATTCCCTTTGCAGGTTATTTTGGCTACGCATCATTGGCTACGACATGGGTCAGATCAGCAGGTCGGAATTGCGAACTACTTTGGTACAGGCTTCGCAACGTTTAGTGCAGGTGGCCATGGCTTTCTTCTCCCAGGCTTCTGGATGGCGGTCTAATCTGCGGATTTCTTATTTTTAGAGAGTCTGTTTAATTTTTGTTTCTGGATTGTGTTCTTTTTTGTTTCTTGGTTGTGTGCTTCTTGCTAAGCAGAGGCCGGAAGAGGTTTCAAGGGCTTGTATCTTCTCGATGTAATGCCTTTGAAATTAATAAAAGCTTCCTTTATCCAAAAAAAGAGTTAGAAGCTTCACCATTTTTCTTTTTCCTTTGCATTTAAACTCTCCCATTGCGAGCGAGTAAGCATAAGTTGCTCACCATCCTTTTCACCATGTCTACGGCGTCTTCCTTTCGAGGTTTCTTCAAATGCTCTTAATCACCCAATCGCTTCTTGTATGGATATACTCTCGACATCACCAAATTGTTCAATCGTGCCGACAAGTTGCATAAACCGATCGGGCATCGAACTAAATAATTTTTCAACAACTGTGACTTCAATCAACTCCGTACCAAACGATAGTATCCCACCAACCAGCGCGGTCAACTTCTGAGAAAATTCCACAATGCTCTTCCCGTCGCCCATGATCAACCGATCGAACTGGCGCTTCAATGTTTGAACTCTTGCTTTTCTGACACGATCTTCTCCTACGCGCATATCCCGGATTGCTCCCCATGCCTCCTTTGCTGTTTCCTTGCCGGCAATATCCATCATGACATGGTCCGGGATGGATTGGGAGATTGCGGCTAAAGTGTCCTGATCTTTGTCTTCTTCGACCAGTGCATCGCCTTCTACCGCTCCCCATACATCGAGCGATTGGAGTATGATCTTCATCTTTACAGCCCAAAGACCGTAATTGGTGTCATCAAGCATCGGGTATTGTATCGGAATTCTTCTCACTACTGCTTTTACACTGAATGTGGACGAATCGGTAAGCGCTGCGGCCGGTGGTGCATTCTTGCTCATTGTTGCGTGTGGAGGTGGCTCTGATACCACTTGTTGAAACTCCCAGGGACAAAGTCTGTAATCAGTGCTTCAATACAGAGCAACACCTTGAAGCCCTGTTCTGAAACCTCTTCTCTGAATACAGAATTCTCATTCGGCTGAAAACACTTTTGTCGCACAAAGTCTGAAAGCAATCGTTCAGTACTAAATACGGCAACAGAGCCATCTTCAAATAGAGAAGTCTTTTTGCTACGTGAGATTGCACGTCTTTTCTGTTTTTCTATTCACAATTTATACCCAACAATACATAGTTTGATTCTGCATCCAGCAACACAAAATAGAAACTGCAATCGACTTCTCTAGCTAGTTATCGATACGACAACAACTCCTAAATGGACTCAATTCGAGTACAAACTTGACTGCAGATTCTGAATACAAACTAACTCTGAAAACAGAAAATTACAAGATTAATCTAAGAGGATGAGATAGCAGAGAGAGATACAGGGCCAGGGATCTCGCGGAAGGCAACCAAGAGGGCTCCTCCCCCCGCCCCGCCGTCGCAGTCACTATTCTGGAGAGGAGAGCGGGAGGTAGCCATGAACTCCTCGTCCCCGGCCTTGAGGTCAGCGACGAATCCAACATGAGGAGCAGGCGTCGTCTGGTGTTGCTGGCTGGCATGTCAAGGCCGGCGCCCGAGGTGCCAGCAGGAACAGGAAGCGAGGACGAAGCCAGGTCGGAGCAGCAGCCTGTGGTCCTCACGAGTCACGAGGTCTGAGTACTGCTGGAAAACAACAACATAAGAAAAAAATCCAATAATATACATAAAGAAACATATTTATAGTGCAACATAATTAGTACATTTTGTATTTTCTTACTCTTTCTTTTATTTTTCTCATAGCTTACAAACAACCCGTGACTTGACTTGGTTATATAACCGTACTACTAACTAACATACAAGGAAACGAATTCTACTCGAAACCAATCCGCTTCCTACTTGTACAAGATTAATTTTAACATTCACCCTCTTAATTTTGTAACAAAGACTTTCCTTTGCTGTCACGCTTTTCCTTCGTTCTTCTTTACTGGATTTTTCATTGATTCCTCTTCTCCACCCCACGATCCATGGTTGAATAATATACCTTGACCTTATATTTTTTTAAAATAATAAAGATTCATTTTTGTCACCTGGTTTTAATTTTCTAACACAACTCTAATTTATTGAGATAGTCGGTCTTAACTACAACTTACCAAACATTTACTCAACACAGAATGACGAATACATCTCCTCAACATCGTAAACTCAATTTCGACTTACACCAAAGTGGGCCTTTGTTGCCGAAGCCCACAAGCCCAACAACGGCTAACAAGTAACATCCACACAAAAGACGACAGATCCAATCCACTTCCCCTTCCCCAAATCCCAAATCAATCATTCGAACTGGAGTCTAGACAGTAGGGGTGAAAACGGTATCGGTAATTCCCAAATTCAAAACCGCTTTTGAAATTTTTCAACCGGACGTGTCGAGATCGGTAATTTTCGAATCGAATCGGTAATTTTGTCGGAAACGATAACGGTAACGGTTTTGATCGGTTCGACCGCTTCCTTCGGTATCCGGAAAAATCGGTAAATTCCGTCGGTAATTACGGAATTATTCCACCACAAATCACACTCCTTCGGTCACTAAAACGCCCATAACTTTTTACTCCGAACTCCGATTTAGGTGATTTTGGACTCTATGCGAAAGCTTATCACGAGGGCTACAATCTCCACCCATTTTCATGATTTAACCAATCATAGATATTTTTAAATATCATAAAAACAAAACTCTAATGTAGTCATTCAAGTCTAAAATTTGATGTGTGTTCATCATAAATTTGTGAATATTTATTAATTACTAATTTCTATGTGGATGTACTATTTGTGTGAATTTTTTGAAGTCAATTGGTGGTACATGTCCTTACGACGTTCTGGGCCTCTTTTTCGGATTCCGATCGTTATCGATATATATTTTGTATCGAATTTTCGCTTCCGATATTTTCGAATTACCGATGCCGTTTTCGTTTCCGTAGTTATCGATTCCGATATCGTTTCCGAGAAAAAATATGAAAACAAAAATGGTTTTAGTGTTTTCCGACGTTTCCGACCGTTTTCACCCGTACTAGACAGAGTAAGAGCCCGAGAGCACACTTGGCAGATGGGCGACAGCTAGCGATGCATCATAATGAGGAGAAGCCAGGCTGGGGCACGGGCACAGGGCGAGCTGGCCAATAGAGAACAGCAGGCATAGGGCTAGGGTGACCAGGCGATTTGCGTGAGGTCATGAGGATGCGCAACGAGGAGCTGAGGGGCCGCCGAGATGTCCTTACCGGCCACCGATGCCGAGGGTTGCTGGGACTGGCCGCCGAGGCAGATCTAGAGGAGGATGACTCGTGAGACGACGAGGACTGGGAGACGAGGAGACGGGGAGTGAGGAGTGGCCGAGCATCGAGCGGCTTAAATGGATTGAAACCCATAGAAACTTGCTAAAACTTCTCTGAAACTTGCCAAAACAGATATGAATTTTTCTTGACTTTTTCCAAAAACATGGATGAAACTTCATGATGTTTCACTTCTGAAACATGAGCTTTCAATTTTGAAGTTTTAATTTCGGTTCTAAAAACATTCTATCATGTTCAAAGACCTCCTGACGGGATATTGTCCTGTTTCATCTTTTACTGTAATTTTAAACCTTTTATGTTTGGAGTTTTCCTTGAATCTGCTTGAAACTTGCTTAAAATCCACTAAAACGCACTTGAAACCGTATAAACCGTGCTGAAACTTGCTCAAAACTCCTTTTGAAACATTGCTGGAAACCTTTTAAAACTTGGCTGAAACATCAACCTGAAACTTTTGATGAAACATAAGATTCACTAAAACTTTGATAAAACATTAAACTTGATGAAACTTTACTACACCGGCAAGAGCACTTCCAACGGTATATCTTTGGGTAGGAGCTCTCATTGGTATCGCACCAGCCGGTCCGTTCAGGAACTTCGTTTGCATGCACAAAAACAAGGCATGATCGAAATTCCGTTTCTCATCTTTGCCTAAATTAGCCAACAACTTCACATGCACAAAAACAAAGCATCTTCACAGGGGTTAGAATAGATACCATATCATATCAAAAGTGAAACGGCTGGTCAAGAGCTCAGAGGGAGAAAGAGAGAGCATACGATTGCCGAACGTATAAATACCCTTACAGCTACCCAGGAATTTAACTGTAGGTAACCAAGTGTACATTGCCGAACGTAAAACAAATGTGAATATTTTCTAGATAATTTAAGGGCCTAATGGCCAGAGTTTTACAAAAGGTGCGGCTGGCACCAGATACATTACCAAAATAACCACAGGAAAGACTCGAGCAGGAAGATCAAGGCCTTCAAAACCAAATAACATCGCCATCTACGCACTGGGAGTCATCGCCTTCTTGGAAATCAACGGGGGATTAGGAGCAAGGGTGAGTACACAACCGTACTCAACAAACCACACGGAAATTCGAATATTACATGCAATGGTAAACAAAGGCGAGCATGTGTTTTAAGTATTGTGGATGCAAGTTGCAAGTATTAGTTTTTATTTTACATTTGAAACACAAATCATAATTAGCAGTATAATCATGGGGGGGGGGGTTCTTTTGCAAAGTTCACATCATCGTCATATTTTAATTAAGAAAGCTACAGGGACGCAGTTGCAGGAATCACCCTAAATTAACTCAGCTTCATTAACCGGAAGCACGGCGTATTCGAATACCCTTGATATCACTCTGCAGAGGTGCTCAGCTTTCCCCACAAGATATCGTCGCCCGTAATGCCTCCGGAATAACGCGCAACTTTTATGCACACAGCCGGTCCGAGATTAATCATAGCATTTCGTTGGACTTCCTCTTTAGCTCCTACCCAAGAGGGCTAAATTGGACCCACTGCACCCTGTGATCCCACGGGCCGCCAGGGATTAGCGGCTCGGTCACGGTGGATACCCATCGCTGTGAGAACCGATGGCCGCACCATCCCTGTTCCACCTTTGCCGCTTAGCGACCCATTCTCTTACCGTAATCAGAGCTACTTCTCAGAGGTATTCAAAAGGGAGTACAATGTATCGAGCTATGTTGGGCCAAGTCAACGGAATTGGCCGCCCAACTTGTGGTTAAAGGATCTGAAGTTATTTACTTTGCCCAAGACATCGGTCCTTAAATGCCAAAGACTCGGCCATATGACATACCGCAACCCGTTGGTACCATCGGTACCACCGCCACACCACAACCTGGCCTCGTCATCGGTTGAGGATTGGGCCGGCACCCACCTCTCGTGGTCCGCCCAATTAGGGGCCCCGAACCGTAGCAATTTTTGGAAAATCACCCGAGCCATCCCTCGGAGATTTTAAGCTAATTCAACTAAGAGTGAGATTATAATTATTGCTATTCTACGGTGGTTCAATATTTTATAACCTAGGGTTAAAAAGGAGTTAGGGCATAACAACAGGTTAACATTTGGTATTATCTAAGCATGTCATTCGAAACTACCACATTTTCTAGTTTCATGAAATACCAAAATAATGCAATACAGAAATATATACATATAATTGTAACGGAACTGGGTTCAATATGTTCAAGGAGTGTGGCTTGCCTTGCGTGTTCGAGGGTTCGCCTAAAAGAAAGTGGTCGATGTCGTGTCTGGCCTGGAACGGCTCCGGCTCCAAGTATAGCTCCAACGTCTGCTCCTGCTCTGAGATCCGTGCCGACGGTTGCTCCGACGTTGAATCTAGCGCGAAGAAACGCAACCAATAAATAAACGAATAAAACAACTAAAGAAAAAGAAACAGAAAAGAAAATGAGAGAGAAAATGGCCGGATTAGGGTTCAGGGGCATTTTGGGAATTTTCTAGACTTGGTCTGGCGAAACGGAGATTATTTTTGGACTCAGTGGCTCGAAACGGTCAAGAATATGTATTTTTGGCATTTTTGGATTTTTTGCGAATTTTTGGGATTTTTTCTGGATTTTAAAATGATTTTTCGGGTTTTTAAACCAATCAACAAAACCCAAAAAGAAAATTGAAAAGGATATCATATAATGGGCCGACTGAGCCACACTACCACGGGCGATCTGGGCAGCCTTGCCTTGGCCGTCACGACATACTGGTCCCAGAAGGAGAGAGATCAAGCGGGGGCTCCAGCGACAATGATCGAAAGGGGTCGACAAAGCTGTCCCATGGGGTGTGAGTCGGATCGGTGCTGAATGCAGCAATGAGGTCGACTTGGGGACCACACCGCAGAGACTGAAAGGAAAGAGGCGAAGCATGCATGCTGGCTAAGAAGGAATAGCCGATGCTGGGGAAGATGAATTGTGAAATCATGAACATGGCTCAAGTGAGGAATGGATCGTGGGAAGAGAGCTTAGCTCACGGCGAACTCGGGGATGGGCGAAAATGTATGGGGGAGTGAGCGGGAGGGGCGTGGCGGCGGGGAGCAATCGGAGATGGAAGAGGAACACGATGCGCAGGTGAATGACGGCACCGTCGAAAGGGACAAGTTGTGGGAAAGAAAGAGGAGATCATGGGGAAGAGGATGGGGCGCTCACCAGCTCGGGATGGGGAAAAAAATGATGCGGCGCGGAAGCCTGTCGGAGGTGGAGAAGATGAAGGTGGGATCGACGGAGGAGGGTTCGGGGAGGCAGGAGGAGTGGAGGAAGAGTAGAGGCTCATCGAGGGGAATCCATTTCCATGAGAAAGGGGACTCGGGCGGGCTTAAATAGCCGGAATTGGGCGGGAAGGAGTTTGTGCGGAGGTGGAGAGAGAGAGAAGACTTTGGCGTGGTTTCTGGGCGTGGCGACAACCCGCGGCTTGGCCGAGGAGTGGACTTCTGCGTGCGTCGCTACGAGGGGGTGTCAGGCGGCGATGGAACTAGGATTAATGGCGAAGGGACTGGCGGCGCAGGTACTCAAGTGCTGGCGAGATGATAAATGGCGACGAGATGCCAGGCAAAAGTCAGCGGAGGAAGACGACATCGGCGCTTATTGGGTCGGGCTTATGCTGACGGAAATACGGCGAGGGCGCGGAAGGTGGCAGCGCGAAATGGCGAAGGACTGGCCGGATGATGCAGTGGGGAAGAAGAACAGGGCAACACAGAGCTGGCGTGGGCTGGATCGAAGGAAAAATGGGCCGGCCGAGCGCACGGGCTGCGCGGGAAAGGAGGAGGTTGGGCTGAGGCTCGAAAAAAATGGAGAGGAAGGCGGAAACCGAAAAAGGGAAGGCGGGTTTTAGGAACCTTGGCCAAAAACGGAAAGAAATCAAATAATTCCGAAATAGTTTGAAATAAAATCCAAGAAAAATACGAAAAATCCAAATAAAATAAATAAACTCATTTTGAAATTTTTTGGGGTATTTCAACTCCTCTCTACCAAGGCAATTGAAAGCCCATTATTTCTCTGCCACGTTGAGCATTGGCATGACTCCAAGCAATGGCGCAAGAACAAGTCATCTAGTCTAGCACACCTCTCTGCAACCCTACGTAACCAACATTGCTTCATCTGGTCAAGGAGGTTTTGTTTCAAATCAATAAAACATCGCTGATGAGCCACTTGGCAGGATCGCGGTTCTGCTCTTCTTCCCCCGTGCTAGCAATTGAGGCCACCTCTGCCACCAATTATCACTACAAGTCTACAACAGAAGCTCACCTCACCTCTACCCATCTCCTAACACGACAGTTACTCCCTCCTGAATTCCTTGCCACGGCAAGCAATAGCACTACAATAGCTCATCTCATTGCTGCCACAACATTGCCGCGCAATCTTTTCTCATCAATTTCGCTACCTCGGCAATCATTGCCAATCAATTATCTGCCACACTGAGCAATGGCAATACTCCAAGTTTCCTAGCCTAAGCACCTCATTGCCAGACATATGTAACTGCCATTCCCTGCTTCGGCGTTATCCCTGCCATGTTCTTCAGACGCGCGAACAGTCACCATGGTTCCGCTCGCAAAAACTCAAATGAGTTCACACCTTGTTGCCTCATTCATCTCCAATCTATTTAAGCAAAAACTCAAAGGCGGTTTCTGGCAATGGCCTCACTGAGTACCCCATCACTCTTCTGAAGCTCCTCAAAACTTCCTCTACAGCTCTACCCTGAGTAAGTAGCGCCATTGCCAGAAACCGCAAGTTCTACCGATAGAAACCAAAACACAATCAACCAAATTAGTGAATCATTTTTCAATTCCTCAGGATTGAAGCATCATTAGGACACCCTGATCACTCCCCACCTGTTGATCACAGCCCCTGTTACCCAAATCACTGTCGCCACCGCTGCTCTCTTCTCCAACTTCGGCGCACGGTGGCAGCATAGCACAGACAACCTCCAACCCAACCAGTGGGTAAAATGGAATGCACAAGCCACGGTGATGCTTAATTCCCCATCAATTGGAATCGAGCTGATCTCATTTTGTTCTTCAGTGAGTCGCAATTTTCGCCGCCACTACCCCACGGTGGCGCGCTGCTCCAGCCACCACCGACCGAGACCGAGACCTCCCTTGAGTCTACGCTGTCAGGGTGGTGCTTCCCCACCTGCCGGCTAGCTTTCTCCGGCCTAGCCTCACGGCCGGCGCCATGCCCTAGCTCCCTCTCTGTTTCCTCTCGCAACCCTCGTACTACTAGCAACCCAAATATATAAAATCAAGTAGTTCCAGAATATACAAAAATATTTGGAAAAATCTATCTGGATAAATTTGAAATTCAAATTTAAAGAAAAAGCCCAAATATAAGCTTCACATAAAAATTCTACAAACAAACTTTGATTTTGATGAAACCAATTTTATCGCAACCCTCGTACTACTAGCAACCCAAATATATAAGAATATTTAAATTTTATATATGTTTGAATCATTTTCTGCTAATAATTAAGTTCAATACAATAAATGTTCAAAAATGAATAAATTGTGTAAAAGAAGTCTAAGCTGAATGAAACTAATTTCTAAAAACTAGTATTTTAGTGGATTACCTAAATATGCTAAAATATTTAAGAAATAATCTTGACTTAAATAGTTTCATGAATAAAACCCTAGTGTAAAAGATAAATATATGTATATACTTGAGCATATAAAACACCTCAGCTAAAATCAAAATAATGCAAAATTAGTTTCAAAACATTTATAAGGTCATTCCCTACTATTGCAAAAAAAAAGTAACTAATCATGTTTAGTGTAGTCGTAAACTTAAAATGAAATCCGATTTCCAATAACGTCAATTTCGTGACCATTTAAGCCTTTTCGGCAACCTATAAAACTTTTTGTCTAAATACCATTATTAGGAAAATTAGCCTAGAAACATTCTCCAATATATGTGCTACTATAATCTGAAAAAATATTCTATTTAGAATTTTCTATGGATATAAATTCTGCTATTGCAAACACCCTTCGTGAATTAGTTGCGTAGGAATCTAAACCAACTTAACCTTTTCGACGACATATAGAATAACTCGTCTAGATGCAAATCTTGGTAGGGCTAGCTTAGAAACACTATTTGGTATATGGACTACCATATTCTAGAAAAACATCTTATTTACATCTTGCTTTTCAACTAAATCTAGCTAATTCAAAACCCTTAAGTATTAATCATACGCTTCACTTTCTCACCGATTTCGTATAACGTGAACTTTATAATACCACATAAGCTTTTTCAACGATGAATATAATATATCGTCCAAACCCTAAAATTTATAATATTAATATAGAAATGCTCTCCAAAGTATAGACTCCCTTATCCTATTGAAATAATCTCATTTTACCATGCTCTGCATATAAATCTTGTCAGCCAAACAACCCTAAGTAGTATGATTTCTGAAATCCGTAATACTGGGTAACAATGAAGAAATCTATAGTTAAGATATACGTATCATCAGAACCTTCTTAAAAAGCACGAATATATAACCAATAACTTATCATAACCGTTCCGGTATACCCAAAACTAATTCTTATGCAATGTTAATTAAGGAATGAATACTATTCACATATATACAACATACAACAAAAGTAAGGAATTTCCTAGATGTTGTAATATTTCAAAACTTGCACAAATGATGGTTGAAACAAAAAAAGATAGAACTTTTTCATTGGTATATTTCCTCAGTGAGTTGCATTGATCCTGCTGGTGGCAATAATATCTGTTAAGAGAATATTTTTGACAATGAATATTATCAAAATAGTTTTACGCAACAAGGTAGTGGATGACTGGCTCAATGACTTATGATATGCTATACCGAGCAAGAGATATTTATAAGCATTGATGATGCTGAATCATAAAACACTTCCAAAACATGTAAACTCGTAGAATGAATGTCTCATGATTCATGCTCACACCTTAGTGGTATATTTCTTTTATTTTAAATTTTCATAACCATTTGCAATTTACTATTGCATCACTAATTTTGTAAATTTTGACATACATATAGTTTTGGATTGGACGCTTATTCATATGTTTTGGGATATTTTTCCAATACCGAAGTATGTTCATTGTATTTTGTTTTCTTGCTATGATTTCCTTTTTATTTATGTATAAATTTTAATTTCACAACATTATATTTACTACGCTTATCTCAATCTGATCATCGCCAACCCATATATCGTCATCAGTCAACACCAAATTATCACGAGAGAAAGGAAGCCAAAGACGTATAGAGTTAAAGTGGTAGACACAAATATTATGAAAAAAGAACTAAAATTTATTTATTCTTAAACAGTTACATAGAACGAAAGGGATGCGCTAAACACAAATGAGAGAGGCAATGGGAGAAAAAGAGAGTGAGAGAGACATGTGAAAGAGATTGAGAGAGATGAACGAAAGAGGCAGAGATTGAGAGAGACGGGTGAGAGAAAGAGCATATCTCTCAATCTCTCAGCTCTATCTCCCTACTTGTTCGTCTCTCTCAGGTGTCGGCGGCGGAAGTGATAACCATGCTATTAGGTGCGTCCATATGCACATACTCTGCGGATCGGTGACCTTTATGCAGAATTTTTTCCTCATGCTCTGGGTCATCGAGCCTGGTACAACTTATGCTATAGTGTTGTGCCGGGCTTTGCCACCTATCGTGCCCGATTTTCGGGTCCGACATAGTCCGTACTATAGTATCGTGCCGACACGACATGACTCACTTTGTATCGGACTAAGCTTTGAATCGAACCGTACCCACCGTGTCTCGAATGGGGAAAAAAAAAGTTCGGTCAAGTGCCCAACTCTGCACCGGAGAGGCAGCGAAGAGGGTTCTTGGCATCGCCAAAAACTCCCCTTCCCCGGTCCCGAGGTCAGCAGCAAATCCAGCATATGAGGAGCAGGCATCGTCTGATGTTGCTGGCATGTCAAAGCCAGGCTGAACAGCGCCCGAGGTGCCAGCAGGAACAGGAAGCGAGGACAAAGCCAGGTCGGAGCAGCTGCCTGTGGTCCTCACGAGTCACGGGGTCTGAGTACTGATGGTTTTAGTTTTGAATCATAAACAGTTAAACACACACACGAATAGGGATGAAAACGGATCGGATATGATTGGATATTGCTGTTCTCGTATCCTAATCTATATTTTTTTTCCTGGATTCGGAATCGGATACGGTAAGACCGAATACGGATACAAATTTGGATATTTCGGAATTTCGGATACGGTACTGTCGGGGCGGATACATACCGGATTCGGTTCGGAAACGGATAATACAAACGGATACATACTTGTTGAAACATTCGACTAGCAATAAATTCATATATATTACATAAATTTGACAACTCACACAATACAAGTTTAACAAGGGTATCAAATTCATACACAAAATTCATACCAAAGTTCATACACCGACAATCGACAAGCCACAAGTTTAATATAATTAACATTTCATACTTCTACATAAATCCATACGACCATAATAAATTCGACATGCCGTAACATCAGTCATCATCACTAGCAATTTCTTCTTCCTACAATATATGTATACATAATACGAATGCCACGTATTTTCGGCATTTGGATATCCGGTCGGATAGTATCCGGTTATCAGATAATCGAAGCTATTCGATCGGATTTCACGGCTCAGATTCGCTATCAGTATCCGTAGCAACTATCCGATCAGATCCGAATCCCACGATACGGATTTTTTTTTCCACGAATACGGTTTTAATCGGGTTCGGTACCGGATCGGTCGGGATTAACCCGTACCATTTTCACCCCTACACACGAATGTAAGAAAGAATACAATAGTATATATAGAGAAAAATATATATAGTGCAACATCATTAGTATATTTTGTATTTTTTTTTTGCTCTTGCTCTTATTTTTCTTATAGTTTACAAGCAATCAGTGATTTAGTTGTATAGCAGTACTACTAACTAACATTCAAGAAAACAAATTCTACTCGAAACGAATCCAATTTCTACTTGTACAAGATTAATTGTAACATTCACCCTCTTAATCTCGTAACAAAGTCTTTCCTTTGCTGTCACGCTTTTCCTTCGTTGCTCTTTCCTGGAATTTTTTATTGATTCCTCTTCTCTACCCCATGATCCATAGTTGAATAATACTAGACATGTGGACGCGACGCACGCCGCCCCAGCTGAAACGCGAAATTCGAACCTTCCCGCGAAGAAAGGTATCTAGATGTAATTTTAAAAATCTTCAAGACAAATAGCATAATTTTCACTACGCCTACGCGTGCTGTAATTTTATAAAGTTTCTGGAACTCTGTGATAAATTGATTTTTCTTGGATAAGTTTAAAAAGTTTTTGGGACTTTGAGATATTTTTTTTGTGGGAAGGGGAGCATTTCCGTAAAACCTAGGCGATGCGTGGGAGCTACAACATGAAAGCCAGGCCTTCCCGCAAAGAAAGGGATCTAGATGTAATTTTTTTAAAAATCTCCAGGATAGATCGCATAATTTTCGCTACGCACGTTGTTATTTTTAAAAGTTTTTGAGACTTTGGGATAAATTTTATTTTTTGGGTAAGTTTAAACAGTTTCCGCAACGCTGGGTTTTTTTTCTAGGCATTTCTAGAAATCACAGGTGATGCATGGGTGCAGCGTAAAACATGCCGCACCGCGGCATACGCAAGGTGAAATCCGTGCCTTCCCACGAAGAAAGAGACCTAGATGTAATTCTAAAAAATATCTGTGTCTAAGTGCATAATTTTCGCAGCGCGCACTGTAATTTTAAAAAGATTTGTAGACACTGCGTTTTTTTTATTGGTGCCATTTCTGAAAAACATGGCCTTCCCACGAAGAAAGGGATCAACATGTAATTTAAAAAATCTCTAGGGAAAAACCATAATTTTCGAGGGCTTTTTCACAGAAAGGACCTGTGCGCCATGAAGTGCCAGACGCAAGGCGAAATCCGTGCCTCTCACGAAGAAAGAGAACTAGATGTAATTCTAAAAAATCTGTACGTCAAAGCGCATAATTTTCGCATCGTGCGTTGTAATTTTAAAAAGATTTCGAGACTTCGGGATTTTTTTTTTATCAATGGCATTTCCGAAAAACAGGGCCTTCCTGCAAGAAAGGGATCTAGATGTAATTTTAAAAAATCTCCAACGAAAAAACATTTTTTTGAGGTCTTTTCCGCAAAAAGGACTTTCATGTATTTTGGCGGACTTTCGGGGAGCCTTTCGCAAAAAAGCTGATGCCACGTGGCGGCCGAGCACGCACGCCATGTGGTCGTGCCACGCATCACGCGGGGAAAAACATGGCTGGCCGGGGGTCGCGGGGACTCAAATGCGCGTCGCGGGCGTTTAAGCCTAAACGTCGTGACGAATTTGTTTCGCTTAACGACTGGATTTTTCACGCGGGTCAATGTGGCTCAATGACGTGCGCGCCGTACGCCCAGCGCTCCCACGGGCGCGACGCAGCCACACACGGGTGCCCCGGGAGACGCATGGAGGTGCTGAGCGATCGGGAAACTTTCGAGCCTTAATACACCGAGTATACCTTGCCCTTATCTTTTCAAAAAAAAAAGTGAAGATTCATTTTTGTCAACTAGTTTTAATTTCTGACATAACTCTAACTTATTAAGACAGTCGGTCTTAACTACAACTTACCAAATATTTACTCGGACTAAAAAAAGATAGAACTTTTCCATTGATATATTTCCTCAATGAGTTGACATTGATCTTTCTGGTGGCAATAATATATGTTGAGAGAATATTTTTGGCAATAAATATTATCAAAACAGTTTTGTGCAACAAGGCAGTGGATGGTTGGCTCAGTGACTAATGATATGCTACATCGAGCGAGAGATATTTATAAGCGTTGATGATGCTGAATCGTAAAACACTTCCAAGACATGTAAACTCGTAGAATGAATGTCTCGTGATTCAACCTCACACCTTAGTGGTATATTTCTTTTATTTTAAATTTTCATAATCATTTGCTACTTATTGTATCACTAATTTTGTAAATTTTGACATACATATAATTTTGTAAATTTTGACATACATATAGTTTTGTAAATTATATTTACTACGCTTACCTCAGTCTGATCATCGCCAATACATATATCATCATCAGTCAACAGCAAACCATTATCACTATTAATTCACACCGACGACCAGAGGGACAACGTATCACTATTACTCAAGTTTATACACACACACATACACCGCTTTCTTGTACAGTTGTACCGCTAGAGCTGGTAAGCATGTGCAGCAGTACGCCGCGCCCCTAATAAACAGTGCCTCGTTTTCTATCCACCTTGAATAATTATTTCATAATCTTTATATTTCCTTCAGCCATAAATTGTTTTTTTTCAGACATTGACATGGCATGTTTGGACCATTAATTTTCTATTATAATGTATCTATATAACCTAATAAATTATAATACTACAAAAGTACCTTTCTAAATAAATCTATATAATTTCTATGTATTTAATTTTAATATTTTTAAAAATATTAATAATTAAAATTTCAAATGTTTAAGTCCTCTGCATAAAAAATAATAACTATATGTGATCGAATAGATGTCATTTGTACAAGCTCCATTCTTTGTGCAAGTAGTCCAGCCGTGCAAGCATGCAAACAAAACCTCTGTACCGGACGATCTTCATCTTGTGGTTGCTGCGTTTTTATTCAGAGGTGCATGGGGTTTTGGCAAATTGCACATAGGGCTGAGGGGGGCAAGTGGGGGGGCTTAAGTGTAAAAAATACAGTAATAACAGAATGAAAATCGTCCAGTACAGAGACTTTATTTGCATACTTGCCCGACTGACTGTTTACACAGCAACCGAAGCCCTATGGGTAAAATGAGCACCTTATTTATTCTTTTCTTCGTAAAACTAACAAATTGAAGTGGCCGGTTGCGATAGCCTCCCTTGAAGCACCTGCGGGCACTCGATCAGGCCATGCCGGCGACGGAGGCCCACGCGGTGTTCTTCCCGTTCCCGGCGCAGGGACACGTCGCGGCGGCGCTGCACCTGGCCAAGCTCCTCCACGCCACTGGCGGCGTCCGCGTCACCTTCGTCCACTCCCACCGCAACCGTCGCCGCCTCCTCCGATCGAGAGGCGCCGCCGCGCTCGATGGCGCCCTGGGCTTCCGCTTCGCTGCAGTCCCCGACGGCCTGCCGTCCCCCTCCGACGGCGACGACGGCTACGCTCTGCAGGACATCGTTGCCATGCTCTCTTCCCTCGAGGCCTCCGTGCCGCACTTGAAGGACCTCCTCGACGACGCCGCCGCCTCCGGGGTACCGGCGACTTGCGTCGTCTCGGACATCGACTATGTCTTGCTCGCCACCAGGGAGATGGGCCTTCCGGCTGTGGCATTCTGGACGACGAGCGCTTGCGGGCTCATGGCGGCCCTGCAATGCCGGCAGCTCATCGACAAGGGATTAGTTCCACTCAAAGGTATATGACAACAACTCAAGATCCCATGGATGATCGATGCACGCATGTGGGTAGCAAAACGTACGGAAATTAATCAACAGTTTTCTAAGTTGTAAGCAGATGTAGATCAGCTGAGCAATGGATACCTCGACAACACAGTCATCGACTGGGTGCCGGGGATGCCCAAGGACATTCGCCTACGCGATTTCGTTAGCTTCATCCGGACGACGGACCCCGACGACGCCGTGCTCGCCGCCGTCCTGCGCTCCATGGAGTGCCTCCGGACCACCGCGTCCGCCGTCGTCCTCAACACGTTCGATGAGCTGGAGGGCGAGGTCGTCGACGCCATGTCAACCACCCTGCCGCCCATCTACACGGTCGGCCCGCTCCCGCTGCTCGCCGCCGGCGGCCCGCTCGACGCGCTGGTCGCCAACCTCTCAAAGGAGGACAACGGCTGCCTCGAGTGGCTCCGGGGCAAGCGGCCTCGCTCCGTGGTGTACGTGAGCTTCGGCAGCATTGTTCCCTTGACGAGCCAACAGCTTGTGGAGTTCGCGTGGGGAATGGCCAACAGCGGCTACGACTTCCTGTGGGTGATCAGAGACGACCAAGCAAAGGGCGCCGACGACTCCGTCGCCGTGTTGCCGCCGGAGTTCGTGAGGGATACAAAGGGAAGGTGCTATGTGACGAGCTGGTGCCCCCAGGAGGCGGTGCTCCGGCACGAGGCGGTCGGCGCGTTCCTGACGCACTGTGGGTGGAACTCGATGCTCGAGAGCATCTCTGTCGGGGTGCCCATGCTGTGCTGGCCGTTCGGCGGTGATCAGCAGACGAATTGCCGGTACGCTCGCACGGAGTGGCGCATGGGCGTCGAGGTCGGTGGCAAGGTCGGTAGGGAGGAGGTGGCGGGGTTGGTGAGGGAGGTGATGGGAGGGGAGAAAGGGAAGGAGTTGAAGCGGCGAGCCGTGGAATGGAAGGAGAGGGCAGCCATGGCGGCACTGCCAGGTGGGTCCTCCTGGGTCAACCTTGAGAGGTTGGTTAACGAGGTGCTTTTTCCTATTAAAAAGGATCAGCATTAACTAATTTGCTAAATGGTTGTATCAAAACTCGCGAGTCTGCACTCTGCAGCACAACCGTGTGTATCCCTACCGTAGCAACGGTTTTCTGTCATGTTGGTCCTACGACACTGGGACTTTTTATTTACTGTTGCAATGACCAATTCCAAGTCAAGCTCAAACCTGGTTGATCATGTACTTGAGCCCCATTAGCATTATCTATCTGCATTTTCTATATGAAAAACCTTGGTCATCTGATCCCATTTGCAGGTATTTTTCAGTAAAACTTCCTTAGTGTTTCGTCTTTCTATCAGGGCAGAATATGACATATGCTACTCTCTTGGACAAGACAGCAAAAGAAGTAATAACCACAATTAATAAAACAGCTTACCAAATACTATATTTACGATGTGCAACAGTTGCCCCATGACACAAGCATACAGATCCGACGCAACTGTAAGTCATCAACAGTTAATGCAGTCTATTTCAGGGTCTCCGCTCTGCATGTAGTAAGCCGCACAAACCGCAATCACTAGCATCACTGGGACCAATAGCCTCAGCACAAGCCACAGCGTGGACTCCTTGCTACCATCTGTAGTGAAAAGCCTTCTAAGCAGCGGTGCCAATGGCCGCATCTTGCTTGTTCCCCGACTTCCGCAGCCCTGGAAGCAGCAACAACAGTGAACCAACCAACTGTAAAACGACAGCCCAGGTAGTATAGGTACAAGGTGGCAGGATGGTGGCGGAGGGAACTTACCTCCGATTCAGTCTGTTCCAGCTTGCCCAGCTTGGAAATCATGTTGCCGTAGAACTTGGCATCCCTTCTGTTGTATTCCTTGACCTTCTCCTTCAGCCTCCTGTACTCCTTCTGCACATCCCTGAGAAACACAAGAACTATCACTTCACCCAAACATCCAGAACAAATTTTGCATAGAAACTGCAAAAGCTTGGCTGTCAACATGATCAAATAAATGGTCTCTCTGTCGTTGCTTTATGATGCATGCATATATCAGAATTAGGTAGGAAAGGATTTCTTCAAGCTAACTTCAGTACTACATATGGGTGGTATTTGGTAGTACACTATATATAGTACGTCAAGATTCTGATCAAATTCCATGCCACTGAGGATTACCTGTTATCTGGATCTATTTCTAGTGCTTTCTTGATATCCAGTTCTGCCAAATCAAGATCAACAAGATGGATGTGTGCCTGTGCCCTTCTGTACAAGGCCTTCACATTTGTGCTGTCCAGTTCCAGGACCTGAACACCATTATTCATAGTCAGCCCAGGTCATTTCTCTTATTAGGGCTATTTAGCTGACAAGATGTCTCAGTTTTAATACCTCGGCACACAGTTCCTTCGCTTCCTTGTAGTCTTTAAGTTTCAGCTTGCATGCAGCATCGTTGAGCTTGCAGCTCACCTTGAGTACTATGGATAGCTGCTTCTCTTTTTCACTGAAGGAGCTGTTGTACTCGATGAAGTTCAAAGCCTGATATAGAGCACAACATACTTAAAAGTGGTAGCATCAATTTAATGCAAAGCACGTGCATAAGGTTATTTCAAGCAAGAGGCTTAACAATGTGACCTTTCCATATCTCTTAGAAGCCCTGGCATAGTTGCCCATCTTAAACCACGCATTCCCTTCATCTTTCTTCTTAGCAGCCGCCTCAATCTTCTCAGCATTGTCCTTCAAGTCCCATGATTCTTTCTCCTGCACAAAATGGCACGGAGGATTTAGATTTTCATCAACGATCAACAATCGTTAAGACATACCCACTGACATCAAGGCTCAGTTACCTTATCAAAGGACACAAGCTCCAGTTCATAATAAACAGTTGAGTTAGGAGGAACCACAGCCAGATCTTGCTTTGTTTCATCTGATCCAAACGCATGCTGGGGGGAAATAGTCACCAAGGCTACTTCTCCTTTCTTCATGCTAAGTACTGCCTTATCAAGCCCTTCCATGACTTGCTCCTCATCAGTCTTGAACTCGAATGGCTCCTCACCATCATGACCTTTCTTCACAAACATGGTACCATCCTCCAACTTCCCGATAAGCTTCACTGCAGAGTAAGAACATTGTCATGCACAGAGAGAGAGAGAGAGAGAGAGAGAGAGAGAGTTCAATCTGAGATCATCATGTAAAAAAAAAAGGCAATTCAGCATATGTAACTGCATACCTCTGACAACTGCACAGTCATTAGGACGCTCATAACCTTCACCCTCCTGGAGGATCTTCTTCAGGATCTTCTTATCATTGCCTATCTCAGTGACTGTCTTCCAGGACACCAATTGAAGATCAATGAGCAAAGTAGCATTAGGCGGAACTGCAGCTTCATCTCCAGAGGTTGGCCTGCCTTGCTCACCAAAGCCATCTATTCACCACGCAACACATATTAAAGACGATTTTAGTGCCACATTGCACCAAAGAGTTCTTAACCACATTACTGCAAACTCACATTGTGGCTTGACAGTGAGGAGGACCTTCTCGTTCTTCTTCATAGTCTTGACAGCCTTGGATATGGCAGGGCAGAGATGTCCTGAAAAGAGAAGTTTCCCGCATTAGAAACTGACCTCTCAAAGATAGAATAATAATGGAAATGTTCAAAAATGGCAAGCACTATACCATCTTTCACGGTGAACTCAAATCCATCAGATTTTGATACAACAGTCCCATCCTCAACCCTCACCTCGTACTTAACTGCACAAAGCAATTGGATAAATCTTTGACAAATATTGTTACTGAAAAGGCATTATGGCACAACCGCAGAGAACATGGTGCAATACCAAAGACTTCATCACTCTCTTTGGGGTTCTCCCACTTCTCGCCTTCGGCTAGTATCTTCTTGAAGATGCCTCCATCCTTGCAGATGTCCTTGACACTTGCCCATGAGAGAAGCTCAACATCAAACTGCAGCTTGGCATTTGGAGGGATGACTGGAGGGGAGCCATCCTCACCATATGCAAGCTCTGATGGAATGGTGAAAACAGCATTCTCGCCTTTCTTCATGGTCTTGATGCCCAAATCCCATCCCTTTATAACTTGTCCTGTAGAGAGTAAATGCATTGTTTCATTTAGAAAAACACTGACTGCTCAAAGAAATTCTACCGTGATATGTATTCTGAAGATAGGTATGCTTTCTTGTTTGGCGTTTCAAACGGTGTCTAAATTATGTTATGTTGAATTACACCAGAAAAAAACAGGATGAGTTCAAAAATAGCAGAGATCATCTCATGTTTCATTTCAGTATCAATGTAGCGATCATCTAATGTCTGACTTGGCAGGGACACCCATGTGGCTCAGTGGTGATGTTGGGGTGATTAAGGGCATGGGTTCAGGTCCCTATTCTCCTTCTCTAAATCAAACATACGTAGTTCCTCCGACCTAATCCTTTTTTTTAATGTCTAACCTTTCATTCATGTAACTTAGTTACAGAACATGTATTTGGAAATACTGTTTTTTTTTTTGGCTTCATTTGGCCTTTTTTTATTCTTTTTCTACAAATAGACTCATCCAAAAACTATTTTCAGGAATGGCCCTTTCTTTCAGCACCAGAATGAACGTAGTGAATTTTAACGTGTCAGTGCTAACCCTTGTGGCACCGAGCCTAGTAGCTACATCAGCCCACGGTCCAACATGGAAGACGACCATTGCCAACCCCGCACTAGGCCAGCACCGAGCTCCTTGGTGCTGAGCTATAATGCATCTGCATTGTTGACTTAGGCACTGATTTTGTGACTTACTAGCTTTGGTGAGTTGCCCCTAGCCCGATTAGTGTACGGCATCTGTTCTTTTTGTAGCGCAACTCAGGCTGCTTTCCAGCTTCTTGCATCTCTTTGTTTAACACAAGCTGAACTCAACTAATTTTCTAGCTTGGCCTTTACCCATTTCATTAATTACCTTCTCTACCACTGGATGACATGTGGGCCAGCCATGCGTGAGCTTCAGGTCATGCAGTCCTCGGTTAATGCATGCATCCTTGCAATGATCTATCTTGGCCAACATATCACCCACTACATTCCCATTCAATCTTGGTTTCAAAAAGAAAAAAATCATTCTTTTTGTTGTGGAATAATTAATTGCATGGACACTTCCCCGAACCTGGCCTATTAAGGTCCAATGGCTCTGTCACGAACTCTGCTCCGGAGGTTGTAATCATGCGAGAGCTGACAACAGGAGACCCTGGACGTCGCCGCGTCGGCGCCGTCAAGGAAAAGACAGGACGCAGCCGAGGAGCTGCGTACGTGAGAAAGATGAGGTAATAGAAATACTTTCTTCCTTCCTTTTTATTGCTTCTCATCCCCGTGCTTAAATAACCCCCGTTACAAGGAAATAACCAGACTGCTATAAGTCCTAATCCAACTCGTACTCTACCTGGAACCTAAACCAACTCATATCAGGACTCCTTACTTCGCCATGGCCTATCTGCCAAGCTGTACACTTCCCTAATCAGGTTCGGTTCCGGCGCACATAATGCTGGCCGAACCTGACATCACCTCCCTCCTCCGAAAACAGCTCGTCCACGAGCGGGAAATCCGGATACTGCTGCTGGAAAGCGTTGACATGCTCCCACGTAGCTTTTTCCGGCGGAAGATCTTTCCAGCAGATGAGTACTTGTCGCTGACCACGAACGACGCGCCCCTTGAGTGCTTCTTCGGGAACTGGAATGACCCGGCCATGAATAAGTGGAGGCAGAGATGCCAATTCGCGTGGAGTGCCATGAAACTTCTTGAGCAGCCCCACATGAAAAACATCATGTATCCGAGCACCAGGAGGAAGACGAAGACGATATGCGACCGTCCCCATACGCTGCATGACTTGATATGGTCCGTAGAAGCGTGGACTGAGCTTGCCATGAGTCACACTGGGAAGTGAAGCACCCGGCCTGTTAGAAATACGAAGCCATACCCAATCATCCACCGCAAAGGTAATCTCCCGATGAGTACGATTATAGTAAGAGGCGACATGACTTGAGCTCGAGAAGCCGATCGCGACTTCCGAGAAATTCATCACGATCCAACATCCGAGATTCGATTTGGCGAGTCGCGCTTCGCCTTGATATAGGAACGCATGCTTGGTGGATCACGACCATACACAACCTTGAAGGGGTCGTCTTTAAGGAAGATTGAAGCGATGTGTTGTAGCAATATTCACCCATGGCAACCAGCGAATCCATCATTTACGCCGATCTCCGCAAAGCAGTAGCAGTACATAGCAATAATCTTATTGGTCACTTCCGATTGACCATCGGATTTGGGGATGGTAGGCAGTACTCATATGAAGGCGGCACCCAACTAATTGAAATAACTCTTGCCAAAATTGCTTGTAAAAACCACATCACGATCGAGACACAATGGAGGAGGAATACCGTGAGTCGGACCACCAGTATCAAAGAAGACCGGCTCACGGAAGGCTGCTGTGTAGGGATGAGCCAACGGAATAAAATCGCCGCTTTAGAAAAGCGATCCGCCTGATAAGAATAACGGTCTTTCCTCCAGATTTAGGCAAGCCTTCTATGAAGTCCATAGCAATATCGACCACCATCAGTATGTGGCACCGGAGGGATTGTAGGAGTCCCCAGATGCAAGTGTTCCGTCTTGTTACGTTGATGAGACCATCTGATCCGAATAAAAGTCGAAGCAATTGCCGAGCTCGTGGAATATGAAAATCTGCCGAACTCGCGTGAAGCGTCTTCGACTCCTCATGGCCGATCTCATGGCAAGTAGCGAAAATGGTAGTCACAAAGGAGATGGTGAGGAACAAAGATGCGACCTTTGAATAGAATAAGCGAATCACAGATAGTCCAGGGTCCAACAGGCCGCCGTCTTGAATCTCTTGCAGTATGGAACGCCATTGCGTGTCGCCTGGAAGATCGCGACGTAAATCATCAAACAGAGTCAAAGATGGACCAGTGAGAACCAAGCAAACGGCCGAGTGAGAATCATTATCACACGCAGGAAAAGGCGTCGACCCACGATAAGCCGACCCTGCCGATATTCCACTGTAAAATCAAAACCCACCAACTTGCTAACCCATTGATGTTGGGGAATAGTAGACAGCCTTTGATCCAAAAGGAATTTCAAGCTATAATGGTCAGTGCGAACAATAAAAGAGCACCCCCACACATACGGACGCCAATGACGGACGGCTTGGACAAGGCCGATTAACTCCCGCTCATAAGCGGCGAGCTTAACGTGACGAGCCACAATAGGCCGACTGAAGAAGGCAATGGCGAAGAAAGACGATGGAGGATGCCCCAAATCCGGAACCGAGGCATCACACTCAATGATGAGCGGAAGGCCAAAATCCGTAATTGAAGAACCGGAGCGGATGCCAATGCTTGTTTGAGTGAAGAGAAGGCATCCGTGTCGAAGTCCATGAAAAGGCTTCCTTGCGCAGAAGGCGTGTGAGGGGCGCGGCAATAGCTCCATAATTCTTGATAAAACGCCGGTAATACCCAGCTAGCCCAAGAAAAGCACGAACAGCCCGAACAGTGGTAGGAATCGGCCAATCCTCAATAGCTGCCACCTTCTGTCGATCCATGGTAACACCCTCGGCGGAGACGACGTGGCCAAGATATGCCACAGAAGTAGTACCAAAAGAGCACTTGAGCGCTTCAACACCAAACCCATGCCGAGAGCTCTTGCAACACCAGCATCACGAACATGGCGAGGTGTTCGCCCATGATTGGCTAAAAATCAGGATATCATCAAAAAAGACCAGCACAAAACGGCGAAGAAAACGACCCAAGACTTCATTCATGAGCGCCTGAAATGTGGCGGGGGCGTTGGATAACCCAAACGGCATCACCAAAAACTCAAAGTGCCCATGATGCGTGCGAAATGCCGTCTTGTGAACATCCTCGGGATGCATGCGCACTTGATGATAGCCAGATCGAAGGTCCACTTTAGTAAAGAAACGCACACCTTTAAGCTCGTCCAAAAGTTCTTCGACCACTGGAATTGGAAATTTGTCTTTGATAGTCTTGTCATTGAGGGCTCGATAATCAACACAGAATCTCCACGTGTTATCCTTCTTGCAGACCAGCAATACCGGTGAGGAGAATGCCGATGTGCTGACGCGTATAATGCCTTGATGCAGCATCTCCTGACATTGTGCCTCTAACTCATCCTTCTGCAACTGCGGATAACGATATGGGCGCACAGCCACTGCATCTGTTCCAGCCTTTAAATGGATCCGATGGTCAAAGGCACGGGAAGGCGGAAGGCCCTGTGGATCGGCGAACACAGCAGGGTGCTCTGCTAGTAAGGCATCCATCAAATCAGTTGGTGAAGTAGTCATTGCTGCCAAAGAAGGATATTGCGATGACACCCCATGTAGTCAAACCTGATGATTATCCCGCCAAAATGTCATTGTGAGACGTTGGAAATCCCAAGTAATGGGTCCTAACGTTTGAAGCCACTGAACACCGAGGACAATGTCAACCCCTGGAAGTGGAAGCACGTAGAAATCAATGACGAATGTGTAGTTGGTGATGTCCAGAGAAACCCGGCGACATTCGCATTGCCGCCGATCGCTTCGCCATTGGCCACTGCGACCCGGAAGGAAGGGCTTGCTGCTGCCACCGCCACGCCCGCCTGATCCGCCGTATCTTCTGAGATAAAATTGTGGGTGGAACCGGAGTCGATGAGCGCAGTGAAGTGGTGATCACCTATGCGGACAGGAAGACGCATCGTGCGGCCGGCGACAATACCGGTCAGAGCAAAAAGGGAGATGGATGGGGACTCATTGTGCTCAAGATCGTCCCTCAGATCCCGTCATCCGGAACTACCTCCAGGCTGAAGAGCCGCTGGCAGGAATGCCCGAGGGTGTATTTCTCTTCACAATTGTAGCATAGCCCCAGGCGGCGGCGTTCCTCCATCTGCGCTCGGGTCAATTTCTTGATGAACTTAGTCCCGGAAACACTGGTGTCGCCTCCCTTATGTGCGATGTCGCCGACCGCAGTGTGGTGGCGTACTAGCATTATCAACGTCTTTGTCGCGGTCTTCATGCCGACGCCTTAGGGATCGCTACCGCTATCCTCGGTCTCTGCTTGTTGCAAGCGCTCATGGGCCCGCGCCAAGCTCATGGCCATGGCCAAGGACTGCGGGGCGGCCAGATCCACGGCGATGGCGATCTTCTCCTTGAGACCAGCAGTAAACATCTCGATCTTCTGATCTGCCCGAAGCTTCGCACGCGGAAGTAAGGCTTCAAACTCCTTCTGGTATTGAGACACTGTTCCGGTCTGGCGAAGTTGTTTGATTTCCGTCAAGTGATTGCGCCGTGTCGGCGGCCCGAAACGGAGATGAACGAGTTCCTTGAAGTGCCCCCACGGAAGGACACCCATCTCTTCCTCCAGGAGCATGTACCATTGCTGCGCTTCTCCGCGTAGATGATATGCTGCAGTGCTGACCTTGTCTCCCTCTGCTGTGTACTGGCCCCGGAAAAATAATTCGCAAGAATTTAACCAGGGCAGTGGATCATCAGCGCCTTCATACGTTGTGAAATCCCATCGAAGAGGTTTAGGGGGTCGACCCTCCGGCGGCGCAAGGAGCCCGCCCCTCCCCTCGACGTGGAGCTGGGCGCCGCCCCCGTGCATGCCTCCGACAATGCTGTATGGCGCGCCCCCTCCGCCAATTCATTGTCGTTGCATCTTATTTGGGACTCGCGTCATGTAGTCCCCGAAGGAACATAGGTGGTTTCCTCCCCGCCTTTCCCTTTTTCATCTCCGCCAGCCATCGCGCTCATCAAATCGTCGACCTTGGCGATGCGCGCGTCATGGCGATCCAGCCGCGTAGTAAGAGTTGCAAATTGTGCTGTATGTCCGTCCTGGACCATGGACATATCTTCCAGTTTCCGGAGAAGTTGATCGATCTTATCTGTCGGGCCTCGAACCTCATCGGCCGCCATGATGTCGGCGTTGATCGGCTCGATACCAAGTTGTCACGAACTCGCTCCGGAGGTTGTAATCATCGAGAGCCGACGAGCAGAGACCACGGGCGTCGCGCGTCAGCGCCATCGAGGAAAAAGGGGGGCAATAGGAGCTGCGTCGTGAGAAAGATGAGGTAATAGAAATACTTTCTTCCTTCCTTTTATTGCTTCTCATCCCGTGCTTAAATAACCCCGTTACAAGGAAATAACCGGACTGCTATAAGTCCTAATCCAACTCGTACTCTACCTGGAACCTAAACCAACTCATATCAGGACTCCTTACTTCGCCATGGCCTATCTGCCAGGCTGTACACTTCCCTAATCAGGTTCGGTTCCGGCGCACATAATGCTGGCTGAACCTGACAGGCTCACAAGACCCATTAGCATGGCTTAGTCACATATTGCTTATCAATGTCATGGTCAACCTTCTTACCCTAAAGTTGTAAGGGTAGGGCTAGCTTTTGTACATCTACATCCTACCATATCAGCACAATATATTGTGTTTACTTCTACTTTTGTGTGCTTGATTGTTCAACCATTGGCAACGCAACACTAAATCACAAAACATTATCAGCACGATAACGCTCTTATATAAGCCACCTAGTATGTTGCTAGTCAGATCTATTTGATTAAGTTGCAAACTACCCCCTCTAGTCACAAATAGTTGTTGTTTTGGATATCGACATGGTTTCCAAAACACAACTTTGACCACTAATTCCTATTATAATATATTTATAAAACCCAATAAAATTATAATATTATGAAAGTACTTTTTGAGACAAATATACACATATGATTTTCATATATACAATTTAAATATTTAAAAAGATATTAGCAATCAAAGTTTCAAAAGTTTGACCACACCTGTATCCAAAACGACAACTATTTGTGACTGGAGGGAGTGGTAGATTATAATGATTGTTACATTGTTGACTCAGATCTTATCTGTCGATCCATTACCGTCGTCATTCTCATCCACGGCTTCGGTCGTGCCTACCACGCTACCACCAAAGTCAATGTCCCCAGTGTGACAAAATGTGCTAACTTCAATGATTTTTCCTGTATGCCATAGAATGAATTCTAGCGGTGAATTTCTATGGCACGTTTGTAGTGCAAGTGGAAGTTCTATGTGAAAATTTTACCTCATTCGGAGAACAAACGCTCGCTTAAGTAGGGTTATAGAGATGAACATCATTGGTAAAAGAGAAGGTTCTAACTTCCATGATTTTTCTTGTATAGTACAAAGTGAATTCCAACAACGAATTTCTTTGGCATGTCAGCAGTGCAAGTGGGAGACCTATGTGAAATTTGTCCCATGTGAATCTTTCACCTCATTCAAAGAACAAATGCTCACCTGAATAGGCTGATAGAGCCGAGTAACATAGGCAAAGGAGCATATCCTGACTTGCATGATTTTTCTTGTGTAGTACAAGTGGAAGTCATAGAATGAATTCCAACGGCGAATTTCTATGGCATGTTAGTAGTGCAAGTGGTAGTCCTATGTGAAATTTTACGTCAATCGGACAACAAATGCTCACTTGAATAGGTTGATAGAGACAAACATAGTAGGTAAAAGAGAAGTTTCTAACTTTCAAGATTTTTCCTGCGCAGCACAAAATCATTCTAGCGTCGATTTTTTGTGGCATGGTAGCAATGCAAGTGGGAGTCCAATGTGAAATGTTCACCTTATTCGGGGAAAAAATGCTAGCTAGAATAGTTGATAAGCCAGACGGCTTAGGCAAAGAGGGCGAGTCAACTTCTATGATTTTTCCTATACTGCACGGAATGAATTCTGGCGGTGAATTTTTGTGGCACGTTATAAGTGCAAGTGGGAGTTGATGTGGCGCTTGAGTATTTGGCGTGTGAGATGGACGTGATGCGTGGAGGCAGGCCAAGGCCGAGCGATGGTGCATGTGGGCCTTATGGCGCAATGAGGTGTACTGCTATTGGAATGCATGCGGCGTCAATATTAGAGATAAAGAGGACTGTTTCCATTTGATCGCTCACGACGTGGAAGTTCATTGCTACCGTCAGCGTACCGTGAAAAATCAGGCCAAACTCGACTACAAATTAGGGTCCTCTAACTTGTGCCACATCAGGAGTTCTATGCAAAATTTTCAGCTCAATTAGAGAGTAAATGATTGGTTCAATATCCTGATAGAGCCGCACAGTGTAAGCAAAGGTGAATGTGCTGACTTCCATGATTTTTCCTGTGCAGCACAGAATGAATTCCAACATCGAATTTATATGGCATGTTAGCAGTACAAGTGGAACCATTATTATTAGTTGTGTTTATAACATACTTTTGAAGTACTTTTTTTCTTTTGAGACTTTTTTCTCTAATGATTGTGTCATGTCTTATGATACTTATTTTGTCACTATCATTCGTGTTCTCAGTAGTTCGGTTTGACTATATTAAATATTACTTTGAAGCAAGATATATCAGGAAAAAATGCACGTGCACGCTTGCTAGTAATATATACTAGATAATACCATTGATATGATCATTCTGCAGCATATTGTACTTATTTGATCTCACAATGCGGCACATAATATTGTGAAAGTGAAAGGCATGTACCAGCTACTAGTGTCATTAATGGATGGCTCGCCGATGCTATTGCTTAGTCGCAAACACAATGCCAAAAGCAATGGCGCGGAGGCAGCGCAACTCAGTGCCAAGGTACTCGGCACTGCCACTGCTGAGTTGGCAATGGCCACATCCCACATTGCAGTGTGGGCTAACGTGGCCACTAGGCTCAGCACCACAAAGGTTGGCGCTGACATGTTAAAATTGAGCGTTGTTCATTATGGTGCTGAGAAAAAGGTCTTTTCCAAAAATAGTTTTTGGATGTGTCTATTTGTGGAAATGGAATAAAAAAGGCCAGATAAAGCAAAAAATACAGAAATACTCTAGTGATGGTTAAATTTTGATCCATCATCTATGAAACCACTATTTGAAGAATTATTGTAGTAACAGGCTAACAATGTAAAGCATGACCTGTCACTATGTTTATACCGTTAATACATTGGACTATCAAACATTCAATTCCGAATCCAATGGTCTTGGTAGCTCAACAGTCAACAGTAAGATCAAGTGCTGAAAGGGGAAACTGACCTATCTTATCTAGTAAGATTAAGAAGATACCGTATCAAATGAAATCCGGATCAATTCCTGCTCGAGCAGAGGATATACACACTCAACTGCAGATAACCCGACCCCAATGACTCTCCCATTCAGCATTGTAGGGCAAGAATTTTTGCCAGACTGCCTGCTAGCTGTAATCTATAGTAAAGTACCAAATTTCCAATTCTCAAAGGAAAAAGGTACCACATTTCCCGACCATAAGCATTAAGCAGGTATCAGGTAATCAGATTTGTTGACTTGCTACTAGTGGTTGAATCAAGGGTTTTTAATTTGGTCCTAGTTCGGAAGAAGAAGAGGAGATGGGTAGAGTCTGCTGTTACCTTGCCCCAGGGTGAACTTGAATGGGGTGTCGCGATCCCGGCTGGAGTCGAACTTGGTGCCATCCACCAGCGTCCCCGTGTAGTGCACTGCGCCACCCGATCCATGGTGAACAGCCATTTCAGCCCAATCCAATCCAGTCCAACCCATCGTTTGGTCTCGGCACCAGAAAGTGAAAAACCCAGAAATCAAGTCGAGCCGCACGCACCTTCGACCTCGTCGCCGGCGTCGGGGCGCTCCCCTCCCTCGCCCTCCTTCACCAGCTTCTTGCGCAGCCCCTGCTTCCCGATCTCCTTCTCCTCCCCAACCTTCATCGCCGCGGTGTAGCTCCCCTCGTCGCCCTCCTCCTCCTCCCCGGCGGCGGCGCCCGCACCACCGTGGGCGTAGAGGTCATTCATGGCCATGTAGTCCTCGTCGCCGAAGCCCCCCATCGCGCCCTCGCCGGCGGCCGCCGGGAAGTCGAAGTCGTCGTCCATTCTTTCTTTTTCGCCCTTTTTCTGGGTGGGAAACGGAAGAAGCTTCTGGAAGGGTGTGTTTGTGTGATTCGGTGGAGTGAGTGGTCGCTGCGATGCGTGTGCCTATTACGATTGATTTCCGAGACGGACGCACTTTTACTTTGTGGCTGGCGTGCAAAAGCATCGGACTCGGACTCGGACTCGGAGGTGTGGTCTTCTAGAGACTTCTTGACAGCGCGTGCTGTGTGTGACTGACTAATGGCGGCGTGAGGATGACACGTGGGGTCGGGGCTGGATGTCAGTGACTGGTGCTTATGTACCGGGGAAGGTTGCTTGTTTTTTTGGTTGGGGCGTCGAGCAGAGGACCGGGGGAGGTTGGCATCGGGTGGGAGGCCGAGTGGATTCTACGGGAATCGGAGAGAGGGTGAGGAAGAGGGAGAGAGGGGGAGGACGGTAAAGAGAAAGAGAGCAACAGTTGGTAATTTAACGGACGAACGACAGATAAAGACATCGATATGACGACTGAAAGAAATAAAGATGATTCCAATATTCATCTGATCCGATGTTTGCCTGGGTTTGCTTACTATAAAACCCCTCTTGATTTCGTTTCTTCGTCACCCAAAACATTTGCTCTGAGTTTTCTCTCTCGCGAGTTTATTCTCTCTGCTTGCTCTGAGTTTACTCTCTCGCCATGAAACAAAATGCTTAGCAAAAGTAGGAGAGCACGTCTTCGCTCTCCTAGTTCTCCTCATCAGGATTAAGAGATCGATCCGCGCTAACTGTCTCCTAGCATGGTAGATTATAGCATGGATGATCGTCGTTGCTTGGAGTCATTTGGATGGTACATATGGCGTCGAGGATGACTATTACATTCCCGAGGGGACGAGTCTGCACCGAGCTCTGATACTGCTATATCGATGCATTCAGGATGGGTATCGGTATATGCACCGAACTCCGATGCCATTACATCGATACATCTGAGACTAGTGCCAATAACATATGGATAAAACCGTCGAAGTTATGGACTGGCGTGAGGTAATATATGCTATTTGTAAATATCGTCAAGTTAAATTATCTATATGTGCATGTGGAGGAACATGTCATCTCAAGCGACACACGAAAACATTCTTGAAAGAAGATATTGGCCGGACGAAGGTTAGATGAGGGCGTCCAGGCATAGTTCAACTGCAACACCGAAAGTTCGGTAAGTATATGGATATACAACACCGAGATAGTTAGAAATAAAATTGCATGTTACATAGTTATCGATGATCTTCTACTTAGAATAGGTGAGAGTACTAGTTTTGAAAGGATAATGCAACATAGTTTTTGCCCATAATATCAACACGCAACATAGTTTTTGCCTATAATATCAACACGTTAGTAGGAGAACAACTACACTTGACATATACGTATTGTACACAAATAAACTAGCAATGTTGAAAAGGGCATTCACGAGAGTTAGTTATTCTTTTGCCTTAACCTCAGATGTGGACTTCATCGCATCAAATAGCAGCCTATCTTAGTGTTGTCACACATTACTTGGACGGCGACTGCATTCTTAATAAAAGGGTCATAGGGTTTAGGCCAATCGATGAGGCACACACCGAAGAGGCTATCGTTACACGTGTACTTAAGATTATTACTAACTTTAAAATAGAAAGTAGAATTAATTTTATCACTCTTGACAATGCATCAGTTAACACGACAGCCATAGAGTATCTCTCATCACACTTGGAGACTTATGTTGGAGGTTTCATACTCTATTAAAGATGTATATGTCACATTATTAATTTCATTGTGCAGACAGGTTTGCATGTAATGCAACCTAGTTTGAATAACATATATGATGCTATCCAATTTGTTAGAACTTTACGTATACTAAGCTGGAGCGGTACAAAGACTATGAGCACATTATTACCGTCTTCGTCAATTGCAATAATGGTAAGCCGTTGGTCCACGATATGGCTTAGGAAGTTGCTTGTCATTTTCGTAATTTTTTTAGAAATTTTTTACAATGCTACCAACATGCTATTCAGTGTGTACTACCTAACTTCTTGCTTAGTTCTCGAGTGGCTTTAGACTATTGTTAACAGTTTCAAAGAAAATAGAGATAATTATATTTTACAAACCATTATAGAATCAATAGAGAAAAAAAAATTAAAATATTTTCAAGCTATGTTACATCTCTATTGTTTTGTTACTATTTTGGATCCTCAAAGAAAATTATCTGATTTGTAGGCTGCCTTCGAGGGAATAGATGAAGCATTCGATCTTGATTTTTTTATGAGGCATATACTCAAATTTATAATGAGTTTTTTTAGATTTTTTGATAAATATTACGGAAATTTTGGCAGCAAAAGTGAGGTAAGAAGATCTACCTCAACAATGCAATAGGCACGAGGCAGTTCAGCTACTTTAAACATATGGAAGAAGCTAAAATGCAAGGTGTCTAGTTCATCTTTTGAAGTGCCCAGCAGGTCACAATGGAATCCACGATTAGAGATCAATCACTACATCGACAAGCCTTTCGTGGAGATTGAGCTTGACATCAATGAGGATAATCGACTCATTTTGCTTTTGTGATGGAAGAATCACCATCGTATATACCTCGTGCTATCGCATTTTGCATAGGATGTATTTGTTGTTCTAGCGTCCACTGTCTCGTCGAAAGCCACTTTCTGTTCGGTGGAGAGGATACTTGAGCCGAGGAGGCCATCTCTTACGCCTGAGATGGTTGAGGCAATTACATCCTCAAAGACTAGAAGTGTGCAGATGACAGGATACAACATCGAACCAGGGATCTGGATATCATGGACATATTAGCCGATTTTGACTACCTTGACCTCAAGTAGTCTATATATATGTACGTAGTTACTATACTCTTTTCCTTATCGAAGTGTCCCACACCGGGATGTAAGGTTTTTAACGTTGCAGTAACTCTCTAGTTATTCAAGAATGAATAAATTTTATTTCTTTTTTCCCTAATATTTGTGTCTATTGCCTCAACTCCGTACGTATCCGGCTCTTTTTCTCTCATCGCAATAGTGCATATGGACCGGACCTAGACCAACACAAAACATAAATAGACCGGATTGGCATGACATAGCATGATTTAGACACAAAGCACGATAGACCCGTACCGTGATCGATCCACCTCGCCCCAGCATCCCTACTGTCAAAATGCCATCACTATGCGCCATCGCTCATCGTCGCCCCCAAATCACTGGCACCGCTGCTCTTACACATCTCAAGCCGTGGCCTTCACCACCTTTTGCGCCGCCAGCCTCCCAAAAACTTCTCCAGTTCTCCTTGATCTGCTCCCTTAGCATCGAAGCCATCCCCTTTGCTGTTCTTCTGCAAGTTAACGCTGGTGAGATCTTGACACTCACCTGCGTGCCGCCGAGATCTTGACGGTGCTGGAGGGCTCGCTCTACGTCGGCTTTGTGACCTCAACTCTGAGAACAAGCTGTTCACCAAGGGAGATGTGTTCGTCTTCCCCAAGGGCCTCATCCACTTCCAGTTCAATCAGCGCTGAGCAGCCAGAACCCTGGGGTGATCACTGTAGCCAATGCACTGTTTGCATCCAAACCCTCCATCTCGGATGATATTCTTGCCAAGGCCTTTCAGGTGGACAAGAGAACACTGAATTCGATCCAAGCTCAGTTCTAAGTGTCTAATCCCATGTCCGTTTGTTTGTCTATCGAGTACTCTATATATTCTTCTGCTTTCTTAGTTTGCATTTCATTATTTAAATTGTTGTGAGCTGACAACCTTGGGTGTTTGTGTTTATGTTTCTTTTCTTTGATGGAACAATGTGTTGAATGTCTTGTGGTATATTCCTAGTGTTTATTGCAGAAGTAGTTTAATTTTCTTCTTGGTGGAGCAGTAAATATTTATCTCCTGCTATTAAATTCTTATCCCTTTCCCCCCAAGTACTTCCAGCTGCACCTTCGGTCGTCATGGTTATGACCGGCCGAATGACACCAAATCAACTCTCCATGTCCGACTGAAATTTCCCTCGACTGACATGATGTGTGTCTGTGGAAAGCTGTGCTTTATGGAAATAGAGCAGAGTTTAAGTGACGATAATACATATAAGAATTTCCAATCTATATTGCAAAACATAAATGAATTTGTAAAGTGTGAACAATTTCACAAGCGCTTCTAATGGTATAAACTAACTGAAAATTCTACCAGCCGGTAAACACCTGCGGTTTCCGGCTTTACCGGTGGGATCTGGACATCTGGTAGGAAATGAATTGTGAAGAAAAAAGGAAATCAGATTTTTTTAAATAATTTTAATGTGATATAAAAGGAATTCACAACTGAAGGTAAAAGATTAATCAATAAAAAAGTGTGTAAAAAACAGTGTGCATGCACTTAGGGCTGGCAAAAAAGTTCGTTAGAGCTTGAATCAAAATTTCTTCGATTGTTGTTTTTAATATGTTCAAAATTAAAATAAGTCTATTTCGAGTGAAAAAATTAATGACTCGAAATAAGTTAATGAGGCTTAACTCGTTAGTAACTTGTTAGCTCAAATTTGAAATAACCACTTTAAATGGTAAATAAAATGATTTTAGGTCGAATTATATCAATTTCAAAAGAAGCACGGTGCATGGTGCTAGTAAAGCAGCTAACCTTTGGTAGGGTTAGAGACTAAAAAAGGAATTCCGACTTTTTTCTTTTCTCCTTCAAAAATAATTCAAATTTGAATGAAATAATTGGACAAAAGTAACATTGTTAAAGAACAGGCCAGTGGTCTAGTAAGAGGAGCTAGCGTTGCATGTGGTGTACGTTCGCCTTGTATTCTATCTTAAAATTAAAAAGTAGCAACGTTGTAGAAGGCGTACACAAAATGGCAAACGTAATGCGTTCCAACGTTGTGGAATGGACAGAATTAACCTTACTTTGCATCATGGCTTCATCGAAGTTTCCATATATACATTCAAATTTTAGCGAAATTCGTGAAATTTGATTTCGGACCCCGAGATTAGAAAAGCCGGGCAAAGTCAAAAATTCAAACGAAAATTTGAAATGCTACAGTAATTTCGGAAATTTTGGCGAAATTTCGGGGTTTGAGTCCGGATTTTGAATTTTGACCACCGGATTTGGTCCAATAACCTACTAGAAAGTGATCTTCCATGAAAATTTGATGAAAAACTAATTTTTTGAGATTTTTTAAAATTTGGGTAGAAACACTGTCAGATTTTAAAAAAAAATTTAAAAGCTTGATAATGATATGAAAAATTTATGGTACCATCCTTAGTAGTTTGGGATCATACAAAAAAATCAAAATAATTTAACATCATTTGTTATCTTTTAAAAATCAAAAACAGAATGGACATAATTGGGACAGTAAACTTGTTAGATTTTTCTAAATTTTCTGGAGTGTGATCATCATCTAAAAATTTTATGAAAGATTAAGAATTTCCTCAGTACCATGCTATAAAATTTTAAAAAAAATTAAACTTTCTTTGTTTGCTCAATAAAATCTATGAATGCAGTAAGCACTGAACTTAATTTGTTGTATTATATTTCAAAAATCAAACAGAGAAAGAACATAAATGGCACTGTGCCTTCTATGAATTTTATAAATTCTCTGGAGCGTGATCATGATTCAAAATTTTTATGAGATGTTAAGCATTTCCTTCTAACCCTTATGTAAAATTTTTAAAAAATTTAAACCTTTCTTATTGCTAAAGTTAATCTATTATTGATCATCGGCCTTTTAACAGGATAGTAGCACTGTTGGAATTTTTAAAACTTCATGACACCAGATCATCATATGAAAATTTTATGAGAATATTATGGATGTGTCAGGACCATCCAGAAAAATTTTCAACATTTTATAACCTCTTTTGTTCTAATTTTCATTCGGATGAAACTTGCCGCTCAGCGCTTTACCAAGACAGTACCAATGTTTAATTTTTTACAAATTCCTCACATTTGATCATCATCTGAAATTTTTACATAAATATCATAAATATGTCAGGAATCTCCACAAAAAATTTCAAAATTTTCTAACGTCGTTTGTACTATTTTTCATCCGGTTCAAACTTGCCGATCAACGTTTCATCGGGACAGTACCAATGTTTGAATTTTTTAAAAATCCACAGAACTGATAATCACCTGAAAGTTTTATGAGAACATATCTAATGTGTCAGGAATCTACAAAAAAAAGTTCAAAATGTTTCGACATCGTTTGAACCAATTTCCAGTCAGTGCAATTTGGGCAAAATTTCGCCGAAATTTCGGGTAATTTCGGTCCAAAACAAACCGGATTTGAATTTTTCTTTTTGAATTTTGAATGTCCTCCGGCTGAAATTTCGGATTTCGGCTGGTTCCGAATTTTCTTCCAAAACGAAAAGTTTATCCCTGTTCCTGCGACAATGCTCCAATGTTGATTGGTTCCCTGCACGGCTTGCACAAGGGCATTTGGAATGCAAGACTGCAAAGAACGAGTCGGGTAGAATGCAATCAACAAGCTAGCAAAGGACATTTCCAACAAAACATGCATGACCAGACAAAGTAAGTACTGAGATTCAGCTTAATTTGTTTGAGGAAGTTTCATGCATGTCGGAATCTCTTGGTAGCCAGTATATATTTCAGGCTTTATGCCACCCACGTCAGAGGCTAGGTAGGGACAATGATCGTCGTCTCTCTTGAGGTCTCGAGCGAAAAATAGATCGACAATTATGTCGAGTTGATAATGCTCGATTCAAAGGTACGTACGTAGTAAAGAAACTACAATCACTTGGAGTGGAGCTATATATCCATGAGTTGACAGGAACGTACGTTTTTTCTTGTCAGTGAAACCGGCCGGGAACAAGCTAGCACTCAGCATTTCAATTCCCGGACAAAACCTTTTTGCCTCGTTTGCAATTTCTAGAATTAAAATAGTTCAATTCCCGAATGAATTGGAAAGAATTAAAAAATCCTGCATTCCAAACATGGTTTGCACCTCTCGTCCACTTCTCATTCGCTATTGCTCTGCCTCGATCTAAATGGACCAAACTCCGTGCTGATCATATAGAGGGCCTCCTATATATTCATCCTCTTCCATTTAAGGTGATTTTAGCCAGCCATTTGCTTGCCTAATGCCCTTCTGAATCCTGATTAGCTAGCAGGTTCTCCAGCTAAACCTTGGACGGTTGCGTCGGCTAACACTTTGTTGTAGCCATAAACCCAATCTTAGGCCATAGATGATAATTCTCTTCATCATCACCTCGCATACCTTCGCTACAATCGAGCTTATAACATATCTCAGGGTTTTTTTTTTTTACTACTGACTACTAGTCAAAGTGACTTGTGAGATACTTACGAGTTCATTCTCTAGGAGTTAGCTAGTATCACACTTCATTCTTGTTTGAGAACACATTTGCTAATATCGCTGAAAGCCTTGTTCGATGTTTTCGCGTCTTGGATGTGCTCCACTATATCCTCGTGGATGTCATCTTCAACACAAATTTATTAGCCTTGCTTGTCTTGATAGTTAAAATGCCAGTTCCAAAAGACTTCAATATATAGCTGGAGGAGTTAGTCTCAGTACGTGATGATTTCCCCATCGATCTCATCGTACTCTCTTTTCCGTCACCGACCCCTGCCTAGCTCTCTCCAATTTCCCATGATCACATGCATATATTCTTGTTGATTTTCACCTTAGATAGATGGGAGATTTTTGTTAGATCCTAAACATGAATATGATCCTCTAGCCTTAAGAATAATCACATAGATAATGCGAAAGAATCATTAGAACACTAACCCGGAGACGAAGATGCCATTAGAGTATTCGGTGGTGTTCTTGAGTGTCGGTGAGGAAAAACCATCGAGGTAGATGCGCAGCACCAAACCAAATGAAGAAGAAGAAAGACCGGTGTAGATGCACAGCGAAAGTCGTCAAGATCCTCTTGGCGATGAAACGGATCTTCGTTAGCTTAGCGCAGACCTTATGATCGGACCAAATGTGAGAGAGGGGGCAAAACTCGTGATTAGCATTAACCCTAAACCGAGCGCCGGCCTCTCCCTTTTATTCTTGCGCCAGCTAACGGGACCGAACCAATTTGGTAGGAGCACTCCCGATCAAGGCGCGATTTCCTTAATTCTCTGACCTTCCGTTAATTCCCTGACTTTCCTTAATTCTCTAACTTTCCGTTTTAACTGAAGATCACATCCAACATTCTCCCACTTGATCGAAGGCTAATATCATAAGTCCATTCTCAGCGAGCAAGACACCAAGATAAAGTATTACAGCGATTAATCTAAACATCGCTGCAACTCCAGAATCTATAGTGCATTATTCTATCTTGATAGGATAGTTAATTATTTCTTAACGGGAGTTGGTTTTATTCTTATGGTCCTTTTGTGCAGTTTGTTTTCATTTGTCATCATGTGCACATCAAAAGAGTGAAAACAAACTTTGTAATTTCCAGAATCAAAGTTTTGAGATCTCAATTTGTCCCAGTAGTATAGGCTGTCAATAAGTCTTATGCCGGCATTAATTTTGAGACAAGCCTTTAACAGGGGATCATTAAACTAAACATGATGCATAAACTTATATATCAAACATGATACTCAATTCTTATAGGCTGAACATTAATAATTCAATTCTGAATTACATCTTTCACAACGTCATATGTTTGGCAGCATAATTTGACATGTTGTTACTCGAAGCAAAATCACACTTTTACATAATAAATTCCAGGATAGAATCTTAAGCCAAAAATAAATTTTCTTATTCTTAAACCACAATAGCCTATTGTGGATTTCTTATTATCTAATAGTCTTATGACATGCCACAAGTCTACTTGCATCATTAATGACACCTTAAGATATTGATTAGAGCCATTCCACAATATGGCTCTTTCTGCAAGGTTGGAGATTTGACTTGATGTGAATTCTTAATATCAACACACCTTGCATAATCAGTGTCTGAATAACCAACAACTTTATGATTATCAGACTTCTTATATGTGAGCATGTTATCATTAGCACTTTGCCTATGATGCAAAGTTGTCTTTAGTAGTTTTCCAGTGGTCCAGTTCTGGATTAATATCTGCTAAGTATCCTGGTTACAAATGTTAAATAAGGGCGCATACAAACTTAAGTATACATAATGTTCATGACAGCAGAACGTAAGAAAAACTTATGTCGCCCATAATAATCAGAGTAAACTCTCTTAATGTTGGACCTATCTTGGTGAATCTTAATAGTCAAAACATGAAAAACATCACCAAGACAAACATTAATGTCCCTATTGCTGATAGCCAACAAGGCATCGTCTATATAAACAATTAAGTCCATATAAACAGCTAAGATGTTAAATTTACTCCCACTGGTCTTAAGATATCTTTATGTGAGGCTCGCATTATCATAAACTCCAGAATCAACTGGAGGTGGAACTTTTAGAGACAAAGATTGCTATTCTCTCGGTACTATCGGCATTAGAACATAAGCACGATTGTGTCAAGTATAGTTTACCTTGCCTCAAAGCTCCCACTAGAATCAACATTTTTATCAACTCAGTGGTTTAAAAAAAGATAGTGGTACCCTTTAGTCTGGATGGAAGCTTGACAATCCCAAATATATAAGTATTTTTTTATAGAGTGTAAGGTATTGACATTAATTATCTTTAATCCTCCCATCTATTAAACTTATTGATAAGGAGAGTAACTTTAATAGAGTAAACAATTTGTTTATGGGGTTTATGTCTCACATAATGAAGCTTTTCTTTTCTTAATGAGACGTTCCATTCTCCCCCTCGAAATGTGGTACAAGCGTCAATGTCACAATTTCGATGAACTCTCATAAATATTTTACTTTTGATGAAGCCAATAGAGTTAGCAACAAACTTAATGTTATAGGAACATAAATTACATTATTAGGATGGAGGGTGAAAATATAACTTAGTACTGATGGAAAACTTCCAACAGTTTCAACATTAGCCTCCTATTCATTCTCTAAGGCTTCACTTTAAAACTTTCATAGTCTTGAGATAATGTTGGCAGCATAAACGCAGTCTTCTAACTTAGTATTTAGCCAACTTTCTTTATGAATGCACATATTTATAGGCACAATCAAAGTTCACTTCTCATTCTTCATTATTGTTGTTATATTATTTATGAATAACGTAATGAAGTGAATTAGAAAGGCTCTATTTTTTTTTGTTATTATGTCCTAGTTCATTGAGTTTGAGCACTCTTATGATCAGTATACTGGCAAGAACTTTTAAGGAGCTTCATAATGTTTTTCCATTATTGCCAGATAGGCATAATTTAACTGGAGAATTGCTCCCCCAGATCCTAAATTTTATAATCAAAAGGGACATTTGCTTAAATTGCTCCCACTAGTCATCAAAATATTGAATTTTTTTTGTCAATATCTAAGTTATTAGATGCTTCTTCTAATAGGAGCCAATCATCAAGATTATGTTTGTGTGCATAATCAATAACCTCAAGAATAATACGCTAATAAATTACTCTATTTCTTATTAGGGTACTAGAAGCAGCTGAAGAACTTATGGTTGAATTGATAATAGGGACATAACACTGATCATTACTTAATATCCACAAAAAAAAATAAAAAAATGAATGATTGTATGTCATGAAATTAACCCTACGCTGATCAGGTTAATAACATGCTAATGACAAAGCTTAACAATTATAATTCGCTTTACTATTGGGCAAAAACGAAGAACTTAACATGAGGAAAGAATCAGCAGTTCATCTTCGCATCACATTTTTGCAGAAAATGAAGAATAACTGCATTCACTAATGGGGATGGCAAATGATCACATACAATGCTGGTCAGTATGTAACCATAAGCCATAAAACATAATCCTCAAATCAATATGAAATATCTAACCAAAACTTCTTGTTGGTTCCATTTTGATTAGAAAAGATATGGGAATGATACATGACTATAATCAACTTTGGTCAGAATATAACCGTGTGTCACAACATAAGCCCAAAACATAACTATAGTTCCAAATTGTATCACCTTTGGGTACATAATGAAAAGAACTTAATCTATGGGAATGGTACACAATTGCAAACAACTTTGGTCAGAATGCAATTATGGCCACAACATAATCTCAAAACTTCATTAAATCTCTAACTAAGATTTCTCGTTGGTTCCATCTTAATTAGAGATATCTTAATTATAATGTAGTCTTTATCATATAATATGCTTGAAAAGACTCAATAACTTAATTAATACGAGAATTAATTAAATGTCACTTGACCCATAAAAGACATTGGTCATTATATAGTCATAAAGCATTTAATTAATTATAATCACATTGTCTCAAGGTAGAATACATTAATAAGAGACAAAATTAATCACATGATCAAAAATTACTAAGCATTAGACATCAAGCACTAAATTGCGGAAGCATAAACAATTAATAATTAATGAATAGTAAATTAAATGCTAAATTGAAAATAAGGAAAAAACTTAAGCTCATAATTTAGGGCATAATAAATTGTAACATGTGTGGAAATATAAACAACTCAGGTAGAAACATAGTACTTAACTAATCCTATCTTAGCTTAAAATGATTAACCAAAAGGATGTATAAAATGATGCGTTATTATTGGGCAATTGACATTAATTATTGCAGTGCATAAAGAAGAACAACATTAATCATAAGAAAATGCACTGAAATTAATTAAAGTCCAAAATTTAACTTATGTATTGCTCAGCTTAGCTCAAAATCGAACCTTACATTGATCTGATTAATAATCATGCTAATGACAAGGACAGACTTAAAGTTCTATTTCGCATCACCGTTGGGCAGAAACGAAAAAGAACTAAATTATCTTATGGGTGACACATGTTCATAAACAACGTTGGTCAGTATATGATCATGGTCATAACATAATCCCAATTTTAAACTTTAAACAATAATCTCTAATTAAAACTTTGTTGGTTCCGTTTCAATTAGAGATAATACTTATAAATAATCATTACATAAAAATTAATTGCCGCATTAATTAGTTAGCCCCGAAAATTAATCATGAAATTAATCATAACATAATTGCCCAGGAATTAGATAACAATCAATACTTATTGCTGAAATTAAAAGCTGAATGAACAACAACAAAAATAAGAGGGCTAAAAACAATTATTTCTAGGCCGAAATTGCATACGGCCCAGCAACCGCTGGCACGGTCCAACAACACGTCCAGCCCGGTATGAAAACTGGCACAGCCCAGCGCAACGCGCAGCACGGCCTGATCTCGCGTGCGGCCCAGCAAACGCTCGGCCCAACCGAAGCAATGCGCAGCCCAGGTCGTCCTCACGCCGCGCTTAAGCGATCTCGGCCGTCGAAGCAAACAGATGGCCCAGATGGACCCGAGGCGGAGCAAAAATGCGCGCGGCGAGGAACCCTAACCCTAATCCTCATTTCAATCCCTAAAAATCCGAACGAGGGCGGCCACGGAAACGAGATGGATGAGCAGGCTGCGGCGATGGTGCGAGGCTGCGGACAAGCCGACGGCAATGACGCGCGCATGCGAGATGAGGCACCCGGAGCGGCCGATGGCACGCGCGGGCGAACTAAAATGGAGGCCACGCGACTCCGGCGAGGCAACCACAAGGACGCGCGAGGATGGCGCGACGACGCACGCACGCGAGCGGTCGGCGACCGAGCGAACCAAGAGGTGCGCCGGTGAGGTAAGACCGAAGATCCCTTTAGACCATTAGATTTTTTTCTTGATTGATTGAGATTTTCAATTCGAGATTTGGGAAAAAAATAAAACTAGGGTTCCGAATCTGATGATTTTGGGTTTGAATATGGATTTATCCCCTCCTTCTAAATGCTACCCGAGTTAAAACATTCCTAAACCGACCATAAACCGATGAATACAAGGCCAAATTGAGGCTAATCCGAGCTTAATCAGGGATTATACTAAGGCTAGGGTTGCTTTGATACCAAATGTTAGATCCTAAACATGAATATGATCCTCTAGCCTTAAGAATAATCACATAGATAATGCGGAAGAATCATTAGAACACTAACCCAGAGACGAAGATGCCATTAGAGTATTCGGTGGTGTTCTTGAGTGTCAGTGAGGAAAAACCGTCGAGGTAGATGTGCAGCACCAAACCAAATGAAGAAGAAGAAAGACCGGTGTAGATGCACAGCGAAAGTCATCAAGATCCTCTTGGCGATGGAACGGATCTTCGTTAGCTTAGCGCAGACCTTATGATCGGACCAAATGTGAGAGAGGGGGCAAAATTCGTGATTAGCATTAACCCTAAACCGAGCGCCGACCTCTCCCTTTTATTCTTGCGCCAGCTAACGGGGCCGAACCAATTTGGTAGGAGCGCTCCCGATCAAGGCGCGATTTCCTTAATTATCTGACCTTCCGTTAATTCCCTGACTTTCCTTAATTCTCTAACTTTCTGTTTTAACTGAAGATCACATCCAACAATTTTCCCATTGATTAATTATTTGTTCGGTTTGTCTCACTAATTCATTCCTGTTCACGTACGTTCTTGTCCGGTACTTCTTTCCTCGCTGCCACGGTGCCACCCACGTGCTCCAGAATTAGGAAGCCAGGGTACGTGTCATGGACGGATGGGACGGGGAAGCGACGGCGAAGTAGGGATTAAAATTTCGATGAATTTGAAATTCTGGAAAAAAAATTGAATTTGCTACTGTAAAATTTCGGGTTTTGAAATTGGATTTTGATGTTTTAGGGCCGAATTTGACCAGAATTAGTCCAATAACCCTTAAGAAAGTCATCTTATATGAAAATTTGTTGAAAAACTAATTTTTTGAGATATTTTAAAATTTGGGTAGAAACATTGTCAGATTTTTATAAAATTGTGCAAGCTTGATAATGATCTTAAAAATTTATGGTACCATCCAATTTAGTGTAGGATCATACATAAAAAATTTCAAAATAATTGAACTTCATTTGTTATCTTTAAAAAATCAAAAATAGAATGGACATAATTGGGACAGTAAACTTGTTAGATTTTTTTTAAATTTTCTCATGTGTGATCATGATCTAAAATTTTTATGACAGATTAAGAATTTCCTCAGTACTATTATGTAAAATTTTAAAAAAAAATTAACTTTTTTTGTTTGGTCAATAAAATCTATAAAACTATTGAATTTTATTTGTTATACTATATTGTAAAAACCAAAAGAGAAAGAACATAAATGCTACTGTGCCTTGTAAGAATTTTATAAATTTACTAGAGTGTGATCATGATTCAAATTTTTTATGAGATATTAAACACTTCCTTATCACTCTTCTGTAAAATTTTCACAAATTTTAAACCTTCTTTTATTGCTAAAGCAAATCTATGTATTAATTATCAGGCTTTTATCAGCACGTAGCACCGTCAGAATTTTTCGAACTTCTTCAAGCATGATAATCATATAAAACTTTTATAAAAATATTAGTGATATATCAGGACCTTCCACAAAAATTTCCAAAATTTTCTGACGTGGTTTGAACTATTTTTCATTCCGCCTGAAAATTTTATGAGAACATCTTTAATGTGTCAGGAACCTTAAAAAAAAATTCAAAATTTTTTGACATCGTTTGAACCATTTTTGGTTTAGTGCAATTTCGGCGAAATTTCGACCGAAAATTTTGGTAGAAAAAAACGGATTTGAATTTTTCTTTTTGAATTTTGAACGGATTTCGTCCGAAATGCCGAAATTTCGGATTTCGGCCATGGGCGAAATTTTGTTCCTTGCGGCGAAGAATGCTTTGCTTGGTAGCTAGGCTGCTGGCCAAGGCCGTACGTGGCGCAGAACAAGGGAAGAAGAGATCCTCCTCCTCCACCACCAAACTAAGCCTTGCCTCGGAATGCATGCATGCATGCATGTGACCATTTATTTACTCACTAGGGTAGAAGCAGAGAAGCAAGCCCACCTGCAGACAACATATATATATCAACCAAGACACAATTAAGCAGACTCGACAGGTTTTAGACACCTTAGCTCCACCATCCAATCACCCATCAGCTTCAAGTACTTCTCATGCATATAGCTATAACTCTCAACAATACGAGGTGAAGGGGTCTTATCTTTCGATTGAACCAACCAAATGATGGATGGTTAAGCTTACATTATTTATACGAATGATCAAAGAACATGTATATATGACCATTGTACCGGACAAATCATCGGTCCTTCACTTTGACTGTTGTACAACAATTGATTCCACTCAGACAAGTACAATTAGAACGGCCGGACTATGCCCTATTTTGTTCATTTGCTCTATTCAATTTCAGGAGTAAAGAATGTGCGACTGGATGATAAGAACAGCTCGGCTGGTACCAAAGATGGAAGCTAAATTAAGGGGTCATCGCCTCACAACATCAGCATCACAAGTTCGCAAACTACTGGCATCCATTACAGCTGACAAGTCGGTTAGAAATGATTCAGAAACTTTTTTGGGTTTATCCATCCTTCGGTTAGATCCTTTTATGTATGCTTTTTTTTCCCTCTTCAATGGCCTATTATTCCTTTCTTGCTGTTGCAGGCCTTTTTCCTCTTGTAACCTTGCTGGCAGGAAAATGCAGCCTTGCATAAAGCGGTCTTGGTGCCCTCAATGTCCTATCAAAGCCCCTCACGCAAACAAATCCTGCAGGTGTTTTTAGGAGACAAGGCACTCTGCATAAGCTAGTTCTAGCTCATAAAAGAAAGTTTCTAGTTACTAAACAAAAAACTTGCAAAAATCTTGTAATATTTTTGGATGAACGCCAGCTAATTTGGCAGAAAAGATATGGCAAAACTCTATGATATCCATGAATGCAAATTGTGCAATATGCTGTTTCTCTTAGTACGCTTGATCAAATTAAACCACGATTTGTGGACAAAGTTCTGAGTGTAACCACTATGGAACCTTTAACCACTTTTCTTATTCATTTTTGTAATTTTGTTTGTTGTGTATTGCATATCAAGAATTAAATGATTTAAGAGGAAACACAAAATTAGGTTAAAATTTGCAGCATTTGTATAAAGAAAGTGAAACCTGTACTAAAAATAACAACGGAAAAATAATAGATGCAGATTTATTTGGGAGTGCACAAAAATTACTCTAAACTGAAAATTCTAAATGAGGACAGATAGCCACTGGTTGGATCAAGATACTATTTCATAATTCAAATCACATGATAACAGGAGAAAATTTTGTGAAACCTGGCTTATTGTCTACGATACACAAATCAAGTGGAGAGTTTAGTATGTTAATGCAAAATCCATCTGTGGTCCCTCAACTCTTTCAATCATCTAATTTTTGTCCCTGATGTCCAATACTGTTGAGAACCTATGCCCCAACTGGCAAAACCAGACAAATCACGTCCCAATGGGGTCTTGTTGGGTCACTGTTGATGAATCCAAACTGTTCCCATGTAATACAGTATAGGGTCTCAGGTTGCATTGAAGAAAAAGGAAGCATGGATCCTAGATTGCCTTGTACAGATATTAGTAGTATCCTGTATTGCTTTATATAGATAGTGTCTTGCATAGACTTTCCTTTTGTATCCTCATGCACATGCATATATTCTGGCCTATTGACCTCATAATGAATACAAGTGCGATTCATAATATGGTATCAGAGCAAGATTTTTAGAGTTAGTTTTTTTTACCAGTGTTACACTTCCTCCCGACCACCTTCCTTGTCCAGCCACCCCCTTCCCTGGTCACACCGCCTCTGGACCGCCCGCCAAGCCAGCGGGTCCCTGCTGTCCTCAGCTGTAGCCACCGATCTTCGGTTGCCCTGACTAGTAGTTCCTCCATCGGCTCCCTGCTGCCCTATGGCCCCTCCGGCGGCGTAGCGTTTGCTTTGGCCTCTGCCTCCTCTGGTCCTCTCCCCACCATTAGACACCGTTGTGCGCCAATCTCTAAGCAAGTCGACGCCTCGGACCGGACGTGGAGCCCATCACCGCCCTAGGCTCCTGCTGGTGTTAGAGGGAGGGCTCGTGCCTCGCCCTATGACGGTTCTGCTAGGCCGACGAAGACCGACAACTGCGCTCTCCGGTTACTTCCCGCTTTCGCGTCGTCTTCAACACGTGCGCAATGAAACAAAGTACTAGTAGTACTCTATAACCCCCGCCCCAAAAAAATAAAAGAAAAAAATATCTTTGTCTTTTGGTTCTTCCTCGGGCACCATTTCTATTCCTCATTACCCAGTTATCTTCGATAGTCTCAATTATCAAGACTTGGTTCACATATGCACCTTCATATGTGTGGTCAGTGTCTTTGGGAGTTTCTCACCGGCGAGCTAACTTGTCCGCCTCATCCCGCTCCTCCTGCCACACCTGTTATTCCCAAGGAGGATGATGCTGCTGCTCAATAGAAGGCGTATGAAGATCATGCCGATGCTGTGGAGTCTTTTCAGACTCAGTTTATTGTCTACAAGATGTGGATTGATGGGAATGCTCGTGCCTTTACTATTTTGGTTGCTAGCATGGAGGTGCATCTCATTGGAGATATGGTTGCTAGCGATTCGTTATACCTAGCTGTTGTGTGATAGGAACAGCCACTGCAGTAAGGTGATTCTACTGTGAATGAGTTCATTGTGTAGTTGTGCTCGGTGTGGCATTAGCTTGATTCTCTTGGACAGGAGGTTTGCCGCACTTACGAGTGCTGTCAGCATCAACACTCTCAATTGGAGCTTTCCCGCATCTATGACTTCTTGACACGTCTTTGGGCTGACTTTAAGCAGATTTGTGCCCAACTGCTTGCTCGCCATCCTCGTGTGACATTGTTGGAGGCTCTTGCAGCTATTCATATTAAGACTCCCTTCGTGGTGTGGGCCTGCTAGTGTCTCCTTTAATTTTAGTGGTGCCTTGTACTACTCTTCTATCAGTGGCACCTACTCCAGTGATGGCCGCTAGGGGTGAAGGGATTCACTGCACCTACTGTGACAAGAATGGACATGTAGAGCAGTTCTATTACCGGAAGGAGGATCTTGCTCATCGAGGTGGACATCCTCCTAAGGGCACTGGAGGCTCGGGTGTCTTCCCTCAGCAGATCTCTGCTGGTACCGACTCCACTCAGAAGATTCTCATGCTGCTACATCGCATGGTTGTCTCTGCACCCATCGGTTTTGTTGGTTCTGTTACTCAGTCTTTTAGTGAGAGACCGCCTTCTACATCCTCTTCAGGTATCTTACCATGGATTCTTGACTCTGGTGCTTTTTTTATATGACCTCTAATCCCACGAGTCTTCATTCTGTTAGTCCTCGCGCTACTCCTATCACTGTTCAGACTGTAGATGGTACCTCTTTGTTGTAGGACAAAGCACTCTTTTGTCTTCCTCCGATCATGTTCCTGCTCTTTCTCATGTTCTCAAACTGACCATGCAGGTTATGTCCACTAGCTAGCTTGCTGATCATGGTGATCGCTCGATTCTGATTCTTGTTGTGTTCAGGACCGCCGCACAGGGTTTCTAGTTGGTACTGGCCCTTGCTGCCATGACTCACAACGTCTCTGGAAGCTTGGCTAGCTTCGTCTTCCTTCTCTGCCCCTACCAGTCTCTTTGTCTCCACCACTTTTGCCTCTATTGCATCTTCCATTGGATCGTTTGCTCAGTGGCATCATCGTTTGGGACATCTTTGTGGTTCACATCTACCTTCTTTTGTTCATAATGGCCTTTTAGAATTTGTTTCTAATGATGTCTCTTTAGATTATGCAAGTTGTAAACTTGGCAAGCAAATACAACTTCCCTATCATTCCAGTGAGTCTGTGTCACAGTGACCTTTTAATCATATCCATTATGATGTTTAGGGATCGGATCACTTTGTTTCAAAAGGGGGTCATAGATCTTATATTTTTTTTATAGATGATTTCTCTTGCCACACCTGAATATATATTATATCTTCTCGTAGTTAGGTTTTATCAATCTGTACGAATTTTGCCACCATGATCCATACTCAATTTGATACTCCTATTCATGTTCTTCGTGCTGACTCGGCATAGGAGTATCTATCAGGAGCTCTTCATGCTTTTCTTACTGAACAAGGCACTCTTTCTCAATTTTTCTATCCTGGTGCTCATGCTTAGCATGGTGTGGCTAAACACAAGCATCGTCATCTTCTTGAGATAGCTCGTGCTCTTTTGCTTACTTCCGCTGTTCCACCTCACTTCTAGGTTAAAGCTGTTTGCACTATCACTTGATTAATATTTAGCCTTCTTCTGCTCTTCAGATTGGAATTCCAATAGATGGTCTTTGTGGCATTTCTCCCGATTATTCTAGTCTTCGCCTCTTTGGGTATGTGTGCTATGTCCTTCTTACACCTCGTAAATGCACTAAGCTGACTGCCTAATCTGCTGAGTGCTTTTTTTTTATATAGTTCTGAGCATAAGGGATATCGTTGTTGGGATCCTATCGGCTGACAGATGCAGATCTCTTGGGATGTTACTTTTGATGAGTCTCGTTCCTTCTACCAATGTTCTTCTTCCACTCCAACATCTCTTGTCGAGCCGCTTTCTTTCATGACTTTTGTTGATACTTCAGTTGCCACTTTTCCCTTTCCATGGTTGGCATCTCCATAGCTGGCCCCTCCCCTAGCAACTTCACCATTGGTACCTCCTCCAGAGGTTTCTCCTAATATTGTTCCTTCTTATCCTATATACTACACTCATTGTCTGCGAGTTGAGCATTCCTCTGATTGTCATATTTTCCTGATGTGCCATCTTCTCCTGTTGAGCCACCTTCTTCAGTGTCTCCTCGTTATACTCTTCGCGATCACCAATCCATTCGGCCTCTTGAGCGCCTTACCTTTGCTGGCGCAGCTCTTGCTGAGCCAACTTCTTACAATGATGCTATTATTCATCAAGAATGGCAGCATACGATGGAAGAGGAGCTTCCTGCCCTTGAGCGTACTAGCACTTGGGTTCTTATGCAATGTGTCCGTCCCATTACATGCAAGTGGGTCTATAAGGTTAAGACTCGCTCCAACAGTTCTCTTGAGCGCTACAAGGCTCGCTCCAAGGCACGTGATTTTTAGCAAGGGCATGGTTGTGATTATGTTGAGACTTTTGCTCATGTGGCTCACATGACTATTGTTCACACTTTTCTTACTGTGGCATCTGTTCGTGAGCGGTCCATCTCTCAACTTGATGTCAACAATGCCTTTCTTAATGGCGAGCTGTGTGAGGAGGTCTACATACAACCACCACTAGGGTATTCTGTTCCTAAGGGCATGCTTTGCCGGCTTTGCCAATCTCTTTATGGGCTTAATCAAGCCCCTCGTACTTGGTTTGAGCGTTTTTCTTCTATGGTCACTATGGCTGGCTTTTCTGCTAGTGCTCATAATCCAACACTCCTTGTTCACACTTCGGCTAATGGTTGGACTCTTCTTCTATATATTGATGACATGATCATCACTGGAGATGATTCTCAGTATATTGTCTTTGTGAAGGCACATCTTAGTGAGTAGTTTCTCATGTCTGATTTGGGTCCCTTTTGCTACTATTTTGGGCTTGAGATTTCTTCTACACCTGAGACTTTTCCTATCCCAAGAGAAATATATTCAGGATCTTCTTGATCGTGCTTCTCTCACTGATCAACACGTAGTCGAGACTCCTATAGAGCTTAATGTTCACCTTTGACCTACTGATGGTGAACCTCTTGAGGATCCTACTCGTCATCGCCATCTTATTGGGAGTCTTATTTACCTTGGTGTCACTCTCCTGACATTTCGTATTCAGTATATATCTTGAGTCAGTTCGTTTCTTCACCCACTAAGCTCCACTATAGTCATCTTCTTCGTGTTCTGCGATATCTTCGTAGAACTATCTTTCGACATATTTTCTTTCTACGCTCTAGCTCCTTACAGCTCTAGGCATGCTCTGAGACTACCTGGGCTAGTCATCATTCTGATCATCGGTTTGTTTCTGTTTACTTTGTTTTTCTTGATAGTTCTCTCATTGCTTGGAAGACTAAGAAGCAGACAACAGTTTCTTGTTCAAGTGTTGAGGCTGAGTTGAGTTCTATGGGTCTTTTGACAGCGGATGTTACTTGGCTAAGGTGGTTACTTGAGGATTTTGTTATTTCTGATTCTACGCCGACTCCTCTTTTATCAGACAGGACAATTGCTATTAGCATTGCTCGAGACCCAGTAAAGCATAAGCTCACCAAGTATATTGGTATTGATGCTTACTACATGCAATCACAGGTACATGATGAGGTCTTGGCTCTTTAGTATGTGCCTTCAGAACTTTAGTTGGTAGATTTCTTCACAAAGACACAAACTAGAGCTCAGCATAGATTTTTTCTCTTCAAACTCAGTATTGTTAATCCACCATGAGTTTGAGTGGTGTTAGACAGCATCCTATATTGCCTTATATAGAGATTGCTAGTATCCTAGATTGCCTTGTATAGAGATTGTTAGTATCATGTGTTGCCTTGTATAAATATTGCCTTATATAGGCCTTCCTTTTGTACTTTCATGTACATGTATATATTCTTGCCGATTGGTCTCATGATTAATACAAGTGCTATTCATAACAATATTATCAATATTTTTGTATTAATCTATTCATATCATTTTTTTATTTGACCAATCTAAACATCCAAAAGATACATTGATCCGAAATTAAAAAGTTTAACTATGGTCTTTACATATGACAAGAATTTGTGACTACAAGAAGTATAGGAATATCGGGAAAGCAACTAATATATTCTATTGCAGTTCAAAGGGCCAATATATAGAATACAAAGGGCACATGAGTTCAAATAAACCACATGACTAGATAAAGTAATTAAACAATTAACAAGAACGCGATAAATATTACGCCAATTTTTTCCCCCATATATCACAATTATTGTGTTTTCATACTATGTACCCAACTCAAGTATGGTATACTCGGTAGCAGTGATACCAGGTGCATATCTAATCTGGTAACTATGACTAATACAATCATATATATCCTTGATACCCCCTCAAAGTGAAGGTGGTTGCAATCTAGAGTTTGCCTCGAGGACAATCAATTCGATATGAGAATTGTGAGAATGGTTAATCATTTTTTCAAGGAATGCCTAATCTAGTAACTATGACTAATGCAATTATATCCTTCATAAACCCTCAACTGCCCCACCCTGAAAAAAAAATCAAATGATTGCAACCTTGAGAGTGAAAAATTTTTAAAATGAAATTCAAAAGATAGTTCGAGTCTTGGTGTGGTTGTGGCACGTGCACCTCCAAAAATTATAGATCAAAGTCAGCTAATGTAAGAGGGAGATCAAATGTTGTGACAAAGGAGACAAAAGAAGATGCCTATGTTTGATTTGTCAAACGGACTACAATAAACATAAAAGGCCAAGAAGTGAAGTTGCAATGATGGTGAGTAATCAAAATAGCGGTAACAAAAGGAAGATCCGATTAGTTGGCGAGACGTATTGAGCCACACTAAATTATGCTAGGTAAACACAAACCCAAGAAAGTTTAATCATATTCAGAATTTCAGCTGATTGCCACTACATGTTTTATTGTTTATGTGCAAACCTTACCTAGATCTTCTCAATCCCAACGACAAGATAAACCTAGGCTAGATAGAGGGAGGGAGGAGCAAACAACCTAGGAAAGGGGAATAGAAGAGCATCAACAAATGAGCCCAAACTCTGAGCCGATGTAAGTGGGCTTGCCCTACATACCTTGCCGATATGGGGGCCTACCCTATGCATCTAGGCTAGCTCCATCACAAAGCCACCAGGCCATGTGCATTGCCCTACTCCTTTTCCAAGGCATAAGAAATTAGAGGACATGCAACAGTACAATTGGTGCACAACAACTCAAAGGAACCTCCAAAGTAGGAGTCCCACGTGTGCACAACTTCTCCTACACCCTCTCCCACCAACACAAATCTAGGGTCAGCTACCCATTATTTGATGCACATGTGGTGGGCTCTACAAGCATGAGCACCCCCTACAACTCCTATTCCATGCGCATCTCACTAGGGCCCATCATTTCTTAATCTGAAGGCTATTTCCACAGTCATCTCTTAGTTTACATAACATATATAAGAGTACAACAACAACCAAGCCTTTTGTCCCAAACATGTTGGGGTAGGCTATACAAGGGTCCTAATTATTAACTAGGAAAGATTGCGTATGACTTGTACCCTCTTTCTAATAGAGAACAAACATTTATTTTTTGTAATTTAGTTAAAGTTTATGGCTTTTTGAGAAAGTTTCTTACCATTTCGCTATTGTGATTGCTTACGAGATTGCAATAGGAGTGTTGTTGAAGCTCCCCTATTCATTCGCCATTCTCAAGAGTGTCAGGTGGATTGGTTCTATAAGCTGTGGTCATGTGATTTCTTGTTTATTGCATGTCACATACGAAAACATGTTTATTTGTTACCAAACTGCACATATAATTATCCTCAATTTAACAAGCACATAGTTCTCACATGATGAAGATTAGGCCACTCTCACACTCGCAAGTCGAACTCTAGGCATGTGCACATCACTAAGGGTAGTGGATAGATGATAACTTGGGTAAGAATTTAGAATCTTAGCTCTGTTACCATATTAGGAATATAGGAAAAACAATTGATATCTTCTACATTGGACAAAAGGCAAATATGTAAAGAGATTTTTTACTATATGCCACTCAAACATGTAAATAGTCATGATTTGCCACTTTCAACATATTTCCCTATTTACCTTAATTTTCTTTCTTTTTAACCCATATAAATTGGCAAGTTTACCCCTACAACAACTTTGATATACTACAACACTCTCTCAAGGCATGGCCCTTGCCTCATGCCACCACTTGCACTGATCGCTACTCGCACCACTGCTACCATCGATCTCTAAAGTGTCAACCTCACACTACTTGCTGACAATGTCAATCACCACAATGAAGCAGGTATGCACAAGTAGACGAACTAAGCCATCACTCAGTGAACACTGCAGTGTCTTCCTAGCCGACTCTGCACAACCTAAGCTCTTGCTGAAAAGTCAAACAAAATTTTGATGCCCAATAGCCATCATGACTCCTCACGTTGTGGTCATCCACCCTACCTATGGCCACCATGGCCTTGTGTCCCCGCCTCTCCACACTGGAATCACCATGTCTTAGCATTATCGTCTATCATCCAAGACATGGAAGGAGCTGTCGCCTGTTGTTTGCCAAGTGTTGCATTGGGTGACCATGATTCCCTCTGGCTTGAATGCAATATTTGCATGTGTAGAAATGGAAATTAAAGGATAAAAAATTGCATATCTTGAATTTGTAAAAAATTGCATATCTTGAATTTGTCAAAGGTGTTGGTGATAAAGCAAATCTCGGCAAGTGATGATCAGCGGTTTGGTGGAGGAAGTAGATGCCCAAGGGTAAACTTGTCAATTTAGGAGGGGTAAATGAAGATAATTCAAGAAATACAATACAAGCAGCAAATCCTTACTATTTACATGTTTGGAGTGGCAAGTCAGCAACTCGATGGGGGAAGAAGAATTGCAAGGGCTAAATTTCTCCACTCAAGAGGGGTAAAATGGAGGTGAATTAAGAAATACATTGGTAGCAGTAAATCCTAACCATTCACATGTTTGGAGTGGCATGTGATGGATACGAAAGTGGCAAATTCTGAAACACCACTTATTGTGAGTGACATACAGTAAAAAATACCTCTAGGGAATGACAATCTTGCCCTCACTTGTCAGTTTTGCCCAACCATATCCTTAAGCTGTCGCAACGAAGGGGCTCGAGTTTGCCACCCTTACCATCAACCACACATGCTACTCTTGATGGCTTCTCAACGATGGTGTGGCCTTTCTTAAACACAATTGTCGCCTCTGCATACTTCGCGCTAAGGAGATCCATGACCTGGTATTTCTCCATGATGACTGCCTTGAGGCACGCTAAACCCTTTTCCTCAGTCATCACCTCACAAACCATTGTAACCTTGGTGACCTATGAGAGGTTCCTGCACAACAGCAAGGCGCATGTGCAACGCCACGGTCTCCTTTATGGCAACAAGGGCCCTACTAGGGTAGCCCAGAGGATAGCATACTATATGGCAGCGAGCGTGCTGGCATCGAAAGAGGCTTCGTTGAGACACATGGCGAGTGCGTCAACAAACTCCATGAGCATGGCGTTGTGGGCCTTCAGACTCATTGCCCCGTCCTCTTGCTTCGACAATGAGTCCCGCATCACGTTCCCTAGCTCCATTGCAATTTTTGGGCCTTGGGGAACTAACTGGCTTCCTCACTTGGGTCGTACAAGGAGGACTGGGGCAGAATAGCTACATGCAGGGGGCAAGATGGTCATTTCACATTGGAAAATAACTAGGATGAATAGAGAATGGATAAAATGTTCGAAAGTCGCAAATAATGAAGGAACCGATGTATGGAGTGGCATGAAATCGGTCACAAATTGATCGATGTCAAATCATAAAAGGCCAATGTATGGAGTGGAAAATATAGATTATCCCATATATAAAGTACATGGGACACAAGAATCTAGATCAAAGACAATATGAGACTAAACTAAATTGATACAATTATATATAGAATTTTTTCCTTTTGCCACCGGTTTGAGCTCTTTTATCTCTTCTACCATCAGAAAACGCATCTTTGGGCTTTGCCTCTACTACTCATGAGATCACCAGTTGCCATCACCCTTAGGCTCCATCGACATGAACATTAGCTGCCAGCCAATGTTGTCCTCCCCTATAACTCCAGTGCCACCGTTGACCACGAGCTCTACCACCGCAACCAACGAGTTCATTGCCATCAACTCTCTTGAGTTTTCTCACGATCGTTGTTCCTGTCGTCACCATCACTAGGAAACATCACCATTACTCGGTAGGAACCACCACCGCATTATCCAAACCTTGATCGTGAGAACCACCATCATCGACAAGGGCCTTCGCTACAAATTTGAGAGGCAAGTACCTTGTCGCCGACTAGGACATCCATGACCTCCAAATCTATACTGCTACACACAAGAGAGCATAGCCTCACCACCGCTCATCAATGCTACACGCAAACTTGTTGACGAGTAGGACCACTACATGCAAATCCACATGCGCGAGAACTCACCTATAGTGAGGCTGGTGTTTGGAGAGAATTAGGGGGGCATGGAGGATTAGAGATGGAATGACATGTGGGCCAATTGTTACACAAAATAGTGATAACGCTTGTAGGACCTATTGTCGGTCCAGTAAGGGTATTTGTTAGTTGCAAAATCTGCCAAGGTAATGACGATCAATGGTTATTGACCTAGCAGAAGTGGCAAAAGGGAAAAGCATATTAACAGAAGATTGGCAAAAAATTTGCAAAATTTTAATGGTAGATGGGAGAACATAGCTCAAACAATACCAAAAAGATTTTTTAAAATTAAATATCCGTAACATTTCATCTTATTCAAAATATAAGTCAACACATGCTAGTCATTGTGTAAATGTATAAATAGTACACATAATGGCCACATGAAATTGTCATACCATAATCCCTGCCAATTGCTTATCAATACCTATCAATATATAAAAAGGCATCTAGATTGGCCACATGAAATTGGCATTATTAGGTTTATTGTCAAATACTTTTGTTATATATAAAATTTTCAATTTTAATAGTTTATTATGAAAGAAATAAGTGCTCAAAGTACTACCTAGGAGACCATGTCAATGTCCAAAACTAATTGTATTTGGAACCCAGGGGTGGGGGGACTAGAGTGTATCACCCATGCAGCACTACCTATAGGTTAATCAATATACATTTTAGAGGAAAATGAAGTTTTAACTAATCCTCAGGGTGAAATCCATCCTCAGGGTGAAATCCATCCTTTCCAAACTCCAAATTTACATTTTTCCAATTCAAAGATTTTTCGAGAAAGAAAAAACTAATGAGAAAATGTAACCCAAGAAAATAAAAAAGAACAGATAAGACAGTTTTGGCTTGAAGTGTCACTACAGATTGCTTACATGTACTTTGAGAAAAAGTTTTGGCATCCAGTATTTTGGTGTGTGCAGGGAGCAACTATATGCTAGCACCAATAACATACACACTTATGAGGTTACTGACCTAATTAGCCAAAAACAAAAAGAATTGACTAAGAATCTACAAGTATGATACATAGGGCCTATATAAAGGGGCTTAAAGGCGGTGGCAGCATACACCATTCTTTACATGTGGGATCAACTACAATTTCTTTTCCTGTTTAGTAAACAGGAGTCAATTCTTACTATCGAGATTTCACATAAATTTCTATAGAGAATAGTCCTTATGGCAAAAAAAATATTGTGGGATAATTTGATCCTACAAAGCTCTACATGCATCTAACTCCTAATTACTATTACCCCACAAGTTTATGCCTTGGCTGGGATAATTTTTATGGTTCTTGGCTTATTCTAGGAAATTTATCAGAAGCCTCTATTTCTCGTTTATCTTCTTGTTAATTAGTTAGTTTGATTTTAGTGTTTTACAAGGCGAGATCGAATCCACAATGATGATATACGTAATAGGGTTGGGGTAGCACCAATTGAAGAAAAGCTTGTCCAAAATCGTCTAAAATGGTTTGGACATCTCCAATGGAGGCCTTTTGAGGCATTGGTGCGTAGTGGAATATTAAGTCATCTAAAAAACATAACAGGCAGAGATTGACCGAGATGACGTGGGAAGAAGCATTCAAAAGAGACTTGAGGGCTTGGAACATTCCCAAAGATTTGACTTGGATAGGAGTGCATGGAAGTTAACGATCCACGTAACGGAACCATGACCAAAGATCGAATTTTAGGGGATTTATTGACTTTGATTGGGTTACTTTCCTAGCCTACCCTAACCTATTTGGGACAAAAGGCTAGGTAGTTGTTGTTGGTGGTGACGGTTTTAGTGTCTTAAATGATGACAGTGTAAGGGCTTTGCCTTTACAAGATCCAAAGAAAAATGAAATCACTTTTCTAGCACCTTTTAGATCGTTTTTTGCAAATATGCCAACAACCCCCCCCCCAACCCACGCGCGAACACATTTGAAGATTTGGTCCCATCCCCGACTGAGGAAGCTTCGGAAGGTGACACGTGTCACCTTCACGCTCCCCTACTGCAGAAGGTCGCTGGAGCTCCTGGAACCGTGGCAGTGCACCTCCCCGGCGCAGCAACGCGTGTTGCCACCCTCACCAGCTTACACCTCCACGCTCCTCCCAAGCTCCCCAGGCGCGGTAGCACCTGCTCCCACGCTACTCAGGAGCGGCAAGGGACATACGTCGCCTGTCGTGCCTTTTGCGATGGGGGAAGGGAGCCAAATCTACAAATGCGTTCACGACGGGGCTAGAAAAGCGACGACTTCAACCCTTTTGTACATTACTCTGTTCATATATATTATACCAGTATAGGGCTCTTCCTACTGTCCCATAAAAATGTTTATGCCTCTTCAACAAGATCTCGGCATATCATAAACCCACTTTTACACAAATCTAAGCCCTTATCTACCAACCTTTAAATGAGCCTATCTTAGATGGTTTCTTTGGCTTCTAAAGTACAAAGGAAGATTTCCATTGTGTGGGTTCCCTAATTATAGAACACAAGTTATTTATTTTAATAAAAAAAAATAGGTACAACACGTTTTTGCTTGAAAAGAATTTGCATCAAACCCTTAATGTTGCATGCATGGGTTTGTTCAAATTTTGAATACAAGCATATATTTTAACAAGGACATCTGTTAAATTTTCTAGAGGAGCTATACTGCGAATTTATGTAGCACTACTGTTGGGCTTCTAGAATAAGCGAAGCCCATCAAAACAAGCTAGTATTATGCTGCCTAAGTTTCAACAGTGCTAATACTAGGATTATTGTAAGTGGTTAGTAGAAGTGAAACTAAATAATAGCTTTCTTCATTGCAGCCATATCATAAACATAAGCAGATAAAATAGGTACCTCTCCAAAAGCATTGTTGTATCTCTTCAGTTGTTAAACCTGTATAAAAAAACATGTGACAGTTAGTGCTTGGTTAAAAAAAGAAAGTTTATCCTACACAGTTTGCCATTTTAAAAACAATATAGTCCTATACTCCAATGCCAACAAGGGTTTCAAAAACTGATTAACAGAAAATGTCCTGGTCCATTGTTGCAAACATTTTCTAGGCTGTTCCCAGCAGCATCCCGTTTCAAACCGAGCAGTTTGAAACTTTGAGCTACTGAATTCAAAATTCCAATTTGAATATGAAATCAAGAACAGAACAATTTGAACCGGTTTCAGGAAGGAATTTAATTGGCTCCCACTTGCAAAATAGGTAAAAGGTTCAATTGCACATGGTTGTTTGACATGATATTAGCTAAATACAATCCATAACCAGGTTCAACTCGCAACAGATTCATCTACAATCCATAACCAGGTTCAGCTAGAAACAGATTCAATTAGAATAACTGAAAAATACAAGCCAAACAAGTGTTCAACTAGCTAAAAACATACACTTTATTCTCTGAAGTTCAGACCGCCATAATAGATACAAAGGTCTAAGAACCAATTCTACAAAAAATTATGATTATTTCAACTAGAGTATCTAAACAGTCTATTCATCCAAATATGGCATTCAAATCTGAAATATGGAATTCAAATTTTTAATTTAAAAACTCAGCCAGTTTTGTATATCCTGGTCCTCAAAAGGATTCCAGTTCCCACCAGGATTGTGAACCCTAACACCAACCAACAACTACAGTATGGTGATAAAACATTACATATGATCCTTTTCGTACTTCCATTGAAGCCAATTTTGGCCTCATAGTTGATAATCCAATTCTGGTTCCGGGTTTTGCAGTGGCAGATCTTTGTTGACACACATTTTTCAAATCTAAGAAATTAAGCTTACACCTTTCTATTCAGACTGGAGTTCTTCGAATCCTCTTAGATAAGCAAAAACATCCTCTATTTTGAAAAAGAAAATTAGCAAAAGTTACTAGTTTGGAACATTTCTAATCTAGTTGAAAATCTCTTGGCTAAGATAGAGTGTACTACTGTACTATAGAGAATAAATCATGTATACATCTAAACAACCTTTTCATAAATCTAAGCAACCCTTTTGTACGTTCAAGCAAACTTTTCAAAAATCCAAGCAAACTTTTCATAAATCCAAGCAAAGTTTTCGTAAATCCAAACAACCTTTTCGTCAATCCAAACAACTTTTTCATAATAAACTTAACAACAATTTGATAGGCTGGCAGTTCCTAGGCAGTACACCCTATTTGGCTAACTGACTTTGTTATTCTGTCAAGAGAATGTAGCGACTAAATGGATTAACCATGAACATGAAACTAGGTTATTGTTGTATTTTATTCTCCATTTTTTAAAAAATTGTCTTGGTTACACTCCATATGGTGTAATGTTACGAAATCTGATATCCAGTAGTAAGGAACAAATTTTATGCAATTTGCTTGTACAAAATCCAAACTCGTGGTTATCATCTGTAGGAGCAATACCTCTAAATATTGTCGGAATTGAGGTTCCAAAGTAAACTGTTCGTCTTGGGAGATTCCATATCCAACTTCGTGGAACATCAATTGGATTTTGGCTTGAGTAGTGGTCAGCAAATACCTACAACACAACATTTGTACCACATATAAATCTGATGAACCAAAAATCTTTACTTTCTATTAGTGGCAATGATAAGAATTTACGCAAATTAATGTTCACCTCATTAACTTGAAAATATGTCCCATTAAGTGGGAAGCTTCCTCTCATAGCTGTCCGGCATGGTATCTGCATGAATTTGATCGAACAATGAAATTTTTTGGTTTATGAATCTACATAATTTAACTCGTAAATATTTATAAAACTCATAGGATACTTGCCAAAATTGTTCCTCTGACTTTCTGAGCCTGCATTTCTCGTATACTGTTGCAACTAAAGCATGTTGAACTTTCACATAGTTTACCGGTATCCTCAGAGTTGCAGAATGTCTTTGGTGCGTCAGTTGATTGTGCTGTTTCACCTGTTCAATTTTTCAACATCAGTAACCTGTCCAAGAAAAAAGTATCAAGCACAAGATCTTGCCTGGAGTCCATATAGAAAGAAGATATGAACAGGGATCATCTGGCTGTCTTCGGTCGAACTGCACAGATATAAGCAAACCCTAAATTTATCACATAATTGATTAATATAGATATGGTGTGTGGTTGATATCTGCTAGGAACTTACTCCTTCCAGAAGAGGGTGCGAGTCTGGCAGTTCATAGCTGCGAACAGATAATATTAAACAAGTCAAAAGATAACCAGCATGTAATATATACATGTAGATATATGTGTCTACTTCCTCAGTGATACAGATATTACAAGGAAATACTGAAGGAAGCTTTAGTTATTCTCAATGGCATTAATTTTGTCAAGGACAATATCATACACTTGGTGTTCCGTCCTCAGGCGACTGACGTTCTTGAGCTTGGGAGTTGGAATAGAAGCCACTTCAGGAGTTATGGCAACCAATGCCTTTGACATGTCAGCATCTTCAATCTCAATATTATTTGCTTGCATATAACTCTTCAAGTTTTGTGTAAATTCCTCAATATTAAGATTGATGGTAGGAATTTCATCAGGGTCTTCACTAAAAAGATCCTCTATTGCGCCCCCTTTTGTCTCTGCACTTTGTGGTTCAGGTTCTGGGCTTGATGGTTCCTCAATGATTGGCTGGTGGTTACCAGGAACAACATGTCCATGATGGTTTGCACTCCACTCAAGTTGACCCACAGGCCTTGAATCTATGTATGTTTGATGGCAGCTCGCTGCAGCATTTGAAGCTTCTGATGCAACCAAACTCTTCTCCTCAGGTCCAGGAAGAGCAAGCCTTGCACTGTATTAACACGTTGTTATCATAAGATTAAGTTTGCATCCCACAGAATTTCAAAATTCACAAAACAATAACACTGCTTTGACTTTTCCAAGTACTAGAAATGGTAAGTTCACAGCAGGGAAAATGCAAAAGTATGAAATTCTAATTCAAATTAGTCCATTTACTTTGATCAAAGTTCAAATTGGAATGAATTGAAACTTGCATGCAACAGTGAAATTAGTTTTATGCTTGAGAGATAATCAGGATTCAGGATATATATAGTTGGTTAAGATTGCCTATATTCCTGTTCATAGTCTAGAATAGTGGTGTGATAACTACAAATTATGAATTACATTGCAATAGATATTAGATAATGAATAGTATCCTGCCTATATCATCATATAATGCAGCCCGTCAATAGCTGAAGTAACCAATATATCATGTATCTTAAGAAATTACCTTGCAAATGCACTAGCAAAGTGCTTACATTCAGCTCTCATTGGACATGCATTGCAATTAGGCTTACTTTTTGTGCAAAAAACCTAAAAGATGAAGAAAGCAAAACAGCCCATTAGTTCACAGTAAATCAGGCTCTTGTTGGATCATTAGATCTTCTGTTTCGTGCTTGTCACCTTTCCAAAAGTTATCATTTGGTAGTGAAGCTCATACCTGCGTATTGAGAGATGTCACTAAATGTGGCCAGCCAAGAGTATTTGTTTTCAGAAGTATTGATTGAATAATAACTTACAATGTCAGTTGATCAAGCTTGCATAGTCGAGGCCAAAGATATTTCTGTATGTGCTCAAGCATGGGATACCTTCGATGGTAGAAGATAAGACTTATATGTCAGATGCATGCCTTGATATACACATTCTATGACCAAGCCAACTCAAGGGAATAAAAATACATACAGTTCCAGTAGGTGCAGTTGAAGGGACTCAGGCAGGGGTTGAAGAGGCACCCAGCCAAGCCTCACACATATCCGACCAACATTTGTGTCCACCTAAGGAATTAACATACAGCGCATTTGAACAAAAGTTCACCTGAAATATTTTTTGGAAGGTAAGGAACAATGAACATACAGGAAAAGCCATATGATGTAGTGTCAAAAGACGAACACATTCAACACTTTTGAGTCCAAGCCCTCTAATGCTTAGAAGGTAGTCCCTGAAACAGTAAAGAAAAGGTGCTTACAGGTTAAAAGAACAGCAATAGTCTCTCCTATTCAAATAAGAATTTAGCTGTTGCTACTTTGCTAGTAGCATAAAAGCTGATGAGGGTGTACTTTTCGCTACTGATTTCCTAGTTCACGCTGTACCAACAATGGCATGGCAAGCTAGAGATTGCAGAGCAAAAACAAAATGGAAAATTTTACATAAAGAATAAAAAATAAAATTACTTGTAGGATGTTTTCAGTAGAATAACTTGAACTCTTTAACTTGTTTGAAACTTGAAAGGAAAAACAAGTGCATCAAAATCAATACGAAGTGGCTTATAAGGTCAGGTAGTCGATAGTTCTGACAGTTTGCTCACAGAGTATTCCATTAGACTTACTTGGCTTTGTCTGGTTGAACATCTCTCAGCCATTCAAGATCAATGCTTCCATGGTCTCTCACCAATCGGTTTAGAAATTCCTGCACAGAAAATGACCAAAAGATTAAAATGGGCCAATTTGATATTGGAATTCATACATGTACCAAAGTTGAAATGTGGGCACGTCTGAATGACTAGAGTTCTTTAATCATGTCATTTTGTTGAAAGAACTTCTTGCTACCAGACTTACTTTTATCCGTTCAGCTAGCATGTTATTCATTCCTCGCTCTCTAATAGCTTCAGATATCTCCTTCACATCTACTTGCCTTACTGCTTCCCAATCAACAGAGTCCTTTGCATTATGACTTCTTTGGTTATCCCCACCATTGCAAAACACTTCTTTTCGTAAATTATCCCAATCATAAGCTTCCTTTTTAGGCCGGCCTCGTACCTTCTTTGCTTTTGATTCATCCGTGGGAACTTCCGATGGAACCTTTTGGGTATCTTTGGATTTCCCTATTAGATCTGACGCAACCCCTTGTGAGACCTCTGAATCAGCATTTTGGGATCTGTCACCTCCCATTTGCTTCGTTCTGATTGTGTATACCTCTTGCAAAGTTGAACACCCATGCTGTTCCACAAATGGAGCTTCAGTTTCATTCCTTGAGAAACTGTTTTCACAAAAGGCGTGCTCCCTAGAAAATGGCACTTCCTTTGAACTGATTAATGGCTGATAGTTTTGTTTAACTATTGGTGAAAAATCAGTTTCTAGTGAAGGCACAGAAGGCAAACGAGACCTCTCCTGAACTAATGACTCATTTATACTATATAAAAGGTTGCTTGAACAATCAGCCATCTGGGTTTTATTTTTGTTGGCTGTGATAGAAGAAGACGGAAGCTGATAAAAACTAGCCTCAGATTGTGTAACATTGGAATGATTAGCTTTATCAGGCCTTGTGCAGAATGATTTGTCCAAATGGCTGGCATATGGGACACCTGTGAAATCAAATTGGCCATTCTGAGCATAGGAGACAGAAGTATGTACAGGCTGGTATGTTCTGTTTAGATTGAACAGCACACCCTTATTCACACCTGGGACAGGAAGAAGATTAACTCCATGATAATCTGATGATCCAGACTTTACATTGTGCATGTTTTTTAGATCTTGTATTTGTGGAAGCCCTGTATACGCAGTTGAACTCGCCATCCCGTTGGGCATATTTCTCATGATGTAGTCCTCTTCTGTAAAATATGGCAATGAACTGGATCCCACAGGATCAGTTCTGTGAAACAGATAATCTGGTGAATTTTGAGAAGAAACAGCAGAATTTTGTGAAGAAATAACATCCTCCGATGACCCATCTTCAGCTTCTACCACATTTGCAATGCCACTTGCCGGGACAACAGATCCTGGTGGCCCATTTTCATGCAATCCAGTTAGGGACTTCCTATATGTAACAGAACATTCTCCTGATGCACCATTGACTCCATCTCCAGAAGAACTAATAATCAATTCGTTACTATTACTTTCTTCATTATCTTCTGTACTGATTAATGATCTTACATCACTTATCTCTTCAACAGAGAACTTCCCTTGCAGCTTGACAGTATCACCAAATAATCCAGAATAACTATCTTTCTGTTCAGGAGGTATATGAGACATCTCAGCTGCAGGTTTTTCAGGGGCTTCTGACTTGACTGGAAATTTTGCGGCAACCGCCATGAAAGCAGAACTGAAAATTAAAAAAAATCAATTAGACTATTACTGAAACATTAGCATGCTAATTGCAAGCAGTATTATTATTCCAAATGGGCTAGAAGTTTGCTTTTACCTAGAAAGATGGTCTGAAACATTCTGAGTAAGAAATACACCCACAACTGAGTCCACAACTGATCCTTTCCAAGGAGAGAAACGTCTATCCCCTGTAAAGAGATAGAAGTATACCAAAAATTAAAGTTTTGTTGTGCAAACTAGACACATGCTCATCATAACCTCACATAGACTACACATAGGCAATGTAAGCATGAATATATGCAGTAAATATGGAAGATCCATTATTGTCCATTCACATAATAACAATCATTATGGTGGTCCATCTTACATTGTGAAACTCTGTTCAAATGCAATCACCTGCATGTTTTTTATTCTTCAAAGTCTCAAAATGCAACTTTGACCTTACCACAATATAAAAGGTATACAGGTATAACCTTATGACTACTTTTTATGAAAAATGTACTTACATTATTTTCATGGGACCAATCTAAATGTTTAAAAAATATTACAGGCCATGATAAGACAAGGTTGATCGCATGCTTGCCGTGGTGGCATGAATTTGTGACCACATGGAGTACAAAACCCAGAAAAGAACCTGCTAGAAATTTAATATTGAAATGGTATTCATACCCTGAACTAGATGCATGCGAGCAATAAATGAATCGATACGTCCTCGGAACACTCTTCTTTCTTCATCAAGCCACTTCTCTTTATTCTTGTCCATCCCTTCAGTGCCATCACTCATATCTGGTCCCATTAGTAGATTCCACACCAGAGTGGTTACTGGATCAATGTCCACTTTGGCCCGAGGACGTCTTTTCTTTACATTTCCTTCAAAAGGAACCAATGCACCAAATTTGCCTTCATAAGAAACAAGAATGTTTTTTGGTATAGCTGCCACAACCTCGTCTGATTTGTTTAAGTTTAAGAGCTTGAACTTTTGAATTATGGCATCTAAAGGATCGACTGAGACTGCTATAACTTCAGAAATGTTTCCTGCATGAATCTGCTTAGAACCTATGCTACTATACTTATCATGGTTAGAGGTTTCCAAAATGATTGATGTTCTCTCCTCATTTCTTTCTGACTCCAATGTTGCCACATTGGGAGTCATTCCTGTGGAAGGTTCAGAGCCACAAGAAATACGCTCACTGTTTAATAGATCGGTACGTCTGCCTTTTAATGATATACATTTTGCACGACCGACATTTTCTTTCCTTGTACCTCTGCCTTTTGGCTTCCCATTGGGTTCTGCTTCTTTCCTTGGACGGCCCCTAACTTTTGGCTTCTTAGTGGGGTTTGCTGCTTTGGTTTCTCTAGAAGCCTCTAGATGATAGTGCTCAGTTCTTGTTGATTGGCTTATTGGTTGGGAAGGGGACCCAACAGCTTCAGCACTTGTGTTCCTGATCTGCTCATCAGGAATAGCAAAGCAGTAGTTGTTCACAATACCATCATATGTCAAAGTGTTATGTGTTACAGGCACTAAATCTGGCCCCTTAACCTTGCAGTTTTCTAAATAGTGAAGGTGATGAATACCATAACTTGGAACGTAGTTTTCTATCGATGGGTTTGTTGTACCACTAGGCAATTTTGTGTGCTCTACAGTTAAGTATCTGGACTGTTTGTCAGGTAAAGCAACGCAATCCTTCTCAGTAGAGTAATGCTGAGTAGGTCTGATTTCCAAAGACTTCAGTTGATGGCCTCCAATCCTCTGGATATTGTTTGGCATATTGTTTTCTCCCGGTGTGTTCATTGTACTTTCAGGCAATTTCGTGTGCTCTGGAATGAAGTATCTGAACTGTTTGTCAGGTGAAGCAATAAAATCTTTGCCGCTGGTGTTATGCATAGCACGTTTGTTATGTTGCTGAACCATGTTTGGTCTCTCAACCATGTTAATTTCTGACATCCCAAACGCAATCATTTGTTGGGAAGATTGTGATTTCTCAAGGGCCATCAACCTTTGCACATCAGCCAATGTACGAATTCCAGAGTTTATTGCTGATACTTCATTTGTATTCCAATTATTGGGCAAATATACTGACGAGGAAGAAAACTTGTCGAAAGCTCCATTCAGACAATTCTTATGATTCTCTGATCTCATCTTTTTGCATGTTTCAGGAAAATAAGATGTTTGAGAACTGGTGGAATGGGGATCATTACAGAATGGCCTTGCATTATTTGAGTGCTCAAAGTTCATCCCTAAAGAAATCTGAGGACCATTGATAGCATTATGTTCTCTTTTTTCACACATTGCAGGAACATGTGAGAAGTCACAAGAATCATAAAGACCCAAAGGAACTCCAATATGGTTGTTCCGATTGGTAGCAAACCTCAAGTGATCATTCTTCACAGAAAATTGATTCAAATTTCTGTTCATTGCATCCTTTTCACCACGCATGGAAGGTGCTATTGGACTTTCTGGTTCTCGGTAACCTTGGATCATTTGGTTGATTATCATAGATTCTCTTGTACAAGCTTCAGGATTGAGATTTCCCCTTCTTGAAACCATTTCAGTATGCTGCTGATGTGCAACTGGGTTTTCTGGCATCATATAAGCACGAAGCATCAGGTCAGATCTAGGTGCTTTTTCTGTAGAAGATTGAGATGGACCTAAGTATTGACCAAAATCTGCTGAGTTGTTCTGCATTTGATTTATTGAGCTGTTGAGATGAAAGACGCTTTTACCTGGCATGCCAGCATGGAAATCCAGCGATTGATTTATTTGCACTGTTTCACTTGGACCAGACTGAAAGAATTGGCCAGAGGTGTCTATAAGATTAGCACACTTGCTTGGCATCTGATCGATAGAATTGTTGAGGTCAAAAATTACTTCATTTGGCATGTTATCTGCCCGTAGTTCTAGCACATTAGCCATCTGATCAACTGAAGCAGAAATTGAGCTGCTGGTGTCACCCCAACTGCATGCCATCTGCACATGAGTTCTTTCAACTGCAGATATCGATGTTTGAGGATCCACAGGACCAGTAGGTACCTCTGTCAACTGAGTTTGCGATACCAGCTCTGGATTTTCTTGTTGTTCTTCCCCATTAAAGTTCAAACTTCTTCTGGCTGGACTTGGTTCAGCTTTATTTTGTGTATTAACATCTTCTGATGGAGATTGTTTCATAGGCGCATTTAGTCCCTTCCTCCGGACATACTTTCTCTTACCAGTTGACTGATTCCCCTTTTCGTTGGGAGGCTTTGGAGTGGTAGACTTCTGTGTCTTCGCTGACTGTCCTTCTTTAATGACCTTTGGCCTATGCTTTTTCCTCTTAGGTTTTTGAACTGGTTTTCTATTGAAGTCGATACCTTCAGCCGGTCCAGCATCATTGCTAACAGCTTGTGAATTAGCTGATACCTTTTCAGATGATACAGGCGTGACATTTCTAGTCCCCAGCTCAATGGAAGAATTCATCTGAGATGGCATAGAAGAAGTTGAGAAACATAGATTGATGTCATGAGATTCACATAGCCATTGCCCTAGCCCCTCCTGCATATTTCCTTTGCCTACACCACCTATTGTCTCCTCCAGAAGTGCAGGATCAGATGAAGCACAGTCCTATCTGGCCTCCCAGTTGTCTTGACCTATGAAAAAAAAATCATGAAGACACCAAACAGAAGGTTATATAATATCCCAAAGAGCAAGATTAAATGCAATATAATGAAATAAGTATGAGTCGGTTGCATGCAACTCCTTATGAAACTTCTCAAAATATTAAACAAGCGAAAAAGATTAAATATATCTGATTATCTATCCTTGTAATTTTAAGCCTATAACCAAGCAACCTTTTCCCAAACTTCTCCAAACAATATGAGTAGTCCTGAAAAAAATACACTCACTTTGTTTTACAACTCTAACTGATAAGCGTTGCTCTGATCAGAAAGGCAAACTTTTTGGTTTCTTGAGGAGGTACCAGTAGGTACCACTGCCAATTCCATGAAAACTCGTTGAGTTACGTATAAAACATGGACTGTTATGTTGCATAGGGTATCTAGTACAATAATATTGTCCATACAAATATCTAATATGGGAGTTACAAATGTCGATTTCCCATATCCATTTCCCACACTTTTGTTCGGATTTGCGATGGTTGAAGAGGCTCGATCATCCTCAACAACAATTTACATGGAGATGGCAAACACCAGAAGTCAACCAAATGCATGTAGTCAAAAATTCCCCTCCTCCCTTCCTCACCAGAATCGAAAGGAAAGGGATAGGGAAAAGAAGCACATGACAACTTCTATTGTTGTGTGCCAAACTTGTTTCAACATTATAGGCATTTATTCGGTCACCTACATAGGACAGCTTAAATTGATTTTTACAGATATAGAAGACTTTTAATTGATTCTATTTATTTGATTTTACAGCTAGCACGATGCCTATGATAGAGCCTGTTTTATTACGTACTCATAATAGATGGCGCGTGAATTGAACAAAATGCACACATCTATTTGCAAATTTATCTGTTAAAATGCACCACTGTATTATATTATACTAATTGTGAATATTACAATTTAAAAAACATAGCCATTTTAGCATACTTAATAGAGAACACTACGGCCCTATAGTATCGCAGCACGCCTCAGGTGTGCCAATCTTGTACGGGAACATCTTGAGTTCAAAATTAAGCTTTTATAGTTTTATGGAAGCCACAGTTATTGAAACTAGACCAGCAATTTAACGGGTAAAGAAACTAGCTCATTGGTCCAATTGGTGGATCATCGATTGTACCAGTGGCTCTCTAAATATAATTTATTTAATATTTAAATTAATGTAAGTTTTCACCCAAAAAATGGTTTTCACTACATATAATCCGCATTATTGTTGTTGTAGTTGTTGTTGCTCTTGTTCAAATAATCATACATATTTTTTCTATTCACCAAGTCCACCCAAAAGCTTAAACTATTAAGGAAATTATTATTATAGTTGTTGTTGCTCTTGTTCAAATTGTTAAATTAGACTTGTATAGGGTGTTATTTGCCTTTTTCCATCCTCTCTGTACATGTATTCCTTTGGCCCATTGGCCCAGTTAGTGGATTGAGCTGCCATTCAAACTATTCCAACATGGTATCAGAGCCTCACAGCCCTAGCTAGGGTTTTCCTCAAGATCAGATGCATGCCTGGCCGTCTCTCCTCGGCGCGGCCTCTGCTGGCGCCGCCATGACTCCTCCGTGGCTCTCTCTTCTCGGCTTCTCTTCGTTCCTCTGCTTCTCTGCACCACCGCCGTCGCCTCTGCCTCTGCTCCCTCCGGCGGCGTCGGTGCTTCCTCGGCCGGCGACACCACCTCGCCGGCGTCGGCTTCGCCTCCTCGTGGCGATGCCACTCGCGCTTCTTCCTTCACGGCTCTTTCGTCTCTCGCCACGGCTTTTCACGCCACCGCCGCCTCTGCTGGTGCCTCCTCGGCCGGCGACGCCACCTCGCCGGCGACGCCTCCGGCTCTTTCCTCCACGCATAACAAAGAAGAAGAAATTTCGGTAACTCCTTCTCCTCCACGCAACAAACAGCAGCAGCCCAGCGTTAAAAAAAAAAATCACTGCTGCTCAGCTCCATTTCGTCGTCTGAGATGGCCATCGCGTCTCGCTCCTCAGGATCGATGCCTCTCCCGCCTGTCATGTTTGATGGGACCAACTTCCGGGAGTGGTCTACAATGCTCCGGGTCTCACTTGACAGCCAGCGTCTTTGGGGTCACCTCACTGGAGCTTGTCCTCGCCCGCCAGCTCCGGTTCGTCCAGCTCAGCCTGTGGTCGGGCCTGATGGCACTCCGGTTCCTGCAGATGTCCTCGCCAGATCTGAAAGCAGACACCGATCAAGACATCGCCGATCCGCAGACTCTCGAGGGTCGGCGGATGAGGCTCGTCTTTATTCTTTGTCATCTTAGCAAAGATGAAGGTTGAGCTTGCCATGGATCCGCCACTCTTCCTTCTTCTCGGTGATGTGGGAGCGTCATGCAGTTCGATTCAGAAAGCGATGATGCTCTCTACACCTCTACACTGGAGTTGGCGAGCTCTCTTCATCAGCAGGACTCTACCGTTGATGCCTTCTACCAGCAGATCATTGATGTGTGGCGTCAACTTGACTCTTTGGAGCCTCCCTACAGTCCGACCTGCGACTTTTGTGGTCTTCATCGGGACCACAAGAGTGCTGTTCGCCTCTTTGAGTTCCTCCGCCGTCTTCGGCCGGAGTTTGAGCGACTTCCGTGCTCACCGCCGCCCGCTTGCCTCGTCCGTCCCTCGGTTGAGGTACTCACTCTGGTCCGTGCCGAGGAGACTCGTCTTCGTGGCGTTCTCTCGTCTTCCTCGTCAGTCCTGATCACTGCCACACCTCCTCCTCAGGATCGCTCCTCTCCCAAAGACCAGCAGGAGGCTCTCATTCGTGGCGAGTACTGCGTTAGTGCGATGGTTCACAGAAACATCTTGCAAGAAGACAGGGCACACCATTGAGCAGTGCAGGAGGCGGCCTCAGAGCCGCAAGGGTGGAGGTGGTAGAGCTGGTGCCTCTCGTCCACCTGACGCCCTGCTGACAGCCATGCAGGATGTGACTCAGCGCCTTGAGCGCATGGAGCGCCACCTGGGGGCGACACACTCTCCAGGACCGTCAGTTGCCAGTCTTCCTTCAGGTGTACAGTCACCCTGGATTCTTGACTCTGGGGCATCTTTTCATATGACATCTGATCCCACTCACCTTGGCCCACTGAGTTCTTCAGCTATCCCTATGTCTGTCAGAACGGCTGATGGCACTTCCCTCTCAGTTGCTGGTCGGGGCACTCTTCACACTTCTTGTTTTCATGTTCCTTCTGTTTCACATGTTCCTCGCCTCGATTCTGACTTATTTCACTGCCACCACGATCTTAATTGTCGATCATTCTTGAGGTCGACTCTTGTTCTGTTTCAGATCGCCTCACCGGACCACGGTTGGTCTTGGCCGTCGGTCCGTGATTCTCGGCGTCTTTGGGAGCCTCCGCTCCTGTCACGTCCACCTCCAGCAGCCTGGCCGCATTGTCTCGATGTCTTGTCCTCGCCACTGCTTCCCTTGGTTTGCTCGATGGCATCATCGATTAGGTCACATGTGGGTCTCGTCTTTCTTTGTTAGTGAGTCGTGGTGTTCTTGGGAAGGTTCTGGTGATACCTCCTGTCTGATGGGTCAGTAAGCTTGGGAAGCGACTCTGACTACCCTATCCCACCGATGACTCGGTGTCTCTTCACCATTTGATTTGGTTCATTCGATGTATGGGGCGGCCCCTTCGTTTGAAAGGGGTCATCGTTATTATGTGATCTTTATTGATGATTTCTCTCGTTACACTTGGATCTATCTTGACCTCTCAAAGATCGTGTTGTCTCGCTTACAAAGCTTTACCGCTATGGTCCGCACACAGTTTGACTCGCCTATTCGTGTCTTCCGTGCTGACTCTGCTGGTGAGTACCTCTCCACCTCTCTTCGTCAGTATCTCCTTGAGCAGGGTACCCTTCCTCAGTACTCTTGTACTGGTGCTCACGCTCAGAATGGTGTCTCTGAGCGCAAGCATCGTCACCTACTTGAGACTGCTCGAGCGATGATGTTGTCTTCCTCTGTTCCACCCCACTTCTGGGCTGAGGCTGTCTCTACTGCTGTCTACCTTGTGAACCTTCAGCCTTCTACTGCTCTTCAGGGTGCCACCCCTGTTGAGCGTCTCTTTGGTAGGACTCCTCAGTATAGTCACCTTCGTGCATTCGGGTGTGTTGTGTTTGTGCTTCTTCAGCCCCGTGAGCGGACGAAGCTTACTGCTCAGTCCGTTGAGTGCGTCTTTCTTGGCTACGATGCTGAGCGCAAGGGTTATCGCTGTTGGGACCCTGTGGCTCGCAGGATCCGGGTCTCCCGAGATGTCACCTTTGATGAGTCTCGGTCCTTCTTCACCCGTGATCCTTCCTCTAGCTCGCACTCTACCTCTGATTCGCTCTCCTTCCTCACTCTACCTGATGCTTCCTTCTGTCCACCACCATCCTCTCCGTCCCTACCTTTATCTCCACCCTCACCACCATCACCCTCATCTTCCATTCCGCACCCTTCGTCCATTGCTCCACCTCTCCTCGCCACCTCAAGCCAGCCTTCCTTTGCCTTTTACGCCTCCTCCGTCTGTTTCCACTACACTCGTCGTCCACCTCCTCCCAGTTCCTCCTCCTTCTAGGTCCAGCTCCTACTCCCACTTGAGTCTTCTCCTCTTGAGTCCTCTCCCTCTTGAGTGTACCTCTCTGCTCCCTCATCATGGTACACTCTTCGTGATCGAGTACGATTCCTCGTCCCGATCGCTATGGTTTCGTTGTTCTGCCACTGCCTCCTCTCGAGCCTACTTCCTATCGCGATGTTGTTACTCATCCCGAGTGGCGATTCGCTATGGTCGAGGAGCTTGTCGCTTCTAGAGCGACCGGCACTTGGGACCTTGCCCCTCTTCCTGCTTGTCACTCCTATCACGTGCAAGTGGGTCTATAAGATCAAGACTCGCTCTGATGGCTCTATTGAGCGCTATAAGGCGCGTCTCATTGCACGTGGTTTTCAGCAGGAGTATGGGCGTGACTATGAGGAGACCTTTGCTCCTGTTGCTCACAGGACCACTGTGCACACACTTGTGGTTGTTGCTTCTGTTCGCCGGTGGACCATCTCTCAGCTTGATGTGAAGAACGCTTTTCTTCACGGTGAGCTCCGTGAGGAGGTTTACATGCACCCACCTCCTGGTTATTCTGTGCCAGATGGCCACGTGTGTCGCCTTCGTCGTTCTCTCTATAGGCTCAAGCAAACCCCTCGTGCTTGGTTTGAGCGTTTCACCTCTGTTGTCACCACTGCTGGTTTTGTTGCTAGTGAGCACGACCCAGCTCTCTTCGTTCACACTTCTCCTCGTGGTCGTACTCTTCTTCTTCTCTACGTGGATGACATGCTCATCACAGGTGATGATCCGCAGTACGTTGCCTTTGTGAAGGCGCGTCTCAGTGAGCAGTTTCAGATGTCTGATTTGGGTCCTCTTCGATATTTCCTTGGGATTGAGGTCACTTCCACGCCTGAGGGCTACTACCTCTCCCAGCGGAAGTACATTCAGGATCTCCTTGATCGGGCTTGTCTCACCGATCAAGCGATCGCTGCCACTCCTATGGAGCTTCACCTTGACTTCGCCCCATCGGCGGTACTCTCTTGAGGATCCTACTCGCTACCATCACCTAGTTGGGAGTCTTGTTTATCTTGGCATTACTCGCCCTGACATCTCCCACGCTGTTCACATCCTGAGCCAGTTTATGCAAACTCCTACTCAGATACACTCTGATACCACCTCCTTCGAGTCTGCAGTATCTTCGTGGTACCATTGATCGCCGCTTGTTTTTCTCTTGCTCTAACCCTTTGCGCCTTCAGCCTATTCAGATGCTTCTGGGCTAGTGACTCCTCGATCGTAAGTCCCTCTCGCTTATTGTGTCTTTCTCGGTTCTTCTCGATTGCTCGAAGACCAAGAAGCAGATCATTTCTCGCTCAAGATCGAGGCCGAGTTGCGGCGTTAGCCTCTGTGATTACCGAGGTGACTTGGTTACTGGTGGCTCTGGCAGATTTTGGCGCCCTTGTCTCTACCCCTACGACGGTGTGCTCGACAAGATCTGCGGCGATCAAGATTGCTCGAGATCCGATGAAGCACGAGCTCACCAAGCACATTGGCGTTGATGCTTCCTATGTTGGTCGCAGTGCAAGAATACGGTGGTTGCCCTTCAAGATGTGCCTTCCGAGGTTCGGATCGCGGATTTCTTCACTAAGGCACAAACTAAGGCGCAAAGATGATCTTCATCTCTCCAAACTCAATGTTGTGGATCCACCTTGAGTTTGAGGGGGGGTGTTAAACTAGACTTGTATAGGGTGTTATTTGCCTTTTTCCATCCTCTCTGTACATGTATTCCTTTGGCCCATTGGCCCAGTTAGTGGATTGAGCTACCATTCAAACTATTCCAACACAAATAATCATACATACTTTTTTTTCCATTCACCAATAAGTCCACCCAAAAGCTTAAACCATTAACAATCTACTCATACTTCAACACTCCCTCTCACATCTAACCTCATTCACCCATATGACCTGGACATGACATGGGCCAGAACCTGGTCCAACCCTTGATATCCTATTGGCCTTGCCACCAGACCTCTTAACTATCCATACGGTAGCGCTATTCTACGTGTGCTCGTAGCACTGCATATTCTACTCGCTGGCCAGTGTAGCGCGTTCCTAGAGTACGGGCCAAAAACAAGAAGCATAGCCCAGAACTGCAATCTGGTAGTAAATCACGAATCCCTCATTTTACTATTTAATGCACTAATGTTTACTACCTTATTTACTGCATTTTATTACAGAACAACAAATGAAGTTACTGCTGAATCAATAACGTGTCCAACCAACTAATAAATGTGTTTTCTAGCTTGTATATGAATATGTTTTTTTCTTTATTTTAGCCATAACTTTTTATCCATAGCTCCAATGATTACTAACGACGAGAGGAACAACATGATATAAGTCTAGCTAATAAACGTCACATAAATCAAATTTTACTGCCAAATGAGAGGAACAACATGATATAAGTCTAGCTAATAAACGTCACATAAATCAAATTTTACTGCCAAATGAACATCAATTTACTACTGTATGATAGTAAAAAATATATATAAAAGTAGTAAAATCTGTCACTAGCCAGCAAAATTACTGTTTATTAGCAAGAATTATATCATTATGTTCCTCTCATCGTTAGTAACCTACTAGTGAAAAACATTTGTGAATCGGGGCTGCCAATAAAAAGCTATGGCTAAAACAAAGAAAAAAAGATTCATGTACAAACAAGGAGCGCATTTACTAGTTGGTTTCTCACCGTACTGATTAGCAACTGGAACAATTCTGGTGCGCTGAGTAAAGAGATAAGTAGCTCGGTTGATCTGTGTTAACTGTCTGGCGCATAGACTACACGCAGCTGAAGAATAGTGCCTCTCCCTCTCTCTCCCCCTCTCCCCCTCCCTCCGCCTAGTGTAGTTGGGGAGAGGAGACCCCTGGGGTCCTACTCGATCTCCAATGAGGTCTCCCCATTTCAATATGCTACTTAAACGAACATGTTATACTCCTTTATCACTTTCGATATACTTAAATACTAATTCTAAGATACTCCAATACGACATGGTTGAAAAATTTTCATCGGAGCCCTTTATTTTTGTTACATATCTTTTTTTCATATGTAAAATGAGTACATACACAAATTATGCTATAAATAATGGGCCTTGATGAAATTTTTCATAGAACTCACTTTGAAGTATCGTATAATCATTATCGGAATATGCTTAAAAGGATAAAGAGGTATAATTGTTTTGTTTAAGCAATATATGCAAGGTGGGAGTACGTACTCCCAGGAGTATAGAACCATTTACACATAGATATATATACATATACATATATACACACACATATATACATATACACCTTGCAAACCCAATTGGCTAGGTTATGGTGTGGTCTTCAAGACTAACCAGATCAGTGGGGTCGTAAGTTTCGATTTTTCAATCCACCGTCTGGCCTAGTTTTTAGTAACTACGGTGGAAATACTTGACAACCGATGGAACTACTTGCATGCCCTAGCTTAACTCTTTGGTCAGCAAAGCAAGAACCCTATTCAAAGGACTTCGCTTCAAAATTAAGCTTTTATATAAACACTTGGCACCACATGTATGCTTTATAGCTCTAGTCCCAGTGTCCTACTCATCGGTCAACAACACAAGTTGTGCGTGCAAAGGACCTTGCTTCAACATTAACAACAACAACAAGTCAACAACAATCAAGCCTTTTGTCCCAAACAAGTTGGGGTAGGCCAGGAAAGAAATCCAATCAAAGTCAATAAAACTCCTAAACCTTCAATCTTAGGTCATAGTCCAGTACGTGGATCACTAACTTCCATGCACTCCATCCAACACCAAATCTTTGGGAACTTCCAATCCCCGAAGTCCCTTTTAATTGCTTCTTCCCATGTCAGTCTCTGTCGACTTCTGCTACTTCTTATGTTTCCAAGACGACTTAAAACTCTACTACACACCGGTGCCTCAAGAGACCTCTGTTAGAGATGTTCAAACTATCTCAGACGATTTTGAACAAGCTTTTCTTCAATTGGTGGTACCACAACCCTATCTCATATATCATCATTGCGAATTCGATCTTGCCTTGTATGACCACAGATTCATCTCAGCATCCACATCTTTGCAACACTCATCTTCTATACATGTTATCTTTTTATCGCCCAACATTCCACTCCATATAACATCGCGGGTCTAATCGTTGTCCTATAGAATTTACCCTTTTACTTTTGAGGGACTTTTCGATCACATAGGGCATCCGATGCTTAACGCCATTTCAATCACCCTGCTCTTATCCTATGGCTCACATCTTCATCAATCTCGCCGTAATTCTGTAGCATCGATCCTAAATATCGAAAGGTTTCCATCCTAGGCACTACTTTTCCATCTAGACTAGCATCTCCATCACCTACCATAGCACGTTGAAAACAAACCTTATATACTCAGTTTTAGTCCCACAAAGTCTAAAACCCTTTGATTCTAAAGTCTTCCTCTACAACTCAAGTTTTCTATTAACACATACCCTACTCTAATCAATTAGCACCACATCATCAGCAAAAAGCATGCACAGAAGAATCTCTCCTTGTATGTTCCACATGACTTCATCCATCACTAGGGAAAAATATAGAGGCTCAATGCTGATCCCTGATGTAGTCATATCTTAATAGGAAAGTCACTGGTATAGCTATCACATGTTCTGACATTAGTCACACAATCGTCGTACATATCCTTGATTAAGGTAACATTTTTTGTTGGGACTTTTTTCTTTTCAAGCACCCACCACCTGGCCTTTCTTGGTACTTTGTCGTAAACTTTCTCGAATTCGATAAACACCATGTGTAGATTCGTCTTTTCCTCCCTATACCTCTCCATCAACTGTCGTGTTAAGAAGATCGCCCCTAGGGTCGACCTCCCAGGCATAAAACTAAATTGGTTTTTCGTCACGCTAGTCGCTCTTCTTAAACAATGCTCAATCACTCACTTCCAAAGCTTCATTATGTAGCTCATGAATTAATTCCTCTGCAATTAGTACAACTTTAGATGTCTTCTCTATTCTTCAAAATTGGCACTAATGTGCTTCTCCGCCACTCGTCAGGCATTTTGTTTGACCTACAAATGCTATTAAACAATTTAGTTAGCCAAATGATCGCCACGTATCCAAGGCATTTCCACATCTCAATAGGAATGTTATCAAGCCCCAATGCCTTGCCTATTTTCATCCTTTTTAACGCATCTCTTACTTCAGACTCTTAAATTTTTTGAACGAACCCCCTATTGGTGTCATCAAAAGAATCATCCAGCTAAATCATACTATCCATTTTGTCTACGTTGTATAACTTGTCGAAGTAGTCTCTCCACCTATTCTTGATCCTGTTGTCTTTCACCAAAAGTATATTAGTGTCATCTTTGATGCAATTAACTTGGTTGAAATCCCTTATATTTCTTTCTTGGAGTTTAGCCATATTGTAGATGTCCTTCTCGCCCTCCTCTGTACTCAGCTTCTGATAAATATCCTCATAAACCTTGCCCCATGCCTCACTCACCGCTTTCTTTGCACTCTTTTCAGCTACTTTGTACATATGTATGTTGTGGTCGCTCCTATCATATTGCATGTGATTATAGCATGCCTTCTTTTCCTCGATAGCCTTTTGCATTTCCTCATTCCACCATCAAGTGTCTTTAGATTCGTATCTAGTCCCTTTTGTCACTCCAAACACCTCCGTAGCTACCCTCCTAATGTGAGTTACCCATTTATATCCACATGCTATTCGCGACCTCTCCCACGTTCTATATCCCTTCCACGATCATCCTCTCCTTAAACGCCCATAAGGTGTCACCTTTGAGCTTCCACCACTTAGTCCTCATGACTTTGGCGGCTTTAGCTGGTCTAGCCTGTACCCTAAATCGAAAGTCCGAGACTATCAACTTATGTTGTGAAAGAGCACACTCTCTAGGTATAACCTTACAATCTACATAGTCCCATTTGTCCTCCCTCCTGCAAGGACAAAATCGATCTAGCTAGAATGTTGATCACTGCTAAAGATAACTAAATGGGATTGTCACTTTCTAAAAAAGGTGTTAGCTATCATGAGGTCATAGGCTACGACAAAGTTCAAGATATCCTAGCCATGGAACACTGCATGCCATGGACCCACTCTTCGCTCGGTAACACGAGCTACTTGTGTAGAAAAGCCATGGTCCCACTCTACACTCAGCAACGTGACCCGGTGTGTAGAGTACTTTGCTTTGAAATTAAGCTTTTATAGAAACGCTTGGCCTCCTATGGCACCACCTACATGCCTTGGTCCAACTCTTCGCTCAACAACATGAGCCTCATGCGCATAAGGCTTCACTTCGAAATTAAGCTTTTACAAAAACTAGCTAAATGCCCGTGTGTTACTACGGATACAAAAATCATACTACCCCACCACGTCAAGTTGTCATCGCGGGCTTAGCCTGCACCACACCATCGACTCCACCGAAACACTCAACCGAGCAACGCCATAGCCGACAATGAGTGAGAATAAAGAGGTGACTTGAGTCGTCCAACTCCAACGCGTGTAACTATTGGTCTCACTTTTCGGCGTGGAGGCAAATGGACCATCCCAACAGTACTTATACATAAGTCTCCATAAAAGAAACAAGGAATGTGCAGCTCAGTTGGTTAGTGGCATACGTCCAGATGAAGGGAAGAGGTCTTGAGTTTGAACCTTGTAACCAACCATTTGGGTAAAAATTTCATCATATTTTCCATACGGGCCCATCCATTGGTAATCAAGTAGAGGGGTGATGGGATGGCAGATGAACCATCACCGCCACCAATGAAATGATATAGGAATTATGATATGATGCTTGACAATCCATCGCACCACTTGTATGCCTTAGCCCACATGCCTTAGCCCACTCTTCGTCAACAACACAAGCGGTGTGTGCATAGGACCTTGCTTTGAAGTTAAGCTTCTCTAGAAACGCTTGGCAAACTGTGGCACCACCTGCATGCCATAGTCCTACTCTTCAGTTAGCAATGCTAGCCGCTTGTGTAGAGGACTTTGCTTCGAAGATAAGCTTTAACAAAAACGCTTTGCAACATGTGAAACTTCATGTATGCCTTAGTCCCACTCAGCAACCTGAGCCACACCGTAGGGCTAGCTAACGAGCTTAGCGAGCTATTATCAATCTTCTTTTGAAATTGACATAATTTGACATAAAATCATTTTATTTATCATTGAAGTGATTGTTTCAAATTCGAATTAGCGAGCCACTATAGAGCCGAGCCTCATTAACATTCCGTGCTGGAGGAGGTGGCGGCTGAGGTGCCATCACCGGCGAGAGAACTGTTGATGGAGCTCATGGCCGGCAGCAGGGAAGGATGACGGAAGGAGGAGGGCTGGAGATCGCTAGGGCTGGACAGCCGGGAAGAGGGGGAAGGGGGGCGGCGGCTGGGAAACCCTAGGGAAGAGAGGCAGGTTAGGAAGGAAACCAATCTGATACCATGTAGAGAATAGGAGAAAACACCACACACCCACAGATGGGGGGGTGACTCATATATATAGCCCAATAAGGCTTGGAGTACAAGAAAGCCAAGTACAAGTCAATAGAGACTATACATTATCTAATAGTTCCAATTTTCAACTTATTAACTACTATAATCAAAGCAATTTTGATTCGAGCCCTAACGAGCTTTTTTGTCAGCCCTACCCGCGTGTGTGGAGGGCTTCCCTTCGAAGTTAAGCTTTTATAGAAATGCTTAGAAACCCTTGGCACCATCCATCCACATGCCTAGGTCCCACTATTCGCTCAGCAATGCGAGCAGCATGGACCAACTTTGCTTCAAAGTTGTGCTTTTTATAAAAATACTTGCCAATCCGTGACACCACTTGCATGCCCTGATTTCACTCTTTGCACAACACTAGTTGCGTGTGTTAAGGATTCGTGCTTCGAGGGTAAGCTTTAGCTCAAACTCAGCCCGTGGCACCACCCACATGCTCTAGTCCCACTTACCTTAGTAATGCAACCGTGTGCCAACATTACTTCAAAGTCAAGCTTCTACATAAACATAGAAATATTTGGAAACCCCTTACACCACCTTCATGCCTTGGTCTCACTCTTCGGTTAGCAACACCAGTGCTTCCAAAGAAATCTTGTTCGCCGTCATACCTAACTCCCCTTTTATATTTATTTCCTTTTTGGGAACAAATGGCTCCAAACTCAACTTGTGGCACCATCTGCATGCCCTAGTCCCACTATTCTCTTAGTAGTGCGAGCCGCGTGCCAACTTTTCTTCGAAGTTAGGCTTCTATAGAAACACAAAAACACTTGGCAACCCCTAACACCACTTACATGCCTTGGCCACACTCTTTGTTCCGCAATGCCTATCACTTAGGTTGCTTTGAGAGTAAGCCTTTTTGTCTTCACACCTAACTACCCTTTTTTTTGTTTGTTTTCTTTTTTTTTTTTTTTGGAACAAAAGCTCCCAACCCAACCCACGGCACCATCTACATGAACTAGTCCCATTGCTTGCTTAGCAACGCAAGTCGTGTGCCAACTTTGCTTTGAAGTTAAGCACCTATAGAAACACAAAAACTCTTGGCAACCCCTAGCACCACCTGCATGCCTTGGTCTCTCTCTTCACTTCGCAACGCCAGAGCCACGTGTGTTGCTTCGAGGGTAAGCATTTTTGCCTTCACACCTAACTCCCCCTTTTCTATTTATTTTCTCTTTTTTTTGGAACAAAAGTTCCCAACCCTACTCGTGGCACCATCTACATGCTCTAGTCCCACTATTCGGTTAGCGGCACAAGTCGCGTGCCAACTTTGCTTCGAAGTTAAGCTTCTATAGAAACACAAAAACACTTGGCAACGCCTAACACCACCTGGCTTGATCTCACTCCTCACTTTGTAACGCCAGCCACGTGTGTTGCTTCGAGAGTAAGCTTGTTCGCCTTCACATCTAACTCCCCTTTTCTATTTATTTTCTTTTTGGGGAACAAATAGCTCCCAACCCGACTCGTGGCACCATCTGCATTTCTTGGTCGCAATATTTGCTTAGCAGTCGAGCCGCGTGCCAACTTTGCTTCGAAGTTAAGCTTCTATAGAAACAGAAAAACACTTGGCAACCCCTAACACCATCTGCATGCCTTGGTCTCACTCCTTGCTCCGCAACGCCAGCCGTGTGTATTTATTTTCGTTTTTATATTTGGAACAAATTGATGCAAATCCAATTCCTCAAGATTGCAATTTAAATGAGATGGAAAATCAGAAATAGCATCTCGCGCAACAAGCAGGTCATTTAAGTAAAGTCACTCCTAAGCAATAGCACCATACATGAGCATTTGATCACCTATCATAACAGCGTGACACCAACACGCGCTGTGATTTTTTTTTCCTCCGGAGGACTGCTAACACCCCAATACTTTAATCTAAACGGCATAAACAACGAAATACTCTATTGCACAACTGCTAGACTATTTCATCGAAATCAATCCTAAACAAGAGCACAATAAACTGCATTCGCTCACCAATCCGAACCAAACCGTTGATGTGGCGCTAGAAGCGAAACATCCCATATTTCCTACACCTCCGAACCAAACCATACAAATCCTACTCGAGGCCTTGGTAATCCAAGCCCAAACTACACTGCCAAACAGGCAAGACCAAGCTAGACCCCGATTCCCCTACCCAAAACCCCGCCTCTACGATCCAAAACCCATCCAGCAACAAGAACAATAAAAATGGGGGAAATGGAAACAGGACGGTCTCCCCTCTACAGGCGAAATCGACCACACGGCGCCTCGCGAGGCGACCCACATTTCAGCGCGCGCGAGAGGAAAACACGTACGGAATCGAACCCCGTAGCAGGCAGACGCTTACCTGACCGGCAGAGCAGATCGGCGGCGCCCCCGCCGGGCGCGTTCCCCCGCGCGCGGAGGTCTCCGGAGAAAGCGATGAAGCCGCGCCCGAGCCTCCCCGCGCGCGCCCGAGCCGGAGCACGCGGGCAAAAGCCCCTCCTCCCGCTCCTCCCCTCCGCCCGCCGGAGAGGGAGGACGGACGGAAAGGAAAGGAAAGCGAGAGGGAAACGAAGAAACAGAGTGGGGATGGGTCGCTGCTACGGCCTTGCGAATAGTAGTAAGTAGTACCAGTGCCGGTGGGGCCGCCCTCTTATAGACTGTCAGTACTACCTACGGTTCTGCATGGCATGCGGGATCCAGTGCAGTCGGCAACGAGACCGTTGGATCGTAAAGCGATGGTTCAGATCTTGTACGATACTATATATATTCAGCTTACTGTAGCTCACGCTGTACGGATCCAGTCCTTGGATTGCTCGGATCGAACGGCGCTCATGGCCGGCCGGCCGGCGGCTGCGACTGGCGTGTGCTGCGCTGCGCTGTGCTACGTCTTTTCGCTCCAGACCTCCCGTCCCGCCTATATTTCCCTCGGTTGTGAATTGATAGCTCCTCGGTGCTTAACGTCTGCATTATCTTTATAAGATAGCTGTAGCTATCATTTTTTCTTCACTGCTAGTACACTTTAAGATCGAATATTATATTAGCTTTATGGCAACTTTGGTAATATTAGCAGGAGCTTGGCAAATATTCTGCTACACTAATATTGGCATGAATACTTACCTAAATTAGCCATGCCTCTTTGCTGGCAATTAAACCCTGTAAAATTGTCTCCTACACACCTTTTCCTTTCTCGCCCAAACACTGACATACAAAGAATGAGTTCAGATTGTTGAAGCTATATTTGGCATGATTTTGGCTGGCAGATCTGTACCATCCTAACCATCCATTGATCGTATCGGAGGACTGGACTGCATTTCAAAGCCGGTACCTTCCCTCCGTCCAGGTACACCCTGAATTTAATGAGTATTGCAAATATTTAGAGACTAATTGCTGCATTACCTATGTTTTATGCATGTATCCTAATTTTATGATAGCCTTCCTAATTTAATTACCTAACGTAGGTTACACGTGTGCACTAACAAGTAAGATTTAAATTTCTTGCCTAGCTTGTTAACCAGCGCTGTCACAACTCACAGCCTAGGGTAAGCCTACATGGCGGGCTTGTGCCGGTAGCTATAAGCAATGTTTCAAAATTTCGTTTCCAGATCATTTCTCGAAGGTGGCCGAAATCCAAAATTTTGGTGTGATTTTGAAATTTCGGCCGAAATTCAAATAGTAAATTTGACACAAAAAAATGAAATTTTGGTGATTTTCAACCTCTTGTGAAATGGTCTGCTAAGACTAGAAAAAATATGAAAAAAATCACACAAACATTTCTCTATATTTTATATCTATTTGAATGCAAAATACTAAGTATTTGCAAATAACATTCCCAAGTTTGGGTTTAGGATTTACGCCGAAATCGTTTAGGGTTTAGGCCAAAATTCAAGTTAGGGTTTAGGGTTAAGGTTACATAATTTATATATTTTTTTTCGAACTTTTCACATGTATTCCTTATAAAAGACATTACAATTCTTCAAAAAAAATATATATGAAATCTGTTCTAAAAACCATACAAACTAGTCCAAATCACCAAAATCACGCCAAGATTTATCGAAAGTACTATAGCAAATCCTAATTTTTAATTTTCTTATTCCTTCAGGATTTAAAATATTAGTTCTAACCGAAAATTAAAATTTCATTGAAATTCGCCGAGATCATGGACCCTGGCTGTAGTGACATATGCTAATTCCTTATTGTCACTGATTTCCATCCGCAACCGCCATTCTCCGCATCCTCTAGTGCGATATTCTATAAAATTCCAATCCGAAAAAGACTACACAGTTCAACTCGAATTCAACGACTTTCAACTTGCATTAAAAAACTTCCACCTCGAAATTGGAGCTTTCGGCTGTAAAAATTCCCTCACTTCCATGTAGACTCCAAAACTTTTTACTCTCTCTATTTTCTATAAGGTCTATTTTTTAAATGATCTTATTTGTAAAAATAAAATTTATATGTAGATTTAATGAGATCTTTTCTTCTATACTCTTATTTATTTTATCTCATCCATATGCATTTATTCATTACCACCCACACAAAGTACATCTTTCATCTTCCAAGACAATTAAGTGGGGACATCTAATTAAGTCATTTTCTCTTGTATATTTCTCAATTTGAACGCAATCTTAATCCTAGTGCAAAGTAAAAATACGCCTTAGGCCATTCTCAGTGCATAGATTCATTTTCCAGTTTCCAAGAGTGCCACATCAGATTTTGCCTAGGTAACTGTGTATCTCAGGTTTCATCTAGATGAAACTCTTTCACCTCCCATGAAACTCTCTCTATCTCTCTCTTCATAATTACCTTGCCATGTCACCAAACATGATGATGTGTCATGTCATTTAATGAGAATGGAACTTCCACTGAGAATGGCCTTATTAGAGCATGTATAATGGTCCATATCAGCAGTCTCTAAGCTATGCCATGTAGGATAAAAAATGATGTGGATGAGAGAGTGTGCATCTAGAGAGTTGAGCCGTCTCTTAATCTAGAGTCAACTCTAGCACGAGAACCAAAGCATGTTGTGTCTGGGAAGAAGTTGTCTACTCATAAATGAGCTGTCTATACCATTGCATGGGTTATCTCTAAGGGCATGTGCAATGGTACTAGCTATAAGAGATGTCCATATCATCTATAGATAGCATATAGACAACCTCTTCAATAGATTAGCTATAACATTGTCTATAAAATTAAACATTAGCCCACATGTAATAGATAATAAGTGACTTGGAATCAGTTATAGCCTGACTATACATTAGTAGCTGGTCTATATCTCTCTTCTCATTTTCTCTCTTCCACCTAAGCAAAACACTGATATGGCACCCTTATAGCTAGCTGAAGTGGCACCATTGCACATGCTCTAACGCTGTCTATAAATGACATATTAGCTTGTTATAGACAGCAGTTGTCTATACCATTGTACATGCTCTTAAAAAAACGGAGGTAGTACTTCTATGCATGCAACTTTTAACTAAAAAGTTCTCCCGCATTCAAGTTGATTTCGCACATACATCGAAATATCAACTTTTAGTTCGAAAATTACCGTACCTTCTACTCGGAATCTCAACTCAAACAACAACTCAAAATCGAAGTAATATTAAGGTGGTAGCGGCTTCACACGAGGGGCGGCCACGTGACAGACCCGAGATTTCTGGGACAAGTGTTCAGAGTTAACAAATACTGTCCAATGGAAAAAGGAAAAGATCCACAATAGAGAAAAAAATCAAAATACAAATTGTTCGTAGTTGAGATATCTCAAAATAATTTACTGAAATTATAAAATAATTAAGAAATATTACAATCTAACTCGATGACTCTTTATGCCTTGGAAGCGAGATATTACATCGTCATAAATTATTCTTCATAAAATTCATTGAAGAAAATACTGTAGCGACGGGAGGAGTTAGCAACAGCTTGAAAAACTTGTAGACAAGTCTATATTTGAGGTTCTTCGGTATTTCAAATAGCATGCATAACAGAAAAAAGCCCAACAAAATTTTTCGCTCCTGTAAACCTTTCGTCTCTAGGAATATCTGTTTTTTTAAAAAAAATATGGCTAGGAACTCTGACATTCAGTATAGAAGAGAGAACAACAGCCGATTACAATCGCACTCACACCCACCCACCCCCACACACACACACGCACACGACCGCACCGGCACCCATGCTCACCCGGGCGGATCTGAGGATCGAACCCGGGTGGACTGCTCGCTCACAGGCGGAGCTAGCCAGCGAGCCCGTTCGCCTATGAATATCATAGTATACCAAATGTACAGACTTCCTTTCCGTTTTTTATGGCTCTAAAATAATATTTCACAATTCACACAAAACAATACTTAATTTTGGTTTTCGCCTTTACGTTTTGGGAACCAATGCGACTCACCTGATGCTTCGCTGTGCTGGACGATATGCGCTGTGAGGCCGCCTTGTTGGTTGTGCGCTGACTCCTGACTGCGCCGCCTCCAAGCCGACGCCGTCGAAGCCTGTGCGACGTGCGCCATATCTCGTGAGAATGCGAGGAAGTCAGAGACGAGATTTAGGACTCAGGTTTGAGGATTAGAATTAGGCCTGTTTGACGATGGATAGAATCAAAAGGGCTGTTAGGCTTGTGCGTGAATTAGGTATGGGGAGGGTTTGAAATCAATAGTACTTGGCCTACCTAATATACTTGCTAAATAGTAACATGTGACACCCAGGCTGCGATCGCCCATGGCAACGCGCGCGACGGCTTGATAAGGTCGATGGCGAGGTGAGTCACAACGGTGGCGAGACAGGCAAACGGAGAAGAAAAGAATAATGTTGAAAAGGAAAATACATAATGGATGTGACGTACGGTGAGGGATTGAGACGAGAGAGTAAGAAACAAGCTAGCTAGCAGAGAAGAGGGGGGGGATTCGGGCTGCGAATGGGATGATTGATGGTGCTGTGGAACTGGATAGGTTAGGATTTAGGGCCGCCGTCTTCGCAAAAATAAAAACACAGCCAGGGCAATTTCTTTTGTAAAAACACAAATTAAGTCTTCGCATCCGATCTACAGATAAAAAAAAACTGATATTCCCACATTGTTTGAAATGGGAATTGTTTTCCTTTAGTTTCCTGATCGATTAGAAAAGATTATATGTCCATCAAAGTTAGTCCACACACATAATGGCTTTGCAAACCTTGTTTTACTCAAGGCTAGCTCCGTATCTCTTAAAATTTGTATAAAATATGACATCTCCATATGGACCATATGCTTTTAAGATATCGATTTAATTTAGGCGTAGATCTTCTACTGTTATTGCTTGGTACAAAAGCGGTCAACTCTCAGGGTACGTATAGCTGTATTGTTTTAAGAAATAAGCTAGCTTAATTATTGATAGGTATGAAAAAAAATGACCTTTTTTTTGTTAGAACGTGATTCTATGCATCGCTATTCAAAATTACATAAATATTAAAGTATAGATAAAAAGGTGAATAGTGATTACTTACCTCTTCGTTTATTTCAAAATCTATACGCAACTCGCAGTAAGACGATGATGCATAGAAGCATTACTCTTTTTCTTTACTATGTATCAATTTAAGGAGTAAGTTTAGCCTACTGTTTTTTTTAAAAAAAAAGTTTACTACCCTATTGGTATGTATGTATGTATGTATGGAAATGATTTAGTCTTAGCTATATATATAGTTTATATGGAGTAATATGCAATTAGGGGTTGTTTGGTTGACTGCATAAACACAGATTTGCATCAATAGATACAGAATCTTTCTTTTCTTTCTCATGTTTGGTTGACTGCATCTGGTTTTAAACTTGGCTCTGCAGATGCAAGATTCCCCCATAGCCTGATTCTGGAGAAACGACCAAAACTAGTGTTTCTACTGGTGCAATGATGTTGGTTTCGTGTTCCGCGCGAAATGGCCCATTAGCCGGCAACCCGCACTGCACCACACAGCATGCATCGCTAGTTGTGCATGCAGTTATTAGGCAATATGTCATCTAATTTTTTTCTTTTTTTGCTAATATCTTTTTATTATTATCTCCGATCATTGAACCGATTTTACCTACATGTTCCTGACATTTTTTCGAATAAAACTAGACCACACTTGCCATATAAAATTCAAAAGATTTAATTTTTTTGTTTTTTCGGAATTTATTAAAAATTTAAACGACACCCAAATTGAATGAACCAAAAAAATGGAACCGTAGGTTCAAATACTGCATGCTGAAAAAATTCAGATTTTTAAAATTTATTTATCACTCTTTTGAATTTGGTCCATTTCACTTTCCTTTAGGCAACCAAACACCATCTCTGTACATCTCCTTGCATTCACTCAGCCTAGCTCCCACTAGCCTGACTGAGCTCGTACAACCTGACTGAGTTGAGAAGGCAACCAAACAGCCCCTTAATTGCTCCAACTCCCCTTCACTACTTCGCTTTTGATGGCTCTGCAAGGTTTGTATCACTCAAAGTCCCCGCATGTGATGTACTATAGAAGATGACGCCTCCGTATCACACGAAGGATGTGTTTGGTTGCTTGTACCAAGTAGTACGTATATGAGATAGTTCAAGAAAAATATCATCCATATGTTTGGTTATTTGAATGGAACCATCCCGTCCTGGACGGTGTGATACAAATTTGAGAAATATTCCCTAGAGATGCTGAACTATTTCATTCACCCAAAACAATAGAACCAAACGGTACAGAATCATCATATTCCATTCAATCTCATCCCACAAACCAAACACACCCTAAAATATTCCTTCAAGATCGTAAATATTAAAGTTATTGATTGGCATAAAAGCCGTCACCTCTCAGATGTAACCTTGTCTCAATTCGAGGAATACTAGTTTAATGCTCGTGCCTTGCTACGAAAAATAAAATTAATAACGGAACATAAAGATCAAATAATAAAAGAAAATTGTGCTATAAGATCAAACATCTATTGCTCCCGATTATGGAGGAGCGGGGACGCACCAGGGAAGGCATCTGGAATCGCAGATGGGGCGGCTGTCGTGTTCATGGAGAAATCGGAAGGTGAGCATATCGTGAGGAACGGAGCAAAAAACGGCTTAGGTTTTTTCTGTCGGTCGATTCGGTTTTTTTTCATCGGTCGGTTTTTTTCACGGTTTAACCGTGCGTTGGTGGTGGAGAACGAACGTATCACCACCAACTCCTAATTAGAAGTTGTCGGTGTTTCGCATAACCGGCAAGTAAATTTGTAAGTATAGGGGATCACGCGCCCCCTCTCCTCGAATGGTTAGGCTAATGTAAGTTCAACCTTCATTAGTTATGATTTTGGTGTTAATAACAAATCTAATATTGAGATTATCCATTAATGTGATTTTGTTATTAATGACAAATCTTATATCGAGACTAACTTGTTTATTTAGAATATCTTTGATTAGTCTCATCGCATTGAAAAATGGAAAACCCAAGGTATGTTTGCATATTCATTCTAGTATTAGTTGCATACTTTGGAGTCAAGTTAAAATATGAATGTCCCCATTGTATTAACCACAAATGTGCATCATGTTTCCCAATCCATACATTACATGGATGCACACACTTAGGGGGAGTTTATAGTTTAACTTGAAAGTCTCTTTGTATTGATCGATTCTTTATTGATACACATAAGGATCAAGACAAAGAAACTAAATCATTGAGTATATATTTGAATTGCCTAGTTGTAAGTATACTCATGATAATATAGGATATACTCCAATATGATCAAGTAAATATGTGCATATTATATCCAAGTCAATCATATTTATGCACATATACATGTGGGGTGTATTCTATAGTTGATGACTTAGAGTAATGATCATTTCCATATAGTTTACACATAATGGATCATTACTTTTCATCAACATGAGTATATGAAAACTTGTGTAGTTAATATATACTCATATCAATTTAAATGATAATTTAAATTGAGTTCATTTGTCTTGTTAATCGTTAAAGAACACTTCATCATGTGTTGATGGTGTTTTGTGATTAATTAAGGACAAATGGATAGTTCTTAAGTATAATTAAGCATGTGTTGCATTATTATACTTAAGACACATTTACAATCATTTCAATTGATTTAGGGTTGTGCTCAATTGATCTAAAGGCATCCATTATGTGTTAATGGAGTGCAAGAGATAATTGAGACAACCATGCATCTTGGACTAACAAGTTTCATGAGTTATGATTGAGTTAGGTCCAAGGATGAATGAGATGATGAAAACGGGACAAAGACGGCATCATGAGTTGATGGGCGTCAAGAGTGGATCCCGAAGAAGAGTCGAGTGAAGATCCCGGGGGAGTATCAAAGTGATGATCATAAAGACCCCAAAGGGGATTGCTTGCGTGCGGCGGCGAAGGTATAATTAGATAGGCTAAGGACTTTGTAGTCTTTGAGTCTAAAGTTTTTATCGCCGTTCTATTAAGAGGGGTTGTCTCCTAGCTTGAGGTTCATCATGTGTTGATGATCTCAATCCGCGTTCACTCGAGCTCAAATCTTATTTGATTTGGTTTTTGCATATGGGTTAACCATTTGGCATGTGTTGCAAATGTGTTAAGTCCGTGCTTGGTTGTTTTGCATTATGCTTTGATTTGCATGTGTTGCAAATAGGATAAGCTAATGCGTTGGCTTTTGCGTGAAGTTCACTTTTGCATGTGTTGCATTAGTTGAAGCTTCATGCTTTGGTTTCGCAAAACATCTTTATAAAACCTTGGTGTTGCTTGGAGCTAAGTTTTGCATGTGTTGCAAAAGGAGAGAGCTCAAGCATGATTTTATGTTGTGTGTTTGTATGGAGCTAGAGGCTTGCATGTGTTGCGAGTAAAGAGCTCATACGTATGGTTTTGGTTTTAGTCGAAGATTGATTTGTGGTTGCATGGGACTAGAGAATTGCATGTGTTGCAATTAGAGAGTCCATGCATCTTGATTTGATGTTGCTTGGAGCTAGACTTTTGCATGTGTTGCAAAGAGTAGTGCTCAAGCATGAAATGTGTTTATTGCGTTATTTGCAAAGTTCGTTGCGAATAAACTGAAGTTTATGAGTCCGAATTCAAAGCATGTGAGTGGGGCTTGCAATGGTGTTGGCAAGTTGACCGGGTCTTGTGTTGACCTTCACATGGCTAGGGGGATTAATCTCATAAACTCGAGTTTGATTTGCTTAACACGTTTTGCAAATAGATTTGGAGTTGGTTGCAAAATGTGTTTTTGCAATTTGGTTTAAATTCTTTGAGCATGAGCTAATTTGGTGCAAATGTGTTTTGCACGGGTGTATGATCATGTGTTGATCATCTAGAAGCTCAAAGAATAGTATTTGGTTTTTCGGAGAAAAGTTTGCGAAGAAACCGAGCTGGTTCAGGAGGCCGGTAACTGTAGGTCCTCTCCCGTGTGTGGGACCACGGTGCTGACCAAGCGCCTCTCCGGTGCAAGTTTTCCAGTAAGGTGTATTTTGCTGTTTTAGTCGGGCGGTGCGACCGGACTTGATCGGTCTCGACCAGGAAGCCGGTCTGCAACCGCCCCACGCTGATGCGATTTTTCCGAGGCTGTGCTCTGCCGAATTTGCTTGGGCGGTGACCGCCTGGTCCGGCTGGATTCCAGGCGGTCAACCGCCCCGTCGTGGCGTGTTATTTCAGAGAGCTGATTTACTTTTATGAAGGCGGTCGGACCGCCCGGAGGTTTGTTGGGCCGCCGTCCGGATTGGACTGGGTGCAAGCTGTCGGACCGCCATTGTAGCAGTTGCTTTTTCCGACTGCTGTTCTGTGAGGGGCGGTCGGACCGGATGAGGTCTGTTGGACCGGACCTTGGGGTTTTCTGCCCGAAAAAGCCCCCAACGGCTAGTTTTCTTGTGGGGGGCTATAAATACCCCCTTGGGGGGCTTGGGGCAGTGGTTGCTGGTGTTATTGAGTGTTTGGGTGAAGTGTTGCATGTGTTGCACACTCACATTTGGTTCTTGAGCTAAAGAGTGAACTAATTGCATGTGTTGCAATTAGGAGTGGGTGTGAACAATCCAATGGATGGAAAGCTAGACAGATTTGCAACCTAAAAAACAATCAAAGAGAATAACAACCTTCTCTGGTTTTCCCCTATTAACCATCCAGAGCCAACCAACAAGTCTTCATTAATTTCCCCCTCATTTTCTTTGCCCCAAATGCTAATCACAGGATCCAACACATTATTTTGCTAAGCAAATGGCTTCCAAGCTTAAAGATGCATGACTTCATCTAATCTACAAATTTTTACAAGGATCTTGCACACTTAACTACAGAACGGCGATCACTTCAAGTCAGGATCACGAACAAAAATGAAGAATGCATATCTATTCAACAATCTCAGTAAACCTATGGATTGATTTCCATCTCATATTTTACAATCATCCATATAATGATCATGTTCACAACATAAGTAGCTGTTACTAATCTAAAATAGAATTTACACTGAAATTTAAAATCATGTAAGCAAATCAATGCGCACATTCCAGTCTAAATTTGAGCTGTAGTTGCTCATGGGAGCACATCCTTGAGCACATCTTGCTATACATGTATTAACTCAAGGCAAATGGATGCATATTGTGGATTTCACCGGGGGTGGAGTCGAGCTTCACTGACCTTGTAGCTTCCAGTCAAGCTTCACGGATCTCGTAGCTTCGATTGGACCTGATCCTGCGCTGGATTCAACCGGGGATGGAGCGCTCCAAGATAATCACCTCTGAATCAAAGAAGCCAACAAATCCTATCAAACTAGGTTTTCTTTCGGATCCAACAGATCCCACATATGCAACAAGAGTAAACCTGTAGAAATGCATACCAATTTCTAGCTATTCTTCCTCCAATTCGTCAGATCTTCCCAGGCCAAGAATTCGTCAGATCTACCAGGCGTCAGATCTACCAGGATGGGAAAAAATCATGCTCGTTTGAGAAGCACCACAAATCCATCGGGAAGAGCAACACGAACCTTGTCGAGATGTGCACGGAGACGAAGACTGCGCCGCCTCTTGCTCTTCTTCCCGGTGCTGCCGCCTTCTCTCGCCGGATAGCGACGGAGCAGTGCCTTCCAGTGCAGCTGCCTTCTCTACTTGGATAGCGAATCTCACCCGTGCCCCCCGGTGTTGCCGCCTTCTCTGCTTGCCGAGCGAAGGAGCCTTGCCTTGTCCCCATCAGCGCGAATGGAGTCCTGCGGTTGCTCTCGCCGGATAGCGAGCGGAGAGAGGCTCGGCAAATGTAGCGAGCCGAAGCGACTCTCTCTCCGCTCGCCAAATTTAGCGAGCCGACTGGTGAGGCTGCTGGAGCGCCAAAAAACCACTCACTCGCCAAAAAATGGAGATAGCGAGCGGGATACCGAGACTGCTGGAGCTGCTCTAAAAGGAGTCTCTACCACTACTGCAAAGTAATAGCACTTTTGATACACGTCGTGTGTACAATTGCAATCCACCCAGCACTATCCGTCGTACGCATGCTTGGCTTATATGCCACTTTTGTACTCCATGCTTGCTGAATATTTTTTTTGTTAAACTAGTTTAAATATACTTTTTTATATACGGAATAAAAGTGTTCCTAAGAGACAAGGGTGCAAATTGGAAGGTTCACTGAGAAAGGAACAATGTGTCGTGAAAAATGTGTTGTTTGGCCTTAGGTGAGGTTTTAGGTAGGCCCTTAATAAATGGGCTCGTAAAAATGAAAGAGCTGAAACTGCTGTTGTGTAATCGGGATTACGCCGACCAATAAAGATCGTGTAACATGTGGCCCTATCTCTTTATTTATATTCGTTATATGGGTAGGATGTGTTCTATGCCTTTACTTATACTAGTTATGTGTCCGCACAATGCAACAGAAACTTAATCAGCGATAAAAAATTTATTTGCAAAGAACACTAACCTTATCTGAATAATAATATTCATTATAAATGTGCAATGGTTAAATGTTTAAATTAATTCATCGAAGCATATAAATTCTAAACACCTGTTTACAAACTGGAGCTTAAAGTTATCTTTAATTTCATAAACTTAAATAATAACATCACAGTACTTGAGATTGTAAATTTGTAATGCCATAATTCGAAATCGATCGATCGACCGAAAGAAGCATCACATGCTGCCCCATGGGCACAAAGGCATTGAAGAGATAGACGTTATCTGTATTTGGCTGCCACCATCAATGACGTGCGTGGATCGTACGCCTTGCACCGGTCATACCATAGCCCCACTCCATCAACCAGCCCCGCCGCCTCCTCACCTCCCCCCGCAAGCGCCTCCTTCAACCTATTGACATCATTCACCGCGGCAAGCTCCAATAGCGCTGCCAGCCTATATCGCCGCCCACCACCGGCGGCCTGCCTCTGCGCCGCATCGACGAGATCAGCAAGGTCGTCTATTACCTCCGCTCAATGGATAAGCTCAACACATCTGTAAGAGAAGCAAGAAGCGGTGAAGTTATATAGATTAAGCAACCGAGGAAAAATCTATGGAATCCAGATTAAGAAATTATCGCATAAGGAAGGCAACAAAAGGGAAAAAGACGAGAAAAGATTCAACTCCATGAATCGGAGCTCTGCTTCCTTCAGAAGGGAATCAATTAATCCAATCCGAAAAACACCGGGAGCAATCGCTGCCGATTTGAATGCCAGATCAATGGGAGAAAGGAAAACAATAAATGAGTCATGAATATTCATTTACCTCCCGCGACAGGATGATCTAATCTAATCTACTAGGGTGGCAATATCCGCTTCCTACTCAGCCACACGGGTGCGCACACGTGTCGGGGTGAGGGTGGAGAACTGACATACCACCACCAACTCTTAATTATAATTAGTAGAGATAAAGATAATAAACTTATCTAGTCGCGTTATGCATAGCCATGCGCATGCTGCTGGCCGGACAGAATCAAGTCCATACGTGATTAAATAAAAAAGATGATCTTATCTACACATGCAAGTAAATATTTAACAGAAAGAATGCATATAGCAAATCAAAGGCACATGGTAATTCAGAAGCTATATGCATACAGTATATGGAAAAAAAATCAGCCGTGCAGTATTTGGAAAATAGAATAGACTAATTGAGATAAGAATCTAATACGCCGTAGATCACGCATGCATGCATATCCAATCGAATTAAAACTTTATCCATTCGCTAATGTATAGAAGATCGGGACATTGATGGTTTCGTGGGTATGCCAGGGGGAGAATAGACCACCACCACCACCAACTCGTAATTAGAAATAATAGAGATATGCATATATAAAATATATACATATACATACTTTTGGCTTTTGAAATGGTCCAACCGTGTGATAAAAAAGTGAGTTTGTTATTACATATGTTGTCTGATTTTTTTATTAATTCGAAGACATTTTTTTTGCCTTTGGGTTAGCTTCGAGACGTATGTGTTGGATTCTAGATTTATCTAACGGTTGAAAAATGCAAGCTACTCCACGCAAGAACATCGATCTCGGACTGGTTGACTGAAGCATCGCCTTTTGAACTTGGCATTCTTTCTAAAAAGATCTCATTCGATTCATGCGGAGCGTAAATCAATGTGCTCGTAAAGTATTAGACCTCATTTGGAACCTATAAATTTTACAGAAAATTTTATATAAAACTGTTTAATTCTCTTAAGAAAAAGAAAAATTTCTACGTTCTAAACAGGCCCGATGTTAAATGGGAGGGGTATATAGGATGGCAACTAAAAAAAGAAAAAAAACAATTATGGCCATGGCATGGCAAGCTAATATATAGGATGCCATTGGGTTGGGCCAAACACCTTCTGGATTTAGCCAACTCTAATCAGATTTCAACCTCGTCTACTACAAATAAACTGGATGCAATTGTGCATCGATTTGTTTTCTTTCTGAGACTACGATGAAAATTAAGTATGCGTGCTAACACATATATGCTTTGTGTGAAAAAAGTGGAAGCATATGTACATACACCATTGCATTGGAATTTGGAAAGGACTTTGTCAATATTTTTTGAATTAGTAGCTCGCCTATGTCAGCTCATATATATTTGAAAGGTACTTCTATACATCTTCTCTCAATACAAATTATATAAATCTTGAACCAAATGAATAGAGTAAGTAATTATTGTTTAATGTTCATAATTTAATATTTGTGTAGCTTAAAAACATGCATAGAATAGAAGCACATCTCTAGTTTTTTTACTTGTATGTACTGTGATCATATTGTGTGTTAACATCAATATACTACAAAGTTTTTTTTTACTTGTATGTACTTCGATTTGGCAGCCATTATAGCAATTTGCCTCACACAACTTGGTAGAATTTTCAAACTGCACCAATTAATCAAGGATTGTGATTAACAAAAAAATATTATATTTATCATATCTTCTATCTAATAAAGTAAAAGAAGCAGCCATATCCACTATGCTAAATCGATGAAAAAAATATATTATGCCAGGATCATTCCACTTCCTTAATCTGCATATTTTTTCTTTGAAAATCCTTAATCCACATTCCTTCTTTAGGAAACAAAAGATTAAAAGGAATATGCAAAATTATTCCTATATACTGTCGACACGCACCCATGCCATTCTATGATGGAGGTGCCGGCGGCGGGATGTTGGGGTCAGTGTCGGAACCGTCCTTAGCACCGAAAATTCTGTGACAGTAGACGGCGGTGACGGCGTCCTGTTGTAAGGGTTTCCGAAGAGAACTTCGAAGTCCGGCGGCGACCCTAGGGTAGGGTGGATAGTATCGCCCCAGTAGAATGTTCCAATGCAGGCGGTGGGGGCCAGACGAAGGGTGGGTCAAAGAAGGGCGGCTGGTCGATAGCCAACTGTCGCGCCGACGCCGAGGAGGGGAGCATCACTGGGAGGAGCAGAAGCAGAGACGCCGCATCGGCGGTCATGTGTTCGGCCATTGATTGTGGCTACCTTAGCTTGACATTGTGACTGTGTTTCAACGCTACGTACGTGCGGGGGGTTATATATGCACATAGGGGTTAGGCTTGATGCGATCAATATGGTAATTATTGTACGGTACAAATCAATCGCGCAATGAATTTGTACTTCCCAAAATTAGATGTAGTTTAATTGCTTGTATTTTTTGGGAAAGTGTGATGACAAGTTAATGCTCCCTCCATGCAAAAATGAAAGGCACGATGTAATTTGACATGGTCTCCAAGATTGCCCCTATTTTTTTAGAGGAGGGGTTAGTGGAGAACGGACCGCTGCCACCAAGTCATAATTAGAAGTACAGAGATAACGTTAGAGTATGTAATTATTATCTTAATACGTGTGTTGAACTGTAATAAAAAAAAAACAGTCACCTCCCTGGCACGCGCTGAGGAACCATCCGCGGCAACTGCCTCCTGTTTTCACCGTCCCTGCCAACGGCAACCACGTGAGTAGACGGATAGAGGCGCCAATAGATCTATGGAAGACACAGAGAGAGAGAGAGAGAGAGAGAGAGACAAAATCAGAACCGAATAGCGCAACGTAGTTTTCCATTTTCTCATGGTAGGAAGAACAAGATACTAAAAGCCAAGTCTCCCAAGTCCAGCTTTGCACATGCACACTTCCCCCAAATTCCAATCGGCACCTTCCAGAAGCTAGCCTGACTTCCAATAGAAAAAAAAGAATGTGAAAAAAAATACAGAAATAAAGAGAAAGCAACGGAGAAATCAACCGAAGCCCACAACGACCAGGACGACTCTTCTTCGCCCTCTCTCCCACTCCCACCAACCTCTCGCCCGAGTCGCACCGCACCACCTGCCGTCGCGTCGCGTCTCGTCGCATCGCATGGAAGTTGCTGCGGGCGGTGCTGGCGCCCGTGGCGGCGGCGGCGGAGGTGGTGGCGCCACGGGAGGAAGCGGGGGCGGCCCGGCGCCGTTCCTGCTGAAGACGTACGAGATGGTGGACGACCCGTCGACTGACGCGGTGGTGTCGTGGAGCGACGCGTCCGACACGAGCTTCGTGGTCTGGAACCCGCCGGAGTTCGCCGCGCGCCTGCTGCCCACCTACTTCAAGCACAGCAACTTCTCCAGCTTCATCCGCCAGCTCAACACCTACGTACGTAACGTCGCACGCTTGTCCCCCTCCTCTTGAACCCTGACGAGTGGTCTCGGTATGGTTCTGGTGATACCTGCTCTGCGTAGGCCCGTTCTTGTGGTTGGGCTGGTGGGAATTTGGCCGTCAATAGTGCGCAGGTGCGAGGAATTGACTGGGTTCTTGCTGATTGGGAAGGGGAATCTGGCGTCGAAATTTGATCTTGGGGATGTTTGATTTAGTGTCCACAGTGCTAGGTGCCAAAATGTCCGCGTTGTTTTGGTGAATTGCTAGTATTGTAGATAATTTAGAATGTGGATTCCTCTTTGTTGTAGTTGGATTTTGGTTGCGGTTTCATTTCCATCTTGATGTGCGGTGGTTCGAGGCTATGTGAGTCGCTGCGTTCTCCGAACACACTGTCTGTGCTTTGGTTGAATGGAGCTTCAGGCTAAGGCTTGGATCCTGCTGCATTAAGAATTAGGACTGAGTTTTGGTTCTCAGTTGATCATAGTTTCTAGGATGAGGAATTAGTGTCATGACCGATCTTGATGTTTGGGGGTGGAACTCGAATTTGCTACTACTGAGATCGTTTTTTAGGGTTATAATTTGAACAGTTCTGAATTGTTGCGAGTGAAAGTCCAGAAGATCATTTTGGGTTGAGTATTTCACAAAACTACAAGTTTATTGTACAAACTATAAAAAAACTATAAATTTTAGCTTCTATTTCACAAAACTACAGATTTTAGAAAAACTTGTTCCACAAAACTACATGTTTCTTGTACAAATTATCAAAAAACTACAGATTTTAGCTTCTGTTTCACAAAACTACAGATTTTATGTGAACTTGTATCACAAAACTACAGATTTTAGAATTAATCGTTTCTTATAACGGATCTGACAGTCTAGGCCTACATGACAGCCTCACGCGTGAGTGAAACGGAAAATGAGGGCATGTGAGACTGCCATGTGGGCCCACACTATCAGACCCGTTACAAGAAATGGGTAATTCTAAAATCTGTAGTTTTATGAAACAGGTTTTCCTAAAACTTGTAGTTTTGTGATATAAGTTCTCCTAAAATCTGTAGTTTTATAAAAGAGAAGCTAAAATCTGTAGTTTTCTGTTTGTACAAGAAATTTGTAGTTTTGTGAAACAAATTCTTCTAAAATCTATAGTTTGGTGAAATAGAACCTAAAATCTGTAGTTTTCTGATAGTTTATACAAGAAATCTGTAGTTTTGTGAAATTTACTCTTTTGGGTTCTAAACATTGTTGAGGATTAGGGATGTGGATTTTGGAGTTCGCAATGGAGTACTGGTATCAAATGTTTACCTTGATTCACTTTTCTTTAATATATTCAATTCAGTGCATTTCTATTTAAATTAGTTCAAACCTGTTATGGTAGCAAAGATCTTGATTGGAAAATGAAAATGTTTCTTAACTAACATTTCATCTAACTATTCATTTTCGTTGTGCAAATGATTGGGAAGCTTGAGGTCAAACTTGTGTTTAATGCATTAAACAGGTCCTTGTGTTAAAATTATTGCACTCTTCTGTGTTTTTGAATTACTAAATAAGCACCAGGTGTTCAGTAAATCCAGAATTTCGGCTATGATGTTGGTATTACTGGTAAGATCACTTTGGAATCATTGTGAAAAAATATTGGAACTGTGCATGTTACTTGATTCAACACTAACCGCTATTTACTTGTAATCCTTTTTTAAAATCAGAAAAGTGGAGGGTGGGAACCTTGGTACAGACTGGTGTGTTTGTTGTTTGGTAGCAACGAGGGAGATTTTGTGGTAAATTGAGGTCATGAAGTTTTCCTCTTGAAAATTGTTGAATGGATGAACTGCTATATTGTTTGTGAATGCAGTTTTATTCATCAGTGTTCAGGATCTGGATTTTAGCTTTCACATTATGGTTGTCTTTTTAATATAGGATAAAGGTCTGATCTTGATGTGCCAAAATCCATGGTTCTGTTTAATAGTATCAACCAAGTTCCTTTAAACAATTTTTTTACGGGGAGTTCCTTTAAACAATTTTACCCTTCTATTTTGTTTCTAATCGATGTAACTTGTAGTAAGGTCAACATTGTTATCACGACGTCGCCTAGTCGCCCTGACGGCCAGAGGGGCACGCCTTGGCCTAGCGTCTCGCTTGGAGACATCCAGGCGGAGCGCCTAGGCAGCTGGGCCAGGCGTTGTTGCAGCCAATTGGATTGGAGGCAGGGGATAAGAGGACGGGAGTCACGGGATGGTTAAGGGCCAAATCGCGTGGAGAGGAGTCGAGGACGGGAGGCCGAGTAACCTAGAGCACCACCGCTAGGCTTGCCACCTCCACCGTGCCGGTAATCCCCTCTGCCTTCCCTCCCCCTCCTCCTCTGCCTCCACGTCTGCTGTAGCCCCCGTCACTACTCGCCAGTAGGCAGCAGCTTGTCGAAGGGTGGGGCGGAGGCGGCCGCCAGCCTGACCCCGGCGAGCCTCCTGTGCCAGCTCCCAACTGTTAGCAGTGGCGGAGGGCGGAGGCGGAGGGGGAAGCGAAGGCGTTGTGCGACAGAGTGGGGGAGCGGTAGGCAGAGGCAGGAGGCGGTCGACATGTGGCCATCGTCGACAGCTGGGGTGTTGCTCTCCTCGCTTATTGCGGGCGTGGGTGATTCCTTCCGTCAGGGCCGGGATGTGGTGCTGGTGTGATAGGCTTCTCTCGTTCGCGAGTGCGTGCATGGGCAACAAAGCTAGACTCGTATTCTTACCTCACCTGTACGCGGGGGGGGGCTACCCTTGTTGACGTGTGGGCCATCCCGGAGAACTCGCCGGCGCCCGCAGTTGGCATGGGTGCGTGGTGGTGGTTATCACAGGCGACCCCTCGCTGACGTGCTACTGCTTGTTATAAGAATCCGAGTAGCCATGTTGCCTAACTATCGCCTAGATGTCCAGGCGCCCCGGAGGCAACTCTCCTTGCCGGGGCACCGTGATAACCATGAAGGTCAGTCATTGTGGGGTCTAGGCTCATGGTCTGCATTTCATTTCTGTGCAGTAGCTATTAGGTTCTAAGTTATTATTAAATTTTGGTATTGGCCCGGTAATACACACTGCCTACATAATCTTTAAGCATGAGCTACTTTGTTTGTTTTTTGTGGAGCCCTTCGAAAACCTGAGGTGGAATTTTTTGGTGTATAGAGATACTTTGGCTACTTGGACTTGCATTTCCTCGTCTGTTGGCCTGACCTGTAAAAGTCAGGAGCAAAGGGATGGTCTTGTGTGTGTGTGTGTGTAAAGAATAGGCATGTTTAGACTTCTAGTCTTAAGTATTGAGTTGCATGTACTAGCTAATTCATCCAAAAGCTTAAGCTGATGAGAAAAGGTGGGCAATTCACTTATACTTCAACACTTCCCCTCATGTATAGGTTCCCTCAGGTCTAGAATGTGGAATAGAAGTGGACTGCAATTATTTTTTTAATTGCGCTAACCAGGTCTTGAACTCGAGACCTCTTGGCTTTGATATATTTAGTTGCATGCACTAGTCAGTTCATCCAAAAGTTTAAGCTGATGAGAAAAGGTGGACAATTCACTTATACTTCAACACTCCCCCTTATGTGTAGACTCCCTTAAGCCTAGGATGTGGAATAGAAGTGGGCTGTAATTATTATTTTTAATTGCGCCAACTGGGTCTTGAACTCGAGACCTCTTGGCTCTGATACCATATTGAGTTGCATGCACTAGCCAGTTCACCCAAAAACTTAAACTAATGAGGAAAAGTGGGCAATTCACTTATACTTCAACACTCCTCACGTACAGGCTCCTTCAGGCTTAGGACGTGGAATAGAAGTGGGCTGTAATTATTTTTTAATTGCGCCAACCGGATCTTGAACTCGAGACCTCTTAACTCTGATACCATATTAAATTGCATACACCAACCAGTTCACATAAAAGCTTAAGCTGATGAGGAAGGACAGACAATTCACTTATACTTCAACATTTAGGTATAGTACTATTGATCTGTTACTCTTTGCAGTGCGAGTTTGTTGAAAGTTCCATCACTTTGGTGCTACCCAGGAGGCCAGGATGTAGTACGATTTTTGTTGCTTGTGATTAATGGTGGAATTTGACCCAAAATTTAGTTTTTTGATGTTTGATTAGGCCCCAAGGATTTGTTCCAAATTTTGTCTTTTGATTAGATCCTAAGAAGTGTAACATCTATTTAATTCCTCTAAAGTCTAAACTAATGGAGGCCCTTTCAAAAATTGTCAATGCTTCAGGGATTTCGTAAAATAGACCCAGAGCGATGGGAATTTGCTAATGAGTACTTTGTCAAGGGACAGAAGCACCATCTGAAGAATATCCACAGGCGCAAGCCTATCCACAGCCACAGCCATCAACCAGGTGCACAGCCTGAAAATGAGCGTGCATTATTTGAGGATGAGATTGACAGACTTACACGAGAGAAAACCACCCTCCAGGCTGACCTCTGGAAGTTCAAGCAGCAGCAGTCAGGGGCCATGAGCCAGATTGAAGATCTTGAGCGACGAGTGCTCGACATGGAGCAGCGGCAGGTCAAGATGATAACCTTCTTGCAGCAGGCTAGCAAGTACCCTCACTTTGTCAATAAGCTTGTTAAGATGGCAGAGGCATCCGCAATCTTCACAGATGCTTTCCACAAGAAGAGAAGATTACCTGGGTTAGATTACAGCGCCGAGACCACAGAAACTACTAGCTTTTATGATGACCATAGCAGCACTTCCAAGCAAGATCTTTTGAATCAGAACTTCTCTGATAAGCTTAAGTTGGGACTTTGTCCCACGACAACCGAGAGGAATCTCATCACTCTCAGCACTCAAAGCTCAAATGAAGATGACGGGAGCCCTCATGTCAAGCATCCGCAGTGCAACAGAATGGGGATGGAATGCCTTCCGCTGGTGCCACAAATGATGGAACACTCTGTTACCGGGGCATCCATCTGCCCCTCCAAGGATTCTTGCTTTACACCAGCTGTAAATGACGAAGGGCTCTTACCGTGCCATCTTAGTCTCACTCTTGCATCATGCTCAATGGATGTTGACAGAAGCCAAGCCTCCAATGCAAACGGGAGCACTCTAGATCCGGGGAGGGACAACCCAACGGAGGCAACCACAGCCACCATGGAAAAGGACGAAGGCACTGCCAGACGATTTCATGATAACCAAAAGTCATCAGGCGATGCTGGTACAGCAGATGCGACGACGCCACAAGGGGATGCACGAGTTGCCACTGAGGCTCTTGTTGCTCCCCCTGCAGTGGTGAACGACACGTTCTGGGAGCAGTTCCTAACCGAGAGACCGGGCTGCTCTGAAACAGAAGAAGCAAGCTCTGGCCTAAGGAGGGATCCCTCCAGGGAGCAAATGGTAGACAGCAGGCAGGCATATGATGACACGAGGAATGACAGCAAAGACATGGATCAGCTGAAGCTTTGATTTACTTTAGCATTACCTTTTTCTCAACGTGATACAGACATACAGTGTAAGATGTTAGAATCAGGAAGCTGCGGTAAAAAATGACATGAATGGGTGTATGCTTGCGTACAACATCAAACGGGTGTACATATTTTTCCAGAATACCTCGGAGATTCAAAGAGTAATGGTCAGATTACCATTTGCGGACATGCACGAGTTGTTCTTTGTGTTGTGCGGTGTTCAGTTTCGTTGTTGTTTCCGAGTGACATGCTTGCTTTCTTCTTTGAAGGTAACATGATTACTTGACATTGGGTCCAACATCGCATGGTTTACATACGTACATTCGCGTCGAGAAAAGGTTCTCTTATGGCTGCCAAGAGATTTATTTGTGAGGGTGAGGCTCGCATGGAATAGAGGTTTAGTGGCGATGTCCCTGTGTTCAATCTGGGGTAACACTTAACAATTCTCGCGTGAACAACCTAGAGGTCACGGAATTAAATCTTACACAAAATAACAAGAGAACGAACATACGGTTGGTGAAAAATCTTTACTAGAAAGGGAGCGCGGCTGTCTAGATAATTCCCGAATCTGAGACTATAGTACATGTGCTACACGTGTATTCTAAATAAGTAAAAAAAGCATATACTGTGTGGGATGGAATCCGGATGGATGAAATCAAACTCTTGTCTTGTCCCTAGCTAGGAATCTGAGGTACGATCCAATTATTAGCATCATATCCCAACAAAGCTACTGCGGCAACGTCTAATAACGTTAGGGGAGATAATATCGATTTCCGTTAGATAATCTCGCTCTGTTACTTTAGCCTCCTCGTCAGGCCAGACTCGCTGCGTCTGCACGAGCCAACGTCCTACATCGGCAGGCCCCACGTGTCAGCGGCGTTGCCTCGCCACTTGTCTGCCTTCTCCGGAGTCCCAAGTCTTGCCGTTCTTCTTTTACCTGTCTCTTCCGAGCTCTCCCTTAAAAAAAGAGACCTTGACTCCGTTCATCCCCACCCGCACGAAATCAACGCTCGCAAGGGAGTAGGTATACGAGCCCTTGTTCTTGTCGATCTCTACTACTCGCCTCTCTCGAGCCCATTCTTCTCTTCTTTCTCCCCGAGGAGGTTTCTCCTTCGCTAGGCGCCTGATGGAGGCGGAAGCAGCAGCAGATCTTGGTGAGTTGCAGAAAGCTCCATGCTTTTCCCCCAATCTGTTATCTCTAGTTCTTGGTTTAGTTTTTTTTTTACAATGCTTGAATTTTTCGATGTGTTCTTGTTCTGTAATCTACTCTTGATCAATGAATCTGAGTGCTGGAGTAGAAAAAAGGTCGTTTTTCTTACGAGAGACTCGTGTGTGTGCATTGTGTTGTGACCGTTTCTTTGTTTATCTGGACTAGGGCCTGCATTGGGCATGTCTCCGGCGACCCCCGACATTGTCCGGAAGCCCGCGCGGCCGTCCAAAACCGGCACGGATGGCTCTTCTTGCTCTGCTCTGTTCGCCCCCGTTGCACCGGCGTCGACTGGTCTCGGGAAGGTGGATAACGATGGCTTCAGCTATGTTCCATCCTCCACTGGGGAACAATTTCAATCAGCACCGGGGAAAGTGGGAGAGGAGGATTGTGCAGCTAGCTTTCAAGCGTCTAATGCCTCGCCGCAAGAGAGCGGATCCTCTGCCAAGATTGTGCCACAGGAAGGCACTGCTGCCAAAGGTACTAGTGCTAGTGCTAGTGCTACTCCTACCCCTACCCCCGAGAAAGTGGAACCTACCCCTCGGAGATCGAGGAAGAAGTCGACGAAGGGGGTGCCCCGATTCAAGGTGATGAAAGATAAGACATTGAAGGCGAAGGCTACCCCGAAGGCAGTGACGCCGGATAAAATTCAGAAGAAGAGGAAAAAGAAGGAGGATGGTGGTGTACCTGTTGGAGCTAGCAGTGATAAGTCGGCGAGGCGGAAGTTGGATTTTGAGTCATCTGAAAGCGTTTCAGGGAGTTTCTGCAGAGCCAAGCTGATGGATAATTTGAGGTGCCTTGCAATCATCCATGGTTTGTCAGATGATCCTAGTGCAGGCATGAAAAGCAAGAAAGGGAAGAAAAGGAAAATGATGATAGTAAAACATCAGGACAGTGGTGAATTGGCTATTGTGCCTTACAAGAAGGCTCCAACTAATGCATCATCCTCGGCACTGGTTCCAGCTGGGAATTTTGTGCAGCTTGCTATCGTATGCCATGGAAATCACTGGAAGAAATTGCAGACCAAAGTGTTAGGCCTTGATGAGAAGACATTACAGGTGTATGATGTTCTGAGGGAGTGGGACAACACTGACAGTGAGAATTTCGAAGGGGTGGATATTGGCAGCGGACCTGAATGGGATGAAACCCGACAGTATTTTGAACAATGCGTTGATGTATTTATTGCTACCATGGACGATTTATTGGGTAATGATCCTGGTTCCTGAAATTATTCTCTTTTTTCTGTGTTGATATGTGCAGCACATAATAAGACATAAAGAAAAGGGATATAACAAGTGAAATGCACTTCCAATTTGGCTTATCTCAATAGGTTTCGTAATCTTTCACTGCTACACATTGATCAACACACTCAACTTTTGCTGTTGAAAAGCTCCACTGACATGGCATTATTCCGCTTTCCCCCTCCTCTCAGTGTTTCCGTTGGATCCAAAAGTAAAAAAAGAAACATGAAAAAATAAGCTCCACTGACATAGCATTATTCCACTGATACGCCTTCGGTAAAACTTGAAGCTTTGCAAACTCTTAAATAAATCGGACGAGTCAGGTCAGTCACTACTCATTCGATCTCTTATCTGGAAAAACAAACTTATTGATGATTTATTCTTCTAAACAAGAAATATAAATTCTTTCAGCAAGTCTCTCTCTCCTTATGTCAAAATACTTTAGTGAGATAATGCTGTTCTTTTTTCCTTTCCTTTTTTTTTAGCTTCTAAACTGCGATAAAATGTTTAAAGTGAATGCGAGTGAACTCTTTCTGCACATACTTGCAAGCACATGTGCAAACATGCACATTGGGTAGTTCGATGGAGAAACAAAAATTAATCAGGCATTTCACATATATAATTTGATCGTAGACTTAGTTCTTTTTTGTTTGAATAGGTGAAACATGAAATCTGGTTCATGATTTAAAAGGAGTAATGGAGCCTTGCATCCACAATAAACATATGGACAATGGATCAAATAAGTCTTACAACCCTCTCATTCTATGAAACATGTAACTTTAAATTGGATTCTAAATTCTGAACTGTTTTTGTGTCAGGGCCTAGAAAATTTTCTCAATGGGGAGGATCGGTAATTGATTCTGTGGTCGGTACTTTCCTTACACAAAATGTTGCTGACAATTTGTCAAGGTAAAATAACAGAGAATCCAATCTTTACTTTAGGTGCTTGTGCTAGAGCCCATATCTATCTTCTGCGATTTCTATGCATTTTTCATAACAACCTTTTTATATGAACATACAGCAATGCTTTTATGAACTTGGCGGCAAAATTTCCTCCAACTAAGAGATGCAATAATGCTGAAGAATGTACAAATGTGCCTCCATTAAGAAAGGTTAATTTGAATGAAGCATCTGATGTTACTGATTCTGTCAACTCAGTTTTTACCAAACCTGTTGACTCTGAGAAAGAAATGGTCTACGATGAGGAGGTAAAAGGGTATTATGGTCAAGAATACAAAACAAGTATAGAGAATTTCATAGCTAGTATGAAACAGGAAGACATCTGTACTCAGGACAAGGACCATATTATGAGCATGGTGAAGAATAAGTTTGGAAATACAGTATGCACTGACAAAACCTTGAGAAAGTTCATAGCTACGCTGGAGCTGAAAGATACTTCTCATTGGGATAAGTTAAGGGAGGAAGCACATAGAAAAGGATACAATAAAAGAAGTGTAACTGGAATAGGTGACTCAGTAGATTGGGAAGCTGTACTACATGCACCAACTGTTGATGTTGCAAAATGCATTGCAGTCAGGGGGCAGCATTACATTATGGCATGCCGGATACAGGTACATATGAATGCAAGATACACTGTCATTTACTTATTTCTAAAATTATGTCCTGACAATTGTGTAGCTGGAAGATATGTCTAGACTCCCGAAAAGATGAAGATGCTTTTTTTTCTGTAAAATTCTACATAATCAGCATTTGATATAATTTTTTAGCCTTTATTAAATTCGAAGCATGTCAGTTTTTGCAGTTGATTTGTTTATTTTAATACTGAATCAGCACTTGTAACCAGTTAGTAGTCTGTTTGTTTATCAAACTATTTGTTGTTAATTCATTTCTCATCTTGAGAAGACATTTCAGTCACTTCATATACTGTTTGTTTTCATGTGACCTAATTTCTCACAGAAAAAAAAAACTCCCATTTACATGTGTATTTACTGGAAGGAAAAAGTCCACTTTTCAACCCTTAACTGTGGACTGGGTCTGACTATCAACCCGCAACTTCAAAACCGTTTACTTTTCACCCTCCAACTCTCAAAACTGGTGCAAAACGCTTCCTTAGCCCGAAAACACCGTAGTTTTAGCTGACATGGCGGTAGTTTTTGTTGATGGGGCCGCCAAATGGATCTTAGGTGCTAATTCCCAAATCCACTTCATCTTCTACCTATTCCCATCTATTCCTACATCTACTACTCTCTCTCCTCTCCCTACATAATCGAGAACTCGAGGGCCGAAGCGGCGGTGGGGACACACACAGGAGGCTGTGGCGGTGCGCTTAGCGGCGGCGGGATGCATTCTCCTCTACACCCCCCCCCCCGGGCTCTCTCTCTCTCTCTCTCTCTGGTGTGTTGCTGCAGCCTGCAAAGATCCTCTTTTGGATTTGCATCGCTGGCGCCTCCTCTGCTCTGAAGTTGTCGCGGCCGCTGGAGAACCACGTCAACACCGCCACAACTCGGAGTCGGATAGAGATGGCAGTGCCATTGGACAGAACCTCCGTCCCACTTGGCATTATTCTGAGCAAGTTGTGGGCAAGTAGCGCTAGCCGCTAGCTATCTTTCCACCAACGGTTAACCATGAATGCCATGTTTGCAGGTGCAATAATCCATGATAAATCAAGGTGGATTCGTGGCATTGAGATTGAAAATAAGTACTTGCAACAAGTCATGATGGATGTGATGTGATGATAGTGACACAAGCTTGAGCAACTCCCTGAACTTGTCGGCAAACTTCTTGCCCATGATCCAACTGCAGCATGGATGGCACGGCGGTTTGCGAGTTGCGATCAAGCTGCTTCGCATTGGCTAACAGAGCGTGGTGGTTCCTTCTTGGTGGAGTAGAGGGACTTGCCAACCACGCACAAGAGCAGTAAGAGGACAGTTTGGTGGGCAGCCGCAACCGCCGTTCATGGTGATTAATTAAGTCTGGCTTGAGAGAGATGAGGAAGATGGGGCTGAGTATGATCGGTGGGCCACACTAGTTTCTATAATTTTTTAACTAAACTCCTGTCACCAAGGACGCTATGTCAGCAAAACCTTGTCCAAGTGGATGCCACATCAAAGCAAAACCGCCTTGCAATGAGTCAAGGGTGTCAAATGACCTAGTTTTCATAATTGAGGGTCCTATTTTAGACGGTTTTGGAGTTGATGGTTGAAAATCGAACTGAAGCCATAGTTAACAGTTGTAAAATGGACCTTTTCCTTACTGGAATGAGCTTTGCTTACATCATGCCTAGTGTGTTACTAGAGATGGCTGTTATAATCTAAACCTCAAAAGAAACAAAATTAGAATACTTCATTCTGTTCTTTCTAAGGAAAACCATCATTAATATATTTTACTATTTTGCACAAGATATATTAGATTAGTTCTTATGAACAGAATTAATGCAGACATTTCTTTATTTCCTCTATAGAATCCAACCTAAACATTTGTGCGTGAATGTGTTTTGTGAGGAAATATTTTTTTGTGTGTGATTTGTTAACTGTAATCTAGTTAGATTGTGCTCACATTTATTTGTTGAAGTTCATTTATTCCACAAAAAAAACATGCTTCATCCATTCTTCAAGGTGGTTAGGCCTGTTATGAATAGCACTTGTATTCAACATGAGGCCAATAGGCCGGTATATATACATGTACAAGCGCGTATAGAAGGAAAGCCTATATAAGGCAATATCTATAAAAGGCAAACAATCTCTACATAAGTCAACTAGCAATCTCATATATAAGGTAACAAGAATATTGTCTAACACCCCCCTCAAACTCATGGTGGATCAACAACACTGAGTTTGGAGAGATAAAAGCTGTACCGAGCTCTAGTTTGTGTATTTGTGAAGAAGTGCATGGCATTCAAGCTCAAGGCACATCTTGAAGAGTCACAACTCGATCCTGCACTGTGTTGCGCATGTAGGAAGCATCAACGCCAATATGCTTGGTGAGCTTATGCTTCACTGGATCTCGCATAATGCTAATAGCACCTGTACTGTCAGATAAAAGAGGAGTAGGTGTAGAAACAGAAATACCAAAATTCTCAAATAGCCACCATAGCCAAGTAACCTCTGCCGTCAAAAGAGCCATAGCTTGCAACTCAGCCTCAGCACTGGAACGAGAAACTGTTGTCTGCTTCTTAGTCTTTCAAGTAATAAAAGAACCACCTAGAAAAACACAATAAGTAGAAAGAGACCGACGATCAGAGTGATCACTAGCCCAGGTAGCATCGGAGTATGCCTGAAGCTGGAGAGAGCTGGAGCGAGGAAAGAAAAGACGACGAGAAATAGTTCCACGAAGATATCGGAGAACACGAAGAAGATGACTATAGTGGAGCTGAGTGGGAGCAGAAATGAACTGACTTAAGATATGAACTGGATATGAAATGTCAGGACGAGTGACACCAAAGTAAACAAGACTCCCAACAAGGTGGCCATAGCGAGTAGGATCCTCGAGAGGTTCACCATCAGTAGGTCGAAGGTGAACATTGAGCTCCATAGGAGTCTCGGTGGTGCACTTATCAATGAGAGAAGCGCGATCAAGAAGATCCTGAATATACTTCTCTTGGGATAGAAAGACGCCCTCAGGTGTAGAAGAGATCTCAATCCCAAGAAAGTAGCGAAAAGAATCCAGATCAGACATGAGAAACTGCTCATTGAGCTGTGCCTTCACAAAGGCAATATACTGAGAATCATCTCCAGTAATGATCATGTCATCAACATAGAGAAGAAGAAGAGTTCGTCTACAAGGCGAAGTGTGAACAAAGAGCGCATGATCATGATCACTAACAGAAAAGCCAGCAGCAGTGACCACAGAAGAAAAACACTTAAACTAGGCATGAGGAGCTTGCTTAAGCCTATAAAGAGAGCGATGAAGGCGACAAACCATACCTTCAGGAACAGAATACCCTGGTGGTGGCTGCATAAAGACCTCATGTAGCTCATCATTAAGAAAGGCATTCTTAACATGGTGGCTGCATAAGGACCTCCTCATGTAGCTCACCATTAAGAAAGGCATTCTTGACATCAAGCTGAGAGATAGACCACTCGCGAATAGAAGCCACAGTAAGAAGAGTGCGAACAGTGGTCATATGAGCCACAGGAGCAAAAGTCTCATCATAATCACAACCATGCTCTTGCTGGAAACCACGTGCCACAAGACGAGCCTTGTAGCGCTCAAGAGAACCATCAGAGCGAGTATTAACCTTATAGACCCACTTGCATGTAATGAGACGTACACATGGAGGAAGGGGCACAAGATCCCATGTGCCAGTGCGCTCAACGGCAGCAAGCTCCTCTACCATCACATGCTTTCATTGTTGATGAATAACAGCCTCGCGGTAAGAAGTTGGCTCAGCAAGAATAGCACCATCAAAGCCAAGGCGCTCAGGAGGCCGAATAGATTGACGATCGCAAAGAGCGTAGCGAGGAGGAGGCACAGAAGAAGAGGACTCAACAGGAGAAGATGACACATCAGAAGAATCCTCAACTCGCGGACGACGAGTTTAGTAAAGAGGATAAGAAGGAACGATGTCAGAAGAAACAGGTGGAGAAGACACAGAAGATGAAGACTCCTGTGGAGAGGGCGATAAAGGAGACGCCAACTGTGGAGAAGGAAAAGTGACAATAGGAGTATCAGGAAAAGTCAAGAAAGAAAGCGGTTCGACAAGAGATGCTGAAGTGGAAGAAGGACAAGGGTAGAAGGGACGAGACTCATCAAAAGTAACATCTCGAGAGATCTGCATCCGTCGGCCAACAAGATCCCAACAGTGATATCCCTTATGCTCAACACTATATCCCAGAAAAACGCACTCAACAGACTGAGCAGTCAGCTTGGTACGTTCACAAGGTGCAAAGAGCACATAGCACACACACCCAAAGAAGCGAAGACTAGAATAATCAGGAAGCATGCCACAAAGACGCTCCACCGGAATCCCACCCTGAAGAGTAGAGAAAGGCCGAATATTTATCAAGTAAGTGGCAGTGGAAACAGTCTCATCCCAGAAATGAGGTGGAACAGCGAAAGCAAGTAAAAGAGCGATGTCGATGCTTGCGCTAAGCCACACCATTCTGAGCATGCGCGCCAGGACAAGAAAACTGAGAAAGAGTGCCCTGCGTAGCAAGAAAAGCACGAAGGGTACCGGACAGATACTCCCCTATTGAGTCAACACGAAGAATTCGAATGGGAGAATCAAACTGAGTATGGATTATAGTGGCAAAATTCTTATAGATGGGTAAAACCTCGTGACGAGAAGGCATAAAATATATCCAGGTGTGGCGAGAGAAATCATCTGTAAAAAGAATGTAATATTTATGACCTTTTGAAACAAAAGGAACCGGACCCCAAACATCAGAATGAATAAGATCAAAGGGATGCTGGGATACAGACTCACTGGAAGGATAGAGGAGTTGTAGCTGTTTACCAAGTTTACAACCCGCACAATCTAAAGAGGTATCACCAGACACAGACCCTAAAAGACCACGACAAACTAAAGAAGACAGACGTGACCCATAAAGATACCCTAAACGGTGATGCCACTGAGCAAATGACCCGGTAGAAGATGCAACGCGAGGCGAAGCGAGAGAGAGGCAATGAGGCCGCAAAGGCGTGGAAGGAAGAGCGAAGCGATCAAGCTCCCAGAGGCGCTGAGAGTCACGGTGGCAAGGGCCAATACCAACCAGAGACCCCGTCCGGCGATCCTGAACACAGCAAGAGTCAGAATCAAGGACAACACGATAGCCATGATCAATGAGCTGGCCAACGGATATAAGCTGCATAGTTAGTTTAGGAACATGAGAAATAGCGGGAACATGAAAAGAGGAAGACAAAAGAGTGCCTCTTCCTGCAACAGAAGAGAGGTGCCATCTGCGGTCTGCATAGTGATAGGAGCAGCAAGAGGATTAATGGAATGGAGACTCATGGGATCAGATGTCATATGAAAAAAAGGTCTAGAGTCAAGAATCCATAGTGTGATACCTGATGAGGAGGAAGGTGGTCTCTCACTGGAAGACTGGGTAGCAAAAGCTACAAAATCTGAAGGTGTAGAGGCAGCCATGCGGCGTAGCAACGTAAGAATCCCCTAAGTAGAATCAGGACCACTAGAAGTCTGCTGAGGGGAGGCGTCTAGAAGTCCAGTGTCCTTAGAAGAGCGTCCACCTCGACGAGCAAGATCCTTCTTCTTCTTGTAGCAGAACTGCTCCACATGTCTGTTCTTGTTGCAGTAGGTGCAGTGAAGCCCTCCACCCCCAGTAGCCGATACTGGAGTAGACGCCACTGGTGGAGTAGCACGAGGCATCGCTAGGACTGAAGGGGATACTAGCAGGCCCGCACCACGAAGATGAGTCTCCGCGGTACGAATAGCTGCTAGGGCCTCCAATAAGGTCACACGAGGATGGCGAGCAAGCAGCTGGGCACGAATCTGCTCAAATTTAGCTCGAAGATGTGACAAGAAGTCGTAGATGCGACGAAGCTCCAAATGAGAGTGCTGACGTTGGCAACACTGACAGGTGCGGCAAACCTCCGGTCCAAGAGAATCAAGCTGACGCCACACCGAGGACAGTTGTGCATAGAACTCATCCATAGTAGAATCACCCTGCTGCAACGATTGTTCCCGTTGCACGACAGCAAGATACAAAGAATTGCCAGGAGGCTCATAGTGGTTGCGAAGATGCACCCACATCAGCTGTGCCGAAGACAAACCAACAATATCACCAGATGCACCTCCATGTTGGCAACTAGAATAGCAGAGGCACAAGCATCTTCATCAATCCATATCTTGTATACAGTAAATTGAGTCTGAACAGACTCCACAACATTAGTATAGTCATTAGACATCTTCTGTTTAGTAGCATCATCAGCTTCCTTGGGAATGACAGGCGTGGCAGGGGGAGCAGGACGAGGCGGACAAGAAAGCTCGCCAGTAAGAAACTTCCAAAGACACTAACCGCGCATGTGAAGGTGCATATGAAGAACCCAGTCTCGATAATTGAGACCATCGAAGATAACCACGCAGCGAGGAACAGAAACAATCCCCGATGAAGAAGATGCGGAAGATGATGACATCCTTTTTTTTTTGCCGAACAGTTAACAAAATGCCTTAAATCCGGCCCGGCTGAGTGATTCATGTTCGATGTAGGCCAAAGTGAATCGGCGACGGCACATGCGTCATGAGCGGTGGCCGGCGGCACGGGCGACGACCGACGTCACGAACAGCTGCTGACGGTGCAAGTGACAATCGGCGGACGGCGTCACAGGAGGCCGCTCGGGCTTCTTCACGCTTGGGCTTCGATGGTCAAGACGATCAGCGAGGCAAAGGGCGGCATCGAGGCGAGCAGGTGCCGGCCGAACACTGAGGGAGTCGGAGTGGCCGACAGACGGCCCGAGCAGCGCAACCAGGAGCAACCGGCGTCCCGAGAGGCGGCCACGAGCAGAGATCAGCGTCTCGCCGGGTGAGCGACTCACCCGATGGGAGACGGCAGCGAGAGGCGAGTCGGTGACAACGGCGGGCGGGGGCAGAGATAGAGCCGAGGCTCAGAAGATAGCCCACACAACGATCGGTGGCTGGCGAAATTCAGATTGGCTGAGGGACGTCGGGCAGCCTCGGCCAGAGGGAAAAGCGGCCACCGGAGCTGACAGAGAAGAGGCGACAAGAAAAGCCGCCGGGGGAAAAAGAGGCGCAAGTGCAACGCTCGGTGAGGAACCTAACCCTAAAACGTTGGCTCTGATACCATGTTATGAATAGCACTTGTATTCAACATGAGGCCAATGGGCCGGTATCTATACAAGGTAAACAATCTCTAAACAAGGTATACTGTCTAACAAGGCCAAGTGAAGCTATGTGTAGAAATCTTAAGTTGAAGCGAGAACTTGAAGACTTCAATCTATCTGTAAGCTGCTGCAAGAGCATTGTAATGGTATTCCCATCATTGCAAAAGCATTGTAATGATATTCCCATCATTGCAAAATTTGATGTTACTTTAGACACGCTATCAAAGCTGCCTTTTATGCATGTATTCAAATTTGCTTATTGACAGAAAGTCACTTCCTCCATTCCAAAATGTGTCACTTTAGAATTTGTGTAGTGAACTTTTTAAATGTCACATGGAAATTATATTTGTAAATTTGGTGACATATGATTGGAAATGTAATGGTCAAAAGTGTGCATCGGAGACCATGCTTTTTTTCAAGACTCATGTTGATGTCTGTAACGACATTTGTGTTGGCATGGAGGTAGTAATATCTATTCAATTTTTTTACATGATTTAATAAGAAAATGATTGAAACATCATTTATCATGTAACACTGGAACTCATTCTTGACACAATCAGTGTATTTCTCCATTTCATGCAGTACTAATTGTATTATTTTGACTTTTAATAACAGTAAGATTGAAACATCATTATTTTGTCTTTTAATAACAGTAAGATTGAAACATCATTTATCATTTAAACTGGGTTGGCACTGGCAACATATTTCTTTTCTTGTTTTTCTGCATTTGATGCAAGCGCTAAAAGGTTTTCTTTTGCCTTTTACAGGCTTTTCTCAAGCGTGTAAAGAAAGATCATGGAAGCTTTGACCTGGATTGGCTTCGATATGTACGACGTGAAAGCGCAAAGTATGGCCATATTTATAAAACATACACCAGTCTTTTGCTTCACCATTATAGTGTTCTTCATTTTGTTGTTGTTGAACTGCGAGGAAATAGCTAAATTCTGATATTTCTATATGTTTAATTTGTTTGCTTTTGTGCATGTTAAAATATTGAGCAGTCCCTTTACATATATCTTGAACCATCTAGCAATTTGTTCTTGGAAACATTGAAAGTACTACTGGAGGATTACCATGCCACTTTGTGGTAGTGCTAGCAGGCTAGAATAGGAAAAGAAAATCAAACTTGTCCACAGCCATATACAAATCTACATGCATAGTGGAATTCCATCACACATATTTTAATTGTTCTTTTTGCTGGGCATTAGAAACTACCTACTCAGTATACATGGGCTTGGCGATAAAAGTGTTGACTGCATTCGTCTTTTGTCATTGAAGCATAAAGCATTCCCAGTAAGTAATATTTTGTTTCTTAAGAAAAAAAATCCTGTCAAGTGAGTGCATCTTAAATCAAGCTTTGACGGTGCTCCATGCTCCCTTCAGGTTGATGTCAATGTAGCTCGCATAGTCACAAGGCTAGGATGGGTCAAACTTCAACCCTTACCCTTTTCTGCGGAGTTTCATTCAGTTGACTTGTAAGATTGGTCTCACCTTAACTTGTAAACATCACAATAACAGTTCTCTGCTTATATCTTCTTTCCTTTTGTTGAAGATATCCAATCATGCGCGATGTACAGAGGTATTTATGGCCCCGGTTGTGTAAAATTCATAAGGAAAGATTGTAAGTCCTATGACATGGTAAAATATATTGGCATTTACCAGTAACTTTTGGCATATCCATCTGACAAACCTGTAAAAAAATAGGTACGAACTACACTGTCTCATGATAACTTTCGGAAAGGTATGAATATATGCAAAAGTGATTAGTAGGATTTATAATAATTTAGCTATAAATATTTTGCACTGTCAGTATTGATGGTGGCTTGCTTCCATTTTGCGGCTTGCTTCCATTTTGCAGGCAATCTGCACAAAGGTAAATCCAAATTGCAGTGCTTGCCCCTTCAGTGCAAAATGCAAGTACTATAATAGTTCCCTTAACAGGTAAGCTTCACATGCGGTAAAGATATTTACTTAAATTGATTTCCGCGATGTACTCAGATATTGTTATTATGGTCTGTAGTGAACTCTTGCATGGTATTTAAACTTAAGGAGCAGCCATTGAATTATTGTAGCATAGGTGTCATTGTGTAGCAAACAATTAATGTTGTCAGTATGGATTTCACATCTTTAAATGATCTGGCTCTATCTATTTTTTAGATATGTTCAATTGCTATAAACTAAGTATCAAAAAGTAATAAGATAAGTAAAACCTTTCAGAAGAAGCAATCAGACAGTAAGAAAATAAAAGTTTGTCCTGTAAGTTGGCTAATTGCTACAGTATAATTAGATGATTACTAATAATCATAAGAGATCCGTGGCTTTCTTTTAAGGGAAGAAAGATATTTTCCTGGTAGACTTGTTATTGCTTTGGAGTAATTTTAAAAATAAGTACTGAACAATGACATTTGGTTGTTACCAGAGCATCACTTCCTTCTGCAGAGGAGCATGAGCATGAAGGTGTCGAAGAGCAAACAAGCATGGTTTCTTCTGGAAGACTCTTGTTGTCAAGTTTTCAACATGTGTGTCAAGATCAAGTTGAAATAAGCAGGACTGCTGAAAGACAACCCATCCATAACTGTGAGCCCATTATTGAGGTGCCACCAAGTCCAGAGTATGAATATGAACATGAAGCACCTAATGAGCAAGAAGAACCCTATCAAGATGATCCTTGTGACCTTGAAGATATTGTACCAGAAGGAGTACAGTACGATGCTGAAATAGATCTGTGTTCAAACAAGCATATGGTGCACACTGGCTCTTGGACACCAAGCTATGGAAAAGACTTGGTCTTGATCAATCCACAACATGCTTTTTGTCAAAATAAAAAATTGAAAAACATAGGCCGTCTTAGGACAGAACACAACGCGTATGTACTAATACTTTCTTGGTATATTGAGATTTTCTCCTGAGAAATCAGCAGTACCTCGCTAAGTTTGCATATTGCAGGTATGTCCTCCCAGATGATCATGCAATATTGGAAGAGGTGTGTTGTATGCCACATCTCCTTAATTTTTACAATTATGAAGTATATTTCACTTTTATAATGACATTTGATTAATTTAATTAGTGACTGATTTGCTATATCTACCAGTTTGAAGAGAGAATTCCAGAAGATCCATGTCCTTATCTCCTGGTTGTTATTTCTTGTCCTGATGAGCACACGGTGAAAGGCACAATTCTGGTGAGCAACTACTTACTTGGAATGTACTTTACTTTTGTCAAAACTGTAAATGTGATGTAAATGATAATATTACGTTTTGAGGAACAGGGTTTTTATTAAACAGAGTCAGTAGTCAAAGATTAGGAATATTTGAGGTACAACAACTCTGCATCAAAACAAAATTGATAGCAGTAACCAAAAGTTATCTAAATTATAGTTAATATCCCATATATCAACTGCTTTACTGATATTAGAGGGGCAAGTCATAGTTTATTGCTTGGAACCTATGTATCACCGATACGCGATACTGGTACGGTGATACGCAATTTCTCAAAAACAAGAATCTGGTGATACGTTGAGTATATATGTGTTTAAAAAATAAAAAAATGTAGGAGGGAGAGGGCAACAGTGGAGGGAGAAGGCGACGGCGGCTTGCAAAAGGAGAAGATGGTGGCGAGATTGTAGAGGGGAAGATGGCGTCAGTGGTGATTAGCACGCTGGGAGGCGACGGCATCTTGTAGAGGGAGAAGGCGATGGCGGTGAGATTGCAGAGGAAGAAGGTGGCAGCGGCTGTTGGGCTGGGTAGAAGGGGGGCAGTAGCAAGACTGCAGAGGGAGAATGGAGGGGAGGTGGTAGTGGTGGCCTGCAAGCTTAGGGGAGGCTTGAGGGGAGGTGGCAGCTAGTAGCAGTCGTTGATCGGCTGGGTGAAGGGCAGTTGCTACTGGATCTAGGGATTTTAGGGGAGGTAGCGGTAGGAGAGATGACTGAGTGGAATGAGTAAGAGAGGGATTTTAAGGTTAAGAGAGATGGTTTGGATTGGGTTTACCTTTGTGTTTTTAGGCTGGAAGTATCGGGAAGTATTGGAGAAGGATCGGGGTTATTTTTATTAATTTTAAGTGCTGAATCTCACCGATCCTGCCTAATACCGTATCGGGAAGAATCGCGGAGGATCGCCATATCCGATAAGTATCCGGTACCAGTATGGCAATTTTGCGAAGGATCAGTGATTCATTGCTTGAAGCCCTTGGAATCTATAGATGGCTATTTTTCAAATTCAGTTTATCTCACTATCTCACATAATTGATTAACAGAAAGTACTTATCTCTCATAATTGATTAACAGAAAGTCAGAAACCTTCTTATTGTAGCCATTTGTGAGAGACTAGAATGTGAGCTTCTTCAATTGCAAATAATTTCAAATCAAAATATAACACAAATTCAAAATTATTGGAAATATCTAATAAATTCTTATCGTTTTTTGTTGTCAGGTTGTAGGAAATTAGTATGAATTGATTCACAGCCCTCATTATTCTGATAACTATGTTTCTCTCTCTCTCTCTGAATTTAGCATTTAAGTATGTTCACTTGATAACGATGATATTAAAATACGAGTAAATTTATTTTATTTTTTTTAAAAAGTGTTGCACACATGAATGAGCAGATACCCTGTCGGACAGCAACCCGAGGAAACTTTCCATTGAACGGTACCTATTTTCAGGATCATGAGGTATGCAGCCTTTGATCCTTTTTCACTTTGTTAATTTCTGATAATGTACATTTACTAGTTAGCTATGATACCAGACCAGACTGGCTAAACATTAACCCATCAAATATACCCTTTATAGGTTTTTGCAGATTACTCATCTAGCCATTCCCCAATAACTATCCCTAGGCAGTGTATATGGAACCTAGAGAGATGCATTGTATATTTTGGTTCATCAATACACTCGATCACAAAAGGTATCTTATCATTGAAATGTAAACCTGAAAGTCGTGAAATAATTACTGTTGAGTGATATTAACTGGAATACTCATCAATCTCAGGTCAAACAAAACAAGACATTCAAGACTGCTACAAGAAAGGTATCAAGTGGCTGTGTATTTCCTTTGATTCTTTTCTTTTGTATGTCATTGATGGATGAAGAATCTATAAATATTGAATAAACTTGATATCTTACTTCAATAAAAATTTTAGCATAGACCATGATTAAAACTTAAACATGCGTAAGAAAACTTAAAAGGAAAACTTCAAGTTTTAACCAGCCTAAGATAAATGAGATTTCTACTGATGATTCTGGGGATGGAAGTTGCTTTGCAAAATCACATTTTAAGCTGAGATGGAGCGATTAAAAATATGCCTATGAACTAACATTAAAAGAATGCAGATTTCCCTCATTTGTGAATCATTCGCTAGCCACAAAGTTTTCTGAAGGAAAGATGCCACAAAGTCTCAACATGATATGTGATTCTTTTTCTGATATAATCTTATGTCATAATTATGTTGTAATTTTTTGCAGGATATATTTGTGTAAGAGGATTTGATCGGCATACAAGATACCCAAGGCGATTATGCGCCATATTGCATGCCACCAATGAAAAGAAAGAAAATGGCCAAAGCAGTAGAAAGAAGGCTAAGACATCACAGCAGGGGAAGAATGATGAGAAGGCATCTTCAGCAAATTAGAAACTAACTGTTACTTCACATACTAGTGTACAAACTGTAGTTGGAATAATGCTGAGTTGATTCTCTGTTAGTATGTGCTAATTAGGAGAGATGCAGATGAATGCTTAGAGTGACCGTATAAGTAAAAAATGGTGAAGACGTGAGATCTCTCCATTTGCGGCTTCCTTTCTCCCAGCTGTGTATGTCTGCCTATTGCAAAAATTTTCAAGTGCAAACCTCTTACGTTCATGTTTGTACTCGATTTGTCTTTCACAGTGTAAAGTTTGATTGCTCTGCAAATTCTTCGTCTTCACTTTATTATTATTGATGAAAATAACTATTTACATTTCTAAACTTGGGTCCTTTTCATTTCCGACTGTCTGTTGTGTGGACGGAACAATTGATCCTGTGATTTTCGTTGAATAATGCCTAGTAATTGCAAGCTATATTAGTCAATAAAAAGTTAAGAGGTTCACCGAGTCCCCCACGCGCACCATTGGTAAACAGTCAAAACGACGGACCGCTGCTCGGTTCTAGAATAATAATGTTTAGAAGCAGGTTGAAAACGCCAGCCCGTGACCAGATTCAGGAAAGCCACTCGATCGATATCTATCCAGATCCACATACTTCAATCCTTGATACAGATCCAGATTGTTTGTATAAATTAAGTTCCTTTTCTCTTTGAAAAATAGCAGAATAAACTATAAAAAAGGATTCGAATTAATTTATGCATTTTGAACTTAAATAAATTTTTTTGGGGCTTTTGATCGAATTTTAGTAGCTCAAATTAAATCCTTTTAAGTTCTAGACAATAGAAATTAAAGGCTTAAATAATTCAGGAGAAATCTGAAAATACAAAATAAATATTTTTAATTGTTAAATTTTTTAGTCCTTGGGATTTTTCATGAGAGATGCTTGTAGTATTGGAATATATATGCTTTAAATTTGTACGAACTTATGTCGTGTGTTGTGTTAAACTTAATATCATGCCATCGTATCCGAATGTTTATTTGTCATTTTGTGCTTATGTTTCAAATAATCCAAATTTGTATTCTTATCTAGTTCCAAATCTATTTGGAAGGAAAGATATTGTAAGGGTAATTTTGGCGGTCCATAGTATCTTACTAATAGCTAGGAAAATTTGACCAGTGTTCCTTGAAATGATAATATAATAGTAATAGTAATAGTAATAGTAATATATGACCAGTCACTTGTCTCGGTTTCAGACCCAGTCAAAGAAAAATATGCAATTTCAGGGGTGCATAAATATAAAATATCAGAATGTGTAGGATAAGTACGTTAGATCCTTCTGGAATTTCCATTTGATTATACCAGGGTTACGTTTTGTATGGACAGTTTTCACCGATTTTCGATTAAACTGGAAGGGCTCCCCCCTTTTTTTTTGTTACCCTGGCTAGTTAAGTCGGTTACGTTCAAGCCCCTAATACCTGTTGCAAACCAACTAATTCTATGCCTAATTAATTGCTTCTAGTACATATGTATACCCCCAAATTTCAAAATATACATGCATGCAAACAGATATTTTCAAAAAGAATTCAAAAGGTAAAAATCAGCTGGATTTGCCGGAGAATCAGTTAATCAGACGTCCATTCGTCAAAGAGTGGTTTTTCTATAAAAAAACAACAAAGGCACTCAAGAACAGTACGTTGAGATTAGTGCTCCTCCTTGATACGTTTTTCTTATACATACACTCGAGCTAGCGTTCCCCTTGTCCCTTGCATGATCTGCACAGCATTTTTCCCGAAAATTGATCGGCACATGTGAAGTGTATATACCGTATGTATGTCGTCAATTGACACTCTAGTCTACTCTTGCTCTCTCAAGCCCCTGAGTTTCTTGATTATTATGCATGTATATAATATAGTTTAAGTAAACATCCATTGACGCGTAATTTAATTTAGACCGTGCCGGCCGTCTGACTGACTTATATGCACATACGTACCTGTGGTATAATTAATAAAGCATCACTGGGCAATCACATAATACAATTAATTTTCAAGTAGCAAAAAAATGAACACCAATTTGCACCATATACGCAACGGCCAATGCGAGCGGCGATCAAAGTAAACCTTAGAAGCAACGACTTGTGCACCATCGTCTCGATCGTACGTACTCACAAAAGCTAGCTAGCTTGCTGCCATAGAAAACCTTAGAGCTGAGGGAATTGATCGAACAATCATCATCGATCGACGTCTCTCCCTCCTTGCACTCCAAGAAACACCAAAAACTGATCTACGCATCTCTCTCTCTCTCTCTCTCTCTCTGCAAAATATACAAGGTCACCAAATAATCTCTCTTACTACACATTTAAGTTGTTTGTGGCTAGTAGCAAGTGCATGGCACTTGTGCTTGTGAAGCTTGCGCTATGGCTTCTGGGCTCGTGCGTGGAGCTCGCCTCCCTGGTGCTCCTCCGCGGCCTGGCCTTCCTCCTCGTCGGCGTCGTGCAGCTGGTCAGGCTGCCGGGGCAGGCGGCCAACGCGGCGCTCGAGGCGACCAGGGACGTGCTCGGCGCGGCGGCCAAGTTCGTCTTCGGCGTGGTCTGGGACGTGGCGGTGGCCGTCGTCTCGGCGTTCCTTGAGTTCCTCTGGACCGTGGCGGACGGCGCGGCGGAGCTCGCGGCGTCGGCGTTCGTGGAGCTCCTGAAGGCGGCACGGGACGGCGGCGAGGAGGCAGCGAAGGCCGTGGCGGAGGTGCTGGAGGGCGCGGCGGAGGCGGTGGCCGGGATGGTGGCGAAGCTGTGGGAGAACTACATGGATGCTCTAGGGCTCGCGTTGGAAAAACTCAAATAATGATGCCAAATGCATGCATCATCATATATCATGCATGGAGCGCATGTACGTGTGTACATCGATCGGTAGATATGCCTGTTAATTACTTCGACTTCGGTAGAACTTTACAACATGTTTTGGGGGAAATTATGCCGCTTAGTAGCAATTACTAAGTCCCTTTCAAATATATGGCATGCACCGTTGGCGTTTAATTAGCCAGAGGTTCCCAATATTGAACTTTGCTTACCAATTCCCAATATTGGTAACATGAAAGTGCATTCAGAGCATCTCCAAGAGGAGTCCTAAATAGGTTGCTAATTGTAATTATAGGGTTTTGATAGAAAAAAAGCACTCCAACAGAGGTTGTATTTTGAGAAAAATTATCAAAATAGGTTTAGGACTCAGAGCCCTGTTGCTATATTTAGCAACTCTCCTCTCTGGCCCCATCGATGGAGCTCTTCAATGAGGCGCCGCATGCAGGTGCCGGTGCCCCCAAGATCCAGACCTCAACTACCCTTCCATCACCGTGTACGACTGGCCAGCCGGACGCACGCGGCGGGCGCAGGTCAAGAATGTCGGGCTGCGGGCACGTACACGCCGCCGTCGTCCGAGAACCCGAGGGCAGTGTGATGACCCACAGGACACTTGGCGTTCGGGAGCGTGGGCAGAAAAGGAGTTCTGTAAGCCAGCGGTGAGGGACGCCGCGGCGGCCGCGGACTACACGTTCAGCGCCATTGTTTGGTCCGACGGAAACCATCAGGTGAGGAGTCCTCTCGTCGTGAAGACGTAGGGATGAATGAAGGATTGGAGATTTAGGGTCTAATTGCTGGAGTCAATAGCTATCGTGGGTCTTAATTTTTTTAGTTTAGACCCTATTTTGAGGTATAGGACTCTATTTTAAGGCTTGACTATTGGAGATGCTCTCAGATACCAATTCTGTTGAAAATTAGAGAGACAAGTGGATTAGATTTTTTACATGGAAAACCCTTATGAGAAAAAATCATAAGTGCATGAAGGTGAAATCTTTATGTGAGGAGAGATTACAAGCACGAGATGACAAGCCGTCTAAAACGTGCGACTACATGGTATATGTACATGGCTAGGAATAAAAGTTACGAATATAGAAGGAAACCGAATCAAAGTCGATTGTGTCGGGTTAACACATTGTCTAATGCAGCCTACCTGGCCGTAGCAACGGTCATGCCATGTCTAGCATGGGACAAAAGATATTACCTTCGCAAGATGATACCTTTGCAAAGAACCGAACTCCGTGATGAATTTCGTGACTGCTGTGATGAACAAAACTTCAAGCGATCGATCAACTATGCCGGAGCCAAGAACTTGTGAGAAAGATCTTTATTTTTGATCTGATTACAGTACTCAAACAAAAGAGTACAACCCTAAAATCTTGCTCAAGAATAAACAGGGGACACCTCCCCCTATTTATACAGAGCAATCCTAACGAGATAGAATACAACTCCACTTCCAACATGGAAAGAGTCTGTATACATCTCAACTTAGCTCAATGTGGCCAAAAATAACTCTTGCACGCATGTACAGCCCACATGCTGTAAATACGTGACTAACCAGCCTCTATGTGCATGTTCTCTAGCCCGAACGTCCCGCATGACATTCTTGACCACCAAGACCTCGATTCCTCCCTGAACCTAGTCCCGAACCTCAGTTCCTCCATGAACCTAGTTCCGGTCCCGTCATCGACCACGTTCGCCCTCAAACAACACCTGCACACGAATTAACAAACAACGCGTCCGAGCACAAGTCCACGACTTGACTCAAGATTAATCCATACAACCACTCACACGAGTGCATTGCATTAAGCAAAACCATTATGCTATCCCCAGCATAATCAATTGAACATTTGAGCACAAGTCCACCACTTGCCTCAAAAACAACCCATGCAACCATTCACATGAGTGCATTGCATCAAGCAAACTCCATCATGCTATCACCAGCATGATAATCATCTCAACATAGTACATGCACAAGCACCACACATGCCATAACCAAAATCACTTTACAATGCTAATTTCACCATTCAACCAATTTTTCATCACATGATCTCACAATCTCCCCCTTGAGGAAAACATTGGCAACATCATTTAGAAACGAACATTGGCATTCACCTCACAATGGCAACACCATTTTTAAAAGAAGTAAAGTGAACAAAAGACAAAGAGAAATCTCCCCCTACAAAGAAGAACAAAAATCTCCCCCTACAAAGAAGAACAAAAATCTCCCCCTATCTAAAAAGAAATCTCCCCCTATCAAAAAGAAAGACTCCCCCTAACATAAAGAAGAAATGTGTGTGTGAATGTGCAATGTGTGACCAACCAAAAATTTCTCCTTTTGATTCTAAAATTTCTCCCCCTTTGACAATGGATTCATCAAGAATGCAAAAAGAGAGCAAAAGAGAAATTTCTCCCCCTTTATGTTGATGTTTTCCTTTTTTTATGTACTGAGCATTATGAATCATTCACAAATGTAACAACTTGATCACCAAATCATGCTATCAACAGTACTTGCACCCTCAAATCTACACATAAACAATGTAGAGTAAGCATAACTAGAAATCAAGTACTATTAATGATTTTTTGCATGGCATGATCTCTCTTTCTCAACAATCTTAAAATCTGAAAACATTGAATTTTTGTGCACTATATCTGTGCTTTGAAAAACTGATTCATTACTTTGATTGCAACAATAACAATTGCAAGGAATTACATGCACCATCAGCCTTACTTTTCAACCATGCCAAGCAATCACAAACTTAAGGTTTTATGGTTTCGGTCATACACAACCTCTTCTAAGTTCATATCATAGTGCAATGATAAGCAGTCTAGTAAAGAAGAAGTGCGACAGTACATGACCTTGATCTTGCTTTTATCAACAATCACTTTTAGAACTTTAGCACTTAACTTTCATATTTAGCACTTTTTCGAACAAGATCAAGATAGCCAAGAAAGTTCAACTATGACAAGATTTAATTCAAGTTGTCATTCCATTTAAAAAGTCATGACATAAACTACACCATAACCAAAATCACTTTACAATGCTAATTTCACCATTTAACCAATTTTTCATCACATGATCTCACAAGCACCAAGGAAAACTACTGGTGGAATCTGCAATTATATGAATCTACAACATGCCAATATTAGATTTAGTTCACATTCGCTTGCTATAGAAGAAATATTTTCTCATCATTAATCAATGGGCTAAAAAGATAGCACTTCACAAACATTCAGTATATGAATCTCTAAGTCGTAAGGCAAATTTGATACGACCATCAAGAAGAAAGGACCAACTGGAGGCAATTTGTATGCTCATGTTTCCAAAAAAGCAGGAGACATCTATGGACTCAAGCGCGTCACGCCACACGCTACACAGGAAACTGAGAACCGACTCTGTTTTACAACGAATGAAAAAAAGAGTATCAGAAACATGTTGTTGCAATCATTTCAACTCAAAAACATTTTCACTGGAACAGGTTCCCTAAGATAAGCTACTCATGACAAGCACAAGTGGCACCACCTACATGAAGCTATTAGCAACATATTACTTCAATTCATGCACGATCACTGCATTTGCTCTGTGTCAGCTGTAGTGGTTGAAGCACTGGCGTAGACAGGATGGAGTAGGTGCCCGGCCACAGCCAGTCAGCTTGTTGCGCTCAAATCACAAGTGGCCTTCTTTCAATTTCAAGCAGAAGAGAGTGTGATCCCTCCCCATGCCAACATAGTTCCCAGGATGGAAGCGGGTTCCTCTTCTTTGGCGGACAATGAAGTTTCCTGGCTCTACTTTCTGAAGAACACAATTGTAGATGTTCATGAACAGTATGGGATCATTTCTCCACTTTTTTAACAATGAAAATGAGTGCAGTCACTACTCACTACCAGTATGAGATAGAGCATGCCTAAATTTCCAAATTCTTAGCTATCTTCATGTGATCTAGGAAATTATTCTCGTAATCTCATTCATTGTCATGGACAAGAAAAGAACACCAAAATCATAAGGAGCATCTGAAGATGGTACCTCTCCACCAAACTTGCTAACACCCAAATACTTAGGGCTACAGTCACGGCCATTTTTTTGTTGATCCAGCATTCTTTTTAGTGTGCCAATGCCTAAAAACCAAGTTCGTTCCTCCAGATTACTCTGTATTCTGTAATCAAGTGCATTTCAAACAGTCAAACTACTTGTTCAGAATAGCAAAAGGATACAAGTAAAAAGTCATACATACCGCCCAAAACTTGAGTCATCACCGGTTGCGCTAGTGTACACTGAAACATTTGAGATCAGTTCTTTGACATTTACACTCCTGAAAGCTGATAAGAGAGCCATCTTGTTTGCCACAAGTTTCCTGCAGTTATTAATGGGTTCCGTGAAATGTTTATACACTAATACTTCCTCTATTTATTTTTATAAGACGCCCATGCATTTCGAGATTCTAAATTTGTAAACTTTGACCAAAAATTAGTCCAACAAAATATAGATTATATGATACAAAAGTGATACCATTATATTCTTCTTTAAAAGCAATTTACTATGTTTATGATTTTGTAGCTATGAACAAAGTATTATAAAAGAAATTAATGGCCAAAATTCAACTTTGAAGATCACACCAAGTCAAACAGTGCCTTATAAAAATGAACAGGGAAGACTGTACTGTTGGAAAAAGAATCAATGCACAACTATGCCTTGTGCCCTTTTCAGATTTCCATATCAATCGTTTATGAAGCCAAAATGTAAACCTATTAAGTGTCCAACTAAGCCATCCACTTACCTAAGTTGTGATATACTACTAGTCCTCTGTGGCTCTCCTCTGCTGTTAACATTTCTTCATTTGTGTAAGAAATTTGATTGAACATGAAAGACCATGTGGAGGTCTACCTATATTGGTGATGAGTATTTGATTAAATTTGAGCTTGTTATGTTTTGGTTTGAGTTTAATTTAAATTAGATTTTCAATTTGAAACAATTTGAATTGAGTCTGCCAGGAGAGGCACTACCGGCCATCGGGTACCTTCGGTGTGAACTCTGCCCAGCGGAGGGTTCGTTCAAGCGCTTAGTCGATTACTGCCAAGTTCTGACTTGGTCGAGTAATGCCCCGCCGGCTTGTGATCGAATAATTCGAGTAGATTGGGAATCGCTAAGTATCGAGTAGGAATATTGCCGGGTCGAGCGGAGGGTTCGTTCAAACGCTTGGTCGATTACTACCAAGTTCTGGCTTAGTAGAGTAATGCCCCGTCAGCTTGTGGTCGAATGATTCGAGTAGATTTGGAATCACTAAGTATTGAGTAGGGATATTGTCAGGTTGAGCACCATGCCATCAGCCCGTCTCAAGTCCTTGGGTAGCCATAAGTTACTCGATGTCGACTCGCCGATTCGACTCTCAGCAGAGTTACTCGATATCCTTGAGATATACATTTTGAATTTGTGTGAGATTTATTGCATATCATTTTGAGCAATGCTATGTAATATGTTTTCCTTATTTTTGATGGTTGCAGGACGACAGTGCTAGGTCATGGTGATGCAAAGGATGATCGGGATTAGGCAAGGTGAGCCGAAGGTACAAACAGTCGAGGATCGCCGAAAATGATCGGAGACGGAGTCAGTGCAAACTTAGAAGACAAGGAATGAATAATATGCTAGCTAGGAGCTGCTCGGATCAAGGAGGACCATTGGATAGTGGTCTAGATGATAGAGTCGCGAGTCTAGTTAGTATGCTTTGAACGTGCAAAACCCTGATATGTATGTGGGTTTCGAGTTAGCCCATGTATGAGTAAATGAGTCAATCATAACCCTTGATGGTGCTCCTTAGGGTACAAGGAACTCATCCAACGGTGGTGGGTGACTCAATAGTAATATAAAAAAAAGGTATGGGTAGCCTTCCCCCTCTTGAAGATTTTAAAATTTTTATACTCCTTTGAGCTTTGCCCACCTTGTTGTGAGGCTTTGTAAACCCCCTTTTTAGAAATCCAAAACACTTTCTCTTATGTTTGAATTTACCTTGCGTATTTACATTATGTCTTAAATTCCGCAGTTACTTTCTTGCAATTTACATTTACGCAATTTGGATTTGCTTCCCCTCTTTCGACATGCTTTTGCTTTTTATACTGAGGATGTTGATAGTTAGATGAATCTTCTTTCAGATCATATCCCAATCATCTAGATAATCCACGTGTTTTTCTTGTAAAAAATCGATCTTATGTTCTTGAACGATTCATTTCTCCATATCATGTTTGTGAAGTTTTTGACTTGTTTGTATTCGTGCTTGCTGAGACATGTAGGAGGTTACCCAATACCATCTTGATCACCAAAACCACACGATCAAGTCTGAGATTAAGTTTTTAAATTTTGCTCAAATTTAGTGTGTTCTTCCTTCAAAGTGAAAAAAGTTGAGAATTTGACGTCAATCTTGCGATTGAAGGTTAGAATAAATTCCTAACCTTCTTAGGAGTACATCTACCAAGTTCCGTGAGTTTTTGTCCGGTCGATCAAAAGATTTCGTAAAATTTGTTTTTGAGTCGTGTTGTTTGCACAGTTTGTTCTTGCTGCTATTCTTGGACTGGGTGCTACCGCATCTTCTCATCTACTTCCTTTTGAGTATTTTCTTTGAGAGTTTTAGAGAATAATTTTGAATGAAAAAAATTATTTAAGATCATTCACCTCCTCTTATCACTATCTCGATCCTTTGAAACAGATAAGTAAATGCCGTAATTTAGGAAGCAAAGCACACAGCATACCAGGGATTTGAAAAAAGAATGTAGGGAATATGTATTTGTCAGCCTGGTTCCGGCAACAACCCACACCAAGTTCAGGACTTAGGCACTCGATTTTGGCTAGTAAGTGTGCTGAATAGAATGGACTTTGCAAAGACAATGTTTTGCGCTGCAAAAGGAACGGTGCAGCTTTTCTGTTTTTCTTCCTCTGTTTATTCATACTGCAACATCAACTAATCACGATTACAAGCTAGCATTCCTAAACGTGCGGCATGATCTTCAGTTCGTGCGGAGTAAGCACGATCTTCCCTTCATGTCGCAGGACCCGGACTCGGAGTGCTCCCGCCGTGAACGGAGCACGACTCGGAGTCTCCTGAATTTACGGCGCCCCGAGCCGGTGCGTACAGCGCCACCGCCAAGCAGCGGGTCATGGACAGCGTCGCCCCCGTGGGTGGCAGCTTTTACTTCATCCGCCACTCCGGCGACCAGCACGCCCTGGAGCTGCCACCGTTCGCGCAACCTGAGCTCCGCGCCATCGACGTGCCGCAGCTGGCCAAGGACGCGCCGGCGGAGCTGTACCTGGTCACGGTCCGCTTCGTCGGCTTCGACTCCGGCCGGGTCGGTGACATCGTCGTGTCCGAAGGCATCAGCGACGACAGGGTGTTCCTTCTCGGCGTCCTGCAACGCCGGTGCCAGCGGAGGCAAGGGGAACCGCGTCTACTTCATGAACAACTCCAAGGAGGAGGACGGCGTCCTGTGCATCTAGACCTGCGAGTGACAGAAAAAACCCAAGAAACACTGTCAGTGAGGGTCTACGATCATCTTCCCCCTCTCTTCATGCGGTTCTGAGCTTGACCCGCATGAGTCATCCAGATTAGGCCTAGCCAGGCTCTGCATGCGGTTCTGCACTTGTTCTCCACTTCTTTCCCTTTGCTTTCCTTGTGTTTGGAATGGAACACGACACGATTGCAATATACTGCTCTACTCCTGTTGGTTTCATAATATTTACTACTCATCTTGCAAACAAAATCGATGGCTCAATCAGAAAATGTTATGCAAGTATATAACACATGCTCAGGGAGAAGAAACGTTATGCAAGCGACTACGTGTAAGTGAGAAGGAGGTTTTCACTAATCCATAGGCTATCGTTGCTCCCTCAATCATGTTGCCCCCTAAAATCGAAATCAAAGCAACAACTAAGAAAAAAGAGTATACCTACCCAGTGGCTAACTCGAAGCAAACTTGTTTGTAAAAAAAAAAAAAAGAACTTTAGGGCTGGTTAGGCTATATCAAGACAGAGCAGGCGAGCAGATTGCTAAAGCAACCAGACATTTGCTGCTGATTGCTGAAGTACATCTGCATATAGAGGCCTTAAGTGCGTCACAAACACATAATTAAGACAATGAAAACCAACTTCAGGACGGCATAGACACCGAACAGCAAACTAGGCACACAAAGCAATTAAGTTCGTAGCCAAAAATGCACAGTCAGTTTTGCCGGCATAGCAGAAACATGATACATATGATAGCACGCTAAGCAGTGCAGCAACGTAAATCTGTTTGGCACAATCCGACTATACCGGCATTTAGAGCTTCTGGGAAATTCTTTTAGCAATGAAGAATGGACACAGCACACAATTTGGTTTCAGTATCCATATATGAACGTAACACAATACTTTGGCATACACATGCACGCAAGATTATTACAGACATGACGAAAATGGTGTCCATGTTGTGAACAGTATTTTCATCGTATCATAATGAATGACATACAACATGACCTAGAAAGAATTGTTCCCCCTCTTACCCCTCTACTCCTATTTGCCAAACTCCTTGGATTTCCACAGAAAACGTGCAACAGCACACATGTATTTCTGCTGCAGTGGTCTCTAGCTATAATTGCCAAACTTCTCCGATTTCCGTACAAGAACAGCAAAGGCTTCCTTCTATGGTGGTGCAAAATTGCATTGGCCAATGAATGAGTCGTCATAATCCACATATTTCGTCCAAAGGTGCCTGAACTGGTTCATACCGATATCCAGCCAGGGCTTCATGTTACCATTGAAATGCACAACAGCAGCGTTTCTAATCTCCTCCATGCTGATGCTTGGGTTGTACCCCAGGCCAAGAACATGCCAAGATTTTTCCAGTGGCTTTGTGGTGGAGTAGAATGTGATTAAACCAGGTGGCAGTGTTCCTAACTTCCATAATGTCCGATTCTCGTTCTGAAGATGACACAACCAACAAGGAAGTCATATACATGAATCAGATATGTCCAATTCAATAGACCAAAAGAGAGTATTGACATAAAGTTTCCCTAGTCACACTGAACTATGACGTCTAGAATTATACATGGATTGACTGAAAAAGTTACACGGGGGACATAGAAATGCTAACTTCAGTAATTTATCTAGCTATCCTGCTAGGCTATAACCATGAACCTTAACTCTTTGGCAAGACATACCCATATTATAACAAGATGGAAGTAACAGCTTAACAATATTCAATTAATTCTTACTAGTAATATTAGCCGTCGTCACCGATCGTGAACAAAGTTACCCTTATATGAAAGTGCTATGCAGATTGTCATATCACAAAGAACAGCTTGGCACCACATAGGTTATTACTATGCATATATATTCTTAAACTTCAAAAACAAAAATAAAACTATATTAGGAGTTTAGGACGATCCAAGGAAACATACCTGATTCTGCCAGTAATGGTACTGCTCAGTAGATTTCTCCCTCCTCCAAGAGTCAAGATCAAAGAAGTTCATGCCGTATGCCCACCCACATGCATTAGGATTAAACTTCTCTTTGATAAGGGGGTGCGAGAAGTTCATATACTGCCAATACCGATGAAATGATCCAAAGCATGTTTCTACTGCTCCATTCACCTTCCCATCCATGTCAATCTTCCACAATCCTGTAAGATCCCTTTGTACCACAACATCATCATCCAAGAAAAGAATCCGGTGCAGCTTTGGGTACATCTCAGGCAAATAGAACCGCAAATGATTAAGCATTGAGAGATACTTGGGATTCCTAAACTTCATATTGCTAGCATCTTTGGTGGCATTCTCAAGCTTGTTCTCAAAGTAGAATTTCTGGAGGTTTGCCGACTCCAGTTGCCGGAGCACAGGAACATATGAGGAGTTCAGAAATTTGTAATCTTCAAATGCTTTGACCTCATAGTGTGCACCTTTCAAGTCCATTAGACGGATTATCACCTGCAGATATATGACATATATCTTTCAACTCACTTTTAACAGAAACTATTAATGGAACCATAGAATATAGAACTGTTTCAGTATCAAAAGTAGAACAGTTAAAGCCAAACAATCTCAATGTCCCAAACAAGATCTAAAGAAACTGGCAACAGTATTGCATGTTTGTGGAGTCAGTATTGTGATTTTGAGTTTTTTATGTACTAATTAGTTTTTTATGTAATAATTAGTCAGTATTGTGATTTTGAGTTTTTTATTTCCACTGGGGTGACACCAAAGTAAAACATATTCTGAATGCCCCAATCACTTAAGACACAAACTCTGCTTCAGTTTTTTGTTTAGTCAGCTATCAAGCGTGTTCACATAGTAGTCTTTTCATTTGCAGATTGTCTTGCCCTTCAAAGTTCTGTAATCATCACTTTAATTAGATCCTGTGGACAAAATATTTGCTAGCACCTGAAGGTACTGCTGCTTAGCCTCTGAAATATAGCATAACAGTGTTACCCGGTATCGAGATCATTGTTATTGGCTATTCCTCTTGTCCTCCACCAATTCTGCCATGATGCTCGTAGCTGATCCAGCATATATAAAATACAAGTAGTTCCTCCTTGAGAGCTCAAAACCAACAATGTGATTGGAATCAATCAACCCCCGACAAGTAGTAACTGTTTACCTAACAATAATTCATTGATTGTTGAAGAAAAATGATGATGGCACCATTTGTGCATGGTGCACAGACACAGCATGGATGGAATAGGTTCAGGCTTCCCTAGGGTGTTAGGAAATTGTGGGAGTGATGGCGGTTCTTCCAATGAATAAGTTGTTGGTTTCCTTCTGTGCTGATCACGGAAAGATGGAGCTTTTGTTTTGTAAATGAGTTTTTTGGTTTTAAAAAAAACTATTTCCCGTTTTACCCTTAAGTACTCAAGGGTTAATGGACCGTTATAGTTGATAGAGATGCTATAGAACATCCTACACCTCAAAAAAACTGAACTACATCTCATTTCTTTTTCATCCTAATTAGCAGTCTCTATGTCTAAAACCCTCAAGAGCAGAAAAAAGTGTGAAACCAACCAGTTACCACTGTCAACTGTTTTGATCTGCCAGGACAAGATTTACCGAAATTTCAAAAACTGTTGTTTTTTTTATGTATACTTATATGGATTACACCAAGATAGGACTTCATTAGGGCCTATAAATGCCAACCATTGCAAAACCTGTCACTATTCTTGCTTGTACAGGTCAATGCACTAAATTATTTGGGAAAATGGATAATGATTCATAACCCAATTCATTCTTGCATAGTTTTGCTAATAAATTGCCAAAACTGAGCAAATACATTACTTCCAGCATGTCGGATTTCTTAGAAATGCATGTGATACCATCACATCTAGAGAAAGCAATCTCAGTCCACATGAAAGTGCCTCTACTCTATCATACCAAAATAATATGCTTTTGCAATTCACAAAAGTAACCAGTAATGTCAAATTTTCATCTTTGACGTATGTTCAATGTTAATACACAATCATTACCATCTTGTTGTTTCTGTAAGATGGAATTGTATACACAAAAACGATATGCATAAATAGTAATGGCTTAAGACATAATGAAGATGGAGAAACCGAATTGGGCAAACCTGCATGGCGCCAAGGTTCATTCGGTCGGTGACAACATGGAAGACGTGCTTGGAGGGGTCCTGCGAGTTGGCGACGGCGGAGCGGACGACCACGGAGGCCGCGAGCACGTTGTCTGAGAAGATGGCGTAGTGGAACAACGCGGGGTCCTCGAGAGCGGGCGGCGGCGGCACCGGGTCCGCGTACTTCTCGGGCCGTGCGATCCGCTCGGCGGTGAGGCGGACGGCGAGGCAGTGGAGCGGCTTGGGGATGGACTTGGCGGCGATGAGGGAGGCGAAGGCGCCACGCTTTTTTGCGCGCGCGAGCAGCTCGTTCTGCGCGAAGATGGCGTCCTTGAGGCGCTGGATCTTGAGCTGCGGGTCGAAGAGCGGCTTCGCGTCGGCGATGGCGGCGCGCGCGGCGCGGATCAGGTCCTTGGCCTGGAGGTCGAGCCGGCGCACCTCGTCGCTCGGGAACGCGGACTCGGACACTGAGGCGGCGCCGAGGTCCCGGAGCGTGGCGGTGAGGTTGCGGTGGAGCGAGGAGAGGAGGCGCAGGTGGCGCGCGCGGTCGAGGTGGAGGCGGCGGGAGGCCGCGGTGAGCGCGGCGGCTGAGGCGGCCGCGTCCGAGGCCTGCTTTCGGATCTGCTCCGCACGGAGGCGGTCGCCGTTCACGGCCGCGGCGCCGCTGCCGGAGGCGGCCGGTGCAGCGGCGGCGAGGAAGAGGAGCAAAAGGAGGGCGACGAGAAGGGCGCCGGGTATAGGGCTTGCAGTAGAGGCGGCCATGACTTCAGAGCTCGTCGCATTGGAGAGAGGGCAGCGCACCGTGGAGAGGTGGGCTTGGGGAAGATGAGGAGGGGATACGGGGGATTTAATTAACTGGGAGGGGCTGTGTGTTAGGGATAGTGAAAAGAGGATTAATGGTAATGGCCGTGATTAGCCGGAGCTAATCACACGTCGCCGACAGTGGGCGTACACTCACTGACATGTGGGGCAACGGCCGATGGGCCCGAAGCGTCAGCCTCGTTGGTTAGCTTTGCTCGGCGGGTGGGGGGTTGGGGGCTTCGTGGTCGTGTACCTGATTGACGTGGACTGCTAAAAAGTACCGGGCCTACCTGTCAGTGGCGTGGCGCTGTTGGTTTAGGTGGACGGAGTGGAAATGTTGGGTAGTTAAATCACGAGGCGGCGGTGCGAGGTGGCCGGAATTCTGGTACTGGGCCGATCTCGTTGCAGCACTGGATTTTGGAGGGAGGATCTTCTGTGCTGCCCCTGCCCCCGCACCTGCACCGTGCAAAGCCACCATTTGCCATTATCGCAAATTTCACCTCGTTAACTGTACACGTGAATATATGCGGTAGCCTTAGTTTGTGCGTAGCTCTATCTATTCTACACGTGAGCCGTAATTCTATGTTGCTGAACTAGCTAACGTGAAAGCATTTACTGTGACCACATACGTGCGCTAACTAATAAATGTGTTTCATAGTTTGTACATGAGTATGATTTTTCTTTGATTTAACCATAACTTTTTACTGACAGCTACGATTCAAAAACCGAGTTCACTAGTAGCTTACTGACGACGAGAATAATATATTGATATAAGTCTCGATGCATAAATCAAATTTTACTATCCACATACATAGATGTTACTATCGATATATATATATTTTACTATCATACCAGAGGTTCAATAGTCTGTGCGGTAGTAAAATCTTACGATACATTCGGTAAAATGATAGTAAATACTCATTTGTGCAGCGTTTGTTACAAGATTGTTAATTTAGGCCTCGTTTGGAACACAATAAAGTCTCATTGATCCGTACATGTAGTTCATTGGACTAATATTGGTCAATAAAATTCTAACAATGCTAGTTAGTACTGGTTTAGAAACCGTGTGGCGCTACATGGCGTGTTTTGGAGGCACTAGACCAATGATCGCAATGTTATAATGGCACAAAACTATTTCAGCGGCAGACTCTGGACTCCAACTCTTGGGGTAATATTCCATAAGAATTCCTGTATTTTAAGGGTTTTTTATGTATATTTTTACATGTATTGATCTTTTTGCCAAAGAAAAAAAAATTGTGAAGGTCCCCATAGCTCGATCACCATGTGAATCTGCCATTGCAAATCTTTTATGGCATTAGACGATTGGAAAATTATAGCTGCTGATTTATTATATATAGTACACTAATTCGTTACAAGGCAAAACAAGTCCATATGAGCTCGTAAATTGAAGTTACATGATTGAATTATTTTCACAATTAGGAACATGCATCTAGCTACTTCAGATTAGTCGTCATGGACAGATGAGATAGCGTTGGATAGCAACACTTTGCCCTCTCTATGTCGAGCCATATGTTTGACCATCTCACACAAGTCATAGTGGTGGCGCACGGGAATAGGAGGAGGTGCATTGACCTAACATCTCAATTTTCAAAGTGTTTCTAACATCTCAATTTTCAAAGTGTTTCAAAGTCTCCTAGTAAAAACGACATTTCTAAAGTTCTCAGGATTTTCTTGAATTACTTAAAGATTGAAATAGATTTTCAAAATTAAAACGATTTAATGTGAATAATCTAAATGTTAATCAAATCCGAAATTAATTTATTTGTGCTCCTCGTGTTGCAATGCATTTTCCTAAATTTTTTCAAAATTTTCTAAACTCGTTTGCTATTCTCCCATGGCTTTGTTTTGTTCTCAACATTTTTCTATAAAATAAAAATAATTTAAAATTCTCAGAAGCTTCGTGGGCTGCATCCCTTCTGTAGGCCCACTTCTCGCTCTCACTTTATTTGTGAGGCATAGGAATCGCCAATTGATTTGAATCTTTGTATATAATAAAATACATAGAGCCCATGATGGGGATCTTTTAAAAGCAAGATAAACTCATTGTGTATTATGTGAAGAACTATTCTCGGCATTAGGAGAGTTAAGGACCCTAATTTTGAATGTCGTGAACTATATGATTTGGTAGTAGTCTTCATAATATGTATCCACAAATTGAATAAGTGGTTTAGAGAATAATTGATTTGCAAAAACGTGTAAATAAGCTGCATGAATCGTTCACACATCATTAAAGAGTGATAAATTCGCATATACTTGCAAAATGCACCATTAAGAGTTGAACCACCCCGACTTTTGGGTCCACTCAAGAAATTCCTCCATTGCACAAGAGGGCAAGGCCTCCAGGTTCGAAAAATCCCAAACTATGGAAACGACCGCAAAAGAGATGTGTTGAACAAGAGGAGACACTCCAAGATCTGATAATGATTAGAGTCACACCTAGTGCGTAGCCACAAGGGGAGGCACCCAGTGTGCAGGCACCAGGGGGGATCCGCCCCATGTTGATCGTGGAGTGGCGCCTAGTTTAGGGGAAAGTGCACCCACCGATAATAAGGCAATAGAATATTAAGGCTGCCATATTGGGAAATCATGGAGAGCTAATTGATTTGAATAAATTTCCATTCGAATTGAATAAAGAATTTGTCACAAATTATATATAAATGGAAGAAGTGTACTTGAGATAAGTTTGTGCTAGTAGTAGGTGCTTTGCTTCTAAGATTGCTTTCCATGTCGAGAATTCAGATCTGGAACCGAAAACTATTGTTGAATTAAAAGGTCACCTTGACTGAGACAAATGGAAGGGCATAATCGAAGATGCACTAAAATCGCTAAATAAGAGAAAAGTCTTTGGACCTATGGTCAAGACTCCTCATGATATCAATCCTATTGGACACAAGTGAGTGTTCATAAGAAAGAATAATGAAAACAATATAGTGGTGAGATATAAAGTGAGATTAGTAGCACAAGGGTTTATTCATAAACCCAACATCGATTACAATGAAACTTAATGCCTTGTAATGGATGGAACAACATTCCATTATTTAGGGTGTGTTTGGTTGCTTATACCAAGTGGTACATATATGAGATGGTTCAAGAAAAAGTCATCCGTGTGTTTGGTTGCTTGAACAAAGCCATCCCATTCTAGATGGTGGGATATAAATTTGAGAAATATTCTCTATAGATGCTAAACCATTCCAATGGTACAGGACCATCTTATCTCATTCAACCTTATCCCACCAACCAAACACACCCTTAATAGCTATGACAGTAAGCATGAATCTAAGTATGAAATTCATAGATGTTGTGACAATATACTTATATGGGTCACTTGATTCTAAAATCTACATGAAGATTTCAAAGGGATTTAAATCCCACGTATGACCACAAATGACAACACAACATGCATAATGTGAAATTACAAAGATTATTGTACGGATTAAAAGTAGTAAGGTCGTATGTAGTACAATCAACTAAGCAAGTTCCTTTTCCAGAAGAGATACATGAACGACGAGGTATGTCGATGTGTGTTCATAAAGAAGTCCACTCATGGATTCTACATTATTTTTGTGTAGGTTGATGATTTGAACATCACTGGAACCATAGATGACATCGTCGAAATGAGCTCATACCTAACGACAGAAGTCAATATAAAAGATTTGGGTGAAGCCCAATTTTGTCTCGGCTTGCAGACCAAGCATCTACCTGGTGGTGTATTCTTGAACCATACCACCTACACTAAGAAAGTGTTAGAGCGATTCTATCTTGATAAATCTCATCCACTGAGTATACCTATGATCGTTAGGTCGCTAGATATGGAGAAAGATCCCTATATACTTAAATATGAGAAAGAGGATGTATTGGGACCTGAAACCCATATTTAAGTGCTAGCATTGCATGACTCTACCCGACCAACTTTACCAAGCCTGACATTGCATCTGTAGTGAGTTGTTTGGCAAGACATAGTCCCCAACCTACTAAGAGGCATTGGAAAGGAATAAAAGACATCCTTAGATACCTGCAAGATACTAGTGATCTTGGAGTCTTTTATCCCAAAAGTGACACTAAGGTTATTAGTTATTTAGATGCTGGTTATCTTTTTGATCTCCACAATATCAAATTGCAAACTGGATATGTTTTTCTAAGCTGGAATATAGCGGTCTCTTGGAAGTCTGTGAAACAAACATTGGTTGCTACGTGAACTAACCATTTAGAGATAATCACACTACATGAGACCACTTGAGAATGCATATGGCTTAGAAGATTGATTCATCATTTCTAAGAATCATATGGTGTAGAGGTGGATTTAACTCCCACGATCCTTTATAAGGATAACACTACTTGCATTGCACAGGTGAGGAATATCGTCTATGTCAAGACGCAGATGACAAAGTATATTTTCCTAAGTATTTTTACTGCCATGAACATTAGGAAGATGGGAATATAACAACAGAGAAAGTTGAAACTAGTGAAAACTTTGCGGATTTATTCACTAGCCTTGCCCACTGCTATATTGTCTCTAGGGGTATATAATCTTCTTGAGTATTCATCTTTGGGATGGAGTGTTAGTAGATACTTACCTAAACTCAAGGTAGCTAGTAATCTGTCTTGAGTATTATACCCATATCTAAATATTGGGTAAATAACAATGGAGTGACAATATAGATTTATTTTTAGATGTAGTCTTACCTAAACGCCCTGCTCAAGTCCTAGTAGATACTTAGACATCAGTGTAGTAAATTACTTTGTCCCTTCCTTGTCTTGCAAGAAAAGGCACCACTCTTAAGCCTACAAAAAGAGGGAGGGGGTTGTATATTGTACACATACTGGTACCACTCATCAATAAAATTGAGATGATGTCAGGACTATTTGGTGTGTTTCTCTATTTTTCTTGTTCCTGTGTGATTGTTCATCGGTGATACAACCCCGATTCTACAACAATTAGATTTGTAAAATCTAATAAAGTTACACTTTTATGAAAGTTCTTTTTGAGATATATTAACGCGTGAATGAGCGTGGGCCGGGCGTCGCGGTGTTGAGTTGTGGCCGAGAGAAGCTGCCTGCGAGGCGAGGCGAGACGGGACGACGCTCCTCCTATCGCCTATCGTATCGGTGTCTCTCTCGTCTCGTCTCGAGGCAGGCAGCGCCAACGCAAGCCCCAATCGTCCCGTCCCGCTAGCTATCACCTCAATTCCCGTTTTGCCCCTCCGAGCACTTCCCGACCCCGTTCCTCCCTGCCGCCGTCTCCTATCCCCCGGCGGCCTTTCTCACGTAGTACAGGGCGTAAGCACGGGCTTTCAGAATTTTAAAAGATATGTTGATCAATCCTAATAGAATTATGATTTATAATTTTTTTAAAAGTATAATTCATATTTATGGGGTGATCATTGAGAATTAAAGCAACCAAGAAGCAACAAATCGATCGCCTGATCTAAAGCCAAAGATGCACGAGAGGATTACATGGTGAGTTCTTTAGCACTAGATTCTTGCATAAGACAATGATCCATAGGTCCTAAAAGGTTTTAGAAGTTGTGAGATAGAAACAATCCTTGTACTATTTTAAGGTTATACTTAAATAATTTGCAGCAGGCTTCGCCAAATATTTTTTCTCTCATCATGGTTGCTTTAATGTTGTTATCTTAGTTCTCTATGAGATTTATCTTTTTTTATTCTTAAAACTGCACACATTTGTACTGTACCTCAAAATTTTGATCTAATCTGAAAACTGCTACAGCAGAAAGGGTGGACTAAGTGCAAACCAGCAAACCTTAGCCATATAGCGACACACCATACCAACTCGGGAGACTCTTTCCATCCACCAACACGTGTCCACTTGTATCACCGTCTTTTATTTATTTAGTATATCGAGATTACGCAGGCAATTCGTTTCCGAGAGTTCAAACTATTTTATCTAGACTCGTTGTTTCAATGAATTGAATATGGATGAAAAATTATACCAGGTTTCTAGGCATTGTAATATAGGTGGGTGCACGTACCTTAACTTTTCTATGTATATTCTAATATTTCGCCATCGGGGAAAAAAAATAAGCAACGGTTCCTTATTTATAGACTTAGACCTTCTTCAGCAGCGTTTGGAAAAATGACTGTGCATTTGGGCCTTTTGCCCGGTCGAGCTGCAGCCCAGGAGGTGGATTTTGCTAGCCTCCCCAGCAGCACGTGCAAAGACTTGGGTCGTTGAGTCCCGCGTCCGCACTGATCGCTTCGCGCCCAAACTGAGCGACGCTTCAGTTCATCACGACGCTTCAGCCTTTTTGCACGGATGAGAGAGAATGCGTGCGGATGCAAAGCCTTCGCCCATTTTGCCTCTGCCCATAAGAAGGACCCATGCAAGTAAAATGGGCTTTTGCACTTGGGCTCTGGAGGTCTTAGGAGACTACCCGTTATTTACTGAAATGGAGACATACAAATGCATGGAGAGAAAACGATTAAAATGGGTTTAATGACAAGCTCTAAGAATGCGCTTCCAGCTTGGATATAAGGTCTTAGGAGACTACCCGTTATTTACTTATAGAAATGGAGACATACAACATGCATGGAGAGGCTAAGTCCTTAATTTGTGAGCTCTGGAATCTAGTGTAAGGCTTCCAATAAGGCCAAGCAAGAACCTCTTTTAGTCATGTCCAAAGAATCTGTGGTCCTTTTTGCAAACCTTTTCTTTTCTTATTGTGGTTGCTTCCCGGTCGTTGTCCAGATCTCTTATAAGATTCATCTGCCCTGCATGTCTACGACTTATCCGCCAAAAGATCGAATGTAATGTTCTGAGTGAAACAATGGGGTATCAATGCTAATGACAAAAAGGAAAAAAAAAAAAAGGAGGTATAGGAGTCACAATAGAAATAGTTTAAGTTAATGACAAGTCAGAATCACGGTGCAGTCAACTCAATCTAATTTATTGAAAGTTTGTAACAAGAAATGACCGTAGCAATAGCTAAATGAATGGACGACTTCCAATTAGCAGGCGTCTTATCAAAGCCAAAGTAGCAGACACCTACTCCCTCCAATCAGAAATATCCAACGTGTTAGAAAGCATACAATCAAAGTTCCTAATCTTTAGCTACTAATATATTAAAAAATTATTTAGCTTGGTTATGTGAAAATAGGTATCGTTATATTAGTCATGATTTTTTTCATAATATAATAATTTTATGAACATATTTGCATAAAAACCAGTGGTCAAAATTATATATTGGAGACCATGTCGATATCCAAAACTTAATATATTCTTGAAAAGATGAAGGACTTCCTAATCTTCAGCTACTAATATATAAAAACTATTTAGATTGGTTATGTAAAAATGGTATCATTATATTAGTCTTGGTTTTTATAATATAATAATTTTATATTATTTTATGAACATATTTGCATAAAAATCAGTGGTCAAAATTATATATCGGAAATCATATCGATATCCAAAACTAAATATATTCTTGAACAGAGGGAGGACTTCCTTTTATCCTAGAAGCCGACCTCTTTATTGCGGTTTCCAGCATCATCACCAACACCTCACCGCCTGTTGATGTCTATTGGCAGTCTCTCTGGGGCATTCTTGTCAACACCATTCCAGAGGGCATACCACTTTGATTATTGGAATGGTATATTTTGGCAACGGTTCAAACTGGCGTACCATTCCTGAGTAATATATACACACACAAAATTTCACGTGTAATACTACTCCAAATACATAGTAGCAGGATCAAATATAGTGTATAATTCAATGTGCTCAATAGATGGTATTGCAATTCCACCGATATTATCTAGTATTGAGCCGGTATGGTCTATATTGAAGCCAGTACAGAACACAAGGCTGCTATGAACACAAAGGCTGCTATGTACTAGTTTAAGGGTAGAGGCAGGGTACATACCTGCCATACTCCAAAGAGTCGAATTTGGTTTAGTCCACACATGGTTTAGTCCACATATGGTTTGCACAGTTTCATCCATGGGATGGTTTGCAGGCAGCGGTTAGTTCTGCGACTCGGGGTTATGTATAGCTCACGAAATTTGTTCGTAAATTAGAGCTGTGAATAAAATAGACAACGCTACAACTAGGCTAGTGAGTAGAACATGTTTTGCACATATTCATCCATGGGAAGCCAATGTTAGCTACTTAGGGTTATGTATATACGTGCGAAATATAGAATACATATACAGAATATAGCGTTACCATATATATACACACATAAATATATACGGAGGTTTTTCCAGAAAATACTGGCCAGAACCCAAACGCGATGGAAAAAATTTATCTTCGTCTCACAAAAAATCGCGAAGGACCTATCCGTAATCCCAAGAAATGGGGCTTTTTGCAAAATATATGCAATTCCTTGCGCTATAATGGGTGCAACCATATGTGTATATATGTACACATATACAAATATATATATATATGTGTGTGTATATATATGCATACATACATATACATGCATAAGTATACGTATATACACATATATACATGTATATGTATATACACACTAGTTTACTATATAAAAGTGGTAGGGGCTGCATATTATACACACTAGCCTACCTACAAGACGGCAATAAAGTTAGAGCGGGACTACCTTCTGTGTCTTGTGTTCTACTTTTATGTTGTTGTATCTCGTAAGTGCTTGATTATCGCCAACGCGACCCGAATATACAACAGAAAAAAGATGAACACTCTGTCTCCTGCCCTGCAAATAATGCAACTCTTGGAAGCTGAAGGTTGCTATAAACAGACACGGAATGTCCTAACGTGAATTACACGATTAGTTCCATATATATAGAATGTGATATATTTGACAACAAATCAAGATCATCCTTTCCATGTATGCTTTCATTTTGAGGTTGTTGCATATTTCACTTGCATTTGAAAAATCGGCCGTATAATTCCACCACCGCATTCGATTTTAGCATAGTTTCACATGCATCAATCACAATTTACTTTGTTTTTGAGGCGTCAATCACAATCTACTACTCGATCTGTGTCAACGGTCTACCCCTCCAAACATGAGCGCTACATTGGTCTTGTCTTTGTTGGAGTCTTGCTCGACGCCCGTGCTCGTGGTGTCAGGTGCAAGCAGCGTGTGGCGTGTGTTTGTAGTCCGGTTATTATTCTACGAGTTACGCTGGAGTGGACTATGATGATTAGCTCCGGGCAGAGTTCGAATCGATCACGTTCGCGCTGTAACCGTCCATCCGCCCAACACTACTTCACAATAACAAGCACTTCAAATTAAGGTACTGACTAACCTAGACTTGTCTTGTCTAATTTAGTGAAACACTACACTATCTGAAGATCCAAACCGGTAGACGGAGCAATCACGCAAGCATAACGAGAAACTAGCGTCAAGTATTTCACCGAAGGTCATTGGAACAAAAATATGAGAGGTCACATAGGCTTACCGGACTACAGGAACATTGTTGAAGGTGTACCCTACACATGGAGTGACGGCATCCCAACTAGGGGTGCAAACGGAGCGGATAATTCCCGACCGATCCGAGACCGAATTCGTTTAAAATCCGATTCGAATCCGAAAAAATGATATCCAGTTATATCCGGATTCGAATCTGCCTATCCGAAAAAATATAGGGTAAGATATGGGAAGAGAAGTATCCGATCCGTATCCGATCCATATCCGTATATCCGAGATATCCGAAAAATATCAGTGTAAATGAGTAAAATAGATATCCGATAAACATAAACATTCTACATCATATAAGTTCATATGTTGATTGGAATTATACTTGGCTGCATATTATTTTTATATAGGGAAGGCAACTATTATTGAATTTGAAACACTTACATGTCTCTAAGGTTCTAGTAAAGTTTTGTGTATGGTTGATTAATCTTAATATGCGCGACATATATGGTTTCTGCTTTCACGCATTATCCGACTAACTATTCGTAACCGAGACTAACCGTATCCGAAACGATTTGTATTCGCTCCGTATTCATGACCGAAGTAATCTGTATTCGTATTCGAATCCGGCACTGTCCGTATCTGATTCTATATTCGAGAAAAAATTTGGAATAGGATACGGAATAAGCGAAATACGTCCATATCCGATCCGTTTGCACCCCTAATCCCAACCTTCACGTTGCACTCTCTCTCAATTTCTCCTCAATGCTCTCTTATTACATTTTTTTTCCAAAGTATTGGTAGGAGCTCTATCTTTTATTCAAGCGGGATAGCAAACAATAGCATCGACAGCTGAAATGTGCAGATTGAGTTACAGAAAGTCATAAAAAATAATCCTCATAATCAGCTAACACCCGGATTCTGATTCTATATAGAGAGACTTCTGGTTGTGAGAGACGCTGTTTAAAATCCTCCCGCTCGACAAATAATACGATTTTCTTTTAAGCATAAATTGGACAGAAGCTGTTCCAAAGGAGGTCGGAGTCTTATCTTATGAAATTCCTTTGCCTGTTCCTCTTTTCAAAAAGGCATTCCTTTTCTTATTTCTACGAAATTGAGAATCCCCTGTTTTTCCTATGAAAAATCCCATGATCCAAACGGGCGCTAAAACAACAAATATTCGGTGACCGGTGTGATTTTATAAAAAAGAAATCCTACACTTATTTTTTATAAAAATAAATCTTGCACACACTTTTTTACTAAATGATCCCTGTGAGGGTTGCCTCTTAAGGCCTTGATTAGATATGGCAATCTCACCTAATTACCCGTATACCCACGCGTAAAAACCCTAATACATATAGGTATGTTCATTTTTTGTTGCCCGCACGGCGTGTTTATAGGGCCAGATTTTGCCTAACAGGCAAACGAGTATGTATATAGGAGAGCTCCACCTATACCTGTTTTGCCTAATTACTTGTCACCTTCTACTGACATATGGGCCACAACAGGTGCGTCTTTTGTCTGCATGTGTTATATTAATTCTTATTCCCATGCACATTTAAAATTTTGAATCAATGATAATCATTCTTCAATCCACATAATAGAACTGATTCCTACAATTTCATCGAAAGGATTGTATCAGTACTATAACTCATCACCTCTAGTGCGCTTTGGTTAAAACGATTGTCGATGGTGACGAATAAACTGATATGCCCACAGATATTGGATACCCGCCACCTTTTATGGTATTATCGTGCCCACCACCCGATTGCCATCCCTAGTCTTACATCGAAAAGTGCACTCTCACCCTGCATCCATCTACCAGCCTACCACAGGGGCAAACCCGTCATTTCATCCCCCTACGCCAGCAGCCAAATAAACCAAGGCTATACATTACGGCCATACGCCACCGATCCCCTTCACAAAAAATAAAATAAAAATACCACCAAGCGATTAACGGGAGGGAGGAGAGGAGATAGATAAGAGTCGTCGGGGGGGAGAGAGAGAGAGAAACAAAAGGTCGTAGTAGATGTGAGCCACCCTCCTTGTATCCCTCGCCAACTTCTCCCACCAACTTCTTTTCCTCCCCTCTCGTGGCCTTCCTCCTCCTCCTCTTGCCGCCGCCGGCCGACGCCGCCGGTACGTGCTTGCCACCCCTCCTGCCCCCTCTTGGATGTCGCGCTGCATTGATTCTCGCCGCCCACCACCCGCGCGCGCCCGTGGTTTCTTGAATTCCGGCCGTGCGTGTAGGATTGGTCGGCGCTTCTTGGCCCGTGAATTCCGCGCATTCTTGGTTGTTGCGGCGATATTTTCTTCCTCCATGTCGTAGTGTGTTCTTGCTGGTCGAGCTCTTGCGCGTTTGGATTGGAAGGTGGCGGTGGTTGGGGACGTGTCGGGTGGGGTGGACTTGTGCAGAACTCTTGTGTTCTTAAAGGGTTTTTTTAGATTGCTCGATTTGTTTTGGGGGTGGCTGAGGGCGGGGTGGTTGGGCGGGGCTTCTTGCCACCCACCCTGTTTGTGTCTGCGACTGATTGGCAGCCTTCTCGTTGGGGTTGATGGTGCTAGGTGTAACCAGGAATTGCGGCAAGAGAATCAGGTAGAATTGTATTGGTTGTTATAATGATAATTATGCCTAAAAATAGGGTTTTTAGGAGTAAGCCTCGGTTTTGTATTTCTTGGCTTCATGGTACGTGATGTTAGATTCTATAAATAATTCTCTTTAGCTGTACTTATATTTGGAGTCTCGTTGCAGGCTAAGCCTCGGTTTTGTATTTCTTGGTTTGATGGTACGTGATGTTAGATTCTATAAATAATTCTCTTTAGCTGTACTTATATTTGGAGTCTCGTTGCAGGCTAAGGTGATATCGGATCAACTATGTTTTTTTCGGTACAATACTGTTAGAGAAGAAGTCTCTGTCTACGAGAGTTAATTCTGGGGTGTGTAGCAGGATTCTGTAGGCCCTGGAGTGTGCTTGGTCAGTTGTGCTAACTGGTAGCGATGACAAGTACAACACGTTAATTTTGTTTCTATTTTTAGGGGTTTATTTGGTCACTGGGTGCTACGCCATTTCTGTTGCTCTCACAGTGAGTTTTAGGCCCGTTTGATGCGGTTCAGATTCTAGTGGATTCTTGTGCGTTTGGTAGAATCTCCACGGGTTGCTAGATTACGGGTGTAAAATCGCGTTTCACTTTGAAACGTTGCCTATTCGTTTGGTTGGATTTATTTAAGATTCAGCCTTAATTGCTGGCTTGTGCCTCCATGTGATTGGAGTGGGACTTTTGTCAGACAATGCGGTGCGGTTGGAGATTGTGTTGGTAAATTGGTCTAAAGTCATCATTCTTGTTTGTTTGTTGTCGAGTCTCAATTTGTTGTGCTTTTAATCATTTCAGAATGCCCCAATGGAAGTTGTGGGCCTTGTGACAGTGGATACTTGATTGGAGGTGGCAGAGGCGGGGTTTCTATGCTGAGGGATTGAGATAGCTCATATGTGTTGATTGGATTATGCCCTGCTATTGCAATATTTTTAATAGTGCGATTGGGCCCTGTAGATTCTGTTTTATTTTTAGTATGAGCGGTGTGGTGTCTTCCGCATTCATTTTTTTGAGGTGATTAAAAGATCTAATAAGATGGTATAATGCTTATTGGATGAATGGTGGAATACACTGAAAGAGTTATTCCATGGAACATATTTGGTGCATAAAATTTACTACTACTCTTGTTCTGAGCCTTCTGGCTATCTTTCTGTCTGAGTTGAGTAAATGACATGGTTTTGCATCTGTGAGTTTGGCCTTATTATTCTTCAAGGACCTGAATTTTGTCCGATTGTGCTTTATCCTTCCTCTTCTTAGCATGTGTGCATTACTTATAAAAGCTTACACGTGGTCCCTGCTCCATCGACACGTAACTTGAGAGGGTGACAAATATTAGAGCCGTGGTTTATGCTTAGCAACACACTCCTTGTTATATTTAGGACTTAGGACTGCCCTTTTATTGCACTTGTGTCCATTCTCCTTATATGTTGAACAGTTTCAATGGCAACTAGGTTATATGCTAGGATATCTTAGTATGAATTACTATGACAAGGCATATTTTTTACATCTATGGAGGTATTGCACAAATAGTCAAATATTATTGTGTTGCTTCTTTGAACAACACGGGTGACATTATTATCATGAGCAAGAAAAAGTTATGGCCAAGAAAGACTGTTACACAATGCTGGCATTGTTAGTATATGTTCCAGCAAATTATAATGAACAGTATTACCAGAAACCCTTTAGTACTTTCATGACACTAATTACATTCTAAAAGGTTCTAATTTTGGACTTAATATTTTTGCTTAACCAATTCTGTAGTATTGACTTCTAAAATATGTTTTGTATATCCTCATATTTCTGACCCTATTGCAGGTGGCACTGCAAGCATGGTTAGCTTGAGAAGACGTCGACTATTGGGGCTTTGTTCTGGTAAGAGAAGCTCATTGTAATGCGTTGAAAATCTTGCTGAGATGTTGTAAAAAAAATTGTTCAGAGAATTTATGTTGTGAAAATGTGTAAAATTTTTCATTTTTTCTGTGTATGAAGCTATCAAACCATGTTTTTCGATTATACTTATCAATTTCATTCTGGACTGGCAGCCTCTTGAAATGGAACCTTTCAGTAATAAGTTTCATGCTATACTGGCATACTGTTCCTGATAAAAGAATAATGAATGTATGCAATAGTATGCATCCCATAATTTACAAATATCTTGTGCATGAAGTCATAAAAGGAGGAGGGTTGTGTTAGGCTTGGTGAGCCAACGTAAAATAAAACAGCCTCCCTTTTATGGAATAAAACCCAAAAGAAAGTTTAGGGGTTTTATTAACTTTGATTGGGTTTCGTTCCTAGTCTACCCCAGCATGTTTGGGACAAAAGGTTTGGTTGTTGTTGTTGTAAAGTCATAAAGAGGTATATCAAGCTAAAATTTATTGTTCTAGTAGTACATAAGGTACTCTAGTCAAACCTTCAAGCAAAAAACATCGCAACTCCTCACATACATGTAGTAAGTTGCTCCATGGCCCACGTGTTAGCAGGATCGTGTAGTTTTGTAGTGAATAGTCAACGGGCCATAGAACGTTGAGAGAAAGTGGGTTTCCATGAGCGGGAAGTTCAGTTGCAAATTAATTGCTGCCAGTACCAGAATTGCCTGTACAAACAATTTTGGCGGGAACTGCTGGTACCGACTGGATGTGACCATGATTAGAGGCGAAACGACACAGTATTTTCTGTTTCATTTTGCATGGTGGGAATGGAACCAGATTAAACATCTTTCTGTTGATGGGTTTGCTTACTGTAAACACTCCATTATCGAAAGTATTCGAAACTGATTATGGAAATTGACAAGGCACAATTTTCTATCTTTGTGGTTCTTCTTTTACCATTCTTTTCATAATTCTTCTAAGGACGTATGTTAGTGCTCCTTTTGTGTTCATATATTAATTTGTTTATACTTTAAATAGTAACTTGCTCTACGCACCATCTGTTCGTGCAAAAGTGGCAGCATTCACTACTTATAAGCGAAAACTCCACCTTCCACCATGTAACTTTGCACAGATTGAGCATTATGCACCAGGTTTAAACAGCAGATGTTCATTCTGTCAGGTGGGGCCCACCCCAACAATGATCTAGCCATGAGTAGGACTCCATGTTGATAGCGAATTTCTTCGGAGCATGTCTGAGCTGGCCTATTTGTCCACACGTGTGTCTGACCTGGTCTTGGAAGGGCATAAGGTAGCAGCTGAGTCGTCTCGCCTTCCATATGGCTGCTTGCTTATTCCATCGCAGGTCACGTTGGACATGCCTGGGACAAAAAAGCTGCCTCCCACATTGACCAAAAGGCCTGCACAGACATGCTCTACAGAAATATGGCTCCAACGTGGCATCCTGCTTGGCAATGGGCCGTTGCCACCTCACTGTTAGCGTGGGTTCAATCTGTCAGAACAGACACATCCTGTTAAACCTGGTGCAGAGTGCTCAATTTGTCCAAATTACATGGTGGAAGGTGGAGTTTTTGTTTGTAAGTGGTGCAGGCTGCCAATTTTGCACAAACAGATGGTGGCAAGTGCAATTTACTCTCATTTGAAATAAAACATAAAAGACCATTATTAAAATATCAGCGGCATCTTCCTTTTTAAGAATGGTGGCATCAAGTGTTATGGTATTCCTGCTATGACTGTTATCATTTTACATGGTGAAGCGACAGGCAACTCAAAGAATTTTGACAAGAAACAGATGAGTACAAATTATCATATGTATATAGGCAAATAGACGGGGAACATTCCTGGAATACAACCAGATTTGTACAACTATACAAATCAATATACATGGAAATAAATCCTTGCAGTTAAATTTGTACAACATGGCTTTCAATGTTAACTGTCAGTTGGCCTAATAATCAAAGTAAGACTGTTGGAAAATAAGATTTTTTGAAACACCATTGTGTTATTGTTCTCATTATTTTTCTTCCCATAATTAGATACCATGTAAGATAGGATCATTACTATTTGGGATCATTTACGTAACAAGCATCTCTCTGGATCAATGAACTCAGTATGCCTGTTATTTTTTAAGAATTACATCAGTTTAGCATTTGTTTCAGGCAAAGATTCATTGCCAGTTGATCTTCCTAAGCCTATTGAGAGTGAAAGAACGGTGGAAGTTGCACACTCCAATGTGAAGCCGTTCAGTGTGCACCCGCTGCCCTTGGTAAGTTTAACATTTGAATGCTAGTACAACTTTGCTCATATCATGTGCTGCTGCAAAATTACCTTTTTCTACCTCGTGTTTGATATCTATGAAAACCATGCTATCATCATTTCTATTTTAAACCACGTAATTACCTTTTTCTACCTCATGGCTAGTAGAAACCACGGGCTATTCAATCATATAATTGAAGTTTAAGCTAACAGGTTGGTGACAAGTTTTTCTCCAACTAAGTTTAGTTTCATTTTGGCACTTACTGCATAGTTTTTACCAACTCTATTTAACAATAGTGGACATAACAAGGCTGTAAGCCTGTCATAGACCATAAAATAACACTTACCAAATAAAATACCTTGTGTAAATTTAATTTTATGATTTTTAGGATTCACAAAATCATAGGATTGAAAATTTTATTTTCAAACGATAGTAATGGTTCATGTGACTTTCTCTGCCCTATTTTGAGATGAATGAACTCTAGGATCGCAATATTTATTCACTTCATGCTTCCTTTTACCTGCTGGTCATTTTCGTTTGCAATGGTGCTTCTGTTCCAGTGCCCATGCTGTCATAACTATGCCCTCAGCTTCAAGAGAAACTTTTAAGTTCTTTGATATTTTACCTTTGTTGTTGGGTTCAAACCACTTGTGGGACCTCCATCATCCAAAAGTTGCTGTGTTTGTCGAAAGTGAAAACCAATTGGAACTCTGATTTTGCTCTGAGCTTGAAACTTCTTGGAAATTATCTTCAGTTGTTCTGGGTTTGACAATGCATGCTGCAACTTGTGGCCTTCCACAAGGGGAACATTAGTTCTGTAAGATGATTGTGCTTGACTGTTCCTTGTAGTTTTGATGGACATTTGTAGTGCCACTTTTCAGTAGCAGCTTGTGTTATCTCCTTTCTTTCTTCTTCTTCTTCTGTACATATATTGATGTCTTTTCTAATGATTCACCCTACGCACGTTATGGTTCCGATGCTGTTGAAATCTTGTTATTCAGTGGTAAAGATGGTTTTGCTTAATGAGATGGACCTTTTTGTTGCAGACAAAGACATCTGATGTACTCCCAGAATCCTCAAATGGTTCTGATTCTTTGAAGGAAGAGAAAAACCAGTACTATCCAGGTTCACTTTATTCTTAAATAGTAATATTTTTATTTACTTCTCCTTATAAAGTTCAGAATACTTTTCTTGATGGGGAACAGTAGGGGAGGACCCTGCTGACAAAGTTCAGAATAGTTGCGGTAAATTTTATGATAGATGATGTTTTAGAATTCCATATAAAGTCTCCCATCAAAATAGGATCTCTTTAACAGAAATTGTATCAATTGTCATGTACTACATTTTGTCAAAAGCATCATAAGTTGAGGATAAAGTTGCATTCTCCTCGCCTAAAAAGATGTTTTACAATCTAAGTGAGATTTGTTAGCTTCAGTGAAACATGTTTATCTCATAGTGATTGAATGTTATAAAATATAAACTAATTAATTACATCACTAGGTGACTTGGGGATGTTTTAAATTTTAACAGGGCTTTAGCTCTACTCTAAAGGATTCTCTCTGTTTTTTGCCATGCAATTTTTTAAGTACAGAACCTCTTGATTTCAGATTAGTATAGTTTGCCTTACCTTCATCCTTGCTAAAGAATCCACGGCATGTACGTTGAACATGACAAATTACTCTATAGCTGATCAAAACATTCTATTTTCTTTTCCTTACAATTTTAGGCAAGGAAATCAAGCGCAGAAAGCGGCATAGAAGAAAGCAGTATGTGGACCAAGAGCCATGCATAATGAGAGGCGTTTATTTCAAAAACATGAAATGGCAAGCTGCTATAAAAGTTGACAAGAAACAAATTCACTTGGGTACTGTTGGAACACAGGATGAAGCAGCCCGGTTATATGATAGGTATTAGCTGGACTAAGTTCTACGATCTATATGCATGATTATGTTATTTCCATCACCATACCTATGTGTGATCATGAGATTTCCATCTTACATAATATTAGAGTGCTTTCTGCTTGATCGCCATTGTGCTGTTTCTTGTGTAATATATTCCTTTGACATTTTTCACCACCATGATGGTCACTATTCGCATATAATTTTTTTTTTATCTTTTCCAACACAAGCTAATGTCCATAGCATGAAGATCAATATGCTAAATGGCGTTAAAAGGATTGAGCTAGTCTGCAAAGCTTCATACATCTGCCCTAGTATGCATTGCTGAATTATCAATAAGATAGCCAAGAAATTTAGGATTACCTTCTCCGAAGCAATATAATTCTGCTTTATAAAATGTGTTTAGTTGTCTCAAATAAACTAAGATTTCATTAGTATAATGATTAAACACTTAATATCCTAGAAGATCATAATTGTCCAATGCTCAAGGTGAACTCCACTTCATCTTTGTTTGGCACCCACAACTATGCATACATGCACTATAAGTTCCATCTACAGAAAAGCAAGTTTTTTCTTTCAGTAGCTTTTCCTTGTGCAAAAATGTATGCATATAATGTTTTCAATGCTGCGTGATGCTTTTGAGTTTTGACAACAAGAAGCCAAGGGTTAGTCGTGCTGTGTAATGTTTTTCAATGACATTTGATATATTTTTGAGTTAAACTTCCAGAACATCAAGGTGTGGTACATTTTGCTGACACCAAAGCACTCTTATTTGTCTTCATGTGTCTAGTTTTTGTCTTAATATGTCATTTTTGTGCAGTTTCATGATTTATTTCTGTATTTGCATCCCTTGAGCATTTTAATAGCAAATAGGCATTTTGTTGTCCATTTGTTCTCCATTGTTGCTAGCAAAGTTCCCCAAGTATTTTGGTCCTTGGGCCTGCGTCGGAAGTATTAGTCTTGTCAATTACAATGCCTGTAAGTATTACTCTTGGTTCATAATATTTTTCAAGTGATATGGGTGTGACGATTGATGGCACATAACTGTGTATATCTGCCAAGGCCAATTGAGCCTACTTTATTGCATAACTGATGTTTTCTCATGAATCGACAACGTTTAACATGTCAAGTACACGCAGGGCTGCTTTTATGTGCGGAAGGGAGCCAAACTTTGAACTTTCTGAGGAAGAGAAGAACGAACTGCAAAAGTACACCTGGGAGGACTTCTTGGCAATCACTCGCAACACCATAACCAGCAAAAGTAGGATCCAAGTTTTAAAGTATTTTGATATTTATCACTCAAAAGTAGTTGACACTTCTTGCCAATGACTATAATAACATAATTTGTGTTCATTTTCTTTCTCTAGAACAAAGGAAGGCTGGGTTACTAAGGCGTAACAAGGCAGACTTGTTCATAGGACAGAGTGATGGTGATACTGAGATGGTCAATGGTGGTGGTTCCTCACACTCTGAGGATGGAGATGTTGACACATCACCATCTTAAGATCGCCGCCAGAGGTCATGACACCCTAACGGAGTCATCCAACAGATCTGTTTCGATGAAGATATAATTTCCATTTAGGATTTTGTTCTCTCAATAATTAATTTCATGTGCATAAGGCCCTAGTGGTCTGATAAAGGTTAGAGAAATCATGCCATCTCGAATAAAATTGGAGATGGTCCATTATAGGAACAAATTTGCCTGAGCAATCATGTATACCAATTTCAGAACTGTGTATATCTGTCGATAGGTTTATGGCAAATGTACCCAGCATGTAACTAGTTTACAATATCTTTTGTCCTAAAGAATACTTTTCCTTTATGATTATCCGATACCTTACCTTTCATGGACACATCCATTTATATATCAATGGAAATTAAGCATTGGAGGTAACTATATAATCTTTTTTTGTAGAGACTGAAGCCTTTTTTTTAAGAACACCAGTCCATGTGTACAAATGAAGAATAAGGTTTAATCATTTTGTAGAAACTTCCCTGACGGAACAATGAACCCGTCCATGCATTCAAGAGCCTGTGCTTTGCAGCTTGTAGCTTGCTATACATTGCATTCTTATGTCTATTTCCAAGATTAGAACCACTAGCTTCTAAAAAAGAGTCTAGTCCCCCTACGAAATGTGGGCAGAATTGTTGAGCTCGGGAATTATTCCTAGCACCAATTGTTGCGTTATCTGAATGGCTTTTTTTTAGACGAATCAGGCAGCTTTATTTATCTTTGGCATCGTCTGGAGGAAGACTTGCGATTGGTACACACGTGAAACATGCGTTATCGGATGGAATCCGTTACGAATGGCAGCTGACAATGTCCAGCACTCGCGTTCATCCAGTCCCATTATTAAAATTTTCTGACAGAATGCATGTTCTGTAATGTTCTAGGGAAGTCGATGCATGGAGTTGTCAGGTAGGGGCAGCATCATCCTACCTAGCTCACTGTCAGCACGGGATGAATTTCGTTCCTTCCATCGCTCGCTGGCAGCAGTTGGGAATCTTGCAAGCTTTCTCCAATGATCCACAGCTAGAAAGTTCTGCGCCAGAAGAATCATTCCTTTGCAAGTAGTACACAGTCTTCTACTTTGGAAATTGGAGGTTGGCAGTCATATCTTCTTTGGGCACGGCACGTATTGCTTCAGCTTGGATCCTTTGCTCAATTGGGATACAGAAATCATAATCCGTGCACAAGGTTAATTACCTTGATATTTCTCTTGCACAACACCACAGCAACAGCACGAACCACCTTGGAAATGTTTATTTTAATTCCCGCCAGAACAACCTGGACCGCAGCTGCCATGCCATCCGCAGCTCTGCAATGCCTACTTACGCAAATAAACTTGTTCACCTCCATTGAGGCTCTGTGCATGTTGTCATTGATTCAACAAATATATGATTGTTGCTTCCGCATCCTCCTCATGCCTCACGAATGTACGTATTCAACCATGACCTGAAAACTCCTTTCAGCCCATAAGTCGGCAGCAGCCCCTAGCAGGGCATAGCGACTTCCAAATATACACAAAGATCATATTGGACAAACATATATAGTGCTCATGTTCCTATCCCTTTGCCTTATGATACCAGATCGAACTAAAGATGAGAAACATGTCATACTACGATGGTTTGATCCTTCACTCATTTTGTGGTAGATTAATTAGTTACAATTGACTCCTCAATCACATTTAGTATGGCCACACACTTTCTCAATCCAACTACATCGAGAGGCCCAAAATTCTATCTTGATTGCTCACATTCCTCCGTATATTTCATAGTAAACTCAAAAGCTATCTTTATGACTACCCAATTACGTAGTAACATTTGCCAACCCTAAATATACCATTACACATATAGAAAACCATAACGATCATAGGTCTAAGGATCTCATATACATTATGTATGAGACCAACTAATGACACTTAAGGATATAACAATTCCCACAATGTCACATGGTGGGTCATTCCAATACCATGTTCTCCAATATGTGTCCATATTATTGTTTCAATATCTCTACATCCATGATCCATAAAACATGATTATTAATCAATATATATGGTGACCTATAAATCACAATTATCCCACATGATCATATAAGGTCAAGGATAATTTAGAATAATATCAAAATATGAATAAGGAGTTTCACGAATAATTCACATACTTATTAATTGATATTAATAATATTTATTCAAAGGATAAAATATTCATATTATTTCATAAACATAGACGTGATACAATCATCTCCATGATTGCCACAAAGGCATATCACTAACAAGGTGGTGGCATGGCATGGCAGTAGGGGAGGTCAGGCCGTTGGTGGTGGGTGGTGGATGCGGTAGCAACAGTGGCGATTGGGGACGGGGCTCCTCTCTCTCTCTCTCTCTCTCTCTCTCTCTCTCTCTCTCTCTCTCTCTCTCTCTCTCTCTCTCTTCTATGTCTATGGTGTCGTGGCATGGCAAAGTTGTTTAAAGAAACAATGTTTTGATGTGGTTGTTTAAAGAAAATTGTTTTTTTATACCTTGAGATGAGTTTGTTTGAAAGAAAGACGTGTGGATTGAGTTCTTGATAAGATTGAGCTTGTTGGGTTTATTAAGAACTAGACACGTTGACGCGACGCATGCCGCGCCATACCGCGCCGACCGTTGCAAGCCAAGCAAAAAAATTACGTGAGTTTTGGAAGACTAATAGGGGAAAAATGGATAAATATATAATTTCAAAAAGTTTCGAGCAAATGTTTGAAAAAACAACGTGCTAAACAATAAATTCCGGAAGCTCCGAAGGGTCCATGCAAAAATTGGAGTGCCTCCCTGTACGAAACGATGTGCTGAAAATAATCTTCGGAAGCTTCAAAGGGTTTGCGCAAACATTTGAGTGCCTTTTCATAAAAAATAGGACGTCAAAAAACAAACGAAAGAAGTCTCGGGGGTCTTCTAGGAAAAAAATTAGGCTCTAAATCGAAAAGTCCTTTTAACAAAAAATAGCTGGAATGATCCAAACGTAACTACACTCTTTTTTTGGTATTTATTTATGATCCAAACGTAACTACACTCTTTTTTTGGTATTTATTTGGGGTCCTTTCATGAAAGATTTATGATTTTTCTGAATCAGAAGGGCCTTTTCGTAAAAAACATGGAAAGCATCTACACGTAATTATGCATTTTTTGAGGGACCTAAATAGGAAAAAACAAAAATGAGCCGAGCCAGGGGCCAACAACCTTGCCAACTTTAATATAGTGATGATTTGTTAAGTAGTTTGTTGGTTTTGTTAAGAATTTATTAGGTAGTTTGTTTGGTACGGTATTTTCTCTAATTTTTTAGATGCGGGACGTGTGTGCGAGAGGCATAGCCCATATGTCGACATTGAGTCTTGGTGAGAAGGGGAAGGGAGGACGTGTGTGCGAGAGGCATAGCCCACATGTCAGCATTGAGTCTTGGTGAGAAGGGGAAGAGAGGAGAAGGAACGAATGACACACCAACCACTACTATCTTCTTTTTATGTAGTAAATAAAAACAGGCTTTTTGGGAGTTACACTTATGGGTTCTTTAGATATAAGGTTTCATAATATCCTACCTAACCAAGTTGTAGTTATAAATACCAAGTAGCTCTTTGCTAGGCCTGTTCAAGCATAGCCAGCCCGATTTTATGAGCTCAGCCTTATATTTTTGGAAATAATTTAAAATAATATTTTTTAGAAAATAATCAAAACTATTTTTCATTGCTCCTTTAAAAATATAGTGGGTTCTTCCACCTCTCCTCAAATCCCTCTTCACCCTTACAAAATCTCTAACAAAATACAAAAATATTGCATCATAACAAAACAAATTAACTACTAAAAAAATATAATACTTAACCCAACAACCTCCTTTCTCTCCTTTATGGTGTGTGGGAGAGGTGCAATGAAAATAACAATGGCAAAGCCAAAGACATGGTGTAAACTAAGCTTGACAACAAAGGCACGGTGTAGGCTAAGACAAAGATCAGGCACTGCAACGGAGTTGAGAGCATGGCGTAAGTGGTGTAAGCTAAGTTCAATGGCAACAACTTAACATACTAAGTAATATTATATTTATTCATAGCAAAGCAGGCGTATGGCTAGTTAATTGAAAATACACACATAAATCAGATTTTATCGGACTTCAATCCAGGCCTGGCCTATGTCTTGCCTTGGCCCAAACCAAGCCCGACCCAACCCAGGCTATTAACAAGTGTACTCTTTTAGTAGATAGATGGTAACCATACTAAGATGGAAGTAGTTCCCGGGTAGTCCCTATGGGGACTGTAGCTTAAGCAGTCCCCGTAGGCAAGGACCATCTGATTGGAGCATCGGATGGTCCAAATCGGTAAAAAATGAGATAAACAATATTTTTCTATAGTACCATGAACATTACTTTCAAACAATAAAAGATCTACATGGTATTTTTAGCTGTTCTGAACCATCCAAACCCAATCGAATGGTCCTTTAGGGACTGCTTAAGTTGCAATCCCAGTGAGAAAATATCAAGATTTATTCATGAGTGATGTGGAGATACCATCCTACGATGTCCGAAGCTCCCTGGCCATGCTGTAATTTTTTTAAATAACACATTTTTATTAATATTACATAAATAATAATTCAAAAAATTTACATAAATATATGAATGTCATCGTATGAAATGGCAATAATAACTTTGTTGCCAATCGAAATGGGGACAGAGCTATTGTTGATATTTCAAATAGCGAGAGAGGCTTTATCACCAAATGAATGATGATAGAGTGCCACATCACTTGTCAGGGCACTATTCACTAATTGAATTGGCAACAAATCATCTATCATTATTTGAAATGACGACAGTAAAATGAATCGTCATTTGAAATAGCAATATAGGTTCTAAGCCCTCTGCTGTTGTTCCAAATAGAGACATAAGCTTAAGTCGAAAAATGGGCTCATTCACTTTTATTTGGAAAAAAGAAAGATGGGAGAAGAGGTGAAGTGAGGAGGAGGAAAGGGGAAGAGGGGAGAAAGAGAATCTCTCCATCCTAGAGATGAGTTTTTTTTATTTTCTTTGTAAAAAGAGAGAATCTCTCCATCCTAGAGATGAGTTTTTTTTATTTTCTTTGTAAATTTCAATTTGAAACTATGGTAGATTAACAAATAAAATGATTAAATCCGTAGTTGTATTGGGCTATTGGTAGATATGTAGATAGTTTACGTTTAGATATGTAATTATTTGGAGTAGTTTGTCGTAGGATGTATTATTGTAGATCTATTAATTTTTTGTAGTATTTAGTTGTAGTACACTGATTAGTTTTAGAATATTACATCGGCTAGTTAGGTTAATATGGAACTGTATTTGTGTGAAGAGTAGAATGGATTTTTTTTGTATATATTTATTTATTCCACTAGTACGTAGTTAGAATAGAATGGTAGCGTCCATTATTATTTCCATGTGCTACGTAGATTAAGCATGAATAGCAATTTGGATCTGTAGAAAATGCGTGTCTTTTTTACTTTTTTTTTTTGGGTTGCATGCTGAGGAAACCCCCTCCCATGCAAGTTTATTAATATCATATTATCTATCGCATTTATCGATAAGTTTGACTGAACGACTATCTTTCAAAATATAATATAGAGAACGGTTCCACAGATAGGTGGCAAAAGGAGTTGATCTATGTGTGATTTTCTATCTGTGATGGCTAGCTAGTTTGTTAAGTACGTCGAGAGCAGCTAGCGTTCATGGGACGACACTGCGATGAGATAGTTGTGCCGATTGTTCTCACTGGACTGTGTTGCACGATGCTACCACCCAAGCATGGCAACGTATGTACCAAAAGTTAGTGAAACTGAAAGGCTTGAATTCGTTGAGTTCATACGTACGTGAGATTGGTAAAAAAGCGTAGATATAGCTGCTAGCTAGCCTTATTATTGGCCCAAAACCTTTGAGAAAGTTTTCCAGCTATTGTACGTGACATAGGAGAGACGCCATGACCTTACATTTATTCTTTGGTTTGATTGATGATGTTGTATAGGCCGGTGTATATTAATTTATTTATTTTTCTATAGCTTTTGTGATGCTCCCTTCGTGAGAAGGAAATGGGAGGAAGCTATAATGCTTGTTCCGTGAGACTGTGACCGCCTTATTTTCGAATGAAGCAACTGCTATATTCCTTTCCTCGATCGAGGTAATGTCTCCATGTATCATTGTCGAATTACAGTTTTCAGATTCAATTTCATGCAATGCAAGAGAGGTCAGATGTCATCTCAGAATCTGATACTTTTTTAGGTAGTTAGGCAAACACAACCCAACCAAAAAAAAAGTTAAAGAAAAGAGAAGCAAAAACATGCACCGGTTGCATTGCATCAAAATTCTGTCCCAAAACTTGAATTCTTTAATATTTTTATATACACCTTTCACAGCTTTGCCTTCTTATGTTTCGCCGCTTAGAAAGTATAATGTCTTCTTAGCAGTTTGATCCTAAGCGTCCACACGAATGCGTAGTTATATATGGAGCTATATGGTAACAATACCATATATATTTTTATTTATGCGTCTGGATCGCATATATAGGCCTGCAGAAAAATTACAAAAACTATAAAATAATCATTTTCAAGTAATTACAATATAAATATGCATAAATTACTAAACTTATATTATGCTTATTTGAAATCTGTTACAACATACGGATTAGTCTCTCTCTCGTTGTGTACATAGAAGGGAGATATCTAATGTAAACCCTCTTAAAGTGTAAACTCCATGAAACTCATGTACAGAAGTTTTTAAAAATTCTCAAAAAAATTTTATAGTGTTATAGAAGTTTACCTCACCTACATATAGTATTATACTCAAAAAATTCTCAAAAAAAAAAAAACTCCTAAGTATTTTATAAAATTCTCAAAAAATTTATAGTGTTATAGAAGTTTACCTCACCTACGTATAGTTTATAGTGTTATAGAAGTTTAACTCACCTCTTAAAGTGTAAACTCTATGAAACTCATGTACAGAAGTTTTAAAAATTCTCAAAAAATTTATAGTGTTATAGAAGTTTACCTCACCTACGTATAGTATTATACTCAAAAATTCTCAAAAAAAACTCCTAAGTATTTTATAAAATTCTCAAAAAAATTTATAGTGTTATAGAAGTTTACCTCACCTACGTATAGTTTATAGTGTTATAGAAGTTTAACTCACCTCTTTAAGTGTAAACTCCATGAAACTCATGTACAGAAGTTTTTAAAAATTCTCAAAAAAAATTTATAGTGTTATAGAAGTTTACCTCACTTTTCATATCTTTTAAATGCGATTAGGTTTAGCCTTCAAATTTTATAGTGTTATAGAAGTTTACCTCACCTAAGTATGTTAATTTTTTGAGAATTTTTCAGAACTTTCACACTTAGGTTTTATAGAGTTTATACAGATGAGAGGTTTACCTTTGGATATATATATATATATATATATATATATATATATATATATATATGAAGCCTTTTCGTACTCTTGGGAGTACATTATAATCATATTAGAGTATACTTAAAAAGATAAAGAGGTATAATAACATCATTTAGATGGTATATTAGAGGTGGGATACATATACTGAGTATATACATATATGGCTAATATACTCTCAATACAACATGATTAAATAAAAATTCAAAAATTCTGAAAAAATCATGGATGTACATCTCAACTTTTCCATACATATAAAATTTCATGATCAAATTCATCCTATCCTAGCGGGTACAAAAAAAACAAGCAGCAAAGATGAATAGTGATGAACAGTAAAATCACTGTTCATGCGAAATTTGTCTTTTGTAGCTCTAGTATAAGATGAATTTGATCATGAAATTTTATATGTAGGTGGGGTAAGTTGAGATGTACATCCATGATTTTTTCAGAATTTTTGAAACTTTTTAGTTAGTTGAGGTGGTTTCACCATATACCAGGATATTTTTCCTACATGTATAGTGTTAAAGGTCGCATGAATGCGATCTTAAAAAGATTACGTGGAGCAAGCGTTAAGCGTGCATCCCTGGCAAGCGAATGAGCAAAAGCCCGTGGCGTGGCATCGATTCAAAGGAAGCCCTGCCAGCCCAGCAACGAAACCCAACAAGGAAAAGCAGCTAGCTCGTCCGGAGATCCTCCTCCGCCCCACCCCACCCCACCCCACCCCACCGTCTTCTTCCTTCCCACCACCTTTAATCCCTCCTTTCTACGCCCACCCTTCTTGCTCTGCTCCCTTCCCCTCACATGCGGCGGCGCTTCCCTGCAGCGCTGTGGCTCGTCACCGCGGCGGTGGCGTGGGCTCTGCTGTCCGACGCACGGCCGGCGGGCGCGGCGTGGTGCATCGCGCGCAACGGGGCGTCGGACCAGGCGCTCAAGACGGAGATGGGCTACGCGTGCAGCCCGGCGGGGGGTGCCGACTGCGCGCCCATCCAGGCCAGCGGCCCCTGCTACCTCCCTAACACCCTCGCCGCGCACGCCTCCTACGCCTTCAACTCCGTCTTCCAGCGCTCGCGCGCCGCGCCCGCCGCCTGTGACTTCGCCGGAACCGCCACCATCACGCTCACCGACCCCAGTCAGCACACTGACTACTTCCTTCTTTATCACTATTCACTACTAACGTTCGTGTCTTGTTTATGTTCTGCACTGTGCGATGCTTCTTTGTTCGTTGTGGAAGTATTAGCTTTTCCAGTCCGCTGAAAAATTATTTCTTGCAAATCTGTTCTCTTTCAAATAAATTTACAAAAATAGTCTCCTCTCCCTGGTTACGAAAGACGCGACAGATGACACCACACCCATGGACCTCGGTGCCTGACCTGACCATTGCAACAGCGCCGTTCCTACCTTGGTGTCGCACTCTTCTAGCTCGAAGGAGGTCCCATGCTCGGTAGCAGACCAACTGTCCTCTCTATACTCGGCAGCTCCGGTTACCGGCCTGCTGCAGGTGTAAAAACCTATCGAGTTCTACGATCGTGTCATATGTCACATTTTTGCAGTCGAGAGGAGTCGAGAGGGAACTATTTTTTTAACTTTATTCGGAAGAAAATCGGATTTGTATAAAAAAGTTTGTCAAGGTGACAGAAAAAGCAAAGACTTCTTCCTTGTGAGCTTCTTGTGCTCCGTATAGTTGAAGTATAAGTGAATTGCTCATCTTTCCTCATCAACTTAAACTTTTGAGTGAATTGTTTGATGCATGCAACTCAATATGGTGTCAGAGCTAAGAGGTCTCGAGTTCAAGATCTGGTTGGTGTAATTTTTTTAAAAAAAAATTGTAGCCTATTTCTATTCCACGTCCTATGCGTGAGAGAGTGCATCCAATCCATCCATCTCTTTTGCTTTTGCCTTTTTGTTTGGTCTAGGAGTAGTACCGTCTCTTTTGCTTTGTGCTTCGGTACTAGTATCGGGGACTACTATACTGCAACCGATTGTTGTTCTTTTTGGAACATTTAGGTCTGTTTCTTGTATCATACCTTTGCCTTCATTTGGTTAATCCTACTGTTCTTTGTCTAGTTTCTTTTCCATTTTCTGTTGCTGCTCAGTAATCATGAGCTAGCTAATAAACCAATGCCTGCATGAGAGAACATCGAACATATTTTCCCTTTTTTTTTTTTTTTGAGTTTGCCGTCGATTGGCATTTCCCAAATGAAAGTGCATTGGGTGAACAAATTTACTGCTGTTCTTTTCTTCTTGCACTTGCTTCCCCCGGTCTGGCAGGCGTAAGGGTACCTTCTATGCTGTCTGCCATATATATCTAGCTGTGGGAAAGGAAGGTACCATTTAAGCTCCACGACATGGTTAAGTAATTGTGGATGAGCCAAAATTGTGAAAATATAAGATGCCAAAGTGTTAAATAGGTTGGCATGGCATGCTTAACACGCCTAGCATTTTCAAATGACGCTACAACACACATTATATTTTGGGTCATGTGTGCTTATTTTAGGTTTCGGCTTTCAAATTTATATATGTACGAGGATCATTGGCTCTAGATCAATTTAGGGAGTGTAGAGAAATCAGCCCAAAGGCTCACTTGTAACTTGTTTGAGGATAAAAGAATTATGCACAGTAATTCTGTACTAGTTCACTTGCTAGGGAGCCTTTCTCCTTTTGGTACAACTTTGTTGTTTGGTTGAGCTACATGAGATATGCTAACATAGAACTTGGACTGTGAAAATTGTACCGGCACCAACAAACTATAATTTATACCGGCCCCAACAAAATATAATTCTACCCTATGTTCAAGTAATCAAGTCCTAACTAAACAAGACAGATGATAAAAAAGAGTTAACAAACTTCTAAGCAAGCACCAGATTTTCATTTTTCAAGTGTCTGTACATCTAGCTGTCCTTTACTCTGATACGGGAAATTTCTCAATTTGCGCATTTTCCACGTCTGAGGAGCCTAATACAATACGGTTGGTGCAGATATGCTAGATCGGTGTTCTGCAGTTCTTCATTGCGTGCATGCTTTCATCTAGTTGCCCATTTTTTTCGTGTTTGTGAACCCTGCTTTCTGGGCTATCTTCTTCAGATATTTGTGCAGTATATGGAGTATTTACACATTTCTATTTATTCAATTTGTTCTTGCATTTCAGGTTACGGATCATGCACCTATCCTGCATCTCCAAGGTACATGCATCACACTGTACTTGTTTCCATTCATAGGACTCCAGGAATAATTCAGGCAGTAGCATGAAGAATTTCTAGTCATCAATTCATCGAGAAATTTTGCTTGTCTTTTCTACCAGTCCAATATATCTTGAAGAACTAAGTCTTTTAGCAGACGAAACTGGAATGTAAGGAGTGGTGTCAGTCATTTGCACAGGGTGTCCCTCGAGCTTTTAGAATATTCAGATCTTGCGCTAACCAATTCTTCTTCAACTCGTACAATAATAGGAGGTGATATTTAGTTTCGAGGATCCAAATATATAAATAATAACAAATAGAGGCTTTGTTCTAGTTTATGGCAAATTTTCCAATTGCATACTGCACAGTCTGCTGATCATGGTGATTTCCTGTTTGCAGAACTGCGGGGCTGCCAGGATCACCGGTCTCAACATCTCTGTCACCGCCAGGCTCCGACAACGGCGATAGCGGTAGCGCTGGAGGGAGTTCATCTGACATCTGTCTCCTATCTCTTGCTCTGCCCTGCTTCGTGTATTTGCACCTGCACCTGCACCTGCAGTGGTGGTGGTGACAAACATACGGGTGAGGTGATACATATAGTTTAGGCTGTGTAGAGCGTTGCATTGCGTTTGCGTTGTTGCACCATGATGTAAGAAACCACCACAGTTTTGTTTCGGGGAATTGCTAGTAGCTTGGCTGGCTGCTAGCTAGCTACCTGCCGTCCAGGCGAAAGGGCTAGAGTGGAGTGGCAGTCAGTTGCATCCTGTCCGTTCATTCGGCTCTTCTTTCCTTATTCTCAAGCTTTCATCTCCTGTTGCTTTGATTCTCGTTTTTCTAATTTGTATTTTCGTGGATGCAACGGCAGAACTAGCAAAATTTCTATAAGTGTGCACACTTCACACGTACAACTCCATAATTTTATATAATGATTTCGTAACACCATAAGCCCAACATATATATTTGAGATTTACTAAAAGTACAATACAAATATTTCTAAGACCTTAAAAATCCCAAACCACCAAAATTGGTGTTAATTCAATCAACAAATTTAGCCTATATAAAGAAGTGATTTTGTAACTTTTTCAAATTTTTCGGGGGTGTCAGAGCATACCCGGCATCACACCTGGATCCACCCTTGCATACATGGATGTGTATGCGCAAACGGATTGTCTTTATTTTATTTTTTTTGTAACATTGGTGTCTCTTTTTTATGAAAACTTGCGAAGTGAAACTAAGGGTGCTATCGGTTCGGATAATTTCCGACCAACTGATTGATCGGATGTGTTTGGATCGGATTCGGATAGTTATTTCGGATAGTCGTCAAATTTGGTATCGGTTTCGAATATTTTATTGTGGATTTGGGAGAACGCTATCCGTCGGATCGGGATATTTTGAAATTATTTTCGATATATCCAGATCAATTTAATCGGATATCCAATCAGTGAGTTTCTTCGGTCCCCAGACTCCCCGAGCCGCAATGCGCCCGTTCAGCATTTCGCACACCGCCCGTCCCGTCGCCACCCTCCTGCCGCCGTTCTCCGCTCCCTCCGCCCATCGGCACCGCCCTTCATCGATTCCTCTCAATCAAGCTCGCAGAGGATGTGACCATCAGAGAAGACGCGGTCGGTGCCGACCAGCAGTAGGGAGTATTGAGCACCGGTGCATGGCTGCAACCCGAAGTCAAAGTCCTCCCTTGGGCCGCCGCGGACGTCCACCGCATCGAGAAGAGCTGTTGAAGGAATGCCCGAGGTCGCCTTCACTGTCGCCAACTCCAGTTCCGACGACTTCCTCCGCCCGCATGGCGGCTCCGCCTCCGGTGTCCCCAAGGTGAGGGAGCTCGCTGTGCCCGTCACCATCAGATCTGTGGAGGAGCGTGCCAACGGGTTGTCATCATCGTCGTCTGTGGTGGCGTCAAGGGCGGAGAAGCAGTAGCTCCCGGTGGCTGACAAGGCGCACAAGGGGGAGGCCGGGGTCATGATGGTGATGGGCACCGAAAAATCAAAGAAGCATCAGCAAGGGGCTGACAGTAAGGCCGAGCACCAGGCCCCCGGGCCGTCGTCGAAAGCGGTGGCCGAGCAGCTGCCGTGGATCTACACATCACTGTCGCGCAAGGAGAAGGAGGACTTCCTGGCCATGAAGGGCACCAAGCTGCCCCAGCACCCCGAAGAGGTCCAAGCAGGTTGAGAAGGCAGTCAATGTATATACCACTAACCAACGCTGATTTATATTACTTTTGTCGTGATCTCTACTATATAAGTGAGAGTTTCTTCCTACATCACTTCATTAAAATTATCTATCTTTGTCACTGCTCTATAATTACCCACTTTTGTCAATGTTACTTCATCAAAATTACTCACCTTTGCAACTGCTCTTTAATTACCCACCTTTGCCACTATTAGTGCTTTTTGTAAATAAACTTTTTATTGCAAATTGAGTTTCCGTTGCAACGCACGGGCACATGGCTATCTATTGAATTTAGGTCTTCTTCATGGGAAAACTACAATTTAGACTATATAACGTAGTTTCAAGAATAAGATCTTCCGTCATACGGAAATTTGCAGAAGACACCTTAAAAGCTTTCTAATTATTATGGTTTACTTTTATAGACTTTATATAATTACTAGAAATTATTGTTATGTTGCTTTAATTCATCTGTAACTTATAGTCCCAAGTACAAAAACTTTTGCATACGAAAATTTGTAAATTGCACCTTAAAACTTTTCTTATTATCACGGTTTAGTCTTTTAGATTTCTGCCAATTATTGTTTTTCTACTATTTTAATTTATCTGCATAAGTGGTTGTTCTGTTGCAACCAGGGGCGGATCTACAGGGTATGCTCGGTGGGCCACGGCATACCCTGTAGATTCGGCCCAATACAGTCCATAATTCCGTCATTATTTTATATAGTCAGCTTGTGAAGGTCATAACTTTAGATCCGTATATCCGATTAAGATGATTCTTAATGCGTTAGTTTTGAAATTGAATCTAATTTCTACAGTAAAAATTTCACATCAATCCAACGGTTGGATCTTTGGGAATTACTACTTTAGTTAACATGTATCAGTCTGTTTTTCTGGAACCGAAGCAGTTTTTTATAATTTATTTAGGGGTGATTTAAGAATCAATAAAAATTTGTTTTAGTTTCCACGCAATCATTCACCCCCCTCTGATTGCTATATTAGTGTATATCGATCCTACAAGTGATTTGAGTGCAAGACTGCTAGTTGATTTATAGAGTAGAAACAAATATAATTGCTACTTTACTATAGACTAGAGAGTTGCTTGTTGATGCATTGCTTTTTTTTGTTTGTAGAGTTGTTGAATTATGAAGAGGAATGGAGACATTGCATCTCTTTTTCGGAAACATGCATCAAAGAAGGCTACTGCTGCTTCATCTCTTTTCTAGAAACATTGCATCTCTTTTTCGGAAACGTTTATTGAGCGAAATATTTTCTTCCAAATTGATGAAAATGATATAATCAAGAGTTTCATGGTTATTAGAAGGCGGAGGCCAGACAAGAAGTAATATTGTATTCTTTGAACTATTGTAGGTGTGTAAGCTTCTTTTATGCATATTTCATACTTAAAATGTTCGAACTATTTATATTGTAATTCATACTTGTATTATCATGTTTCTAGTTATTTTATACTCGTATATCGAATTTCTCGACAACATCTGTAGTTGTTTACCGAATTGTTCATTGGATTTTACCGAATTGTATATTATAGTATTAGCTCAGCATATTCTAACTTAAAATCCTAGATCCGTTACTGTTGCAACGTACGGGCATTTAGCTAGTTAAAGGATAAAACTGACATAATGTGTTTTTTTATGTGCGTGTATGCAGTTTCAGTAATATATTTAGGGAGATTTAGCAGTCAATCACACTGCTTAATAAGGTTTTAGGAGGTTTTAATACTTAATAAGGGATTGATATTCGCAACGGGATGTGATTGGGCTGGTACTAATCGAAGTTGGCTGTTTCAGTGGATTAAAGTTAGGATTTTTAGAGGATTCCGGTACGTGATGTGTGCTTTCGGGTGGATTTCAGCTTTCAGACTTCCCTTGCGCTTGTGTATGATTTGTGGGATACAGTGCGCTGTCAGCTGTGCATAAGTAGTGAACTGAGCCTGGCTTCACTAGTTATACTTCTACTGTTCTACATGGCTGGCATTTTGGTGTGGTGGTCGACGACGAGTGAGAGGTGGCCCTGGGCGAAGCGAGAGAGTGTGGCGGCGGTGATGTGGAGGGAGCATATTGTTCTGGCCGTATTCGTAAGTAGCGGTGATTTTGAATCCGATAAAAAATATAGTTTAAAATATAAAAAAAACGATATTCAACCAATTACAACCCGATTGCAACCCTAGGCGAAACTAGGTCGACCGTCAGCTTTGGTACTACCGTACGATACAAGTGAAGCGACAGTTCGTCAGCGGAACTGTTTGGAAAGGTTAGAAAGCGTTAGGCCACGAGGGTTCATAGATAATTCAAAGGATTTACGTCTACTCAATATGAGGAAAGTTCCAGTCAGTCGTTTATCTACTCAATGGAGATGCAGTTGAAAGGAAAGGTGACAACTGCCGAATTGATCAAAGGTTTCTAAAAACTCATTCGGTAGTGTTTTTCAGGACCAAAAAAATAATAATCATTCTATGGTCAGAAGGTGTCTCTGTTGCAGGCAGCCTTAGACAAGAATTCGACGACGCCCAGGCCCAGCTATCTCCGTAAACCCCAACGAGGCCTAGCAAGCCCATTCGGTTCAGTCTTGGGTTTCAGAAAGCCCATTCGGTTCAGTCTAGGGTTTCGTCTTCGCAGCCCTTCTCCCTGTATAACTCATATAGAGATTTTATCCTCCTCCTCTCCCCTTCCCTTCGCACCGCCTCCATCTCACCGCCCCGCCGCCGTCGCCATGGGTAAGCCCTCGCCAGGGTTCTAATTCCCCCCTTCCTCCCGCCCTTGTTCTTGCGGATCTGACTGTGTACGTTTCTTTTACTGCGTGCGCTTATGGCAGCCCGGATCAAGGTGCACGAGCTGCGGGGGAAGAACAAGACGGAGCTGCAGGCGCAGCTCAAGGACCTCAAGGCGGAGCTCTCCCTCCTCCGCGTCGCCAAGGTCACCGGCGGAGCGCCCAACAAGCTCTCCAAGATGTACGTGCCTTACCCTTCTCCGCAGCCTGGGTGTCTGTCTCGCTCTCGAATTGAATCGAACTGAATCTGTGGCTCTCTCGCTTTGCAGCAAGGTGGTGCGCACCTCGATCGCGCGCGTGCTGACGGTGATCTCGCAGAAGCAGAAGGCGGCGCTGCGGGAGGCCTACAAGAAGAAGAAGCTGCTGCCCCTCGACCTCCGCCCTAAGAAGACCCGCGCCATCCGCCGCCGTCTCACCAAGCATCAGGTATAGTGTATACTCCTATCGCCACCACCACTGCAGCTAACAAGTCTCCTGAATGCTATTAGATGTTTGCTTCTTGCAAGCTTAGTGCTGTATGAAATGGTTGGAATACTAGCATAGATGACGTGGGGGGATGGCTAACGCTTCTCACACTTTTGTATGGTTCGTTGCAAACCTGTGATTAGGCTTGTTTGAATTGGTACAATAAATTGTAGTGTGGTGTTTGTAGCAGTGCCATTGTGATTAGATTGGCTTGTTTGAATTTGTGTAATAAATTGTAGGGTGGTGTTGCATTCGGTTAAGAGTGGTATTATCATGATTTTTATGATTGTATGGCAGTAGTTGTTTTCACATGGCAGGTTTTGCTTACAAAGAACATACATACTGGGGTTCTTGTAGAATACATTTGAATGAAGTCCTCGTGATTGATACGACAGTAATTAACTTGGTGCCCTGGGTGTGTGAAGCAATCCCTAATTGTATGGTAGTGCAGTAGTGCTTGCTTGCAAGCTTGTGTTTGGGTGGGTTTCATGACGAGTCTTTTTTGCTTTGGTCAGTTTGAAGGTGCCAATGGTACTTGCTTTCTATAAGTTGTTTTGTTGCTACAAAGTAGCATTGGCAGTAAAGAGTCTAATTTCATTAGATTGTATTTGTGTTAATCATGCAACCACGGCAATACTGATTGCCAGCTAGTTAAATATACTGCAAAGGCCTCGTTAAAAATAAGCCACATATTTTTCATGTGGATTTTTTGTGCTAGTGACAGTACAAATACACAATACACAGATGTACCTTAACATTCGGATGAAGTTATACCATCTGAACATTCTAATAAAAGTTGAAACGGTATGTAGAAACATAGTCTATTATTTATAATTCTAGACTTTAACTGAATTTGTTTTTCTTCAACTTGCTCTGTACTTCATCTCTTTGCCGTTGGTTTGGGCCTATGTTCTGAAATTTTCATTGTTGTTATTTCACAGCTTTCTCTGAAGACGGAGAGAGAAAAGAAGCGCGAGAAGTATTTCCCCATGAGGAAGTATGCCATCAAGGCGTAGGCCAGGGACATGAGATGCTATGTTTAGCGCAATACTGGACAATTTATTTGCCTGGCAGTCTCTTAAATTTTGATGGTATTATGTATGGACGCCCCTTATGGTCTAAGTACAATGTGATGGGTTCAATTCTGTCAAATGCCTAGTTTGGTTCGAGTAGTTCTTGCCTGTTGACATTGATGTGTAATTTCATATTATCGTCCTGTTTGGTGGGAGCTGTCCTACTACCCTTATTTTTCAAACGATGAATGTTAACACCAAATATGGGATGTGGGTGTGCTTCTTCTAGTCCTTTTACCTGGTGGTAAGTCATGTCATTTCCAGGCAATATTTTAGTAAGCGTTAAACCAACGGCCATAACCTTGTAGCGATTGCAGATGTTTATATTGGCAGGTTCATTATAACCAGATGTAGAAATATGTTTGTAAGTTATGTGCGCAATATTGTTGATTAAACACTGAATAGGGTATGAAGTGATCAGAATGCGAGTGTAACATTGTATGGCTATTAATTGATGTAGAAATTAGGGACCCTCTGTTGCTTATGCCGCCGAGTTGATTTCCTTTCATTTACATTTTCGTATGCTGCTGCTGCAATCGCTTCATGCCCCACCAGTCACCGAAGTCGGACTCGTCGGAGCTGAACGCCACTGCCACCGTCGAAACCAAATTGGCCATCTCCTGAAGCTACCGCCGCCTCTTGGCCTTCCCTGCAGTCCTCATTTAGGAGGTCTCTTTTCGATCGGGATCTATGTGGATGGATGAGGTTCTAATCTAACCAAAGATGTACGTAAACATGCATGAAGGCACACCTCAAGTCCTCTGCCAGCCTCCCAGTCCATGTAGGTGGGCAGCCAAGGATATGCCGAAGGGGCTTGGCATCTTCCGCCAAGATTCCTGTCTAGCTCCTATGGCGCAACGAGTGACTCGTGTCGTCTGCTGTATCTTTCAAGCTCATCAAGTGGGCTAGTTTGACAAATTCGAATGAAAGGAAACTAAATTTGTCAAAAAAGAATTTTAGGGCTAGGAAAATGACGGGCGGGTTCATGTATGCATGGGGAGAACCGTGGCATGTCATCGCCGCTCGGTCCTGCAGATTATGTAGAAAGTGATACCAGAGGGCTCACTGCAATTTGGAAAAAAGATAGATCGAACGACTAACGTAAATTATTGACGATGTGGCTCAGTCATAGGGCTTCTATTGTAGTCAATAAATAAAGATGAGAGATATTAATCTCAACAAGGCGTCCAAAATAGTCTTGTGGTGTGTATAGTCATCTTCCGGATGTTTTTGTGTAAGAAAACATCTAAATTTTAGACCGTTGAATTTTGATCAATCAAATTGTGAACTATTGGATCAAAACGCTTAAGTTCTGCACTAATCAGGCCCACTTAACTGCACTAATCACAGCAAAATCAGGCCTACTTAACTGCACTAATCACAGCAAAATCAGGCCCACTTAACTGCACTAATCACAATCAGTCCCACTTAACTGCACTAATCACAACAAAATCCAACGGTTCACAATTTGGTTGATCAAAATCTAACGGTTCACAATTTAGTTGATTTTTGGTAAGAAAGCATCCGGATAATGTTTATCAAAACCCATAGTCTTGAGCTTCCCAAGTAAGTAGTACATATGCATGCAGTGTTTAGAAAACAGTCAAGAGAACCATGCGCATGTTTCAATTTTTATTTGTACTAGCAAGTACCCTGCAATCTTGCATAATCGCAGCAGGTGTGTTCTTAACTTTTACATGCCCAATACATGCATGTAGATACATCCATCCCTTGGCAATAAGGCTGGCTATTCTACGCCAGGCGATCGATGCAAGTCGACGGAGGTGATGCAGCGCATGCACTCTCTTACTCCATCCAGTTACTGGTATTGTTTTACATGGTAGTACTGATTACTACATCTCCGAAAGAAGACGAGCGATGGAGGCGCGAGGCTGGTACAAGGCCTCCAAAGGCACCACTTTTGGCATGGTTAGGCCAGAGCTCTCTTCCATGTCCACGAGTTCTTCCCCCACCCTCTCCCAATCGAAGCACTGGATCATGGTCCCAAGAGCAAGGCCTACCATTTGCATGCCCAGGTTCTCCCCTGGGCACTGTCGCCTCCCCATACCAAATGGGATCACCATCCTACCTTCATTTTTCCCATCCTCAAACCTGCATGTTCAAGTGCGTGTGTGTGAACGTATATAGTTACAGCTTAATTACAAGGGTATTTATATCGACATATTGGCATTTCTAGTTAAAGAAGCAGTAACATATATACTAACATAACCTCCTAGTTTCAGGCATTTATATATTATTGTACGTATACCTTTCTGGGATGAAGCTTGTTGGATCATCCCACACCTCAGGATCCCTGTGGATAGCGAATGTGTTGACGAGAAGCATTGTCCCCCGGGGAATATGGAAGCCACTGACGGCGCAATCGGCAGACGATTCATGAGGGGCAAGAAGCGGCACCGGTGGGTACAGGCGAAGCGTCTCCATGATGATGCATCCAAGGTATCGCAGCTTTGGGAGGTCAGCCACCTCGACTAGCCGTACCGGCTGTCCTACGCATGCGTCGATCTCAGCACGAGCTTTTCTCATCACATCAGGCTTGTTTAGCAGGAGAGACATTGCCCATTCGATTGTAGCTGCTGCAGTGTCCGTTCCGGCTTGGAGGGAGCCCTTTGCAAGTTAAGAAAGCATGCATAATTGTAAGTTATATATAATACCGCATAACACAGATGGATCACCCGCACGAGTTGGATGAACATGTGCTCGATCGTTTTGTTTTAGAAAGTTATGTTGATTTTGAGACGAATGGTAGGTAGATCGAAACAGGACTTAATTAGTTGTCTTTTAGAAATTAAGCCGAGCGATGATGACTGACGATGCACAAGGAGCGGATGAGCTGGTCCGGGCACGCCTCGGGATCCTTGCTCTGCAGCTCGAGCAGCACCCCAATCATGGTCCTGCGCCTCGCCGGCTCGTCCTTGTTCATCTCCTTCCTCTGCTCCTCGATCAGCCCCTGCATGAACCTCGCCCGGCTCTCGCTCAGCCGCCTCATCCGCCGCGCCACCCCGCCCACGTCCAGCCACCGGACCGCCGCCGGCAGGTAGTCCCACAACGTCGACGCGCCGCTCAGCGCCATCGTCTCCTGCACCACCGCCCTGAACCACCGCGCCTCCTCGCTCACCTCCCCATCGCTACGTACACAGCACAGCACAGCACGAGTAAATATATATTCTGATCGAACACTGTAAGGCGGGTCAAGATGATGGAGCTAGTAGGGATCGATATATAATATATCGATCGATTCAATCGATCTTACGCGCCGTAGTACGTCCTCTCGCACATCATGGACATCATGATGTTCATGAGCAGCTCGAACAGCCGCGACTTGAGCTCCACGCGCGTCATAGTTGCTGATCCTGCTGCCGCCTCAGCTCGGTTGTAGAGGCGGCGCGCCATGGCGCGCACCTCGCGGACGTGGACGCCGGCGAAGTGCTGCACCCGGTGCGCGGAGAGGATCTCGGTGACGGCGATGCGGCGGATGTGGCGCCAGTAGGGCCCGTAGCTGGCGGAGCCCATGGTGGACCAGTCGTAGAAGAGGATTTTGCCAGACGGCAACCGCGGCCGGTTGGCGAACGTCACGTCGTGCGCTGTGAGGCACTCCTCGGCGGCCGACGCGGAGGACACGATGGCCACGCGGCGGGAGCCGAAGCGGAGGCCGAGGACGGCGGCGCCGTGGCGGGCGGCGAGGCGCGCGAGGGTGCGGTGCAGCGGCCTCCTGAAGAGGTGCAGGTGGCCAACGAAGGGGAGAGCCGTGGGGCCAGGCGGCAGCTTCCGGCGAGGCCCTCCGCTTCGCCGGCGTAGCAGGAGGAGGAGGAGGAGGAGGGTGCCGGTGAAGAGGGTGGCGTACAAGGCGTCCATGGTAGCTAGCTAGACTGAAATCAATGGCGCGTCACGCAGCGGATGCGAACAAGTTGTCCTGTGTGCCGTTCGCTCACACCACACTGTTGCGTTCATACAGGGTGCATTTGGTTAGGTGTACGAGGATGAACCGGACCGTCCTGTACAGAATTTGGTTCTGTTTTTGTGTTTGATTAACTGATTGAAATCATTTGATACAGGATAAGATGGTACAGATTCTTGGAATATTCTAAAAAGATGTTGCACCATCCCGTACGAAAATTTGGCCGAACCAATCGGTCCAGGACAGAATCGTTCACTCGCACCATCTCTCAAAACAACTTTATCTCTCAATTCAATCTCATCCCTTCAACCAAACATCATCTCGTACCATCCTGTATCATTTCATCTAAGCAACCAAACAAAATCTTGTATTATTCCATTCAGACAACCAAACATCTTTCCTATACCATCTCATCTAGAATATCTCATTTATTCTGTACCATCCTACCCATTCATTCTCATACACTCAACCAAATGCACCCATAGTAGCCCTTTGGCACACATAGCTATCGTTTTGAATATCCATACGGTCTTTCGTATTCAACTTTAATTATTAATTTCTATTATAATATATTTAAAAATCTAATAAAATTATAATATTATAAAAACATGTTTCGAGATTAAATCTATATATATAATTTTTATGTATTTAATTTAAATATTTAAAAGGATATCGACAACTAAAGTTTTAAAAATTTTATACGTATCTCACACTAACAATGTTAGTTGTTATGAATCCGAGTGATTATTTGTTTTGTAGCAGGGGAAACGGCAAGCCACGTCATGGCCTCACGTGGCACGTGGCGCGGAGAGCGACTGTTGTTTGTAAGTAGTAGTGCCACGTCTCATCTTTTGAGCGCGTCTGGTTGCCCGGCCCGCTGGAGCATGCACCGATACCGACTCTTCAACGTGGGACCGACCGTTTTTGGCTGTTTCCCTAACCACTCCTACCTACGTGACTGAGAGTGCACGAATATTTCTCTAACTTCTCCATACTCCAGTACGCTGCGTAAACACGCATCTGATCTCGCCCTGCTACGAGATGAGATTTTTATAACCGTTTCGATTAGAATCTATTTCTTATATATAAATAAATCTAAATTTATCTCTTATATTTTTTACTATATATTAAACATTTTACATATGTAGAAAATCAATCTAATAAAATGAAAGAATAGAATTTCCGCTCTACGTTGGGTTTGCTTCAGTTTTTGTCTTTGTGATTTTGTTGGTATGCTGTTGATTGATTATGGATGAACGACTACGTTTTACAACACGTTATCAGCATGAGACTCTACTGTGGTTATTGGTGATCGTCTGTCTACGACAATCGACACTGCGTCGAATTCATCCTACGCCATATGATCTATGCTAACGCAAGCCCTACATAAGTGTTTCTATGCAATCGATGATTCTGCAGATCGTCACAACAATTTTAATCATGCATCTCTTACCGTTCATCCATAAAAAAAATTACGGCTGTGCTCTGCTCCTGCGTGTCCAGTAGACGGCGATAATGCCATGTTCTCGCACCGCGGGCCGCCGGCCAGCTCGGCTTCGCGCCCATCGCGCGTTGCTGGCAGCCCATCCTCACGTCGTCGCACGCATCGCCGGCAGTCTCGATGTCATGCCAGCCGCATGCCAACGGATGCCTTGGCTTTGCTCTACATGCCTCGGTTCTCGCACCCATAGCCGCACCGAGTGCCGTCGATGCCGTCGCATGGGCACCACGTGATGCGCCCGTCGCTTCGGCCGTCGTCGCCCGCAGCGACACCCACTGCCGCGCAGGCCTCCGGCCACCCGACAGCGACCACTGCGCCTGTTGTCGCGAGCTTCGCACTTGTCGCGGCTAACGCGCATGCTGTGCGCTCGTCCTTGTGGTCGTGCACCCCCGGCGGCGCCCTGCTAGTCGCGGCCGTGCGCCCAGTGGCTCCCCTCCCCGCGCGCCGTCAAGTTGCTCTCTCGGTGCCGCCGTTTGCGCCTTCATCACGCCCGCATCGCGCGCCGCCGACTGCCTCGGTCCTCGCACTCGCTGCGCGACCAGCCGCCTCTGTTGCTCCGCGCCCGCTATAGCTCGGGCGACTTGGCTGACTAGCCCACTGCGAGTTCGTGGCCGGAAGATGCGCCCACAGCGCGCCCACCTTTTCCGTTGACTTGACTCCGTTTTGCGCCTGCAACGCACCTGGTAGCATGGCGGCCACGCCGACGGCCGCATTTGCTCTCGACACCACTAGGCGGCGCCACTGGCCGCCGCTGCACTCGAGGCTGGCTCGCCCGTCGCGAGCTCGTCTGCCACCAGCAGCCGCATCGATTTGGTTTCAGTTTCTCCGCGCGCCACTCGTCGCTTTGGCTTCGGTTTCTCCACGCGTGCCATCGGCGGCTTTTGGTTTCGGTGCCCATTGCCGGCCGTGCCAGTCGCACCACCAACTGCCGCCACAACCGCCACCAATGAAGCAAAGTAAGGCGGCGGCTAGGGTTAACCCTAGCTACCTTTGCTTACCGGGCTGATGATTGAAACCAATGAAGCCCGGCCCCTTAATGAGAAGCTCATGCAGACCAGCTGGCATATGGGCCAAACTAACCAGCTGGCCTTTAGGCCGAAAATGCTTAGTGGGTCGGTAGCCCAACCTTTAAAAAAATTATGTTTTAGGTTTATGGGCTTCTATAGAAATTTTGTAAATTGATATTTAGCATTTTTGGAAGTTCCGTACCTCTGAGTTTATTTTATAGCTTTATGCCATGTTTAATATGAGCTGAAATTTATTTTCTATTATTTAAGTGTCGGTGTTTCGTATAACCGGCAAGTAAATTTGTAAGTTTAGGGGTCGCGCGTCCCCTCTCCTCGAATGGTTAGACTAAGGAAGTCCCGGATGTATATTGGTTCGGGCAGAACGTCCCTACTTCCAGTTTATGGCGATGGTTTGTATTACTCTGGGTGCAGAAGATTGGAGATTACAAGCGGAGGCTAAGGACATGCCCTTAGCGTTCGTCCGAAAAGAGAAGGTCGGGAGGGCTTATCTAAGTTGGATGTGAGCCGGGTCGAAAGGCTCAGTATGTGTTAAGTGAGAAGGCGAGTGAACATGTATGCGTTCGCGGGGGGTGCCCTTCCCTGAGGCCCTGCCTCCCTTTATATAGGCAGAGGGGGCAGGTTACACGGGTTTTTGAAAAAGAGGTAGGAATACGCTATGTCGGTGTCCCGGTCTTCGGTCTTGATGATTGACAGTTTTCTGTTCATCCCATGTTGGGTTAGTAGTCACAATGGACGGCGCTCAGTTGGGAAGGTGCGACTGCCCTCAGGCTTTGTCGACGTTGACGGCTTGAGGGGATGGGTGCTTTGGCTGAAGCCGCCCTTTGGTCGCCTTGGGAAGGAGCCATCCGCCCCAACATGGTCGTCATGTCCGTGAGACGAGTGACCAACTCGGTGTAGACCATCGACGTGGCGGAGGTTGCAGAGCTAGAGCTCGTTGAGGCCCCGGTCAAGACCCAGGTCGGAGCTTGCGGTGGCGTCGAACCCGGGTCTAGGCGGACCACAGGGGCGCTGGCGCTGCCTTGGCCTGAGTCTGAGCTTGCGGTGGCGTCGGACCGGGTTCAGGTTCGGGGCCATGGGCACTGGCGCGGGCCCTGGTCGGAGTAACCGAGGGCGGGGACCTTTTACGGCCAGAGGAGGCCTTCGATCAGGACGTGGCCCAGCACGGCCCATTTGACATCACATCCAACGTTCAGTGATAATCCTATTCGTGAGGGACGAAGACTTCAGCAATACCCTCTTCAGCTCTCCGTATCACTGTCGGCCCGGGCTCCGAACCCAGATCACTTGAGAGCGATACGATCTTGAAATAGATGTATACTTTGCTGTGGAGTACCCCTGGTATGAGTATTCGTCATTAAGTGATTCTAAAATTGCTTGAAAATTACCATAAAATGCTAGAAAATTATGGAAAAATATGTATGACCCATTGCTTAGTGTCATGATACTAGATTAATTTTCTTAGCATGTTTTCCATGTTTGTATGTGCTAGACATATTATTTCCTGTTATTCCATAATTTTGAAAATTACTTAGTAATTAACAGAAAAACTTGAAAAATACTAGGAAAATTCTAGAAATTTCTAGATAGCATTTGAGAGCTTTAAGTTTTTGAATTAATATTCTCAGTATTATGCTATGATTAATTCATGTTGAAAGTTATTTTTCTGTTAATTGGTAATTCTGAAAATTGCTTAATGATTAGCAGAAAAGTATGAAAATGCTAGGAAAATTTCATAGAGCGTATTGAAAGCTTCGTATCTTTGAATTGATTGTCCTAGCTTAATTCTATATTAACAAATGTTAAAAAAAATTGTGCATGGTAATTCTAAAAATTGCTGAATAATTAGCAAAAAACCATGAAATTTGCTAGAAAAATCCTGAGAAATTTTAGATAATTATCTATTGAATAGATATAGACCAAGCTACCGATTAAAGTGTGAGCATGCAATATAATGATTTTACCAGTAGTAAAAGTCATTTTACATAAATAGAAATAGGATATGTGGGACATCGCAAAGAATGAAATTATCAAGTTTGCCCTGGATGGCAACAATTAACTTACCCGGGCAATACATACTAAGATTAATCTGATAGCTCGATTTTTTAGGAGCTACTATTTTACCAGCCTGAAACTGGTACCCTCGTGCTCTTCTCGAAGCCACTAGATGTACAGCTCTGCACCTTGTGAGGCATCATCTTCATATGGACCTGAAGACCAAATAATTGATAGAAGATGACTAGCTTAGGGGTGGCAATGGGGACCCGTTCCCCGATCCCCGGCGGGGAATTCCTCTATTAGGGGATGGGTATGGGAAGAAATCGTCCCCCGCAGGGTTGGTAAGGAGGAAAATTATTCCCCCGTCGGGGATGGCGGGGACGGGGACGAGGAATTTTTTTCCCCGCGAGGACCCGGTTGGGGATCCAAATTTAGTTTAGTCCAATTTAGTTATTAGATTGCAAACATAATCTCTAGCCCATCGTATTCATATTTTCATAAACGGGACAACATAATCCTCAATGAATGCATGCATTCTTTTTTCCCTTGTCTGTTGATATGATTTTAGAGTTAAAATGGCTATAAGAGTTCTTCTCTTGTGTGAAATTTTCGCGTGGGTTGGGTCCCCGACGGGGCCCCGATACCCGAATGGGGATAGGGACGGGGGGATTTTCTCCCCCGAGACGAGGAAGGGGGATGGGCACGGGGAAAATTTTGGATCGCGGGGACGGGGATGGGGAGGCACTCCCTGGCGGGGAATGCCCCCGTTGCCACCCCTAGACTAGCTGGTACTTTTGAATTCTCTGAAGGAAAACTATATAACCAGCAAAAATCCCTCCTGTTGCCAAAAACACAACACGAATGGATCCTCCCATGCTTTTAGGATACGCACCTTCCACCCCAATACGAGGATACTACTGTAATAGTATTATCATGCCAAGTACGAGAAGTACTTCAAGTTTATATGTATTTTGCTAGAAATAGAAAACATGATGAACTCCTGATGAAGAATCTTCACATACTTCCTAATGGGAGTTTTGCAGTGCCTAAAACACATGCAAATGCTCAGCAGGCTAGCAAGAGCCGTGGTCGCAAAAAAGGCAAAATAGAATAAAGGGGAAGAGCAATTCATAGTGGAAAAGTAAAGGTAAGGGGCCAAGGACTTGCAGAAGTAAGGCTGCAAACTCTGAATAACCCTGTTTTAGGTATGAATGCATTGACCATTAGTCATGCAACTATTGCAGCCCGAAGCATGAGGTAGACCTTTACATAAAATCCACTAGAAAAATCAATAAGACTCAGGGTAAATAATGTTGAATCATACTTAAAAGTTCAACCTATTGTTGACATGGGTGCTGAGAAGTGTGATAATATAGTTATTAAAATTATAAAATTTGAGGGGCTCCAAAAGGACATATACGACTCATATGGAGATCTGGATTAGTCTCCTAAGTATTCTTTCACTTTGGCTAGTCGATATTACATATTCCTTATAAGTCTCCTTATCAGTTTAGCCTAGTTCCTGAATGAACGTTTGGTCTACGCTCTTGTTGAGAAATTATCATTCAAAATTAAATAAAATTGATATTTCTCATATATTTATTTAATTATGCTATATTTGTTCTATATTCTTCAATTTATTCCTGATGTAATAATTGTTTGATCGATAAATCATATTTCTAATATAGAACAAAGTAGTATCCAACAGTGGAGGAGCAAATCTATCTAGAAGACAATTGTACCATACTAAGTGAATTTAAAATATTATGACTATCGCTAGAAGCGATACTCTCACAATTGGCACTGGAAAAATGCCATATTATACCCTATGTCCAATCATACTCCATTAAATTTAAAGACATTGGTCTGAATAATTTCCATATGGAGACAAAGAATGAGGATGGTACAGAATATCTACTTATGACTAAGTTTAATGGGTGTAATAAATATGTGGTTAAAACAACTTCCTTCCTTCTCCTCCGGATTATACTATGCACATAGAAAACCTGAAGTTTGTGTTGCAATAAAATCCAGGAATATTTAAGTTTTAGCAGAATGATTGGGTTATCCTGAATTGAATATGAATAATTAATAATTCTGTTGGCTATAGCATAAAGACTTTTCCAGACCTGAAGTCTTCTTATGCCCTAGTTGCGCTAAGGGAAAGCTCATACTTAGATCTTTTTACCTAAAAAGTTAGGGAAGAATCACTGAATTTTCTGGAGAAAATTCAAGGTGATATCTATAGACCTGTTTAGCCCCTGTCAAATCTTTTTTTAAGAATTTTTATGGCACTGATAGATGTTTCTACTAGATGGTTCTATATAGGTCTCTTACCTACTAGGGACTATACTTCTTCCAAAATTAATTGCTCAAAATTATTAAGTTAAGAGCCTACTTTCCAGAAGAAAATATCAAGTCTATTTGAATGGGCAATGCTGATGAGTTTATCTCAAAGTATTTAATGATTGTTATATAGCTTTGAGAATTAATGTAGAGCATCTCATACCTAATGTCCACACTTAAAATGGCCTTACAGAGTTATTACATTAAAAGAATAAAACTTATTATATCGCTTGGTCGCTCTTGCAGAATAGTTAGCTTCCTACCAGTTGTTGGGGCTACGCAGTATTACATACTGCGGTAATAATTCAACTCAAACTAACTGCACATTATGAAATTTCTCTGTTACAGATAGTGCGTGAAAAAAAATTAAGTATTTCCCATCTGCGAAAATCTGGTTGTACTGTATTCATGCTAATCTCTCTATAACAATGCACAACTATAGGACCTCACTAGAAGTTGAGGATTTATGTAGATTATGAATCTCCGTCATGTATTGAAATACCTAGAGCCTATGACAAGGAATTTGTACATGGCTCGGTACGCTGATTGTACTAAGGATATTTTTTCGGTATTAGAAGGAGACAAGTACCACATTAGAGAATGTCGAGTCCTTAGATTCATGCACTAAAGAGACCGAATTTGAAGTGCGAAGCATAATAAATATGCAACAAATAAGGTAATAATCTGCCAAAACGCCTTCGCTGGTTATAAGGAAGTAAAAGATCTCATATACCTGCAATATATGCACCTGAAAGAGTGAAAATACTTTAGAAGGATATTGAACCCACTCTTGACCCTCATGATAAGAAGAGGGGGCGGCCTCCAGGTACACAGGACTCAATTTCACGAAGGCGTCCGCAAAAGTAAAGAACCAAAAACTGCAGGACATGAATCCTAGCTCGGTGTAAACCAATGGTGAAAGATTCAACTAGTTTTTAAGAATTCTTAATAATCTCATAAAAACAGTGGTTCAACTTCTGGACATGCTCTACAATTTGTTCCCACACTCCGAAAACACGACAATGCTTTGTTGTGACTGCTCGTGCGTTAAGCGAATTGCGCAACCCCTCGCGCCACCGTCACATACAGAGAAAGGGAGGAAGTCGATCGTATGATGTTCATTAAGGTGCAACAGTAACGTTCCGTGGACTGTCTTTGCACTTTGTTGGATGTATTTTTATACTTTTTGTGTTGTACATATGCATCTTATTATGTTAAACTAACGTAAGTTTGTAACCGAGTATTTGATCTTATTTTCGTTTGAACCATTGTGATCTGTATGATAAATTTCACAAAACTAGACTCATATATATATATATATATATATATATATATATATATATATTAGAAAGACATAAAAAAAAGTTGAATTTCTAAGCTCAGAGTTGCCACCTCCAGGATTAACAATGTTGCGACAATCGATCGTATCAAGCCGGCTCAGCATTTGAAACCGGTCGGTCAACCGGTCCAACTAAAAAAATCAAAAAATTGGGAAAAATTATGCTTCGTAAACGGTTGAAAATCGCTGCAAATCAAGAGATTTTTGATGAAAAAATCAACTGCCAAAAAAATTCAATTGGTCAATTAATTATCGGTGAAAAGCGATTTTTTTTCAAAAAGTTTGATTTTGGAACCTTCGATTTTCGACAAAAATTGGTATCGGTCGGAGAGGGATTATCAAGATCAACTCAAAAATGTAAACCTGGCAACCTCTATTTAACATTAGTTGTTAGCATGGTAAGTTCAAATCTATAGCTGCTTGAGCCTTAGGCCCCCCTTTAGGACAGCTTTTGATTGTGTAAATTCTGGATTGTAGTCAGCTGTCTGGATAAACGACTGTCTGAAGAATCGGCTGACTAGAGAATCTGGTCGTTCGGCAATCCTGATTGTCTTTGTTGGTTGTTGATCGGCGTCGGTGACAGATGAATGGATGAGAGTGGTGGAGGGGCCTAGGGACGACGGCGTAAGCCCTTGTGCCTGCAACTAGGGCTGTAAACGAGCCGAGCTCGAGCGAGCCTGAGTTAGGGTTCGAGCTCAGAGTCAGGCTCGAGCTCGGCTCGAAAAAGCTCGAATAGGCTCGAGCTCGGCTCGATGAAGCTCGACAACAAGCAAACACACACAAGCTCGTCATAGGCTAGAATAGGCTTGATTAAGCTCGATAACAGACATCAGACATACAACAGCCAGCGATATTTAACCATTAATATTACCTGGTATAAGTACAAATAAACAAAGATAAACCCTTACATAAAACCACCATCTTAAAAAGAGCATAGAACCTCAATGAGAGTTCCTCTTACTAGTCTGTGATAGATTTAAATAATGGCAGAAATAAAAGTTAAGGAACAATATAAAATTTTAACCAGTTCTTAATGTAATCGAAACAAATTCAATGATAAACTGCTAGTGAAGTTAAATGTTATCTACCCGATGTGTATCCTTATTAGTGGTGTTGGTTTGTGCATATGAACAAAGTTTGGTTATTCGGCACAACGATGGACAGATTGAAAAAATATACATATAGTTAAGCGGAAAGAGAGACCACGTCTCTCAGGAAACTCCATAGCATGTAAGTTTCAAGCAAGGGCTCTTACCAACCATAACTGTAAAGGTGGACAAGGACAAATGAATCCTAGGCTGGCTAAACTCATTGGCAATGCAAACTCAAAATTCCCTTCAATTTAGACACCTAAGCAACTACACTCCCTAAGGCTAAAAGAAACAGCCTAACCCCCATCCAAGCAAAGGCTCTTTGCCATCAGCCCATATACCTCTGCACAATCTCAAATGCAACCTAATTTCAACACATTTTCTGCTTCAGAGGCAAGACGACAAACAGGGGATTCTTGTGGATGCTGCATTATGCGATGCTTTATACAAAGGAGCTATCAAAAAGGGTTCAACAACAATAAAATTCCATTTGTTCTATAAGCCCAATCAATTTGTGTAAGTTTTGAGTTTGGTGACTAGTACACTGCACTGCACTTGGTGTCTATCTAAATATTCAGAAACTAAGAAGAAACACAGTATGTGATGATTATCAAAGAAGAGAACCTAATACCAATGCATTTGACTAAAAGGCTCAAAGAAATAGCTCACTGCATATATCTTGGAGTAGGCGTTCTTCGTGGTAGCCGACGATGTTCTTCGTGGTAGCCACTAGCCGGTAGGTGTCGGATTGTCGAAGCAGAGGAGTGTTGTCCAGGCTCCAGGGGGAACCGGAAAGACGGCAACTCGGTAAGGCGACAAACCCTAGCAGCCACACACGCTAGCAACAACCGGGGGGAAGTGGAACCGGCAAACCCTAGCAACAACCACGCGAAATGCCATCATGTTGTTGCCCACCAAAATACGCTGAGAATCAACACAACAAATAGAAGTATTCAATGGAAACCGAATGTTCACAATTTTTCTACCATGGCTGCCTCCCGTAGTCCCGCGATGCGCCAGCCTAGCTCCCTTCCTCCGAACCACAGAGCCCCGATGCTTGAGCCGTCGCCGGCGCCGCTGGGTGGTGGGTCGACGGGGGAGCTGCTCGAGCCGAGGAGGAGACGCAGGCGCCGCCCTAGCTCCTTTCCTCCGAACCACAAAGCCCCAACGCTTGAGCCATCGCCAGCGCCGCTGGGTTGATCGGGGAGCTGCTCGAGCCGAGGCAGAGACACCGACTTGCGGATTCGTGGGTGGGGTCAGGAGGATTGATTTAGGGTTTGCCAGTTTGGGGAGGAAGGGGAACTTCTTCAGGGGACTCGATCGGGGCTCGGGGCTCGGGTGACCAAATGGGGAACTAGGGAAGCGCCGAAGCGGAGTGGCCCGGGAGACGGAATTGGGGAATGGGGACGGGTCAAAGTGTCACATGGCTCATGGAGTCATGGTCCTCACGGAGTCATGGGTCAGGCCGTAGGACTTTGGGTCACAGTCTCGCAGTGTCACCCAGGAACCGAGCCTGCAATGAATAGCTCGAGCTCGGCTCGTTAGGCTCGCGAGCTCGAAGGTAGGCTCGGGGCTCGGTTCATTTGGGCTCGAGCCGAGCTCGAATCGAGTCTGAAACGAGCCGAGCTCGAACCGTTTGTGAGTCTCGAGCTTTTTTTACAGCCCTACCTGCAACGACTCGTGGGAGGCGGAACTTGCAGAATTTGAGTCAGAATCCGCAGAATCAGGTGAGCGACAGCTTCTGATTCTGTGTATAAATCAGATTCTGATTGTGGGAGAAGCTGTCTAGAATTCCCCCGTTCGACAGACAGTTTGCTTTTCTTTTAAGTAGAAGCTATGCATAAACTGTTTTGAACGGGGCCTTAATGAGTTTGCTACCTACTTCTTAGCAAGCTTTTACTAGGGTTTCAAATTTCGTTTTGTATAAAATTTTGCCTATGACAGAAATCTAAAATTTCAACAAAATCTTGTTATTTCGGATGAAATCCAATCAAAATTTGAAATCCGAAATTTTTCTGACCGAAATTTCGGTCCAAAATCTGAAATTTCGCCCGAAATTTCTGAAATTTCGGTAGATTTCAACCGATCGAAAAATGATTCAAACGATGTTGAAAAATTTTAAATTTTTTTAAGGTTCTTGACACATTAGAGATGTTCTCATTAAATCTCTATGTGATCATCAAATCTGAGGAATTTTTAAAAATTCAAACATTGCTACTGTCTTGATAAAACGCTGACCGACAAGTTTGAATTGAATGAAAATTAGAACAAACAAGGTTATAAAATTTTGAAATTTTTTGTAGATGGTCCTAACACATTTTTAATATTATAATAAAATTTTGAGATGATTATCAAACTTTATGAATTCTTAAAAATTTGAAGAGTGCTACTGTCCTCTTAAAAGGCTTATCGGCAAATTTGAACGAAATAAAAAATTATCCAAACCACGTTATAAAACTTTGAATTTTTTTTGTATGGTCCTGAAGTATAATTAATGGTTATATAAAAGTTTTAGATGATGATAATGCTTAAATAAGTTTAAAAAATTCTAACAGTGCTACGTCCTGATAAAAGTCCCATGATCAATACATAGATTTGCTTTAGCAACCAACAAAGGTTTAAAATTTTTGAAAATTTTACAGAAGGTTGATAAAGAAATGCTTAATATCTTATAAAATTTTTGAATCATTATAACCCTTCAGTGAATTTATAAAATTCTTACAAGGCACAATACCATTTATGTTCTTTCCCTTTTTAATTTTTAAAATATAATATAACAAATGAAGTTCAGTGCATATATAGATTTGATTAAGCAAATAAAAAAAGTTAATTTTTTTTGAAAATTTAATATAATGGTACTGAGAAAATTCTTAATCTCTCAAAAAAATTTTAGATCATGATCACACTCGAGAAAATTTATAAAATTTTGACAATGTCACTGTCCCAATTATGTTCATTTTGTTTTTAATTTTTTTAAAGATAAAAAATTACTTAAATTATACTGAAAATTTTTCTGTATGATCCTACGCTGCTCAAGATTGTTTCATAAAATGTTCAACTCATTATCAAGCTTGTATAATTTTATAAAAGTCTAATAATTTTTTTTTCTAAAATTTTTAAATGTCTAACAAATTCATTTTTCAACAAATTTTCACAAATATCACTTTCTTATGAGTTATTGGACCAAATCCGGTCAAATTCGTCCCCAAAAGTTTAAAATCCGGTCAAAATTCATGAAATTTCGGCGAAAAAAAGGAATTACTATAGCAATATCAAATTTTTTATTTGGCTAGTGGTTTAGATTTTATAGAGGTCCGAAGTCCAAAATTTCGGCGAAAATTCGCCGAAACGTGCAACCATGGCTGCTACTCAGAAAGTGTTTTTTCCCCAGCGCGTTGATATCCTTTTCTCAGCATGTTGTCTCTCTGCTCGTCAGCTCTATCTGACATTAGTTGCTAGTACGAAGAATTATAATTTTCAGTAAGTTGCTAGTACCTCTTTTTCGGTAGTAGCGTAGAGTTGCTTGTGTAAATAAAGAGCCAATTAGGGGTGGGCATTCGGTTTTTTCGGTTTAATCGGTTCGGTTTTTTCGGTTTTAAAATAATTCGGTTTTTGAAAACTAGAAACCGAATTTCTGATAAAAATAAAAATCGAATCAATTAACCAAATATTTCGGTTCGGTTATTTCGGTTTTTCGGTTAACCGAAATATGAATAACACTAGGTAAATTAGATTTAGTCTTTCTCATATTGCAACACAAAATATGGATAAATCCACATAATATTCATATGTAATTACAATATAAGCATAATAAAATATATGAATATACTAAACATATGCATAAATGTATTATAACATTTGAATTGTTTAGTGGTTTTAGGAAGAATACTATAAAAATGGTATTGTACATGGGCTATTCGGTTATTTTGGTTTTTGAAAGCGAAAAACCGAACCGAACACCGAAAACCGAATTATACCAAAACAAAAACCGAACCGAAAACCGAAATAATCGGTTAATTCGGTTCGGTTCGGTAATTCGGTTTCGGTTTAAAAATACCCACCCCTAGAGCCAATCACGACAAAGAAGCTTGGGACTGTGAAGCGGTCGAAATAATGGAAAGCCAGAACCGGACGGGACGGGACGGGACGCTACACTGCTGAAGTGCTGATCGATTGATCTGAACCGTACATTGGCAACAATGGTTAGGAATCCATGTCCCGTCCGGAACTTTCTGGAAGTCCAACTTTGCTCATCTTAATCACTTCGCCGGACCCTCGTCTTCTCACCCAACTCCCCCCAAGCCTCGAAAAAAAAAATAAAAGAAAATAGCACCTCGTTTTGCCGCAAATTCGATCGAATTCGAAGCAGCAGCGGCAATGGCGGGGCTGTCGCTGCGGTGCGGCGACTGCGGCGTGCTGCTGCGGAGCGTGGAGGAGGCGCAGGCGCACGCCGAGGCCACCTCCCACGCCAACTTCTCCGAGTCCACCGATGCCGTCCTCAACCTCGTCTGCGCCGACTGCGGCAAGCCCTGCCGCTCCCAGACCGTGAGATCCCCCCTCCTGCACCCCTCGCGTTTATCAGTCGAATTCTGTGGCTTCTCGATCCAATCTTGGTTCTTGATATGGTGCGCAGGAGGTGGACCTGCACACCAAGCGCACCGGCCACACGGAGTTCACGGACAAGACCATGGAGGCGGCAAAGCCCGTTGATCTCGGGGCGCCGCAGAAGCCGGCCTCCGAGTCAATGGACGTCGATGCCTCGGGAAGCGGGGACCCGCAAGGTGGGGTTTCGAATTCGAGATGAGCAAAGGGTTTGATCTGTGACAGCTTTTGAGTGTTGAGGAGGGTGTGTAATTGTCGTGCGTTCGGTTTTGGCAGAGATGGTTGTACCCGAGGTGAACAAGGAGATGCTTGTGGACCTTGAGGCGATGGGATTTACGACGGCGCGTGCCACTAGGGCACTTCACTTCTCCGGTATGCATAGCCATAGCGTTGACTCCTTTGACTATAATGTTGTCACTGTTATGATTTTTGACTCCTTTGCCGGATGCTTTTCCTTTTTCTGGGGCTTTTAGCTTCGTTAGCTCTTATGCTGTGGGTCTCGTTGGAATATTTAGTTTGTTATCCTTTCTCTCAGCTCAATGTATCACATTTTTTTAGATGAAGGAAGATTTTATTAATTTTAAGAACATTACATCAAGATGATACAAGTCCTTAAAATTTCTCCCGGCCTCTGCTTAACAAGAAGCTCAATGTATCACATGGATTGGTCAGGTATATTATGCTCTGGTTGTGTTCTGATTGGCCAGCTCTTGGGGTTGGTTTGGAGGGTTCCGAGGTTGATGAGTTCTCAATGCTTCGCTTGGGGTCATCTTCCTCGTTCTCTCTATCTCATGTTGTGGGTTATTCCCTCTGGCAAGGGTCTCCTGGTCAGTTTTACTCCCTTTTGTTATCATGAACAACTACAACAAAAACGTAATTGGTCCATCCTGAATTGGAATGTCAGAGGCTTAAATCACCCGGACAAATGCAATTTACTCCGCCAAAAAATTCACGATGCTGGGTGCTCCGTGATTTCTATTCAGGAAACTAAACGTTCTGTTATTGATCACTCGGTTATTAAAAGCTTCGCCCCTAAGAAGTTCAATCAATTCTCCTTCTTCCCTTCGGTCGGAGCTTCTGGGGGCATTCTGGTCGCCTGGGTGGGTTCCATCCTCTCGGGCCACACCATTTTCAGGCTTCCTTTTGCCATTGGGGTCAAGTTCACCTCCGTTCACGACCACAAAAATTGGAATTTGATTTCTATCTACGGTCCCTGTGCGGCTGCGGCCAAAACGCAGTTCCTGTCCTGGCTCTCCAACCTGGACATTCCAGAAGAGGAAGACCTTATTATTCTGGGAGATTTCAACCTTTACAGATCTACCTTGGACAGAAACAAGCCGGGGGGCAGGCCAAATGAGGCAGCAATGTTCGACAACATAATCTCGTCACTGGGCCTTATTGAGATACCTCTTAAAGGGTTGAGGTTCACTTGGAGTAACATGCAAAATAATCCCCTTTGGGAGCAAATTGACTGGTGTTTCACCTCCCCCCACTGGTCTCAATCTTTCCCGGCAACCCTTTGGTTACCTTTGTCCCGTACTATGTCCGATCACATTCCCTGTGTGGCTCAAATTCGTACCTTCATCCCAAAGCCAGCCATCTTCAGATTTGAAAACGGATGGCTTGAACGCCATGATTTCTTAGAGACCGTTCAGCAGGTCTGGAACTGGCCTGATTCTGATGGGTCCTCCGCAGAGATCATTATCAAGTCCAAGCTTGACCGTCTCCGGCTCAAGCTTCAGGTTTGGCGGAAGAGTTTGTCCCTCATAAGGAATCAATCCTCTCACTGCTCTCATTTTATCGAGGTTCTGGACATCATTGAACAACACAGGACTCTCTACATTCATGAAAAGAATTTCAGAGCCATTCTTAAAGACAGGTTGGTCACCTTGTTGCATTGGCAGAATTCTTACTGGAGGAATCGTTGCAAGATCCAATGGATCCAGCTTGGTGACGAGAACACAAAATTCTTCCATAGCAAGGCTACTGAAAGATATCGCCATAACCTCATTACTTCCCTGGTTGCTGCCGACGGGGATATTCTCTATGACCATCAGGCCAAAGCCAACCTTCTGTTTGAATTCTTCTCGGCCAGAATGGGCTGTTCAGACAATTTGCATATGTGGTTCGATTTGGAGACTCTTGTTCCTAGGAGGGAAAATCTTAGCTGGATAGTTTCCCCCTTCACCACCCAAGAGATGGATGATGCTGTCCTTCATTTTCATTCGGATAGTGCTCCCGGACCTGATAGTTTCAATGGGAAATTTTACAAGAATTGCTGGCACATTATCAAACATGATTTCTACCAATTCTGTCAGAAGTTCCATGATGGGTCCATCTCTTTGGCTCCAATCAATCAATCCTTCATTGTCATGATTCCGAAGTGCAACAATCCTGAATCTCCCAATGACTTCAGACCCATCTCTTTACTTAACCTCTCCATTAAATTGATCACTAAACTGCTGGCCTCGAGACTTAACACCATCATGGCCGAGTTGGTCCATAGGAATCAATATGGTTTCATCAAGGGGAGATCCATTCAAGACTGTCTGGCTTGGACCTACGAATACATACATCTCTGCCATGTTTCCAAGGAAAAAATTGTGATCCTCAAATTGGACTTCGCAAAAGCTTTTGACACCATTGAACATAGTGCTATCATCTCAATGTTAGAGGCCTTGGGTTTCCCTAATACTTGGTTGATATGGATGAAGGAGATCCTGGGGTCAGCTTCCTCATCGGTGCTCCTCAATGGGGTTCCTGGTAGGCCTTTTCGATGCATGAGAGGGGTCAGGCAAGGGGATCCCATTTCCCCTCTATTATTCGCCATTGCTGCTGATCTGCTACAGTACATCCTTAATGCGGCAAAGCAAGCTGGTCTTATTTCGCCTCCCATAGAACTGGATCATCAACAAGACTTCCCGATCATTCAATATGCTGATGACACTATCATTTTCATTAGAGGTTGTCAGAATGATATTTACACTATCAAATGCCTGCTTCAATCCTATTCGGCGGCCACTGGTCTCAAAATAAATTTTGCTAAATCTGCGATCATTCCTATTAATATGCTGGACTCAGAGATTGACATCATGGCTGGGACTATGGGATGCAAAGTTGGCAAGTTCCCCTTCTTGTATCTTGGCCTTCCCATGGGATATGTCAGACCTCGGATTAAGGACTTTGATTTCATGATTACCAGAATCCGCAACAGGGTCTCTTCGTTTTCATCTCTCCTATCTTACGGTGGCAGATTGCAACTCGTTAATTCTGTTGTCTCTCACATGGCCTCCTACGCTATGTGCTGTCTCAAGCTTCCATCTGCTGTCATCAACAGAATAGATCAAGCAAGGCGAATCTGCTTGTGGGGAAAATGAGATCAATGGTCATAGTAAATCCATGATCAAATGGGAGAAGGTCTGTAGGCCCAAGTGCAAAGGTGGTCTTGGGGTCATAAATCTTAGGACCCATAATAATGCTCTCCGGCTCAAGTTCTTACACAAATTCTTTAATAAAAAAGATATCCCCTGGGTAAATCTGGTTTGGTCTGCTCACTATCGTTCCACCCTCCCTCAAGTGGCTTCTAGTATAGGCTCTTTCTGGTGGAAAGATGTAATTATCCTCCTTGACCAATTTAGAGGGATTGCTCAGTGTCATGTTGGGAAAGGGGATACGGCTCTCTTTTGGAATGATGTCTGGAACAATATGCATCTCAGCTCGGCTTTCCCCCACCTATTTTCGTTCGTCAGAAATTCTCAGTCCGACGTCCGTTCCTTCGTTCTCAATCTGGCCATCTCCATCAACTTCCACTTGCCCCTGTCGGACCAGGCCTTTCACGAGCTTCAAAGTCTGCACTCTCTTATCCAAGGGATCCATATTACCTCTAACCTTCCAGACGAGTGGACTTATATTTGGAAGTCAAAGGAGTTCATTCCAAATTTATTCTACAAGAGGACCTTCGTCGCAGTTATGACTCCTCCAATTCCATGGATTTGGAAAGCAAAATGCTCCACAAAACTGAAAATCTTCGCTTGGCTTCTTTGCTGGGATCGTCTTAATACTAGGAATATCCTCAGAAGGAAAAATTGTTACCTCCCTGCTTTGGATTACAACTGTGTGCTATGCAACAATGCAGTTGAGGAGTCTAGAGATCACCTATTCTTTCAGTGCCCCTTTAGCTCGGCCTGTTGGAACGCCCTGCATATCGACTGGAATCAGAACTCCGACATCTTCCAAAGAATTACAGAAGCCAGATCCAACCAGGACAGGCCTTTCTTCATGGACATCTTCATGATCGCGTCTTGGGGCATTTGGAAGCATCGGAATGATCGGATCTTCAGAGCTGCTCCTATAAATCTCATTGTTTGGAAAGAATGGGTTTTGGAAGAACTGCGTCTTCAATCCTTTCGTCTCAATTCAAATCTCAGAAGCTCTTTTCTGGCCTGGGGCGTTAGCCTCGGCTGATTTCTTGCCTTTTGGTGGTCTCGCTTTGTTTGTTTCTCTCCTTTCTTTTTCAATTCTGTTTTCCTTTGGTCTGGTGGTTCTAGGTTAGCCTAGCCTTCTTCCTGTATTTTGCTGATCAGGTTTGTCTTCTCCTCCCTCCCCTTGGCTGGAATCTCTCCAGCCCTCCCTCCTCTGTACTTTTTTCCGTTGGTCGTAATATATTGCTGGGCAGGGGCTTCCCCTGTGTGCTTTATTTTCAGATTTTTGTAATCTGTGTGCTTGATGCTAATACCATTGTACATAACATTGCTATGATAAGAACACTTTACTGTTGCCCTTTCTGGGGATGCTTTGGCTTCCTTTGGAACCTGGTGGATACGGGTTCAGTTTCCGCGGTAAAGGACTTGTACTTATGTTAGAAGCCCCTCCAACTGCATCCTGTTTGGGATGGCTTCTTGTAATCTGAAGATCTCCCAAATAGGACTGATGTTTCTTTTTTGCATTGCTGCAAGTAGGTGATGCGAATCATGGAATGACAATAACTTAATTTACTTAATAATCTATGCACAGCTTAGAACTCAACTTTGGAAGCAATCAACAGGCCAAAGCAGAAATCATAAGTATTTTAGTATTTACAATTTTATGGATTTGGTCAGCAAGTTTCCATCATCTAGTAGAAGTGTAGATATATGTATTTTCCATGAGAATCGAGAATCATACAAGGTTGAGCTGTTATTTGACATGTTTACTGCATAATGTGAGACCAGGTATATTTTCCGCTCATTTGTACATTCAAAATTATTTACTTTGTAGTTGTTACTCAGTGCTTTGGCAAGCCAGAAGATCATTTATAAGTGCAATTGGACATTTGGACATATTCTCTGTAGTCTGTACTGTAATGCTTGTGGACCAAGATGTATATATGACATTGGAAGCCGAAATGTTTGTTATGCTTTTGAGGACTCACATTAAAGTTGAGTTCTGTTCTTAACTGGGTAAATTTCGTTGAAGATGATAAAGAGGCATCAAATCACTAAACTATCTGAATGGTCCTGCATAAGAATGTGTAGGCAATAAATTTACCTTTTGTAGTTGTACTTTATAGTGCCTTTATTGAAATTATCTCATCTAATTGTAAGGTAAAAGACAATGATGTTCATTACTGGATTCATGTACTTTTACTTAGGTAATAGCACCGTTGAAGGTGCCATTAACTGGCTTTCTGAGCACCAGGATGATCCAGATATTGATGAAATGCCTTTGGTATGATGCTTTTATTTGTATATTTTGTTGTTTATTAGAGATTTGTTCCCTATGATATTCTGATGGTGCTAAACTTGGTCCCATGTTTACAAAGTAGTATGTGCTTGATAGCAGTAATTGTTTTGGTACTCATTGCATGATTGCATCATATTTCCGTAGTTTATCACAATTAGTTGCACACTCTAATCTTTGATAAATGCTATCCTTGAAATTTCCATACGCAATGGTTTCGATTCAAATTAAGGCTACTATACATTTTTCCAAATGACATGTTTTCACATACTGCATGTTTCAAGAACTGTCTATAAGATATTTCACATACTGCATGCATTCAGGAATAAGGATACCTCTAATACATTTTTTCCCGCTTTATTTATTTTTTTTGTTTTGTTTGGTGTGTTCAATGCTCTGAAGGAAAGCTAATTTAATGTACACATTATCTGTTTGAACTTCAGCTGATGCTGAACACAACCCATATACAGCTAGGAGTCTAGGAGCAACTTGCACATTTGACTAGGTTACCTAAGTTCTGAGTTCACGTCCCACTGAGCATCCATTCAATGGGGAAATAATAGATATTCTATCATTCTATGTTATACTTACACTTTCGAAGAAAAATGTTTCCCTCCAGCAAGAAACATCTGCAGGTTGCTTATCTTTCTTTGCCTCTCAGGTGCCGGCTAATATAAAAACTGAGGCTAACAAACCCTCTCTGACACCTGAGGAAATGAAGATTAAAGCACAGGAGCTAAGGTGCTTTTCTGAACCCTTTTTTCGAATCATGGGCTGGTGGTAGAATAATTCTTCTTAGAAATGGCAGATTTTTTTGTTTGTTTGTAGTGCTGTTTTTGTCTGGTTCTGAATCAGTTCACTTAACATTTAGATGCTTTTGTTTTTTATGTTTGGACTTTTGTGGCTTGAACTTTAGTAAAGAACCTTAATATAAAACTCAAGTATAGGGCCCCTAAAGTTTTATGCACAAGCAATGTTCTAGGCATCTACTTTGGGCAATAATTGCTTCTAACAGGCAAATTGTACATTTTTATAGTACTGAGTACTGCCTTTAAAAGGAAATGTGTTTTTGCAATATTTGCCCTCGGTTGCATAGGTTTTGGAAGTCAGAATGGCTGTGCATCGTAACATTACAATAACCATAGGATAGGACCATGTAATTTTGATTTAAACTGTATGATCTCAAACAGAGACGGATTTGATATTGAAAATTTTCAGGTTTGCATAAGCTTATCTCTACTACATTCATGAATTTTTGTTAGTATTTTTGGTGTTAGATGAAGAGAAGTGCAAGTGTGAATCGTTAGTTGTATTGCAATAGCTCAAAGGGCAAATATATAGAGTACATGGGCACACACAAGACTTAACCATAGAACACTAGGAAATACCAAAAATACTCTTTAACATTTGGAACAATGCATCATACACCTTTCGCAAATGGGGGTGTGGGAACCCTTGGGCATCAACGAATTTCCCTTTACAAAATATCGTTTTCTTACAAGACATCCCATACTGAAATTATCCACTCCATTTGTAGGGAGCGTGCTCGTAAAAAGAAAGAAGAAGAAGAGAGAAGGATGGAAAGAGAACGGGAGAAGGTATTATCTCATTTTTTTACCTTGATTTGTAATATGCTTATATATGCATTTAAGATGTATATAGCTTTAGCGCATGTTATATTGATACTAGTTTTATCTTTTATCTTTTATGTGATGTGATCTCGACATTTGCCAGTTATACCTTAGTCCAACATTAGAAAATAGTGGTGTTGGCATTAATGTTATTATTATTTCTTACCTTCGCATCTGGTATATTTTTGTACTTTGTTTTAGTATTTTGGCTCACATATTAGGCATTTTTAGGAACGCATACGGATTGGTAAAGAGCTTCTTGAAGCCAAAAGAATTGAGGAGGAAAATGAAAGGAAACGGTTGGTTCTTTGTTTCTTTTTTATTTTACTACACTTCTACCAATAATATCATGCTCTCCATCCCTTTTGACTATTTTTTCGCACCATATTCAGCATGATAGAATTGCGAAGACTTGAGAAAGAGGAAGAGAAAAGAGCTAGAGAAAAGATCCGTCAGAAACTGGAAGAGGATAAGGTGTCTGGTTTTTCCATCTCATTCTCAGAATCTTCTTGCTTTGGTAGTTTGGTTAACCAGTAATTTTTCTCTGTTGTTCTGCGTAAGAGCTGTATGGACTACTTTATATAATTTGATGTAACCTGGAGATATTCACCTGCATGTGTTGTCTTTTCTTACTAATGAAGAAAACTCTAGTAAGTGGGCCCTATAAAGTTTCCTCCCTTTTTTCTTCTGATTCTCAGGCTGAAAGGAGAAGGAAACTTGGATTGCCGCCAGAAGACCCAGCTGCTGCCAAGCCAAGCGCCCCACCTCCTGTTGAAGAGAAGAAGGTATTTTCTTGTGAATTGGGATTTTCTTGCCATAATAACCAGTTGATCCAATTTCGGAAACAGCACAGTGTACCGTTTTGAGCATCTGAGTTGCTTGACCAGAAATCGAGCATCTGAGATAAAGTGGGTAAGTTTCTTCTAGTACTCTTGAACTTCTCAGGAGAAACAAAGAAGTTCTCTTCCATGTCAAGCCTACTTGATTTCTGGTTCGGCAAGTTGTACAGGGGCCTTTAGAACTGAACTGAAGAGGACAGAGGATGCAAATCCGTATTTTTTTTTGATAAAAAATGTTTTTATTCTTTATCATTGTTTTAACTGTGGTCTATGAATTTCCAGACTGCATTGCCTGTCAGGCCAGCCACAAAGGCAGAGCACATGAGGAATTGTTTACGAAATCTTAAGCAGCAGAGTAAGGTATAACACAGGTTATCCTTCAAGTCAACTCCTTGTGTTGTTCACATTTGCCTTGGAACTCCATTCATTTCATGTTAACTACTGATTACCAAATGGAGAAGCTTCACACATAAACTTGTTCATTGAATATATGTGAATAGAATTGCAGTTGTAACAACTAGATACCTTAGTTTATGTGGTCGAGGAAACTAAGAATTCTAGTCCTTGTTGAAGTTATAGTGACAAGTTGAAAGTTTTTGACGTCTGTAGCTTAGTCTTATCATGTTTCTTTATGTTGATATGTGTCCTCTGACCAAAAAAATGAAAATGTTGCATTTATGCCATTGTATACGCTGTAGCTGTAATATGCAAGTAGATGGTAAGCTTACGCTAGATGACCAAAAACTTGTGTTCCTCCCAGTGTTACTTTCAGACTTTCGGCAAAAAATTTGGACACGGCGGGTGTCGGAATCCTACTCGGATTTGAGGTGTCCAATTCGGCAAAATTTTTGGACAAAAGTGTCCGAGTAACACTGGTTTGTTCTGTGGTTTATCTTCTATACGTAGCAATTGTAGAAGAAAGGTAACAACCAGTATATGTTATGTTGCACATAACCTAGTGAATTGCAAGTCAGTAAGCATGATTAATTCTACTGTGATGAAAAAAGGCAAACATGGAGAGTTGAATGTACAAGATAATGTCACGAAATTTTGAAGAAACCATGTTCAGCACAGTTGGGTTCTCCTAATTTACACTGCTTTGTCTCCGGCTTTGTTTTGATGCCCAGTATAACTTTTGCAACCATAGGATCAGCAAGGACGGGCATATTTTCTCCAATATATCCGCATGCCATTGAAAGGACTGCAATATCTCTTGCATGGGCATATATGCTCATCTTTTATTCATTGATCCAATGTATACACATGCCTTACAACAAACTGCACTAGTTGTGTGAAGCTGATTTTTGCATAACTTGCACAAAATAAGCTGTGGAGACCACATTGATTTAATCATATTGTTTGGCATTGAATTTAACCTAACTGTGGAACCAATTTTATGACAGGATGATGATGCTAAAGTAAAGAGGGCATTTCAGACCCTCCTTACCTACATCGGAAACGTAGCTAGAAATCCTGATGAGGAGAAATTCAGGAAGATCAGGCTCAGCAATGCTACATTTCAGGTGAAACTGCTAATCCTGGAACTGGTAAAATGCTCTGTTATAACTGCTGAACAACGTGAGATTGATAATCAATCTGTTTTTGTACCTTGCAGGAGAGAGTTGGAAATCTGCAAGGGGGCATAGAGTTCCTTGAGGCCTGCGGATTTGAGAAACTCGAGGACAACGACTTCTTGTTTTTGGCAAGGGACAAGATTGACAAGGCCGTCCTGAATACGGCTGGAGCCGAGCTGAATTCCGCCATCACCAATCCCTTCTTTGGAGTCCTTTGAATCATAAAAATCCCATTGTATACTTGAACCTGTTCGTTTCGCTCTGGTCGTCAGATTTCACGATTCCGAATGAGCTTGAGAGAATTATTTACAGATATATTTATTTATTCCATACGTTGCTAAGGCGATATTTGAGGTAGTCCAGTCCTTTCACTAGGTTTCGCTTAGGGTGCGTTTGGTTGGATGTACGGGGATGAATGCGATAATGGATGGGATGAGATGATACAGGGAAGGTGTTTGGTTGCCTGAATAGAATGATATAAGATTTTATTTGATTGCTTGGATGAAATGATATAGGATGGTATGAAATGATGTTTGGTTGAAGGGATGAGTTTGGATTGGGGGATGAGGTTAGTTTGAGGGATGGTGCGAGTGAACGATCCTGTCATAAACCGATTGGTTTGGTCAAATTTCTCGTATGGGATGGTGCAGCATCTTTTTAGAATATTTAAGAATCTGTACTATTTTATCTTATACTAAATGATTCTATTTAACAAATCAAACGTAAAGATAGAATCAAATTTTATACGGAACAGTTCGGTTCATCCTTATACACCCAACTAAACGTATCTTTAGTTGCTGCTGGCTCGTTCATGTACATGGCCAGACCGATCTGATGGGAAGAAGTTTTCGTTGCTGTATCTTTCTGCTTTGGAAAATTCGCTTGCTCCGTACGGTGCGCCGGACCAGATGGCCTTTGCGCTGACTCGAGATTCCAGAAGCCAGCAAGCAGGGAGGCAGGCGGCGAGGCGTGACGTGATCAACAAACAGGTTAACTGAACTGAACTCGTGCGTGCATTAATTGTGCGGTTTTGCAGTGCTTGACCTCGACTGACTTTGATTTGAGTCCCTCAGTCCAAGCTGTTCGACACCACAGTTTTTCATCACGTTGTGATTCTTAATGCTATAATACTATTTTACTACGTGCTTCTTTGCATGCACGGACTGATCTGTGGATTGAGTTCGTCGTTGAAATATTCTCTCTCTCTCTCTCACTCCACAGGGTTGCCTGGCACGCTACGCCAGCCTCTTCAATTTGTTGAATTTCTGGAAAACAGCGACAGGCGGATGGATTACGTTGAAGATTTCCTGGTGCGACCCAGCCCAGTTCTATGTGCTCGATCGTGGAACGACATGTCATGTTTGTTGTCGGCCAGTGGCCCAGATCTATATCAATGACATGTGCCCAACTTACGGGAGCATGCAGGACAGAATTAGTCGTGTTGGTCTGGTGCATGTACCATACCAATGGTTGGTTTTAACCGGTAAAAGATGTCTGTCCTTACCTATTCTTTTCTTTGCCTCGCAAAACAACACTGCCACACGCTCGTGACATTGAGCACCTCGCTACAGCACTTCCATTCTTCTTCCAAATCCAATCCAAGTTGCGAGGAATTAATCCACGCGCATCCCCGTTAATTATGGCTCAACTCAGCTGAATTAATTGATTCGCTCGCTTGCAAGTTCGCAATTCAACCACGTGTTCAGCATTGTTCGTCCATCGAATAGTATGATCTTTAATTTGGCCCATGCAAAACAAGTCCATATAATGTCCTAAACTTTGATCAAAAGTTCATCTAGCATCTCCAACCATTTTTTTTAAAAAATTGGCTAGAAGCACTGGTACGTATTATAGAAGAAAGAAACACAAACGAGCTCCAGACGCACACACACCCTTCCACACGCATGCACACACGCACACACGTGCCTGCACTCGTCTCTGCGAGAAACGCCGAGTTCGAGACTTTAACCCGGGTCGGCTGGGTGCCCATCGCACGCCACTGAGCTACGCCTCAGTCCTCGTATCTCCAACCATGAAACCAAACATTTGGCTCTCAAACTTTTAAATCCTATGCAAATAACACTCTAATCCGGTTTCATATAGTAATATTGCATATGTGACGTAATGAGTGGATGGTTTTACTATATATAATGATACACTAGCCAAGTTAGGTTAATGAATATGGGGCCCACAATGTGCTTCTCACCCGCCGAGCTCCCAATCATGCTTCTATAACTGTCGGCCCTTGTAGCTCCCCACTCTCTATTTCGATTAGGAAGAGAAAGCTCGTATGAATCTCACCTATTATTCGCCTAAACTTATCTAGCATGTCATCCGTCGTGGCAAAACACTCACTTATCATACCACACGGAAAATACCACTATGCGAAATCATGTCAATGTGTTATTTGCCCACGCGATGCGTGGTGTGAGGCTTTTTGTGAAAAGCCTCTGAAATTTTTGAAAATTACATATAGGTGTGTTTTTTTTTGGAAATTACATATAGGTACTTGGAAATTACATCTAGGTGTGTTTTTTTGGAAGCCCTCCAAACTGTTGTAATTTGATTTTTTAGCGCAAACTCTCAAAAATTACATCTAGGTACATTTTTTTAGCGAGAAGGCCCTAAAACTTCCAAAATTTGTTTCGAAAATTACATCTAGGTACCGTTTTTTCGGGGAACCCTCCAAACTTCTATAATTTGATTTTTTAGCGCAACCCTAAAAAATTACATCTAGGTACATTTTTTAAGCGAGAAAGCCCCCTAAACTTCCAAAATTTCTTTCTATTTTGCACAAAAATCCAAATAATTTTTTCTATGAGGGCAATCCCAATGGGATGACTAGGATAGTTTCCATAGCATTAATTAGGTTGCCATGTAAGCAAAATGGTGATGTGGAGGTAGAGTTAATGATGAAAGAGAAGGAAACCATTTCTCATGCAGGAAACCATTTCTACACAAGTACCAAGAAAGGGAAAAAGGGGATTGGGTGAGAAAATAAGAGAAAAGAGGAGATTGGATGAGAGTTTATTTTGAAGAAACTATTCATTGGGAGCATACTTTCTACATGTAGTGTCTAGATGACATGGAAGCTATAGAAACTATATGCATTGGGACTGCCCTGAAAACCCTCAAAAATCACATCTAGGTACGCTTTTTATGAAAAGGCCCTCCAAAATTTTTAGATTTTTTTCATAATTGTTTTCTTCGACAAGAAAATTGTTTTTACGTGGCGTCACACACCTGCGTGATGCGGCATGACACTGCACAAATGCATCTAGTATATAAAAAAAGAGGTTGAATAGTCCCTATTGTTACTCAACCATATCCCATTTATCTAGCTAAAGACTAGTATCTTACTCGAATCAACTGTATACCGAACGTGGATGAATTATTATGTCTTTTTGGAGCTTGATAGCATGGCCTGATTGTTGCCAAGGTACCTGTATCACTACCTCACCAATCAACCACTAACAAACCATCCAACAAGTGGAGGATATGCATGTCAAGCTGTCAACATCAATCATATGCTCTAATCCCAAAATTTAAACCCAAAGAAGAAGGATTCTTCTCTTGCTGCGACTCAATTACTGATGCCGACATCTACAGGTTTAACTTTTCAATCACATGCCTATATCCCCAAGAACGTGCATTTTACTTCCCAGTCAGGGTATAAACGAATAGACTGACGAACTGTCGCTGGCAGTATGAGAAAGAAGGTTTATTTTTTCCTCATAAAAACTGTTCATAGCTGACATTAATCTCTGACATTGTATCAATTATATAGGGCGAAGTTGCGTTGTGCAACTAAGTTTTGGATGAGGTGATCTGACGTTACGCAGGCCCTGCTTATTTAGCCTTAGCCTTTTAACTTATTACTTAAAGTTAACTTTTGAGTTTAAACAGCTTAAAATCTATCATTTTTATACGTGGTAGAGGTGAGTGATTTTACCCTAACTTTAATGGTATTAGTCTAAAACCAACCTTCAATAAGCCAAAAAAAACCCCACATCGGTGGCTTTTGACTTTTAGTTATGTAGAGACTTATGGCTTTTGAAAAAATTTAGATAAAAGCTACTCATTTATTTATGTTTAAACTTTTTTATTTTTAAGTCAGTGAAAAAAACCCAAACAAACAAGGCGTAACCAACCCAAGTTAAAAAATGCCTCTGAAATAAAGTAATTTAAATACTACTATATATAAGACTACTGGAGTGAAATAAGGGCTAAGAGCAAGAAAAGTTGAAGGACAAAGCAGCAACCACATGCATTTAGTTATTGAACTTTGAAAGGCTCAATGATTTGTCTCTTTCTTGGTTTTGTACTTAATTTAAGTCAAAAAGGTGGAATAGAAGATGAGCATAAAACAGATGAATGGATAGGTGCTTGTAAAATATTAAAGTATAAATGAAAGATAGAGTATGATTATTTATTTTTTTATCTGTTTAATATTTATGTAACTTGTATTAGAAGAGAAAGCACGGAAGCGCTGCTCTATAAAGCGTCTGTAAAGATGAAAAGACATTTTGCTTAAAAAGACAAACCAGAGACTTGACTCGAGCTAGTTTACAACTACAATAATTAATCTTTGTCCAATGGAGTTAAATAAAAATAAATTTTATATGCAATGGATATACCGATATTAGCTCAGCCTAAAATAAATAAATAAAAACAATAAAGACAGGAGCTTTGAAGGCTTCAAATAAAACAGTGGCGCTCTCTCGTCGTCAAAGGCGCTATATATTTTTTTCCTCTTATTTGTCTTCTCCCCACACATTCTCCTTCCCCTCTCGAATTCCTCCTCCTCCTCTGCTTTCTGAGCGTGTGTGTATATATGCACACGCTTGGGGGTGTAAGCCTGTAAGGAGGGTGAAGAAATGAGCCTTGTTTGATTGATTTTGAGGTGGTTTGGGTCCTTTCTTGAGTGGAATTTGAGTTGAAGGACCACCCACCCTTTGGCTGCTTCTAAGGAAGATGATTGCATCGTATTCTTGAGAAAAGTTGGGCTTTTGGGTAGGGTTTTTGTGTTTCCCTGAAGGATTTGAGTGAAAGGAGAGGCCTTTCGATAATATCGGGGTGGAATTGGGTTGCTTTGTTGGGGGTCTAGGGCGAAGAAGCCTGCTTTGACGGGTTCTTGGGTGGTTTATTTTGTTTTCTGGGAAAATTCTGCTTCTTTTGAGAATTAGTAGTTTTACTCTTGCTGGGGTGTATTCTTTTGGTTAATTCAAGATTTTACGAGGGTGGAAGGAAGCATCTTTTGCTGATGTTTTTGAGTTTTTTTTTCTTTGAGGAATTGAGGTGAAAGGAAATAATTTTGGTTCTTGATCACATGGAACCTTTTTGTTCGATTTGTTCCCTTAAGGAATCCTAGTGAAAAGAGCTGCCTTCAATCCTTTTTCTTATTGGATTTGGTGAAATGTGGAAACTTAGGTTGTTTTGTGGGCTTTTGGAGTGAAAGATACCCTAATTTTTTTCGTTTTCCTTTTTGGTGAATTTGATCTCGGCTTCTCAGGGTAATTGAGAGAGAAGGGGTAATTTGTTTGCTCCTTTTGACAGTGTGTGTGTGTGTGTGTGTAGAACTGTAGATTTGGTCGTTCTTAGACAGAAAATTTGGCACCCTCTAGTTATTTTTGGTGGGTTGGGTTGACTGCACTTTTCTCCTCCTACTGGATCTCTATTTGTGGTGAGCTCGAAGTGGCTAATGGCGGTGAGTTGCTTGTTCCCATCATACTTATTATAGAACAGTTTTGAGTTACTGGTACTCAGGTTTTAGGCTTGTAGCATGACGCAGTTTAATTAGTATTGATGTTTCTTACTCTGTTGGCGGCTGATTAACCAGTTACAGAGGAACTAACTTCAAATTTTATTGCATGCACACTTATCTTCATCAGATTGGTCTAATTTTAGTTGGTTATAGTACTGAGCCACTAATCTGCCTCATGTTTGGTTTTTTTATAGTATCTTTTTTTTAGTGCAAAGCCTAACAACTATGGATATATGGGATAATGGGACTAGTAAATGTTGATGCTTGGGGAGTGTAATTCTGATCTACTTTATGTTCTAGGGATTTCTTGACATTGATATGGATGAAGGGGAAAGGCACATCCATAGAGAACATTATGACAAATTCAGGGAACATAACGTAGCATATTTATGATGGTTTAGGGATGCAAATTATTCACACATAATTTTGGATGAAAGAATAATTACTGGAATACTTATGGTCTGTTTGTTGTTTCCATAATATCCCTTAGCCTTTTCTTTTACTGATGCCGATTTTATTGAGCTATTATTGTTACTATCAATTATTCTTCAATCGTGAAGGAATTTTCCAATCTTCATGGAGCAAGTTATCATTGATCAATTCTGTATGTAAGAATTCTAACTGTAATTTGTTAGAATTAACTTCAGCCATGATTTGCTTAGAATTAACTGTAATTTATCTCTACCCTGCAATTGATAGCATAAACCATGTCTGCAATATCCCTTAGGATGTTTCCAAGATTTACCTTATTTCAGTTGGTTACTTGGTTTCACCAAAAGAATCAAAATCCTACACACGTTAACAACGTTTATTAATTCATTTGGTCCAAACAGCAACATGGAGTTCCTGCATTTGGGGACTGGGAGACCACTGGTAACACCCCTTACACACAGAAGTTCGAGGACGTGCGAAGGATCAAGAAAACCGGCTTTTCCTCCAACCCAAATGATCCGAGAAGGAACCATGAACCTCCTCACAAGTCACCGTTGCATCCATCCACTAACACACCTGAAGCCTTGGACCAAAAACCCAAGTACCAGCCACATGCAAGAAAGCCTGAAACTGATCATCACCAGCCTACTGGATCCCCACTCCACCGCAAACCCGCTCCTCGGAGGCATGCGAATCTACAGCACCAACAACACCTGGACCAAGGTGGTTACGGTAGCTCACATAGAAGCCCTTACAGACCTACTGCTGGGGCTGCCTCTCCAATGCAAGCAGCCAGTCCAGCAAGGCCTAAGCATAGCTCAGCTGGAATGCAGACTCCAGAAAGGAGGGCTTCATCTGAAGGCCATGGTCCACTTACTCCTCGAAGGAGCAGAGGGAAGCAAGGAGGCCGAGCCTATGAAGTTGTACCCTCTTCTCAGTTCCTTCTTTCCTTTGTACATTCAGAAATGGTGTACATATGCTGTGTTAGAAGTTTCTGATGAGTGATGTGCTGGTGCTTTTGCATTTCCGAATCCAGGCTGAAGATGAAGTGACTGTACCACCATTCGGTGATTGGGATGACTCTAATGCGGCGTCAGGCGAGAAGTATACTGGAATTTTCAACAGGGTGAGGAACGATAAATTATCGCCAAACTCTTCTGTCAAGCAACCACCTTCTTCTAGTGGCAACCAGGAACATAAAATAAAACAGGTGTGTGTAAGCTGCTCCCTAGTGTTGATTCGTAGTTAGCCTCTAATAGAATTGTTGAACTGCTCCTACAATAACACTGATCCCAGTATCATTTTGTATTTTTCATGCACAAATCAGAGAAAATATAACCAATTATTATCTGGCATCTTGATCTGTAGTTTCTGTTATTATACCTGATTGATTGAAGCAGATATATGAATATATAACAATATAAATTAAATATGGGTTATATAATCTTACAACTAGTAATTCTTTGCGTTCAACGAACACAGTAGGTATTTTTATATAGGGAGTGTATAGGTATCATCCGGATGTTTTTTTGGTTGAAATCACCTAAATCTAGAACCATTGGATTTCGGATCCAAATTCACCGGGCCGTTGGATCAAATCATACGATCGGATGTAATCGATACTCCCGAACATCCAAATTCACCGGGCCGTTGGATCAAATCATAGGATCGGATCCAAATTCACCGGGCCGTTGGATCAAATCATAGGATCGGATGTAATCGATACTCCCGAATCTCAACAATGATCCAATGGTTCTAGATTTGGGTGATTTCAACCAAAAAAACATCCGGTTGATGTTTATCAAATCCCTTTTATATATCATGTGTTTACTTTTCACCTGCACTATCAGTATAGTCTCTTGTTGTAGTTCAACACCTTTTTTCATGGATGCCTTATATGATCTCAATACAAATAACACTGGAAAACATGCAGATACAGAATAAAATATTAGATCAGTCATAACCCGTAACCACAAGGCGTGCAGATTGAGTTATTCAGTCTGTCACTCTGTCTAGCCACGTAGTGGTGAATTTATTTAATTGGTAAATTGAGATCTGAGCAGTTTCAATTGTATGATATTAAGGTCCTTTCATTTGGAAAAGGTATATTTATTGAGTTTTTGTTACACAACCTATCAGCTTGAGAGTTCTCATACTTTAAAGTTTCAACATTACCGTTTACTTTCTCCAGTCACAAATAGTTGTTTTGAACATAGGTGCAGTTAAACTTTTGAAACTTTGATTATCGATATATTTTGATTATCGATATATTTTTAAATATTTAAATTGGATATATGAAAATTATATGTCTCAATAAGTACTTTCTTAATATTATAATTTTATTGGATTTTATAAATATATTATAACAGAAATTAGTGGTCCAAGCTGTGTTTTGGAGAGCAACAACTATTTATAACCGAAGGGAGTAGTACCTGTCTGGTGAACTGCTGAGTGCTGACCAGTTACCTAGATATTGCAACCATGGATCACATACCTCTGAATACTAAATTCATGCGAAGATGTTTTTACATGAACCAACCAACTTGCACAATTTAATCACTATCAGATAAATTTAGATGAACCAACCAACATATCATGGGTTTATTTTTCGCCTGCACTATTAGTATGGTGATAATATGGTCCCTTGGTCCAGTGTATCAAACTTCTTATTCACAAATTCCTGATATGATATCAATACAAAAAAGTTACTGAAGGACATGCATATATGAAATAAAATGTATGGTCAGTCACTATAAGACATGTACATTGTATTATTCAGCTTGTCTAACTATGTAGTGGTAAGCCTTAGTCTATTTATTTATTTTTAATGGGAAAGCCTTAGACTAATTATTGAATGCTCTTGATTTAAATTGTAGATTTAGATTGAACAGTTTCAGTTGTCATATACTCCCTCCGTTTTTTTATAAGGCGTATTTTGACTTTGCACAAGGATTAAGGTTGCGTTGAAATTGAGAAAGATACGAGAAAAAATGACTTAGATGCCCCCACTTAATTGTCTTGGAAGATGAAAGATATAATTTGTGTGGGTGGTAATGAATAAATGCATATGAATAAGAGAAAATAAATAAGGGTATAGAAGGAAAGGTTTCATTAAATCTACATGCAAGTCTTACATTTGTAAACAAAACCATTCAAAAAATAGGCCTTATAAAAATAAACGGAGGGAGTATTAATTTTATTATTTTTGGAAAAGATTTATTGAGTTCGTGTTACACAACTTACCTACTTAGTCTCATATTTTCCGGTTTCAACATTGTAATTAGGGTTACCATATTGGTAAGCTGCTGACCACTGACTAGGCATTGCAACAAAGATAATCCTAGCTATTCTTTTCTGAAACAAGTTAGCTGGATAACTGCATTGCAACCACATATCATATACCTCTAAATACTAAAGGGTATTCTTGGCCAGAAAATTTATACGAACCAGCCACACGACTAATCATCAATTCACCATCAGATATCTGACGAGAACCTAACAACTTGCACAACTAATCGCCAATTCACCATCAAATATCTGACAAGAACCAAACTAAGCTACTCTGGTGCACAATCTGCTCATTCATTTTTCATGTATGAGCAAAGCTGAATGCTTCAGGCACACTCAACTCAGACACCAGTATGACGGCAACTATTAATGTTATGATGACCTGGACTAAAATGGAGTACAAAATTTTGATCCCTCTTAAATACCGTGGAGGTGTAAATTTACCTCAGGTAATTCAGGGTGATAAACTGCATTGGTATAGTGAGGTGGGCAAATGGCTTGAATGTTCCACAGAGTAGCATTATTTATTTTTCAGCAAAATTTTTGGTGCAATACTAAAATGAAACCTTATTATCTCTTTCCCTCTCAGACCTGCCCATGCTGTATACTGTGAAGAGATGAAGAAGGGATCTCCAACGATGGCTATTCTCATGTAGAAACTTCACCGAACCGTTTGCTTCTGTGCTAGTTGTCGATGACCCATGCATAATTGAATATTTTATAAAAGGTTAATGTTTTCCCTCTGCTTGAATATAGATACGTAGCATGTTGCATATATAGAGAATGCTGTTTAGCTCTGTAACATATCATCCTTTATAATAGTTTCTGTTTCCTATCTTGAATTGATAATTACTCCCCAAGAATTCCTGTATTAGTAGTTCATGTGTAATATTAATGACGTTTCTCTGTATAATTGTTGTTTTTCATCAACCTATTGCCAACAAGTGTTTTCATCAAATTTTCATAGGAAGCTCTCTCAGTAAATCATGATATTCCCATAATATGCTAGACTGAATGAGAAATGAGTGTCGTTTGCATGATAGAGAACTTCAGAATTCCTTACGGTTGTTGAGAAGTGATCCAAGAAACCAACTGCACATGCATGATGCACCATATTCAGAAATAAAAAAAGGATACAAATTTACAAGAGCATAGAACATTTACTACAGCTGTTTTCAGCATCCTGCTTTGACGGCCTATACCTAGCCTGATATCTCACTAAGCCATTGTGGACCGGCGCAAGACACACTAACTCACCGGGCCCACTTACAGACACGACAAACACCTGACTCCCCCCCTCTCTTCTCTTCCATTTTCTTTCTTCTCTGTTTTTAATTTTAATTTTAACTTTATTTCTCTCTCTCTCCTCTTGGATTGTACTTAATCTAGGGTGCACTCCCGTGCATCACTTGTTCTTTGTCTTCCTGCTAATATATTGCAGCTTTTGCTGCTTCAAAAAAAAAAACTATGCCTAGTAGGCCACTCCCAATGGTCCTATGTTAACTGTTTCTTTAACGGGGGCATATCCAGTGCAATCAGGCTTTTGGTGCAATCACTGTGCAATCCAACTAAGAAAAGTTTCAAAAAATTCTGAAAAAAATCATGGATGTATATCTCATCTTACGCCATCTACATATAAAATTTCATGATCAAATTCGTCCTATGCTAGAAGTTACAAAAAAGACAAATTTGGGGTGCATTTGAACTATTTAAGTTTGTTAGAAATTTGTCTTTTTTATTACTCTTAACATAGGACGAATTTGATCATGAAATTTTATATGTAGATGGGGTAAGATGAGATGTACATCCATGATTTTTTTCAGAATTTTTTGAAACTTTTCTTAGTTGGATTGCACGGTGATTGCACCAAAAGCCTGATTGCACTGGATATGCCCCCTTCTTTAACATACTATATAAGATTAATGCTTGCGTGGAAAGAAGATTAAATAAGAGAGAGATGAAAGCTATTTCTTGCATGAGAAACAATTTAGCCATATAAACCAAAAGGAGACACAATAAAAATACGCATTAGGAAGAGAAGAGTTGTATCTATGTCTTGTATGATATTTATTTGATGTTCTCTATGTATTTGTACTAAGATATAAAGGGTTGGAGGAATAGTATTTAATACTATTTATTAATAATGTGGATATTATTAGATATGATTATAGAAACCATACATTAGGAGTGCCTGTATACATACAATGGGGTGTCGTGTCAAATGAGCTGGGCAAGGAACGCATGGGCTGAATTCTGTTGAGGAATGCAGTGTACAGAAACCAAACATTTCGAAGACGATTTCTAGCTATAGCCTAATTTATATTGAACCAGTGAAGTTTCATTCTATTCTGCTTTAAGTTACAACAGCAAAAGATCAAGTTATTCTTTGTTACAGCACCATCCTCAACACTAGATCACTGTAAGATTTCGTCTACTTATTTTGCAATCTTACTCAAAGCTGCACTTGCCGGCCACCAAGGTTCACAAAACCATCGATTTTTGACCGTATCGAGCCGGTTCGACATCCAAAACCGGTAAAATCGGACTAATTTAAATAATTCAAAAAAAATTATGTGACGCAAAACCGGTCAATTTTTGATCAAAACAGACCGATTTTTGATCAAAATTGACCGGTTTTAGGTTAAAATTTTGTGGCAACGCTCTAGTGGTCAGCACCTACCAATTGGCCGGTCAATTTTCGGTCAAAATCGGCCAGCTTTTGGTTAAAATCGGCTGGTTTTTTATTTATTTTTATTTTTTTCCAAAAATTTTGAATTCTTAACCCTTCAGTTCTGATGATTTTCGACTCGATATTTCAAATTTCGAATTTTGATTTTTGAACTTTTTTTTTTCGAAATCGGTATTGTTAACCTGACCTGCCGGCCACAGATCCACAGCTGAAAGGGGAGGAACAACCGGTGCTTGCTTTGCCCTTTTGCCTGAGCTCTCTCCTCTAGCTTCCTGAATCTTGGCCCCCGGGAGCAGACGAAATCCTGAGCCCGCCTCCCTTCCCCGGATAGCCCGGCAAGACCCAGCGACATTCCGCCTCTGGACCAAGAACTCAAGGATGTCTGCATAGTCCCTGACAGTGTAGACGCCCAGCCGCTGCGCCACTGCGCTGAAGTGCTCGAACAGTTTGTGCTCAGATGGGCGGGCATTACGATCTTCTTCTTCATCATGTTGGCAAATGCAAGCACCGTGTAGTCAGGATCGATCTCGAAGAGCTTCTCCACTATCTTGGTGTAAGCAGACTCGTTGCGCTTCTCATCAGCCGCTATGGTGCCGCATATCTGAGCTAGTTTTGTGTCTCCGTACCTCTTGGCATGCCTCGCGGTATTGCCATGAGATATGAAAGTTGCTCTCTCTTGGAAAGATGTGTAAATGAAGCCCAGATAGGGATTGTTCTCAGTTCTTGGATCCTGCAGGAATTTAGAACAGCAGAAGGTGGGTTTATAACAAAAATGTATCTTTAAGCATCTATCATGTATGTTGCTGAAGGTGACAAGTCAAGTAACGATGTCCCTTGCTGAACCTGGGTGTTCCACAAAAATGTTGGCAGTTGCTATAAAATGATGCATATAATTTAAGTAGGCAGGTTAATTTACCGACATTTCAGAATGGAGGTGTCATCTCCAATTACAACAAGGTTACTGCATACATTGCTTGTGTGAATCAAATATCAATGGTTGCCATTTCGTACATGTTATCCTTGTTACCTTTTCAAAGTAACAACTTGTTATGCCTGTAGACACTTTTGTGAACTAATCATCATTTGACGAGTACAATCAGATTTCCCTACTGGTAATTAGCAATTCTTTGTCAGCAACAAAACAAAGAAGCAAGGAAAGGAGGGGTAAAACAAAGAATATGACATTCTCTAGGAAATAGACACAAGTGCTTACAATTCCAGAGCCAATCAGATACCGTATAGTCTTGTCAATTTGTCTCATATCAACCCTTCCAGTAAGGTACATAAACTTATTCGTAAAATCACCATGCCTGTTCTCTTCAGCAGTCCATGCTCTTGTCGAGATGGCCCAGCAGGTTGGGCTAGCACCAGTCTTGTCTCGGGCACCGCCATCCAGGGTATTGAGCATTGCCTGATAAGTAGGGAGGGCTTCGTCAGTGACCATCATGTCTCCAACCAAGCAAACGAAGTAGTCATCAAGGAATTTCCTTCGCCCGCTCCCTTAGTTCATTGATTTCATCATAGAATCCCTCAGAACGAAGAAGGGTCCGGCAGGTAATCCTGTGGCTGCCATGATTTCTCAATTGGCTTCAAGAGGAGAAATTTTTACTGCTTTGGCTGTTTCGGGTAACTTAATTACGAGACGCTGTTCGTGGATTGGAGACGCTGCAGTGGGCGTAGCCGCCACGCGCGGCAAGTGCTGCACTGTCGTGCAGCGGACCGAAGGTGCTGCAAGGGCAGTGCAGCGGTCGGGGGGCGCAAGGCAGTGCAGGTTGTAATTTATTTGTAATTATATTATGTTAATGTAAAATTACGGAAATGATATGTCGAGTTAAAAAAGTTCAAATAGACTATCTATTCGCATTTGAAAAGTTTCCATTCGAAATACCGACGGAGAACATATCGCTAGTTCAGTGGGACTCTCTGTCTCCAATTGCAGAAATTTCTTTTTAAATAATACATTTTTATTTAAATTGCAAAAATATACCTTGATCTAAAAAAACCGCAAAACTATACCTCTGTCGCCATATGGTTGGGCGACGATAGTGCAAAACGCAGAACAAGCTATGTCAGCGCTAATATGGCCTTTCTATCGCCAAAAAGGGTAACAGACTTTTGTCGCCAGACCATTTGACAACAGGAGCCTGTCACCATTTTAATTGGCAACAGTGAGTTCTGTCGGCAATTCATAAATGGTTTGGCTACAAAACCCCAAACCAAATAAATTCCAAAAATCATAAAATTTTTTGGAGGAAATTAAATTTATAAGAAACATTTTGCACTGATTTCATTCGAAAATTCGTTGTAACCTGTGAGCATTAATTATTAAAAGTCAGTGTTATTTTGACAGTTGCTAGAGTTTTAGAGTCCAAACCAGAGTTTAATAAATTCAGAAAAATTCATATTTGTCAGTGATAATTCATGTAATATTTTACAAAATTATTTGTTAGTTAATTCTTTTGACCAAAAAAAATCAAATTTCGTTGTTTCTCATTCTCTTTCACTGTATGACAAATTTAACGATAAATCATAGTAAAACATCGAATAAAACCCAACATTGATATTACAAAGTACAATAAATACAACAACTATAATAACATAGCTTGTGAACTATACCTAAAATACATACATAACTTAAAGAATTCATAAAACTAGGATACAATATAGGTACTTGCCTCGATAATGTCGGACTCCACTCTTGCAATTTGGACATCACTTTACTTAGGTTCTTCTCATTGAACAGATTACCCTTCCCATTACGCGTAACTTTCAATGTGTAATGAAGGGCTATACTGCTCATATCATATTTCCACGAGAATGCTTTGCTAGAGGATCTAACCATAATGAAGTGCAAGTGAGAGCTGTGTATGTGTGCCTGCGGTTTGGCCTTTTATAGTCTTGAAGGGGTGGTGTATGGATTAAGTGTTAGAAGGTAAGATTCAAACGTGTAGACGGATAGCAAAACGCTAGAGTGTGTAGTCAGGTCGGGCTGAAAAAGTAATCATGCATGTAAGGTATCAGTACTGACAAATATACTTGCAATAAATGATCACTTCAGAGTTAAAAGTAGGTAGTGAGTGGTCACTTCGGACTGTGCAGTGTGTAGTTAGTGCATACTAAGTGTACCGATAGGACTTTGTAATGTGAAGGGAAAAATACCTCTCTTTTTTTTTCAAATCTAGCACTCTTGTGCATACATTTGTAAAAATAGCTTCCACCCTATTGCGAAGGTGTGATAGACACCCTCACATATACTTTTGTAAAAATAACCTCTTCCCCTACCGTAGAAAGTGTGATAGACAACACTTGTCCCCATACCGCACCGGATTGCACAAAAGGTGGCCGATGCTGCAGCAACACGCAAGACCATGGGAGGATGAGCTGCCGTGCCTAGGGACCACGGGTGGATGCCTTCTGTGCTACTCGGACGCAGTAGTAAGGTCAACCGTGCTCACCGCTCGTGCCCACGCCCGATTGCCCGTGCGCTCTCTAGACACGGCAGGAGACAAGTGTTGTCTGCTATGCCTTCTATGATGAGGAATCGGACTATTTTTAAAAATGCATATATGAGAAAGCTAGATTTGAAAAAAAAAGTTAGATAAGCAATGATTTTGAGAAAAAGAGGGCACTGGGTGCATCGACCATGCAGCTAGGCACGACGCTCCAAGCATCTCGAAAAACCCACCAGTCTTAGTAGCTACTGGTACAGTGGTACTAAACTAAACAAACAACTTCCATCGTGCAACTAATACAGAAATATTAGTTAGGGCAAACTAATTGGAAAGAAGAATCAAAACAACTATTAAAATTTAGAAGAAATGCAGTACAATCAGTGCACTCCTTTATCTGATTACTGAAAACCTCTGAAAGGAAACAAGCAGGCAATTCTACCTAACAAACTGAACATCAAAACTTATGGAAGCACAGAAACGAAAACACTCAAAACAACAGACATGATAGACAAGGTGCTCCTTGTAATTAAAGACATCATTTGATCAGTTTCCAGCATAGATAGTGATTGTTTTCCAGAGCGAGCAAGCTTTACAAGCCTTATGCTGGTGCTTGACAACTCTAAAAAATCCTCAATGCCCAAGATCCATAGCTCAAGTCATGAAGCCCAGAATGAAACCTGCTTTCAGTTGTTCAGAAATCATTGTAAGCATGCTCCATAAAAAAGTTTGGAATTGGACACCAACAGTCCTGAAGTACCACAAACGGACCAAAGACGGTACCAAACAGCAAGAAAAACCAGGTTGAGAAATACAGTATCAGAAATAGAATGAACTGAAACATAACGATAAGTAATCACGACCACACAGATGAATATCAGCACAGCTGTGTCTATTGGTGTGGTGCGAGTGCCCAGCAACAAGAAAATGTGAATTGAAGGTTCTTTGATCAAATGGTTCAATACAAGTGAAAGTAGAATACATTATAACACTGTTTCAGCAATCGAATGAACTATAGGATATCATCCTTTTGGTAACCACAAGCAAGAGCATCAGGTTTTGATGGTCACACTGCAGAGACACAATCCCGATGGCTTGAGCTTAGATGTGCACCATTCATATCCCATTGGTGCAGCAGGATCAAACATCAGTGTCTGATATCCAGGCTCCTCCTCCAGTGAGAACAGCAGCAGCTTCCCATCATGTATCCCGAGAGAAATACGAGTGCTAGAACTACCAGCAAGCGGCACTGGGATCTTCTGCCAAGAATTATCTGCTAAGTTAAAAATCGCTAGAGACCTCTGGTTCTTCCACTCGACACAGAAGAGCTTTTCGCCCAGAACAGCATGAGCTGTAACCATTACACAGCCATTCTTGACCTCATCCCAGGCATGGTTATTAGTATTGTACACATCAAGGAAACGGGAGTTACCAATTGTGAAGGCTGAACGACCACCCATGACGTACAGCTTGCCTTCAAAGCTACACCCAAAGCAACCCCACCTTGGCCTGCGAAGGCTCTCAATCAACGTCCATTTATTTTGTTCTGGGTCATAAACTTCGACGCTAGATAAACTATCACCATTGGGACCAAATCCACCAGCAACATATATCACACCATTGACCTCTGCACAGGCGAAGTCACAGCGAGCCACATTCATCTTCGCAAGCACGGTCCACCTGGGGAATTAGAGCATAAATGATTTAGCCTTACAACATTTCAAAATGCTGAGACCTTAATTAATATTCTGCACGTTAACACTATCAGTGTTAATGAGTTACTATTGATTTATTCAGATTATTTGCAAAACACTAGTTTAGTCCTTAAAGTTAGTGAGACTAGTGAGACCAACTTTAATTTAACAAAGTTTTACCCTTTTGTATAAGAAAGTTCTTGATGCACATGAGGATCCAAACATACCTGTTGAGGCAAGAATCATATCGGTAAACCTCATCAGAAACACATTCCTTCCCATGGTCAGCAGCATAGCCAGCAATAACGAAGAGCTTCCCATCAAGAACAACCACACCAAACCTAGTTTTGGTTGGTCCAGGCATAGGCGGAAGAGGGCTGTGCTTTTGCCCCGAACACCCCAAAACCTCCCAATGAGACCCCTTTTCTCTAGCATCTGTAGTCAACACATACACCCACTCCTCAAGTTTCCCAACCTCCTTCCTTACAGCAATTAATTACTTGCTCTCCAGGAATGACATCCACCTCTTGGACACTGCACCCATGACAGGGAAGTGACTCCGAGGAACAAGGGCAAGACATATCTTTGCCAGGTCTTCTGGCAAGCCAGGTATTAGATCACAGTATAGGTCGCATTCCCCTTGAGACAAAAAGCCTGAGGAAAGTTTTGGCCTTGTTGGAGGCTTGAGATGCATTGTAGCATGGAGGCACGTCTGTGATTGAACAAATTGCTCTCATGCACTAACAAGTGTAATCATTGTAAAATGCGGCAGCAAGCTACTCTGTTGAAGTATAAGTGAATTGCCCACCTTTCCTCATCAGCTTAAGCTTTTGAGTAAACTGGTTGGTGCATGCAACTCAATATGGTATCAGAGCTAAGAGGTTTCGAGTTCAAGACCCAGTTGACGCAATTAAAAAAAATAATTGCAGTTCACTTCTATTCCACGTCTTAGGCCTTAAGGGAGCCTACGCGTTCACGTCTTAGGCCTTAAGGGAGCCTACACATGAGGAGAAGTGTTGAAGTATAAGTGAATTGCCCACCTTTTCTTATCAGCTTAAGCTTTTGGGTGAACTGGCTAGTGCATGCAACTCAATAAACTCAATGGTTGCCTCCCCTTGTTAGCCAACAGAAGAAAATCTTTGGGTTACTTATAGACCTTATCTACTATAAATGGCAATGGCTCAAAGGGAACAATTCATGGAATCCGTCGCCTATGGGAATGGTAAGAGACAAGGGTTTGAATGAAGCCGAAATCAGGTTCTTCAACTTTGATGTCTCTGTTTTAGTTACTCTTGCTGTATCAAATGCCATCCGATCATGAGAGACGATGGAATAATTTTTTCTGATAGAATCAGCACTTGTCTCCTTATTGATGAGGTAGAAACCGTTCCCTCCTGTACACATTGCTTTAATATCTACAGAAATATTGAAATATCAGCTAGATCAGCAACACAGTTTATTTGCCAGGCACAAATAGGTGAGAGATATGTATACCTATGTCCATATAAATTTGATGCCTATTAGCCAGCAGTTGCGACCATTTTCTGCAAACCTTAACATATCACTGTTTCATCATCGTTCCTTACCACGAACTGAAACCCAATCCTCTCAAAGAAGATAACTTTTAACGTTATATCAGCCAAACAAATTTAATTTTAGCACAATATATCAGCTAGCAACATCTTAGATTTGTATCAAATCTTAAAAATGGATAAATACAAATCCTCTTTCGCGAACAGATTCTCAATAGTCAATAGTGGAAGAACGCCACAATCAGAAGCTAGCAGAACCCACATATGAACTAAAACCTGGAACTACCTCTATTACAACAAGAATGTAAACAAACTAGGCATTTGAATAAAAAGTATAACCCCTTTAATGTTGGAGCAACAGAGCTAAGATCTATTCTGAATCAGAAACTCAGGGCCTGTTTGGTAGGAATTCAGCTTCTCCAGATTTTACTGAAAATTTTAGCTTCACCAGATTCATGAAGCTGAAGCTGTGAGTACATTAAGAGTGTTTAGATAGATCATCTTGTTTACATTTTAGACCAAAAATATAAACTTAATTCACTTTATTTTAGTCTAGTCTACAAGTTTCAGATTTCAGGAGAAACTAGAATCTGAAGCTCTACCAAACAGGCCCTCAATCTTTTAACATCAACCGCTACACAGAGCATAAATGACTAGCTGGGGGATCTGAGACTCAAAGAGGAACCTCCTAGTTGCAACAACAAATCTCTCCTTTGCAAGAGGAGACATGGAAACATGAACAAAACAGCCAAGAAAAACCAATGAGAGAAAGAAACACGGATCTTAAAAGGGAACGCACCGCAGATCCAACAAAACACCAACAGCTGACAACGAACCTAACAGAAGAAATCTCAAATCATAGATGAACTTTGGTCACAAGAACAAGTGTACGGCGATCTATGTTACAACGAATAACGCTGCAACCAAGCTCATAAACAAACAATCGTCAGCAAGGACGGCGAAATGGTTAAGATTACCCCTACAAGATTCAGCCTTCCTACGGAAACAGAAACATACAGTTCCCCCAATCCAGAGAGAACCGTCTATTCTGCACCGAATTGAGACCAAGGAAAGGATGTACCTGAAGAAATAGGAGTCCAATCCAAGAATCCCAAACTTGGAAAAGAAAGAGGAGAGCAGTAGTTGCAGATTTGAGACACAAGGAACACGAGGAAATGAGAGGACGAGGCAGGCGGTGGGGCTTATATATTGATAGAAAGATTATTGGTAGATTGATAGACAGAGACAGACAGGGTAATTGATGGATGGTGGAGTACGTGGAAATTGATCAATGTTAGCACAAAGGACTACTGTCTTAGGCTGTAATGCGTGTTAGATTTTTAGATCTTTTTCATGCTAATGTATCTCTAGAACAGCTATTGAATCCAATCTAAGGGTATGCATATCATATCAGTATAGATATTTGTTGTCTATAACACGCATCTATATCATCTATAGACATGACTAAACATAACTTATGCAATAGATTGTCTAAATGGTTGTATGTAAGGGTCTCTCGTATAATTAACAGATTGTATACAAAATATAAAATCGTCTATAAAACCATCCGTTAAATAGCAAATAGCATCTTCCTTTCTCCTCCACATAACCTATAATCATATGCGGCTATAATCTTATAGACAGCTAACATATACTACAATAATAGAGACGAGTGTTGTCTATATACTCCTCTATATCATCTAAAGACAGTTGATGTCATCTTAAGGTTGTCTATATGTGATTCTACAATTATTTAATTATAGTATGACAAGCATTTTTAGCTACCTATTTAATATATTTTCCTATTAAGAATAGGAGTTTTTGAATTTTTGAGATAAATAAAAATCTGAGAAAATCTTGAAAATAATTTTTTAAATGTTAGATTGTTACTAGAACTTTCTCAAAAAAAATTCATAATTTTTGGAGTTGGTTTGCTAATTTTAATAATTGAAACTTATTTTAAAGATTAATTAAATTAGAAAACAATTCTGAAATTAAGAAACCTTTTTGGGTCAAAAGAGTAGTCTTGACCCAGCCCATATGTATTAATGTATGTCCGGATATCCGACCCACCATTATCCGGATTATTCGAATCCATATCCGACGGATAATGAGTTACCGAATCCATATTTATATCCGACAAAAAAAATCCATATCCGTATCCGATCCGATACTATCTGACAAATATCCGATCCGATAAAATCCGTATCGAAAAATATTCAGATCGATCGGAAAATATCCAATCCATTTTCATCCCTATATCCAACGTTGATGCACCTCATGGCCCGCCTAAATCCGATGAACAAAATACCTTGTAAAGCGCTTCCATCCAAGGCTAGATCCGAAACCTGTTACCACTTGTCTTCAGGGTTGAAGCAAAACAATTGATGGACAGTTGCTGGAATGATAAATTACGTTGGAATATTGTTTATGCTTATGGTGCCTAAATTCTCTGTAAATTATTTCCAGTAGCTGTTTCCTGAAAATATCATGATTATGTTATTCCAAGTAAGAAGTGCCTTCTGTCGTTTACTAATGACTCTGCAGGATATAATGGTTGAAAATAAATCAACATATGAAAAAATTGTAATAAGAGTTGGATATACATATGATATCCTATGTGATATATGAAACACAAATAGAGAAAAACAGTAATGAGACTATTACATCAAAATGTAAGTGTAACGAGCCTAACACCCTCTTTCGGTTAAGCAAGTCGTCATACCAAGTGTTCTCCTTTCCACATCACAGCCATGTTTTGTTTGTCATAGAATAAGAGAAACGAGGTGTAGTGCCCAATAGCTCCCAAACAGAACATCCAAAGTTTGTAAATGCAAAAGTATGATGAATACCAATCTTATTATCAACTGGGCCAAAGCATATTCTGCATGCTCATATAGCCATAGTCAGACAGGTAACAAAGTGGCCATTATCAAGGTCGAAACCTCAACAAATCATGAGTTGAAGGCATTAGCCAGTCTGCACTAACATGACACATGGCAAAAAAAAACACTATGCTTCTCATTAGTTTTGGGAACAGGGAGCTACTGATAACAAACAGAACCACTAATTCCTCAAATTTTCTTGATGTTTATTACTAGCTGTATAAGTAACAGTAAGCGGAAAATTTCCTTGTAATGAGTCCGACCCAAACAAAACTAACGCACAAAAAGACAAATGCTTATAAATTGTAATGAACAAAGAAAAAACACACCAACATTCACCTCTCCACATTCTTGACAATAATGGCTGGCACAAGAATTGCTTGTGCTTCGAACAAAGCGTGATAAACAAGGATGCTCGCTAAAGGCACAGAATGACAAACACTCTATATTTGCGAGTCAATAGGTATTTGTTTTTCATCCCATATACTTCTAATATTGTGATCCAAAAAGGAGCAATAAATTATTCGATTAATCCTACAAGTCCACAAAATTTTTAACTGAATATACTTACAATCAATATCTATAGAGAAACAAAAGACAAGGAAAATAAGGAGCTAGCTTGGATTAAACTGAAAAAATAATATATACTATACACAATTAGCATATTCATATACACTATGCTTAATATGCTTAAATAAAAGGAGCTATAGGGAAACAAAGACAAGGTCAGGAGTTAGCTTGGATTCAAGTGAAAAATAATATACTACTTCATTACACAAACCAAAATTTCTAAGTAAATAGAACCCGAGATCGTAGGAGATAGCAAAGCCTACAAAACTAAGAAAGCAAGCATTAATTCTAAGAATTAAGATGTATTATCCCATCACACAATCCAAAGTTTCTAAGTAGACAGAACCATAATGATAGTAAACCCTACAAAAGTAACAAAACATACCTTCCAAGAATTCATATATTTTACCAAAACAAAAAATTCTAAATAAACAGAACACGTAGGGGAAAGCGAAACCATACAAAACTAACAAAAATAAGCTTCTAAGCGTTCAAAACATATACTTTTATCCTAAGCAATCTGTTGAGATTAACTTCTTAGGAAATGTAGGTTGGACAAAAATTTCAACTATCAAATGATTTCCGTTTGCGTGGACGCTATTGATGAGTTCCCCTTGTGCAACATGCTCCAACCATTCCTGGAGGAGAACATAAAACATATTTATCTTTTTAGTTGGTAAAAGTAGGTTGGAGCATGTCTTCTATGATCATAAATTTTTACTGAAAATCCTAATTGTGTCAACATAGATATTTTTACACAACTTGCAAAGTTTTTGTACTATGCTTGTACCATGAATGCTGCTCCATCTAACAAAACAATTAAATCTATGTTTCCTCTCACTACTACACAAAAGTACATAAGAATCGGTTCTTTTTTGTTATTACAGTTGGTTCTAGTGGCGACACAAAGTCTAAAAAACAACTACTGATGTATTACTTCTAACAACAAATACTAACAGAGCAAGTTGTGAAGGTTTTTTTTTAAAAAAAATTACTTGATACTACTAATAACTTACAAAACTAACGTCAATAGGAGACTAGTGAAAAATTACTACCAGTGATTAACAACAACTAACAACAGGTACTACAACTGCCACTACTTAGCACTTAGCAATCAGATTTAGCATTATTAAAATTACTAAGCTACAAGTCACAGGTGTAACAAACACTAAAGAAACAAAACATAGCACTTAATTAAGAAAGAATAGGACTATCGATGCTTGAATACTAGGCCGGGCTTAACTGACCCGTCTGAAGGACGAATGTTATTGTGCGTCGGCCCGGTTCATTAACTAAATGCGGCATCAATCTCAAAGCAAATCCAATGCCCAGAAATTTGGATGACTTTTGTGGCGAAAAGTTATCAAAACCCTTTCTTTATTACCACGGTGTGGTGACTGGTGAGGCTTCGGTACATCACTTCTCCCTCCCCTGGAAAGAGGAATGTACCTCCTTTCCTCACTCTGAAACGCCCTCAATTCTCAGACTACGTACACACGTCAAGAACACGTACTTTCTTGAATGTGGTTTATTCTAGTTAATCTTATAGTTAGATTAACCATAATGTCATATTCAGCTGATCTTGCATTAATTCCTCTCGAGCATCTCGCAGAACCTCTTGAAGGAATCGAGCTTCTGCAGCTTCATCTGGTCGTGGAACCTCCGTATGAACACGTCGGCGACGTGGTCGATCTCGTCCTCCAGCCTGAACGCCTCGCCGCCCTGCTCCACCGCGCCGCGCACCAGCTCGATCACCGACCCCGGCGGCGGTGCGTTCGCAAGCTGCTGCTTCCCGCTCTCTTTGTCCTCCTCCTCCCCACCGACCAACGGCGAGCATGCCAGGACGTCGTACTGCTGCTCACCGTAGTCCCCGCCGCCGTCCCGGTTCATGGCGAAGCTCGGCAGGCTGCTGAGCAGCACGACGGCCCTCTTCTCCTGCTCCAAGACGAAGCTTGGCAGGCTCTGCAGCACGGCGGCCTTCCTGTTGCCGCCGCCGGCGCCGCCCGCAAGAAGGCGGTAGCCATTGCCGTGCTCGCCGTCGCCACGGCCTTCACCTTCGGCGCTTCCGTGTTTACCGGTGAACCTGATGCCGTCGTGGCCGCCCCCCATGATGGCGTGGATCTTGCTGTTGATGGCGCTCATCAAGAGTTTCCTGTTGCGGAGTATGCCGAAAATGATGAGGCGCGTCCGCATGGCGCTCGTCTTGGTGCGCATCGCCGTCGACCTCTGCTTCACCGCCGCGACGATGGCGGAGAAGAGCTGCTTCAAGAACTTGGACGCCTTCTTCATCGTCTCCAAACGAACGACAAGAAACGCAACTCAGTTGACACAATGAGATGGAGATGAAGCTATATATTAATGGAGATTGTTGCTCTTGCTGGTGGCTTAGCTAGCTAGCTAGTTGTTTGCATGCATGGAACTGTGTGTGTTTGGCTGTTTGGCATGGAGTTCGCTTTGTAGGGTTCCATGGGTATATATAGGGGTGGTGGGCGGGATATGATGAGACGATGGTTCGTCGATCTTCATCAGCTTCTTCTTCCGAGAAGCTTCAGCACGCACATGGATTGAAAAGTTACATGGTGGTACGTAGCTAAGAATTATGGGCGCTGAGAAAAGGAGAGGCAGGGGAAAAGCAACTGCGCTGCTAACATCAAAGGCTGGTGATTAAAGCAAAATCAAAGTGGTAGCAATAGATGGCCTATAGCTTGGCAAACTAAAGTAACAGAAACACCCAATGGTACATATATCATCTCTAAGAGCTGATTGTGTCATGGTCCCGATTATAGGTCGCATGGCTCATGCGCAACAGTTGTATTCCATCCATGAGCTGGTATGCTGGCCTCTTTTTAGGTTTTGGTGAAACAAATACAATATTGCTAAGAGCATGTACAATGAGTTGACATCAGTTGTCTATAAAAGTTGCCATGTTACCTATTTGTTGATGTGGATGAAAGAGAAAGAGAAAAGAGAAAAAAGCTGTCTATACATTTGCAGTCGACTGTAGCACGGGAACCAAGCTGGTTGTGTGTAGAGATGAATTGATTGTAACACAGGAACCAAAAAAGTGATTGTCTGTACCATTGTATAAGGTTGTCTATAGGTGACATGGTAATTTGCTATAGACAGTAACTGTCTATAACATTGTACATGCCCTAATGGAGTTGCAACGACTCTGCAAGATTGAGATTGCCCCCCTTGGCGCGTGCATTCTTTGGTTGTCATTCATTGTCCAGTTAATCCTTTCCCCTATATATTCTTGGGGAGACTGAACATCGTCTCCCCAAGTGCCATCCAAAGTTAAGTGCATGCCTGAACTTAGTATTTTGCAGTACGAATTGAACGGTTCCAAATTCCAAGACGTGACCATCTACTATGTGTTATGTACATCATTGCCATTGAATAGCAGCGTAAGCTTGTGCAGTATAAGGGGGCAAAGACAGGCACCCGAATTTTTGTCATTTCCGTTGAAATATTAGACAGAGCTGATCAAGCTCTATTGATTGAGGGAATTACAGTGCGTCATCCTGGGTAAATCAAGCAAGGAAATAAGGTGCCTTACATCTAGCGCCACAAACACCTAGCTAGCATCACTCTTGCAGTACTTCTGCTCGCTGAATCTTGTTTACGTTCCTTTGTGCAAAACAAACATTCACTGGCACACAGAAGAACACAGCGCATACGGGTTAAAAACTATATATCTCCACAGACGTTGCTTTTTAGAGAATATATATGTGATTACTAAATATGACAGACAGTGTATTACATACATGTGGTATGTGATAAGGATGCATCACAGACAATTTATTACATACACGCCGTCTGTGGTAAGAATACATGCATCATAGACGGTATGTATGAAAGAATTAATCATCTGGTATTCTTTACAATTTATTACCGTAAAAAAGTCAGATCTCAAACATCTTGAATCTCTTGGATCAATGGCCAAATTTTCTGAACAATACACAAATGGATGCCGTGTTTGAACCGAAACTAAATGTCTTCAAATTAACAAATTGCACTTGATTTCCTCATTAATATAATTTCTGAAATAGATCCAATGTATCATTATTATTACATTACATGAATCCATCATTGCTAAGGCCTAAGGGAATCTAATTAGGAGATACAGTAATTTCTCACGCTTTTGGGAAGCCTTCGTCGCTAAGGTTCACTCTGGGCCGCATCTATTAGTGCGGTGACCAATGCCTGCCTTTTATCCTGCCCCTACGGACGGTGAGTGCCATTTGCATTTTTGCAGTCATGCATCCTACTTAGGGTAGCACACATGCAGTACACTGCAAGTGTTGTTCGTGCATGGACCAACCTTTCCCAAAGGCCAAAGCCAGATTGTAGGCCAAATCTCTCATCTCATGCCTTTGCCATCTGCCGTATCCGATGGATATTATAGTGCGTCGATCGATCTCTATGACTGAATAATTTGAGGTGAGATCCTTCAGATGAAGAAATTAAAGCATGTGTTAGCCAGTGCGGTACGTACTAGCTAGCTAGGTAGGTCAGAGATCGTATTATTATTATTCGGTCTAGCAGAGTTGCGATGCCATTCATGGTACTTTTTCTTTTCTTTTTTGCTGTGCGCCGTACGATCGAGCTGATCGAGTTTTGCCGACTTCTGACTGATGACCGGCCAGCCGTACTTGCTTTGCTGCGGATCAGCTGGCGAATGTCTTTCTTCCGAAACATTTTCAGAGCAAGATTGACTTTGTATCATAACAATTAACTTGTGTGCCTCGATATGTCGTGTGATTATTAGCCAGGCACTCGATTCTTTCGGTACTCCAGATATGAACGTTCTCACAGCCCTACACAGGTGATTAATTTGTGGATTGTATGGTTACTCCGAGAGATTAAGTTGACCGCAATAGAATTTGATTGAAATATTATTTCAGTTGTCTCTATTTCTTCTGTGTTTTCTCTCGTGTCTTTGAGCGTGCGTCTTGTCACCTGCACATGCAAAGCACAAAATTAAGGGAGCCCGAATTTGTATCGACGTTAGATTGGCGGTCGGTTTCGTTGCTAAGCTGCTTTTATCCCTACCTACGTACGTACGTGCCTGAAAAGCTGCATCATCTAGATCACTTACTTTGTCAACTCTTCGGTGGGTTAATTGGGTGATGAGTGTTTCATCGGCAACTTTCAGTTTAGCATGCGCCTCACCAGGGCGAAAATATCTCATGCGCTAAGATTCTGAATATCCAGTGCATCTGAACATGCAAGGGTTTGTGAATATCACAAACCCTTGCATGTTAACTTTCCGTGAATTTTTTTGAAATAATATTTTTTAATAAAAAAATTACAGAAATAATATGCTAAAAATAAAAATTACAAATATACCTACCTGTTGCGGATTGAAATTGCGACGGAGAGTCTGTTGCCTTTCAAATCATGACAGACTCTCTGCCGCCAATTCAAATGGTGACAAAGAATCTATCGCTAGTTTCTCTATTGCCATTTGGTTCGGCGATAGAGAATGCAACTGCACAACATCAACCTACACAGGTTGATATGAATATATCTTATTGCAACCAATAATAAAAAAAAGCTAGTGCTAATATTTGTATAAAAATCATAACAAGTTTGGAAATGTCCACTAAAATTTTTGTATCAAGCACATATGTGTAGCACAGAATTAAGTCTCAAACACAACAAAATTATTGGTATTTTATTCGAGACAAGATGAAAAGCAGACCAATTACAATGTTCAATCTAAAAGCAAAAATCTGGACAACATTTGATGACCTGAGATGGAATTTAGTACCACCTGAAGGAAAGGTTTGTACCTCGTCTGCGACAGTCGCCTCCACCATACGTCCATACATGCTACAAGCAGTAACCCTGTTTCTCTCAGCTTGCTAGAAAACACTCGGCGACAGTCGCCTCCACCATACGTCCATACATGCTACAAGCAGTAACCCTGTTTCTCTCAGCTTGCTAGAAAACACTGTAAGAACAATTGCTCCACACATACAAGACATCGTAAGGCAACTATGGGAATAGTGCACTAACCTAGAAATCCATCGCAGGTCAATCTGCCATGCTCTCATGAGGGTCTGCAAGTGTAGGGCCCAAAGCTTGAATGGCGGCTCCCTCTCTGGAGGTGGCAAGGTGGCTCCGACGAGTCATGTTTATCACTGGGTTGAGCAACTCATACTTCTAGACGTCCGCCATACCTACAATTCAATAAAACATTGTTAGTACCAATTTCAACACAAACAAACTGAATGCAGTAATTACAAATAGAATTTGAGTACAACAAGAGGACTATATATGCATTACACATACTACTCATACTACTACACCTATGTCCATACATGCATTACACATACGAATTCGATACAAATTGAATGCAATAATTACACATCCAATGTCCATACATACATTACACATCCTATGTCCATACATGCATTACACATACAAATTCGATATGTTACATTGACATGCAACTAAAGTACATCAATTTCATATGCAAAGTCCATACAATAATTTCATGGCCTCTGAACTGTCGGACAATACTTGAAAGTGTTCCTCGTCTCCTTACAAACTAAACATTTCTTCACACGACGCCCACTTTCCATAGGGCTTATACACCTTGTCTGACGCTTCCCTACGCCCTTCAGCCTGCTGACATCAGAAACCCATCATGTATCCTCCCATCTCTGATGCTCCGTGAACAAATCCACCACTAAAAAACTATAAATTTCTCTGCTCTAAGCTGCCATCACCACTTCTTTATTGAAGAATTGTAACAAGAATATACTTGAATCCATACAAATTGTTGAGCAGGCAGCCATGGCGTATGAGCATGGCCCGTATAATAGATGAGGCTTATTGCAGCTATAGACATATGTTTGCCTATTTAGGATGTATTCGTAAGCAGCCTTTCGCCGATTTGTCCCGCGGCCAACTTTCTCTTTACATAGTACCTCGAATCGAAGCTCCCTCGTGTTCATCTTCAATGCTTTATACATCTCCCCTTCTTGCCTTTCTTCTCCACATATGTACAAATTACCTTGGAGTATTTCACATTAGGATTACTCATGCAGGCAAACACCCTAACATGACGATCCACAAAGTACTTCATAATACCATGAAGAACACCCTCCACTATAGCAACCAAGGGTAGGGGTCTCAGGCCTCACATGACCCAATTGTAAACCTCAGCTAGGATTGTCGTCATGACCCCATACCAGGCACTATCGGTATCATAAAGTAGTGCCCATTTCTCCCCAAGCTCATACTCTATCGATTCGGAGAAGCATTTTGTCACCCTTCCGTTCCTCCGAACCAAGTGCGGAGGATTCATGGGTAACACTTTGAGCGTTACTGAGGCCTCCTCTGTGCCAGGCATTACCCTCTTCGCTGCTCTGATGTATGCATTGATGTCAGCTCGTCCAACTCCTTTCACAGTACATCAAATATTCTCTCTTGGTTCTGATCGCACAACCTCTTAAAAAGCTTCATAAGCTTCTTATTCTTGAACTGTTGTAGAAGTTAGCACCCATATGTCTCTTGCACCATCTACTTTGTAGATCAGGCCATATATGTGTTTCTTTTACACCTTCCTACAACTGCATGATCCCCTTCAATAGTTCGAGATGCTGATCGTGTATAACATACACTCCAGGCCGCTCTTCCACGATGGTGGCTTTCACGTTACTTAGAAACCAGAGCCAACTTTCTGTGTTCTCGCTCTCCACAAATGCAAGGGCTACAAGAATTATCTGGTTGTTGCCATCTACTCCTATCATTGTTAATATTTGACCATTATACTTTCTAGTAAAAAATGTCCTGTCCACGCATAACAACGAATGACAATGTCTGAACGTGTTGACGCATGCACCGAAAGCAAAGAATGCCCGCTTAAGTACCATCTTCCCAGGAAAGCTCTGCGAGGGCTGCTTACAAATATCAATATAAGTTCCAGCATTTCTTTCCTTGATCACCTCAAGCATACCTGGCAGGTTCTGATAGGAGTCTTCGTACGTACCAAACCTTATTTCCAAAGTCTTCTGCTTTGCTCTCTATGCCTTGCATAAATTATGGTGTACTAGAACCTCTACTCTATTGCAAGTATGATGATACGTGTCTCTAATCTAGGATGCCCACAATCTTTCCTTACATTGCATTCACAACAAAGCCTGAATATATGTTTCTATGCGATTGTACAGACTCCATCAGCACACATGTGTATGGGACGACTATAGAACACTTCCAAATGGTATCCCACATAAGCTGGTGCACATGCACATGCTATAAGTAACCCTCCATCTGGCAACTGACATAATTGTAAGATCGAGGATGCCGACTATAGGGGGTGAATAGGCGGCTATAAAAATTTCTTCTACAAATAGTTAAAATCTCGTCTAAGTACCCTTATGTCAAAACATAAGTCAACTAGGCTCACTAAGTGCACCAGCTAATTATGTCTCTACTTAAGAATATACAATCCTAAAAACAATCAAGTAATTTAATTCTAGGAATGTAAATTGTAACAATGTAAATAGAAAGTTGTAAGCAAATACAAAGAGACACACCGATGTTTTATCGTGGTGTTAGGAGACTTTTCGGTCTCCCCTAATCCACATTGAGACAAGTCCAAACCGTTTTGGACTGGCTCTATGAATTGAACACTCGCCTCGATTCCACTAGTGGTAGCTCTTTCCCTCTCTAATTAGGTGAGCTCCGACCTTCACAATTTTGTCGGACCTTCCCACAATCTCCTTGAGAAGGTCACCTCGCATGACGCCTCCACACGCCTTCTAGGTGTCGGCAAACACCAAGAATTACAAGTCAAGCCCTTTAGCTTGAGCTCCACCAAGTACAACACATATACAATGGTGATCACCAAGTGTAACACATGCACAAGGCTCTCCTCAAGTGCAACACATGCACAAGAGGCTCTCAATACTCTTCTAATTATAACACTTGTAATTAGGGCTCACTCTAAACTTAAAAACCAAATAGAAGAGAGTAACACATGCACACAACTCCTACAAATCTTTCTTAAAGCCAGCAAGTCCCAAATGCCAGTCCCAAGACTCCTTTTATAGCCTTTCCAAGAAAACTAGCCGTTGAAGGGCAAAATAAGGAGAAAACCCAGGAAACCCCATGCTACCGCCCTACTAGGGCTGGTAGCACTGGCCTCAAGGCCAACAGCTAGAAAAACTAGCCGTTATATAGAAAATCCGGTGCTACCGGATTTAGCGTCGGGCTATTTTTAATTTTTTAGCTCAAAAACACTCTCTCTGGAATTTTTATACCGCCTCTAGGTTGCTAGTACTGCCCTGAGCGGTGCTACCGCCCATCTAGGGGTGGTCTACCACTATTTCAATAACTAAAACAGTCATAACTTTTTTACTCTGAACTCTGTTTTAGGTGATTTTTGACTCTATGCGAAGCTTATCAAGAGGGCTACAATCTTCACCCTTTTTTAGGATTTAAGCAACTATAAATATTTTTAAATATCATAAAAACAAAGACTCTATTGTAGACATTCAAGTCTAAAATATGATTTGTCAAAATTCCTCACATAGACTTGATCAAGAGCGTGACTGCAATCTAGAAAGAGTTAATAAGATCAAATTATGTGCCATTTGGTGATCAACTCATGATCAAAATAATTTTCAAAACACATTTGCAAATAAATCGAGAACTTATGAGATCAATCCTCTAGCCATGTAAAGATCAACACATGATCCTGACACTTTGCAAAACACAATTACAAATGCCAACACATGCTCTAGGATCAAAACCATAACCTCTAGCTTATTTGTAAAATACATTTGCAAATAACAAATCAACATTTTGCAAAGACACATTTGCAAACACAAAGCATAAACTTTAGTTAGCCTTATGATGATCAACACATGATCAAATCATAAGCTAAAACACCGATGCATGAGCTCTCACCTTTTGCAACACATGCAAAACTTTGCTTCATAAAAAACCACATAAACAAAATTACATGAGTTATCTCCCTTTTGCAACACATGCAAATCCATAGCTCCATGCAAAAACCAAGTTGATTAAGATTCAATAAAAAGTAAGCACGAGCTCCCTTATTTGCAACACATCCAAATACTTAGCTCATGCAAAATTCAAACAAGAGAGTGAGCTAGAGTGAACCAGATTGAGTTCATCAGCATATGATGAAACTCAAGCTATACGACTTGACCCCTCTTAATAGTACAGCAACCTACACTAGTAACCCGGTCTCCCATCCAAACACTAAGACCGGTAAAAGATTAGAAATACATCCTTAGCCCTAGCTAATTATACCTTTGCTTCTAGCACATCCACTTGTAGCTTTTATAATTTCCATCTTCTCCTCTCCAAGCCGGGTCTTTTCTTCTTATTCATCAACATATATAAACCTTCTCTAGCTTCACTTCACTTCGGGTTCATCCTTGAAGCTTATCAACACATGATGACTTCTTCCGATTTTTCATTTTTTAGACTCAACCTACTAATCACCAATTGCACTCCATTAACACATAATGGATGTCCCCATGATTGATTGAGCACACCCTAATTAATTTGAATGATTTAAAGGTGTCTTGAATACTTTGATACAACTAATATTTTATTATACTCAAGAACTTCCAATTGCCCTAGGATCAACAAAGTGAACCATTAACACATGATTAGTTCTTTATTGATTGAATAGCAACTAAACACAATTTAAATTTAATTTAAATTGACATGAGTATATATTAACTACATAAGTTTCATATACTCAAATTGATGGATCTAAAAGTAATGATCCAATTTACATAGAGTGATGGAAAGGGATCAGGCCATTAATTATAGAATAAACTCCATTAAGTGTATGCATACAAGTAATTGAACTTGAATCAATATACACATATTTAATTTTTGATTGCTTTGGAATTTATTCTATATTGCCATGAGTATACTGCAACTACGTACAAGTTAAATATATTCAAGGGATTATTTCAAAGTAATGACCCTAATATAGAAAGATGAATTAGATCAATGCTATTGAAAGGACCGATATGTCGCCTAGAGGGGGGTGAATAGGCGTATTAAAAATTTGCAATTAAATAAAATCACTTGAGGGCCAAAACCCGGACTGTCCGAGCTAATTGTCCGGATAGTCCGGAGTTAATGTCCGGATAGTCCGGAGTAAATGTCCGGAGTGTCCGGACAGGGGACCTCGAAATGAGATTTTGAATCTTTGCAAATTTTCAACAATCTAGCTGAATACAAATGTTCTAAATGATCTCAGGAATCTTAGAAAAATATAGATCTAGAGCCAAACACAAAGATAAAGTAGATCGGGGCTCCAAAAGATTCAAGAACTACAAACCCTAGCTCAAGCAAATGAAGAACACAAAGACAACGATTTTTTACCGAAGTTCGGATTCTTGAAGGGAATCCTACGTCTCCGTTGAGGAGGCACAAAGCCCGGGTCCCTCTTGACCCCTTTCCTCCCGGTGTTGCACGAAGCACTCGCCGGTCTTCATTTCTTGCCCCTTTCCTTTCGGAGGCGAGGCTTGCCTTCACAAACAACCGAGGCTCTCCACACCAAGGATTGGAGGCTCCCGGTGACTCCTTGCCGTCTAGGAGCCCTTCAAACTCCAAGAGTAATGAACACGCCGCTAAATCGACTTGGAGGATGAAACTTGTGCTCAAGAATCAAACAAGCAAGCTCAAAGCACTTAAATCCCCTCCTTTCTCCCCAAAGATGCAAGCCAAATCGAAGATTCAAGTGGGAGAAAGAAGCTAGGGCTTGAGAGAGTGAGAGAGTGAGCTTTTGACTTGAATGCAGCAATGAATGAGATGGTTAACGGTTAAAAATGGAGTGAGGGTTTAAATAGGTCTCCCAAAATCCAACCGTTACTCATGTGCTGCGCAATCTCCGGAGTGTCCGGACAAATAGTCCGGAGTGTCCGGACTTAACTCGTTTTGCACAACCGAGAGGGTGAGCCCGGAGTGTCCGGACAATATCTCCGGATACTCCGGACAAAAAACCCCGGATACTCCGAACAATAACCCCGGAGTGTCCGGACTAAATGTCCGGATACTCCGGACTTACCAGAGAAATTCAACCGAGGACCCTAGCCCGGAGTGTCCGGACAAATAGTCCGGATACTCTGGCCTGACCTCCTCGGCTTGGAGTATCTTTTAAAAGGAAATGCATGGTTTTAAAAAAACTTTTGAGATGCAAATTTCATCCTATGAGCACAAGCATATCCTAGAAGCGATTTTCCGTCGTATCCCCCTTAATAGTACGGCTATCCTTAGACTCAATAAAATAAAAGATTTATAACTGAAGTCTTGATGCCGCCTTTTCAAATTTTAAATATGGTGGGGATCTCCAATCGCCTTTCCAACGATGACATCTTCTTGATCACTGCATAGAATCTCACTTGCATCGTTAGTAAACATAATTGTGTTGCCATAAATCACCAAAACTCTTTGAGGGGCCTAGATGCACTTTCAGCTATAGAAACATCAAGGTAAAGTATGAACACCTCCTAAATGTGTGCATTCATGTATATATAGAATTAAAAATATTATGCACATATTAAGATTGAGAATATGGTAAAGTTCATCCTTTATCTTGAATCCAAAGAATGCATGTAGAAATAATAGAGTTATATTGGATGCATACATTTGGGATTTTCATTTTTCAATGAGATGAGACTTTGATATTTCCATCTTTTTCATCCAAAAGAGACTAATAAGAGTTAAGCTCAACAAAAGAGTTAGTCTCATAAAAGGATTTATCATTAATTAACAATTGAGACTAATCAATATTATGATTATCAAAAGGGTTAGTCTCAATATTGGATTTGTCATTAACACCAAAACCAAATTAATGGAGCTTGAACTTTCAATCATACACCCGCTGATCTGACTTTGCAACCTTAAAGGTTCTATGTAGCGACACTGTTTATGCTTTCACTGCTTCCTGAACCTCAAACTTATTCTTGTAAATCACACCTTACCTCACCTCATTCCGATCGAATTGCCATGTGAAGTGTTCACCCTCATTGGCCACCAACCTATCAAACTGACACTTATTCCACTCCACAGGGAAATGCTCTTCGTCGTCTTTATCATTACTCAAAACCTCGTAGTCCTAGCTCTCTGCCTCCATCACTTCAACCAACGATTCAATATATTTTCTCTCGTCTACCACACCTATTGGTACCTATACATCTGATATTGGAATATCAACTTTCTCACCATACACACCCTCATGACTTAAGCTAACATCCTACCTCACTAAGCATTCTCTGGTTCGGCTGCTCTCCCAACTTCCTCCGATTCATCACCAACGATCTCCTCCTACGTCGCATGGCCGACATTGTTTTTATGAAATGCTTGCACCAACAGCAATAATGGACAACATTTCTCAGTTGCCAATCTTACATATGAGCTACAGGATTTCGGCCCCTTCAGTTCCATTAACTTCTAGTACGTGCAATCCCGTTTCCGCCACTCTACTCCGTACAGCTTGAGGTCATACAATTCACGGTACAACGAGAACATGTGGTATAACCATCTGGTAATCGTGCCCTATGAATGCTCCCCTGCATGTGACAGGCCAGCCATGACACTTGAAAAATGACTAAGTTCTAACCCTTGTGTACCCATGTGCGGAACCTTTTCTCTGTAGTGTATTTTAAATAAACTTGTTCATCCATACCTGTCAATCATTTCACGAATTTTTTAATATGTGTACAACATAACACTAACACCTTTTAAATTCTCAATCTACTCATACTGCTACACTTATGTACCACAACGACATACTCTACACTACTTCAAAAAACTATTGCAACCATACAAAAAATAATTTTTTCCACTGCATAGTATCTCGTATAATTCTCACAGTTTTTTATGTCCATGACTATTATTACTCTATACACCTAATAACTTATAAACCTAAATAATCGATAGCTAACCTGTCAATGTAAAAAACTATCGACAGTCTACACAGCTAATTACTTACAAAACTACTTAATCTGGTCTCTAAGTCAAGTGTGTAAATAACTATAGATACTCTAGAAGACTAATTACTTACAACCCTAATTAATCTGGTTCCTATGCCGTCTATCTAAATAATTATTACTCTACATACCTAATTACTTACCAATCTATTTAATATGATCATTAAATTGCATTTCTATATTTTAATTTAAATGGACAATAAAAATTTTCACTGCACAAACAACGAACTTTCTTCCTCCTACCCATCTTCTTCCCCTCCTCCTCCCCTCTTCTTTGTCCTTCTCCCCCTCCTATTCTTCCTCTCCTTCTCCTCCTCCCCCTCCTCTTCTTCTTCCTCCTCCTCCCCTCTCCTATCTTCTTTTCTCTTGCGCAGCGCTCGGTCTCGGTGAAGTGAAAAGCGTCGGTAGAAATGAGGCCGAAGGCCTAGCGCAGCGGTAAAAGCTTCTCTATCGCTATTTAGAATGGCGATGGAGAGCTGAACCTTTGGCGATAGCTCTCTGTCACCATTCCAAATGGTGACAGAGTCTTTGTCGCTTTTTTAAACAGCGATAGAGAGGTTGTCACCATTTGAAACGGCGATAGACTCTCTGTCGTGATTTCAATCCGCAATAGGTAGGTATAATTGTAATTTTTATTTTTGGTATATTATTTCTCTAATATTTCATTAAAAATTATTATTGAAAAATTCAACTTTCCGTGCCATTGTTGTATAGAGTTGTGTGATCCCAGATCTAGACTCTTGAGCATGTGCGGAGATCACAAGAGTGATGCTTTTTGATGTGATCGTTTTTCTAGCATTCGACCTCGTGCTCCGTGGAGGACTAGTTAGTGCTCGATGGATGTCTGCTCTGCTTTGCTTTGGTTTTGCTTTGCACTTCTTAGGGTCCGTTCGATAGAACTTCGGTTCTCGGATTCTCATCCGAAGGAGCTAGCTCTACCGAACTACCTAAGCTCTCTCGCTCGAGTTCTCATGAGCGGCCAGAGCAACTCTCCAAAATGCATGCGAGTCCAAGAGTGGCCTAGAGGCAGCTCCCCGTAAGAATCAGCACCTCCCCGCCTCGAACAGTGCCTCCCTACCTCGAGCGCGCGTCGATCTACCCTGCCTCGAGCCCACATCCCCAACTCAAGCACCATGAACCGTCCCCACCTTGAGCGCCGCTGTCCCCACCTGTGCTGCCGAGCCCCTCTGTTCTAAGCTGCGTCGAACCTCACCGTCCCCGCCTACGCCACCGACGAGCGCTGCCCAAGTATGGCTCCCCACCCTTCCCTCTCTCCCAAATCCTCTCTTTTAAGAATCTAAAGCCAATAGCCGAATATTTTTATAAACTACTCTTGATTACTTAGAAAATCATAATCAGAAAAAGTCAAAGCAGAATTTGAAAGAAACAGAAACTGAAGCACTACTAAACAGGCCCTTAAGATCTAAGACCAGATGCTCGCGTCGTTCCCTGCTTCTCTTGACCTTCGATATGTGGGACAACAAAAGCTTCTTCTCCATGTGCACCATGATTTTTTTTTTTTGATTCACGCAACAGCTAATGTCGGATGAGTAAACTTAGTTGTTTTTAAGGTTAAGCTAGTTGACACCTAATAAGAATAGACAAGTTTTATGGTGCATTATACTAGTAGTATATGGTAAACAGTAGAAATTAGATCTAACCATTGATTTGTAAATAGTATTCTTACTACTCTATTATCAGAGAAAGTATAAATAAATACTAATTAATCTAATACATTGAATCGAAAAGAATAAACAATCCATATTAAATTTAATGTGGTGTAAAAAAACTCTAAGAATAAATTGTTTAAGTGCTCGGACCAACTCGCCTGGAAGCCGTAGGCGCTGCTACTTATTCTTCGACACATATGGGCTGTCCATGATTTTATTGAACGAACAAACAAACCGAACCAAACCAAACGGTAACTCGGTATGATCGGTATATAATATTCGGTATGGTATAGCAAAAGTTTGATTTTTGGGATATAGGTTTTGTTGTAAAAAACACGAGTAAACCGAATATCGAAATAGAAAAAATACATGTATAATGAGAAAAAGTAATAGTCAAATGTGTGTAAAGTATAGTTTTACATGGAAATAATATCACTAGGTTAGTCAACGGAATGGTTAAATGTTGGTTAAATGTGTGTAATAATTTTTACTAACATATAATTAGATAGAGTAATGATCAAAGGTGTGTAATGGAAACTGTATCGATATTCAAAAGAATAAGTAAAAAGGAATAATTCATGCTAGTTTGGTAAATATGGTATTTACCAACATTGAATCGAAATATTATGATATTTATTAATACCGAATTGAATTTCTACTTGATATCACATTTTAATTATCATATTTTATAAAAACGTATTTACCAAACTGTATTTATCTATTATACATATGCACTGCGCTTAAGACACACCATCGTGTCGTATGTCCGGTGAACAAGTCCTAAACTACGGACATCCGTCTGGACTACCGTGATGATACGTTGAGCTTCATCCATCAACCAACTCGAAGCAACAAAAAAATATTAGTTTTTTTTTGAAAAAAAAAACATTCTTTAATTGGCAATAGAATGAATTAGCGATAGGCCTTCTAACGACAGATAAATTGATATAGGGCACTTGGTGGTAGAAGCATCAATTTGTCAGCCAGATACAAAAGTGATAAAGTAACCTGTTGGCCAATTTAATCCACGACAGAATAAACATCGCGATACTGTGCCATCAAATGACATAGGTATATTTTTGTTAAAAAAATCAGGGCATTATTTTTGTAATATTATTTAAAAATTCAAAAATATTAAATATTTAGATATAAAACAGGTATCGTTAATTACTCATCCTTGAACATGCATTTGGAGTACAAACTGCAACTAAAATTACCGGCACCGAAAGCTAAACTGGCAATTTTTTGTTATTTCAATCCGGTCCAGATTCATTGGCATTTGACGTTCAGTGAACTTGTACCCACCCTTACTCAAAGACAAAGTGGGTTAGGAAAATGAAGGATGCATTCAGGTTCTTTGGTTAGTTCCCCAGGTCAAGCCATCTCGGCTCTCATCACAAACTTCTCTCCCCTCTTGAACAGAAAAATCACATACTCAGAGAAGCACACATGTTCAATCTCCAATCATATGCAGCAGACAGACAGCTCATACTGCTCTCAATCTGCAGCGAAGGACGAACTTGCACATCCCCACACCCCATATACAGTCACACGCCCATCTTCCTGTCTCCTCCTTCCCCGCTCGTGTGCGTCCCTGCTCAAACAGCTGCAAATGCCGGCTCTTTCCATCATGGCACAGAGGAATTAAGCGCTGCAACTCACAACTAGGCCTTGGCCTTCCTCCTGCTCCCTGCTCATCCTCCTCCTCTTTAATGGGTATCTTCTATTTGTTCCTCATACATCGATTATTTCAAGTTCTTGGTGCATTTTTTTACTTCCAACTTCTTGCATTCTGTTTGAGCATTACAGTGTTCTGCAGATCTTCTTTCTATTGGCCATACTAGTGTTTGAACTATCTGCATTTCTGACACAAAGTTCCATATAGATTTATTGTATTGATTGTCTTTTGTACTCCTTTTCCCCTTGATTTAGACAGTTGAACTCATTTGAACCTGTGGTCCTACAGTAAGCTGCGCATATCTCTTTATCTGTTCGCAATGTAAGAAGAACCCAGCAATCTTTTGCAGATAGGAATTCGCTGGCAGTGGTTTCCACTGCTGCTTTTATCTCAAAAAAAAAAATCTTTTGCAGATAGGAGTATATGTCCTCGGTTCATTCAATCACTTATTTACTAGTGCGCCGACGAACTAAGCATATTTGCTTCACTCTGCTAGATATATTTGAATTTTTTTCGGTTCGCGCGAGAGGCGATTGCATGGCCTCTTTCTCTGTTCAAAGGAGATTAGGAGAGATCCTAGTTTTTTTTCTCCTGAAGGTGTGAGGGTCACATCTTCCTTTTCCAGTTCTTGCTTCTTATTCCTTCCACTAAAGCCGCTTCCATCCATGTACTGCTTCTTGATTTCATACCAGGACCACATTGATGTTGCTGTCCCTCACTGTTGAGCAAAAGCAAATCCAAATGCCAATGTAAATCCAAGAACATACTTAGCGCCTCACCCGTCCATCTTTTTCTTGTTCTTAGTCTTGTTTTCATGTGGCATTGCTCGTGTAATCACAACCAGTTCTTGATCATTTACTGATACCATATCGTTCTTGACGAGAAGAAACTAGCACAATCGCAAGTCCGAGTACAAGACTGCAATGCTGAGGCGCATTGTGGATGAAGCTGCTGAGGTGACCAGACCTTGCACGACCAAGATCCGCAAGCGGTGCGTGCTGTCGTCGTCCGGCGCGTCGGACCCTCCGAGGAAGCTGAGGCTGAAGCGAGGGGTGGTGCTGCTCGGCCGGAGGGGAGGCGGCGGCTCGTCACCGTGCTCGAGCAGGAAGATGTCCGAGTCGTCCTGGAACCAGCACGGCAACGCCGACCGGCTCACCGACGGGATGCGCTCGTCGGTGTCTGCCCGGAAGCTCGTCAACGCTCTGTGGCAGCTGAACAAGGGTGGCTTGCTCGAGGAGGAGGAGATCGCAAGGGATGCGGCTGTGCGCCGGAGCTCGGCTCACCGGCGCTTTGCGTCGGTGGAAGTGAGTGTCGCCGATCACGTGATGTGCTGTGTCATTATCCCTTTTTTTCTACAATTGTTTATAGAAATTGTTGTTTTGGTTTAGCTCTCAAAGAGGTCAGGAACGAAGAGCAAGGTTTTGGAGGCTGATGGAGATAGGAGCTGGCACAATGGCCATGGCCAGTGGTTTTCAGATAAGATGAGCAATGGCAACACAATGGAGGTAGCTTTGAATTTCCTTATCTGTACAATCAGTTAGCATCAGAATGTTTTGTCTGCTCTTGTTGTACATATTGTCCATTTGCTTCTTGCAACAGTACTATCTGATTCATAACCTCAATGGATTGAAGAAAACATGTCAACCAATTAACAAGAAATAGTATCCTTACATTCTCCACATCACTCATGGATTGTGTTATTTTTAGCAACTGCTTATTTTCTAATTTCTTCATTTAGATACTATATAGATTATAGAGTAGGAATCTTACCATCAGTAGGTTAAATATCTGAAAATGTGCCGCGTGACTCTGAATTTTGATTGCTAACTTTTCTGAAGAGCTGGTGAGTTCCAAAGCTTATTCCTGCATGGAGTCACCTATCTCTGATCTTTTTGGTACCTCATGCATAGATTGTACATTGTAGTACAGACTACAGACTGACATAAACACCGCTTGCATTTCCGAGGATGCCTTGTAATAGGCACATGCATCTTTGTCCACTTCCTCCACAGGCTACGAGCTAGGCTTGTACCAAACCGGACTTGTTTATCCATCTGCCAAAGCTGTTCTGCTCATGTCTAGGCTGTTAGGGGAGGCATTAGTCATTGAACAGCTAGGTCTATGTGTCGGCGGCGGCGCAGATTAATCGATTCTTAATTGGAACTTGTAACCGTCTTCTCTGAAACCTTGAGATGGCGTGGCAGATTCGGCGGTTGTCCAGGGTGGCTGAGACTTGCTTTTCGACTGGTAGAACAGTTGTAGAAGAGGGCCAGGACAGCCTCAGCTGTGAATGTATTGTCTGTCAAGGGCACCTAATCAAACCATGTCTTTTGTCAGTACTCCCTAGTCCTTAAAATGGAAATTTGGATCAAGAAGCGTGTTTCTATGACCATCTGACAGACAAAAAAATTGAGTAAATTTACATGTTTACCAAGTGGTAGCGAAATGCAGTATCTGAACAAGTTGGTAATAAATTTGTTCCATGTATTTTTCAGGCACACACATGCGCTCAAGACTTGAGTTCTTGGGACAGAATGGCGCACCTGCAGGACATGCACAACAGCCTGGTCGCGTCCAAAGAGCTCGCCAAGGTTCTCGCCAACATCTGGGCACCGGGAGACCTGAACCCATCCACGGCGTCGCTCCTGTCAGCGCTGCACTCCGAGCTCGATCTCGCGCGCGCTCACGCGCGGCAGCTCGTCAAAGAGCAGAGGCGCCGCGGCGACGAAACTGGGTTACTGAAGAAGCAGCTCGCGGAGGAGATGCGTGCGTGGAAGAGCAAGCAGAGGGAGAAGGTGGCGGCCACCGTGAAGGTGATAGTTTCGGAGCTCGACGGCGAGAGGCGGTCGAGGCGGAGGGCGGAGAGGGTGAACGCGAAGCTCGGCAAAGCGCTGGCCGAGGCGGAGAGGGAGCTGGAGCGGGAGACGAGGTCGAGGGAACGTATGGAGAAGGTGTGCGACGAGCTCGTGCGGGGTGGCGCCGGTGCGGGCGGGGGCGAGGTGGAGGAGATGAGGCGGGAGGCCGAGAGGGCGCAGGAGGAGCTGGAGAAGGAGCGGGAGATGCTGCAGCTCGCCGACGAGCTCCGCGAGGAGAGGGTCCAGATGAAGCTGCTGGAGGCGCGGCTCCAGTTCGAGGAGAAGAACGCCGTCGTCGAGCAGCTCCGCAGCGAGCTCGAGGCCTTCCTGGACACCAAGAAGGATCAGCAAGAATCACCTGCTGCAGATGAACACCAAGCCAATGATGAACACAGCTTGCAGTTAGTACCTCATGCATCTGAAGGTGCCAATGGCATTGGTGATGCTGCTGTCAGCAAGAGTACTGGAGAAGAAGACGATGACGACGTCGAAGACGAAGAAGGCGGCGGCGGCGGCGCCGAGTGCGAAGCTGATGACTCAGAAGGCAGCGACATGCACTCCATCGAGCTGAACATGGACGGCAACAGCAAGGACTACAGCTGGAGCTACACCGCCGCTTCGAAGGAAATGATGGCGTCCAAGAATGCGGCATCGAGACACGGCTCACTTTCAGTTTCGGACAGGGGAACGGAATGCGCCGCCGATCCGTGGGCCGGCGCCGCCTTCGACCGGCGATCGCTGGAGATGGGCGAGGAACTGGACGGTGACCAGAGGGACGACGATGGGTGCAGCGACAGGACCAGGGATCTGGACGAGGACGCGGAGAGGTACCAGGCGATCAAGAACCTCCGGGAGCAGATGCTGGCCGGCCGTAGCCGATTCGTCTTCCTGTCGCAAGATGGAGGGAAGGGAACACTGAGAGAGAACACCATCACTACGGTTTGTTGTGCCAAATTGAAGAGGGAAAACTTTGATGAGATTGGCATGGAGGATTAATATAATCGGTTGTTGTTAATACCAGGTGATCTGTTCCCTTACAAACTTTAGTGTGCATACTTCTTCTGCTCTCTCTCTCTCTCTCTTCTTGGATGATCACTCTCTTTCATACTTTTTGTGCTCTTGAAAGTCGCGGACATACCACGTTTGTGTTTACGGTTTGGTGTTTTTGCTTTGGTATTTGGTATCAGGATAAAAGTTCTTATATGTCTAGTATATAGAAATCTGAGTGTTATCTCTACTAATATAAATTTGCAGTTGGTGGCAGCAGTCATTATTGCTAATTATTCTTTCCTAATTTACAGCCAACCATAACTCTTAAAATATGGCTGATTATTATAGCAAAATCCTTGATTATTATAGCAAAATCCTTGATTATTGCTGGTAATTAATAGCCGGCCAATCATTCCTTTTGTACTCTATATATGCTGTACAGTTTTCACATAATCAATCAAGGGAATCCGAGCGGCCAGTGGTACGGAATGGCGGTGGCTTCGGCAACAGCACCTCGTACTCAGGGGAAGCCCCCGTGTCACCCCTGCGAAGGCAGTGGATGACGAGGAGGAGCGAGGCAACGAGGAAGATGAGGTCGACGGCGCCGAGGAGCGCGCGCTGCGGGCATGGCGAGAGGAAGAGAAACGCGAGCTGGTAATATAAATTGCAAAAAAGGGGTAAAAATGATTGATTGATTTTGAGATTGGTAATAAATATTGCTACGTACAATATATTTGGTTTTAATTCATACCAGAGAAGAAACCATAAAACTTTTGTAATCGGGAGAAATAGATGTTTGATCTTGTAGCACAATTTTCTTTTATTGCTTGACTTTTATGTTTTGTTACTAATTTTATTTTTCATAGCAACGCACATGCATTGATCTAGTATAAAAAAAGCGTCACTTTTTAGTTTTCAAAGTCAGTGAGATGCTACTTGGACAAGTGAACTTTACTAGACATGGTAACACGCTATTGCATGCCGTGCTGTGTGGGTGTGGGAAAAAATCGACGAAAGGACGTAAACACGATCTTCAACATATTTCTCACTCCGAAAAACAGCAGAAACCGAGTTACGGGGGAAAAAATAGAGAGTTGGAGTTGTAGAAATATCTCTTTCGACGAATTATTTGGGAAATATCGGAGACCGAGGTGGAAAACCGAGGTGGGAAAATAGTCTAGAGGGAAAAAGGGCGAAAAATTATTTCTCACTCCGGAAAACAGTAGAAACCGAGTTACGAGGGAAAAAAATAGAGTTAGAGTTGTAGAAATATCTCTTTCGACGAATTATTTGGGAAATATCGGAGACCGAGCTGGAAAACCGAGGTGGGAAAATAGTCTAGAGGGAAAAGGGCGAAAAATTATTAGTGATGACAACCTTTTTAGAGTTGCACACATATTCCTGGTGACGAAAATATTTTTTTCGGGAAAAACGGAGAAAGGACCTAGACGTGATGACAACCTTCTTAGAGATGCATACATATTTCTGGTGATGAAAACATTTTTTCCGTGAAAAACGGAGAAAAGACCTAGACGTAAATAGCGAGGGCCTGTTTGTTACGTTTTTGGACCTGTCCGTTATACTGAAAAATTAGAAAAGAGCTTATTCGCGATTTGAATTTAACGGGAGTTTTTTTCCGTAAAATACCGCACGAAGGACCCAAACGCGAAAAAAATAAAAATCTCCCCCTCACAAAAAAAAAAGTTGGCTGGGATTTCTCATGGATTTGGTGGTGACATTCTGATGATCATAGTCCACTTGGTCCTTAAAACTTACTGACTATATATAATATTGTAAGTGGCGAATGACACTGCTGCGTATACCATTTACCAAAATATTCGAGAGACACCCCTTTTAATTAGCAATTGCTGGTGCTCAACTTGATATTTTGCATCCTTAGTTTCCCGGGTGGTATGGTTATTGAATGGCCGCGTTGTGTTATGGAATTTCTAGTTGCTTGGTTTGTTTGAAGCCTCCCTCCAAAGCGAGATCCCATGCAGTGCCAATGGAAACGTCTCTATTTCTAACGTCTCGTATGACATCCTTAATCATTAGAACCTGTTGCATCAAATTTTTGGCCAGCCACCTTGCCTTACATAGCTGCTTTACCTTCTCTTATGTTCATATGCCCATTAGATAATCACATATTTGCATGTAGAATATACTATAGCCATCTTCATTGGTTGCAAAAATTAGTCCGTGGGCATTAGTCAAAGAGGTACATTTAAGAGGGAAACTTGTTGTTCTGTTAGAATTTTACTGTACTGCTTAAAATGTTGTGAGGTTGCTCAAGCTAGTTTGATGGTATTATGGATGGAAGATGCAAATCTAGATCACGCCTTGTTGGTTTGGAAAATAGTGTGGAGCATACTATTGAAATGTGAGACTCATGGAAATACATGTGCATTCCTAAATCTGTGTTGCAGCAGCAAGTACATACTATAGATAGCTGAGTTATTATTGTTCCTTAAAAACTCAAAGTGCAAAGTTACAGACCAATTTTGAAATACCTTCTGCTTCATGCTATTCATAATAATCTCATCAATGTGAACTGCAAGTAACACAAGAGTGTCATGTATAGGTGTCTCGGAAGATGCTGTTTCTGGTCATATACAACTACTGGTTCCTGGTGAAACTGCATGTTTTGCATGCTCTCCTCCATTGGTATGTTTATATGAATTTTATATTTGCTACTCTGGCTTAGTGTGTTCTTATGCATTTGATTGTTTTAGATTGTGGATCTGCATTTCATATCGGCAGCTTATTTCTGATTTGTAATTCGAATGGTTGGTCTAGCTAGATAAAGATGTCCCTATAAAATTCCTTTATTTGTCTTTCCATTTCTATATTGCTTCTTGCTAACCTGTTTGTATACCTCTACTTATAGGTTGTAGCATCTGGGGTGGACGAGCGTACTCTTAAGCGAGAAGGTGTTTGTGCTGCCTCTTTGCCAACTACAATGGTGAGACTTCTATTGTGTCCCCTTTTGTTTTGTTTTTGTCATTGTCTAACCAGAATTTTTTTCTCAATGCTATGTGGAAGCTTGAATCAGATGAATGTTACGTTACATTTGTTTACCTGCTTAGCAACTTATTTGGGAGTCTTGTGTATTTTTGTTTGAGACCCACCTGTTAAAAGTATTTTAGTATGTACTGTACTTTTGATTCCCAGTATAATGTGTAGTACTCCACTTGCATGTAATACAGTCCAATATTAGTTGACTTTTCTTTTCAATTATTCTCTGCGTTGTTGGAAACTACTGTAATGCAGTGCGCAAAGCGTTTCATGCTTGAACACTAACGCCCAAGTGAGAGAGGGCATTGTAGTACTCTTTACTCCCAGGCATAGGGTTCTTATTTCGGTCTAAACCAACACTGCTGTCCCCATTTGTTTTGACTGATGAATGTTGTTTGCAGGGTGTTATTGCTGGCCTCCTGGTCCAGAACGCTCTGAAATATTTGTTGAAGTTTGGACAAGTTTCCCTTGGTAATTACTTGAATCTAACTATGGTGGTCCAGCAAACTTTGTTGAGGTGTTTTCTACTTTTCTTGACATTAAGTTGGGGAAGCAACTTTTTTATCTTTTGGATTATAAATACTATTCTGTTAGCTTTCTATGCTGTTGTTATTATCTTTCCTGTTTAATGCGCAACACCTGATATATATTTTTGGGGAACGGGCGATATCGGATGTAATTTTGGGCTGGAAGCATCACACTGTTTCAGGCTTGCAGCACATGTTCCGAACAATTGCTAGTTTTTAAGATCTTGTCATGTTTTCTTGATTGTGCAGGGATATAATTCACTTAAGGATAATTTCCCAACATTAGAAATGAGACCAAATCCACAGTGTTCAAATCCAGCATGTGTTCAGAGACAGGTGTTTGTCTTTTTACACACGTTCTTTCTATATTTATTAGTCGAGATGGTGAAGGATTCCTAATGATATCCTGGTGTACGTCATTTGTAGAAAGGATATATGCAATTAAAACCTGCTAGAGATGCAGCAGCAAAGGCTAAGATGGAAGCTGAAGCGTCAGCAGCAAATGAATGTCCTTTCCACATTGAGTAGGATACTTTATCGGCAAAATATCCGGTGCAATCAAGGTTCCGGTGCAACCACCGTGCAACCCAACTAAAAAAAGTTTCAAAAAATTCTGAAAAAAAATCATGGATGTACATCTTAACTTACCCCATCTACATATAAAATTTCATGATCAAATTCGTCCTATACTAAAAGTCACAAAAAAGACAAATTTGGGGTGCATTTGAACTATTCAAGTTTGTCAGAAATTTGTCTTTTTTATTACTCTTAACATAGGACGAATTTGATCATGAAATTTTATATGTAGATGGGGTAAGTTGAGATGTACATCCATGATTTTTTTTCAGAATTTTTTGAATTTTTTTTAGTTAGGTTGCACGGTGGTTGCACCAGAACCTTGATTGCACCGGATATTTTGCCTACTTTATCACCTTAAATCTTTTTGCCGACCCCATACTGATTGAATTCCTTGATGGAAACGAAAAAGTGTGTAACAACTCTTGTTAAAAACTGTGGTTAGTACCAAGAAGTAAGAAGGGAGAATTAATACACCTCTTTCTGATGCATGATTGTAGTGATTTATCGCATACATTATGCTAATCTTTCCAGTTCAGTGGGTATTCCATAGCTAATGGGACTAGTAGTAATAGGATAGTGTTGTACTCAGGGAATGCTTTGTACCCCATGTTCAAACCATTTCATTTCTTAAGCACCCCATTTTTGCAGGATTGGTGTCTGAAAATGTTGTCCAGAGGACTCAGTTGAAACTTTATGCCTGACTTGAACTATTATTTTCGTTAATTTAGGATTCAGAAACTAGTCAGGTAGGGCTTACTCGCTTTATTTTCAAGAATTTGCTTTTCTGATGTACATCGTCTTGGCATACTTGATGAATAAATATTCACTGAACAAGCTGGGCAAACTTTCCAACTTTTACTGTTTATTCTTATCCAGTGTTGTTGATGATGGTGACACAGCCACACCAATAGTTAGCACCAAGGTTAAAAATTTTGGCGAAATCCAGCGAAATTTCATCGAAAAACCGGACCACCCCAAATTTAAAACCACTGGTTGGATTAAATTTTTTTAAAAAAATTGAAAATGCTACAGTGATTTCGGTTTTTTCGGTCATTTTTTTTGCCAAAAATTCAGGTTTTTAGTCCATTTTCAAAGTTTTAGGGCCGGATTTGGTCCAATAACCCTTAAAAAAGTCAACTTATTTGAAAATTTGCTGACAAACCAAAATTTTAAGACATTTTAAAATTTTGGTAGAAATATTGTTAGATTTTTATAAAATTCTATTAGCTTGATAATGATCTAAAAAATTTATGTTACAATCTTTAGTAGTGTAGGAGCATACAGAAAAATTTTCAAAATAATTTAACTTCGTTTGTTATCTCTAAAAAATCAAATACAGAATGAACATAATTGGGATAGTAACCTTGTCAGACTTTTATAAATATTTTCGTGTATGGTCATAATCTAAAAGTTTTATGAGAGATTAATATTTGCTTTAGTACCATTCTATAAAATTTTCAAAAAATTTCAACTTTTTTGTTTGGTCAATCAAATCTATGTATGTATTGAACTTCATTTGTTATATTATATTTCAAAAACAAAAAGAGAAAGAACATAAATAGTATTGTGCATTGTAAGAATTTTATAAATTCATTGGAGTGTGATCATGATCCAAAATTTTTATGAGATCTTAAGCATTTCCTTATCACCCTTCTGTAAAATTTTCAAAAATTTTAAACCTTTTTTATTTTTAAAGCAAATCTATGTATTGATCATCGGTCTTTTATCAGGATGTAGTACTGTCAGAATTTTTAAAAATTATTTAAGCATGATCATCATCTGAAAATTTTATATAACCATTAATGCTACATCACAACCATCCACAAATTTTTTAAAATTTTATAACATGGTTTGAAATTTTTTTCATTTCATTCAAGTTTGTCGGTAAGGTTTTTAACAGGACAGTAGCACTATTTGAATTCATAAATATTGACCATCATCTGAAAATTTTATGAGAATATTATGGATGTGTCAGGACCATCCAAAAAAAATTTCAAAATTTTATAACCTCGTTTGTTCTAATTTTCATTCGGTTTAAACTTGCCAGTTTGTGTTTTATTAGGACAGTAGCAATGTTTGAATTTTTTAAAAATTTCACAGATTTGATAATCATCTAAAATTTTTATGACAATATCATCAATGTGTCAGGACTCTCTAGAAAAAATTTTAAAATTTTTCGTCGTCGTTTGACCCACTTTTCAGCTAGTGCAAAACGGCTAAAATTTCGGCAATTTCGACTGAAATTTCGGTAAATTTTGCTGAAATTAGGATTTTTTTCAGTGGCAAACAGACTGGATTTGAATTTTGGTTTTTGGATTTCAACCGAAATTTCTCTGAAATACCAAAATTTCGCTGAAATTTTGGATTTCGGCCATACCCGGTATTCCTTTAACAAAAAAAAAACGAAATTATACAGATAGCCTTCCGAAGGCCTTATCCATGAACTTCCAAGGGCTGATTCCCATCCGGAACCACCTGCTCCAGCGACCTGCATTGGTATTGATGATGATCTTGAGGAACTCCAGCGGCAACTTGGTGCCCTAAACTCCTCTTAGGCTTGCGTTAAGATGGCTCATCAGCATTATACCGCTTCTCCCCAAGTCCCAACGTGGCATGGGAAAACCGGGTCAGATACTGTTGTTTCTTGTGTCCGTTCTGACAGAATTAGCAATTTCACAGGATATAGCCTCTATTCATACTAATGGAGCAGGGAAAAAAACTATAGTTGTACTGTTTTGAGTTTTGACATACAACCTTGGTTCACATTGTAGATCTATGAGGCACAGGGAGTGCATTGGTAACACAAGTCAATACTTGGTTGTTACGTGCTGATAAGAATTCATCTATCAAGAACAGCTTACGCGACAGCGTGTTGTGTGTTAGACGCCGATGCACCCCCTCGTTTATTTTTATTGTTGCCTGTGATCTGCAACAGGCTATTTTATATCTAATGAGTTGTTGTTGTCCTAGCTAGCGTGCCGACAACTTGACAAATCTAAACAACAAACCTAGAAGGCTAGAACATCCTCTTTCGGCCATCTGGTGTTGGCTAGAGCTCAACACATTTTCAACTTCCAATAATTCACAATTGGTGTGGGATGTCGTTGCCAATGTACTGATCGTTTTGGAAAGAATGCGTGTGATTCTACTAGTTGTGCTGAGATAACTTCTTATTCGCAAGTTTTCAAGAGCTGGCCGTTGATCTAAACGGAGCGATCCAGATTATGTTTGTCAAACCCAATTCACCACTCCACAGCTCAATTCATCTAAACTAATGTTTTAAACTACGAGTAATTGTTTTCTTCACGAGGGGCCACGGGAGAACTGCATGCCTTCGTATCAAGAAGAAGAAGAAGAAAAGAAGAAGAAGAAAAGAAGAAGAAGAAGAAGAAGAATTACATACAGTATACAGCGGGAGCAAGCTACTAGGCCATGCCGTGCTGCCTGGCCGACAGGAGTACGTGCTCCCAAAACACAAGATACGGCAGGTTGGATTACACACGGAGACGAGTCGACTATACTTGCGCTCGGTTAGCTAGGGCTGTATTTGTGCGATGCCTACCTGTCGAAGTCGACACTTCAAGCATGTATGATTCCAGTTGATCCTCGCCAAAAAATAAAACGATTATTTGGTCTCAGTGCTTATTCTTTTCCCTTTCAACGTAATTAACATGTATGCTTTAGCGGAAAGGGATCTTGTAGGCGATGCAGGCTATCAAATTTAGCTATAGGTGGAGTGTTGGTAATGGGAATAAGATTAGATTTTCGAAGGATGTTGGTTTTGGTTGTTCTTGCTTAGCTAATCAATTTTGGGATTTATATGTCCTGGTCAATGAAAAAGGCCTGACTTTTGCTGAGATTTGGGATGGCTCTAATGTTCGATGTACTTTTAGAAAAACTTTCTCTGAAAGTATGATGATTAGATGGTTTGACCTGGTAGTTACGTCCAATAGTATTAAATTTTCTAATGAGGAGTATGCTCTTGTTTGACAATATAATATTAGCGGAATTTATTCTGTTAAGGCCCTGTTTGATAGAGTTCCAGATCCCAGCTCCACCTCAGATCTGGAGCTTGTAAGTTAAAATAAAGTGAATTAAGTTTATATTTTTAGTCTAAAATGTAAACAAGATGACCCACCTAAACACTCTTAATGTACCTACAGCTCTAGTTTTATAAATTTCTGGAGCTAAAAAAACCCTGCTCCACCAACTCTATGGATTTTGGTGGAGCTGGAGCTGTGCCAAACACCCCCCTAAATCCCTCTGTGCTATTATCAATTTTAGGGGCGGTTTGCTTGTTTTCATTCCTGCAGTTTGGAGTTTGATTATTCCCTTTAGGATTCAATTTTTCCTTTGACTCTTATCTTATAACAAGATTATGACTAAAGACAATTAATTTGATGAAGAGGTGTATTGATAAAGGAACTGCTTGTAGTTTCTGTAGTGAAACTGAAACAATTAACTATTTGTTTTTTGATTGTGTTGTTGCCAAGAATACTTGGAATATAATTGTAGAGTTTTTTGAGGTGAACATTGGTGATAATTATGAATCGGCTGCTTGGTTCTGGCTAAGTAACTCTAAAAATGCTGTTTTGAATATTGTTTGTGTTGTTGCTCTTTGCTCATTGTGGAATTGTAAGAATAGCATGGTTTTTCATTTTCAGTGCTGGTCAAGTGTGAAAACAGTGTGGCAGAAAAATGTTGATTTCATTGAGGGATTGGAATCCTTTGAACAAGGAAGTGGTGTGCCAGGATGAAGCTGTCTTGCAAATGGTTGGGTGTCAGAATTCATGCACCGCTACCATTGGAGCTCGGAATGAGGAGGAAACTGAAGTGGATGAAGATCTAAAGGAAGATGCTATATCAGACGACCTGAAATCATTTATAGCTTTTTTTTATTGATTTAGTTAATGGCAAGATGTAAGCTGTCTCATATTGAGTGGTTGGGAGTGTTGCTTTGAGAGTTGGTGATAGGGAGAGTTTACAAGGTCTTTTTATGTGAACTGTATTCATGCTTCCTGGTTTCTTTAATGGAACTGGGGCATCAAAACATTGATGTCCTTTTATCTAAAAAAACATGTATGCTTGGAGTATGTGGTTAGGAACCATATATATCATCTAAAGAACGCAAGCTTATCATTTAAAGATCCGATCGACCTTTGGACACATTCGATCACGTAGCTATAGCTAGCTCCGTTTGACGAATCTCTAAAACGATTTTTTAGAGAGCTCTAAAATATAGTAATTCACTTTGGGTGAATCCACAAGCTACGGTATGATTAATTTATCCCTTTTATCTCATCTGGATGGGAGAAAAGCGCCGACGTTGGTAAATTCCATGTAAGTGCTTTGTCAATAAATTGTTAAACCTATGCTTCTATATATATCTCATAGCACAAATCTATACTGTTGCTTGTTCAATTTCACTTCCCCGGAGTAATATGTATTGTCGTACGTGTAAGTATATATAATTCCTATACGTTTCAAACAAGCCTTGAAGTTTCGTCAACACGCAGATATATATATGACTGCTTCAATCCCTGTGGAGATTTTTTTAAAGGAATAGAATAGCAGGAGCTCTGCTTTTTTGTATTAAACAAGAGGATAGAAGAACAAGTACAAATTACATATATACCGTCCAGAGAGAGCGTAGTGCAAGGTTCAAAAAGGGCTGTAGCCCGGCAGATAAGTTAGAGAAGGTTAAGGAAAATACAACAAAACGACCTAGAAAAGAAGGAAGTTAGAAATTCTAGGTGACTAGGCTGGATTTGAGGGCTGAAACATGTTTTGTGATGCAATCTCTGAGGCGGCTCGTCAGCTTAATTTGAACATTTTTGGCAATGTTTTCAAATACTGATTGCGCTGCTCTATAAATTTCTGAAGCTACAAATATATACTATGTATTAAATTTGAGAGGTTGCAGGACCTTAGAGAGTGTCCGAGTGCCATCACAAAAAAAATCCTCCGAAGATTTAGAAACTACGCCTTTGTCTATTTTTCCGTTCCGATCCATTTTTCAAAAAAAAAAGGTACAAAGATCCTACAAAGATTTTAAAAAAAAACATCTTGTTCCATTTTCCCAAGAAAAAACCGAAAGACCCTCCAAAAAATAGAAAATACATTTCGGTCTGTTTTCTCTCTCAAAAAAAAAGGGGAAATAGCGAGTTTTACGTGAAAAGACCCTGAATAAATGCCAAAAAAACGTAATTACATTTAGATCGTTTTAGCTATTTTCCGCGAAAAGGACATTTCAATTTTGCGCAATTACGGCCAATTTAAAACAAACCCCCCTCCCCCTTGAGAAAAGTGAAGCTGTATTTTTTGCAGAAAGAATTTGGGTTGAGTTTTTCTGACGAGCGCGGCATCGCGCAAGTTTTTCTGCCGAGCGCGGCATCGCGCGCCTTTTGTCCTCCCTCTTTAAGCGCCCCTCAAAAAAATGTAGTTATGTGTAGAGCTTTTCGGCAATTTTTACGAAAAAGACCTTTTGGTTCAGCAAAATCGCGGAGCTTTCGTGACAGGACCTTAAATAAATGCCGAAAAAACGTAATTGCTTTTAGATTATTCCAACTATTTTTCACGAAAAGGATCTTTCGTTTTATCGCAAACGCAGACACGCGCGGCGTGGCACGCCGCGAAAACATTCTAGTATATAGTATGATTTGCTATTTTGGCTAAAAAAATTTAAGCAGTTACTATATCCAAAAAATAGAAAAATGGAAGTGCTTTTGTGAAGCCAATGCAACGCCAAATAGACCCAGCAAATAGAAAAATGGAAGCTAGTTTATAGTTCCGTCAACAAATTAAAATTACACACTATCTTGCCGAACAAAATTTAATGCACATATCACTTCCTTAAAATTACATCGAGTAGTTGAAGCGTATAATTATAGATTGATTAGTCCAATATAATTTACGATGGAACAAGCAATTAGCCTAGCTACTAGAAAAAGCAGAGGTTCACACACACACACACACACACACACACACACACACACACACACACACACATATATATATATATATACAAATCATGTGTGGAAGACATTTCAAACAAGTGATTGTCATATCATATATAGTTAATTCTAGATATCCATCATATATAATTGGAGCGGGAAAGCCGGATCAGAGGTGGATTGGACTGCATCAAAGTAATTGCGAAAGCACTGGGATGACCTGGGTAATGCTGAGATCGGCATGATTTTCTTGCTGAGAAACCGTCAAGCAAATCCCACAGGTCTACTGGTCACGGAAATTGAATTTTGTCTGGTGGATAACCGTCGAGAAAATTATTTTTACTGTAGCAATTTTCCAAAATAAATCGGGCGGTAGTTTGAATTTTGTGGAGTCCCGAAATCCAAAATTTCGGTGAAAATTCAGCAAAATTTAATTTATTGAGTACGGACCGTTTAGATACGGTTATTTTATAAAAAAAATATTCTTCCACAAATTTAATATAGACGCCGATTTTTTTAGACCAGACTATTTAGTCAGTAAAAGACATGATCAAGCGCACAAAATCCACCCGCCACGCAACGTCCTCCCTCGACGCAACGCAGCGCAAGCAAAAAAAAACCCTAAAAAATCGACGCACTCCGCCCACAAAAATGCCGTCGTACCGTACGTAACGTGGCAGCGTAGGCGAGCTCCTCCACAGATAATCACCAGGCGAAAAAAGATGGCCACCCACACCACACGCGCACCCAAATCTTTATTTTATTGGTATTGGTTGGTTTTCCTCCACTCCCACCTCCTCCTCGTCTCTACGTACGCTACCAAACTACTCCTCCTCTCGTCAGGATGGTCGGGCCGATAGTCATCGCGTCGGCGGGGCTGGGAATGCTGGCGGGGCTGGCGATGGCCAACCGGACCATGGGGGACGGGCTGCCCGCGGCTTCCAGATGGGACGCGCGCCCGCGGTGCGCCACGTGCGGCGGCAACGGCCGAGTGGAGTGCCTCTGCAACCGCTGGTCCGACGGCGACGTCGGCTGCGGGACGTGCGCCGGGTCGGGCCGCAGGCCGTGCCGCAGCTGCGGAGGGTCCGGCACCGGCAGGCCGCTCCCCGCGCGGCTCGTCGTCCGGCAGCAGAAGCCGGCGCCGGCGCCCGCGCCCGGGCGAGGAGGAGACTACAGCTGATCGATTAATTAATTATTGGGAGAAATTAAGGTGCAGGTGAACGTACAAGAAACATGATACAAGTGCATGTGTGTGTGCGTGTGTGTTATATGTGTCTAGCTCCTTCCTCCAGGACTAGTACTAGCTACTTGCTCTACAAGATCGAGTATACTTGCATGGTGTTGGTATTGCTGGTGCTGTTGTGTTGAGCTGATCCATCGACAGCGCTTGGAAATTACCGCACAACACAAGAAGAAAACGCATTAAGAGTTGGAGAACAGCTTCGATTCGATGAATAGGCCATCAGGGATCGATCGAGGGGATGCATCGGGAGTACTTTGGCAAGCCTGATAGGCTTTGTTGGCCGAGGAAGGTTGTAATAATATTCATTGTGGCTGTAATATATGCTTAAATTCGTTAATATACAGATTAAATTCTAGATCAGATGGTTAATTATATATAGCTTTCTCCTTCCTCTCCTTCTTGTTGTAGTTAGTTGATGGTGCTTGTTGGTTGATTGCTCCTTGTACTCATCTCTTCTCATTATATATTAAAAAAAAAGATCCTAAAGGGTACCGGCCACACAGATACTATATATAGGACAATCTCTTGTCGGAAGCAAGCAGCTTCTTCTAGTTGTTTAATTAGCGACTCCAGCTATATATGCATGGTTCCGCTTTGCCTAGTTGGCGTCAAAATATCAGAAGGTGAAGTCATTCGTGAGCCACACACGATCGACACGCTGAATGGGTAAGACGACGTGCCAAATGCCAACGAATGTGGGAAAACATAAATTATAAAGCATATGCACGTGATATACAATATAGGCGCATGTACGTACATATAGTTCGTATGCATGCAGCTATAGCGCACAGAAAAGAAAAATTACCAGAAGAAATGTGAAAAGATATACTGTAGTACGTAATTACTCTAGCTAGAAAAGTTAGTCAGAGAGCATCGACACGAAATTCAAGACTTGTTGAAGTAGAAATTTCGTGATAAAACATATATACGTACGTGCGGTCAATATATAACGTAACTCAACCCCAACTGGCTGAAATATATGTTCAAATTAACCAACTGATCGAGGCGGCCTCAAAATTGAGCTATACTAGGTCAATACCTGTAAGTTGCTATGAAAAATAAAATTGGTAACAAAACATAAAGGCTAAGTAATAAAAGAAAATTATACTATAAGATCAAATATCTATTTCTCTCAATTACAAAAGTTTTTATAATTTCTTTTTCGGTATGAATTAAAACCAAATATATTGTACGTAGCAATATATATTACTAATCTCAAAAATTAATTAATCATTTTTATCCCTTTTTTAATTTATATTATCAGCTCGCGTTCCTCTTCCTCTCGTCATGCCCGCAGCGCGCGCTCCTCGGAGCTGTTGACCTCATCTTTCTTGTCGCCTCGTTCGTCCTCGTCATCCACCACCTTCGCAGGGGCGACACGGGGGTTTCCCCCGAGCACGAGGCGCTGCTGCCGAAACCACCGCCATTTCGGACCACTGGCCGCTACGCGGTCACGCTCGAGGCATCCGCCGTCTTCGCTACGGCGTCCGCTGTTCTCCTCGCGCTCGCGTTCTTCCTCTTACCGAGCACGCCATGGCGCGCTGTGGAGTCCACCTTCCTCGCCTCCCACTTTGTCGCGCACACCATGGCCGTATGGTTAGTCGCCTCGGAGAAAGGGGCCACCGCCGCCACTCAGCCTTTGCACCTCCGCGTCTTCTGGATCGCCCTCGGCACCGCGCTCTTCTCCGCTTCGGTGGTGGCCTGCTGCGTCGACGGTTCGCTACTCTTCCCAGATGACTCTCTCGCCTTTGTCGGCTCTCCATGCCTCTGGCGTACCTAGTTATCACTGGCTTTACCGAACATGACGCCGAAGCCCATGAAGGTGAACCAGAAAACACCAACGCCAAGGCGCCCGCCACGCTGTGCGCCACCGCGTCTTTTCTCTCTCTCGCGACGTTTAGCTGGATCAACTCGTTTATCTCCAAGGGGTATGCCAATGACTCTCTCACCGTCGATGATGTCCCACCGATGTCGCCTGGCAACCGCGCCAAAGCGTCGTACGCTTTGGTCATGTCCAACTGGCCGGCGCTGGGGTCAAGGCATCCGGTGGGCGTCGCGCTCTGGCTGTCCTTCTGGCCGCAGTTACTACTGACCGTAGCTCTCGGCCTCCTACCCTTCGAGACTATGTACGTCGATCCGTCACTTATTGATCAGTTCGTCGAGTTCATTCGCCGCAGCGGCACAACATGGGAGATCTTGAATGAATTCTCTTGATTAATTCTGTGAAACTGTACAGTATATATAGAGTACAAAAGGAATGATTGGCTGGCTATTAATTACCAGCAATAATCAGGGATTTTGCTATAATAATCAGCCATATTTAGAGAGATATGGCTGGCGGTAAATCAAAAAAAATAGTTATAATGACCTGTCATTATTAGAGATATGACGGGGGGCTAAAAAGAACGGACCGCTGCCACCAACTGCAAATTTACATTAGTAGAGATATGCCGATTTAATTTTAATCTGAATTCCTGTTACGTAGTAGGAGGTTGGGCTGATGAGAGATCTGGTCGGGTGCTTAGCTCTGATCAGGTGCATATAATATATGGCCTGGTTTTGTTTGGTTGGCGCAACGTACGAACTTTGGATGGATGGCATGGCATGTTACCTTGGCTTGCAGCGTCGAACTTTATTTACACCGAACAGAAGGCCGGCCGGGTATCCGTTTATTTACGTACACGAATGCAAAAGGCCGCAAATTAACATTTTGCAGTCCTGCCCCAGCCCATCATCAAATCTTATGTGGGCCGGACTTTCTCGGGTGGATTCGGACCTCCATTTCTCGCCGCGGATGGGATGGCGGCCAGTAGCCAGCGAAAGAAAAAAAAGCGACTTTTACATAAGTATTTCCCACTCCAAAAAGCTCGCCATCGCATGCATTCCCTTCCCATCTGTACGTGTGTGCGTCTCAATCCATTGTTTGCCACTTTCGCTGTTTTATATTGTTTTCTCACGGTCCCACCATCTGAAATATCATTTTTGCCCTTCTCCGACCGACATGCTCTCTTCCTCTCTCCTTCCTCCTGATCTCTCTCTCCCTCCCTCTCTCTTGTCTTGCCAGAAGCTGAACCAAATCCAGCTAGCCTCCCACCGCCGTCCTACCCGCACAGCAAGTACCTCCAAAAGTCACGCCACTTGGGTCGCGCTCACGCCATATCTAGGTCCGGCGACCACTGCCGTTGTCACCTGTTCCACAAGCTCCTCCGACGGTCACATTAATACCATCAACCTGCGTGCTTGTCGGAGCTCAGCCACTACCACTCTAAATTGGCTAGGGCACCACCGCTTCGATCCAAGCTATTGCTGCTCTGCCAACGTACGTGCGTGTAACTAATGGCCAAGATCAGCTACAGTGTGGATTGTGACAATAGATGAAGGTGCCCGCGAGAACTTGAGGGCATCCATTAATTATATATGCGGAATGACTTCAGCTCGGATGTCCGAAATTTTTGGATACGTTACAACATTTTTTCCAACGTGTGTAACATTTTCTTACAACGCGTGCAACATTTTTCTTCAACAAACAGTAGAAATGCAGCACAATAAACTAATACTGCACGCGTCGGAAAAAATTGTTGTAAGCGTTGAAAAAAAATATTGCAAGAGGCGTTCGACGGAATGTACAGTAATCAGACGTTCAAGCGCTAGTTTCTCCCTTATATATATCGATGTATCAAGCTAGAACTTTTACGTACTCTTCTTTTCATCTAGTGTGTAGTGTAGGATTAGGGAAGCGTATCTTAATTTTTTCTACATTTTCCATCTCTCTCCAATCCCTATTTGCATGATGATAGTGGTAGTCTAGTTACTAGAGGGTGGAAAAATAGTTGTCATCTTGTTCTACCATCAATACTTTTTTTACTTGTTATTTAAGACATTGATCCAGTCTTCAATACAAAACTTTGACTACTACATTTACTAATTATATATGTTAGTAAAATATATATATATATATATATATATATATATATATATATATATATATATAATATGATGATGTGAAAGTATTTTCAATAAGAAATCTAGTAATATCATTTTTAATATACACTTTTATGTATATTATTGACCAAAGTTGTATAAGGTCAGTTACGTGCATTCTAAATCGTCATGGAAAAGAAAAAGGAAGATTAATTTAGGAGCTAATGGGGGGTTATGCTTCAGCTTTGAGCCAAAAGCCTCCCAAACAGCATTGCTGTAAAATAGCTGGGAAGTTAGGCCACAGAAAAAGCACCCTCAAAGTTGTAGTCGCTGGGAAAGAACTTTTCAGATGTGGTTTTGCTTGATCACCTCCCACCTCGCTCGCTCCGTCTCCGCCTCCCTACTCGCGGCCTCTGTGTCACCTCCCCTCTAGGTCGTCGTTGTGCTTTCGCTCGGTTGCCCCTCAAAAGCTAATGGGAATGAACCATATTCACTTGGACCCATTTAAAGATGAGGATTTTTTTTTTTTGGTTTCAGATTTGTACGTGCGTGTGAAATCATTAAAAATGTGGCAGATCATAATACGACAACGAAATCATCTTTGCGCTATCAAGCGGGGTGGGCGCTGACCCCTAAGCAAGCAGCTGCAGTCACATGCAGCCAGACACTCGTAGGAGCATGCAATCGAGACAGTGCCATTGTGATAAACAAACTTAAAACTCCTTCTCGCAGCACATCTAGGTCTGGGACAGCTAGCTACCTACCTCAGAGGAGAGGAGAGGAAAGGAGAGGGTACGTCTTTAGGCTTTTGTACGTAGGTTGGTGGTCCTTCAACTTCGAACGCGAAATGTAAGAGGAGGTGAGTGGCCGGCCGGCTGAGTGCACGTTATATATATATATACATTAATTATACGTGACGCATGCATGCATGCTTTGCAGTAGTAGTGGAGGCTTTGGAGCTAGCTAGGTGATGCAATGAAGCACTTGCGAACTACGGGAGGTTGGGCCCTAACCTAGCTAGCTATATGCATGGTATCCGGCCGGCCGGCGGGTGCTTTGGACCGTACCGCCGCATCGACTCGTCGTCGTCACGACGCACGCTGGCGCTGTGGTTTGTACGTATATGTCCCCCACACAAGTTGATCTATATCTGTCCGCTCTTCCCAGTTCCCACACCAAGATTCCCTCCCATTGCATGCTTTCATCGACAACTGTCTGTACGTAGCTCCTTGCACATTTTTTTCTTTAATTTTTGGCTCCCTCCTAAATAAAATTATAAATATAGTCTCCTTCTTAACCACAAAATACCGATAGACGATATATGTCACCTATCGCTCTCCCCTACCGTAGCAAGTGGCCGAGCTCCACATGTACCCTCCAATTGAGCCTAGGTACCACAGTACCCCCCCTCCTGCTGAGCTTAGGTAATGCGGCGCCCCTTCCTATCGAGCTCAGCAAGAGGTCATCTATGATACCCGGCCACTTACTGTGGTAGAGGATACATATTATCTATCTATACTTTCGCGGTCAAGAAAAGACTAAATTTATAATTTCATTCGAATAAAGGTTAATTTTTTCTTTAAAAAAAGGTATGCACGAGAGCCCAATTAATAGGCCAATGCTTTGCTTTCATCCATTGGTGGTACAGTTGACCAGGCCTAGCTTGAGGCTACAGGGGCCAGTTGATCAGGCCTAGCTATGTTTACCTACACATGCTCTTTACTTAGGAAAAAGCATTTATGGGACAATTGTATTAACTAGCCGGCCGGTACACGGGCCAATTATTGCAATGTGTGTAGTACAGTATAATGTATTGAGATTTCTTTGCGCAACTCCAAATTTTAAAATTCCTATTTGCAAACAAAATACATTTGATATATGTATATTTGATATCATATGTATTCGGTTAGCACGGTTTTATTTTGAGATCTCTCTCCCCTGATGTGAAAGATAGGATTGGGAGGTAGGCCGCCGCCTAACAAATGTAGTGCTACATAATTATCTCTTTTTCATTTATTTTTTTAAAGTTAACATACGTATAAGACGATCGTCAAATCTAAGCCTTTAAAATTAGAGTCCACTAAATTAAGGGCTATGTGTTTCTCTTCTTTTTTTTGTGAAAATTTCTTTCATATTCTCTTTTTTTTCTTAGCAGTTGTAAATCACCTGCCATCAAATTTTATTATACCATGTAATTAACTCACACGACCTGGTACCATATCCGGTCCGAAATAGGCAATCGTTTTTAAAATGGAAAATTTTGGTTTACAAATACTTTGTTTTAGTTTTTCGAGGCAACTTTTCCACTAAATAGCTCTGTCATGCATGCGCGCGCGGCTAAAAAACATGAATCCTAGTTGGATGTTTCAAATACAAATTCATTCACAAATTAATGATAGTACAATGCATGGATATGTGATAATTAAGTTATCATTTTTGGATGCATGTCAGCCTACCAAAAGTGTCTGTCTGTCAGTGGCAGTGTACCGTGTGTGGTTGCCTGACGAGCTACGTTCTGGCCGGTGGTACTCAGCCACTAATCCGTACAGCAGCTTGCGTGCATCAACGTTGCCAAAATTCTGTGGCAGGAAATTAAATTAAATTTTATTACTATGGATCTGTGCACCTAGAGAACACCCCATAGTGGCGAGAAAAAGATTGAGGTGACCCCAATCACTAACGGACCGACTGCTGGCACAATGCCAACCTTATGCTTGCTCGTCGTTTTATAGTACGTACGTACATACTACATAAATACATATGTTGATCAATTGTTAACTTTAAGCGGGCAGTAAGATCGATGTTGGCCTAGAGGAGGAGAGAATTCACCGTAGCTTGCTAATGTAACACCTTTTTCAGGGTGTGTTTAAATACCTCTATAGCTATCTAGGATTTTAGCTGTCGGCAACCAAGTGATTATTACCAGATATAAGAACAAATCCAACTACTTTATAGAGAATTAAGACCTAACGGTCAAAATTTTACAAAAGGGTGCGGCTGGCACCAGATACAATACAGAAACTCCCACGGTTAGAACCAAACATTGTCGCCATCTACGATCTCCTCGAAGTCGTTGGCTTCTTGCAAATCTAAAAGAGGGATAGGAAGTAAGAGTGAGTACACAACAGTACTCAACAAGTCACACAAGAGATTTTGAATATTAAATGCAGAGAACAGCAAGGGTTGGCACAAGTTTTAGATATTGTGGATGCAAGATTTAAACTCCAGTTTTATTTACATTTGAAACACAAACCAAATACCAAGTTATACCAAGGGGTTTTTTTATAAAGTTCAGCTTTACGACAAGTTTCAAATTGAAAACTACTTAAGCTCGGTTACAAGTATCACCCCAGATTAACTTAGTTTCATTAACCGGAAGCACGGCGTATTCGGGTACTGTCAAGATCACTTTGCAGAGCTGCTCAACTTTACCCACAAGATATCTGCGGCCGTTAATGCCACGTGATTGACATGCAACTTAAATGCATGCGGCCGGACCGAGATGATCATGGCTTTTCGTTGGACTTCCCCTCTTTAGCCCCTATCCAGTAGTTTTCAAGGTTCCATAGTCCCCAGGACCCACTGGCTATAGTGGGAGACGCGATCTGACTACTGTGGATACCTACTGTTGTGAGAATCGGCGAATGGCTTCTCCATTCTTGTTCCACCCCGGTCACTTTGCGATCCATTTTCCTTACAGGAATGGTACCTGCCCCTATAGGTATTCCAAGAGGAAGTACAAGGTACTAAGCTATGTTGGGACAAGTCAACAAGGCTGACCGGCCCAACTTGCGGTTGAGCGAGGACTGAAGTTATTTACTTTGCCCAAAGAATCGGTCATTAAGTGCCGGAGGCTCAACCAATTACATACCACGAGCCCTAGTACCCACTGTACCAACTGCCAGATCATACCTTGGATTTGTCATCGGTCGGGGGTCGAACTAATATCCACCTCACGTGGGTAGCCCAACGCTGTCCCCCTAACCGTAGAAATTTTTGAAAAGCACACCGAGCCACTACTCAGAGATTTTTAAACAAAGAGCTAGAGTGAAAACTATTAACAGCTAATCTATGGCGGTTCAATAATTGTAGTCTAAGGTTGAAAGGGGATTAATGTTTAACAAATAGGCTTAATAAGCGGTGGGTTATAACTAATCATGTCATTCCAAATTATCTCCCTTTTAGTTTTCTAAGATACTAGAAATAATACGATAAGAAGATACATAGTACTATATTAAAAACTGGGTTCAAGATGTTCAAGGGTGTGCCTTGCCTTGCAGAGTTGAGGGATCTCCTAACTGGTAGAAGTTGAGGTCTTGACCAGTCCCGGACGGCTCCTACTCCTGGTACGGCTTCAAGTACTTCTCCGGTTAATGCTCCTGGTACTGCTCTGACGTCGGATCGAGCGTGAAGAAACAAAACTCAATAAAATAAACGCATAAAACAACAAAAGGAAAAGAAAACAGAAAATAAATTGGAGAGGAGGGTCGGAAATGGGTCGGAAGAGTATTTTGGAGATTTTGGAAATTTTGGGGGCTTTGTTTGGCGGAACGGAGGCTATTTTTGGACTCAGTAGCTCAAACCGGTTAAGAATAGGTGTTTTTGGATTTTTGGGATTTTTTTATTTTTCTGGAATTTTAAAATGATTTTCGGATTTATTTAAAATCCGAAAATTTGGAAAATCGGAAAAAAAGGAAAATGGACCACACAATAAACTGGATTTCGACCCGTGCGGCCCAAGGGCAGCCTATATGCCCATGGCGGCGTGTGTGTGACCCTATGCAGTTACCAAAGATAGAGATCGACAAAGTGCGGGGGGCGGGAGGTGACGGCCGGACAGTAGGGCGAGGGAAGTGACAAGGCAGGCGGCTGGCAGAGGGGCAAGGGCGAGGCGGAGAGAGGAGGCTGGTGGGCCGGGGAAGAAGGCGACGAGGAGGGTCGGGAGAGGAGAGAGAGCAGGGGACGAGAGAGGAGCTCACCGTGGCGAGGGCGAGGGAGAATGGGGGGCGAGGGGCCTTTTATAGCCGAAGGGGGGAGGGAGAGAGCGGAGCCGGCGAGGCCGCAATGGAGGTGGCAGGGGCAGCTGCTTGTGGGTGGAGGTAGAGGGAGCATAGGCAGGTGGGGGGCGTGCTGGCCGGGAAGCGGCCTGAGGAGGGGAGAGGAGGGAGGGGCCGGAGGCGGAGCAGGAGCAGTAGGCATGAGGGGAGAAGGCGCATTTCTTGAAAGGGAAAGCGATTTCAAGGGAAGGTTTTCCAAAAGGGTAAGTTTTCAAAAATGACCCAAATAAATTCAGATAAAATCCAAGAAAAATCAAATAATTTATTTTGAGGATTTTTGGGGTATTTCACCTAATTCTTCTCTTGTGTTTGACACACGCACGGGGACGGGCCAGGGTGGATATACTGCTTTGTGCCTGCGGTTTTTCTCTTCTGTTAATCCCTCCTACGTACTCAGTGCAAAGCCTTATGTTGTATGTGCCGGACGGGGAACAGAGAGCGGCAACAAAGGCTGACGAGGCAGGTGTTGCATTTCAGTCTGGCGTGGTTGTGTTTGGCTGTGTTTTGTATTCTTGGGTGAGTAGTGTTCAGGCAAGGTGGGGTCCTCCTATAAGGGAGTGGTGTTGGGGGTTTAAATACCGAACTGATGGGCTGTTTGTTGTAGAGAACTGAGAAATCGCAAATGCAATTCCCCAACTACCTCCTTTTCTCCTTTCTTGCTCTCTATTCCAACCCCATTCCTGGCATGATCGTATCAATTGGTATCAGAGTAGAACTCACGCGCTGGCACCAAGGAGGAAGCAGATGCAGTGGAAGGTAAAGATGGCTACAGCCATGACGACGGTGGAGAATCAATTTGAAGGTATATATACTTTGTTGAAACAAATTCTAGATAATGTTCATGGGGTGAAATCTGAGGTCGGGGAGGTTCGTTCGGTGGTTAAGGCAGTGAACGGAAGGGTTGAGGTATTGGAGTCACAGCCCACGGCAGGATTATTGGCGGCAAACCAGGGAACAACACCAGTGATGGTAGCGAATCACTTGACGGCCTTAGTGACAGTTCAACATCTTGGAGGGGATTTTGTTGTGGCAAACAGTTCAGGGGGTCAGAAGCAGATAAGGGGGTAGGCGAAAGGTATTCTGGGGTGTCCCTCAACGAGGAGGTTGGAATGGGCACCGGCGGTGCAGGCAGTTAATTTGAATCATGGGTTGTATGGTAACACCAACGGGCAATCTCGGCAACCAATTCCAAAGTTGGAATTCCCAAAATTTGATAGTGAGAACCCTAGATTGTGGAGAGACAACTGTGAAACCTATTTCAAGGTATTAGGAGTCCATCCTGGATTGTACACTTGATTGGCTTCATTGCATTTCACTGGGAATGCAGCACTCTAGTTGCAACATGCAGAGGCGAAGGGCAAGTTTGAAGACTGGGAGACTCTGTGTGAAGCTGTAGATAAGAGATTCAGCAGAAATTTGTATAGGCGCCAAATGAATCAGCTGATCAACCTTCAATAGACTAGTATTGTTGTTGAGTATGTTGAGAGGTTTGAGAGGTTGCAACATCATATTTTGCCGTACAATCCAGCTCAGGATGACACATTTTTTGGGTGGATTACGGGAGGAAATTCGGGCAGCCATCATCCTTCATAACCTAGAAGATGTTGATACGGCAGTCTCCTTGGCACTAATACAAGAGGAGGAGATTAACCATATCAGGAAGAAGCCTTATCAAAAGGGAGATCATAAGGAATTCAGTAAAGGAGGGGGCAGATATTCAAACAAATTCAAATCCATGAACAAGTTAGAAGATAGTAAAAGAATAGAGGAATAGAGGAAACCCATGAGTAGTCGTTGGGAGGAAAAATTAGATGCATGAAAGGCTCATCGGAAGAGTCACGGGTTGTGTTTTACCTGTGGAGGGAAGTGGGGCATGGGTCACAAATGTCCTGATCAGATGCCAATACACGTAATTGAAGAATTGATGGAAGTGTTTCAAATATCTTCAGTTCCAAATGGAGACTCTGAAGAAGTCAGAAATCAGGAGGAAGAGGAACTATTGTCGGTCACGGAACAGTCGGGTAAAGGAAAGATCAACTGGAAGACATTAAGATTGCAGGGCTTAATTGGCAAGTAGGAGGTACTTATTTTGGTTGACTCGGGAAGTACATATTCATTTTTGAATGACAAAATGCTGCAAAAATTGCAACGGGAGGCAACCAGTATTGAACCAGTAAAGTTGACCATTGCTGACAGAAGAATTATGATCTGTGATAAAGTAGTGTCCACTTTGGCATGGTGGATACAAGAACATTCATTCCAGCAGGATTTAGGGTCTTGCTTTTGGGATATTATGACATGATTTTGGCGTGGGTGAGAAATATGGCGCAAAACATCACTATCGGTCTGCCATCAGAACCGATAGTGATTAGCCAACATCATCACTATCAGTTCCTAGGTCAGAATCGATAGTGATGTTACAGATATCACTATTGGTTCTCAGGCTCTCGAAAGTGGTTCGGATCAAGAAAATCTAAAAAAAGAGAGAGAGAGAGAGAGTAGTTCCCGACATGTGGGCCTAGGGAATATTCAGAATTTTTGGAAAAAGAAAAGTTAAAAAGGAAATTCCACTAACACGGGGCCGTGTATCAACGACTGGACCACAGAGGACCAGGTTCAGCAAAAGGGAAAGGTGCTGATGTGGTAGACCATGCTGACGTGGGGGCCACGTAACGGCTTAGGGCAGAGGTGGCAGCTAACACGGTGTTGGCGTGGCATGGCCGACACGGCTGTTGTGTCAGCTTTTGGATCTAAGGTGGCACTCATGTGGCACGACGTGCGGCGCTGGCTGACAACAGAGCTTCAGTGACCCGACGGCGATTCAACCTTGCCGAAGCTAGGGAAGATGGCCCGGCCGCGATTGAAGACACGATAAAACAGACTTGGGCTTGGGGCGTTTAGCAATGGGCAATGAGAGAAACCCGACTGCGCAAATGGCTATGGTGTTGGCTCACCGACGGCGGAGATCAGTGAGAAAAAGTTCCAATAACGCAGCGACGGAAGAGAGTGGCAAGGGTTTGGGCTCCGAGTGGCGGATTTGTATGGGAAAACTAGGGGAAAGAGAGTGGCGCTTAAATAGGCTTGGATGACGAGGACACCGGCTCGGATACAGTGCAGGGAAGCCCAAATTTCCTAGCAGTGGTTGTGGAACTCGGCGTTCTGTGAGAGTTCTCCACGGGACGACAAGCGTGCCAGCGATAGGTGGGCCCCACAATCCAACAAAGTGGCGTCGAGTAGGTCAAAGTTATGGATTGGGCCAAGGAAAATGAAGACAGGCCGAGGAATTGGGCTGGGGATGATGCAGAAGGGAGTGGGCCGCGTGCAATGTGGCCCTGCGGAATTTTGGGAAAAGAAAAGATTTTCCTTTTTAAGAAACTCTACAAAAGCAAGAAATACAATAGTAAATAGCAAATGAATTCGGAAGAATTCAAGAAAATTCTCAAAAATTACTTTTGAATTTCTGGAACTCAAATAAATTGATTTGAATTCATTTCATCTTTTAATATTTATCTCAATTGATTTGTTTTGAACTTGTGGGAAAAAGAATGATTTGCAAAAATTTGAAAAAATAAACTCGCGAATGCTCGTGTGTCCCGCCACGTCTTGCCTCTGGTGACTCCATTAATTAATTCCTCACCCTCCGTCACAGAGTGGAAAGAAATTTGCTGAAACAATATATATACAGTAGCCATCTCAATCGGTACTATGTTTTAGCCAGCTAGCTAGCTAGTGATTAACAAAGTGGGAAACTAAGGGGAATTTTTTTTAGATGAAGGAAGATTTTATTAATTTCAAGAACATTACATCAAGATGATACAAGTTCTTAAAATTTCTCCCGGCCTCTGCTTAACAAGAAGCACACAGCCCTTAAACAAAACAAAAAGAAAAAAAGAAGTCTTGATTGCTACCGGCTGGATCGCGAGCTCTCCCCTTTTCATTGAATTGCTTAGCGAAAACATCATCGAAATCTTTTCGCGTAAGCAATCCGCACCTACGGATTTCCAACATTCAGGCGCCACAATCCGCGACCTGGATTTCCAACATTCTGGACGCCACCACCAAGAACACCGCGGCTATTTGAACACCGCGGGAAACTAAGGGGAATGAAGCACGCATGCACTAGATCCAACAAACCGAACCGAATCGAATCGAAATGCAGTGTGAGTTGTTAGCGATGGAGTCTGGCTGGTTGCTTTCCGTGGGCCGGGCGGGGTAGAAAAGCTGAGGGGGGGTAAAGGAGCATGTTTGTCAGGGCAGAGCTGATCGATGCAGCTCTGCATACATCCTACATGCATGTAATGTTTTGTATGGGTAAAGCTCTAGCCCAGGTTTCAAAAATCGATAAGAATCACTCAAAAATCACGATTTACAGCCGATAAACCGGTCTAATTCGAAAAAATTCGGAAAATTTTATACGTGGAAAACCGCTCGAAAATCGGCCTCTGAATTGCTTCACTTAGTTTGCCGATTTTCAAAGAAAACCGGTAAAAAATCGGTGAAAATTGCTCGAAAATCGATAAAATCGGTCAATTTTTAATTTCCGAGTTCAAAGAGTTTGACTTTGAAACAGTTTGATTTCTAGCGATTTTTGACAATTTTTGAAGCCGATGGAGGTATGATTTCTGATCTTAATTCGGTACTGTACGTAAACCCTGCGCTAGCCTCAGTCAGCTTTACATATGCATTGGTGTTCTCCACTAACTAGCTAACCCCATCTCTGTCTCACTGAGAGTTCATGGTCTCCCGCTGTAGCCCTGCAGCACTCCAATGGAAGCCTTTGGCCACCATCCATCAGCCTCAACGCAACAGCATCTTTCTCACTTTCGTCTCACCTTTATTCCTCTGTCTTTCGCTCCTCCTAATCTCTTCCGCCTTTTTCCACTCCAAGTCCAAGGATGCACTCACTCCTTCAAATCTACATGACATATTTAAATTCTCCTGAGACATAGACTAAGGAGATATTAAATATATGATTAGACTACCACTAATTATTATCTCAAAGTGCTATATTCAATGCATATATACACAGAATATCAAGTAAATTTATCTGGATATTTATTAGAGTCATAAAGACAAATATCACACTAATTTACATTAAAATATGAAATACATCCTACAAATTTAGAAAGAGGAGTACATATGCACCTCATGCAAACCCGGTATCTAGAGCAGAACTTGGATCTTCTAGCTAGTCTAGTAACTTGTAGTTCCCAGGAGAAAAGAGTGCAGTGACTTGCCAAATTTTACAGGAAGAGAGACATGCATGGTACAATACATACAGTTCTGGGCCGGGCAGCTAATGGCCATGGTAATAAGCCATTAATTAAAGCCCCACCAATTAACCACTAATTAAGAAGCTTCTGCGAGCTCAAAAGCACCCTAAACCACTGCCAACCATAAAGCGCGCAGAGGAGAGTATGGATCAAAAGCGGAGAGAACTATATATATATATATATATATATACACGAATTTGATCATGAAATTTTATATGTAGATGGGGTAAGATGAGATGTACATCTATGATTTTTTTCAGAATTTTTGAAACTTTTCTTAGTTGGATTGCACGGCGATTGCACCAAACTGCATTGATTACCTATGGATATATATATATATATATATATATATATATATAATCAAAACCATATATCGATGCCTAAAGCTAGCCAAGGTCGCAGACGAACTACTAGCAACCTTTTAAGCAAAAGTGTATGTCTAGCAAGAACAATGTCGCCGGATAATGCCACGTGTCGCCATCTCGAGGGTTATAAACTCGATCCATATACCCTTGCCTCTCCTTAATCTCCGGTGAAGCTACTATTTACGCCAAGCAGGCAATGTTGACAAGGGAGAGAAGAGTTTGAGACGTACTCCATGCATCCGTTCATTTTTATAAGACGTATTTTAACTTTTTTTTTACAAAGATCAAGGTTGTGTTGAAATTGAGAAATATACGAGGGAAAATGACTTAGATGCCCCACTTAATTATCTTGGAAGATGAAAAATATACTTTGTGTGGGTGGTAATTATGAATGAATGCATATGGTTGAGAGAGAATAAATAGGAGTATAGAAGGAAATGTCTGATTATATCTACATACAAGCCTTATATTTATTAACAAGACTATTAAATTAAAATATAAGCCATATAAAAGTGAACGGAGGGAGCACATATCATTGTAGCTTTCAACTTTTATTTCTAAATGCATATTATTCTACAATTTTGAGATAACTTTTAACGTTTTTCTTTGCATACCTCTACCATTCATTATTCCAATGTTATTTATTACTTTGGAATAGAGCAACACACATTATCGAAGAGCAATAAGTGAGCTAATGAAGAAGGGCAATTTGGTCGTTTCTACATATATGCTTGGTTGAAGTGCAAAATCCTAAAACATCATCTAAAAAGTAATTTCCTTTTATGTCCTGGGGCTATCTGTAAATCTATGGACTTTGTGATGCTTACTCTCGTAGCATAAATCAGGGTGCTTTTCCCTAAAAAAGAAAGATGTTGACGCGCAAGGAGACTGTATAGATCCTAAATTAAAGGAAGTTATAATTGCCAGCTAGATAGGAGTATTATATATTGAGCTCCGAAGGAAGTTATAATCGTCCAAAATTTAACCCCAGATTTAGATCTCCCCCTTTCGACGTAAAAGATTCGACTCGAAATTGCAAACTTGAGCTCAAAATCCCAAAATTTAACCCCAGATTTAGGTCTTTCAATCGGAAAATTTGCAACACTCACCCCAGAAATACGATCGATCGACGCGGCGGCGGTGGCCGAGATGGCAATGTGGGCATGCATGCAAACGTACGTACCCAGGCCGGGTGGCATGCAGCGGCGGCGCCGTAGCAAGGCGCGGCCGGCGGAGGCGGCTCAGCGCTAGCTCCTTGCAGCGTTACAGGGAGGGAGGAGGCTAGCTAGGCGGCCGGCCGGCCGGCTAGTCAATGCGCGCACCGGTGGAGGTACGTAGCTGGCCGGGCACAAGCGGCTGCATGCATGTGATCGAGGGCAAGTGTTTGTTAGCTAGGGTTTGGACCGTCCACCGGAAAAGTTAGACCATTTTAATTAATTAATTCGTGGATAATAGTATTGCATTGTTAATTCCACTACCATGGGCAGTTGCACCAACGGATCTTAAGGGCTTTATGGTAAACTCGACTTGACGGCCATTCTTCTCGTATAAAGATCCTCACTAGCTAGCCCCCCCAAACAAATGATCGACCCTCCGCCCCGGCCGACCTCATGCTCCCCACTCCCCTCTTCTCGCCGGCCATGGAGCACCAACACATGGAGAAGGAGCTCCAGCTTCTCCTCCCCCCCACGACCACTACTCCTCGAGAGGCCGCGAGCCCCTCCGCCCACCCGCAGCTCGACCTGAGCCTGTCCATGAGCATTGGATCACCACCGCCGCTCACCGATCAGAAGAAGGCGGCGGCGGCGGCGGACGTGCAGGCGCTGAAGCGTCAGACGGCGGAGCAGTCCAGGCTGGCGTCGGCGGAGCGGGCCTACGCGGAGCGCGTGATGGAGATGGCGCGGCGGGAGCTCGAGCTGGCAGAGCGGGAGTTCGCGCGGGCGCGGGCCATCTGGGAGCGCGCGCGCGGCGAGGTGGAGAAGGTGGAGCGCATGAACGAGGTGACCGCCGCGCGCCGGATAGGCTCCGCCGCTCTCGAGATTACCTGCCACGCCTGCATGCAGCGCTTCCACCCCTAGCTAGCTCCTCGTTGCCGTCGTCGTCGTCTCTGTCTCCCTCCTCAGCTTATAAGCTAGTAGCACGACGTACACCATATACCGCGCTCGCGTGTGGCTGTAATTCTTCACACTAGCTTATTGCTTATATTAGCTATAGCTGTTGTTTAATCCGTGAGTGCTTTAATTTGGTGTTAATTAATTCAGCTTCTTCAGATCCTCTGCTTGATGCATCCATGTGTCAAGGCAGCTAGGGAAGATAGATGTTAAAGTCAATTCTCCTTTTTCGCTTTGATGTTGTTGGCTCCATCGTTTCCAGCCTGAAAAGATAAGGGAATCTAGCAGTTGAGCTAAGCTAGCTTTACCTAGTGCTTTACAATTCGGATGTGCTAGCTGGAGTACTAGCTAGCACATATTTAGTTCTGCCTCCGATTCTAAATAGAAGTCATTCTAAAATAGTGCACTTTTATCAAGGCATATGTACAAGAACTGTATTATACCTGTTCATTAGATCATTTATTGTTCTTTAGATGATATCTCTATTACAAAAAAAAACTTATATTAGATCTCTCATCACTGACGGTTTTCAAAAACCGTCCGTGATAGTTGATCATCAAACCGTCAGTGATAACTACCATCGATATCACTGACGGTTTTTCAGAAAACACCGTCATAGATGAGATTAATACCATATACAGTTTTAATCAAAAACCATCTGTGATTCTACCATACTCATCATAGACAATTTTTGCTAAAACCGTGTGTCATAGCCTCCTCCCCCTATGCCTCTACCATGTGCCGTCGTCCCCCAGCTTTCTGCCCTAGCCTCCTTCCCTAGCCCTCTACCCTAGCCTTCATTCTGACACAGTCCACCTCACCTGCACCCGGTGACACGGTCGTCCTCCATCATTCCCCCGCGCCCGGCGACACCATCTACCTCCATCCTCCCCCCGCACCTGGCGACGCACCGTCCACCTCCTCAACTCCTCCCCCAGGCCGTCCTCCTCGATTCTTCCCCAAGTTATATGATCTAAGTTTATTATCACAAAGGAAGAATTCTTAGGGCACTAACATTTTAGTTCTATACTTCTGATTAGGTGTATTATTATATTGATTAACCCATAGCTGTTAATTGATAACTATAACCCATAGCTGTTGATTGATAAGTATTCTTGCTTGTGAACTGAGATGGTTGGGTGCATGATTATGTATGCGACCTTAGTCCTCATTGCTTGGTATATGAAATGGAAATGCTATATGAATTCTACATGACCTAGTGGTCCTACATGAATATGGATCAGTAGTGGCTATAGATGTTTGTGTTCTATGGATCTATGGTAGTATATATGTGTATGTAGTGCCTTATGTGCACTAGCATGGCTAAATTAATTTGTTTCATGTTCTCGAACCCTTAATGTAGTTAATGTCATTGTTCAGTAGATTTTTATGTGATTATACCGTATGTGGTTCTGTGGCCTGGTAGAATTAGCACACAAGTTCAGGATTTGTGGGTGTGTACATGCTAGAACAGAGGGTGGACTTAAGTTGTTGATAATAAAATTGTTAGCTGACATCTATCAGTACACAGTATACACACGACCTGGGGTTAAGTTCAAGTCCAGATAAAGGGTAAGAGTTGTATAGAACTACCATCATGAAGTATTATGTGTATAAAGGTTTGTTTAGATTTCATAGCTCTTAATACCTTTTCTGCACTAGTAAACTAATGGTTGGGCTTTAAATGACTAAGAACCTTGTTCGACCTCTTTGAAATGCTAATGTTTCCAGGAACAGACAAGATAGATTATCTACGTATGTGTCCCTGCACTAAAAAAATTCATTACATCTTAATTTTTCTAAAAGCTTATGTGTCCGTGCACCAAAAACAATCTAATTAAATAAAAATTGTATAGGTAAAAGTTATAGAATTAAATATCTTACCAATAACTTCTAGTCAATATTGTTTATTTCATCTAGGTGCTCTCAGATATCCTTCATTTTTCCACTCCAATCCAATATGGAGGAAACTAAAGCTAGACAACAATCTAGGGATAGAAATATTTTAAAAGGGGATAGAAATACTGATGAGTTGTGAATTTGTTAGTTATCACTTGGGTTAATTTGTGAACTTTGTGCTGTGAATTTGTGAGTTGTAGTTATGAATTCAATTGGTTAATATATCTGAGTTGATTTTTGAAATGGATGAGCTCTACGTTGTGTGTAATATATAATCTGAGTTGATTTCTGAAATGTATGCCATAATAATACGCTTATGATATAAATTTTGTAATATATTTTGTGTCAAAGGTTATGGTTAGCATTTCCTAAAGCTAGCCAGTAAATAGAAAAGTGTAAACAGTAGAAAGACAATATCATAGATGGTTCTAAACAAGAACCGACTATGATGTCTTTGGAACCTTTTATCATTGACACTTTAGACGGTTCACTAAACCGTTTGAGATATCAATTAGTCCCCTCCCAGTGCAGAACATGCTCCCCAGAGGCAGTTGGTGGAGGCTCGAGGATGGTGAGGTGGCCGAGGATGGGGCAGGCTAGTCGAGGCCAACAGGGTGACGGCAGCCTCCGCACTCAAGTGAATGTGGGCTCTCGCCGCCGCCAACCGTTGGGTCGTGTTTGCCGGCTACACGTCTCTCGTCGGTGCCATGGTAGTGCGAGTTCTTAATTCGACTTTGACCTAGTGATTTGGCTAATTTTTTGCTGATAGGTCTATTGTGTAATCTTACCTGCAGCTTGCAGAGATCGCTATAACCCATCTCCTTGTGGCGTCCATCTTGTTCTACCAGAATGCCAAGCTCCTGGTTGTTCTATGTTTGATTTCTAGATGTTTAGGTCAGTTACTGCTTTGCTCAAATTGTGCTTATTTCCAAAATGTCAAACTTGGAAATGTGTTGGCAGTCAACAGTCTAGGATTAGGATTGGGAAATGTTTTGGACTTTGGCAAGCTTAAAACTTGAGAAGTTTCCAATTTGGTGGTGGATAGAATTGGTAGGATCATAGAGAAAATACAAATCTAAATTTCTACACTATATGTTTTGAGTGTCGTGACAAATGAATGTGTTAAAACAAGTTTGCACACATTAAAAAAAGGAATTTTGCAATACAATCTATATAGAACATAGGCGGCGTGTGGCGCGGCAAGTGACTTGGGAGGGCGACGTGCAGGCACTATGCGACAAGCGGCTCGGATGGGCGAGCGAAGCGAGGCAAGGGGGCATCATGGCAAGCGGCGTAGAGGCATGGGAACCAGCACAACGGACGATGCGGATGCTCAGCAACACTACGACAGACCAGTAAAGACACACCCATTCGAAATTTCCTAATTCCGTCGCTGGATGCCAAAGATGAAAGCACTCGGGAGAATGGATTTCTACTGTACTACGCAGCTTTTTTCTTTTCCTTTCCTTCCGTTGGTTCTGCGATTTCTGGGAATCAGTAGGGTATGTATGTTGATGTTACCCGTGGACTTTGCGTTAGAAACACATGACAAAACAATGTACCATATATAGATAATTTACTATATATGGTACTCCCTTTCATTGCTTTAATCTAGACCAAACAGAAGTTGAGATGAACAATCTCTTGAAAAGCAAAACATAGCTAGCAAAGGCTGCCCATGTGCAGTGCCTTTTGCATTTGGAATCTTGTTCTCACGTAACCACATTGGTTTAGTTCGTAGAGTAGGAGCCATGGTAAACAAACCAACTCTCGTTGAAAACTATTTAAAGGATGATCCAATTAGACTGAAAGAACACTAACTCAAATCAAACTTGTCACTCGGGTGCTCAATCAACTTTGAATCAAGTATACATATTCTTCACCCATTATAGCATCCAAAAGGTAAATCAAAATTGAAACTTGATGGAGAACTATTAGTATATCTAACAAACCCTAATCAAGAACTAGGAAACCAAGCACAACATCAAACACGCAATTAGGACTTGTTCATGGGTAAATAATGGTCAATCTGACCTTGGATCAATTCCCACACATCCTAGCAAGCCTAAAAACACGAGGACCCAAACCAAAACCTCATGAGCAAAGATGGGATAAGATTTACCCAAAGCAAGACAAAACAAAAGCACCTTCAAGGATTTGCTAAGAGATAAGCCAAGAAAGATGGGATCTAACCTCCAAGAGGTTTATCCATAGCTTAAATACATCCTTGGCACAAACAAAACCAAGAAGAGAAGAGACAAATAATACCCAAATCAAGAAAACAACATCTTAAATAAGAACATATCTTCTTGCACGAATTTGAATAATTTATTTCTACTTGAAGATAATAGTTTATAACCGCTTCCTTAGAACGACAAGAGCCCCAAGGACAATACTCATACAAAATTTTCTTACTCCTAAAACAAGCTACTCACTTGAGGCTTAAAGAGATGAGATGCATCTCTCTACATCATTCCCTTATATAGAGGAGGCAAGCACCACCTCTGTCTCTGTTAGATACTAATTTGTACCCAAAGCGGATATTTTCCACTTCACATATAGGAAAACCTCCAAACCAATATCTTAACGAGTATCGCTTACACAACTTTTGTGCACACTTTTTAAAGCACATAAGCCCATATCCATTATATCTTGATCCTCATCTTCTCCATGACCTAAACCATCTTTCGTAAGTGTCACGGTTTTAAGTTCTTTTCTCGGAATTTGACATAGTACTAAAATAACCATATCTTGACCCAGTCACATCTTTCACTTGTAAGCTATCTCCATGCTTAACACGAATAAGTTCACCAATAGCTTGCCTCATGTCGGGAAGTCTCTCCTATTCTGGTTCCACCGAACCACCACCGTACTTGAACCAACCAAGCCACTTTGTGCAACCATCGCTCAAACCTTACCTTCATTGTCCTTGTCCACCATATGCCTTGCTTGACCTCAAACATCTCCTCTAGCATCCATAACCGTTTTGAACCTTGGTTCTCTCAACCAATTACCAGTCTTCCTCGCTATTAATCATAGTTGACTCCAAGCCACCTACATATCCAAAGACCAAGAAATAGTGTCCACGCACAAGTTCTTCACATCTTGACTTATATTAGTCAAAAACATGCATCATGCAACCATATGCACTTAACCCTAAAAGTATAAATCATTTAGCCAATCATGCTTACCATTTTGCCAATTTTGCTCACCACATAAGTAAAACATTCATAACATGGTCTCATCATAAACAACTCACCATTAAGCTAAAAATATCATCAATGGCCTCATTATAAAGTCATCTTAAAAGGTGTAAAGACCCCAAAGTAACCAACCCAACGAAACACTTTGAATTGTCTTAATACCCAGAAGACATGCTCTCTATCCAAAGGATCCTTTTGATCATCCCATTCAAAAGGATGATCGATACGTACAAGAACAATAATACACCTCTCTGTTCCAATGATCGGATTGATCAAAAGGATGATCGGATACATACAGCGTTTTCAATACACTCTTTCTAAAGGATGATCTGGTCCAACTGGATAATTCGAACCGACTGGATAATCCTTTCTGAAAGGATGATCCTATCAAATCAAAATAAAGATATTCAAATTTTTTAACTCTTTTCAAATTCAAACTTCAAGAACAAGCACATTGATTGTCATGTATGCATCACAAGCAATGGGCCTTTTCCAGTGGAATTTCTTTTCACATATCAGTTGGTATACGAGGGAAGAAAACATGATGATGGTTTAGTTTCTTTGCATATGATTCGCTTGCCGATCTCTTCCCGAGAATTCTCAATCATGTTTGACGACATAGCAATATTAGAGAATTGTTCTTGTTATTGTAACGAAAGTTCATCCCAGCGGTAGAGAAATCGCAAATCAGTAGCTATTTGACGGCATTCTTTGAGAGTTTCTTTGTAAAGGGTTTATGTTTTTTTTAAACGCAGGAGGCCTGCGCCTACGATTCAATTAAAAGGGATGGTGAGAATGTACAAATTAGACAGATACAAGGGATGTCCTCAACACACCCAACTGGACTAAGATCGACGCGCCCAGCTGGGCTAAACACCCAACATTGAAATATTTGCTTCAGCCTCAATTTTGCTTAGCAATCAGCATCAGAAACAGAAACACAACTCAAACGGACGCCAGACATGGACCATAGTCACAACTACACACAAGGGTCGTTTATGTTTTTAACAGACTATAAGATTGCAAATATTAACATGGTAGTGTTAAGTGACAACATAATTGGCAAAATAAAATTATCTGCGTATAGATGTGAGGCTTTTCGGAAAGAGAAGATACACAAATTGTAAAATTATTCAGGATGTAATCTGCAACACAACCCATTACTAACTATAGTTTCTTCACAATCTGTGCAATTCTTATGAAGAATATATATATGGGATTTGATAAACATCAACCGGATGTTTTTTTTGTTGAAATCACCCAAATCTAGAACCATTGGATCATTGTTAAGATTCGGAGTATCGTTTAGATCCGATCCTATGATTTGATCCAACGCCCACATCCAATCCTATGATTTGATCCAACGGCCGGTGAATTTGGATGTTAGATCCAACGCCCACATCCAATCCTATGATTTGATCCAACGGCCCGGTGAATTTGGATGTTAGATCCAACGGTCCGGTAAATTTGGATGTTAGTTAAAACAAAAACATCCGGATGATACCTATACACTCCCTATATATATTAGTGGGCGTTGCGAGAGCAAGAATTGTAGCCAATTAATTCCAAATTTGGTAACTTGATATTTTGGTGTGGGCCTTTGAAAGATCCAGAATATGGGAACAATGATCATCAGTAACGTGAAAGTGCATATCCCAGGGAAACATGCATATAGATGATCCAAAACTCGGAACCTGACAAACAGAAACTAACAGATGATCAACTAGCTGGTTAGCTTTCAAAACCCGTTAAAGAAATGATATGCATTTCATTTCTTATTTCTGAGTTGTCCTTGGGTACGTGCACTCCCAACAGGAAGATATGTCGTACAAAGCTAAGGGGTCTCTTTTTTAAAATTAACACAGGATTTTCTAGCTATTTTTCTTGTTTCGATTAATCTCAGAATTTGTAGCTTTTTCACCTCTAGAATTAACGTAGGGGTTTCAATAGAAGCATCTAATTAGTATAGATATATAGGTAGATAGATATATCTCATTTATGTCTTTGGAGATAAGCTGAATAATCTGTTGTACTGATGAAAGAGCATCTCAAGTGTACTGGGTGATTGGCGAACGTCACAAATTAAGCATATATATATAGAACCATAAGATTATAGCCATTTCATCAGCTGCACAGACAAGCTAGGGTCTTTGCTAAAGGAAACTAATAAGCACGCACAGCTGTAATCCACAACCGGCCTGGAGGCCACTGGACGGAACGAACGCTTGCCTCGCAAAGGCGATTACAGAGTGAGTCAGGAGATCTTATCCGATCGAAACAAACAAGAAGATTGAGATGTACACTAGCAACTCGACGTGCCGATGACTAATGAGACAGTGAGATGACACGCAGTTAGCAAGGCGACTTGGCGAGCAATGAACAGGCAAGGGGTCCCTGCGGTCCCCAGCATGTGCAGTGCAGTACTGTTGAGCTCGATCAAGTTGTGCCGCAGCATCAGTTCGAGTGCAGGTACGTCCAACCACAAGGGGCCCCTCTAGCTGCATGTGCAACGCATGGCTGACCCCGCTCGAACGCTGTTCGATCAAATGAAATGATGAAATCCCCAAAGGCTCGCGAAATTGAACAAAATAAAACAAGTTCACTCACCAAGAAACTAACATATATACAGCAGGATATATAGTCAAGATGATTGGTCAGTCGGACCAAACGGCAAATCTGTGAGAGAAATCCATGCGCAAGCAACGATATCGGATCCCCGTCGTCGCACTTGCGAGCGTGAAATGATCGATCAACTGCCGATGGATCGAGGCAACCGAGGATGGCGACAGAGGCTCGCTCGATCCATCCATGATCACTGCGAGGTGACAAGGCCATTTGAGACTACAAGACCTGAGACAGCGGTGGGCTAAGTTTGTCATCCATGGCAGAGGCCTGAGCTGAGCAGCACCGCGAAGTGGACGGGCACGTTGTTGGTTGGGGTAAAGCGAGTCGCCCTCAGTCGATTCCTAGAAGAGAAAGCCAACAAGGGGAAGGGAGGAATCTGCAGGCGGTAGAGGGGGCACAGGAAACTGTTTTGCCACCACGCATGAGGACGGACTACTGCCGCCTGCATGCTGCTGGCCGGTACCAGTACCAGTTCCTTGTAGCTCAGCTAGCTGCAGGGGCAGGCTCGAAATCCAGGTGAAAGATGATGCGTGTAATCGGTATGGAGGGAATATGAAGGGTGCACTGCATGCGGATGGCTCCCTGGATTCTAATGAACTTGATGTGTGTGTATGATGTACCTGATGCGCGCGTTAGCTGTTTTTACAAGACTGACGATGCCTTAGTGGATTGTCCACTAAGATTCTCCTTCTGCTCACTTTCTTGTCGGCAGGAACAAGGATACGGAACATGGAAATTAATTCTGTGATTTTGTTTGAGGGAAGTGAAAGACGATGTAGATGTTTATTCATATGTGTGATGAGTAATTGACTGTGTTTGAGGTTGTCGTGCTCAAGTTTAAGTTTGATTTGAATTTGCTTTAAATTTGAAGCAAATTGATATGCTGTCAGGTTGGACGGCACTACCGCCCCCCGGAAGGAGGATAGTGCTGCCTAGGCGGTAATACCAGCCCTTAGTAAGCAGTAGTACATTATTTTACAGAGTGGTGTTTCTCTAGATTGAGCATGAATAGCGTTATCAGTCGTGTAAGAGCGGTAATACCGGGGTTCCGGTACTACCGAGTTCTAGTTGACGATAGTTATTTTCTAAGTATGGAAATTGGTTTTAGCTAGGGCTGTACTATCGGCCTCAGGTTGGCTACTGACTTTGTCATGAGATTGTGAATTGTATTTTGGTTATATAATGTGTATTGCATATCTTTGTGAATAGTACTATCTGATATATTTGATTGTCTGTGTTGGTTGCATGAGCTAGGTCATGGTGAGACAGAAGAGACTGGGACTAGGCTAGAAAAGCTGAGGTCCAGAATGATCAATGGATGTCAAAAGATGATTAAGGCAGGGAAGTGGCTGCAAGCTTGGAAGACAAGGAGTCGGAGCGTGAAGCACTGGTGATGGATATTGGCGAGCAACAGCATGGACAGGGACTAGACTTAGGGAATTATTGACGTCTAGAACGGTTAAGAAAGTCGGCGTCGTCATGGTGAAGCAGACAATGACATATGGTGTGCCAAGTGACTTGGGTCCGTTTGCAAGCAAGAACGATTTGAGAGAGTTCGAACGCATGAAAGGCTTGACGGGAAGTCATTGTAGCCATATGGTGGATGATGAAGCATGAACGATGCTTAGATGGAATGAGACGACTGGTCGTGGAGCAAATTGGTAAATTGTCTATTACCAGAGATCGAAATGGTTTGGAAAACCACATCGGTGGCCTAGGTGGTTTAGGTAAGTCAATGTGGATATGGACATAAATTCAAGTTTGTAGAGCGAATTAGGCATCATGAAAAAGACCGCTTTGATAAGCGCATTTGTGTGAGTGTAAAACCCGTTATGTGTATTGTGTTATCTGGTTAGCCCATGCACATGTAAATGGTATTCACTTGTGTGTCTAGGTTTTAAGGTTAGCATTGTCTCCTCTATATAAGGAAATGTAGAGGGAGGTAAAACCTCGAGCCACTAAGTTTTAAGACTCTAGGTTTAGAGTTTTCACAAGATTTAGGTTTTCTTGTATGAATGTGTGAGTGCTCTTTGAGAGCTTTGCCCTTAGGTGATAGGCTTTGTAATCAACATTTTTGATCTGAAATGAAATCAAAATTCATGCTCAAGTCTTACCTCTTGTTTTGATCTTCCCTCTTCTTGAGTTTTTGATCTTTCTTGTTTGGTTTCTTCTTCTCTTAAACTTGTATTGCCAAAGATAAGTGATTGATAGATGCATCTTCTGGCGATCATATCCTAATCATTTAGGCAAGCTCTCACTTGTTTTTCAAGAGATTATTAAGAAATTGGTTTTTCACTTGAGAGAGAAGAATTTCTGGTAGATTATGTTTTTGAGCTTTTGGGGGTAATTTATTTGGAGTTCTTGCTTGCTATGACATGTGAGAGGTCGTCTAAGGTTATCTCAATCATCAAATCTCACGAGGAAGTACAGAGTGAAGATTTGGGTTTGATTCGGTTTTTGTGTAACCTTTGGTAAATTTGAAAAAAGTCAAAACTTTAATGTCAATCCTTGAGATTGAAGGTTGAAATAGGTTTTTGACATCTATAGGAAGGTGCATATAAAGTTTCATGAGGTTTGGACCAGCCAATCAAAAGATATACCGATTTTAGTTTTGAAATCGTGCTGATTTTATTGTTTATGCTTTGATTTTACTATTTATCCAGCAGTACCAGGATTTACACGACGCTAGTGCAGAATTTACTATTCATTCCAGTACTACCGATCTTTTAATTGTGGTAACGCCGCCCCCAGGCTGATTTACTTTGAATTTTTTTTTTGTGTTATTCTTTGATCAAGTGAGGTTTTGATTGGTTCTTTTAGTGAGAAAATTTTATTTATGATCATTTACTCCTTTTGATCATTATTTTCAGTCATTCCGGAAGCCACGATGTTTCAGTAATCATGAACAGAGTGAGAATTACAGTCAAGGAACCGTACCGACTCCCCTTTTGCAGTGATTAATCACGCATCCCTCCTAAACAAAAACAAAGTAAAGTAAGAACCTGTTTGGTAGAGCTCTAGATTTCAGCTTCACCTGAAATCTAAAAATTGTAGGCTAAAATAAAGTGAATTAAGTTTATATTTTTAATCTAAAATGTAAACAGGATGATCCATCTAAACACTCTTAATGTACTCACAGTTTCAGCTTCACGAATCTGGTGAAACTAGAATTTTCAGCTTAGTGAAGCTGAATACCTGCCAAACAGATCTTAAAAATCCTGAAAACTAAGAGAAAGCTCCCTGGCTTCATTTAGAACGCATGCAGAGACTAGCGGGGACCGGCTGCGAAATGAGACCAAACTCTGGCAATCAGTAATTTATACAACTTTACGAAAACCTTGTTGCCGTGCAAAACGAACCCCATCGCGCGCGAGGGCCGGCCGGGCTTCGATCGATCACTTGAGGAATTAATTAATATCGATGGCGATGTAAGGCGTAGAGCAAGCCGCTACAAAAGCATGTCATCTCCAACCACGTACAGCTTCAGTTCCAGCTTAATTAGCCATGTTGGACCTTGTGATCTGCACCGCTCTATCAATGTTTACTTTCACCCATGCTAGCTTCCTCCACGGCCATTTCTGAACAACCGCTAGCTAGCTTCAGCATTAGCTGGTTGGTTCTCTTGGAATTTCCAATGAATGATCTGGCATGTGTGAATTCAACAAGATCGAGCGTATAGCATAGATTCATCCAATGCCTTACATAACATGCACGTACGTACCTAGCTAGCTAGCTTCTTCTTTCATGTGCCGGTATTGCATGCAACTCCGCTTCCGTCGGCAAAATTCCTCTCAAAACTCTCCACCAGAAAAGCCGAGTGAAAGATGACGTGTGTAATCGGCATGGGTTACTTGTTCTGAGGGAATACGAAGGATACACTGCAACGGGGAGGGTCGGCCGGAGGAGGGGGCAGTGGAGGCGGAGGTGGCTGCCTTCTGATTCCACTACTACAGACTGCCTCATCCGCGACCCCCCATCACTGCCGGGTAGGTGCGAGCCGGCAGTGATAATATTATCACTGCCGGTTCCAAATTCAACCGGCAGTGATAATACTATCACTGCCGGTTCTAACTTCAATCGGCAGTGATATGAATAGTATAAATTTCCCGTAGGAATGGAGGCAATATCATTGCCGGTTTTATAGAGAACCGGCAGTGATAAGAAGATATCACTGCCGGTTTATATGTACAACCGGTAGTGATAACACCATTGCCGGTTCGCCTATAAACCGACAGTGATAACACCATTTTCACTGCCGGTTTTACTCTAGACCGGCAGTGATATTACTGTTCCCCATAATTAGTTCGATACAGAACATAAGAAACATTGTAATTTATCTCGCACATAACATATGAAAGCATAATTAGTTAAAAAACAGAACATATGAAAGCAAATTTGTAATTTGCGGGATATGTATTAATTAAAATATAGAACATTTACAAAACATAATTAGGTATATCGTCTATTATTATATATTTAGTCCTAATTATAATAGGCCAATGGCGCGAAGCCCTATATCCAAAAGTCGCCGCTGCGTCCTCCTCCTCCTCGTCATGGAGCTGCCGCTTGAAGATCGACGAGTTGCGGCGGTGCTCGTCCTCCTTCTCCTCCGAATCCGATTCGGTGGCGGAGTTAGTCTTACCCCAACGCCGATTTCTCGCCGCCGTCGCTGTCGTCGTCATCGCCCTCCTCCTCCTTCTCCTCCTTTGCCTCCTCTTCCTCCTCCTCCGCTTCCACCTCCTCCTTCTCCTCCTCCTCCTTCTCCTCCTTCTCTAGCGACGGAGCGGGGCTTTGCCCAACACGTGCTCGCTTTTTGGGTGGTGCCATTTTTGCAACAATAGTGGATTGTGTGGGGGTGCCATTCTTGAAACAATAGTGGCATTATATAGAGGTAGAATGGGAAGGGCAACAGTTGGCAGAGGAATGTGAAGCGCAACAGTTGGCGCGGCAGAGGAACGGGCAGGCGCGACGGTTGGGTTGGCCGTTGGCGCGGCAGTTTGAAGGGTGGGACGGGAGTTTGAAAATACATATCACTGCCGGTTAATACCTATAACCGGTAGTGATGTATTACTGCCGGTTTAATTTACAGCCGGCAGTGATATTTAAAGTAAACTGCCGGTTCGTATATTCAACCGGCAGTGATATGTATTTTCCCGCGCAACGCAATTTTCCCCGCGTAGTATGACCTTATCACTGCCGGTTCTGCGCAGAACCGGCAGTGATAAGGTATTTTCCCGCGTAATATGACCTTATCACTGCCGGTTCTTCGCAGAGCCGGCAGTGATAAGCTATTTATATAGCAATTTTCACCTGACCGACGCATTTCCCCGGCCGAGCAGAAGAGAGGAGCGCTCTTTGCTCGGGTGTATTTTTCCTGGAGAGGTGCTGCCGAAATTTTGTGTCAGTATTTTGTTCATATTTTTCATCGAATCGACATCTTCTCCGAATCGAAAGCGTAACAAAGAGGAGCTGTATTATCTTGGCGAAGTTACTCTTGAAAAATTGTATTAAAATTTTTCGAGGTTCTTGACTTGATGTATGTTATATTTGTCGTAAAATTTTACTTTACTGAGTGCTATAGATGTTGATAATTCTTTGATTGTGCGGTGTGAACAGTTTATGTCAGTCTTGCTCAAATTAAGATCTAGCTAAATTATTGAATAAATTATAATTCATATTGTAGTGGATGTTTAAGTAATAAAATTGCTAGATGGACAATTATGCATAATTGTAATTAATTTAATTAATGAAAATTTGTTATATGGATTTTTAATAGTAAAGATTGCTAGATGATCAATTATTAATAGTGAGAATTGCTAGTTGAATATTTAAATAATGGGAAATGGTAGATGGATTTTGCAATAATGAAAGTTGGAACATAAATAATTATTTAGAAATATATCCTTATATTCAATTATATGCTTGTTTGTTGTAGATTAATTTAATTTAATAGCTAGCGCTACATAACAAAATGAAATGAAGAAATCTTCTAAATAATTAAAAAATGCTAGATGGATATTTAAATAGTGAAAAGGTTTGATGTATTATATAGGCAAAATTGCTAGATGTATTTGTAAAACTAATCATTTACAATTATATTGTTATTTGCAGATAAATTCATATCCATTTTAGTGATGTAGTGGATGTTTAAGTAATAAAATTGCTAGATGGACAATTATGCATAATTGTAATTAATTTAATTAATGAAAATTTGTTATATGGATTTTTAATAGCAAAAATTGCTAGATGATCAATTATAAATAGTGAGAATTGCTAGTTGAATATTTAAATAATGGAAAATGGTAGATGGATTTTGCAATAATGAAAGTTGGAACATAAATAATTATTTAGAAATATATCCTTATATTCAATTATATGCTTGTTTGTTGTAGATTAATTTAATTTAATAGCTAGCGCTACATAACAAATTACAATTATATTGTTATTTGCGCTATGTGCTTATAATGTGTTTATCGTTTTAATTAATTAGCAATGCATGACTACTGTAAAGAATAAATTATTTTGATATCGTTTGTTCATATCTTTGAAATGTAGTTTGATATAATTAATCGTAGATGGACCGAAGGTGGATGTATGACACGGACCGTCGCGTCCGTAGTTCTTTAATGGTGTGACTTGTTTTCTGAATGCGGCTGCGGCACACAAGTCGAGAAACTTGGCGGACTATATATGTTGTCCATGCGTTGATTGCAAAAATGAGAAGATGTTTTGTAACATAGAGTCGATGCATGCACACTTGCTTCGAAGGGGTTTCAAGGCTGGCTATACCTGTTGGATCGAGCACGTCGAAGATGATATTGTACATGAAGGGCAACACATTGATGAAGATGATATTGTACATGAAGGGCAACACATTAATGAAGATGACGGAGACAACGATATGACAATGGTGGAAGATCGTTCGTTGATACCCACGAAGATGATCTAGATCAAATCTTTGCGTGATGGGGAGGGGACTTCACGAGTGAAAGGGAGTTTCAAAAGTTCCGCGTATGGTAGAGGACTCTACAACGCCATTGTACCCGGCCGCAAGGAGGAGCACGAAAGTCGCATACCGTGCTTTCACTCATCGCAGCTTGAAGGCAAGCAATGGTTGGTCCGATAAGAGCTTTCTCGAGTTGTTATGTCACCGCCGGTTGTCACCGCCGGTTCGTTCAGAACCGGCAGTGATATACACTGAATCATCGACGGTTCTTCGATAAGCGGCAGAGATATACATATATCATCGCCGGATTCTAGGTTGAACCGCATAGATAGTCGAGTATCATCGCCGGATTCTAGTGTAAACCGCAGAGATAGTCGAATATCATCGCCGGTTGTATAATGAACCGGCAGTGATATCTATTATCACTGCCGGTTCCCGAGTATCCTTCTTGGCGCCCATAACCAGCAGTAATGGCGTGGACGAACCGGCAGTGATGACCTATTCTGTAGTAGTGTTTATGCATTCACCTATATATGCACTAGCTAGGATGTCTAGATACGCCAATATCGATACAGATACGCGATACGCTATTTTCCAAAAACACGCCTATATGTGTTTATATGTATAATAAAAAAAATAAAATATAGAAAACCATATATGAGATATCGTATATCACACACAAATAGACATAATAACAAAGAAAATGAAAAAAGTAAATGGATCAGATCATCTCACAAGCCCATCAATCTATAGCAAGCGATTTAGGATATATAGTCTACTGCTGTTGCAAAAGCCTCTAGAATTATGTTCTATTCCTACCAGCCACAACCATATGTTTTACCTCCTAACCTCTGTTACCCTTACTAGTTCCTGGCTACCGCTATCTGCCTCGAAGTATACCACACTACCATAGTCAAGAGGGGAGAAGAGGACTAGTGAAACTGTGAAAGGACTTACCATGCGTGAGGACTAGGGGTGCCATCGTACTAGCAGCAAGAATGGCGCTACACGTCACCGTCTATAGGGGGAGAGGAATATTGGTGTAGGAGCCTATCAGAAGAGAGGAGCAGGGATATTGGTATAGGGGGCGAGAAGGAGCTAGGGATGTGAATAAATATTTTAGTGCCTTTTCCTGAGTTGATAGATGTATTATAGTTGAGAGATATCGAAGAAGCCTCAGGAGCTATTTCTATTTAAAAAATATGTTCGGGAGGTCCATATGGCTAAGGCTATTCACAGTGCATTGTATCTTGTCACAATATCCAAACCTGCTATGTCATATGATATTATAGAAAATACAACTATCCCAATACATGGTATCATGGATTATTTCTTAGTCCCCACAAGATAATTAAATGCTAAATGTGTATGAGAGTATGAATTGTGCGCCATTTAGATGATTCAAGTTTTAATGTCTATGATTTCGTGCCCAAGTGGTATCTTCCTCAAGATACAACTTTCTTCTCTCCCCTCTTAACTTTCTTGCCACATTATTAAAAATACTTATGTGATATGTATTAAATAGGTATGTTATCATGCACTGGAAATAACCTAAGATCGTGCGACTCTGGCGGCCATAGCGTTCGGCAGCAGAAACGAAGGGAAAAAGAAGATAAAGAAAAGTAATTAAAGCTGAGTCATGGGCCGGAATGTCGAACGTCATAATTATTGGGCCACTCTTGCTAAGCCACATGCAAAAGACAAGAGGAAGAATATCTGCATGCGGCGGCAGGCGAGCGAGACGACGATGGCGTGCAGAGCCCTCGCGCTCCAGCTCCTCGCCCGCTCTGCTCCACCCCGCGCCGCCGTGCTTCTTCCGTCCAGTGCTGCGTCGCCGCCGGCTATCAGGGGGAGCCGCCGCGGGACGCCGTGTTCAAGGCCATGTCCCGTGAGGAGCCTTCCTGTTGCTTCTCTTCTTAGCTTCTTCTTCTACTTGGAGCGATCGATTCGATGATTTCTCAGTTTTAACATCACCACCGCTTAGCCCAGCTGGGAATGGAAGGGAGCAATTCAATACTAATAAATCTCTGTAAGGTCCTGGGTGGTTTTGGGAGAAAACTGTGGTCGCGGTTTGGGGCTGGGCTGATAGTGCGTAGCTGTTGCATGCAGTGAGGTCTGCAAGCTCTTAGGGCTTATGTAGAGTTTTAGATTATAGTTTCATCTGAAATATAAAATTTATAGACTAAAATAAAGTGAATTAAATTTATATTTTGATCTAAAATGTAAATAAGATGATCTATCTAAACACTCTTAATGTACTCACAGCTTCAGCTTTACAAATCTGGTAAGGCTAGAATTTTCAGCTTCACCATATTCACAAATCTGAAGAAGCTGAATCTCTGCCAAACATACTCTTAGTCCTCTCCTCGTTGTAGTTGGGTTTAATTACAGTACTTAGACCCTGTTTGGGAGAGCTCCAGATCCCAGCTCCAGCTCAGATCTAAAACTTATAGGTTAAAATAAAGTGAATTAAGTTTATATTTTTAGACTAAAATGTAAATAAGATGATCTATTAAACACTCTTAATGTATTCACAGCTACAGCTCCATAAATTCGGAGCTAGAAATATCCTGCTCCACCAACTCCACAGATTTTGGTGAAGTTAGAGCTGTCCCAAATATCCCATTAATCGCATCGCATTGCGTTCGGTTCACAGGGGGTGCAACGTCTATCTGTCCAAATAAATTCCGATCGCATTTGAAGTATAAAATAATATATCCGAGTTTTTTTTTCAATATCATATTCAGATTCGGATTGTATTTTCGGATGTAGAAACAGAAAGTATCCATTAAATTTAGATATATCCAGAATTTAAGGGTCTGTTTGATTTTATGACCAAAATTTAGATATATCCAAATCTAGTATTATCAAATTTTAGTCACCAAATTATCTACCAATGTTTTGGCTAAAGATTGTTAAGAAAATGAACTAGAGAATCAAGAGAGAAGAGAATCTTACTAAAATTTAGTACTAAACCAGAACTAAGAGAGAAGAGAATCTTACTAAAATTTAGTACTAAACCAAATACTTACCAAATTTGATCAACGCTATTAAAATTTATTAAGACACGCACCAGCCAAGCCCACAGGAAACGACCAAAATCTACGTTTCCCCACAGCCTGGCTCAGCGGATGCAATTGCATCTTGGGGGACAGGCTCTACCCCTCGTGCAGCCAACCAAACAAATGTCTTTTGTATCTGTAGATGCAATTCTTTTTGGATGCAGCCAACCAAACAGCCCCTATAAGGATGACAATCAGACTCGCGGGTTCGAGTATCCGCGGGTTCTGCATCCGATAGGATCGGGTTTAGGTCTTAATTTTAACTCTAGGTTCTTTGGGGTCAGGTATCTGAGATGTGTTCAGGTCAAAGTCAGATTTATAAAACCACCTATAGGTACCTATCGGGTATCCGAAATACCGCACATACCTATCGGGTATCTGCCGGGTTTCGGGTAGCCACCGGGTTTAAGGTCGGGCGCAACTTTTTATTCGATAGACTGTTCGGGTTTGGCTCGGGTTTTTTTGTTCGGATTTCTTGTCGGGTCGGGTTTTGCAAAACCCGCACCCGATCCGACCCATTGCCACCCCTATACTGTAATATTGCACAAATTCATCGGGCACCCGCTGGATTTTGGGTATCTACTAGGTTTGAATTTAAATATAGTTTTTTAACCGTTAAGGTTTTTGAGATCGAGTTAAGTTTTCTAATTCAGATTTTCTATGGAATCGGGGGTTTTTAAAACCACGTCTGACCCGACCCGCCCTGTTGCCATTCCTGGATCTCGCTGCCGTGGCCCTCCAAACTTCGGATCAGCGCAGTCGACGGCCTCCCTCGCCTGCAGGCTGCAACCTCCACCTCCAAAACTGGGAAATAATTGTAAGTATGCCTCAAAGTTGAGGTGGCTTTGTAAATATGCTCCTCTCTGTGTCTATGACATATGGATCCACACATATGGGACATATTTACGAAGGGCTTCTCAACTTGGGGTTATCCTCAAATCTCCCGTTCTGGGTCTACGCCGTCGTCTGTAGCGCCGTCTAGGTCTCCTTCCTCCACTACCTCCCCGGTAAGCTCCCCTTTAGGACTTTTGCTTTGGGGCTTGGCCGCTTGTTGTTGGATTGGTTGGAACTGATGCTGTTTTTGGGTCGCCCCAGTGATCTTCGCGTCGCTGGCGGCGCTCATGTTCAACTGCGTGGACAAGGATGAGATCGGATATGTCTACTACTCGCCTTACGGCGACGATTCTGAGTGGAGGTTAGGCTCTTTCTTCGATTGGGTTGCTTAATTAGGGCCCGTGAATTTTCGTGTCAACCCTGCATGGTTGTGGAAACGATGAAGGTTTTAGGGTCTCTGTTGTTGCTGTACTCCTTGTTATATTAACAATGTGGACATAAGTTCAGTGTTTGCCTCTGGTAGGTTGAGTTCTGCACCGCAAACAAATGTGTAGAGTTTGCTTGCGTATGAGGTAGTGGGTCTCCAATGTATATGTTCTGTGTGACAATGGCTTCTGCATTAGGACCTCCAAGTAGGTATTAAGACTTTGAACCCAGCTATATTGGGACAGCAAATTTAGCCATGTTTATACCAGTCAGATGCCCGGTTAAAACTTACAAGTCAAGTAGCATTATAACATTTTTAGGCTATTATTTTGGATAAATATATTTTATTCCACAGCAAATTGTAGGAAAGACTACTGATGAATATACAGTCAAGCCTCAGTTATGCAGATGTACTCTTTTTTTTTGTCTTGTACAAATCAAATGTGTATGCTGAGTCTTGTTTGATCCACCTAAATCTTCTCATCACTCAAATCAAATTGTTGAATGATTGGTTCTGTTAGTTAAGTTTAAATGGTAAACAACCTTGTGCTACTATCCTATCCTATATTGTGATCTTGTGATGTAGGGTTGAAAATGGAAACGGAATTTCTCACTGTTTCGGAGAAAAACAGAAACGGAAAATGTTGGTACGGAAACGGAAACTTTTGGTAGGAAACGGAAATGTTAACGGGAGAGCCAGTTCCGACGGAAACGAAAACGGAAATTCCGTATAAATGAAACCGAAATTTGTTTTCTAATTTAAATAGTACTAGAAATATATATTGCTTTATAGAAAATATCAAATAGAGTTAAAAATTCTCAAAAATATTTATGATATTACGAACTTATGAAAATTATTTCTAGCAAGATTTTGGTTTTGTTTTTCTAAAATAAATTATTTATTTAAATCTAAATATAACAAAAATCATTAATTAAATGCTGAAAATTCAGAGAAATTCATAAAATCCGAATTAAATACTCAATTAAAGAATTTGCAAATTTTTGGGGTGTTACAATTGGGAACATACCTGGTTGGAATTTTCCGCTTTCATTTCCATATTCACTCTGTTCCGCATCTGTTTTCACCACTATCCGTATCCTTTTTCAAGTTTCCGATTTCGTTTCCGTTGCAGGTAAACAATGCGGAAACGGAAACGAAACAGTTAGTTACTGACCGTTTCCGTTCCGTTTTCATCCCTATTGTGATGCAATGAATTAGTGATGTACTTGGCTATGGACTATGGCTAGTTGAATTTTGGGCCATATAACAGCTTAAGTTGTGAGGGTTGTGATTTGCTACAATGCTACTTGCTAGTTACTACTTTCTACTGATTTAACTAGCTCCGATCATATGCTTGCTTAATTAACCCTGTTATCGAGTGATGTACTTAAATCTACTGGTCAATCTACTGATGTAGTTGCATTTTGGATATATAATATGGTTGGTTGATCATAATATGTGCGATATATATGGTTTTTGTTTTCACGCATTATCTGACTAAATATTCGTGGCCGATACTAATCGTGTTCAGAATGACATGTATTCGCTCTGTATTCGTGACCGAGATAGTCCACATTCATATTCGAATCCGGCATTGTCCATATCCGACTCCGATTCCGAGAAAAAATTTGGAATAGGATACGGGATGAGTGAAATTCGTCCGTATCCGCTCCAATTGCACCCCTAATAGGGACTAGTTGAGATCTACTAGAGAAGTACAATATGACATACTGCATAGGAAGTTTTTATCAATGTTCTAAATAATGGTAAACAGTTAACAAAGGGTCACCTCATATTTTACTGTTTATACGGTAAACGGCTTTTTACACAGCGTTGTATGCAGTTTTAGTACTTAAAATCAGATGATTAGATACCTATTTATACAGTACATCTAATGCATCTTTCCTATGCATAGAACAAAACTCCCAGCAATTGTTCATGACAGCGGCATAAAGGGCAAGATTTGACTAAATTATGCCTTCCAAATGCTTCATAATAGATGTTCCATGCTATAATTTCTGACAAGAAACAGATATTTATACTATAAAATGGCCCTAGTAAACTTTTAGCACCCATTAAACTGTATAAGTTTAACGTATCGGATGGGTTACCTTTACCTTGTAAATGGCCTTTGCAAAGCTTTAACTGCCTTTATTTAGAACAATGGTTTTTGCACACTGAAGCAGATCTAGCTTGCTTAATGTACAACAGTAGAAGGGCATGATGTGCACTTAAAGCACAGGATAAATTCAGTGCCTTTCTATCAAGTAATATAATGGTGAGTTGCTACATGTTATATGTACCTAATAGACTGCTCGATGTGCTCGTCGTTATATGCTGTCATGTGCTTTTCTTGTTTGTTTGATCGGAAGGCACAAAAATAATTACTAGTATTTTCTAGAGGCTATTACATATTCAATCACTTATACATTCTTTTCTTCATTTTCTAAAATAGAGGTGGCGAGCTCTAAATGAAGGGTTGCATGCACAACAAATGCTATCATGGGTGGTACTGTGACAGATGATGCAACCGATGAATGGATAAGCAGGTGCCCTGCCTCTAAATTGGATGATCTCTTCAGCTTCTGTTTATTCTTTGTTTCACAATAGGCAACTGACTGAACACCCTGCATTTGTTTGGGAGTTATTTTGCTTCAATTCTTTTCTATGTAAATGGTCCCTCTGAAATCAACTTGAAAGATGGGAATGTATGTATCCCCTCTAGCATCATATAAAAGCACACAGTATCCTGCAGCTATAGCTTATCATTAATCTAGTAGTCATCATTAGCGTCAGTACTCATTTGCTGAGGAGCATGAGTTTTGAGGTAGATAGTAGCTTACCATGGCACAAAATACTAAGAAAGAACGCATACTTTAAGTACATTTCAGATAGCTTATGTCATGACATTTGGTGCAAAATGCTACGACTGCTCTAAGTTGCACTAGTACATTACTATAACCTCCGATCCACCTGTGTACTGCTTTTTGTACTATACTCAATACTAGAAAACTGCTCTTGGATTTTATTTTAAGCATGACAAAAATCACTTTTTTATTTTGTTTCATTGGTAAATTCATACCCTACAGTTAGAGGATTTACTTCAATTGGTACTGGAGGTGATGATTTTGTCCAGTCAACGGTCGTTGAAGTTGAATCAGTACTTCAAGAAAGAATTCCAAAGGTTGGTGTTCGAACTTCTCAGTTCCATTGCAAATATGCTTATGAATGTGCAACTATTGATGAAAGTGATTTTGGTGCATTTACCTGAATTTTACATTGGCAGCGTTCTGTAGTTTCCATATAATACCGATTATAAATGCCTAAGTCATGTAATTTGAACTGGAATACGAAAGAGGCTAAAGAATCTCGTCACAATCAGTAGGACCCTAAACAAAGGGTGAAATTTATGACGGCATCCGTGGTGTTGTTGCTTCCATATATAGTACAGAGCTGATTGCCATTAGCAAGTTCAGTATTGCAAAGCATTTTTCTTTAGTATGTTTGGCTTAGTGTTTACATATTTGTTGGCGATTGCATGACATTAAATGCGTGAAATATTATTTTCCACCATCTAATTTGGAAGAAAGTGTAAGCACTAGCTGTTGTCAAGAATATATTGTTTATATATTTGTTTGGAACGGAGCAATTCCCCCATTTTCTTACTTTTTAGTCCAGTTAAATGTTTTGCTCTTTCTGGTGCTTTTTTTTTTTGGTAACCATCTTGATTCGTATAGATTTTCCGACTTTGCTTGTGCAGGTCAAATATCCCAGAAAGTGTCTTCAAAAGGGAAATATGTTTCTGTGAAAATTGGACCTATTCGTGTGGTTTCAAGCAAGCAGGTACCCTATTGTTCCATTTACATTGCAAATGGAATACTGCACTATGTGAACAAAATTGTGTAGTTATAGGGTTGTAGGACAGTGCAATCTTTTATCATGCACACCATGGGTTACACTATTTTGTTCCAGGTCCAAGCAGTGTACAATGCCATGAAGAAGGATGACAGGGTGAAATTCTACTTGTAAAGGCAGCAACAGCATGCCAGTATATGATTATTCTTTTGTAACTAGGGGCGGATCTAGAAAAAAAAAAGTCATCGGTGTCATTGGAGTCATTATGAACTTATAACACTAAATTGTAACTTGTAATAAGAGGATCATATGTTTATATATTAAATGAACCATGTGTGTTGACTTAGAGAGCGTCGGTGTCATTTGACCCCAGTCCATGTGCTCTGGCTCCGTCCCTGTCTGTAACACCGGTGTAGCATCATGCAATCGGTCAAGCTGTGTAACAGTGTAAGTGCAAGTGAAGATATTTTGCCGGTTCTACTTTTGTTGCACTGTTTGGTGATTGCCTTTGTTGCTCTATTGCAGGTAGGTCTTTTGTATATTGAAGCTGGAAATTACTCAATACTCTTGCTGTGCATGAGCGTCGCTAAAGCGAAAAGCAGAATTGCTTCAACCCTATTTCGTCATGTAACTGGCCAACCTGCTGTGTTCATATTTGTCTACTTGTAACAAAGCACGTCACCCCATCTCATAACTTAGTGTATTGTTATACGAGGCAATATGGAAATGAAAAAAGCAGGGAAAGAAAGGAATTGGTCGAGAAAATGACCTTTTCCGAAGAAATATGTTGATTTGCTTACAGGAAATTCAGGTGTTTGAAATGGGCCTCAAACTTGTTAAACTAGTCATCAGCCCGTGCTGTGCACGGTTCGTTTAATTTTTGTAATTTTTTATCTCTAGATATGAAACTACAAATAGCAAAGTTCTAGTTTGGAACTTTAGTTTTGAATTATAGTTTTAAAATTTGATAATTCTAATTTACTTTTGTAGTTTATGTATTTTTGTTAAAACAAAACTTTCTGAGGGTTCTTTGGCCCTCCGTCGGCTTCCCCCACTTCCGAGAGCTTATAGGATCGCTAAAATATATATATTGAGCTATTGCCGAGAGCTACTAAAAATCTAACAAACTTTTTGCCATTTTTGTGAGATGCTACTCAATGCAAATTTTGGTATCTCCTAAAAATATTTAAAAAAAGTCTCAAATTAAAATGATGAAGATACAAGGAGATATAAAATTAAAAGTAATTAAAAACTCATATCAAATGATGGAAATAGTTGTGGAGAAAAGAAGAAGAAGAATAATATACTGCTTGCCATTTTGTCTTGATAATCGATCGGTTGCGTTGAGGAATATACTACTGCATCTGAAAGGCTCGACGAGCATGGTCCATCGGTTGAGTTTAGGCTATGGCATGCATTTTTCTGCCGAATAAAATGCTTTCGCCGAAGAGAGGATAGGATAATAAGTCCTCGGAAGTGATCTGATCCGAATCGTTGGAAACTTGACAGAGCAATCTATAATGCTACTCTTTTTTTTTTGAAGAACCGGCGGGAGCTTTGCCAAAGCATTGAAGAAAGGGTAGCAAAAATACAGCACCAGTCTGCAGCAAATAATATACCAGTAATTAGAGAAGTTGCTACACCGTCAAGTCACCACATGGACAACTAACTAGTAAATTAGCAGCATTTGGTGGTTGGTGTGAAAGCATTGTGTGACTAGGGCTGAACGACATCCACCTAGATCAAAACTGAATTATGTTTTAGTGAGTGATATCTCTGCTTGCAGCTATGGCACCGCTTAGAAAAACAAAGATGGTGAATGAGAGACCCGGTTCGTCCCATTCTCACTCCAATCCTGGCCGCTGCCGCAGGAACAAGCATTGCAGTTCTTTGGTTTTGAAAATGCACAACCCTCAGAAGCTAACATCATGCTGCACATTGGCATCTTGGATAAGGACTGCACAACTGAAGATTCAACTGCACGCATAATGATGAGAGCATGCCGTCTTCATTTATCTTTTGCATCTGAAGGGTAGGACGATTCATGCTGTCCCACAACGCAGGTTCTGCTTCCTCCACCTCCACACCAAAGGCATATCGACAGTTGATTTATTTTTTTGAAATGGTAGGACCTGTGTATCTATTTCCCTGGCCCTTAGTTCCAATGTTCTTCCTCGGGGTTGTAAAGACGAGGATGTATCGACTAGGTTTTGACAATTAAAACCTAAATCAACTAGGCTCACTAAGTGCACCAACTAATTTTGTCTCTAATAATAAATTGCCATCCTAAGGACAGGCAATCAATTAATTTAATTTTACGAATGTAAATTACTTGAATAAATAATGAAAGAAAAGCAAACACAAGAGACACAATACGTTTTACCGTGGTATTCGGAGACTTGCCGGTCTTCCCTAATCCACGTTGAGGTTAGACTAAACGAATTGGACCAGTTCCACGAATTGAGCACCCATCTCGAATCCACTAGTGGTTGCTCTTTCCCCCTCCGGGTAAGCGGGCACCGACCTTCACAGCTTGCCGGGGCTTCTCATAACCTTCGTCGAGAAGCTCACCGCACATGATGCCTCCACGCCGTCTAGGTGTCGGCAAACATCAAGAGTAACAAGCAAGCATTCCCGCTTGAACTTCACCTAGTGCAACACATGTACTCCGATGATCACGAAGTGTAACACATGCACAATGGTTCCCTCAAGTGCAACATATGCACAAGAGATTCTCAATCCATTCCTAATTGTAACACATGCAATTAGGGCTCACTCTTAGCTTAAAATCAAATGTGAGTATGCAACACATGCAACACCTCACCAAAATACTTAACAAAGCCAACAACACCAAATGCCAGCCCCCAAGACTCCTTATATAGCCTTCACAAAAAAAAAACTAGCCGTTAGAGGTCAAATTGGGCATAAATGACCTAGGAGTCCAGTCATACCGCCCTAGGGCCGGTATGATCACTCCTCAGAACCAACGGCTAGAAAAACTAGCCGTTACACAGAACCATAGTACTATGCTCTATACATCATTTTAGTGGAATAATGTCTATTTGTAGCCCACTTCCGACAACATTGTCCTATACGTGTGAGTGCAGGGTTACCTGTTGGGTAGCTCACCATAGACTGAATTCGTTGAGCTGGGCCTCGGTTCTAATGTATCGCAACAGCGTAAACCAGTTTCTATTAGAAAGCTCTTACTACATTATACATGTTTTCCTCCACACAAGCTGAAAGCACTCTGTAGCAAAATCCCTTGGCGATGTCCCATGAATCCATCTGGAAGTCCAAAATCTTGTTTTTGCACCGTTTCACAGTATGATGGTAGTGCTCGTGCTGAACAGGCTATGGTCAATCTCATTGCATGGTAGAGTCGTCCCAACCTGTGGCCTTTGTTGCTCCTTCCATTCGTACCATAGCCAACAAACACAGAGTGTGTGCCCAAATTTGGTGAAGTCCTTTACCCCAAGACCACCTAGTTCTTTGGATCTGCACACTTTGGTCTAGTCAACTAGGCAATGTCCTCCATTGTAACCCTGTTCACCCTTCTAAAGAAAGTTTATTCTTAGCTTGTCGAGTCTTCTAGTTGCCCATTTTAGCAACGAGAAGGCTATCATATGGTAGACCGCTAGGGCAGTGAGCACCTTGTTAATCAAAACCAGTCATCCTGCTCTAAAGAGTAGTCTCCCCTTCCATCCTGTAAGTCTGGCACAAACCTTGTCAATGAGCGGCTGCATATCTGTTCTTTTCAGCCTAGTAGTGCGTAGTGGGATTCCTAGGTACCTGCATGAGAAACTTTTCATTTTAGCTGGGAAATCCTATAGGATGGACGTCATATCGAGGTAATTGCATCTTATGGGATATATTTCTCTTTTCTCCAGATTTGCCTCTAGACCTGTGGCCGCTCTGAATAAGGTCAGAATGGCTTGAATGACCTGCAACTCTTGTTAGTCTGCATTGGCAAAAATTACTGTGTCATCAGTGTAGAAGAGTGTCTAGAGCCTTGCCTCCTGGCATGGAATCGATGTGATGAGGTTCTCCCTGAGCGCCTTGGTTAGAAGCCGTTGCAAAGTGTCAATCGCCAATATAAATAGCATGGGCGATAGATGATCCCCTGTCGAAGCCCTCTCCTGTGAGGTATTAATGGACCAGGAATGCCATTGAGAACTCTCAAGGAGGAGGAAGCGAGGAGCATCGCAATCTAGTCTGTCCATCTCTGGCCGAATCCCATGTTCTGTAGAAGCTCTAGAACGTATTCCCAATTTACAGAGTCAAACGCTTTGGCTATATCCAATTTAATGAAGAGCGCCAGGATTTTTTCCTGTATGGAGAGGTGATGAGTTTTTTAGTGTAAAGTTGTCATGAATGGACTTGTTTGTGATGAAGGCGCTTGGGTTGTTAGGAACCAAGTCGCTGAGGACGGGGACTAGCCTATTCGCAAGAAGTTTGGAAAAGATCTTTCCAACACTGTGAATGAGACTGATGGATCTATAGTCCGAGACCCTAACAGCATCTTGTTTCTTTGAAAGAAGCACTATGTTTGAATGCTACATGTTTGAAATGTTCCTATCCTGCCAACAGGAAGAATTTCACATGCCTTGATCGAATATGCAAGTATTAGACTATAGTGTATAAAAATTTCACATGCTATATATCACAGGATTAGAATAATTATTGATATGCATGATAATAATGAATGAAATTGTGGCATGTGCAGAACATGTAGGATAATAATATGTTTGTATATTAACATGCTTATTTCCACTATTAGCATGTTGAAAATTCCTTATCCTGCACAGCTGAAACTAGAAATGGTATAATTTTTTCTATTCTGCAAGAATTATCTATTTATAGCTGCATGTTCAAATTTCGCATTACAATTGTAATTAATATCTTCATACTAGAATAGGTTAGGTGTGAAATACTAATTATAAAAATTATAGATAGGGCTTAAGGCTAGGTAATGTTCTCGGATGTATGGTCCGTGGCGTGCTTGGATGCGTGGATCCAAGCGCGTTGTCTCAAGGGGCTCTTTCGTCACTCAGGTTTATTTTATCATTCTCCTTACTTTTTTCTTTGTTTGTTGTTTTATATTATTTCATGTGATGATTAGATAGATGGTATTATGTTAATTTTGTAATGGAGTGACGAAAGAGAGCAACGCGAACTATTCTACTTCCCTTTTCTGAAGCTAAAACACATGCAGCAGAAATATAATCCCTCCAGCGAATAACAATACTTATCTCCTTATAAATAAATCCTGATAATCATAACAGTCCAACCTAATCCCGGATAAAATATTATTATTATAGAAAGAAATTCAAATACGAACAATACTCCTCTTACAAATGAAATGGAATAAATAAAAATTGACTCACATAACCAATGCATGTAGTAAAAAAAAGGGTTATTGACTAAACTATACAAAAATATATCTCTTTTGCAAGATGTTAGACCACCAGATTATAGAGCAAGACTTGATCCTCAGGCTAGGTTCTTCGAACAATCTTCCAAATCAAAATAATAGGCAAACCACTCCTCTTTGTGATCTTAACCAACCCAATTCCAGGAAACCACGCCTCAAATACCACAGGGAGGTAATACTTGTACAACCAGAACACCTGAAAACCCAAATCAACTAGAGAGAGTCTTGAAGTATTTATAAACATCTAGAAAGGAGGCATAGAAAAATTAGAACTAGTTCATGGAATCACTTCTCACCAACCTAGTTCTAGGAAGCCAACACCAATCCCGAACTAGAGTCATCTTGAGAGAGTTCCTGCAAATACGTCCATCTACATTTGCCAGAGCCACAAAACTACTGGAAGCTGATGATTGGCTTTAGGAAATAGAAAAGAAATTAAACATCGTTGGCTATTCTGACAAGGAGAAGGTACAATATGCATCGTACCAAATGACAAGTCCAACCGCAACATGGTGGCTGAACTTCTGTCGCACGCATGCAAATGAGCAGAACATCTCTTGGGAGGAATTCACCACTCAATTCCACAATACTCACGTCCCTTAGGGTGAAATGGACATTAAGCGACAGGAATTTTGGGACCTAACTCAGGAGAATAGAAAAGTAACCGAATATCTCGTCAAATTCAATGAATTGTCCTGATACGCCTCCGAGGAAGTAGACACTGAGGCCAAAAAGATATATAGATTCAAGAAAGGAATGAGCCCATCTCTGAGAATGCACCTATCCACACATCGAATCATAGAACTCTAAGATTTAGCAAACCGAACCACCATCCTTGAAAATGAACAAGCCCAATTGAACGAGGAAAGGCGACAGAAGGCCAAATTCGATATTCAATCATCTGCTTTTTCCCAGCCTAGACCTTTTGGGCCAATGCCAAATAGAAATCCTCTACCTCAATCATGGATAGCTGCACCTGCACCACCTCAGCATTCCATTATCAACCCACCAAATCCATCTCTTAAGTTCTTCAATTACGGAGGGCCACACTATACTAACACTTGTCCAAAGAAATTTCTTACTTGCTATAAATGTGGCAAGAAAGGACATCACCAGATGAACTGTCCCTACCCGGCTAAAAAAGTTAGGACCGAATATTCCACCAAAACCGATGAACTGATACCTATGACATGATGTGGCCAAGGAGGTTCTAGTTCCATCTCCTCCAATAAACCAACTTGTGGAGCGCCGACAATAGTATCCGCTAGCTTAAATTGTGTCATGGCAAATCAGCTGGAAGAAGCCACCGACGTGGTCACAGGTATGCTTTTCATTCTTCCATCCGTTGGCTTTGTCTTATTTGATACAGGAGCAACGCATTCAATTATTTCCAAAGAATGTTTGGTTGCAAAATAAATTGGAATGCATGCTGTTAACAAAACCCTTAAGTGTAAGTATGCCCACATGGGTAATCACGGCAACTTCAAATTCAGAGAGACCTACAGGTAGATATTCAGAACATCCCATCTTTAGCAAGCCTAATGTTATAAGATCCATTCAATTCTCTAAGATTTATTAGAAGAACCACACTTTAGAGGAAGCCATGTGGAAAAAAGATGTCAGATTTTGTAAAGCTTAGAGCAACTCCAACCCAAACCCCTATATTTTCCCCCTAAATCACTCATTTAGCGGTGGTATAAAAATTAGGGATACTCTATATCAAATTTGTCTCTAACCCATACTCCCTATTACTCACCCCTATTATTTATCTAAACATTATTATTACTTTGCACTCATGAATTATTATTTTAAAATGAATAAAAAATACCAAAGAAAATAATAGGTGCAAAGAGAAGCCCCCTAGATGTAGGGGTGAGAGAGTACGTCCCTAAAATAGAGGTTGGGTTGGAGCTTATATTTTTCTAAGTCTCCTTATAATTTAGGATAGGGGGAGGTTTAAGGGGTGGGTTGGGGTTGCTCTTACCTACATCTATTTAGGTGAGCTGGATTTTAGGGACGAAATCCCTTTCTAAAGGGGGTAAGATAAAATAACCCTAAAGATTAGCAAGTGTAAAGTGATCATAAACCAAGTAATGACACAATCAATTATCTCCGTTGGGATAGTAGCGCGCCTTCAACACTCGCGCGCACAAACTTGCTGAATTGGTAAGCAACATCCAAGCTTGTTTACCCAACATCGCATAATTGAAGCCATCGGGTCTCTAAATTAAACCAATTCCCCCTTTTGATGTACGTAGGTACAGCCATTTTATCCCAAGATTTCCAGTACAGCCCTTTCTTATGAAGCGAACTCTTCCACCAATATTTTGACATACAAGTCGTTAATTTCTTGCAAACTCCAACTGATAATTCAAAGCAACTCTGGATAGGTTGGAATAGCTTGTACCACTGATTTCGATAAGACTTCCTTCCCTGCACAAGACAAATTTCTTTCGCTCCATCCTTGAACTTGGGTTCTCACCCGTTCTGCATGCGATAGGCTCAAATTTCTGATTTGTTAGTCTTCCAGTAGGTGTTGGAAGACCTATGTACCTGTAGGTTCGTTCTCAATGCCTAGCACCATCTTTGTCTCAATGCCTCTAGCACCTTCTTCGAACCTTTTTACATTTTCAGGACAAGTCGGACTGCATGCATGTATTCAGTTCTCTGAGATCTGTATACATTACTGGATTTGCATCAGTAGGTTGCTGCTGCTGCGTGCCCAATTGCTACTGGTGCTTTCCTTGTATTATTTGCCAATAGCCATGATGGAATGGAATCAGTTCTGTTTTGCTGGCTCACTCACGTACGGTTCTGGTCACACATGTAAGTATGTAACCACAAGAAGGATTCGCTAACTGTTCTAGCTTAGCTATGAGTGAGAGAGAGAAAGGTCGAGGTGATGGAGACGTTCATTATACTTAATTTGCAGGTATCGAGGTGATCGACCGCCTAGCTTCTTCAGGTCTCTGGAAAGAATTAAGCAGCTAGTATCGAGCTGCAGCTGCTGCTACTGTGGAACAACTGTGCTGCTACTTTCACTTTGTTGCACCGCCAGTGTATATATGAGTCATCTCTGATATGCAGTCATTCGTGTTCTTCAGACAGTTACGTCAGGGAATCTGACTCGTAGGAGCCAGCCATGCATGCTCAATTGCTTTTACACTTTTCCTTGATTATTAAAGCACGAGTGAATGGATTAGTTACCCTTTTACTTCTTTTAAAATTTATGTAAATTATATTAAAAGAAAAAACATTGAAGCACTGCTTGTGGGTGGACATGCAGGTTGCAGTGGCTTCTTAATTCACTGACGAAACGAATAATCTGTGCCCGATGTCCCTATAGCATGCCTGTCCGCATCCGTACGTCACCGTGTAATTAACAACTTGCTCGATTCGGTTGGTTGGAGAGGAGCAGGCTTCGGAGGCTATACATGCAAGCTGCTGTTGCAATCGAACATGGTCGATGGATGCGAGTAAATGAACGAATGAATAAGCGGCATGCAGGAAGTTACATGAGATCAGATAGATAGATGTTCAGATGCATGCATACGCAAATGGGAAGAATTGATTATGTAAGCTAGGAATGCATTGGTTTGGCTTCCCTGATCCATACGGCAGTAGTCAGCAGTCGGCATGAATGCTATTGGTTTTAGCCCTTTATTACGAACCCACGTGTAAGAACACGAGGAAGAATATATCTACTACTTCTAATTAGCAGTTGATGGTGATACGTTCGTTCTCTACCACCAACCTATGTCTAAACCGTGAAAAAAAACAGCCGATGGAGAAAAACCGGACTGACCGACAGAAAAAACCTAAGCCGTTTTTCGCTTTGTTCCTCACAATATGCTCACCTCCTGACTTCTCCATGAACACGACAGCCACCCTATCTGCGAGTCCAGATGCCTTTCTCGGTGCGTCCCCGCTCCTTTGTAATCAGGAGAAATAGATGTTTGATCCTGTAGCCTAATTTTTTTTATTGCTTGATCTTTATGTTCCGTTATTAATTTTATTTTTCGTAGCAACGCACGGGCATTGAACTAATAACAGTATATAGAGAATTTCTTTTAGATCATCATAACTTAAGCTAGGAATGCCTTCTCTTTTTCTTATTGTTTTTGTTATTTTCAAATTCATGGGATACATATCTTGATATAATGGACATACCATCTATTCAACTTACTAATCAAGCCAAAAACTAATTAAACATGAAAAAGGCTAAATAAAGAAACAAACAAACTGATTTGATTCGATTACCGATTGCATTATTGTGATCTACATTTGTTTTGCATAACATGACAAGCTAACAGCCAACAAACGCTTCAGCACAGTCTCTAAAGGCCAGCCAGGGTTTAATGCATTTGCTGGCCCTTGCTTGGAGCCACCCGCTTCAATGCGGCTGCCTCGTCCTCCTCTTGCCTACGTCTGACCGCCGGCATCCACTGATGCACCGCACACCGTCGTCCACATCCTTTCAGCTAGTGTAGCACTCGTGCAAAACGCACACTAGCTAGATTCTTTTTTTATTTTATTTTATGAGCACTAAGCCAGCAGGTGTACTGGCTCGACTCTTACTGCTCATCCAGCATGCACACTGGATGGATGGATGGATGGATCGATTGGGTGCAACTGCTACATACTTTTATCTCCTCATGTTTCAATTAGTGACTTGACTTACCGCCGACCAAGTAACATACTGCTCCAAGCATTCTGGCTGCCAGAAGCACGGCAATTCAAGGACAAGTTGCTGCTCTGTGCATTTGCAGTAGTATTGTATTGCTGCTCAAACAGAGAATGAAATTGAGGTCGAAGTAATTAATTATCTGTGGGAAAGTGAAACTCTGGCTGCCTCCTCATCAGCCATCTTCAGGGAAACCGGAAATGAAATGCATGCATGGATTGATGAAACGCCACAGGCATGACCAAATGAAAAGAAGTGAATGAAAACCGGCAGGCCAGCGCAGCGGTTTTTTTTTCAGAATCATGCAAATCTGTGGTCGCCAAATAACGTAAGTGCGTTGGTTGCAGAGCACTACTTGCAGATCCCTAGCTGCTAGCCGGTTCTGGACAGACGCATCCGATCCGTGATATGTATGTATCATTCATTCGTGTTGTGACAGATTTCATATTGATTTTCCCAACCCAAATGGCCATGATTGATTGCAGGCTAGCTATCTACCTAGAATCAATCGTGAGACGTTCGCATCAGGCCGGGTCTTTTTTCTTTTCAACGCGAAAAGAGGAATCGGGTGAGCGAGAAGCCTACGCAACAAATAAATCAATGTATGCAGGACGAGGGTCATGCATCAAATTTAAATGAAAACGACTGGTTCATTGGATTAATTTGGTTGCGTTATATGCTTCCTCTCGTTTCTTCTCTCTCTGATTCCTTTTCTTTTCCTTTTCCTTTTCTTTCCAACGGTGAAAATCACGAGCATATATATATAGTGTTGTTGGCGTGTACATAACTTGAGTTTTTTTTTTAAGTGAACATAAAATGCAAGCAGAGAATTAGCTTGAACCGACTGTCTAGTTTTCTCTTGTGCAGTTCCATCAAATAAAGTCTCTTCTCGGTGCAAATTGTTCATTGCCATTGCAAAGATCACCGGATTGCAAAATACAATCGATGAGTCACTGCCATGCGGTCCATTTCATACTTGGCTAATTTTCTCTTTCTTCCGTAACTTGTACAGTTGCCTCGTCTCCTACAGTTAATTTCCAGCTCAAGTACGTACTAGCTAGCTAGACAAGCGGGAAATGAAACAGAAAAATAAATATGAAAGGAAAATGGATCCTACTACCATATACAGAGGCGGAGCTGTGGGGGGACGTGATGGTGCCTGGGCCCCCCCGTCGGCCCATGTAAATACCAGAGCCTATATACCGTATATGCATAGCAGTCAGCAGAGGCCAAGGCCAGTACGCAACTCTCGGTGTCTCCGTTCGCGAGCGACTCTGCGCGAGAGTAAACGGCGATTCGTCTTCTCCCGTGCGGCTGTGACGCGACGCGACTCCGTGTCGTCTCCGTCGGTCCGTCCGATCACGAGTGCACAGCAGCAACGTCTCCGTCCGATCGCGAGTGCAGGCGTGCAGCAACGGCGCGACTCCGCGCGAGCGTGACGGTCGGACCGTCGTCCGTCGGTCATCGGGGAGTGGAGACCGCTGCCGGCGCTGTGCCTACACCGCCAGTCCGCCACTGTTGTCTGTCGCCACCGTCGATAAGGTATTATTAATTAGTATTTGTTTTAAAGAATGTGGGATTCAGTATTGACAGTTTTAAAGAATGTTAATGATGATGGATTTGACTTGAGTCAGAGGGGAAGAGCAAATGGATTGATGGAAACAATGAAATCATTTGACTTTGTGTTCATCTTACATCTCATGATCAAAATATTAAGTATGACTAATGATTTGTCACGTCTCTTACAACAAAAGGATCAAAATATTGTTAATGCAATGGTGTTTCTTTCTAGTGTGAAAGCTCGCTTGCAAACATTTAGGAAAAATGGATGGGAAACATTATTGGAAGAAGTAAAGAGGTTCTGTGCTGCATCAGAAATTTTAGTGCCAAATATGGAAGATAAAAAGCATGCTAGAGGTCACATGAGACGCGAAAAGCAATTTGTCACTTATCATCATTATTATTATGTTGATATTTTTCTTGTTGTGGTTGATTCACTTGCTACTGAGATAAATAGTCGGTTCAATGAAACATCTACAGAGCTTTTGAAGTGCATTGCTTGTCTAAACCCGAGAGATTCGTTTTCTAACTTTGATCATGGTAGTCTTATTCGACTCTCAGAGATATATTATGATGATTTCTCGGCAACTGATCGTGTTGTTCTAGAAGAACAACTTCACTTGTTTCTTATTGATATGAGAAGAGACGAATTTTCAAGTTGTGATGATCTTACTACTCTTGCTGTGAAGCTGGTTGAAAGAAGGAAGCATGTGATTTATCTATTGGTTTATCGACTGATTGAATTAGCACTTATTTTACGGTGGAATGCGAAGCTGATTGAAAGGGCTTTCGGCAATGAAGATTATCAAGACAGATTTACGTAATAAGATAAGTGACGATCGATGAATGATCTCATGATTTGTTATATTGAGCGAGATGTGTTTGTAAAGATAGACATGGAAGATATTTTACAGCATTTTCAGAACATGAGGACTCGTAAATATCAACTATCGCCTCTTGTGAAATAATAAGTGGTACGTTCCCTAAATCTTTGCAAGTTACAAGTGTTACATATTGTACTTACTATATATTAAATTTTCAATATCAATCGTTAGTAAATGTTCACTTCATTCTTAGGCCCCCTCCTTTAGATATTTCTGGCTCCGCCACTGACCATATATATATATAACGACATATCATCATTTTCCGGAAAGAAATGTGAAATGCTGGAGTCTAAAAAGTAGGAGGTCCCACCCAAGCTTTCGTCCAAGTCCCTAAAAGAAACGAATTATTTTAGGTCCCCATGCATTTATTTGTCTTGGGCCTTTTTCGGTTGGCCTCTAGTTCTAGCAGTTCTAGCACTAGCTTGTGTTGCTGTGCCCGAACCGCTCGAAAGGCACAAGCAAGCCTGACTGATAGCTCAACCGTTGCCCCGTCCCCGTGTACCTTGGTCGACTCATTTCATTCCGAAAGCAGGCGCTGTGGTGTCACGTCCCCCTCGTCTATGTTAATCTGCTCAAGATTCGACAGTCAGTATGTTAATTTACACGACTAGGTTGGTGGGAATCATGTACATCTATCTCATCTATCTCCTCCATCAAACAAAAAAGACAATGATTTCTCCTTGAAAGAAAGATAACCTTTTTACAAAGAAAACATGGGGCTGCCTCAAGTAACAATAGCAGGATTCTCCTGCTGTCCAAGCAGCTTCAGGAAAAAAAAAAAGGGTAAAGAACATAGAAAGTTCCACGGTTCCACCTCCATTTGGTTTCACCTGCACCACCATCGTGAAATCAGCGAGCCGTCCATACAAACAACTATAGCATTATCGGTGAAGAGTTTTTACCATCATCCTTAGAGTACCATAAAATACTACCAAATTACTTTAGGTCCCAATCATTTTAGCTTCTGCATAGCTTTTACTTAAAAGAAAAAACGGATTGTTTGACGAACGGATAGATTCTGGACAACTTTTCCCACAATCAGAAGCTGCCATTTACATAGAATCATAATCCAAGTAGAACCTGATTTTCGCTGATTCTTACTGATTCTCGACAATCCGGTCTGAAACCTAGAAGTTACAACTGACCCGACTTGATTCTCCTATAATCAAAAATAGCTTTTCCCATAATCCAGAATCCATAATCCACAGTCCAAAATCTTAGACTAACTGGACCTAAACTTGTGCTTCTTGATACCTTTATCTTTAAACTACTTTTGATATATCTTGATACTATCTCAATCGGAGATGTTTTGGCACCTTTCAAAGAGAGTAAAAAGCCTAAATTATTAGTGACTAGTACACCGCACTCAGGCTTAAACCTATCTCGGACACAGACAGACCACTGCCCTGCAGGCTCGTCAACAAACACCAAGCAAAAGGCAAAGCCACTATCCAAGGAGAACCAGAGCTTAGCAAGGGAGGCGGCGGCAGGCTGAGGTAGCTAGGCCATGGCAACCGCGCCGCACGAGCAGCATGACCACCGCTCCGCGCCCAACTCCACGGCCACCGGCACCATTGCGACCAATCGGTGGGGGCCCTACTCCGGCGCCGGCGACTTCGCCAGCAACATGGCCGTCATCCTCGCCGCTCTGCTCGCCGCGCTGGCCCTGGCCCTGGCGCTCAACGCCGCCGTGAGGTACCTGCTCCGCCGCCGCCGGCGCGGCCGGCGCGGCGCGGAGGGCGGGGACACGGAGAAGCCGCCAGTGGCGGAGCCAGAGGCGCCACCGCCGCCTCCGGCGCTGGTGTATTCGGCGGTGGGCACCAAGCTGCCAGGCTCGGCGGAGTGCGCGATATGCCTGGCCGAGTTCGTGGACGGGGACGCCGTGCGCGTCATGCCGGTGTGCGGCCACGGATTCCACGCGCGATGCATCGAGCGCTGGCTCAGCGGCGGCCGACGCTCGTCCTGCCCGACGTGCCGCGCTCCGGCTGCGACGCCGGCCGGCGCGGGGCCGGGCGAGCTCGCGGCGTCTTGATGCGAAGTGGTTTGCAATCGCATGCGGGTCCTTTGTTATTGGCAAGTGCTCTGCTTTTCTTTTTATTATTTTCCCTTTTAGAGTATTATTTCTGCTTTTATGTGTAAATATTTATCAAGATAGGGGTTTGGACTGGATGGATGGTTTCAGTAGTGTACTGTTGTTTGTTTATTTGGTTCTTCTATCTATCTGATAAGTCAAATTGGCTGTTGGAGGACCAGAACTGAGGTGGTTGGTTCCGATAGTAACTTAGTTTTCTGGTCTGCCATTCTGATATTGTTTCATCAGAGTTTTGTACAAGAATTCCTGGATATTTTCCAGTTAAGTGAAGTAGCAGCTGGTCCAGAGAATTTCCTTTGGACTTAGATTTGTTAAGAGTATTCCTGCTATTCCATCATAGGAGAAAGTATAAACAAATACTAGATCGAACGATTCGTATTTACACATAAAAGGCTCTTTAAATTGGCGCCAACTCTTTTTCTTGAAAGAGGGCAAGGAGCTCTGCTAATCAATTAAAAATGGGAGAGGATTTACGACACCCGGAAAATAATGCTTGATTCTGTATGCCGCGAAGTCGAAAACTATGCTTGAGATGCGGATAATTTGAAGGTCAGAAACATCCTATTTATGTTGAAGGAACACCTAGGACTAAGCTTGCATGTTGGTAGGTGACCATTCAATTTCAACGATTCAATTCAGATCGTTCTGTGGTCATGTTTCTTGAGGAATTAAGCATGGATTCAACATGCTTCACCTTATTCACGCCGGGTAAGTGGTATGACACTATGACGTGCTGCATGATGATTCCAGCAAAGGTTGCTGATATCAACATGGGGATGGGGATGATTATCAGTTGCAACCTTGAGGACAGATTATTAAATAGCCAACGCCCCAGCGAATTTTTTGCTCTTCTAGCTGAATTTGAAAAATTATTTATGGATTTAGCCCCGGGATACGTACAATTCCGCGCTTCAGATCCGCGGATTAATTTTTAAATTTTTTTCCACGAATTTCCGCGCATCCAGTCGGCGGAATAATTTTTTATTAATTTTCCCCACACAATTCCGCGGATCCACAGCGCGGAATAATTTTTTTTGAATTTTTTTAATATTCTGCGCTGCAGCTCCGCGGATTATCATTTTTTTTTATTTTTTTATTTTTTTAATATTCCGCTCTGCCCGTCTGCGGAATAATTTCCGAATTTTTTTTTTCGCCGGTTTTTTATTTTTCCCGGTTTTTTTCTTTTTTCTGCCCGGTTTTTTTGCGTTTCTTTTCCGTTTTTTTGTTTCTTTTCCGGTCGGAGGGGCTTGATTCTGAGAATTTTTTTACTCTTCTAGCCGAATATGAAAAAATATTTACGGATTTAGCCGCCGGACGGATGAAATTGTAAATTTGGCCTCTCAACAGTAAAATTCCAAGGATCCAGTCAGCGGAATAATTTTTTATTATTTTTTCTACGCAATTCCGCGGATCCAGTCGGCGGACTTTTCCCACGTAATTCCGCGGATTCGGTCGGCGGAATTATTTTTTTAATTTTTTTTAAATTTTCCGCGGATTGAAACCGCAGAATAATATTTTTTTATTTTTTTATTTCGCTGTTTTTTTAATTTTTTCGGTTCTTTCGTTTGATTTTTCTGGTTCGGTACTCGTTTTTCCGGACTGGTTTTTTCGAATTGATTACTGTTCTAGCCCGAGTTGAAAAAAAATTTACGTTTTTAGCCGCTGCTTCGATGTAATTATAAAAATAGGCTCTAAACAAGAATTTCCATGAATCGGATCAAATAAATAAATTTACAGTTATTTTTTTTAAATTTTCCGTGCAGTGGGTCAACGGAATAAATTTATTTTTAATTTTTTTCCGGTTTTTTGCGGTTTTTATTTCTACGCGGTTTTTTCATTGCTTTTCGTCTGGACAGTGGGCCCACCAGCGAATTCCGCGGTTTGGAACCGCGGAATATCGCGTGCTACAGTAACGCTAGTGCTCGCACCCTATAGCAGCATTTTTTTTGTTTTCCGTGTGGGCTCGCACGAGCGATTTTTTTCTAAATGCAGATTTCAAGGGGAAAAAAAGGTCAGTTTTATTTTGAAAAAAAATTTAAAAAGTTATTCCGCGGAAAATGGATTAAAAAATTTTAAAAAGTTATTCCGCGGATTGGCTGCGCTGAATTTTAAGGCTAATTTTGAAATTTCATCAACGCAGCGGCTAATTTTTCCTATTTTAAAATTTTAAGGCTAATTTTGAAATTTATCAACGCAGCCAATCCACGGAATAACTTTTTAAATTTTTTTTCAAAATAAAACTGACCTTTTTTCCCTCGGAAATCTGCATTTAGAAAAAAAAAAATCGCTCGCGCGAGCTCATACGGAAAAACGAAAAAATGCTGCTACAGTGTGCAAGCAATGTAACCGGAAAAAAATTAAAAATAAATTTATTTCGCTGACCCACTGCACGGAAAATTTTAAAATATAACTGTAAATTTATTTATTTGATCCGATCCGCGGAAATTTACTGTTCAGAGGCTATTTTTATAATTACATCGAAGCAGCGGCTAAAAACGTAAATTTTTTTTCAACTCGGGCTAGAACAGTCATCAATTTGAAAAAAAACAGTCCGGAAAAATGAGTACCGAACCAGAAAAATCAAACGAAAGAACCGGAAAAAAGAAAAAAAAACAGAGAAATAAAAAAATAAAAAAAATATTATTCTGCGGTTTCAATCCGTGGAAAATTTAAAAAAAAATTTAAAAAAATAATAAAAAATAATTCCGCCGACCGGATCCACGGAATTACGTGGGAAAAGTCCGCCGACTGGATCCACGGAATTGCGTGGAAAAAATAATAAAAAATTATTCCGCTAACTGGATCAGCGGAATTTTACTGTTGAGAGGCCAAATTTACAATTTCATCCGTCCAGCGGTTAAATCCGTAAATATTTTTTCATATTCGGCTAGAAGAGTAAAAAATTCTCAGAATCAAGCCACTCCGACCGGAAAAGAAACAAAAAACGGAAAAGAAACGCAAAAAACCGCGTAAAAAGAAAAAACCGAAAAATAAAAAACCGGCGAAAAAAATTTCGAAAATTATTCCGCAGACGGGCAGAGCGGAATCTTAAAAAAAATAATAATAATCCGCGGAGCTGCAGCGCGGAATATTAAAAAAAATTTTAAAAAATTATTCCGCCGACTGGATGCGCGGAAATTCAGGGAAAAAATTTAAAAAATTAATGCGCGGATCTGAAGCGCGGAATTGTACTGTTCAAGGGCTATTTCTGCAATTTCGTGTATCCCGGGGCTAAATCCGTAAATAATTTTTCAAATTCGGCCAGAATAGCAAAAACTTATTATTATTATTATTATTATTAACTCTTGCTTTACATAGTACACATTATTATTAACGAGCTACTGCTTCTCCGCAAATAGCTTCTTCTTCAACGAATTCTGCTATGCAATAGTGGATCCTTCTATGCTTCATCTCTCTCGTTCCTTTCGTAGCAAATTGCTCTGATAGCTTCTTTAGTTAGAACGCGATATCTCCTTTTTACAACATGGTTCTAGGGGGAAAAAAGAAAATTCATAAACACCTCCATAACTCATCTACCTTCTCAACTTGTCCTTCATACTTAATTGTCTTCTATTTTGCGCCCCATGAGTTAAGTTGGCGTATGTTAGTAGTCATTCTTGTGGTTTTCATTATTTTTGGCACTTGTTTCAGTGGTTTCAATACTTGTTTCTATGATATTAACACTTATTTGAGTTATTTGGATGATTTCAATACTTATGATACACCATTTCATTAATATTGTTTCAATGCTGAAATCATGTATTACACTTACCAAATCACAAAAATAATTGAAACAAATATTGATATCACTTAAATAAATACTAAAATTATTGAAGCAAACATATATCTATCTATTTATTATTATATCACTATATTATTAAAATAATATAGAAAAAAAGCTACAGGTTGGCTCTAATGGTGCAGATCAATCACATACATATAAGAGTTTTTGTATTTGCGTAACAAATACAGTTATATTTTCTAGCACGCATATTAGCGTTGTCTAAGAAATGCAAGGCTATAGCAGCACGCCAAATTGGGCTAGTTTTGAGAAAAGCAAAGCCCATAAGATTCAATTAAAAAAAACCCTACACGGTGATCAGTCAGTACCCAATGGATCGAAGGCCAGGTACGTAAATACGAGTGAGTCCATGGGTTGGGTCCTCGCCTCGGGTGAAAGCACACGCCTTCTACTAGGTTTCCTTCTTCCCTTGCTATCAGCCGCCTCCCCTGCAACCAATACGGTACGCCGCCCTCCTCTCCTCCTCCTGACCCTCCCCCGCCGGCCTCCTCAACCACCGCCGGCTGTTCGATGCAATGCCTGAGCCCAACAACCCCTTCGCCCACAACGCCCTCCTCTCTGCGCTCGCCCACTCCTTGCGGACATGGAGCGGCTCTTCGCCTCCATGCCCGAGCGGGACGCGCTCATCGCCGGCTTCTCCACCAGTGGCTCTCCTGCCTGGGCGTCCGAGGCGTGCCGCGCATTGCTCCGGGAGAAGATGTTGGCTAAGGGTGTGAAGCCTGCCTGATGGGGTAACATTTATTGGTGTCCTTTCTGCTTGTAGCCGTTCAGGGCTTGTACAGAAAGGCTGCAGCTACTTCCATTCCACGCAGAACGGTAGCAGGACCATAATATTGTGCCCATGGATGATCACTGCACTTGTATGATTGACTTGTATAACAGATCTGGGAGGTTAAAGAAGCTGAGGAGTTCATAAAGCAAATGTCATGCGGTCCTGATGCAACTGGACGGGCGACATTGCTGAGTGCATGTAGGTTCTGCGGTGACATGGAGATTGGCAAATGGGCTGCTGAGAATCTCTTTGGAGATTGATCCTCAAAACGCCGCCAGCTATGTGTTGCTGTGCAGCAAGCATGCTTCTAAAGGTCGATGGAGCGAGGTTGCCCAGCTTAGGCGTGGAATGAGGGATAGGCAAGTGAAGAAGAGCCAGGGTGCAGCTGGATCAAGTGTAAGAATAAAGTTCGCATCTTTTCAGCCGACGACCAGTCTCACCCATTCTCCAGGATAATTTATGAAAAGCTCGATTGGCTCAACTATAAGATGGTGGAATAAGGATACAAGCCTGATATCAGTTCAGTGCTGCATCATGTGGCAGATGCTGACAAAGTTCTCATGCTCAGCCATCACAGCGAGCAGCTTGCAGTGCTTTTGTCTTAACGTTTTTTTTTTTTTAAAAAAAGTTGGCAGGAGCTGTCTTTCATTCAAGAGAGGGCGAAGCCTACCGTCTTCCCTAATGGACAGTGGCTGTGGAAACTAGTTTGGATGATAGAGATTATTGAAGATTCTTGTATTCCTTTCTTTCCAAATATTCCAGAACGTGTAGATCAAAAGTCCGTCAACACGCTTGCATGAGCGCCTCGACGTTTGTTGTCTCACTAGCTCCCACCATTGGGAAGCATTCATCGTTGTGTGTGGGATCGGGGGCTGATAGTCCAGTAAGAGGAAGATGTTGAACTTAGAGGACCTTAGTGCCTAGTGGTAACATCTAGAAGAGGGACTTAGGGTACACACCTTCCGGGTTTGAGTTGGACGAAGAAGCCATTGCCCTTGCTCGGTGAAGAAAAAGCAGCAGCGGCCTTCACGTTCGCGCGGAGAGGAAGAAGACGCGGTGAAGAACGGCGGTGAAGAGGACGAGATTGTGGCAGCGTTTCCCGTCACTTCCGTGCGCAATAGATCGGGTACTGTCTAGGGTTTGTGGGAGCGTGGTGAAGCCGGGGAACCTTGGTACCCGAGCCGGCCCACAACTCCACCTTTTATATGGGCGCACGGTATGACGGGGGCCACAACCAATCTTCTTGTTGCGCCCCCGATCAGGGCGCGACGTGGGTGAACGGTCCGTGACCGAGTCCCCCAAAGATCAATCTAACATTCTCCCCCTTGATCTTGAGGCTAAACTACTTAACTTAACATTAATCCCGCTCCTCAATAGATTAGTGCACAAAGACCAAGGCGTTGCAACAGCCAGTTATGTGCTGTTGAACTCAATGACTATAGTACACCTTTCTATCTCAAAACGAAAACTTAGTCTTATGGGAGATGGTTGCTTATTTGATCCCTTACATCCAGAATCACAGGCTTTCCAATAATCCCATGCCGGCTACATGTTCTCTGAACACATATAGTGGTAAGCCCTTAGTTAGCGGATCTGCAAGTATTCGCTTGGTACTTATATGTTCTAATCTTATGGTTTGATCCTGGATCTTCTCCTTCACAACATAAAACTTAATGTCAATGTGTTTGGCAGCACCACTTGACTTGTTGTTATAGGAGTAAAATACTGCTGGTTCATTGTCGCGAAGATTCGTGAGTGGCCTTTCTATGTCAGCCCACCACTCTCAATCCCGTACAAATTTCTTAAGCCATAGTGCCTGCCGGTTGCCTCATAACAAGCTACAAACTCGGCATGCATTGTCGATTTATGCAAGGATAGTTTGTTTGGAGCTTTTCCACGAAATAGCTCCCCCTGCGAGGGTGAATACATAACCTGATGTGGATTTCTTAGTGTCTACACACCCCGCAAAATCTGCGTCATAGTAACCCAAAATCTCAAGGGCACTTGACTTTCTGTATGTTAACATGAGGTCTTTGGTTCCTTGCAAATACCGCAAGACTTTCTTAATGACTTTCCAAATGATCTATTCTCGGATTTGATCGATATCGCCAAGCATTCCTAAGTTACAAATGCTAAATCAGGACGAGTACACACTTGAGCATACATTATGCTTCCGACAGCTGAAGCATATGGAACCGTTTTCATTTGATCGATCTCATATTGGTTCATGGGACATTGAAAATTTCCAAACTTATCGCCCTTGACTATTGGGGCAGGCGAAGCCTTACACACATGCATACTGTATTTCTTTAGAACCTTTTCTAAGTATGCCTTTTGCGATAGGCCTAATACCCCTTTAGTTTTATCTCGGTGAATCTCAATACCTAAGACATAAGATGCCTCACCGAGATCTTTCATTTCGAAATTTGAGGATAAGAAGTTCTTAGTTTCCAGAAGTAGATTTTTATCGCTGCTTGCCAGCAGGATATCATCTACATATAGGACTAGGAAAATGAATTTTCCATTCTTAAACTTAGTATAGATGCAATTATCTTCCTCATTTTCCTTAAAATCAAAACTTCTTATAATCTCATCAAACTTAAGGTACCACTGTCTAGACGCTTGCTTTAGTCCATAAATGGATTTGTTTAGTCGGCATCCCATATTTTCTTTACCTTCCACGACAAAACCTTTGGGTTGAGCCATGTATACATTTTCGTATAGATCCCCGTTAAGGAATGCCGTCTTAACATCCATCTGATGTAATTCTAAATCATAATGTGCTACAAACGCCATGATGATTCTAAAAGAATCCTTTGTTGAAACAGGCGAGAAGGTCTCATTATAATCTATTCTTTCTCTCTGAGTGAAGCTTTTAGCCACGAGTCTTGCTTTAAATCTTTCAAGATTCCCTTTGGAGTCACGCTTAGTTTTGTAGACCCATTTACAACCTACTGTTTTGGCTCCTTTAGGAATTTCTTCTAAGTCCCATACCTTATTTGCGCTCATGGATTTCATTTCATCTTCCATGGCTTCGAGCCACTTAGATGAATGGGGACTTCTCATGGCTTCCTCAAAAGAGGTGGGATCACCCTCTATCTCTAATTGTTCACTTACATAAACTTCATAATCAGCCGAAATAGCTGATCTCCTGTTTCGTTGTAACCTCATAAGAGGTTCTTGAGCAGGTACGTTACTCACTATAGTAGGCTGTTGTGGCTCTTCAGGTGCAGCTACAACAGAATCTAGGGGCTCCATAATTACAGGAGCCTCAGGAACGTTAATAGCTGCACTAGGAGAACTAACAGCAGGTGTTGCAACAACTGGAGGTGCAACGATAGCAGGTATCGAGAAAATGGGCTCTTGAATCATCGGAGTTGGGGCAAAGACTCGCTTCTCCTTAAGGCTTATTTCTCGGGGTACCATGCCCCCCCTGATCATTTCTTCTTCTAAGAACACAGCGTGTCTTGTTTCTAGAAACTTAGTATGTCTATCAGGACAGTAGAATCGGTACCCTTTTGATCTTTCAGGATAGCCAATGAAATGGCAACTGACTGTCTTAGCGTCTAACTTTCCAATATTTGGATTAAATACTTTAGCCTCAGCTGGACAGCTCCACACATGTAAATAATTTAGAGTGGGCTTCCTCCCAGTCCATAACTCATATGGCGTTTTAGACACTGACTTACTGGGAACCCGATTAAAAATATGGGCAGCGGTTTTTAATGCCTCCATCCATAGACTAATCGGTAATGTGGAGTAGCTTATCATACTTCGTACCATGTCCATTAACGTGCGGTTACGCCTTTCAGCTACTCCATTTTGCTGAGGTTCGTCCGGCATAGAATACTGGGCTACTATGCCATTCTCCTGCAGATATCTCGCAAAAGGTCCAGGAACTTGGCCATAAGGGCTATGTCTACCGTAGTACTCCCTTCCACGGTCTGATCTTACTATTTTAATCTTTAGATCATGCTGATTTTCAACTTCAGCCTTAAATATCTTAAACTTATCTAATGCTTCTGATCGTTCTTTAATTGGATAGATATAGCCATAACGCGAAAAATCATCAGTGAATGTTATGAATGAATCAAAACCATCCACTGACTTCACAGGAAAAGGACCACAGATGTCTGTGTGAACAATTTCTAAAATTCCTGTGCTTCGTTTGGCATTTTTCTTAATTTGCTTAGCATATTTGCCCTTAATGCAATCAATGCAATGTTCGAATCGAGAAGTCTAACGGTGGAGAATTTCTTCTTTGATTAATCTCTCAATCCTCCCCTCGAAATATGGCCTAAGCGACAGTGCCATAATTTCGAAGACGTCTCAATCTCACTTCTCTTACGCTTCTTACATCCATTCATCGATGAAGAGGCATTCACAACATTCACATCATTACTTTGGAAAACTAAATAAAGCTTGTCTTGCATGAAGGCAAGACCAATATCAATATTATTGAATTGAATCAAACATTTCTTATTCCCAAAATGACATGTATAGCCATCATCATCTAAACAGATATGGAATCAAATTCCTCCTCATGGAGGGTACAACTAAAACATTATGTAAATGAAGAATGAAGCCATTATTTAATTCTAATGGGAGTTCTCCGATGGCTTCAACATCTTCCTCGACGTCGTTGGCGACTCTAATGTTTCTTTCTCCTTTTTTCAGGATCCTCTTCGTATGGAATCCCTGCAAAGAATTTGCAATATGAACAGTTGCACCTGAGTCAATCCACCATGTATGAGTGGGAAAATCTAAATACAGGGATTCATCTATGAATGTAATTTGATACTTACCATTCTTGTTCAGCCATTTAAGGAACCGAACGCAATCCTTCATGTAATGTCCTTTTGATGGCGGTTCACATGTATCCTTGTCGCCTCTGTTTGGACCTTTGCCTTTGCCTTCATAAGGTTTCTGGCCAAGGGAAAACTTCTTATTTTGAGGTTTTCCCTTATTCTTAAAAGAAGGCTTAGACTTGCTCTGAAAATTGCTCTTTTTATTTGGAGATGACTTGAAATAGTTGATATGGTCAAGCCTCTGAGCTCTAAGCCATTCTTGTTCTTGAGCACACATAGCCATCAATTTTTCTATACCCCATTTTTCATTTATGGAGTTGTAATTGACTGCAAAAGTCTCATATTCCCTGGGTAAGGAATTAATGATAAATTGCACCAAATACCCTTCTGAAATCTCCATTTCCATGGTCTTCAGCTTAGTGCCTATGTTGCTCATCTTCAGAATGTGCTCTCTAATGTTACTTTGCCCATCGAACTTCTCATTTGCAAGTCTTTGCATAAGAGAGTTTGTATATATCTTAGTAGAGCCAGTGAACTGACTCTGAACTTTGCTAAGGTATTCCTTAGCACTAGCACATTCTGGGATGGCACCTCTTATTGCTTCCACGATGGATTTTTTAATTACCATCATGCATTTTTTGTTGGAATTTTCTCACTTCACATGCTCAATGTCGTATGCCATTCTTGCCGTAGCATTATTCTGAGCACCCGGTTGACCATCAGGGATCGGTTGGGGCTCAATGGGACGATCATGCGTAATTGCATAATCAATGTCTGAGAGTGCAAGTGCCATCTCAATCTTCTCCCTCCAAGAGGGATAATTCCCCCCATTTAGGGGCTCAATAGCAGAGATCAAACTCAGAACATTTGAAGTATTCGCAGCTTCAAAAGAAAATATAACTTAATCAGAATACTGAAATAAAAGTGCATAAATTAATTCAACGTTGGTTCAATTAAAACATGTTCTTAACAGAAAAAATTGTTCTACTTCTAAATCACCGTTGGGCAGAATTAGAATAGAACAAGACTTAAACTTAATTATTGTGACAAATTTTATCATCAACGTTGGTCAGAAGATAAAATTCCCATACTACAACAAACTTAATACATTTTTTCTAATCAAATTTTCACGTTAGATCCAATTTAATCAGAAAAATAATCTTAAACTGAGAGAATTATGGCAAATTTTATCATCAACGTTGGTTAGAAGATAAAATTCCCATATTAAAATAAAACTAATATAATTTTCTAATTAAATTTTCACGTTGGATCCAATTTAATCAGAAAAATAAACATAATTTTGGCAGCGAAAATACCATTTACTCAGTATTTAAACTTAATCATGTGCTTAAACTTATTATCCACAGCAAATACAAAAATAAAATAAAAGTATTCACTGTTTATGGACAAAACTGGCCCAAAAAACCGGCCCAACGGCCTTCTTTTCGCGCCTATGGCCACAAGGCCAAGCCAACTTGGGCCTGGGCCGGCACTTCCCTCTCCCACCTGGGCCGAAACCAGCCATTCGGGCCGCATTTGCTCCGCGCCGTCCGATCGCATCGGACGGCCACGATTTCTTCGGCGCAGGAACAAAACTCTCGAAATTTCGGCCCCCTTGGAAACCCTAGCTCATTTGCACGCACGCCCGCCTGCTTCGTCTCCAGTCCGTGCGCAAGACAGAGAGAGAGAGACGGCGAGGAAAAGAGCGGCGGCGCCGCCCGCATGCCCCTTGCCGGTGCGCGCCGTCACCCTTGTGTTGACGCGCCGCCGTCAAGCGGCCTGGCGGCGGTGCCCTAAGCCGCACGGCGACGTGTACCTGGAGAGGATGAACACGGCGACACGGAGTGGCATCTTCCCATGGCTGCCGCGCATGGCGACGAGCACGGCGAGCCTAGGTATGGGCCTTCTCTTTCCCTTTTCTTGCTCGGATTTATGGGATTCAGGGGAAGTTTTGGGGATTTCTTAAATTCGCGCTAGGGTTTCATGGATTTGGGGAAAAAACTGATCTAGAGTTCCTCCTATCCTTCTCCTTTTTGCGCATCTAAAGTTCTTATCTAATGTTCTTAGCTAGAGATCTTCCTCTCCTTCTAATTGCTTTGGTTAAGTTCTAGCCCGAAGGTGATTCTTCATCTAGGGTTACGATTAGGCACTAGAAAACGAAGCTCTGATACCATTGTTGAACTTAGAGGACCTTAGTGCCTAGTGGTAACACCTAGAAGAGGGACTTAGGGTACACACCTTCCGGGTTTGAGTTGGACGAAGAAGCCATTGCCCTTGCTCGGTGAAGAAGAAGCAGCAGCGGCCTTCACGTTCGCGCGGAGAGGAAGAAGACGCGGTGAAGAACGGCGGTGAAGAGGACGAGATCGTGGCAGCGTTTCCCGTCACTTCCGTGCGCAATAGATCGGGTACTGTCTAGGGTTTGTGGGAGCGTGGTGAAGCCGGGGAACCTTGGTACCCGAGCCGGCCCACAACTCCACCTTTTATATGGGCGCACGGTATGACGGGGGCCACAACCAATCTTGTTGTTGCGCCCCCGATCAGGGTGCGACGTGGGTGAACGGTCTGTGACCGAGTTCCCGAAAGATCAATCTAACAGAAGACCCTCCTCCAAATCTGTCTTAACGTTTGTTCCACAGGAAAATGCCTATTCGGATTGTCAAGAATCTACGGGTATGTGTGGACTGTCACAATGCTACCAAGTTCATTTCTAGGATAACTGGCCGTGATATTCTTGCGAGGGACGCTGTCAGATTTCACAAGTTTAGCAATGGCATATGCTCTTGTGGGGACTTCTGGTATTTGTACTGTCTATCCAGCCAACGTTCCACATGGTTCAAGTTGACATATTAGTCAGAACTAATACTGGAAGAAAAGAAAAATGGTTGATCAGAGACAAATGTGCAATGTGTAGTTTTGAACACAGCACACTCTGAGATAAGTTAATATGATTTTAGTGGGCCGATGCCAAAATTCATTTTATTCCCAGTGGTTGCGGTAGTACCTGTGGCTTACAGATTAACCTTGATAGCAGTCAGCAGGTAAAAATTAAGCAGCACTAATCAGCTGGTGCTCTTTTTGATGGAAAATCATCTAAATGTTTATCTTGGAAATTTGTGCATGGTTACTAATTACAAATTGTGCAGGATATATATGGCCGGACCCTCTTTTTTATGGCTTCGCGATGTGCCTTAAGTTTATTGAAAGAAGATTCCAGTGATGACTTCGTGCAACAAGTAACAAAGCGAATCGAAGTGTTGAGCTACCATATGCAGAGTTGCTAATCGCTATGAGACTAAAGCGTACGTTCAAAGGTGATACCTGAGCCAATCCCTCATTGGATTTTCGACTTCATGCCTGATCGTGAGGGGTACTTCATTGGCAATGTTTGTCCTGTGGGGATATACTTCCGTGTTTCTGCTTTGGCGACTTCATTACAATTCTGTCATCATTAGCAACTGGAGAACAAGCTGCGACAAAATTGGATCTTGTGGAGGAGCCCCTGAAGGTCTGCTATACTTCAACGGAAAACCAGTTACGGCAGATAGTCATAGTCCCCAGGAGCAGCCCCAAGAACTCCAGATCATGGCCAGGTATTAAAAATGAATAAGTCCAATTTACAAATTTGAACTCGGATTAAGTTCAATTTTCAATCCTAAACTTAAAAACCGTTCGAATCAGGACTTTGAACTAACGAAACCATTCACTTTACCCGCCTTGATCCAAACTGGGATGGTTTTGACTTGACGTGGCAGCGGTTTTGTAATCCACATCAGCAACTTGGACACCAAGTGCCGAGTCGGTTAGTACTACCTCCCCAAGAATCCCATATGCAATCTCATTATTTTGTATGAAATCCGGTTGAAATTCAGAATGCAAAATTCAAATCTGGAATTTTTCAGACCGAAATTGAAATTCAAAAGGCAGAATTCAAATCCAGAATTTTTCGGACCGAAATTTCGCCTAAAATTGCCAAAATCTTGGTAAATTTTGACTGAACGAAAAATGGTACAAACGATATCGAAAAATACTTAAATTTTTTATGGAGGTTTCTTATGCATCAATGATATTTTCATAAAAATTTCAGATGATTATCAAGTCTGAGGAATTTTTAAAAATTTGAACATTCCTACTATCATGAGAAAACATTGATTGACAAGTTTGAACCGAATGAAAAATGGTATAAATCATGTTAGGTAAAAGCATTATGTCATCACTCTATTTGTTTGTTGATAGATTTGTTGAAATTCACATTAACAAAGTAGTGTTTTTTAGTACCAGTATCAAACAACTATTCTATCCAATAATGAACCAAATTAATGGAAGAATAACTGATTTTATCCGGATATCGGGTCGGATATTTACCGGATATCGGGTCGGATATTGCTCTTCCCATATCCTAACCCATATTACATGAGATTTTTCGGATACGGATCAGATATTGCTCTTCCCATATCATAACCCATATTATATCGGATTTTCCGAATACGGATACGGATAACATCACTAGCCATCCCCGTGTCCAGCCACTGCTCACGGATTTTAAACGGATTCGAATCGGATCAGGAATGGAGAGGGAGAGGAGAGTAGCAGGGAGGGGGGAGAGGAGAGCAAGCCCCAGTATATGTAATCTTGGTGGTAGGGAGGGAGAAAGAAGAGGAAGAAGATGGACATTTTCATCCTGTTTTCACCCCTACTTATTCCCTTTAAAAATCTCTTGTAAAACTTTTGAGTTTTGACTCATGAGATACATCATACATGTATACTATATAGCCTTGCATCATGGCATCTTCATAGTAACTTAAAAAGTAAAAATAGAAACAAAAAAGAAGCAAAAAAGAAAAAAAGAATGGAAATACACATGTGCTGCATAAAAAATGATGTTCTTTACAATTAAGCCATGTAGGCTTGGTTGTAGGAGGAGTCCATCTCATGGACGACGAGGCTCTTGGCGGTGACACGGGCGTTGGTGGCGTTGTTGAAGAGGTACACCCCTGCGTTGGCGTAGATGGCCTCCGTTGGGTACACGCGCGACGTAGCCGTCGATCTCCCGCCCTGCGCGAAGCTCTCTACTATGGAGTGATCCACCAGGACCCTCACCGAGAGCGTCTCGCCGTCGAGTACGGGCACGACATTGCCGACGACCCTCTTGACGATGTCGTTGGCGTATGACGACCTCGTCTCGTCCTGGCAGAAGTGAGTGCGCAGGCTGCCGTCAAGCCCCCTGGAGACGTAGAAGTAGACGGCGGTCTGCTCCCTAAGGTGCCTGTCAGCGAGCACGAGCAGCCCGAAGGGGCCGAGCGCGCCCCTGCCGGCGGCGCCGCCGCTGGTGCTGCAGTTGTAGCCGACATCGGCCTCGATGACGGCGTCGACGGCGAGCGGGTCGAGCTGGAACTCGGCGAGGATGTCGAGCTGGGTGGCGCGGTGGAGATTGAGCGGGAAGACGGAGCCGAGGTCGATGGTGATGCCGCTGAGGTCGGTGGAGTTGATCCGGAGCGTCTCCACCTCCTCCACCGGCCACTGGAGAAGGTTGCTCCCGGTCTTGGTGTCCAGCACCACCGTGCGAGGGATCGACTGCAAAACAGCATGCAAATTAACGTTAACTGTTGGATAACAAACTGCATGCAAATTAACGTTAACTGTTGGGTAACAAATTAACGTTAACTGTTGGATATACAAAGTTTCACATGCATCAAGGGATTAATTAATACAGATCAGTTAGGTGATTATGTTGCGTTGTGCACTACTACAAATATGGCCTTTAGTACCGGTTTATAAACCCCATCACTACCGGTTTTTGAACCGGTAGTGGTCATCCGGGATCGACAGTTAGTGGGCATCGATCGGTTCCACCAACCGCATCGATAGAACTAGAAATATTTCAAAATATATGGGAGAAGCGGAACTCGAACCCGCAACCTCATGACTCCAATTTCACCCTTCTAACTAACCCACCCACCATCGCAGATCGATATACATAGAATATGCATTCCTTTTGAACTTTCTCAACGAGATTATCGATCGGTTCAGAATACGAACCGCCGCATCGATGTTCGTAACATCATCGACGGTTCGGTTACTTAACCGTACTAATATCTCTCGCTTTAGTACCGGTTCAGTAACACTAACCTAAGATCGATGAGAGACATCGACGTCCGGTTAGTATAACCGCGATCGAAGCCCACGACGATCTGTAGCCAATGAACCGGTACTGAAGCTCTCATCAGTACAGGTTCAAATGCAACCGGGACTGATGAGTCGGTATGGAAGGTCTGATCTGTAGTAGTGGTGGGTTGGGTCCTACATGCCATTCCGACGGGCTCGTGCCAGCCAAGCTGTGTAGCAACTTGCTTTTCTGATCCATCTATGTCTGCTCTACGTATAATCGTGACAGCAAGGAAATAATGATGATAGCCAGACAAGAAAGCCCTTTTCTTGTCTAATCCCAGTTAGGTTATACTGGTAAAGATTATTTAGTTAGGTACTCGCGATATATCCTGCCACTACACCACATGGTTGCACATGCTAGTGTACTCGCAGTTTTTAGGACATGTACAGCTGCCTGCATTGTGTCAAGGTATCTCAACCAGGGTTCACATTATCGAAATGACCTCGGAAATTGCTCCCAGCCCAGTAGTGATTTTCGTGAAAAATCACTCGAAAATCATCAAAAACCAAAAGGTTTCGAAATCAATTTTTTTGAAAAAAAAAATCAAAAAATAAAAAATCGACCTACCAATTGAACGTCTTTTGCGATCGATTTTTTTTAGTAATTTTCGTCGATTTTTATCAAAATTCGAGCGATTTTCGACCGGTTTATATTATTTATATATATATATATATATTAATTAGACCATTTTCAAATACCGAGCTGGCTGCTATTATACTCATATATGCATGTATGATTCTCCCATGCCTACGTCTGTGTAAAAGTACATTACTAATCATGATAAGCAACCTTTCTTCATCAACAAATTAATAAGATTAACTTAATTTGTCATCTTAACTGAAGAAATTGAGACGGACATTGCAAGCTTGACGTAGGTATAGATAGGTACCTGAAGCGATGCCCATCCCTTGGCGACGTCGGCGCGCTCGGAGTCGGTCTCGCCGACCCATCCCCAGAGCACGCGGCGGCGCTTGGTCGGATCGTAGAAGGTCTTGGAGGCGTAGAACTTGCCCCAGTCGTAGCGCAGGCCTATGCCGACGTCGGCGTCGGGGTCCATGGGAGCCCACGTGTTGGCCGCCGCGTCGTACCTGCCGAGCGCGTAGTAGTCGTGCCGGTCGTCGTCCATGCTGGCCTTCATCACGTGCACCACGTCCTCGGCGTTGTTACTCTTGGCCATGGCCTCCGACATGTCGATGCCGTTGTCGCCACGCGTGCCGACGGGGTAGAAGTCGATGCACTCCCACATGCCGGTGGCCGGGACGCGGTGTAACAGGCCCGGGACGAGCTCGTATTTGATAAAGTCCGTTGTCTTGTAGGTCATGGCGATGCCGGCGTGGTGGGCGTCCTTGGAGCCGATGACCATCCGCCATGTCTTGTCGGAGGGGTCGAACCAGGAGGAGGTGGGGTCGCGGAAGTCCTTGTCGCCGATGCCCGGCGGCGGGTAGAGGACGGGGTTACCCTCGTACTTGGTCCAGTTGGTGAGGAGGGGGTCCTCAGGGTCGGCGGGGAGGGCGAGGCACTGGACCTGGACGGAGGCGTTGGTGGAGCCGGTGTAGAGCATGGCGAGGCGGCCGTCGGGGAGGGTGGTGGCGGAGCCGGTCCAGACGCCGTTGATGTCGTACCAGCGGTCGGGCACCATGCCGAGGGGGAGGTGGCGCCAGTGGAGGAGGTCCGGGAGGCCGCGTGGCCCCAGGCGATCTTGTTGCCCCACACCGCGCCCTCCGGGTTGTACTGGTAGAAGAGGTGGTACCATCCCTTGTAGTACACAGGCCCTGCATGCATGCATTTCCACCATCAGTCAAGTCCGGCCTTCTTACTGTCACAATTCATTCGTCGCCTTCTTCTTCTCCATGTGACCCATGATGACGATGACGACGACGACCATGGTAAATAGATAGATGCATGGACATGTTATCGATCGATTTGAGTTGCAACAACACGTGGTGTGACGAGGAAAGGCTGGCTGGTTGTTGCAATCTATGGAATCCAAGGTTAAACGAAAATGATACTCCATGAAAGCATCGTGGGTTATATATGACGTACACAATGTGGGTCGGAGGCTTGGAATTTGGAGCCCCACTCCGGGGCTGCAGCATTTTTCTCGCTCTCTTAAGATCAGAGAAGGTGGTTTGTTATAACCAGATTCTGTTTAGTGACAGGATCCCTCTTTTCTTGTTAGCCACATTGACCAGCTGGATGCAACGACGTTTAAACATGCATCTCCAGCAGGGTCATATGTACGATCGATACAGCAGCAATGATAAACTAGAGAGGGATGAAACGAATCAATCAAAGAAAAATGTGGGAGATGAAGGCTGGCTCACCCACCGTTAGGGTCGTTCATCCAGTTCTTCTCGGGCTGGAAATGGAACCCCGTGCGCTGCCATTGCAGCATCGCATTGCTCCACGGGAACGCATTCCCCGCGTCGCCGCCGGGCGCGCCCAGCCTCCCGTCGCTCCGGACGCCGGACGTCTTCTCCGACACCCCCGACTCCGGCCCCCTGCTCCTCGCCACCGCGTCCACCTCTGACGGGCCAACCGGAAGCGCATCCATGGGGCGGCCAGCGAGCCTGACGCCGGCGAGCGCGGCCACGGCGAGGAGCACCGCGGCGGTGGTCACCAACAGGGCGGCGTACAGCGGCCGCCGTTGAGCACGTCCGGAGCCGGAGACCTCGGCGGAGGCGGCGTCCCCGGCGGGCAGCGGCGAGTAGGAATAAGGGAGCGGCGGCGAGCTGTTGTCCCGGGTCTCCATTGAGACAGAAGAGAGGGCCTCTGTTTCTCTCTGCCTTACTTGGATGCAATGCCTCCCTGCTGATTCCTCGACGAATCTAATCTTAACAAGCTGTGTTTGTGTGGAAGCCGAGGCGCTCGGTCGGGGGGTATTTATATATAGTCACGTACTCCCTCCCCTCCTCTCCCCTACCCCCCATGGCTCTCGCTCTTGATCCGTCCCGTTCCGTTCCGTCATTGGCCTCTGTATGCATGAAACATGGCCCGACTTGTCAGGAGCTGACCTACTTGTAACCATCCATGGCGTTCTGTTGTGAACTGGCATAAGAGTAACATGCAAACTACACTTCCTTCCGCTTATAAATAGTTGTCATTTTGGACATCGATATGGTCACCAAAACATGTCACTTTTTTCTATTATAATATATTTATAAAACCCAATAAAACTATAATATTATGAAAGTACGTACTTCTGAAAACAAAACTATACATATGATTTTTATGTACTCAACTAAAATATTTAAAAAGATATTGAGAGTCAAAATATCCAAAACGATAACTTTTTTTTTAAAGAAAAAGATTGGTAGGAACTCTGTCTTTCATTTAAGAGAGGTAGAAATAACCAAATCGGTTTTACAACAAGCTAGGGACATCAATGAACATAGAGGAACCAGATGGGGAGGTACGTGTTGAATGCTTATGAAAACTATTTATGGTCAGATGTATTGTAATTAGCAACATGAAGCTCGATCTAGCCCAACTGGTAGCTGCATCCATTCCATTTACCTACTTAATTTTGCAGATCGTATGCCCGGCCAGCTCGGCTTAATTAGTACTACCCTAATTACTCTGGCAGATGGAGGAGAGCATGAAGGTGCAGGTAGGCTGGCTATACAATAGTGTACGACAGATGGATGTACATGTGCCTAATTACAGTACCAAACTTGAGCACGTTATATATCCAGCTTAATACATAGGATAGGCCGATGTATACGAATATATATGCGTGATGATGGCGATGGAGAATATGACGAGTAGCCAGCGCTTTGGCTTGTGTTCGTTTGGTGTCGCCGTCGGTTTCGGAGAATGATGGGATGGATGGCTTGGCTATGCATCCGATGAATGGATGAGTTGGATAATAATTAAGGGCAAAAATGCGCTCCTCTGCATGAGCATGACTGTGATTCGGTGGCACACAAGTTGGTGGATCAATTATTTTTTGATATTACATGGCACCCACGCGAGCTGTTTCTTCCATACATACATGTTAATTTGCCAAGTGCACAAACATTTATAATACTACTCCCTCCTATCACAAATAGTCGTTGATTTGAATATCGGCACAGTCTTTAAAATACAGTTTTGACCACTGATTTCTATTAATTATATTTATAAAGTTTTATAAAATTATAATATTATGACACTACTTTTCGAGATAAATGTAGATTTTTTATGTATCCAATTTAAATATTGGCAGTTAAAATTTCGAAAATTTGACTGCATCTATGTCTAAAATGATAACTATTTATGATCGGAGGACGAACTAAAATAGTTGTTGCTTATTTTACTCCTCTGCTGATCGTTGTACACCGTGAGTGATTTTTTTCAAAAGGAAAAAAAAAGGAGGACAGACAACATAGATGGATCTGACGAACGAACAAAAAATTAGATTTTGCACCAGCTGGCTGACATGTGGGTTGCCTGTCCATGATCATTGATTCATTCATCAACACACCATGCCTGCATCCATGCAAATGTCGGCATGAAGTACTTTACAATTTTCATACCATGTGTCATACTTGATACTAGCTAGTAGGTACATACATACCTATGTTGGTGCGGCAAAGTTTTCATAGGTATATATGTTACGAAGGTCCATAGTGCTAAGTAATTAGTACTCCCTCTGTTTATATTTACTTGTCAATTTTGATATTGAGCCATCTAACTTTGACTATGTAGTCATGTTACATATAAAAGTAGTACATATACTAGCATGGAATTAGGTCCGGAGATGCAGCGAAAGCGCTTATCTAAATTAAGCAGCATACATATTTCACATAACGATGAGTAGTAAAAAAAAACAACAGTAGATGGATCTCAATAATGGATAGGCAGGCAGGACAATAAGAGAAGCAATGGGGGCATTCGCTGTCAGCACTATGAAGTCGATGATCCTCGTTGGCATCAAATCGAACCCAAATTAAAGCAACGTAGAGCCAAATTCTTGCAGATTCAGCATCGGCAGGGCAAGTACAATAATGGAGAGGAAGAAACGATCCATCCATTGCATTCCGGTCAATTATTCGATGAAGCCATCCAAAGTATGGACGAACGGATGGGGTGTCCAAATTAAATACTAGTGGCGGGCCCGGGCGTGACGAAACTCCTGGCTGAGGCTCGCTCCAAGTGTCCCTCCCGTGGGTGCCACGTGGTACCAACGGCGAAACGAACGGAGCCACCTACACGTGGCCGGTTTGCAGAGGCTGCTGCAATTCGACCTGATTGATCGATCGGTGCTGACAAGGCAGTACGCGCGTGTGACAGGTGGCCGGCAATTCAAGCGAGGGGCGATGCATGTTCTCACATGCACGTCATGGTTAACACAGCCTGCAGCTCATAATTAAGCCATGGGATGTGAATGATGGATCCATGGATTATCTCGATCGATTGATTATACACGACGGAGTCGATCTGGTGATAGTATTTGAAAAGATGATTAATTACTATATATCCGTAGTACGTACTGATCGATATTGAATTAATGTGACTATACATGGAAGCTAGCTAGCTAGCTAGCTTCTTAATTAGTATCGCCGATCAATTTTATTAGAGGTTTTCTCACGTACTCCGTATACAACAAGATACATCATGAGCAATGCATGCATGCAAGAATAGCCTCGTATTTCAGGTTAATTAGCTAGGTTCCTGTTTAATTAGCTAGGTACCGGCCGGACCAAAAAAAAAAGGCAAATTAATACGCCTGCGAGGCCGCCACATGTCATCCTGATTGACCGCCTGCCAGTTGGGCCCCACAACAAACCAGCCTGCTGGACAGACTGGACTGGAGCCCCTCGATCCCCCCTCATCGCCTAGGCCTCCCTCTAGTCTCCGGCCTCCATCCATCGATCCCTCGGTGAGATCGAGCTCGCCTCCGGCCTCACCCCGCACCCCGCGTGTCATCGCCATCGTCGACGGACCAAACTAACCTGCGTGCGCCTCCTCCGCCGCCGCGTTCTTGTGAGGCTCACGGTGATCGTCGATTGCGATGTACGTACGCCTGCCTTTGTTTCCGGTAATTATTTGTCAGATATAGGTTCAATCGTGGATTTTTTTAATAATATATATATATATATATATTACATAATTTTTTTCCGTGGTATATTTTTGAAATTTTGAGAAAAAAATGTATTATTAAAAAAAACTCTTCAATCGCGCGCGTCCACCTATTAGTTTCTTAATTTCAATTCCAAGCGCGCGCGTACAGATGGAAACAAACTCTTGAATTGGGATGGGAGTGTTTGCGATGCACGTAACTTGCGCCCAACAAACAAGCTAGCTAGAGAGTGGCTGGTAGAGAAGGAGGTGAGAGGCATAAAATAATTATTCTAAGGAGGATGCGTTGAATAGTATTACTGTGTATATATATATATACACGCACATACATACATATATATATATATACACACATATACTAGCATATAAATATGAGTTATATATACACATATACATATATATAATATATATGTCCACATATATGTGCGCGCACCCACCCACACTCACACACACATATATACACACATACTAATATATAAATATGAACCGGTGGCGATTATCTTTCTACTCCTCTTTAAGAAAAACATAGTATATATAGGCTACGGATCAACTCTCCCACCTCTCACAAATAAAAATAAAAACCAATCGTATTTCTCTCTCCCCCCACCTGTCCACCAAAAGCTGCTCTCCGGCTAAACCATTTTGCATTTCTCTCTCTTTATGACAACTTGAAAATGTAATTTTATTTTTGTAAATACGAACCATGATTTGATTATTTAGTGTAAAAATATGTTTTTACTGTAACGCACCTACATTTGACTGGTATATATGTTCGGTTTATGGTGTGCATGATGGTTCAATTAAACTGTATGTCCATCCACTTAGCACATACATCCCACCCGCATCTGCGACAACATTGCAATGCGAACCGCAAGGAACGTACGGAGAACTTACATTGCACCTAACGAGTTGCAATAATGCAGCAGTGATGTGCGCGCGTGCGTATGCCGGCTCCACGTGGCAATAATGCAGTTTTGCCGCCTCAAGCTAGGCCACGACACGACAGCAACCACACAAATCCTATCCTAAGTAACGATCGATCTGGTTCTTGTTAACTGGGTGGCAAATTGCGGTCTAAAACATGGATCAGCTTCCAAATCAGTAGACGATCGATGTCGCAACGGATCGGAGCTGTGGTCGAATCCAAAGTAACGCTAGCTAGCTCATCAAATTAATTCCAAATCAGTAGACGACGCCGCAACGGATCGGAGCATCAGCTCAGCAGGTAGAAATTACTGGCCTGCTTCTCACGGACTGACTAGACTGTACATGCATGCATGTCTAATGGTGAAATTAAGGGTCTCTCCTAGTTCGCGACGTTAATTACGGCACTGCACGCACGCGGATGGTCGACCTGAATCCTCATCCTGGCCTTTCTTTCCCTGTCAAGTTATTGGAGGCGAAGGGTTCTTGCTGCTCTTGTAGCTTCTAGGCTCTTCGCCCTTTCTTTGTTCTCCTGTGTTTGAGGCGTGGAAAATTGTGCAGCCAGAATACATGTGGCCCCTCGCAGGACGACAATCATCTCGCACTCTTAGCCACTTGGCCATCACATGTTGTAATTCACGAACAGGACATCCATCATACAAGCTGCAAGCGCTACTGCACAACACTGACAGGATTGGCGCTCACGACATCTTCACTTGAGGTTCTGAAGCTGGAACCATTGTGCCATGTCAGCCACGGCAAAGTGACGCTGTGGGCACCTAGCAAATTATTTTATCAGGTGGCAGGCCAGGCCCCACTGGTTTGGGAGATCCAGAATCTAATCCTCGATCACTGATTTGCCCTGCTTGGATTAATTGACACATGCCCTGCCAGCTCAAATGCTTCAGATTGAAATTTTGAGCACGCAAGGCAACCATCAGAGTACTGCCTCCCGAATTCACATGCAATGTTTTCCCCAGCATCGATCATTGGATGCTCCTCTCTCTTTGACACTTGTGGGGCGCCGTTAGTCATGAGTGTGTCTCCCGTATATAATTAATCCCTTTGATTTAAGCAATGGACGCACATGAAGATTCTAGGAAATAATTGGTCTATATCTCTCCAATAATTCACTTGTTTAAACGGATAATCTTGCGCCCGATCTCGACTGCAAGCCAACACAAAACCATTGCATGTGATTTTTGACGATTTTCGATTGATTTTTGATGAAAATTGGTACCGTCTAGGATTTGATTTTCAATCTCGATTCAGTTTTGTATGCAACGTGATTCCGTCTCAGCAAATTGGTTTATGCAGTAGCAGTACTGTATGATGAGTGAACTATACATACACTAAGCATACATCCCATGATGTTAGTGTTACGTTCATCTCTGTGACAGCGTAGTGTACTGAACTGCTAGGTACTGGAGAGCTACATGCACCTAACGATCTACGATGACATGCGCACATATGCTCCACGTGGCAAGGCTAGAATTGTACCCGAACAAGGCCGCGACAGCGACCACACAAACTGCTCATCCGTTCGGCCACTGCATCTCAGCAGGTAAAGTTCCCAATTTTATGTACTGTTGATGTCTTGCGATGAACGTGTTGGTTGGTTAGGCGTCCTCTGCACGCACGTGGATGGTCGACCTGAATTTCTGATCCTCCCCTTTCTTCTAGTAATAGAGTTTGCTCAAACTGAAATTTCCTGTATGGACTGGTATTTGGGTACGGAGGCTTCTTGGTGCTCCTAAAAACTTTTAGGTTATTTCGTGATGTGTCTTAGGCATGGAAATTTGTAAAACCATAATACTATTTCCTCTGTTTATTTTTATAAGATGTATTTTTTAATGGTTTTATTTATAAAAATAAGGCTTGTAAATAGATTTAATAGGGTATTTCCTTCTATACCCCTATTTATTCTCTCTCAACTATATGTATTTATTCATTATCACTCACACAAAGTATATCTTTCATGTTCCAAACTAATTAAGTGAGGTCATCTAAGTCACTTTCTTTCATATATTTTTTAATTTCAATACAACCTTAATTTTTATGCAAAGTGAGAATATATTTTATAAAAACGAATGGAGAGGGAGTAGTTCCTAAGAACTGGTGGCTTCTCGGATGACAACAATCACCTGACTCGTAGGCCACTTGACCATCGGTGATTCAGACAATTCATAGGTCGGTCTAATTCATCAACTGATTAACCAGTCACTATACACGCTAGCTGGACCTATTGCTTGTCGGACACTGACAAACACGGGGACTCTCTCCTCACCTCATCTTCACTTGTGGTTCGGCATTTTGCCATGTCAGCCATGGCAAAGTGACACTGTGGGCCCATAGCAAATTATTTCATCCGGTGACAGGGCACCAGTGAATAGGAGGAGATCTAGAATCTAAGGGCCTGTTTGGTAGAAATTTCCAGATTTCGATTTCATCCAAATCAAATTCAGAGGCTAAAATAAAGTGAATTAAGTTTATATTTTTAGTCTAAAATGTAAACGGATGATCCATCTAAACACTCTTAATGTCTTCACACTTCGAACATTTAATCTGGTGAAGCTAGAATTTTCAGCTTCACCAGATTCACGAATCCCTGCCAAACAGGTCCTAATACATCGTGGGCTCACTGATGTACCCAGCTTGGCATGGGCTGATTGGCACATCCCCTGCCAGCTCGAATGCTTCAGCTTAATTTTTTGAGCAAATAACATGGACAGGCAAGGCAAACATCAGAGTCTGCCTTATTCAGAAGTCAGATGCAACGTTTCGGTGGGCAGATCATTTGATGTTACTCATTGACACTTGTGTGGCTTTACTGTCAGGAGTCATGGGTGTATCTCCAATAATTCCGCTTCTTTAAGTAAGCAATGGATGTGAAGATTCTCGGAATCGGTCTCTAACAATAATTGATCTCTGTCTCTCTCTCTCTCTCTCTCCCCCCAATAATTTCACTTGTTTAAACGAGTGTTGCGGCCCGATCTCGAGTTCAAGCCAACACGCAATCATTGCAGAAAAGAACAAGAGTCTACCTGAGCACATATAAGGAGGGGAAATATTAAATAGCTATTCAGTGCTAAAATGTTAACATTCATCGTGGGACATCCGATCTATCATGTGTAGTTCAGATTGAGAGTGGTGGAAACCCCTCATGGAATGAGGAGAGAAATAGAGGGAGGGTTTCACAAAACTGTTTAAGTAACAAGAGGTTCCATCACTCTCAATTTGAGCCACACATAATAGATCGGATGGCTCATAATGGATGTTAGTATTTTAGCACTGAATAGTCATTTGCACTAGATATTTCCCAGGTATAAGGAGGAAGAGATGTTCTATTGTGCTTGGAAGGTATTAGGAGGTATTTTCAATTAAAAAAAAAGATCAATGGTAGTAATCAGAGGGTACTTTAGACATGGAGCATTTCTCTTAAACATTACTAGTACTAGGTAGATAAGCGCGCTACGTTGCGTCGGTTGAATTTCGATAGCATGCGCTCGAAAAAATAAAGTTTTAGGACCCGTACATGAATATACAAAACTATAGGGTTCTTTCTGTAATACATGTTCGCAAAACCACTCACCGGTGGAAAATAGTCTAGAGAAAAAGGGCGAAAAATTATTAGAGATGACAACTATCTTTTGTCGAGCCTAATACTCTACGCGTTCACCGAGTAATAATACATGTTTAAAAAAATATCAGAGATCGAGATGGAAAATCGATTTGGGGAAAAAGTGTAGAGATAGAGCTGCACACATATCTTTGATGATGAAAACATTTTTTCTGGGTAAAACGGAGAACCCAACCGCGAATACAAAAACTACGTTTTTTTTGAAACGGGAAAATAAAGGCGAATGACCCGTACGCGAATATACGAAACGATAGGGCCCTTTTTGCAAAAGCACCGATCGAAGGGACTGGATGTAATTTTTTATTTTCGCAAAACCACCCACCGGTCAAAAATAGTCTAGAGGGAAAATGGCGAAAGATTATTAGAGATGACAAGCTTCTTTTGTCGAACCTAATACTCTACGCGTTCACCGAGTAATAATATATGTTCGCAAAACCACCCACCAGCGAAAAATAGTCTAGAGGAAAAAGGGCGAAAAATTATTAGAGATGACAACCTCCTTTTGTCGAGCCTAATACTCTACACGTTCACCGAGTAATAATACATGTTTAAAAAAATATCAGAGATCGAGATGGAAAATCGAGTTGGGGAAAAAATCTAGAGATAGAGCTGCACACATATTTCTGGTGACGAAAATATTTTTCCCTGGAAAAACGGAGTACCCAACCGTGAATACAAAAACTATAGTTTTTTTTTTGGAAACAAAAAAATAAAGGCGAACGACCCGTACGCGGATATACGAAACGATAGGGCCCTTTTTGCAAAACCACCGATCGAAGGGACTGGATGCAATTTTTTATTTCCGCAAAACCACCCACCGGTCAAAAATAGTCTAGAGGAAAAAGGGCGAAAAATTATTAGAGATGACAACCTTCTTTCGTCGAGCCTAACGGTCTACACGTTCACTGAGTAATAATACATGTGCTGGGGAAAAAGTCTAGAGATAGAGACGCACATATATCTCTGCTGACGAAAAATATTTTTTTCGGGAGAAACGGAGAAATGACCTAGACGTAAGGAGCAAGGGCCTGTTTGTTACGTTTTTGGACCTGTCCACTATCCTGAAAAATTAGAAAAGGGCTTGCTCGCGATTTGAACTTAACGGGAGGGTTTTTCCGTAAAGCAACGCGGCGTATGTAATTTGTTTGCTGCGTCACGCGAAATCTTGATCGCTTGATATTTATGGGGAAAACTATGTAATCCCGGCTTTTCTGCTTTTTTTTAGAAAAAACGTGCCAAAAATAGTCTAGAGGGAAAAGGACGAAAAATTATTAGAGATGGCAACCTTCTTTTGTCGAGTCTAACACTCTACGCGTCGACCGAGTAATAATACATGCTCGCAAAACCACGCACCGGTGAAAAATAGTCTAGAGGAAAAAGGGCAAAAAATTATTAGAGATGACAACCTTCTTTTGTCGAGCCTAATACTCTACGCGTTCATCGAGTAATAATACATGTTTAAAAAAATATCAGAGATCGAGATGGAAAATTGAGTTGGGGAAAAAGTCTAGAGATAGAGCTGCATACATATCTCTGGTGATGAAAACTTTTTTCCCGGGAAAAACTGAGAACACAACCGTGAATAAAAAACTACGGGTTTTGTTTGGAAACAGAAAAATAAAGGCGAATGACTTGTACGCGAATATGAGCAAAAAAGGGCGAAAAATTATTAGAGATGACAATTTTCTTTTGTCGAGCCTAATACTCTACGTGTTCACCGAGTAATAATACATATTCGCAAAACCACCCACCGGTGAAAAATAGTCTAGAGGAAAAAGGACGAAAAAATATTAGAGATGACAACCTTCTTTTGTCGAGCCTAATACTCTACGCGTTCACCAAGTAATAATACATGTTTAAAAAAATATCAGAGATCGAGATGGAAAATCGAGTTGGGGAAAAAGTCTAGAGATAGAGCTGTACATATATCTCTGGTGACGAAAACTTTTTTTCCGAGAAAAACGGAGAACACAACCGTGAATAAAAAAGCTACGGATTTTTTTAGAAACGGAAAAATAAAGGCGAATGACCCGTACGCGAATATACGAAATGGTAGGACCCTTTTTGCAAAACCACCAATCAAAGGGCCTAGATGTAATTTTTTATTTTCGCAAAACCACCCACCGGTTAAAAATAGTCTAGAGGAAAAAGGGCGAAAAATTATTAGAGACGACAAATTTCTTTTATCGAGCCTAACACTCTACGCGAGTAATAATACATGTTTAAAAAAATCAAAGATCGAGATGGAAAATCGAGCTCAGGAAAAAGTCTAGAGATAGAGCTGCACACATATCTCTAGTGACGAAAATATTTTTTCCGGGAAAAACGGAGAAAGAACCTAGATGTAAGGAGTAAGGACTGTTTGTTGCGTTTTTAGACATGTCCGCTATCCTGAAAAATTAGAGAAGGGCTTGTTCACGATTGAACTTAACGGGAGGGTTTTTTCGTAAAATGACGCGCTAGGGATCCAAACGCAATAAAGGGAAAAAAAATTTCCCCTCACAAAAGATCGCAAAGGACCTATTCGTAATTCATAAGGACCTATCTGTAATTCGAAGAAACGGAGGAACTTTTTCGCAAATATGCGCAAGGTGACAGGTGGACCGGCTGGCTGGGCTTAAAATCTTCCGCCTACAAGGGTGTTAATATACGGGTGACCCAAAATCCTCCCACCCGATCTTCTTCTTCGATAACCATCCACGGCCGTCGTTCGGCTTGTGCTCGCGTTGCCAGCCGTCGATCTGTAATTTTGGGAGCCTCATCACAAACAAGCTCCAAAATTGGGCAACATATCCGGTGCAACCCCTCTCCTCCGTGAAATCACCGTGCAACTGAACTAAAAAAAGTTTCAAAAAATTCTGAAAAAAAATCATGGATGTACATCTCAACTTACCCCACCTACATATAAAATTTCATGATCAAATTCATCCTATACTAGCAGTTACAAAAAAAACAAACAGCAAAAATAAATAGTGATGAACAGTAAAAATCACTGTTCATACTGAATTTGTCTTTTTTGTAACTGCTAGTATAGGATGAATTTGATCATGAAATTTTATATGTAGGTGGGGTAAGTTGAGATGTACATCCATGATTTTTTTCAGAATTTTTTGAAATTTTTTTTAGTTCAGTTGCACGGTGGTTTCACCGAGAGGGGTGATTGCACAGGATATTTTTCCCCAAAATTGAGTTCTGTAGATTTGAGAAATTTGCATATATCTAGAATTTTTTTAGTCTGCCAGTAGATCCTAACCAAAGCCGGCCCTGGGCCTGGGCAGCAGGGGCGACTGCCCCCTGTTCATGTATGTATACTGTATGTATAGCATATAGCTTATGTACTAAGGAACGAAGGAATAGGTCCAATGGCCATGGATGCATCCAGAGCTCTCATCCTAATCCAAGCATAACAGAGAGAATGCACGACGCATCGATCAAATACAATCGATGCATGCTGCCTTCATATTCCCTTCGACCCCTCCACTCCTTTTCTGGTCTTCCCCAAAACGAATGCTTTCGCCTGCTTGACCATCACCATTAATGAAGGATGTGAGCCCAATTTCATTGATCCCCAGCATTTCGCCTTCAATTTCTTCACTTTGCAACAGTTCTATTCGAAATCCCCTCATATAACCGTTGCATACATGGAATGTTTTCCTAAATTTCTGTTCCTTGATTATTTGTTAAATACTACTTTAAGTCTTTAGGACAACATCTACACTATATAGAATAAAATCTTGAACTTTCTTGTAACATCAGTTGCTTTTTTATACAAAGATCTCAATTAAATCTGATAGAGAATTAAAAAGAAGGGATTGGAATTGAATATCTTGGTTAGTTGTTCATGGTAAGATTTCCTTTAGGTGATTTGATTATCTAAGTTAGAACTTTGCAATTGCACTAAACATCTAAATATTATATGATGTGCTATTATGTTTTCATGACCTTTTTCACATATCATATGGTTAAATCTTTATGAAAATTTTTGCTGCAGTTTTAATTCCTATCCAATGGTCAAAATCCAGGTGCCTTTGTTCCTTGTGTAATCCAACTCTTATGCTATTTCTGTGGTGGGATGTCATGTAGAAATTATTTATCTGGGAGTGAAAAAAAAGGAAAGAAATAAAACAAGTAAATGAGCTGATAAAATCTCAAAAAGGATCCATTGACTAATTCTTTAGAATTAATACATATTCCCATAGAATCTCAAAAAGGATCCATTGACTATTGAAGAACAACCTAATGAAAATTTAGGTCAAATTGATGATATTAATGAGGATGATAATAATTTGAATACACATGAAATCTTAGCCAATTCACCTAATGCAGAAACTAGAAGTTTTGACGAAGAACCAAATTTTACTATAGATATTTTTTATTCGAGAAATGTGGGCAGCCTTAATAATAAAGCAAGGGATATTTTATTGAAAATGTGGCCCATAAGAGAACAAAATATTGTATTCCCTCTAGATAATTTTAATAGACATTTTTTATATGCTAATTATTCTAGAAAAATGAGCGATGGAGAGCCGCATGATAGAAAATGGTTAGTTTATTCTAAACGTGTCTTCTCCCGAATTGTTTTGTTTTTAGTATCATTTATAGTTTTTTAGACTTACTGATAATATTAATATGCTAGTGGATTGTCACCAATGAGTACTTTGTATTTTTGTGATGTGCTGAGTCTAATGGCTACTAAATTGAAATTTAGCTTTCGTAATTGAAACAAAAGATAGCCTACTTGCCCTGGTAAACCGATGCATCCATCACTTATTTACTTTGCTCCAATATTTTTTATATATGCCAAGGAATAAGGATTAGTAGGAATAATTAACTATTTGCCACTATTACGGGGTGCCACTTAATGCTATAGTGATATGTGTCACTGACAGGCCACAGTGATATGAGTCACTGACGTGGCAAATCTATTGCCACTGACCCCATAAAAAGTGGCAAATAGTTAAGAGCCCTGGATTAGTAATACCAGTAACCTAATTGAACTGCATCAAGGATGCACACACAATACCAGTACGTGAACTTGTTAAGGATACAGTTGGTCAGGTTGATATGACATACAAATTGATATCCCCGTTTGGTAGTCTCTTCAAGTACATCATATAGTACTTTACAAATCAGAACTCGGGAGTCAGGTACAATATTTTTACAGCAGGCAGCCCTTTTCAAATTAAGCACTACTAAAATATTTGCAAAATAAAATCAAACTATGAACAAGTGCTCTCTGGAATTGGTTTCCAGACCATGCTACATTATGTCGTCAATTGCGTTCGGTACTACCATGGGCCGGCTGTCGCAAACAGGCCAAATGCTAGCCTTTTTGAATCCAATCTATTGGTAGTTTTCGTTTTAATCTTCTACAATATTGCTTAGCCAAAAATAAAATTTTAAAAGTCAGATATGGCCTAGTTCAATTCACCATGTCCGCAACAGAACTTGTAAAGTTTACTAAAGCTGCAACCCACAAGAAAGCAATATTAGCACATCCAGAATGCAAAACACCATAATAGCATCTACTTATGACAGTAACATATATGTTCAAAATTCAAATGCAGCACAAGAAGCTAAAAAACACCATACCACGATGATGGTAGTTTATTCAGGAAGGGACCATTCCATGACGGATGATGAATGAGTTTACATAAACTTCTTAGATATCAGGGCGAAAGAATTACAACTAGTCTAACAAACGCATGCCAAGTCCAAGCAGACGATGGATCATACAACTAGCGTTGCAAAGCAACAGCGTTCCAGCAAATATATCACAAAGGTCTCTCAAACATCTTGAAGAATATAATTTCTCCGAGATGACACAAACTCAATAGGCTGCACAATATACTACTAACACCGATGCATTTACTTGCCTTCCTCGACAATTTTGATGACATTTTTGACAGCATTCCTCATCTCACTAGGGACGGCTCCACCTTCTGGAAGATCAAACTTCTTGCGGCTTAGTGTCCTTGGCTTCCCTGGTGGTTGAGGGTCCACGATCTCCAGCATCCCCTCGAGCTCCTCGAGCATGGGCCTCTTTGCATTGCGAACCATATAGTCCGGTTCCTAGTAAGCACAAAAGATTGGCATGTGAATCATACTTGGTCATAGTTTATTTAGACGAAGAAGCGAAAGAAACAACAGCAAATTTAAAAAATGTTTTTTCCCCTTTTCTGGTGGTCTCATCCTGCTTCAGTTTACACCAATCTGAAGAAAGCTCGGAGTGTGCGAGGTTTATGTATTTCCAGTAACCCAGTTATCATATTTCATAAATTCAGAACAGAGCCTAAACTGCCAACAGAAAATTGTAGATGGTTTGCAGTCATGTCCTTACACTGATGATTTGATCTACCACTCAAATCTATACATGAATGTACACAAAAAAGTGTGAACTGGCCAAAATAGTGACCAAAACAAGAAATATTTGACACTAGCAACTTGTAATGTGAAAAATATAAGAACAACATTCTAACAGAAAGTCGTGTAGTCTTATGCTCTTACTGCTCACCTAAATAGATTACGACAGAAGGAACACTACAAAGAGCAAATATAATCGTATAAGAACTATTTGTTAATGCCTGCGGAAGTATTTCAAATGGCCATTCTAGCATCTAAAGCCTTTAAAAGTGCCTTTAATCACACATTTACAATGTGCAATATAAGAAGTTTATTCTTGCACCTGTTTCGTATAAGTGATTATAAGAGCAAATCGGCACAGCATGTTAGTACTATTATCTTTTATGTCCGTGATGACATCACTAATCGGATTACTTCCTGCAGTAAAACAACATTGCTGACAACTGGTTGTAGTACAAAGACTGATAGTAGACAGTATCGTGGTTATCAATTATCACCCAAGCAAAGAAAACATTAACTCTACAGCACATCTTATCTAGAATGCAGGTTTCATGGTCCCAGCCATTCAGTAGGAAGGAAAGGGCAGCATTGAAATGGGTCATGTATTTACCTCAAGGGCATCAACAGTCAAGAGTAGGACAATGATTTTCTCAGCAAACCTCTGGCGCTCTTCAATGTTGTGTGCAATGCGGCGGCGGTAAGAGATGTTGTAGAACAAGGACCTGATCTCCTTCAGCTTGGCCTTGGCTACTGCCAGATCACGAAGGCAGCAAAGCACCTGTGAACGGTGGGCCAGATGAGCCCTGTAGTTCATTTGGATCAACAATGCAGCATCCTGCGGGGACAGCTCCTTTCTGTTTCCCTTGCCATGGCTCCTAGCAAAAGCCTTCAGAAAGGAGTAGGGTTGTTAGTGCTGTAGTGTAAATGCAAATCGCAAAGGAATGCACTTTGTTGTTGCTAATCATATATGTGGTCCTGAAAATGCAATGTTCGGTGCCCTCCCAGAAGGATCCCAACTCTTCACAAACATAATCACCCCCAAAATTCACACGGATGTCGCTACATTGAAACCAGAAATCTCATAAATCCTAAAAAAATTGACATTTCCCACGGATCACACCAACCTCTGAACCTCGGAGTCGGAGCCCCGAAGAAAATCCAAGCTTTGCTAAACAATGATTGAAGCAAATCCAGTGCCCCACTTTAATAAATACAAGCACGAAAGACCTCACCTTCCTGATGGCGACGGATCCCGTGGCATTGTCCTCGATCTGGACGACCTCGACGGCGCACTTCTTCTTCTCCTTGTTGACCTTCTTGGGCTTACTGTCGCCATCGTGTTGGTCGTCCCCGGAATCGAAGGCCTCCTCGACGGTGTAGGCGTGCGACCATGGCTCAAGCCAGCCTTTGCCCTTGACCTCCTTGGCCCACTTGACCTTCCTGGCGCCGACGGTGGATCCCTTGGACTCCCACTTCCACTTGCGGTCGAATCCATCGTCGTGGGGGGTCTTGAGTTCGGCCTCCCACTTGAGGGTCCTCTCCCCCGCCGGCTTCTCCTCGGCGGTCCACTTGACCTTCCTGCCGCCGGCCTCGGCGGCGTAGGTGTACCTGCGGTAGGGGGGCGGCGAAAGGGCGAGCTCAAGCACGGAGACGCGGTGGCTGAGCGCGTGGAGGAGGAAGGGGTCGTCGAGGGCGGGGGGAATGGTGGGAGTGTGAGCCGGGAGGAAGAGGTCGAGATCGAAGGTGTCGTACGGCGAGGAGGAGGTGGTGAAGGCGAGGGGCCATGACGGGGAGGAAGGGAAGAGCGGGGGGGAGTGGTCGAGGAGGAAGCGGTGGCGGTGGGCGGAGAGGAGGGATGAGGAGGGGGAGGCGAAGAAAGGGCAGGAGGAGGAGGAGGAAGTGGTGGTGGAAAAAGGGGAGGTGAAGAAGGGGTCGTCGTCGGCGTGGAGGTCGAGAAGGTTACGACGATTCATGGTGGTGGCGAGGTGGTGTTTGCGGGGCGGGGAGAGGAGAGGAGTTGATGGGAACTAGTAATTTAGGCCCTTTTGAGAGCACATCAAAAGCTCAAACCACAACTCCAGTTCAGAAATTTAAACTTATAATGCTTAAAATAAAATAAATTAAGTTTATATTTTAGTCTAAAATGTAAACAAGATGATCTACATAAACACTCTTAATGTATTATATGTAAATCCATAAATTTCTGAGCTGTAAATATTCTTTTCCACCAACTCCATGATTTTGGTGGAGCTTTGTAAAATTTACCAAATATGCAAGCCTTATTATTACTCCCTTCTTTAAAAATATAAGATATATAGTTTAAATGTTGGAAAGTGATTCTATACTCCTAGGTGTATGTACTCCCATATTCCTTATACTTATGGAAAAGGGTATGTAGCAAAAAAAAAAAGGGTATGATGAATTTTTTTAATCATGTTGTATTGAAGTATCTTAAAATTATTATTGAAGTATACCGAAAGTGATAAAAGAGTATAAAGCGTTTATTTAAGTGGTATATTAAATGTTTTTATTTAGAAATATAAAATTTATACGTAGATTTAATAAAAAATTTGCACTGTACCTCTATTTATTCTCTCTCAACTATCTATATTTATTCACGATCACCACACATAAATTAGTATCTCTCATCTTTCAAAAAATTTAAGTGGAGTATGTAAGTTATTTTTCATATCCTTCTCAAATTTATCCTAACCTTAATCCTCGTAAAAATCAAAATACATCTTATATTTCTGAACTGAATTAATATTTGAGAACCTCGGTTTTCAAATAAATTCCCAGGCAAAGCTCGTTATTCTTTTCTTTCTTCTGTCCATCGTCTGCGGCAAGGCCAAGGCATACATACATACGCACACAACCAAGGATTGAAAAACTGGCAAAATTTTGAAAATCTCAGCTGAGATTTTGGATTCCGATAGGAGAAGGGATCCAAAATCCTGTCTAAGTAAAAAAAATAAATTGCTACAGTAATCTCAAAAAATTTCGACGTCATTTCACCAATCTTGCTGAAATCTTAGGCTTTTTGACTGGTTTTTGACCTTGTTTTATCGAATTTGGTCCAATAACCCTGAAGAAAGTCATCTTTCATGAAAATTTATTGAAAAACCAAAATTTTGAGATGTTTTAAAATTTTGGTAGAAACACCGTCAGATTTTTATAAAATTGTACAAGCTTACTCATAATTTGTAAAATTTATGATACTATCTGTAGTAGTGTAGTATCATACAAAAAAATTTTCAAAATAATTGAACTTCATTTATTATCTTTAAAAAATCAAAAATAGAATAAACATAATTGGGACAGTAATCTTGTTAGAATTTTATAAATTTGCTACAATGTAATCATGATCCAAAATTTTTATAAGAGCTTAAGAATTTTCTCAGTACCATTCTCTAAAATTTTCAAAAATTTTAAACTTTTTTGTTTGATCAATCAAATCTATGTAAGCATTGAACTTTATTTGTTATATTTCAAAAATCAAAACAGAGAGAACATATATGGTACAATGCATTGTAAGAAATTTATAGATTCACTAGAATTTGATCATAATTCAAAATTGTTATAAGAACTTAATCATTTACTTATCACCCTTCTGTAAAATTTTTAAAAATTCTAAACATTTTTTTGTTACTAAAGCAAATCTATGTATTGATCATCGTGTTTTTTATCAAGACGTAGCACTCTCAGTATTTTTGAAAATTCTTGAAGTTTTATCATCATCTGAAAATTTTATGAAAATATTTATGATACATAAGTACCATTCAAAAAAATTCAAAATTTTATATCTTAGTTTGAACTATTTTTCATTTGGTTGAATTTTGCTGGTAAGGTATCAGGACAGTAGCACTGTTTGAATTTTTAAAAATTCATGAAGCTTAATCATAATATGAAAATTTATGGGAACATCAATGATGCATCATAACCATGCATAAAATTTTTAAAAATTTTCTAACGTGGTATGTTCCATTTTTCATTCGATTCAAATATATCAGTCAGCGTTTTATGAGGATAGTAATAATTTTCAAATTGTTAAAAATTTGATAGACTTAATAATTATCTAAAATTTTTATGAGAATATTACTGATATGTCAGGAGCCTCCACAAAAAAATTCAATTTTTTTTACATTGTTTGTGCTATTTTTCACTCGGTGCAAATTCAACAAAATTTCGGCAAATATCGGCCGAGATTTCGGGAATTCTAGCCGAAATTTTTGTTTTCTCAATGCAAAATAAACCAGATTTTTTTTTGTATTTTGTCTAGAATTTATCCAAAATTCTTAGATCTCGACGAGATTTCGAATTTCAGCCACCTTTGAGATATCATCCGAAAACAAGATTTTAAACCTTACACACGACACGCTTTCCCCTCAAAAAGAAGAAACAAGAAACAAAATCTGCCAAAAGCAGCCAAGTTAAATACTCTAAAGAAAAACAAAGAATATAACAGCGTGTAACTGGTGTTACAGATTTTTAACGCACGCTCCTTCCCTTAAAGCAAAGATTGAGTTTTTATCGAATCTTAATACCTCATAGCTAGTACTTTTGATATCTGGGTAATAACAGCTTTACAGTTCGGTGCATGTTGGCCTTAACTCCTTAAGTAGATCGATTTAGCAGCTCGCGCCCTCCGATTCCGAACGCAGCCGCGCTTCCCTTGTCTGCAGTGCATACATTCTCTCTGAGTCTGAACACATGCATCATGCATACAACCCCACAGCATCCTGCTAGCTTGATGGTGCAGCGGTGTTACAACCCTTGCATGTCCTTCCTCATCCTCCTGCTCGCCACCGGCCAACCTACCCTCGCCGGAGAACGATATTTATGCCCTCTCCAAGCTCAGATCCTCCCTACTGCAGCTGTCCGGCTCCGGCACCACCACGGGTAAGAGTACCACTGCCCCTCCTTGCAGGTCATCGACATGTACAACAACCACCTCTCCTACCCCTTCCCGCCGTTCTGCAAGCCGTACAGTAAGTACCTGCTGCGGTTCCTGCACCTAGGGATGCAATAGACTCTTTTGATATTCTAAACTATATTTTTTATTGGATTCGAAATCAGATACAGATAGTGTCGAATACGAATACGGCACAGAGGTAGAACTTCACCTGAGTCTTGACTGCCTCATGAAATTGCAGATCTATTCAATTTGCTATTTCCCTACTTGCTTGTCCTACTTCAATGCATTGAGAAGAGGCAGATCTTTTCAATTTTGCTAAGATCGGTACATATTCTACTATTGAATGCATTTTGATGTGTGCTGTGCTTGCCCTGAAATTCGGTTTATTGAAAAACCGAATTAACCGAAAAGAATTAATTCGATTCGGTTTTTGAATTTATTCGGTTCAATTTGGTTTACAGTCCTTAAAAACCAAAATATTTTTAAACCAAATAAACCGAACCGAAAAATCCAAAATAACCGATGCCCACCTAGACTCGCCACACTGGACCTCAGCCACCGCTGCGCCGCGTGCCTTGGCCTTGCATCGTCCTTGGCAACGCACTACACGTCGTGTCATCGCCCAAGCCACGCGCCACGCTACACGCCAGGTCACGACCCCGATCATGCGCCACGTTGGACTCCGGCCACCGCTGCGTTGCGGCCTCGATCAGGTCGCCGCCCTGGCCACACGTCACGCTGGACCCCGGCCACCGCTGCGTCGCGCGCCTTGATCGGGTCACCACCTTGGCCTCACGCTATCCTCGGCGATGCGCTACACATCGCGTCGCGCCATGCTGGACCCCTGCTACCGCTGCGTCGCACACCTCGGCCGGGTCGCCGCCTTGGCCTCAAGCCGTCCTTGGCGGCGTGCTACACGTCGTGTCACTGCCTCGCCCAGGCGCGTGACATTCCGCCCTACACGCCTGGTCTTCACCCCAGCCACACGCCGCGCTGGACCCTGGGCCTCTATTGCCTTAGCGCAGCTCCGCACCTCCCTATTGTCCATGGTCCGCTAATGGGCCGGCCAAAGTCCTACTGGGCTGGATGATGTTATCCGATTTTCGAATATCTGAATTATTTTTCCAGAAATATCTGAAAATAATCTTGGAAAATTCCGAGTTGACGGGTATTGGTCTCCCCATTCTGAATCTGCATCTAAAATAAAATATCTGAAACCGATGCCAAATCTGATTACTATCCGATATAACCATGTGAATTTGAATCGAACATATTCAATTGATCGATCGGCTAAAAATTATACGATCCAATTGCGCCCCTACCTCCAACTAATAGAGGCAACTAATCTCCCACGGATCGACCGAAAATTATACGGTCCGATTGCGCCCCTACCTCCAACTAATGGAGGCAACTAATCTCCACAGCATACCGGAGGCGTACGGCAACATCGTGCAGCTCAAGTACCTCGAGCTGAATGGGAACGCGTTCTCAGGCCACGTTCTGTTGCCTTTTCTCAACGGTGAAGAAGCTAAGGGAGACGTATATAGGATACTTTTGACAGCAGTCCGAAAGAGCTCGGTTGGTGTTTAAAGAAAGAGAAGTGTTTCTATGATTTTCTTTGTAATATAAGTTATATAATTTTTGAAGACATCGAAGAGGAAAGTAATCATCATCTACTCTTTATTTATATTTTAATATATATACAACTTGTTTTAAAAAAAACATAGAAATACCTCTCAGAAAGAGATTAGCAAACCTTGTTAACCTCATAGGATACACAGGCCATTAAGGCATGTCAATATTAAATAATCCTTATATTAAACTCCGGGGATTTCGGCCGCGCACGTGACGCGATGAGTGACGTGGCCGCGTGGTGCCTTTTTTATGAAATGGTCCCTAAAAATTTTCAAAATTACATCGAGATCCCTTTTTTGGAAAGGCAACGTATCCTATGCACACAGGGCTTTCTGTGCACACACCGTGCACACCAACTAATAAAAGTCATGAAAAATTCTGGAAAAAAATTATAGATGTACTTCATAGATTACTCTATCTATGTATGAAGTTTCAAGATCAAATTCATTATATATTGAGAGTTAGAAAAAGAGAAAATTCTGACAAGTTTAAACTATTTAAACTTGTTAGAATTTTTCTCTTTTTTTGTAACTCTTGATATATAATGAATTTGAATCTACAATTTTATACATAGGTAGAGTGATCTATAAGGTACATCTCTAATTTTTTTCAGAATTTTTCATGACTTTTGTTAGTTGGTGTGTACGGTGTGTACACGGGAAGCCTGTGTGCACAGGATACATTGCCTTTTGGAAAAGCCTCGAAAAAATCCAAAATTCGTTTTTTTCACACAAGTCCTCCAAAAATTCCAAAAATATGTCCAGGTCCACTTTTTATCGAATAGACCCCTCAAAATTTTTGAAAGTACATCTAAGTCCATTTTGGAGCATATTTTTTGCAAAAAGACTTCCTGTAAATCCCTAAGATTACATCTGCGTCCTTTTTTTTGGCCAGAAAGGCAAAAAAAATAAAAATTCGTTTTTCCTCGCACAGACCCTTCAAAATTCCCAAATTCATGGCTTTTGTAGAAAAGCCTTGAAAAATTCTGAAATTTTTTGTTTACTCATAGGCCCTCTGAAAAATCCAAAAATACGTCCAGGTCCAGTTTTTCTCGAGTAGACCCCCTCGAATTTCTAAAATTACATCTAAGTCCATTATGGTGCCTGATTTTTTTGCGAAAAGTCCAGGAAATCCTTGAAATTTTTTGAAATTACATCTAGGTCTATTTTGGCGCCTGATTTTTCACATAGCGGCCCTAAAAATTATCAAAATTACATCCAACCCCTTTGTGGACAGTCCCCCAAAACAATCCAAATTTCATTTTTCTGCTTAGCCCCTTCAAAAATTTGGAAATTACATTCAGGTCCACTTTTCCCGATCAGACCTTCTCAGAAAATCCTGAATTACAAGTAGCTCTGTTTATGTGGCAAGAAGGCCCTCTCCCCTACCCCGAAATTCCATCCATGTTCGCTTTTTTGCGAGAACCCCGCCCTGAAAAATATTTGTATTATATCTGATGTTACATCCAAACCCTTTTTTTGTGAAAAGACCCAAAAAAAAAATCTAAAACTGTGTTTTTTTTGCGAGCCGCGCGATTTTTACCCGCTAGACGCGTGACGGTTGGCACGGCATGCGCCATGCCCACCCATCCAGTACTGTAATGTGCCTACAAAACTTAGGTACCTTGCGGCCTCGGTTTCCGACAGCAACGCACCGGTGTGCCGGACCGCCTCTCTGTTATGCTCATCGGTGTACTAACCGGTTTGGCTTGAGACATATTGGTCCTCTGCAGCAAGTCCTTTGCATACTTGTGTTGTGACAGCACCACGTCATTGCCTGTGCAACTCACCTCAATGCCATGAAAATAACTTGAGATAACCCACATCTTTGATAGCAAAATCATCTTGAAGCTGCTATAGTAGCATACCAACTGCCTTCGATGAAAGCATATACATGACTGTGCCACCATGATTGTAACTTTGTAAGTGAACTAGATCTTGGCCTAGTTCATGGCAATGGGCCGTGTCTTTTCTGACCAGCTTGCCGGTCCAGCACGGCTCAACACGGTTGTTTTCAGATCGGGCAAGCACAACACAAATGATGGACTATGTTGAATCTAGAAACTCAACACAACACAGCATGTCACGACTAGGTTGTGCCTAGGCTGGCCCGGCACGAAAACGGCCCTTAGGTAAAAAAAAAGACATCCTATCTAAATCTAACTCATCATCAACTACCTTATTCCAGTGGTCCTGACCATCATCAAATGATACCTCTCCCCTTCACCTTTTCCCATGTTTCATCGGATGCAGTCGCCATCTTCCCACACCTCCATCGTTTCCTTTCTCTCTCCTCTCACCCCTGCTTCCTCCCCCACATCCTTCACCCTTGCTTCCTCCCTGTTGACTTGGAATGCATGAACGACATGGACATTAGGGAGTAGTTAGTATTTATACATATTGTTATTATACTCTTTTCTTTATTAGGGGAATCCCACTATAGGGCGTAAAGTTTTTAATGAGTAGTAACTGTCTCTGTACCTAATTAATTAATAAATTTTAGTTTTTTCCCCAAAATAAATGTGTGTACTAGATCCTCACCGGCGATCGACGCTCACTCCTTGTCCTTGGTGTCATTCACGACATCGGATCGACGGCGGCGACGCCTATAACTCCACATATCCAATAAGACAAGGCTTGGGCTAACAAGACACGGTGAGGTGACCGTGTCAGGCACTACATGACGTGGTCTAAAGCACATTGGGCCCGTGCTATGCCGGTACGATCAACTCCCACCTCTAAAGTGAACAATGAAACTTCAGTTTTGGATGGTTGAAAACCTATCTCCTGGAGCTTTTAACTTAACCGAGAAAACTAGGCATATGGTGCTTGTTTAAAACCATACAATAATTTATCGAATCTACAAGAGTAAATTTCACAAAACTATAGTTTTTTTACTAATTATCATAAAACTATATATTTTAGGTTCAATTTCACAAAACTACAGATTTTAGGAGAACTTGTATTAAAAAAAATTATAGGTGTTAGAATAAACTGTTTCTTCTAACAAGTCTTAAAGTCTGGGCCCACATGGAAGCCTCACACATGAATGAAACAGGAAATAAGGGCGTATGAGACTGCCATGTGGGCCCACACTATCAGACCCGTTACAAGAAACGGTCAATTCTAAAAGTTGTAATTTTGTAACATAAGTTCTCTAAAATCCGTAGTTTTATGAAATAGAAGCTAAAAGTTGTAGTTTTATGAAATTTGCTTAATCTACAAATATATGCTGAGGATACCTCAAGTCTTCGTAGCTGGGAGGTTGTTTCGTTTACATTTCTCCCTGTAACACATCATGCAAGAATATGCATTCTGGATGTCAAGCTGCCTCAAAACTCCAACCACGTGAAATAGCCGATGACACCTATATCCGAATGGTGGTAGGCTTCACCACCAGACTAAAGTTATATTCGTTGTCCATGGCATAATGTTGCTTGAATCCCTCGGCCACCAATCATGCCTTGTGACAATCAACTGAGCCGTCAGGTTTTCTATTTAATTTAAACACCAATTTACAGTCTATGATGTTTAAACCTGATCTAGGAGGGACCAAATGCCAAGTCTTGTTCTTGTGTAATGTATCAAACTCAAGATCCATTGCATTCTTCAACTGTGGTTCTTCCATAGCCAAGATATGCAAAGTTGGTTCTTCTGAACTTGACGCTTAAGTACGCGATAGTGTCATCAGTTGGGACCTTCTTAACACTAATGTGATTATGTAATCTGGCCCTCATTTGATGATGTCGTGCCGGTGGGTCTGTAGCACCTGCAGACACGGACTACGGTGGAACGGAATAATGCAAAACATCCATTAGTTGATCATCAGCATTAGCAAGACTAATGCCTGGGATTGGTTGATCATGAGGTATGTGGATTGTGGAAGGAACAGTAACAGGGACAAGAAGGTATCCAGATTCGGACGAAATAGTCTTGCCATTTTGTGCCATAACTTGGAATTTTTCAGAGAAGGGAAACACATTTTCATGAAAAAATGACATCCCTAGAGAAGAACACACTGCCAGAGGAAGTATCCAAGCATTTGTATGCCTTACGATGATAACTATAGCCTAGGAACACACAACGCTTGGACCTGAATGAAAGTTTATGTGAGTTATGTGGTCAGAGATGAAGCCTTGAGCAAAGAGCAGTTTGGTTTTAACACCTAACGATCCCTCAGGTGGATTCGCATTGTCAGTGACGACTTTATAAGTGGCTGTCAGGAAGGAGGAGGCTTCATCCTAGAACGCAACGCGCGAGGTCCTCTCCGCACGTTGCCGGCCCAGCCCTGAAAACCTGACAGGCTGAGCTGCTAATTACTACTGCTACTTGTTTTTTTTTCGAGTAGTCTTAACCGCGTGTGTATGCGTACTTAGCTAATGGGCATAGTAAGAAAGAAATAAAGGGCAAAACCTCGAAAAAAGAAATAAATGCCAATATGCATGAGAGAGTGATGGAGTGCACAGCACATAAAAGGGATAACCAGTGCAGCTCAAGTAGTCATTTACTAGGAAGAGCGAAATAAGATTTAGAGAGCAACAAGTGCCGCTAGTACGTGGCAATCCGCAACAGAGTACTTACTACAGATACTCACTCCATAGATATAGCATCGTGGCAAGACTAGAGGAGCGTTCGTTTCGTTTAGATGCAAATAATAATAACCGGACTAGCTAGTTACGCAGCAAGCATAGGATGCCGATGATTGCAACGCTAGTTCGAAATTAATGCACTCTGCTTAGAGGCCGAGGAGCTCGCAGTTCTCCCAGAGCGTCTTGGCCGAGCGCCGGAGCCTTCTGGCCTCCTCCTCCGTGAGCTCCATCTCCGCGACGCCGAGGACGCCGGCGCGGCCAAGGCGGGCGGGGAGGCTGAGGAAGACCTCGTGGTCGTCGCAGATTCCGTGGAATCCCTTCGCGAGTACGGACACAGGGTGGATGCGGCGTTGGTCGCGGAGGAGGGAGGAGACGAGGCTCGCGACGGAGTAGCCGATGGCCCAGGAGGTGTAGCCCTTGAGGCTGATGACCTCGTAGGCGCCGCCGACGACGGCGCGGCGGATGCCCTCCAGGGCCTCCTCGTCGAAGCACCGGTGGCTCTCCTGCAGCGACTTGAGCACCGGCATCCCGCCCACGCTGATGGTCGACCAGATCGCCACCGAGCTGTCCCCGTGCTCGCCCACCATGTACGCCTGCGTGCACCAAAACCTTCAATTAACTTCAGAGACTTTCTTGATCATCGGTGGTACATACATTTTCATTTCCGTCTCGACTAAAAACAATCGCTTTTACGCTCGTTTGTTACTCTTGAAATAATGTCAAGAGCAGCTAGCTCGTGATACTGTGATAGCGAATGGTGATGCCGTGCCATGACCACATTGGCCATTGCCCCACTAGTTCGTTTGGCACCGACAAGACTGCATGGCAGCCACGCAGGCCGCCATTTTTTCCGTGGATGCTTATTATGCGTACTGCTAGAGTGAAGACGAAGGAGGACGACATATACATAGGACGGTTGACTTGAAGAACAGATCAGATCAGATAAATCTACCAGCTAGAGATATGGAACAGAAACAAATTCTGTCCTATCTCTAATAACAGTCTTGTTGTACTCTAACAAGAAGCGTCTTTTTAGGAGCATACAATTAAATTAGGAATTGTGGATTACGCTATGACGTAGCCACATATTCGTATATAACATTAGTACCGCTACTAGTTTAATTTTCATAGAGTTATTAAACTAATCCTACTGCCACCTTCGGTTGCATCTGCTGTGGATCTGCAGGAAGAGATGCAACTGCGATTGCCAACCTAAACAGGCAGAGCGTAGCATTTGCATCTAGCAGTACCATCATATCTTTCGGCTTTTGACTAAGGATGCTAATGGGCTTGAACCAGTTGAGACTTTTGGATTAGCTTTGTCCAAAACTGTAAATGGATTGGACTTATTTTGGATATATAGCTATTTGGATTATATCTAAGCCTGATTGGGCTATGATTGGACCCTATGTTTTTCTACTAAATCTTTAGTAGGCCAGATTGGAGAAAGCCAAATTTGTTATAGTCTAATCATTTTAGCTAAAATCGTAACGTTGCATCTCATGACATTTTTCTTTAAATTCCAGGCAGAGAAGTATGAACTTGATGATGAAAAGCAGAAGCTGAAAGTAGAGAAAGAAACTTTAGAGCAGCCGATGAAGCTTCTGACTGCAACTCTGGCCTACATTACATGCCACATCCCACTTTGATGCCAGCTTTTAGTCTGGCTTTAAGGATGGAAATATTTGTCCATTTCTTTCCTCTCCTTTTGTCTTAATTGTGTTTAAAATATACAATAGCATATAGCTTGGATCAGCTATAAACATTTAAGCAAAACAGAGGTTTAGGGTTCGATTTCTCATCTGTTGATTGGAGCTTGTTAAGTGAACCCTAAATATACGATGGTAGTTTGGCCCTGATGCTGTTCATTTGTTTTGTATCATCTCTTTTGCTTTTGGAACTGATGCTGTTCAAGTTTGGCAGAGTAACCATCTTTGCTAGCTAGTTCCTTTGAGCAGTAGAGGTTGATTCATTTGTTCCTCCTGGTCATTTCTCGAGCTTGGATTGGACTCAGGCCTCGCTGTGTTAGACCGGGATTGGATCGCGCGAACGAGCGCGTAGCTCGTTTGGTTGCGTCGCTCGGCGAGCGTGCAGCCCACCCGCGTTCGAGCGTCGCTCGGTGCGGGCACGCATAGGGGTGAGTGCGTGTGTATATAGGTTCGTATATTGTTTCTGCTCCTGTACTGAATGCCATAGCTCTTGACCAAATTCAAAAAAAGGACCGGGATTGGAACTAGCTCTTGACCAAATTCAAAAAAAAGGACCGGGATTGGAACCAGGGAAACAATGTTGGGCTTGGACTAGGCTTCGCTGGTGCCAGGCTTCGGCCCATTGACACCCCTACTTTTGACAGATAAAAAAAAAATCAGGAAGCACTGCATCCAATGGTGAGACAAGCACGTGCTTTGCTTGCACCGCATCCAATGGGAGACGCCACTGTACGAAAGAACAAATCCTACGGTCCCACGTGGCATCACACGGGAGGTGAGGTTCTCCCTCCACTGAACTGCGAGGGGGGAGAGAGAAAGAGAGATACCAACCTGTACGTCCTGCGCGTTGACGTCGAGGTGCTCGGCGAGGAGGAAGCGGAACCTGGAGGAGTCGAGGTTGGTGCCGGAGCCGATGACGCGGCTGGCCGGGAACCCCGACAGCTTCCACGCCACGTAGGTGAGCACGTCCACGGGGTTGGACACGATCAGCAGCAGCGCCTGCGGGGAGTGCTCCGCCAGCGCCGGCACGATCTTCCGGAACAGCGCCACGTTCCTCTGCAGCAGGTTCAGCCTCGTCTCCCCCGGGATCTGCCGCGCCCCCGCCGTCACGATCGCCAGGTCCGAACCCTTGGTCACCGCCAGGTCCGTGTCCGACACCAGCCGCACCCGCGGCAGGAACGCCGCAGCGTGCTGCAGGTCCAGCATCTCCCCCCGGAGCTTGTCCGGGAGCGCGTCCACCAGCGCGATCTCGTCCGCCAGGTCGCGGGTCAGGATGGTCTGCGCGATGGCCATGCCCACGTTGCCCGCGCCGATAACCGAGATCTTGGTCAGGCGCCGCCGGTGGAACGTTGGTGTGGAGGGGCAGTCGGCCACCGGCCGGAAGAAGCCCGACGACTCGCCGGACGCGTCGAACCCAAGCTCCGACAGCGACGAAGCCTTCTTCATCTCCTCCTGCAAATGGAAATGGAGATGGAATATTGCAGAACGGATCGCTCGATTCGATTGGGATTGGATTGGTGCTTTCGATTTGGGGGAGATAACGGGGGGCACCTGCTATTTATAAATAAATAATAATGCAGGCAGGATACCGCTTGCCGGGTCCTGCGCGTTGCGTTGCAGAAGCTGACTAGAGTCGACCTGGGTGGGTCGGTCTTTTCAAAAAGCCTAAAAACTCTTGTAAATATAACTGATAAGCCAACTTAGATTGTTTTTTTTTTCTTTTATGGGATAGAAGTAACTCTTTGCCTATATACTTTCTATAAACCTAATGACTTGTGTCCGGACGTTCAAAAATTTCGGATGCATTGCAACATTTCTTTCCTATACGTGCAACATTTCTTACTAACGCGCAATATTTTCCTTCGACAAACAGTAAAAATCGTTACAGTAAACAGATGTTGCAAGCGTTCAAAAAAATATTACACACGGAGGAAAAAATGTTGCAAGAGGCGTCCGATGGGATGAACAGTAATCGGACGTCCGAGCGCTAGTTTCACCCTTATATAAATTACTCGCACATACTAGGTATAAAAATCTCCATCGCTAGCCTCCCCACTCTGATTCCTTCCTTCTCGGACTCTATCCCTATCCGAGCCTCCGACTCATGCCTAATCGCATATACCGTGACCTCTGTTAGCCTCTTGCAGCACTTATCGGTCCCCCATGACATTCTCCTCGCCTTCCGTGACCGACGTTGGCATCCTCCTCCACTTTTGTTGCTTGCCTTCGCGATCATAGCCCAGCACCGTCGACCTCTGACAGCCACCCACAACATCCGTTGGCCTCCTCCCTTCCTCATGCAACCTCCTCCGCCATCCTCCTTACTCGATGACAGTTGCCTCCATTGACTTCTCTAGGCCACCGATGTCATCATCGTTCCTCCTTGCGCCTCTGTCCCCTGCGTCCGAAGATGTCATCCATCTCTTCCATGCTTCCATCGTCCATGCCCCAAGCTATCACCGTCGAATCATTTCTCGAGCCACTATAGTTAAAAAAATTACTCATTCCTAGTAAGTATAAATTCTCAAACCCCACTCATCTCACCCTATTTTCGACCTGCACTTCTCACACCTAAAAGCTAGGCTACCTAACACTAAACCTCTTCAGCTTAACTGTTCAGCCGTACAGTCCTTTAGCCATATAGCCCAGCTGAAAGTTACTTCTCAAAAAATCTATAGGTATGCCAAACAAGGCATAAGATCAAGGCCCTATTTGTTATGTTTAGGCTTTTTAATTTACAGTTTAAAGTTAGCCTTTTCGCTTAAACAACTTAAAGGCAGTCCGCTTTTATACGTGTTAGAGGTGGATAATTTTACCCTAACTTCATTTGTATTAATCCAAAACCAACCCTCATAAGTCAAAAAAGCATATCTATATATATCTAAGTAGTGGAACATCACAGTATATGTGCCTGCCTATATATATTAGGTTGAGTTGCGTGCGATGCCGCGCCGCGAGGAAAAAATCTGGCACGAATTTTTTGGAAATCGAATCTGTAGAATCACGGGTCTCTTTTTTCAAAATAACCGGCGGAAGGATCTATTTACGATTTCAATTTTTTTAAATAAAAAAATCGACGAAAGGACCTAAATGCGATTTCCAATTCAACTATAAACCCTCGACGAATCTGTGTTTTTTTCTAAAAACATTATTTTTTTAGAAAACTGCGTGGTGGGACCTAAACGTCATTCCGAATTTTTTCGGGTGTAGTCTACAAAAAAATCGGCGAAAGGACCTAAACGCGATTTTCAATTCAGCTATAAACCGCGTGTAGGAACCTAAACATAATTTCAATATTTCTCATGTATATTTTACTTAAAAAACGGCTGAAAGGACCTAAACGCGATTTTTAATTTTTTCGAAAGGACCTAAATGTAATTTTTGGATTTTTCAGGGGAGCTCGCCGGTGGGGCGACACGTGGCCTCCCTGGGAGATCGGCAATCCTTGTGGCTTTTATATATAACATATTCACCATATAATGGCGCCTGGTTTCCCGCACGGTGAGAGCATCCACCTGTCACCCTAGCCCCATTTGCAAAGAAGTCCTTCTATTCCTTCGAATTACGGATAGGTCCCTAGAGATTACAAATAGGTCTTTCGTGATTTTTTTGTGAGGGGAATTTTTTTTCTTGAATCGTGTTTGAGTCCCTCGCGCGCTGTTTTACGGAATAAGCCTCCCGTTAGATTCAAATCACGAGCAAACTCTTTTCTAATTTTTCAGGATAACGAATAAAACTTATCAGCTATGTATCTTTGGAGGTGGTCTACCAGGAGAGAACGTACGTACAGATCAAAAAGCACTGATCAGCAGCACATGGAAAATCGTAGCAGCATTTGCGACGAAATCATGGTTTGGATCTACCTATCTAAAAAGGTGAGTAGCTTATAGCTGCCAGGTCGATCTCCTAAACATGCATCACAGTTGCCAAGCACACCGGATTTGATTTCCCTTGCCTTGGTCATACGCGGTAGCCCGACTCCGATCCAACAGTAGTTCTGTGCTGAAGCTCTAATTAATACAGCACTCTAGCTTCTTTTTTCTAGATAGGCTGGGATAATTGGACAATATAGCCATCTTAGGGCATTTCCAACCCTCCATCTCAGCTGGTGTCTATAGAATTAATTACGCTGCCAACTAAGCAAAAATCTGATGTGGCATAGGAGTTAAGGAAGGGAGAAAAGGAAAAACGAAGAAACGATTTTGAATAAAAATGAAACGATTTTGTCCTCAGTGCAAGTTTCAGATCGTTTTATTCGCGTTGGAAACAGTGACCGATGGGTTTCATCTCTATGAAACTCTTTTTCTCTCTCCTCTTAATTAGCTTGCCAAGTCATCAGTTTTGCTGATGTGTCACAGTATTTAATGAGAATGAAACCCATTTAAAATCTCTACTGGAAATGACCTTATGCAGCAACAATTAGGTAGTAGAACCAAAATTATCTGTTTTGGTCTCTTGTCAATGCGCAAGAAGCATATGCATGCATGCGCGTACTGACTGACGGTTGGATGGAAAAGGCGATGGAATTGAAGATTACTCGAGCGAGATGCAGGAGCGAGCAAACCAGGGATGCATTCCTTCCTGGAGGCAGCCTCCGGAATTGTGGTTGCTGGTTTGTGCATGCCTTGGGAATCCATCCATCCATCCGTCGTTTCCTTCTTGCCGAAGATGCAGATCGCCGTACGAAAGCGAGTGCCAGCCAGAGATTCCATCATTCCATTCCATGTATGTGTGGCTGTGTGCCCATCGATCAGAGAAAAGTAGTTATCAAAGCCCACTCCCTCGATCCTTCCTCAACGTCTGAATTCCTCTTTTTTTCCTCCTCGGCAAGTTTTGACCTGACCGACGCAAAGAGAAAGAAAGATGGATATCAAATCCACTCAATTGGTTGGAATTGGATCCGGCCGGTCTCACAGTTGCAGTTGGACCATCTGCCCGCCCTGCTGCTTGGAAGCTTCATTCACTAATTCTATGGAGGAGTACATATATGTGGGGAGCACGATTCCTGCAACTTTCGACAAGGGAGTTGATCCGTCAACAAGCATCAGCTTAATCAGCTCGTCGCTCGTAGCAACATATCTAATCCAACAAAAATACATACCTCTAAGAATGAAAATAGATCGGATAGTTTCCAATCGTTCCACATAAATTTCAGGTACGGATTATATTGGATCGGATATTTGTGATAGTATCGGATTGGATACGAATACATATGTTTTTTTGTCGAATACGGATACGAATTCGGTAGCTCGCTATCCATCGGATACGGATACTGATCTGTATTACCAGATGAAGTTCAGCCATCCGCTGATCTTTTGGCGTCATTTTCTGATGGCGAAGTTCAGGAATGTTTCGACAAACAGTTGAGAGGCAATTTTTTGCCGGTATCTGGGGTTGCCGGCAATTCAAATCAGATTGTGCATGAAATGGGTTCGTGTCTGGGAGTATCCGCGGATCAAAGTAAAAGATCACTCGCAGGTGCTCAATCGACAAATTCCAAACCAAAAAGCCAGGGGTGCAGATTAGACCTTGGCGAGGTCCTCTGCCTCCTTCCAGATGTCCACAAGTTGTAACGCTGGCTGAGTTTTGTCTTCGTCGTTGCTTCCTCCTGACAACTAGTCGTCCGAGGTGCCCTCGGTCTTGGCTGTTGATCACCAGAAGGAAGTCGCGGCAACCATTGCTATGGATCTTGAACATCAGCAATCGGCATTGATGCTGCAACGGCATTTCCCGCTTTTGTCGGTGTCAATGCATGCGGGCGCCAGTTCAGAACCTGAGTCAATCAAGGAGGTTTTTCGGGCGAATAGTTGTTCAAATTTTAATGGGTTGGACCTGAAAGGCTGACTTTGGTCCAACGGGCCAAAGGTTATGGCCTGAGAAGACTTTTGCTTAGACGACCGCTCCCTAGGGTCAGGGGTGCGCTTTCTCCGTATGCCTTGTCTCTTCTTTGCGTCGCCAGAATTCCTTCTTACGCAGACATGGCTGCTCGCCACCGGTGGGTGTGCAACGGCGAACTGCGTCTTTTCAAGCGCGAGGGGAGGCTATGGTGGCACGAAGGGGAAGGGATTTCATTCCCCGTTTCTTTCGTGGTCAGGCTCCTGCTGCCCGCGGAGCTTTTGGTGAAGGACGTGGGCGCGGTGATCGTACGGGCCGGGGAAACTTTGTCCCTGGTCGTGGTATGAATTCTGGCCGTGGTCGTGATCAGGTGGATGCTCCCGTTAATCGATCAGCCCTTTAGCGTCACAACAATTTGATTGGTGCTCGATCAACCGGGATCAGAATCTGGGTGGCATCGAGGGAGCGGTTCCAGTCAGGGATCAAGATTCTGTCAAGGTGAAGAAGCCTCGGCCGCCATTCTGTTTTCGTTGTAAGTGTGTTGGTCATGTTCAAGAGAATTGCATTGAGGACCTTGATTGTTACATCTGCAATAAGCGCAATTCTCATCTAGCTGTAAAATGTCCACTACTCAAGATGCCGAAGCCTTTAGTTTCCATGTCTGGATGTACAAAAAATGAATTGTGTTTTTTTCAAATTCCGGAATTTGATTTCAAGTTAGAGGTTCCAGATCCTGCTCCAACAGCTTTGATTACTGTCATTGGCGGAGCTCTTGATGCAGTCTCTGTCCAGATGGAATTGGCTAAGTTGTCTAGAGTAGAGTGGAACTGGGAGGCTTTGCATCATGGAGTAGATGCTTATCTTGTGGCTTTTCCTTCGGAAGAGGAGTTACTTCGTATGGCTGATATAGAGTATAAGCTGAAGAGTGGAATTACCCTCAAAATCGGCCAATGGGAATTGAATGGTGACGCGACGCCAACTTATTACTTGAATGAGATTTGGGTGCATGTCACTGGGGTCCCGCATGCATGGCGTCACTATTTGGGTTTCTGGGCGCTTGGATCTATGGTGGGTACCACTCTTGAAGTTGATATGTTAACGTACAGGAAGAAAGGTGTCATTCGCATTTTAGTTGGTGTACTGGATTCAGAACAGTTACCTTTGACGACGGATATCGTTTTTCACAAAGTGGGATATGATATCACTTTCACTCCCGAGGCTTCGGATTTTGAACCTGCTTTACTTCTTAAATCTGTCCTGGTGAGAAAAGATGGGGAAAATAAGGAAGATGATACATCTAAAGAAAGGGATGCTGATCAATTAAGCAAGAAACTCAAAAATGGGGCAGAGGAAGTCAAGTCAAAGGGCTCTGGTGAGAGATATGGGTCAGGTCCTATGCAGGTTGATAGTGGTGAGGTTAATAATCGGAGTACCTCTTCCTTGTCAGATGTTATTGCAGTGACTCCTATGGGAAACAAGCCATTTATCAGGTCGGCTAAATCCTGTTTTTTGGATAGTGCCAAACCTTCTGGTTCTATTTGGGTGACAAAGAAATGTTCACCTTGTACAAATAGAAAGTCTGGGCAGTTTAAAAATGCTTCCAGTGGTGTATTTGGTTCTTCTTCTGGCGAGGTCTTGAATGGGGATTCTGATGCTGATTGTGGGAAGTTATTTTTGTCGGACTGTCAGATGCCTTGCGAGGAGGGTTTGTCGCCGATTGATGTGAGGAAATCTTCAGAGAGCAATAGCCAAATGACTACAGCTGCTTTGATTTTGGTTGAGGAGTTGCCTTCCTCACAGGCCTAGACAATGACTATGGGGAGTGGGCAGTTGATTGGTCCTCCTTTCAGTGGTCTGATGAGTCTGATGAATGACGTGCTGCCGGCTCATCAGGTAGAGAAGCCTGCACTGTCCTGTGAAAACTCATGCTTGGCAATAGATGTTTGTGGGCCGGCTGGGGATGTGCTTCCGGTTCATGAGGTAGTGAAGATTGCACTGGTCTGTGACAAGTCATGCTCGGCTGTAAATGCGTGTGGGTCGGCTGGGGATGTGCTTCCAGCTAATGAGGAAGTGAAGAATGCACTGACCTGTGAAAAGGCATGCTCGGTTAATGCTTGTGGTATGTCTCTAGATCATTCTAATTCTGATGTTGGTCTTCGCCGCAGCCTAAGAGCTAATGCTTTTGCTGTGGATGGCACCTCTTTGACAGATGGTAGCATTCTGAATAAGGCGATGCGTCGTACCGCAGCTCGGAATCTGGACCCGATAATTGGCACCAAGACGGTGGTTTCCTCCAAGGAAGCATCACTTTCGTCTTCGTCTTCTTTATTAGCCCAACCTGGTATGTATTCTGCGTTGATAATTACTTATCAATTACAGCCATGTCTGATGATCGTTGTGCTAAAAACCTATACAATTTAGGATTTAGAATGACAACGAGTAGTACAGGTCAAAACCTATCGATACAAGCCCTCAAAAGGGTAGAAAGTGATAGAGGTAAGTTGAATCAACAGATCCGAAGGGTGTCAGGAAAAGTAGTAGCTGATGATAATGAGATAAATCAAGTTCAGTCAAGTGATGTCGAAGTCGCGGATGCAAATAGTGATTTACTCGACCACTTGATCGAAGATGTTTCCGAAGTTGACTTTGCGATGGAGGATCTAGATATGCACATTTGTGATTTCTTGGTCTCCTCTCGAAAGTCACGTAGGAGTAGGAAAGGTAGCAAAAAATCGAAATAACAAATAGTTGCATTATGAAAGGTTTTTTTTGGAATAGCAGAGGTCTTTTAGACTTGGCTAAGTTTCAATATATTTCGGAAGCTATAAAAGATAACAAACTAGATTTTCTAGCTGTAATGGAGACAGGTAAACAAGACATGTCAAAATCGAATTTATCACGACTATCTGGAGGTGAGGATTTCGTTTGGCATTGTTTACCCCCTAGAGGGAGGTCAATTGGTATTCTTCTAGGTATCAATGTAGCATCATTTGATTTATCTGTAGTGGTTGAAGGGGAATTTTTTATCAAATTCCATTTAACCAATAGGTCAGATAAATTTCAATGGATCCTTATGGCAGTGTACGGTCCTGCTCAGGATGATTTCAAACCAGCATTTCTGGCGAAACTTGTAAGAACCTGCCAACAAAATTATCTTCCAACTCTGATTGGGGGAGATTTTAACATTTTGAGAAATAGCAAAGAGAAGAATAATGATAGGTTCAACGAACGTTGGCCCTTCTTATTTAATGTTGTGATTGATAACTTTGATTTAAGGGAGATAGATCTCTCTGGTCGTCAATTCACATGGGCGAACTCCTTACCCAATCCTACTTATGAGAAGTTAGATAGGATCATTATGTCTACCGAATGGGAGTTTAAGTTCCCGCTGGTCTCTGTTCAAGCTTTGGATAGGGGCATATCGGATCATACTCCGTTATTGTTAGATACCGGCACACCGGCTTTTTCGGGGAAATCTAGACCATTCCGGTTTGAGTTGAGTTGGTTCGAGCGAGCGGATTTCTTTGATAAGGTGGTTGAAATCTGGAATAAACCGTTGCGAGGAAATAATTATGTTCATCGATGGAACCGCAAATTAGGTGCTTTGCAAAGGTTTCTCCGTGGATGGTTCATACTAATGGAGTTTACAAACAAAAGAAAATCAAATTCTTGTCGATTATCAATGAGTTGGGCATAGCTGCTGAGGTTAGGGATTTGACTGAGATCGAGCGCGATTGTCTGGCTCAGGCTCGGGATAATCTTGCCAGTCTTCTTAGGGAAGAAGAAATCAAATATTATCAGCGAGCTAAAGTGAAACATGTTCTCTTGGGGGATAATAATACTAGATACTTTCAGTTGATTGCCAATGGCAAACACAGGAAGAAAATGATTTATTCCCTTGATCATGATAATGGGAAAATCGAAGGACAGGCTAACCTAAAAAATTATATAACCAATTACTACAAAGAGCTTTTTGGTGAGCCTGAGGAGAGTCTGTTGAACCTCGACGAGGAAGAATATAATGATATTGTGAGAGTTTCGCAGATGGAAAATGACCTTTTAACAACACAGTTCATGGAGAGTGAAGTTAAAGATGCCATTTTTCAGATGGAACATAACAAAGCACCTGGTCCAGATGGCTTCCCGGCTGAGTTTTATCAAAGATTCTGGGAGGTTATCAAAGGGGATCTTCTGTCAATGTTTCACGATCTTCATGCTGGGGATATACCTCTCTTCAGTCTGAAAGTTCAAGAGGGTAATATCATTCGGCAATTCAGGCCCATTTGTCTTCTGAATGTGAGTTTTAAAATCTTCACGAAAGTTGCCACAAATAGACTTAATTTGGTGGTAGATAAAGTTGTCAGTCCTACTCAAATAGCTTTCATGCGAAGACGTAATATCCTTGAGGGAGTTGTCATTTTGCATGAAACGTTGCATGAGTTACATCGAAAAAAACTTAGTGGAGTTATTTTTAAGATCGATTTCGAGAAAGCTTATGATAAAGTCAAGTGGCCATTCTTGTTTCAAGCCTTACGTATGAAGGGATTCTCACCTAAGTGGATATCTTGGGTTCAGTCTTTTATATTGGGAGGTAGTGTGGCGGTGAATGTTAATGGGGAAATTGGAAACTACTTTCAAACAAGAAAGGGACTCCTTCAGGGGGATCCTCTGTCGCCCATCTTATTTAACATTGTTGCGGATATGTTGTCGATCTTAATCAAAAGGGCTAAAGAACATGGGCAAGTGGGTGGGGTAGTACCCCATTTGATTAAGGATGGCCTGTCTATCCTTCAATATGCAGATGATACAATTCTTTTTATGGAAGATGACCTGGAAAAAGCGCGTAACATGAAGCTATTGCTTTGTGCTTTTGAGCAAATCTCAGGCCTCAGAATTAACTTCCACAAAAGTGAGTTATTTTGTTTTGGAGACACCCAAGACTCCTTAGAACGGTATAAGGAGCTGTTTGGTTGTAAGCACGGGAATCTACCTCTGAAGTATCTCGGTATTCCTATTCACTATAGAATTATGCAAATCAGATTGGAAACTGGTAGAAGAATGTTTTGAAAAGAGGTTAAGTAGTTGGAAAGGCAAAAATCTTTCGGTGGGAGGTAGACTGACTTTGATTAATTCAGTTTTAAGCAGCCTGCCAATGTATATGCTGTCCTTTTTTGCGATTCCTAAAGGTGTTCTTAAGAAACTAGATTTTTTTCGATCCTGGTTTTACTGGCAAGGAGATGAGCACAAGAGAAAATATCGTCTTGCTAGGTGGAACACCTTATGTCAACCTAAAGATCAAGGAGGTCTGGGGATGCATGATTTGAATATTAAGAATATTGCCCTCTTAAGTAAATGGCTATTTAAACTCTTAACAACAGAGGGTACCTGACAACAGCTGCTTCGGAACAAATACTTAGGTTCCAAGCCAATAGGGCAAGTTGAGTGGAAGCCAGGAGATTCACATTTCTGGTCCAGTTTAATGAAGGTAAAGCAGGCATTCCTTTGCTTTGGTACCTTTAAGATTAATAATGGATCGCAGGTGAGATTCTGGGAGGATATTTGTCTTGGAAATAGTTTCCTTAAAGAGCAATACCCTGGACTATATAGCATCGTTAGAAGGAAAGGTACAACCATTGCTGAGGTCTTAGAAACATCATAGCCAAACATTTCTTGGAGAAGGTCGCTGATTGGACCTAAGCTAGTAGCGTGGAGGGAGTTATCTTCACGAATTGCTAACATTCATCTAACGCAGATTGATGATGAATTCTGCTAGAATCTGTGTCAAAATGGCCAATTCTCGGTGAAATCCCATTATCAAGCTTTGATTAAACGTCACGTCCCAATTTTGAATAAAAGATTATGGAAACTTCAAGCTCCTTTAAAAATCAAGGTGTTTTTGTGGTATCTTAGGAGCGGTGTGATTCTAACCAAAGACAATTTAGCAAAATGAAATTGGTAAGGGAACACAACATGTTGCTATTGTAACGAACCTGAGACAATTAAGCATCTGTTTTTTAATTGTCGCTTTGCGCAAAAGGTTTGGTGCTTCATATATTTGGCTTTTGGAATATCTCGTCCAACGAGTGTAGCAAACATGTTTGGAAGTTGGCTAGAGGGTTTCGATAGTAACGGTAGAAACCTCGCTCTTCTTGGCGCTGCAGCTACGTGTTGGTCTTTATGGTTAAGCAGGAATGATACAGTATTTCAAAAGAAAAACATTTCTTCTCCGTTGCAGGTTATTTTTTCTACTATCCACTGATTCCGTACGTGGGCTGTGTTGCAGAAGGTGGAGACGCGAACTACTTTGGTGGAGGCTACTCATTGTTTAGTTCGGGTGGCTATGGATTTCTATTCCCGGGCACATGGGTGGCGGTCTAGTCTTCGGATTGCTAGTCACTAGTGTGTGCGTTTTTCTTTTCTTTTCATTCTTTTTTGGCTGTGTGCTTGGTAAGCAGAGGCCGAAAGTAATTTCAAGGACTTGTATTGTCTCGATGTAAGTTTCTTGAGATTAATAAAATGCTTCCTTTTTCAAAAAAAAAATTACCAGATGAAGAATGAGTTTGGAAATCCGGTCCAATACACTTCCTCTTGAAGTCTCGACCTCTCCAACTCCGGTTTCTATTTCCATCGATCTGTGTTGTGTTCTACAACTACTACTTAGTAGTAACTTAAAAGTGTATCTATATCTGCTTTCTCTTTTAATTGGTGTCTAATTAGACCATCTTTTGTGTGCAATTGTGCACTGCAACTAGTTGGTGAGACTGATAAATACAGTAGATATAATATTTTGCTTGTGACGTGGTATCTAACTATTGTCTAAGTGAATGAAAATGCTTATATTTATTTAAGTTTTAATAATGTTTTGATCAAATCAACTAGTTATGTATTTTTGTTGATTTCTTATGTACAATCTAAAGGGTTATCATGCTCTGATAAATAACCGTGATCGTATCCGTTTCAATTCATATTCGCTCCGTACCTGTATTCAATATTATTTGTATTTGTGTTCATATCCGGACTATCCGCATCCCAAAAAAAAGAAAACAAATATAATAGAACCATTATCCGTCCGTATCTGATTCGTTTTTATCCCTACACACCGCAGTACGAAACTCTCTCCAACACTTCTTGCTTCTGCACCTTAGCAAGCATAGCAGCTTCTAGGGAAGAAAGTACTCTAGTCTATTTGCTTACACCTTGGAAAGGGACGATTTGTGTCAAAAGAGATAACTCTCTTGGGGGACACACAAAGTTGTAAACCCCTCCTACAATATTCCAGTGTAAACTTAAATTAGAGGTGTGGAGGAATAAGTCTTATTCCATCGTATCTTAAAAAAAAGGCCATTGCATTTTTTCCATTCTTACAATATTTTTTCCCATCTATGCAATATTTTTTTTTTGCGTGGACATTTTAGTGTTATCGAAGGAAAATGTTGTACACGTAGAAAAAAATGTTTCATGTACAGAAAAAAAATTTGCAGGCATCCAAAAAAATCAGACGTTCGATCACAAATCATTCAGTAAAGAAAATTGCCAAACACAAGACGGAGAAATACAGGAAAAGAATTTTTCTTGTTTGGATAACTTACAGCAGAAACACATGAATTTTAAGAGAATTCTCATAACAACATGCAATGCAATTAGACAAGCATGAAATCATAGCATTTCTAATGACTCACGTGTGAGCTAGATCGACAACCAAGAACAATGCACCAACTTTCGTACGATTAAGCAAACCTGCAACTGCAGTGCTACGATAAATTTTAGTTGACGAAGAAAAGACTTTAAGCATAGATTCAAGTCTGTTGGGCATGAGATGATGTGGACGTCACCGGCCTCAATGAGAAGGAACAGATGCCTTCTATTGGCAGTCACGAGATGACGACCCAAAACAAAACACGGCGAAGAGCCATCCACACCACGTATCCGTAAACCATACCAAGGAAGAACATACAACAGTTTAAAACAATGTATGGATTGCTCTGACCAATTTATGCACATCTCGTTAAAATTTTTCCATAGGGACGGTAAAATTCAGTGTTTCTCCCAAGATCGGCTGTTTATTCCGACCAGTTTCAGAGCCTCTTGGAAGTTATGCATAGAAAAGCCAAATCTTACATTGCAGAGTTCCTCTGGGGAGTGACATTCTCGTGTCATCACACTTGTCGAGGACAAACCCACAAAAAATGAGCTCAATAGGACTTGTAAACTTGAACCTGCCTTCCAGTGCAACTTTGGGAAGAACCAAAAGGGTACACAAACAGAAAAGTTTTTAATCCAAAAATCAGGTCATCCTGTGCTGGCTACAGAAAATATCCATCAACAAAATGTTATTTTCTCACCCACGGTCCACAGAGCCAACATTGATTCAGTCAAGAGCGTACCATCAATAACCCTGTGATCACAGCTTAGTGTTGCTGACATGTAGGAACCGAACTCATACTGACCATCGGTGCTGCCTGGAACAATGAATCCTATGGAAGGACGCAAAGAACATCACAAACTGAACGGATCTCCCCCGTATTGTTCCAATTTAGACTTTATCTATCCCAGAAAGTAGAATACAGAAATAAAAAGCACTACACCTTAAATTATGTGTTCAAAGTCCTGTTTACAAAACTAACCGAATGTTACTAGGCAAGTCAGCACCGAATAAAATCTAGAATGCAGAGTAAAGATTATGCAGGATTTCTGAGTCGAAGTACTAGGGTTTCCATAGCAGATTGCAATACCAGGTTGGTACAACTCAGAACATATGCTTTAAAAAAAAATAGAAAAATGCTGGTGAATGCAGATGGCTACTGTTTCTTTTACGCAGTGCAAGCTAAGGAACAACATATTTGTGGGGGAGACATAGTGAAAGTGCTACACAACTTATTACCAGAACCAATCGCCAAGATTGCTGACTGAGGAGGATTGATGATGGCACGGAATTGTTTAATTCCGAAAGGACCTCCCAAGTTCGCTACGGTGAATGTGCCACCCTGAAAACACAGCACCAAACTTGTCACGGGCAAATGGTGTTGATTCGTACTTAATCAGCTACTATGCAATCCATACCTCATAATCTTCTGGCTTTAAGCTGTTATCCCCTGCTCTTTGAGCCAACTGCTTCACCTCCTAAGCAATCGTACCAAGTCCCTTCTTGTCTGCATCCTGCAACATAAGTACAAGTTAGAAAACAGGGGATTTTTTTTCCACAAATTGGACTAGTCTAGACTAATTTACCCTGATTACTGGAACAAACAGTCCATGCTCAGTTTGTATAGCTACATTTATGTTCACGTTGTGGTATCTGCATGAGAAATACTTTTGTCACATCACATTTCTTGCCAGAGAGAATTGAAGTCCCAGTATAAATGCTCTGTCAGAACTTACTGGCGAATAAAATCGCTCATCTAAGAACTGTTACAATGAGGGACCTTTTGAAGTGCTAAAGCTGCAGCCTGCACATTGAATAAATATTTTTTAGAGCAACAGGACATCAAACCCGATGTCCCAGTTTCAATTAAGAAACTACCACAATTGTAACCAGCGTTATTACATTGTAAAGACCATTAATACTATCAGACTCAAAACCCAAAAACCACCAAGTAGCAAAAAACCTGACACAACTCTATGACCAAACTCCAAAACATTTTTGACAGCATTCATCCTGCTATACTTGCCGTTTTTCGGACCAACAACAGGAATACGCAACAGCATCTAGCAACATCACTAAACAGACAAAACATGGTACACTTTAACCCAGGAACAGCATTAAAAAAAACTGCAATTAGCACATTGAATAAATATAAATTCAAATCTGGAGATCACACAAGAAATTAACGGAGTCTAGAGGGAATCCAATATGAATTTATCCAGATAAGGAAAGAAAATTCAAACATGAAGGCAGAAACCCAATACGAGACATGAGAAAGCAGCATAAAAGTAGGAACCAGCAATTACCTTTATAACAAGATCATTAATTGATACCCTCTTTCCGCCAGCAGCATCCTGCAATGGATTCAGTTCCCCTCGCAACCTGGATCAGAACGAAATTAAGAGCCCTTTGTTAGACATAAGTTATAAATGCAGCAGCACAAAGGTGGTCCATTACATGTTTTTCCACAAATGAAAATAGTGCTTCAGATTATAAAATTTGGCCAGAAACATACTTGATAAGTTTGTCGACACGTGTGTCAACTGTCAAGTAGTAATGTGGGATTGTTTGTTTAGAGGTTAGCAGGCGGTTTGCAGTAACCTGCAAAGCATGGAAGTTAAAACACTATCAGGATGATAACATCTACTAAAAAAATCTTCACAGGATTCAGTGAATTGAAAATTACCTTTCTTATCTGTGTATTCGGAATATCAATGTAACTTAATCCTGGTGCTGCAATAGGCGGGAAATTGGCGCCATTGACACTCTTTAAAATTCGTGATTCACTTTATGACACCCTGACCCACTGTCATAGACTCAGATGAACCTACATGTCATAGACACATCACTAAATGCCAACGAATTGAGTGTCGCTGGACTAATTTTTCCTACAATTAGGCACCCTCTTGCCACCCTTGACTACAGAAGCTTTGTTAAGAGCCAAGAAGAAGAAGAAGCTAGTTTAGTTCCATTTGATTCACACAAATAGACTAATAGCTCAAGCTAAATCATGCATAGTATAACGAGCTGGGGACACAAACTGCACGATTCACTCAAACCGTGGAAGGCACAAGCGTATTGTGGCTTTCTTTACTTGGATCTAGCTAGAATGCTGGTAAAAAAAAAAACCTAATTATTATTTAATTCAGGCGCAAATTTATGGGGAAAAAGAAAACTAAATCAATGAACACAAATAAAACAAAACAGAAGCAAGAATAAAACATAGGAATATGAGTTATTTTTATGAGAACTTGGTATGCATGTCCAACAAGGATATTCACTGTATATGATCAAACAGCACTTAACACAAAATATGAAAGTATAAAACACATGTAATTGCATATCTCATCACCTTACTGAACGACATCAGACTACAAAAAGATTTTGAGCAGTACAGCTTGAACATTGTCGCATGCTAGAATTACTGTTCAAGAGCAGTGTTCATGGGCATTAACAGTACCCACAGTAATGTAGCAACCGCACAAGGCAGGATTAGATTAGTTAGGACTGAGATAAGATTAGTTCCTTTAAATTTAAATTAGAGATTGCATTCTTACGGGCCAAGTAAGCCATCCCTATAAAAGGGATAGCATGCATTCGTCATCAATTAAGCAATGAAGCTGAATTAATCTACTCTCCCCTAAGGTTCTTCACCCTCACCCAGGGGCGGACCCAGAAGAAATTATAGGTGGGGCATGTTTAAAGTAGTATTAAAACGCTAAAAAGAATGCAATATACGTAACAACAATAGTACTATTAAAGAAACATACATAAAGAAACAATTCAGTTCTAAGTTAGATTCGTTCTAAGCAAAAAGCACGTAACTTCTAACTTCAAATGCTAATCCACATCCAACAAATGCTTTCATCAGGAGTTAAGGACGACATGACTTACCGACTTACCGAAGCTGCTCAACTAGTCGAATACAGGCAACTTCTAAATATGTTGGGTCTATACATATGCAGTATATATAACATACCTTGACTTTATAAATTTTAGGTGGGGCAAGCAGCCTCAAGCCGCCCAATCTTGGATCCGCCCGCCTCACCTATAGTCTAATCTCTCATCCCACCAAGTCGACGCCGCGCAGCCTTCCTCCCAGTGGTGTTTACCCCGTTATGAAGTCCCACAGGAATAAAAATAACTCCTACCTTGACCAGACAACAGGGGCACATCTAATCTAAGTACATGACAAACCACACCTTAATATGAAATTGACAGGGGTCCACTCAGTAAGCTGAAACATGTTTGGTGGTACAAAGAATAGCTGAGGGTAATATGTCAGGAAATGAAGATGTCACATCCAGTTATACTTCCATTGTCACCTTCCGTTTGTAAAAAATGTAAGTGAAATCAATCAATGATCTGTCTATATTAGATGTACATGTAGTACATTAAATGTACTAGACAACAGTACATTTTCAATTAATGCTTCATGTTCTTGTTACTACTTAGGCTGACTGAGGGAAAAAGAAGAAGAAGCACAGATTGTCATCTAGAGGGTCCAGGATAACTAATATCAGTGAGCCTTAACTGCCTTCAAAATACGTCCATCAGGACCAGTTCCCTTTACACTTGACAGTGGGACCTGTTTGAGGAAACACAATCCTCGGTTCATTAACTACATTCCCGATATGACTATCTAGACTAGCTCGAATAAGAAAAACTTACATTGTTATCTTCTGCTAATTTTCTTGCAAGAGGGCTGGAGAATATTCGATCTCCTGGTCGAGAAGCTTCTTCGGTCTTTGGAGCCTTCGGCTCAAGAGCCTTGGCAGGCTCTTTCTCCTCAACCTTTGGCTCTGTAGGTTCAGACTGAGCTTTCGATTCGGAAGGAGCTACAGGTGCAGCCGAAGAAGGCTTATAATCCTTAAACTTCTCAATGTCATCCTCTTCTTCCACAGTTATAGCGATAATCTAAGTGAGCAGCATGGGCCAAATAATTCGACCAAGATTATGTCAGTAAAACATATGGCATTAGTAATAGCTATACTGATAAATAGTGGGTCAAAAATTATTTCTTCTTTGGTCAGTAAGTACGTACCTCACCAACTTTAATCTCTTTGGCGCCATCTCCATGAATAATCTTAGCAAGATAGCCCTCTTCCATGCACTCCATCTCTACGGTGGCTTTATCCTAATCAACAGAAATGCATTCAAAGGTTATTTGGCTTCCACTGCACTTAAAGAAAATATTAAATAAAATGTCATGTAGCCTTACAGATTAGAAAACTCACCGTCTCCACCTCGCAGAGAACTTCACCTGGTGAGACTTTGTCCCCTTCCTTCTTCAGCCACCTGGCAATGTTTCCCTACAGGCAATACAGGTGTTGGGTGTAATATATGTAATTTAAGGAATACAGATAAGATGCAATCCTAATGCCAATTCAGCTATTATTCTATTCACAGTTTCATGCTTATAGTTTTTTGGTAACAAATACCTCAGTCATTGTAGGAGAGAGCGATGGCATCCCAATTTCCTGATGTGGTGGCAGGTCTGGAAAAGGCACATTATATTAAGACTTAAGACAGATAACATAGGAACTTAAAGAGTTTTATAGACAATATTGACATAGGAACCAAAACAATGGTGGAGATGTGGGGCCCAAGATTCAAAATTACTGAAACTTTTGTAGCAACAGAATGCAAACAAACTAAAGGCTTGGATGTAGCACAAAAGAAAACTGTCCTGGAAATTCAACAGAGAAATAAAACTGGAGAAAATATTGGTATCTCATAATGGGAGTAGTGGAATACAACTTGACATGCGGTGCCCACATGAACAAAGCGAATAGTAGGGAAGATGGGATGCGAAGTGGAGCAAACAAATAATGAAAAAAGCAACAAAAGAATACCAGCAGACAATGTTCTATGTAAGCAGCTGCAAGAATAAAGCTTATAAATTGTATTGTAATGAATTAAAGGGCATTAATGCACATCAAGAAGGGAAGTACCTGCACTAGTTGCAAAAGATCTTGCTGAAACTACCTGTCCACTGACAATAAGCAACAAAAAGGCCAAAACATCTTCAGTGTGTTACCAATACCTCATGGGGAATAGTATAGCCATGGGGCATCTCTGGTAGGAACCACCCTTAAAATAGGAAAACAAGAATTCCAATCTCATCAATCGGACTAGATTTTGTTATAGAGCAAAGTAGATTGCCATAATGCCATTTGCAAATATCACCAACAGATGGAAAGGCATGAGTATAGTGGAATAATTCAGAGGCCTTGTGAAAGATGTCAGTGGTTTTTCATTATTTAACTTAGCCGTCAAGATGAGATTCAATGGTCAGATATTGCTAGTTCTCATTCTCCTCTTTTAAGGGTGGTTCTCATCCAATACATTCCCACAAAGCCACATAAGCTAGCAATAGCATGACAGGGAAAAAAAACACATACCATGACAATGAACCATTGAGCCCAGTAACAGCATTTGGGATAGAGTTGTTGGGTGCTTTTCTGCAAGTGTAGCTCCTGCTTACTCTTCCTAGTGACACCTGAAAAGATAATAAAACAAACTAGAAAATCAGGACAAGATACTAGGATTTCAATTTTCAACTAAGGAGGATTTTTACAAGCACATAACCTTGAAGATCTCAAGCTCTTTCCCAGGTTGCTTGTACTGAGAAAATCCATCACCTCTGATTCTTTTTCAACACCTGCAGAACAGAAGCATTTAATCTTCAACAAGGGCCATTCAATCAAGAAGGTGAACCTCCCATTGTACACATAAAGTCCCGCATTAGACAACAGGGGCACATCTAAACTATGTACTTGACAAACCACACCATGATATAAAAATGACAGGATCAACTCAGTAAGCTGAAACATGTTTGGTAGGAGTACAAAGAATAGTGGGAGAGTAATATGTCAGGAAATGAAGATGTCACATCGGGCTATACTTCCATTGCCTTCTTTCGTTTGTACAAATGTCAATGTAATCAATCGATGATCTATATTAGATGTACAACTAGTACACCAAATGTACTAGACACCAGTACATAACCAATTAATGCTTCATGTTCTTGTTACTACCCAGGCTGGCTGAGAGGGGAAAAAAAGAAGCAAAGATGGTCATCTAGAGCATCGAGGATAACCAATATCTGTGAGCCTGAAACATAAACCTTGTATGCCTAAATACCTAATTGGCTGTACAAGGTGTCGCAGCAGCTGCACTATGATATTAGTGATACAGGACTGAGCAGCAACCACAGCCACAACAGAATTTCACCATTAAACACAGCAATGGGCCATTTGCATTGTTGAGTGCTATCTAGTTGTCACAAAAGTAACTCATTTGAAAGGCCATCTCCGAAATTTTTTAGTCCAACAAATGGATTACAGACGCCTATGAAACACCTGAGATGCACATCGTCAAAATAAAACTTTGAAAGAAAGGCAATAAAGACAATGCATACCATTTTCCTTTACGAGAAAGGATCCAGAACCAGTAGAGAAGTACCGCGCAAGGCTAGAGCGCTCACAATCTAGAACATTCTGCAAACTCCGCAGCTGTAGAAGCAAAAGCAGACAGAAATGTCATGGAGGGCAATGAAGTATTTCATGGCTCAATGAAGTAACAAATAATTAGGTGCATAATATGTGCCCGCAGTTAGCCAATTCAACTGGAGCATAACAGCCGATAAAGGCAATGTCACATGAGCAGAAAAATCATCTGTACTAAGAAAGAAACAAAAGGAGCAAGACGATTTTTTTTAAAAAAAACAAGTCCTACAGTCGTAATCCATACCCACAGCTTTAAACACATCCGCTCCTACAATTAGAAACCAATATTCCGATCCAACTTGCATAATTAAAGAAAGAAAATGAAGTCTCCAATCTGTCAGGCTTGGTCATGCCAGACAAATATCCCATCAAAATTTACCAAGGAATCGTACCAGCAGGCCTAAAATAGATCTGAAAATCGGAATTATACAAACATAGTTGCATGCCGCATGGAACAGCGCATCACGCCTGCCTACCATCCATTCGCACGAAAAACCCGACCAAATCCACCAACGATCCACAGCCAGCCCGGTTGTATTATCACTAAATTACTCGTGAAAAGGAAATCCAACGATTAGAAGCGTGGCGCAGCATTAGGCCGCGGAAACAGCAGATCAGACAGATCAGAGGGAGGGAAGGAGGGAGGGAGAGATGGGGGGCACGGACCTTGCGGGAGTGATGAAGGAGTTGCGCGGCGGACATGGCAATGGTGGGAGCGCGGGTCTAGGGCTTTGACTTCTGGAGAGGAGGAGTCGGAGACGGAGATTGGCGGCGGAAGCGAAGCAGGGGACGGAGGCGAGAGGGATGGAGAGGGGAGTTCGCGTCCGGAAACAACCTGCTATGTACAACTTGGGTACCTACCCAACCTTTTATAAAAGTCTATTTACAAAGGTAACTTTAGGTTATCTGAAAAAGCTGATTTTTTCTTTGTAAGTTTGAAAACGGTCGTAACCTTTTATAAAAGATTATTTAATAAATAAGTAATTTCTCCTAACAATAAAATGTAAAATCGGGTCCAGGTCAAACTTTTAGCTTCCCACAGGAATAAAAATAACTCCTACCTTGACCAGACAACAGGGCACATCTAATCTAAGTACATGACAAACCACACCTTAATATGAAATTGACAGGGGTCCACTCAGTAAGCTGAAACATGTTTGGTGGTACAAAGAATAGCTGAGGGTAATATGTCAGGAAATGAAGATGTCACATCCAGTTATACTTCCATTGTCACCTTCCGTTTGTAAAAAATGTAAGTGAAATCAATCAATGATCTGTCTATATTAGATGTACATGTAGTACATTAAATGTACTAGACAACAGTACATTTTCAATTAATGCTTCATGTTCTTGTTACTACTTAGGCTGACTGAGGGGAAAAAGAAGAAGAAGCACAGATTGTCATCTAGAGGGTCCAGGATAACTAATATCAGTGAGCCTTAACATAAACTTTGTATACCTAAATACCTAGTTGGCTATGCAAGGTGTTGTAGCAGTTGCATTATGATAGTGATATAGCCATACAGGACTGTGCAGCAACCACAACCACAACAAAATTTCATTATTAAACACAGCAATGGGCCACTTATATTCCCGAGTAATAAATAGTTGTCGCGATTGTAAGTCATTTGAAAGGGTATCTCCAATTGTTTAGTTTTAACAAATGGAATTAGAGCCACCTATCAATCACCTAAGAAATGCACATTGTGGAAATAAAGTGGCAAAAGAAAGGCCAGAAAGACGATGCATACCATTTTCCCTTATGAGAAAGGAGGCAGAACCGGTAGAGAAGTAGCGCGCCAGGCTTGAACACTCACAATGTAGAACATTCTGCAAACTGCGCAGCTGTAGAAGCAAAAGCAGACAGCAATGTCATGGAGGGTAATGGAGCATTTCATAACTCAATGAAGTAACAAATAAGTAGGTGCATGGATTGTGCCTGCAGTTAATATTTAATGTGACAGGGGTATTAACCAATTCAGCTGGAGCATAGCAGCCCATAAAGGCAATGTCACATGAGCGAAAAATCATTTGTATCAAAAAAGAAAAGAAGCACCAATACTATGGTCGTAATTCATACCGCATCTTTAAACATATCCGCTTGTACAATTAGAAACCAATCTTCCGATCCAACTTGTATAATAATAATAAAAAAGTGCAATCTCCAATTTGCCAGACTCTGTCATGGCACACACACAAAATACACAGCGATATTCGCCGACGACTCGCACCAGCAGGCATTAGATCTTCCGATCGGAATTACTCAAACATAGTTGCCGCATGGAACAGCAGATCGTGCCTACCATCCAATATCCATTCGCACGAAAATCCAACATAATCCAGGAACGATCGACAGCCAGCCTGGTTGTATGATTATTACTAAATCACTCGTACACAGGAGATCCAACGACGGCAAGGCGCAGGGTCCATGCGGCAAGCGTGATTAGGCCATGGAAACACGAGATCAGAGGGAGTAGGAGCAAAAATACCCATGGGTCCAGGTACCCGCGGGTACCCAACCCGATGGGTCCGGGTCTGAGTCCAAATTTGAACCCATGGATATATTATTTCGGATCCGGGTTCGGGTTTGGGTCTAGATCCGGGTCTCATTTTGGACTCGTTGGTACTCAGACCCGGACCCGTTGAGAGCAAGTCTAACTTTGACATCTATCATGCTGCCAGTTGTCCTTCCTTTCAATTTTTAGTTCCGGCTTGTTCTTTCCAAGTTCCGACGTTTATTTCCAGCTTGTTCTTTCCATGGCAACGTTTTTTTATTTCCAGCTTCAAGCGAAGTGCTGGCGCTGCTAAGATCGACTTGGATCGTACCAGTACCACACTCATTCACCCCATACCGAGAAGCCCCACACGCCAGCGGCCAGTAGAAGCATGCATCGGAGGCATGGTCCATTCGCGTGCGGATGGGCCACGCCCACGCGAAGCGGGCGAGCGGCGCGACGCTTCGAGGCGCAGGCGGGCGTGGGTGTCGAGACGCTTCGAGGCGCAGGCGTTGGTTTTGAGGTGCAGGCGGGCATGGTCGACTGGTCGAGGCGTCAAGGCGCGGGCGTCGGGGGCGAGGCGTTAAGGGCATGTACAACAATAATTAATGAGCTGTCTGTAAGTTGCCATATAATCTTTATCATCCTATGTGGTATATAATTAATGAGGAGAGAGCGTTTGCCGTCTCTTCGCGAGAAGACGGCAGTGGCCCGTGCTCCGATGCAAAACGACGACTCCGTCGTCTATTGTAGGAAAGAAGTCGTCTATATACTCATACTTGATCACGGTAATTTATAGGCCTATACATAAATTAATTAGTTTATAGACTGCCTGATAGATAAATCATTGTAGAAGTTGTCTGTTTTGTTGTCTTTATGCGACATGGTATACACTTACAGACAATACCTGTCTAGACTGTTGTACATACCCTAAGGCGTGGGCGGGCGTGGGAAATGAAGTAATTTGCCTTCCATTATTATGCATGATTCGAAACGAGTCTGGGTATCCGTTTGGGTCCGGGTACCTGTCGGGTCCGGGTTCGGGTCCGAGTTTGGACCCGTGATTGATTTCGGGTCCAGGTCCGGATCCAAACTTCGGATCTCGGGTCCGGGTCCATGGAGGCTAGACCCGGAGGTACCCGGATCCGTTGCCATCCCTAAGAGGGAGGGAGACGGGGGAAATGTCAGGCGCGTTAAAATGAAGAAGAAGAACAGAGCAGAGTCGGCAACCAGGAGAAGGCGCTCACGTATTTGTTCAGTGACTATCAACGGTCCTGATTACTGTTCAATCTGAAGAAGCATCCAACGGTCAATTGACAAAGAATAGTAACTACTGTAATCGGAGTAAAACTCTGAAGTTGTCGTTTTCTATCTTTTACTTCTTTTACTGCATTTGTAACAAACTTCTGAAGGGTTGTTAGCTTTTGCATCTGTACTCGGTTCAGGGTATAAAACCCTTGCTTGAATGAAACGAATATATGAATTCTGCAGTATTTCTTTAGTCTTTACCTTAAGAATAGTTCCTTAGCATATTTCCAATCCTTCTGGTGGTCCATTGGCGATTGGAGGAGAAACTCAATTCGGCGGAAATCTTGGTGTTTGTCGAATCCTGTTGTGGTCCTAACAAAGATTGGTATCAGAGCCAATCGATTCTTGGCTCCCGATTCTCTGGTGGTTTTGGTTGATCAAGGTTGGGCTTCCGTAAAATCCCCTGATCAAGTTTGGTGAGGTTTATTTCTCTGATTTAATATGGATGTCCAGGAAGAGATCATCAAGCTTCAAGATCAAGTAGCGAACCCCGGGTGGTAGTGGATCTAATGTATTTAGTTAAGCACCTCCTATATCACATTCAGGGATGATCACGGGTATTAGAAATGATGGGCAAACTAACTCGGGGTATTTTCATCCGGCCTTAACACAACATCTTCCACCACAAGCTACTGCTCCACAGATACATTACCCAGGCGTTCAGATACTAGATGCTCAAAGGAATGTCTATCTTGGGGATCAGCATGGCGCTCATCAGTATGCAGAAGCTGTAATTAAGGGACCCAAGCTGGAGTTACCCATCTTTTCGGGAGATGACCCGATGAACTGGATTGATCAGTGTGTGAAGTTTTTCGAGATGGCTGGCACACCTGTGGATCAGTGGGTGAATTTAGCACTGGGCCATATGACTGGAAGAGCCAACACCTGGTTTCGGGGTATTGGTATTGCGTGGCAATCGTTAACCTGGCCTCAATTCACTAGTATTGTATGCGATAGATTTTCTGAAGCAAGCGCTCATGAGGTTGTGGAGAGACTAATTGGAGTGAAACACTTGAGCACCGTGGGCAAATATATTGATTCTTTTGAAAAGTGTGTTGAACTGGTGAGGAGAGATCACAATTATCTGCAAGAGAACTTCCTTTTAAGCTGTTTCATTGGCGGGCTCAAAGAAGAAATCAAACACTCTGTGAGTTGTCATCAACCAAAGGGTTTATTGGAAGCTTACTGGTATACCAGATTAGAAGAGAAGGCAGCGAATGCAAGGAGAATTCCCTCATACAATATGATGGCTAAGCCGAAATTTGTCAATGCGCCTAAAGCTGCTAGTGCACTAGTGCAAAAGGGAGAGAAGAAAGAAAAGCAAATAGGAGTGCCAATTGGGAAACAAAATAGAACCTGTTGGCACTGTTAGGAACCTTGGTTTCCAGGCCATAATCAACAGTGTAAGGTAAGGAATGCATTACATTCTTACTTACTACAAGGAGAAGAGCAAAATTGTGTGGATGATGAGGGTGAAATCCAAGCTGATCCTGGTGGATTCGTCACCGCCCCTGGAAGTCCTGATAACCTTGAACGTGAAGACCAAACTGTACAGTTACTACAAATTTCAGTTTATGCTATGCATGGGATAAATGGCCCAGTCACTTTCGCTTTGAAGATGAACATAGCTAACTAGTGTGCCATTGCTTTGGTTGATAGCGAGAGTACTAATTCCTTTATGGATTATGACTTTGCTGTGAAGAATGGGTACTCATTGAGCTCAATGCCGAGAAGGAAAGTCACGGTAGCAGGAGGGGGAGTATTAATGTCAGACGCTATGGTGGATAATCTTCAGTACAAGATTCAAAATGTCTCTTTCACATCTACTTTCAAATTGTTAAAGCTATGTAATTATGATATGATTCTTGGTGCTGACTGGATCTTTGAATACAGTCCAATTTCTTTGGACCTCAAGAAGAAACTTATCACTATTTACAAAGAGGGACAACTGCTGCAATTTCCTGATTATACCCAGCCTCCCAATAACTATGTTTTAAATGACAGTCAACTACACAAGTTGATTAGAAAAGGAATCCATGGTATGATGATTCAGTTGAACTCAATTGAACAAGATGGTCCAGTGAGCTCCAAGTCCTTAAGCCCAGAATTAGAAGAAGTGCTTCAACAATACTCTAATGTCTTTGCTGAAATTGATGGTTTACCGCCAAAGAGAGAGTGTGATCATGTGATACATTTGAAAGCCGGTGCAGAACCTCCTAACTTAAGGCCATACCGGATTCCTCATTACCAAAGGTTTGCTCTGGAAGATATCATCAGGGACATGCTTAGAAAGGGTGAAATCCGACCCAGTCACAGTCCTTACTCATCTCCGGTTGTAATGGTTAAGAAAAAAGATGGTGCCTAGCGTATGTGCGTGGATTTTCGGCAATTAAACGCACTGACTATCAAGAACAAGTTCCCTATGCCTGTCATAGAAGATTTATTGGACGAATTGCATGGTTCGGAGGTATACTCTAAACTGGACTTGAGGACAGGTTATCATCAGATAAGGATGAACGAGGAGGATATCCCAAAAACAGCATTCAAAACCCATCTTGGTCACTATGAATATACTGTCATGCCCTTCGGATTAACAAACGCACCACCAACCTTTCAGGCACTGATGAATAACATTTTTGCTCCATATTTGAGAAAGTTCATACTAGTGTTCTTTGACGACATTTTGATTTACAGTAAAGGCCATAGTGACCATGTCCAGCACTTGAGGATTGCTTTGCAGGTGCTGCGGGATAATCAGCTGGTAGCCAAGAGATCTAAGTGCACCTTTGCTGTTGCCTCAATTGAATATCTTGGTCATGTCATTAGTGCGGCTGGAGTAGCGACTGATCCGAAGAAAGTAGCTGATGTTTAAAAGTGGCCTCCACCTGACTCGGTAACTAAATTGAGAGGATTTCTGGGTCTCACTGGATATTATAGGAGATTTGTGAAGGGTTATGGGAGCATTTGCAGACCTCTATACGATTTGCTCAAGTCAGGTAATTTTAAATGGGGACCGGAGCAAGCAGCAGCTTTTGAACATTTGAAGCAGACCATGACCTCGTGCCCAGTTTTGGCTTTGCCGGATTTCTCTAAACCCTTTCAGTTGGAGACCGACGCCAATGGGACTGGTATTGGAGAGGTGCTAATGCAATCGGGGCGACCAATTGCTTTCTTTAGCCGAGCTTTGGGACCAAGAGCATCCACTAAATCAATCTATGACAAGGAGGCCATTGCTATCTTAGAGGCATTGAAGAAATGGCGACATTATTTGCTTGGGAATACGGTTATCATCAAAATAGATCAGCAAAGTCTAAAATATATCACCACCCAAAAATTGGTTGATGGCATTCAACATAAACTCATGCTCAAACTATTGGAGTTTGATTTTAAAATTGAATACAAGAAGGGAAGAGAGAACAAAGTGGCTGATGCTCTGTCCAGACTTGAACATTCACAAGAAGATGTAGATTCCTGTGCTGCTATAACTTTTGTGATTCCTGAGTAGATCAAGGACATCAAAGCCAGTTATGAGTTGGATCAGAAGGCTGAGCAGATAAGGAATGAGTTACAAGCTGGAACCGAACCTAATAGTAAGTATAAGCTGGAAACTGATCTTATCAAGTACAAGGGCAGGATCTATGTTGGGGACAGCCATAACCTTAGAGCCGTATTAATGGATTCATTTCACACATCAGCCTTTGGTGGACATTCGAGAGTAAGGGCCACTCATCACAGGCTCAAGAAACTGTTTTACTGGCCAAAGATGAAGAAGACCATTGAAAATTTCGTGAAGGAATGTCCAGTGTGGCAGCTAACTAAAGTTAAACATATACACATATCCGGCCTTTTGAATCCATTGGAAGTTCCAGAGATGGCATGGTCACATATATCTATGGACTTCATTGAGGGTTTGCCGAATTCAAATGGGAACGAAGTCATATTGGTGGTGGTGGATAGACTCACTAAATATGCTTATTTTATAGCCATGTCTCATCCTTATACTGTAAACCAAGTGGTTCAGGTCTTCATGGATCAAGTTTTTAAACTACATGGCATGCCAGTTGCCATAATCACTGATAGGGACCGTATTTTTACCAGTAGATTCTTCCAAAAAATATTCAAAGCCCTTAAAGTCTCTCTTCAGTTCAGTACTGCATACCATCCACAAACTGACAGTCAAACTGAGCGTGTAAATCAATGCCTTGAGGCTTACTTGCGCAGCATGGTTTTCCTGGAACCTAGAAGATGGCATCACTGGTTAAGCATGGCAGAGTGGTGGTATAATACCTCCTACGTCCTACCATACCTCTCTGAATGCATCCCCTTTTCAAGCTCTGTATGGTTATCATCCACCTCAGCTCACGGAATTTGCAATACCCTGTAATGTATCAGCTGAAGCTAAGGTGAGTATGGAGGAGAAAGAAGAGATGTGGCGCAAGCTCAGAGACTGTCTGACTAAAGCTCAAAACAGAATCAAGAAGTATGCTGATAAGTTAAGGACTGACAGAAGCTTTTCAGTGGGCGACATGGTGTATTTGAAGATGCAGCCTTACCGTCAAAACGCATTTGGTTTAAGAGGGCCATTGAAATTAAGATCCAAGTATTATGGGCCATTCCGGGTATTAACTAAGATTGGCAGTGTGGCATATAAGTTGCAGTTACCTGAAGACTGTGGTATTCACCCTGTTTTCCATGTCAGTCAGCTCAAGAAGCATGTGGGGAAGAATGCAATACCACTGCCAGGTTTACCACTTGTACATGCTGATGGAAAGGTGAAGACAGAGCCTATTGCAATTTTGGAGAGGAGAATGGTACCAAGGAAAGGTGTTGCTGTGGTTCAATGGCTCATACAGTGGCTTAACTTACCGAGGGAGGATGCGACATGGGAAGATGCCGGTTTTATCCAGAAAACATTTCCTAACTTCAACGCTTGAGGACAAGCATTGGCTTAGGCGGGGGAAATTGTCAAGTGCGCTAAAATGAAGAAGAAGAACAGAGCAGAGTCGGCAACCAGGAGAAGGCGCTCACGCATTTGTTCAGTGACTATCAACGGTCCTAATTACTGCTCAATCTGAAGAAGCATCCAACGGTCAATTGACAAAGAATAGTAACTACTGTAATCGGAGTAAAACTCTGAAGTTGTCGTTTTCTATCTTTTACTTCTTTTACTGCATTTGTAACAAACTTTTGAAGGGTTGTTAGCTTTTGCATCTGTACTCGGTTCAGGGTATAAAGCCCTTGCTTGAATGAAACGAATATATGAATTCTGCAGTATTTCTTTAGTCTTTACCTTAAGAATAGTTCCTTAGCATATTTCCAATCCTTCTGGTGGTCCATCGGCGATTGGAGGAGAAACTCAGTTCGGCAGAAATCTTGGTGTTTGTCGAATCCTGTTGTGGTCCTGACAGGAAGGGACCTTGCGGGAGTGACGGAGGAGCTGCGCGGCGGACATGGCGAGGGGCGGTGGGCGGGTCTAGGGTTTGGGGGAGGGAGGAGACGTGGCATGCAGCTAGCCTAGCTAGCCTACGACTTGTGTTGGCCCTGCCCTGAAGACGATCTTCATTTTGGCCTTCGAGTCTGGTTTAGGGCATGTGCAATGGTGTCACTTCAGTTAGCTATAAAGGTGCAATCTCAGTATTTTGTTTAGGTGGAAGAGAGAAAATGAGGAGAGAGATATAGACCAGTTACTAATGTATAGTCAGGTTATAACTTATTCCAAGACACTTATTATCTATTACATGTAGGCTAATATTTAATTTTATAAACAATGTTATAGCTAATCTATTGAAGAGGTTGTCTATATGCTATCTATAGATGCTATCTATAGATGATACAGGCATTTCTTATAGCTAGTACCATTGCACATGCCCTTATGAACTTATCTAGATCGAGATTCTACCACACAAGTAGATAGGAATACGGGAATTTTGGTAGCATCGAGATGTAATGTCAGCTGATGCTAGTGTCATAGCAGAGATTAGATACAGCAGCGGAGTATCAACCAAATCACATCAACCTTGGGCAAAAAAACAGGGCAGCACTCAGCACGCTTACAACAGGGGAAAAATTGATTCGTCTCCAAAGAATTAATATATCATGGTATGGAACAGTACAGTACAGTACAGTGTAACAACACCGCTCACGTAGCCACGCTTTCCTACGCTAGAATAGATGCTCTCTCTTCTGTTCTGTTCTTGTCCCAAAAAACAAAGGAAAAAAAAAGCGTTGGTGAATTTGTTCGAGTCTTCAATGAATGGGGGTAGAGGCGGATGGATTATCTGTACAATGGCATCCACACATGCTGCTTCTCACATGTAAAAAAGGACACCCAACTCTTCTCCTCTCTAAAACATAACCAACATAGCTACAAAATATTCAAAACCAAGACTGTAACTAGCAGAGCTTCATGCAAAATCGGAAGAGGTCCATTTCAGCCACGGTATTCCCTTGATTTACTGTGAAACAGTTTTTTTTCTCTCTCATTAACCCTCGACAGGGGTCGGGGTTTACCAAGGTTGTGTGGATCAAATCATGACACCGCAGGGTCATGCTGAGCTGTCACCTGTCAGAGCTCAACCTCGTGAAGATCCCCTGTCAAACCGTTCAACTGCACAGATGAGTTGCTGTTGGAACGAGTATGCGAGGCTCTGCCAGGCATGAGTGGTGAGGACATGGTCCGTCCGTCAGGTGATCTAGCGCCTGCCACAGTACTAAATTGCTCAGAGTATGTTCCACTCCATGACGCTGCTCGCGATCTCGAGAATGAGCTGCTGTTACTTCCTGATGACACCCCGGATCCCTGATTGGGAGTAGCCATGTTGTCCATGCTCGGATACCGCTGAATGGTAGATGACACTGGTGCTGAAAATTGTGCAGCTGGTGGGGGTGAAGAAAATGACGTCTCTGCTGGGGGCGAGGATGAACGGTCATCCTGATGGGAGGTTTCACTATGTGCCTCCGCTGATTGGTAAGGTACCTGCTCTGCAGCAACAACGGCTGCAGTGGGCACAAAGAACTTGGCACCAGCTTGTGGTGTCACAGATGGAGCAGCCGGTTTATTATAAGATGGCACAGCTCCGGTTGCACAACCCTTATTGAATGTGTCCACATATCTTAAAAAACAGAAAAGCCATAAGTTCCCTGGTTGATATTTTACATAGCAACATCAAAAAAATAACTGGAAGCAAATGACAGAAGTACTGAATTACCTGGACCGGACACCCATCCGTCCACGAGCGGAAAACTGGTTCTGGCTGGGTGGAATTGGTGGCATCCCCAAACCATGCTCTGAAGTATTTGAAGATTTCCATTCTGCGACTCCGTTGGGAGTACGACTTCCACTCATGGGGCCAATTAAGTTATAGTCTGGCATACCATTCTGGAATGAGGATTTTGTTGGAGGTGGAGGGAGGGGAGGCTCCTCGGCAGGAATCTCAGCACCTTCCTCCACCCATCGCTTCAGCTTTTCATTGTAGTAGAACTTGTTCTGTTGTCCTAATTTTGCCTTCAGAACATAAATAGGATATCAGTGTTAATGACCTATCGTTGCTATGAGGAAGAGCAAACTGAACAAAGTTTGTCCAATTTCATAACTCATAACAACTCAGTGAGTACCTGGCGGTGGGATTTTGAAACAAATCCCATTGTCTTCTGCAGTGTGGAACCTAACCAACCAAATCGTGAGTTACCCGATCCTGATGCACCGCTCTGCGTGCAATCCGATCCAGCACCCTATTAGAATTTTCAAAATGAAGTGAGGAGAGAGAATTAAAAGATCTTCGTTGCTCAACATTCACTGACTAATTAGAAACTACTCCTTTTCTAAGTTTGACTTTCTCGGCCAAACACATCGGTACCTGTTTTGGGGTTCTGCCAAAGTCCGGTTCAGAAACACTTCTGTTGTGTGCAATCTTCCTGCCAGTGACACCACTATTTTCTGCCATTTCACTCATAGACTGCACTGATGCGGATGGCATCAATGATGACATGGCCATTACTGATTGGCTATTTACAAATTTTGTAGCTGCAGGTGCGGAGTAGCTCTCTCTATCACTAACAGAACCCTGTGGCAATGGTGGAAGTGGCGCAGATGGTGTACCCATCATGCGGGATATAGATTTATCAAGCGAGGTAAAAATCTTTCCAACTAGTTTCGCAGGGGCGAGATTTGTGCCATACCCACCCTAGAAAAAAAAAAGCAAAGCAAGTTGATTAATGATCAATGACAGAGAGAGAGTAGCTCAGCTACAATGCGAAACAAGATAGAACAGAACCAACAATAGTAACTATTATAAAGCAAGGTTGTACCTGCTGGTGAGTGCGTATCCTGTCCTCCAGGGAGAGAAATAATTGCTTCCATGCTTCCAATTCTGGGGCACGGCCAGAGGCTTTCAGAACCTTCAAAGATGCTTGGCAATACCTTGAAAAGGTGTTTTAATTGGGTCATAATGTACAAGCACAGAGTCTAGGGAAAGCACTGAGTCATTCGCTAATTATGCACAAGCCAAAAACCAACCTCAAAGATTCAGCAACCCTTCCCACTTCCACAAGCATGTATGCATATATCAGCTTATATGGCTGAAAGGGTAGAAGGATATACTGAGAATTACCAAGCACCTTCGCATATTCATAAACCTCTGTCCTCTGTTGTTTGCATTTCAAAGATATTAGTCCAGAGCACCAAATAGCAAAGAAAAACAAACCAAGTAATGGATTATACACAATCCTTCCTACGTATCTATGTGGTAGTTGTTCAAAACACGTTGCAGGTTAAGGCTACCATTCAGTATACAACAAAAGAAAAGAGCTTTGAAGTACTTCCACTGACATTGAAAATTTTTGCAGGTAATGACCAGATAGCAACAGACCTGAATGGCTTCAGGGCTGGCAAATGTTCGAGGACATTTCAAGTGGTCTGCACCAACGAGACATAACCTTGCACTTTCAGAGTATGAGTCGATATTCAGTTCAGCAACTAAATAGCATGAATGAGCGGCTGCAACCTGTATCAAACAGTGTGTAAGGCACTTGATCACAAAAAAGAAAAATAAGCAAATATTAAATCTGCAAATACATATGATACAAACCTCGTTTTTCTCTTTCCAAAGGCAATCTCCAAGATGGGTAATTACTAGGTCATCACCTTTTGTCCTATTTGCAGTTATCATAGCCAAATTCTCCTCCCAATCATCCAACATGCCATTAGGACTAGGCTGTCCCACAAAAACACTAAATTACGAACTCAGCCATGGATTAAACAGAAAATAAGGAAAAGTTCAAAACTGGACAAAATGGTACAACCATATAATGCATTATCAATGGAGCAAAAAGATAATCATTTCCAAGCAACATCTAAAAGTCATGACACTGCAGTAACGAAGAAATGAGAACATATTATGACATATTTACATAACAACATGAGACAGGCAAGGTCTAAAAAAAAGTAAGTTATTCTTCCTATTGCTTCAAACTATACAACAATGATTAAATGGCCAAGATGACAATGCATCTAGCAAGCGAAGAAATCATGAACCACGTAATTACCTCCAAAGGCTGCTGGGATGCACCTAGTGTACCATAGTTGCTGTTGATGTTCTCTACATTAAAAACATCTGCAGGTTGTCCAGCAATGAGAAGGCACAATGTTCGCAAAGGAGACCCTGACAAAAAATGGCAGTGAGCCATTTTCTTCACTGTATCCACGTAAAACTGCACCACCGGTCAAAAAAAAAGAAACAAAGAAAACTTAGGGAAATGGAAACATGACAGGCAAATCAAGCAACTATTACAGTACAAACAAAAGAAAAAGGTTTTATTTAAGTCAAGCAAACCTTATCACCAAGTTGTAAAGCAAGTATGATTGCAGGTCCCCACAGCTGACCTTCCTGGGCACACTGAAGGGCCTCTTTTCTTCTCCCAGAAACCAGAAGATTTTGGACCTCTTGTGCAACAGCCTACAAGGACAGTTGCCTCAACTGGGGGACATTTGGCTAATTATTGCATGACATAGAATATAAATAACAATTACCTGCATCTGATTTTCAGAGGGAATATTTTTCATGCAACGAACATTGGATCCAAAGTTCCCCATATGGACACTAGTCTTACGAGATGAAAAGAGCTTAGTTACTGCCATTTCCGGGCCATCTGTATCCTATTGATGAGAATTCAAATATGAGTTAGAGATACACAGGTCAAAGAAGTAGTCAAATTCTCCCACACAGTGATGCTAAAAAGTGACCAATCTAATTCAAGTTAATCAACAAAAGAAGAAGAAAAATGTTAAATAGAGCAAGGTTCCATATGATAATGCTAATATATGTAACTTACACATTCATAACTTCGCATGGTTGAACAATTTGTTCATCAGCAAATTCTAGATCATAATATCAATCTATAGTTTCAAATAGTCCTTGATAAAAGTCAACTCAATTATGCTCTTGATCCTTGAAAGGAAAATCATTTTTAATTAGTAGCTGAACCAAGGGATTCTGGTTTACCACCGTAAAACAACATTAAAGCAATACGTACAATGGAGGGGGAATGTAGTAGAATCAATAACCTATAAGATATGGTCAAGCAATAATAAACAAAAGGGAAAAGAAATTTATGAAGTTCAAGTCTGCAGCATCTATTATGATCATTCAGATATACTCATCCTACTAAAAGTATCAATCTGCTATTATCACAACACAAGGATTGATTAAGTGGAACATGCATTATCTCCATCTTCCTTCTGATGGAAGTTTCAAAATCAGTAATGATAGTAAAGGGGACCCACATAATAGAACAGGAGATAGAAACTAACAACACAACTATAACTGCAAGAAACACAGAAAATACCTCTTGTGATGGGTCAGACCCAAAAGGTGACCGTAGTTTCCCATAGTGCTGGCATAGTATCTTCAGCAACGAAATAAGCAACTTTCGAGCATCACCTCCTTGGAATTCACTGGTGGAAGATTCATACCAAGCAATCACCTCATCAAGCCATTTGTTTACATCCTTTGATGCAGCACTTCCACCAACAAGAGGACCAGGAACAGGTTGGCGGTATAAAGCATGGAAGTAACTAAATGCACTGCCGTTAGTGATGCTTGAAGCATCAGCTTTATTAGCGACAACCTCTGATAAATTAAGAACTGACACTGTGCCACTAGAATTCACCTTAAATTGAAAAGAAAAATCTTTTAGTTACTTGAAAATAAAATTTGCGATTTTCTTTATAACAAAAAATATATTACAAAGGAAACTCTTAGGATACCTGATTTCCACTGTTAAAGTTTGTGGCCATGGAGCTGGTTTCTTTCATAACTATAAGCTTCCCTCCAAACCCAAAAGCAACCAGAGAATGAGGTGGCCGTCCAGCAGATGACCTCTCTTCATGTGGGGAATGACCAAATTGCATGTGTGAAGCACTTGCACCATGAAATTGTTGATGAGAGAAGTTCATGGAGTTCTCAGTACCAAGATAGCTGTTTGACAAGTGAACTTGGGGGCTTGCATGAGCTTGTTTCTGGCTGTGATACATACTCTCCATTGGAATAAAACCTTGTGCATCCACAACACCATTGATATCACCATAACCCTGGTTTGAAGAAGTTTCAAGTCCGATGTGATTGGACTGGTGACCTGTAGAAGGTTGGGATCCCATGTAACCAGAATGTTGACCTGAGGAAGCTCCAAATCCCTTGAAACTGGCATCAGGCTCGAACCCCTTGTAACCACCCTGGTGGTGACTCATGGAAGGTTCAAATCCCTTGTAAGCCTGATGGACCACGGAAGGTTCGAAGCCCTTGTAACTGGCTTGTTGACCATCAATTACATTGTAACCAGTCTGAAGACTTGGCGATTCTATCTTGTTGTGGCCATAGTGACTTGTAGTGGTTTCAGCTGTGTTAAAACCAACCTGATGATTTGTGGAGGAAATGAAAGATTCAGCATTTGCATGCTGATCAGAACCATAGATACTGCCTGCCAGACTATCTGTTACACTTTCAGGTTGCATAGTGTTGCCGAATGCACCCGTCTGCCATTGGCTTGGATGACTATAGCTATTTGTGAAAGAGGTATGTTGGGTCACCTGATCGTGGACAGCAAGATCCTCGGTTTGTTTGACGTTAGAATTTGTCCCACCAGAAGATGCAACAACACCATTGTTTGCACCATCCTGAACCGCACTAGCTGCCCCGGCCTGCATGATGGCCTGGTGGTACGACACAAGCGATTCCCACTGTTGTGTGTTGGTATCGAAGTACCACCCTGGGTACTCTGCATAGAACAGCATGTTGGGTGGGTACTCCAAGGCGCCCACCTGTCCCCAGGTCGATACACTCCCCATAGTGGTGCCCTCCTCTGCAATTGTCTCCAGCGCTGCCTGTGCTGAATTCTGCAGGTAAGAAACACCAAACTGCTGTTGCTGCACATTCTCACTGCTATTGTCCACCTGGGCAGCGCTACCAGGCGTATCAAAACTATCAACCTGATACCACTGCTGTGTTGCCTCATCATACTTCCACCCAGGGTAAATGCTCTCCAAATACTTGGGATCCCTGGAATCCACAGTACCACTGCTGCTCCGTTCCAGTTGCTGCTGCGCATCGGCGTTCTGATTCAAGCTCCCCCTGTAAAAATCTTGATCCAACGCCTCAGTAGCCAAGCTCTGACTACCGCCGAAGAGCCCGTGATCTGACGCACCCACGCCCCCAACCACGGAGCTCTCCAAGCTATGGTTTACGGCCATGCCCCCGAAAAACCCCTCCTCACCGACACCTCCCGAGAGATCACTGAATGGATCAACCCCATCGTCAGCGCTGCCTCCAAAAGAGGCCCACTGCACCTGCTTGACCGTTGTGTGGACACCGCCCATCCCCGAATCCGGTGACCCACCCTCCGGAGGAGCCTCTGCGACGGGAGGCGGTGCCGCGGACGGCTCGGGCTCATCGTCAGGGAGGCTGAGGCTGGAGACGCCTCGAACCAAGGCGGCCTCGGACACCTGCTCCTGGTCCTCCTTGACGGGAACAGGAGCAGGAGCTGGGGCTGAGGATATGTCGTCTTCCTCTTCGACGAGCTTGTCGAAGAAGTCTTCGTCGGTCTGGTCGTCGGCGGCCATCTCCAGTGGAATCGCGACGGAATCAAGGAGATCTCGTCGGATCCGAGCAAGGTGGATCTAGGGTTTGGTTTGGGTGAAATGGCGGGAGGAGAAGGCTTACCGGTGGGGGCGGCGGGTAGTTGGATCGGGGGAGATTTGCGGGCGGCGGAGGAGGGACGGTTGCGCTCACGACAGCCGACGTCGCATCGCACCACCCATTCCTCCCCTCTTCCCCCCTTTCTCTTGTCTCCTGTGTGTTTTCTTTTCTTTTCCTTTTTTTTATTTATTATTAGGGAAGGGGGTGGTTTTTTTTCTACGTCGTCAACATGCCAATAAGGGACTATTTGATAGAGTTTCAGATCTGAAATTTATAAGTTAAAATAAAATAAATTAAGTTTATACTTTTGGTCTAAAATATAAACAAGATGATTCATCTAAACACTCTTAGAGGTGTTTGGGACAGCTCCAGCTCCACTAAAATCTGTGGAGTTGGTGGAGCAGGGTATTTCTAGCTCCAGAAATTTATGGAGCTGGAGCTAAAGTTTCGTAATCAAAACTTTGTATCAAGTAAAAATAAAGTTACGGTAATAATAAAAGAGCAAATCCGATAAATCAAACTAAAAAGACTATGGTCAGTTCCCCAAGGAAATGCGCCAGTTCGTCACAATCAATCTTCGAAAAAGTCGAGAAAAAAGAAATGCCAGCGGACTCACATTAAAAGTGTTTAGGTAGATTATCTTGTTTATATTTTAGATTAAAAATATAAACTTAATTTACTTTATTTTAGCCTATAAGTTTCAGATCTGAGCTGGAGTTGGAAGCTGGAGCTCTCCCAAACAGGGTCTTTATGTATTCACAGCTCCAGTTCTACGGATCTGGATCTACGGATCTAGTGGAGTTGGAGCTCTACCAAACACACCCTAAACCTGGATTCCCGTCTGTAATGACTGATGCGATGAATTATCAGCGGTGAATTATCAGCTTGGTTTTCTAGAGCAGACGTTGTTTCCTTTGGTTTTCTCTTTTCCTAAGGATAGAAGACTTAAGTAGTAACTCTATTGCGTAAAACGAAAACTGATCGATTTTGACAAAAAAAAAACCAAGCGGTCTTCATTGAAAATCGATCGGCCAATTGGTGGGTGCTAAGCACTACAGTGTTGCCGCACGATTTTGATATAAAACTAGTCAGTTTTGATAAAAATCGACCGGTTATACATTGCATAAAATTTTTTAAATTTTTTTAATTACACCGATTTACCGATCAGTTTTAGATGCCGAACTGACTTGACATGTTCAAACTGTTTTCGACGGTTTTGTGAAATCTGAATGGGACACGATTGGTTCAAGACCAACCTCCCCCACCAAGCATGTCCCAAGAACCATGCCGAGGATCCAAATAGCAAGAGATTGTCGTCGTCAATCGGAACGCCAATATAAATTTGACAATTCAGATATAGTTGATTATCACAAAAAAAGATGGACATTTCATAAATCCGCTCATCATACAAAGTTTAGCGTTACTGCTGGAAAAGCTTAAAAGGGAAGATCGTTATAACCGAATTATAGACAACGCTGCTAAGTCTTATCATAAAATACAACACTTCTTTCTGAACATAGAGTAGATAACTAAACGACCTACTGCAAATGAGAGTACAGTACATGGACAGAATAAAGGCCCCCCCAAAAAAACTAAAACTTCTAATGATGTTCTGCAGTATCCAATAATATCAAATTCGCCTACGGTTGTCAACCCTTGGTTTCTTGGATGCAGCTGCAACATTGGAATTATCACCACCGGATTGTACCTTGTATTTTGAAAAAGGAAACTTTTAGCTTGTCGACATAGTCGCTGCATGGCAAATGATAGGATGCTAAGAGGATAATATTACCTTATCAAGCTTTTCTCTCACTAGTTTTACTGTTGCATTCATCGACTCAGATGGAAAATAATCCTACAAACAAAAGCATTTTCTTCGCACAATGGTAAAATAGCATTTCAATGAAGGAAAGAAAACCACAAGCCACAAAAAGAAAAGGGGGATTTGTTGGAAACTCCTAAAGAGTGTCAGGTTACATTCAAAATGTTGCATTACATGATTAAATGAAAGGATGTCCAAATAAGTTACAGGTTTTGCCTTTACCAGGTACTTTGCTTAGGTGTCTAGTGCACTGATGTTTGATATCTAGTATTATCATATGATTCATATCTCAGTTGATCAAAGATTATGTAGCATGCGTAACAAATGCCCAAATTTGCTCCATGAATTTACTTCTGGGTATTCAGATCAAACATTGTCTTAATAACACATACCTTATTAGAGGGCACATGACTGAAACGAGGATCTTCGATATGAGAAGCATGAATTGTCTTCATGTATTCCCTGAATATTAATAACATGTACCTTTTTAGAAGAACAGTCACATTGGTGTTCACCTTTTCTCAGTGCAGTCAGATTGTACTGTTTTAGCCTAGCAACATGGTTCCACATCATCCAACATAACTTCTAACAGAATAACAGTTGGATAAAAACCCTTTAAAGAAAATGAACTGTATATGATCCACATCATAATCGAGTCCGTCCCTTGAGTGAAAAGTCAAAAAAACAAATCTTGGTCGGTACTGCTAAATCGACGCACAGAAGCTCCAGACGATGCCCAAACAAAAAAGATTGAACTAACTGCCTGGAGAAATGGTATCAATCTTCTAATTAAAACTTGTCAGTTTCGCTTTTAACTTGTTTGTGCCTTATATATCTCGATATATTTTGGTTACCTCGCAATGGCTAAGATAACCATAAAGGCGGAGTTTATTCAGATCAGAGGTCTTAAATCAATCATTATAGCAATATCAGTTCTGAAATGGCAATACAATTTTATATGATTTGAGTAACTGATGACCAACTTTTTCATTACCAGTCTTACACTACGAAACCAAATAAATAATGTGAACCAATACCAATATGTGAAATGCTAACCTCTTATTGGAGCTTATTTGATGGTGTGAATTCCCACCAGATGATCCCTGGCCTAGAGAATACTGACATAGCCCTTCAGGTCTGCCAGCAGATGCTGAAAAAAAAATGTATGCACTACATCAAACTATCCAAGTACCATGGAAAATTAGCTAGCAATGCTGATAATCATAGCACAACTTTGGTTCCATGCTGTCATCATAATAATAAATGGTAAGCTGCAAAGATTGGGAAAAAAAAGAAACCACACATTTTATTCGGCCAAGGACTTCCTTTCTCCTGACTTCCAGTTTCTCCTTGGTATCCAAAAAACTCTCAAACTGAGGTGCATAAGACACCTGCAGCCGATTTCCAAGAAATACAGACTCATCCAACTTCCTCTTTGCAAACCTGCAACATCAAAGTGCTAAAACAACACCATAAATGAAAGGTAATAATTCTAAATTTTACTGAGTACAGGCACCAGTAGTTGGGGCAACTATTGGCTCCACCATAGTTACCGGATTCACTGTAAACCTCTACAAACCACGAACTGGTTCCGTTGAACCCGAACCAGTTTAGGGTAAAGGGTTCGTATTCGCAGTGGAAATTGGAAGAAAAAATGGTGAACAGCGAACCCGAATTCTGTATCGTGACTCAGACAAACCACGTTTTGGTAACTATGGACTCCACATTTGCTGCTAGCAACTGGACCACAAGACCTGAACTAAATCAACTAATCAAGCCCTCAAAAGAAGGTCCAGACCAAATAATACAAACCCTTCTTTAATTCACAACTTGGTAATCCCAAGTCAAACACACAAACTGAGATCAAAGGAGACTGAATTTTATTTATGAAAAGCCCAGCCAATTAACTTTTGGGTTTTTACTTTCTATAAGTACCTCGGTCACTTATCTTAATTGTGATGAATAATAAGCCTTGTATTCTCGCTCACTTTGAGAAACATGAGAAAACCAATTGCCCAACAGGCCACATCCTTCAATAATATCTTCTGAAATGTAAGTGCTGAATTTCATATAAAACAGAAACACAAGAGAAGTTCGTATACCACACCTAATCGTATAGTTGAAAAGAATATCTATAACATACCCGAGTAACACAAAGATAGATGTGTGCATGTATAAATTGTTGAACCACAGTGTTTCAAAATTCTACACCATAGATAGATGTGCGTGCGCACGTATTAATCACCTCGCATTGCTGACCTGTGAGAACTTGATGAAGAAGACATCGGTGTACGGTTCACAGTCCTCGGCATCCATGGGCTTGCACCTGAACTCAAGTAACAGTGGACAGAAAACAAAAGGTTGTTGAATAGCGGTACTACTGCTGCTGCTGCTGCTGCTACAATACAGCAGGAGGAAGAAGAAGTGAAGCGGTCGCTGACTCACTCTTCCACCGGGCCGTACGTCCCGAACAGATTGCCGAGCTCATCGCCGCATCCCATAGACGGCACGTTCCGTACTATGAGGTATCTGAAATCAACGAACGAACACCACAAGAGGCACGATGTAAGAAGAAATCCATCCTCCAAAACCAGCGAAATCGGGGTAGCACAGGAAAAGAAGAAGAAAAAAGGGTTGGATTGGCAGTGATGAGAAGGAGAGGAAGGGTTAGGGTTGGTGGTGGTACTTGGACTCGTCGCAGACTGTGTAGACGCGCACGGCGGCTGGCTCGTCGCGGTCGCGCGGCATCTCGCCGGGGCGGCGGTAATAAGAGAGACGAGAACCTTCTGGTAGGTTCCAGAAGATTCCAAGAGGCAGGAGCGGAGTCGGGGAGCTCCCTCCCTCCTGGTCGCCTTCTCGGGGGAGGAGGAGGAGGAGGCGAGGGGTAAAATGGGAAATCGTTGAGGATATTATAGCCAATTTCTCTCGAGTCCTCCATATCGACCGCTTAACCCGATCGGGCGGTGGACCGAAATGGGATCGCACGGAATATTCGCGATCCATTTCGGTGAGTGCTTTTGTTTCGAAACCGACTTCTAAAGAGGTTTTATTGTAAAATTCTAGGGATCCTCGATCTGGACCGTCTAAATTCTATCGGACGGTATACCGAAACTGGAATGTGCGCGACCTGCGACGAGGGGATAGTACTCCAAAGCGAACCAGAAATAGAGGGTCTTGATCCGGACCACACAGATCCCATCCAACGGCGACATCCGAGCGGAACGAGACGAGAGACACGGTCCAGCCTAGGGTTTAAAATCTCGCAGAGATTTCAGATTTAAGCGAGTGCCGAGATTCAAATCTTGGCGAATTTTTTTTATAAAAAAAACTGAAAATTTTCAAAATGCTACAGTGATTTCGAGAAATTTCGCTGCAAACTATGTCTTTAGCACCGAATTAGCCTCTGCTTCACAGATATGTGGTTGTTAGTCGTTAACGTTCATGCCTTCTTAACATTACCAGTTCGTCCGCAGAAATATGGTGAGCATGTATAAAAAAGCTGCAGCTCTTGAGATGGATCTAGTTTTTCAGTCATGTACATGATGATACTATTGTGCAATTCAGATTTGCTAGTGAAAAGAGAGGGAAAAAAACAGAAGATTGAAAAAGCTGCCCCTAATCACTCTTTTTCTCACTTCATGATGGAATTTTGTTTCCCATATTATTCAGGCAACGTTAGAGGGTTCTCTCTATCAGGTGCTTGCTATTGCTACTGACAGCAATCTTTTTATCCGCATGAGCTACTGACAGCATCATTGCAGCTACTGCCTTCCATTAGTACATAATGGAAATTGCTGCATCACAACATTCAGCACTAATGCAATTTTGGATTTTTCATGCTTTGTACACACTAGCTGCTTTCCAGTGCTGCTTTCTCCATCAGCAGCAACACATTTACAGGTCTGTAAGATTGACAAACCTTACTACAATACTTCCCCCTTCTTCCTCGGTCAAAATTACAAATGGAGCCTTCGAACAAACAATGGAGGCAGTCAGATCGGGCCACCCTACTTACTTCACAATCTTCGTGAGGGCGGCGTTAAGGACTCGCTTCTCCTTAATTACCTGAGAAGCTAGACCAGAAATCTGCAACAAAAAGCAACATTGCTATGAATTCTCCAGCTTCAGTACAGTAACAAAATATCCACAGATTAATAAAGGATATTGAATCATGGGCGTCTATATATACTTTTGAGATTTACGCAGTCTGCTGTGGTCTGTGGAGACTGTAGCTCATGCACACAATTAGGAAAGTACACAGTCTACTGTTCTGCACATTTATAAGGTGCAGGTATAATCGATCAGCATCAAAAGTACCACAGGACAGTTTTCTGAACGTAATTAATAGCTCACCACATGAGATGTATGCTCAGTGGTGAAGAGATAAATAGTGCAGTAAAATGCATACGAAAAGATAGGGAGGATAACAAACAAAAGGGCGTTATTATCTATTTGTGAGTTTTCTGAGAAGCCTAACAATACGACTAGCCCATACCATATATACCAAGGATACCCTAAAAGTAGGTTCCGCAGAACAAACCAACTATTGGTGTGGCTTGAATCGATCCAAGGCGCACCAAAAGTAATTATCACTGAACAGTGATAAAAGCAATAAATTAAGGTCCTTGAGGAAAGTGTAACACAAATATTTTATTGCAACATGGTGAGACAGCTATAGTCGTATCAACAGTACGATGGATGATGCATGCAATATCTATTGAACATTTTTATGTAAATTTGATTTGTATATTAAACTAATACTACAGAACTGTAATTATAACTTATGAAACCTATGAGGCTACGACAAATTCATTCTGGCAACTTATTATTAAATCCATGCAAGGAGCAAATAGCAGGACTGCCAAGAAAATAAAGCTTTGATTTCCTCCCTTATTTAGCAAAAGAGATTTAGCTGGCAGATATTCATGACATGACCCCAAAAAAAAACAACTAGACATAAAAATCTCCAACCAAATTTCAATATGTTCAAAGATACAGGTAGATTCACTGACCTCTGGACGAAATTCAGATGCATGTGCTCTGGGAAGCTGATCAAGAATGCCCTTGAGACCTAATAGGACACAATTCATTATATGCAAAATTCAAGACGAGAAAATCTCCATACTAAAATTCAAGTGTCATAAAACAAAGCAGTGATATCTCAACGAATTCTTACACACCTACTGCTTGGTTTTCAATATCACTAATCTGGTTCGATTCACTTTGAATGGCACACCCTTCTTCCCTGAAAAAGTAGATAGCAACACCAACGTTATATCAGAGCAACAGGGAAGCAGAAAAATATCAATAAAAGGGTTAAGGCCAAAAAAAAAAGGCATGCCTGAGTGTATTCCATCCTTTCCGAAACCTTTTTTCTGCAGTTGCTGCTCGATCCTGAATTCCATATGCATTAAATCAACCATGAATAGCATTGGGAGTTGTAATACCCCAGTAGACAACAAATGGTTCTATTTTTCAAAATAAAGAAATTTACCAACAACTTTTGGCTTTCGTTGGACACAAGATTGACAGTTTGCCGCATGTGATTCACTTCAGCTTGGACGCCAGAAAGTAGGGTCTGCGATGTGGAAACTTATGTGAGAATCAATCTATTTTCTTGTCATCTCTACGAAAATCAACCCTGCATTTTTTTTTTTTGGTTCTGAAGAATGTAATGTGCCGTACATGAACTCCACGAAATTGTGCTTAAGTTAGTTTTTTATATGAATTTGCGTTTAGTTTGTTCTAAAACAAAAGGGATTGTATCCGAACATGTGCATGTAAATAATAAAGCACTGTCCAATAGGTGTGGTGACAAGTTCTAAGCAAGATGATGAATGCAACTTTCGAGATACCAAACTAACAAATAACATTTTCAAGAAGTCACAAAAAATTTTGTGCTAATTAAATTGACATATAGTGCTTACCTCCTTGCTCACAAATATGCACCGTATTCGTTGGATTAGGTAGCTCCTTGTCCCTGCAATGATTCAGTCATACTAAATTTAGCAGTATATAAGTACAGGCCCATTTTTCGACCTTCTTGAGACAATCATGGAAAAAACTTCCACTGAATAAACAATCTTGTAGTTTTGTATCATGGAATGCGAAACGGCTTTAATAGGATTCACCAAATTCAAAATTATCAGAATAATGTAATCGGACAGTTTGAACAGATAGGAAAAAGATCTGTTCATCTTAATTTAATTTGGATGCGGTTAATTGACTCATTGAGGTCTGAAGACAATTCAACCAACTTGTAAGAAACATATTAAGAAATCAATTCAATACTATTTTCTGCTCATTTTAAAATTTCCAGGGGCTAGTGGGGGGCTGCTGCTAGGGGAAGAAGCTGCCTCAGACGAGCTGCTGCTTGTCTGTTCAGGAGATGAAGGGTGAGCAGGAACAGCTGCTAGCTGTGAGCAAGGGGGGGCGTGGGAAGGAGATGAGCAAGAGATGTTTAGGCTGCAGGAAAGAACGGCTCTGATACCACTTGTTAGTAGCTGAATTCTTACTCTCATTGAGAGAGGATGACAATAGGAGTTGGGGCAATTTTCTGGTTTATTTCTCACACAATGCCATGCCAACTGAGGGTTGAGGTTACATATTTATAGTGGCAGGCGATCAAGCATATGCTAAGATGCTAGTCTAAGATCTTGTCATGAATCTTGTCCTAAAGTAGTCTAAGACCTAAAGTAGTCTAAGATGCTATCCTGCAAAAGAACTATATGAGGACCACAAAGACCAAGTACAAGGACTTATTCCATCAGCTGAAACTTATCCAATATAGTACCACAGAGCAAAAGGGACGGTGGAGACTGGAGAAGAATCCGAGAATGGGAAGAGATCAGTAGAATAGATAGATAGATAGATACATGAAGGCTCACCTCCTCAATTATTCGCCCTTTACTGCTTCATTATTACCTAAAATGTCTTTCGGGTAATAATGGAGATTGAGATATATTGGATTGTTGGGTTTTCTACTAACAATCCCAATATGTTTTAGTACGTCTATCTGTGTCAAATATACAATATATATTGCGGGTCCCAAAAAAATATACATCAAATATATTCCCACACAAAAAACATACATCAATAAGTTAGTTGTTCCGTACGATCAATCGGTCGGCGATGCCTTTCCATCCCAACTGTATTCCGTTTTTCACTGTACTGGTCTGGTATACACCTTCGAGCACCGGATAGTCCGATTGTCCTCAGTTTGCCACTATTAGACAGATTTTAGCCTTCAAAGAATTGGTTACGGGAAGCTCAGCGGTGCGTTTTTAGGCCTTGTTCACGCATCAATGTGGATCATGCCTTGAACGGTTGCAGGACGATAATAGTTATTCATGGTTTTGTATAACACATGGTACAGAGAGGTGAGATTTTATTTGAAGCAACAACTTCACCCAAGACAGCTACAAGTCCCTATCAGATCATCTGAGAACATAATTTTGAGCTGTATCTGGATTACACAAAGCTGCAGCAGTACACTAAAATACAAGGAGTATAAAAATAGGTAACTGGCAGCTGCAGCATCAGTAATGCCATTTAGGTCTCAACGCCTCTTCTTCCTCCGTCAACTCCTGATACAGATACCACTGAGGTGCTGCTTTACCGATGGGCAATGGAGGGCGGACAAAGATCTCAACTGGTTTGGGTACGTGTACCGTCAAAAGCAGCTCACCCGTGTCATCATCTTCTTCCTCCACGCTGCCATCAGGGCTGCTAGATGGCACACCAAGTGGCTCAACCGCAATCCACCCAAGTCCAGAGATTGCAATGTCACAAGCAGGTCTGCACAAGAAAGAAAGATTGTCAATTATGCATTTATTTATGCTACAAAATCAATGAGAGCAGGTTCTAAGTAATCATACAATAAAAGGATTGTGTATGTTTTCTTATCAATCATCCAGAGAAGATACTCCCCCGTTTTCTTCGTGAAACAAGAAATACAAACTCGCGAATGCTGCTGGATGAAAAGCTCCTGCTTTATTATTAGTTGAAAACATTACCTATCACGCTCTTCATATTTTATCTTCAACTCGCGGACACCCTGAAGACCAGCCCAACCTTCGGTTCTCTCCTTACCGGTTGGTGGAGTCAATGTAACTCCAACTTCTCTCTAGAAAGTGAGAAGAACAACGGTCAAAAAAGGGAAATGAAAACCTGAATTAAATTCCCAATCGGAACTGCCTCTTGCCAGCAGAACAATTACGCCATCATTTCCACCAAGTACACAGAACAGAAAGCCAATTTTTTAGCTGCTAAGTTTATGTGCCATGGGCTTTATTGTTTTCAGCCTTTCAGATGAACAGAGATTCAGAAAAAAAAACATGAACTATGGGAAAGAGTTGCGGTTGCGATACATGCAATAGAGATTTCATTTAAGCATTGATGGGGAAGGCAGAGAAGAAATGTGAGCAATATTAGTCGCACAGAATAATGTAAAGCTTTACTTCAGAATTGTGATCAAGTTTTGAAAATAAAGCATTTTGGAAGAAAAAATAGCTTGTATCTTCTAACTAGGAGAAAATTAAACTAGTGGTACAGAATAGTTAGCTGTTATACCAACTAGCAGATGCATACCTTGTAAAACTCATCTGCTTCTGTGGTTGGGACCATATTGATTTTTAGCTTCTTAGGTCCGTAGAATGTCAATCGGGTGCGTGGAAGAGCCTAGGTCATTGATTAATATTATCAGTTAGTGGTTACTACATGAACAGGGAAAATTAGAAGTGACGAAACAAATCTCAGAAGTGAAGTTGAGCTCATTTGGGCACCTTCACAACATCAATACGAACTAGTCCACCCCAGAACAATGAATTACCACTCAATCCAACATCTGTATCATTAGCCTGAACATAACATTATATTCTGAAGAAAAAGATTAGTGTGCAAGTTTTTGAGAAAGTAACACGCATTCCACAGAATGAAATACACATACAGGAAAACATTGCCCCCTTAGACGACTTTGTGGTGCAAGAGATGGTAGATCATCAGCATGGATAACTGCTGCTTGCCTATGGTGAAGATGGACTCCAGGTGTATCATATAATTTCTGCATGTATAGATGCAAGGGTATGTAAGTAAACTTCAAACTGGACCTTCACCGGAGAAGATGTAAAACATGGGGAAGACAAACAGAGGGAGCACTTATATCGATGCATGTCATATTGAACAGTTTGGATGGATACACACACATAGTACATCTGGAATATTCATGAGAGATGCACCTTTAGAAGTATTGAGACATCTATATTAGAAGTGTTTTATTTAAGCATGTCAACGAGATGCAAGAGAAAGTATTACTTTTTTGTACAGCTACATTGACAAAGATGGTGCAGCAACAAGCAAGCAAAGTGAGCATACATGTCTGAAAATTAAAGGCAAATAGATGGAATCATACCCCGCCTCCTAAAAATGCTTCAATCTTAATAGGGCCAAGAGTTGTCCCAGGAACAGCAGATTGTATTGGCTTGTATTTTTGAGCTGCAGCTGCCACGGGATCCTTATATGCCATTGTTTCTACAACAGTAAGCCTCCAACTATTAGTGTTACAAAGAAACGAAAGAGCAAAAAAAAAGGGGGGCAAATAGTAGTAGTTACAAAAAGGGTTACGGAACGATAGTTGGTCAAGAATGGTAAGGGCATACTTAGCAAAGCACTGATAAATGCAGATTTCCCAACATTTGCTGAACCCTGTAATGATGTATGAAACACATCAGACGTAACTAACTAATTATAATAGCAGAGAAGCAGGTATTACACATACTGTTTGAAGCTTTATGACTTCAATCATTCAATGCGCATAATGAAAAACAAAGGAACTAAGCATGGTGCCTGTCCTATTAAACACACAAACTATGAAATGGACCTATGTATATTTCACCAGAGGGTGAAGTCCAATTTTGGATCTTAGTATGCTATTACTAAAAAAATCAGGGTAGCTAATAGATCATAATTATCAGTTCATCATTGTGGGCATCAAGCTATCAACAACGGACTGATTTATGAATGCAGTTTATTAAGTTTCTACAGGCAGCTATTGCGGTGTGGAACAGCATTTGTCGAATAGGAAGGTACAATGCCATGTGTTTATCACTTGAGAATTCATACAGAAATCAAAAGGGAAAGTGCAGAGTGTGTACCAGTATATATACGTCTCGGCCCTAATAAGAAAGAAAAGAATCTTATAGTCAGGAATGTGAAATAAAGAACAGGTAGGGAAAGTTAAGAATGAAGGCTGAAGAAAATTTGTGTGATGGAATGAGAAAATAATCATAGTTCAAATGTACACACCTGAGAGGGGAGAGATAAGAAAAGATGTGAGAGATAAAAATATCTATTCAATTAGACACGGAAATTGGAGGGGGGGAAATGGTTTAGATGAGAGGGGGCAGCGCGCCGGGGGTGTGCATATAATAGCCGGGAAATAAGTAGATTACATTCTGACCTTCTTTTCCTGTTGAATCTCTGATATAACACCAGTGATGCCAACCAATGACTTTGAGCTTGTCAAATGGACACTAAGGACGCTGCAAGTACCAAGTAGCAGGCTCAACTTTCAACTAACAAAAAAAAAATTATGAAATGGTTGTGCGAGAAAGTAGCACAAGAAAATAAGGCTATGTTTGGATCGTCTAGGACTAACTGTTAGTTGAGAAAATTAGCACATTAGAAAATATGGGCTAATTGTTAGCTCACTCTCACTAGCTAATGGGCTAACTAGCTGAGCTAAAATTAGTCTTCCTGTTTGGATGGATTAGGACTAATTTTAGCCACTAACAATTGCCCAGGATCCAAACATACCCTACGTCTTACTTGAGCTTCTTCTTGACAACTGCGTCCACAACCCAGTCACCAATGCAATTCAAATCTGTGTCTCTAGGAAGGAGATCCACCTACAAAAGAAGTAGCTTCAGACTTCTGACTGACAGCAGTAACAATATTTTAAAAAGTGAGTATGTGCAACAAACACCTTTGTAATCACTAGTATAATAGGATTAGCACCAGCGAAATCACGTATACGTGCCAGGAAACTCCCATTGAAGTCAACTATGTCGACCTGCATATGACTGATAAAATGAGCGACGAAGAAATGAAAGCACGAAGAAGAAATCAAGGAGGATTCCATCATCCATGGGGTTTAAGAGGGCAAGGTCTTTACCAGTTTCACTATCAAGGCTTTCTCATGACGGAGGTATGATAGCTTCTCCCTGAGTTGTTCTGCCGAAACGAACTGCTTGCCCCCAGGGTAACCACCATGGCCACCAACAGCAGTCACCATAAGTCCATGCGACAAGAGCTTACACCTTCCACATAGCACGGTTCTTAGTTGACGATGCCTCTTCTTCTGCTCGCATAGGAAATGGATCAGACCATGCCATGCTTCATGCACAAATACTCATCCAAGAGAGCAGGAAAAATAATTTGTCCATGCGCAAAAACCTATCACCGTGGAGCTATGAATTTACACCTATGGACACAAGCAAATACGTACACATTTTTTGTTTTTGTTTTTTGAGTTAGCAAATATACGATTTCATCATTTGACTATCTCAAATCGTCGATTGCATTGACAGATGCCACTCGCGCTTACCAGGTCGTACGTGGCGGGCTCGACATAGCCGGGGGCGCCCTCCGCCGCCGTCTGCAGCGGCGCGCCGCAGCCGTAGCAGCACGCGACGCCGGGGGGCTTCCGCGCGAGCGCCTGCCGCTTCTCCCGGCGGCGGCGGCGTCTCTCGGCGTCTTCCGGTGCGAGCACGCGCGCGGCGGCCGCGGAGGCGAGCTGCTTCCCCAGGAAGCGGTCGCCTCGGGTCGGTGAGGCGGGCCCCACGGCGTCCGGAGGAGGGGGCGGTGGCGAGGCGCTGGAGGCAGAGACGGGGCGCGCGCGGGTGGAGACGGGGGGCTGGGGCTTGGGGATGGACGGGTTTGGTAGGGATTTGGGGAAGGATAGGAAGAGGAGGTGAGGCGAAGCCATTGTATCCTGCGGGCGGTGGAGGGAGCGCTCCCGTCCGCTGGTCCTAGGAGCCTACTACTCCGCTCCGCTCTGCTCTGCTTCTCCTCTTTCGATTCGAAATGAGAAGGAATATCCGCTCCGCTCCGCCGCTGCCTCTACTCTACTCTACTCCAGTCCAACTGCGATTTGAGCTGGGGCTGGGGTTAATTAATTTCGATTTTTTTAAATAATACATGTTTAATAAAACATTATAGAAATAATATGCTGCAAAAATTACAGATTTGCACACCTATCGCACGTCCAAATTATGACAGACTCTCTGTCACAATTTCAAATTACGACAGAGCAGTTCAGCCCTCTGTCGCAATTTAGAATTGCAACAGAGAGCTCAGAGCGCAATTTGGAATTGCGACAGAGAGCGTAAAAACAACACCCGGGGCCTTCGACCTCATTTTCACCGAGCACACACCCGAGAGCTAGTCGCCAAAGAAAGAAGAGAGGAAGCGGAGAGGAAGAAGAGGAGGGGGAGGGGGAGAGAAAGAAGAAGAGGGGGCGAGGGAGGAGAGGAAGAATAAAAAGAGGAGGGGATGTTCGTCATATTTTTCAGATAAATATTGTTTTATTGTTTTAATTTAGAATTTAGTAATCAAATGTAATAGATTGTTAAGTAATTAGGTTTGTAGAGTAATAAATATTTAGAAAGATGATATAGGGTTGAGATTAATTAGGGTTGTGGTTAACTAGCTGTGTAGACTGGTAATAGTTTATTTAAATTGACGATTTAGTGATCGGATTGTATAGGTTTTTAATTATTTAATTGTATAGAGTTATAATAACTATAGATAAACAAAACTGCAAAAATTACGAGAGATACAATGCGTGCAAAAATTACGCGAGATACAATGTGATACGAAAAATTAATTTTTGTAGTGCTGCAGCAGTTGTTTGAATTGATGTATAGTATATCGTCGTATCACATTGTATGTCAGATGCAAGATTTACGCGAGATACAATGTGATACGAAAAATTAATTTCTGCAGAGCTGCAGCAGTTGTTTGAATTGATGTAGAGTATGTCGTCGTATCACATTGTACGTCAAATACAAGAATTACGCGAGATACCATGTGATACGAAAAATTAATTTTTGTAGGGTTGCAACAGTTGTTTGAATTGATGTAGAGTATGTCATCGTATGGTTTGATTAAGACTTAAAAAATGGTAACGTTATGTCGTGCGACCATTAAAAAAATTCATAAAATGTTTGACAGATATGGACAAATGAGTAGAATTTAAAATATACAATGGAGAAGAGGTTCGGCAGATGGATGCACAAGGGGTGGAACTTAGTCATTTTTCAAGTGTCATGGCTAGCCTGTCACGTGCTGGTGAGCGTTCGTGGGGCACGGTTAACAGATAGTTGTACCACATATTCTCGTTGGATAGTAAATTGCATGATTTCAAGCTGCACGAAGTAGGGTCTCGGAGACGGGATTACACGTACTGGGAGTTAGTATAATTAAAAGGGCTGAAGTCCTAGATCTCGTACGTACGTAAGATTAGTAACTGAGAATGATTGGTCATTAGTGTTGTTGGCGCAAGCATTTGAGAAAACCAGTGTTGACTATACGGTGCATAAGGAGGTTGGTAGTGATGAACCGGAGGAAATTGGGGAGAACAATCGAACCGGAGATTGCTCAGTGAGGCAGGATGTCAGCTCAAGTCATGAGAGTGTACGAGGTGAGGAAGGTGATATTCCAAATCCAGATGTTCAAGTACCATTGCATGCTAGCTGATGTGGCGTCTACGTGACACCACTACCACCTCTACTAGCTCTCCAACCATTGGAGATAGCCTAAGAGGATAGATACATAGATAGATAAAGTGAACTGGACTTGTTCCGAAAAAGAAAAGAGCAGAGACTCATACGATTTTAGTGGGACATGCAGCCCAACGGCTTAATAGCACGCGCTCGGCCCAATATAATGTGGTACGGCATACCGATAGATAGGATACGGTACGTAGGAGTGAGTAGTGTACGAGCGAGCACTCAAATAGTATACGGTACGGGCAGAGACGCTGTAGGTAGTATGAATAGGGTATCAACGTTCATATACGCAACGTAACGTACGTGGCGGGGTAGCTAGAATTAAGTAGGTAGCGTTCAGTCGGCGGCGGCAACATGTGCATGCAGACGCAGACGCAGATGCAGCAGCAGCAGCAGCAGGAGAAGGGGAAAAAGATGTCGGATCCTAAAATGTCGGATCCATCCAATACTACAAGACGGACGATCCACCCAAAAGAAAAGAAAGAAGAAAAAAAAGGATGATGAATTTGATGAGGGAGGGAGGCCGGCCGTAGGGGCCTGGGCTGGACCTGACAGTAACGGCTCAGGGCTGCCTGTCGGTGGGCCCCACCCCGTCCTCTAGTACTACACACACGCACGTCACGTCTGTCCTCCTGCCCTCCCCCTCCCTGTCCGACGGCGCACGCAGGCTAGATCCATAGATAGATGCTAAACTCACCTCTCAATTACGTGATATCACCTTACCGGTCTCTGCTAACATTATAAATGTTGAACATTTCGTCACTTCAATATCTGGGTTTATCACCGCACCGGTAAGTGATGCTAAGATCTAGTTGACAGATGATCTTCTTCTTGTTGTTCAGAGCATGCTTCCAAATTTCGTATTCGTTTATATCTCACTTCCCACCGAAATCCAAAATTTCGGTGAAATCTTATTATTTCAGATAAAATCTGGATGAAATTCAAATCTAGAATTTTTGAACCAAATTTCGAGCAAAATTTCCGACGAAATTGCTGAAATTTTGGTAAATTTTAACTGAACAGAAAATAGTTCAAACGATGTCAAAAAATTTAAAATATTTTTATGGAGATTTCTGACACATTAATGATGTTTTTATAAAAATTTCAAATGATTATCATGTCCGAGGAATTTTTAAAAATTCAAACATTGCTGCTATCTTCATAAAATGCTGACCGGCAAGTTTGAACTGAGTAAAAAAAATAGTCCAAACTACGTTAGAAACTTTTGAAATTTTTTGTGCTTGGTTATGATCCAACACTAATGTTCTCATAAAATTTTCAAATGATGATCAAGCTTGGTAAATTTTTAAAAAAGCAAACAGTGCTACTGCCCTGTTAAAAGGCTTACCGACAAACTTCAACAAAATAAAAAATGGTCCAAAATACGTTACAAAATTTTGAAAATTATTGTGGATGGTCCTGATATAATATTAATATTTCTATAAAATTTTAAAATGATAATTATGCTTAACTAATTTTTAAAAATTCTAAAAGTGCTACATCCTGATAAAAGCCTGATGATCAATACATCGATTTGCTTTAGCAATAAAGAAATTTTAAATTTTTACAAAAGGGTTATAAGGAAATATTTAAAATATCATAAAAATTTTGAATCATGATCACACTCTAGTGAATTTATAAAATTCTTACAAAGAACAATAGCATTTATGTTCTTTCTCTTTTGATTTTTGAAATATAATATAACAAATTAAATGAAATTCAATGCTTGCATAGATTGGATTAACCAAACAAAAAATTAATTTTTTGAAAATTTTATAGAATAGTACTGAGGCAATTCTTAATATTTCATAAAAATTTTAGAACATGATCATACTCAAGAAAAATTATAAAAATCTAACAAGGTTCTTGTCCCAATTATGTTTATTCTATTTTTGATTTTTAAAGATAACAAATGAAGTTAAATTATTTACAAAATTGTTATGTATGATCCTAAACTATTAAAGATAGTACCATAAAATTTTTAGATCATTATCTATCTTGTACAATTTTATAAAGAATCTGACAGTGTTTCTACTGAAATTTTAAAATGCCTTAGAAATTCAGTTTTTCAACAAACTTCATGGAAGATAACTTTCTTAAGAGTTATTGGATTAAATCCGGTCAAATCCAGCCATAAAACATCAAAATACGGTTTCAAATCCCGAAAATTTGCCGAAAAAATGAAATTACTGTAGCAATTTATTTTTTAAAAAAACTTTTATTTCGGCTGGTAATTTGGATTTCGTGGTGGCCTGAAATCCAAAATTTTGACGAAACTTCACCCGTAATTTTTTTCAAAATTTTTAATTCGGTTGTATTTGATAGCTACAGTCCGTTTTTTTTATAAGGCGTATTTTGATTTTACACAAGATTTAGCGTTGCGTTGAAATTGAGAAAGATATGAGAGAAAATGACTTATATGCCCCCACTTAATTGTCTTGGAAGATGAAAGATATACTTCGTGTGAGTGGTAATGAATAAATGCATATGGATGAGAGAAAATAAATAAGTGTATAGAAGGAAAGATCTCATTAAATCTACATATATATACAAACCTTTACATTTGTAAATAAGATTATTAAAAAAATAGGTCTTATAAAAAAATGAAAAGATTACGGATCACTTATATGCATGCATGATTGGATCAGTCCTGTCGGAACTCGGAAGACCTTCTTCTTGTCCGCCGGCCGCCCGCGCTGCATGGCCTCCGTGCGTTTGCCCATATATATTTCAACTGCACCTACTCCAAAACTTCATCTGTTTTCAATTAAATTATCATTACAATAAATTTAAGTTTGTCATCTAAATCTGTGGTGTTAAAGTTAGGCTTTAATTTTAGATTTTTGGAAACTCCAAACTTTAGAATGCTCAACTATATATTCCTAATTTATTGTCCAATCTTTGTTTAAAAAAAATCATAAATGTAAAATTATGAATATTAAACATGCTAAAGTTTGATTCTCTTAGAGTTGCAGAAAAGGCCATGTCCACTTAGAACTGGTAATTGATCGGTAACACGTATATAATCATCAATTAAATTATGTATCCTGTGGGGATCGATACGCGAGTTAACATTTTCTTTAAAAAAATCATCCACGAGTTAACATTTAGTGAAACACAATCCAATGTTCAAAAGAATAATTGGAGTAGCATTCGAGCAATCGGACCGACGCAGAGGCAGATCGACCACCCACCCACCCATCGTATATATATCTCGAGACCACATCCTCCCCTAATTAAAGATCGCAAGGTTCCGGGAAGGATAGAGGGTCCACGCGTCACCGTAGCCACTTTGCAAAAAAACCCCCGAGTTCCTCGAAATTACGAATAGGTCCCTGTAAATTACGGATAGGTCCTTCGCAATTTTTTGTGAGGGGAAGATTTTCTTTTCTGAATCGCGTTTAGGTCCTCGTGCGGCGTTTTACGGAAAAAATCTCCCGTTAAATTCAAATCGCAAACAAGCCCTTTTCTAATTTTTCAGGATGACGGACAGGTCCAAAAACGTAGCATTTAGGTCCTTGCTCTTTACGTCTAGGTCCTTTCTCCGTTTTTCCCGGAAAAAATTTTTTCGTGTTCCGTTTTCCCCGGAAAAAATGTTTTTGTGCTCCGTTTTTTCTCCGGAAAAAACGCAAATTCGTTTTTTCCCGGAAAAAATGTTTCCATAGTCTGTTTTTCCTTGTTTTTCCAAAAAAATATTTTCGTGCTCTGTTTTTTCGCCGAAAAAAACACAAATTTGTTTTTGTTCACGCGCGCGGCGTGCCGCCGCGCTTCCTTATCTAGTTATCTTTTTATATATATATACACACGATCTGAATGAACTAGCTGGCCATGGATGTCGATCTCTGCACAACTATCTGATCGATCGATCAGGTCCATATATATATATATATATATATATATATATATATATATCGCTGGGCGCTGGCTGCCTAGTACTGCATGCATGCATGCATACGATCGATGCTTCTCTATCTCTGGATCCGAAGGTCGATCGTACCGGAGGCTGGCCGGCCAGCATGCAGCTCGATCCTTCAGTACCCGGCATAGATGCATTGCCGTCTGTACTTATACAATATGTTGACGTACGTACGGTATGTACGTACACGATCTTTTCGCTCCCGGCCCTTGTTTTCAGAGAAGGTCTTAAGCATCTCCGTGAAGCGCAAAAAAACAAGGCCTTCTATTTTGGATTTAGGGACTCTCCTTATTTTTTGAAACTCTGTTTTGAGCACAAAATCAAAGAACATCCCTAAATCTCAAACGGCCCTATTTTATTTTTTTTTTCTCCTATTTTGACATATCCGCTATGTACAATCTTCATTTGACACCACTAAAATTCAATCAAAATATTTGTAATACATAAAACATAAGCATATTAACATTTACAATTTAAAAACATGATATTTAAAATTTAAATTTAAAATTTTCAAAACATGATATTTAAAATTTAAATTTAAAATTTTCAAAATTTTCGAAGAGCAGAGATGCAGATGCTGTGATTGCAACTCATCCAAAGAAAGACACGCTCAAGCAAGGTGAAATAATGCAAGCCATCCTTCACTTAACTCCCTATTTTAAGGTTTAGAAATTTGGTTTAGGGGCTCCACAGGAATTGGGGCTCGGGAGGAAATTTAGGGCCTCCTAAATTTAGGAAGTGGAATAGGGGCCTGTTGGACTGTTTTTTTAGTAAACTCCCTATTTTAAAGTTTAGGGGCTGGTTTAGGGACTTTGCTGGAGATGCTCTAAGGGGTTTTGTTTGCATCTACTCTTCCCCAGCGAACAACACGTTCACGCCAACGCATGTGTACGCGTACTACTACAGACTACCTCATCCGCGACCCTCCATCACTGTCGAGTAGACCCGACTCGGCAATGATAATATTATCACTGCCGGTTCTAACTTCTACCGGCAGTAACAAGAATAGTATAATTTTACCGCACGAATGGAGGCAATATTATCGCCGGTTTTAGAGAGAACCGGCAGTGACAAGAAGATATCACTGTCGGTTTATATAAAAAACCAGTGGTGATTTATCATTGCCGGTTCGTCTATCAATCGGCAGTGATAAGTTCATTTTTACTGCCGGTTTTACTCTAGAACTGGCAGTGATATTACTGTTCCCCGTAATTAGTTAAGATACAGAACATATCAAACATTGTAATTGATCTTGCACAGAACATATTAAAGCATAATTAGTTAAAAAACAGAACATATTAAACATTTGTAATTTATCTCGCAGAGAACATTTACAAATTTTGTAATTTGCGTGATATGTATTAGTTAAAACACAAAACATTTACAAAACATAATTAGTTATACCGTCCATAATTACATATTTAGTACTAATTATATATACAGAATATAACGGGCCAACGGCTATTAACTGTTTGAAACCCAAAATAGCGCGAAACCCTATATCCAAAAGTCATCGTTGTCGTCCTCCTCCTCCTCGTCCTCGTCGCCGAAGTTGCTGCCAGATGACCGATCAGAGTTGCGGCGGTGCTCCTCCTCCTCCTCGTCCTCCGAATCCGATTCGGTGGCGGAGTTGGTCCTGCCCCAACGCCGCAGGACCTCGCCGCCGCCGTTGTCGTCGCCCTCCTCCTCCTGCTCCTCTACCTCCTCTTCCTCCTCCTCCTCCTCCTCCTTCCTCTCCTCCTTCTCTGGCGGCGAAGCGGGAATTTGCCCAGTACGTGCCCGCTTCTTGGGGGGGCCATTCTTACAGCAGTGGTGGATTGTGAGGAGTGGTGCTACAGATTGAGTAATGGGCATTATATAAAGGCAGAATGGGAAGGGCAACAGTTGGCAGAGGAATGGTGAAAGGACCGATATGTCGCCTAGAGGGGGGGTGAATAGGCGTTAATTCAAATTTAAATGCGCAACGGAAATTTACTATTCGGATAGTCCGAAAATACCTTCGGACTGTCCGAGTGGTTCGGATAGTCCGAATGTCTATTCGGATACTCCGAACTGCTTTTCGCAAGGAAACCCTAAAAAGTAGATCTGGGTTATTTGAGAGGCTAGATTACTACCAAATGAGGTTTCTAAGCTAGGACAACTTCCAGATTATGAGATCCACCCAACATCTATTGCAAGAGGCTACTAAACCCTTGAATCCCCAAAAGATTAAGCTAAGCACAAAAGGGGACAAGTGTAAAACTTACAAACAAGAGAGATGCAGCGAGTTTTCTCCGAAGTTCGGATCCTTGAGGGGATCCTACGTCTCCGTTGAGGCGGCACAAAGCCGGGGTCTCTTTCAACCCTAATCCTCTAGGTGTTGCACCAAGCACTCACCTACTTTTCTTTGAATCCTTCCCTTGGAGGTGGATTCAACCTTCACAAACTTCCGTGGCGCCCCACACAAGCTTGGGGCTCACCAGGCAACTCCTAGCCGTCTAGAGTCCTCAACCTCCAAGAGTAAAAGATCAGGCAAGAAATTAAGCTGAAAATGACCCAAGTGCTCAAGATGAATCACAATCTCTAGCTCCTTCAAACTCTCAACTAGATTCCCCAAAGATTTGCTAATCAAGAGATCAAGAGGAAGATCACTAGAGCTCAAGAGAGAGAGGCCTGACTCAAAATGAAATGAATGCACTTGTTAGTTGGTAGGTGGGAGTTGGGAGGTATTTAAAGCCCCCAAAACTAGCCAGTTTTCACTTCACTGACAACATTGTTCGGATAGTCCGAACCATACTCGGACGATCCAGAACCAATAGAACTAAGGCAATGGAACACTCGATTGGACGGTCAACGTCCCTTCTGGATAGTCCGAACCAATTTGAACTAGGCAATCGAACACCTTTGTTGGACGGTCAGAACCATACCGGATAGTCCAGAACCAATTAGACTTAGCCCTAAGCGAGAGGGTCATTCGGATACTCCGAACAAGTGTTGGACATTCGAACCAAATAGAAGCTGGACCAACAGAGAAGGCAAGCTCGGATACTCGAACCTATGTTGGGACATTCGAACCAAATTTTGCTCGAGCAACCGAGGGGCAGTTAGGACATTCCGAAATCTGTTCGGATACTCAGAACCTTTTGAACATATTGCCCTAAGACTTTACACATTGACCCATATATAGTCTAGGATTCATCTTTGAGCACATTAGATCATTCCAAAGTTGTTTCTTGCCCTATCCTTCTTTGTAATACTAGTCCTTAAACTCAAATAAAATTAAGCGTACATACGCGATTATTGAGTTTGGTCGACGCCTTTTCTTCTTCAAATTGAGGACCTCTTTTCTTAGCGACTTTTCCATGAGCGTATCTATCTCATTCACCATACTCAAAACACTCATTAGTCACTTAATCTTGTTGTCATTAATCACCAAAATCATTAAGGGCCTAGATGCACTTTCAATCTCCCCTTTTGGTGAATTGATGACAACACGATTAGATTTAGATAAAATTGAAATGAGAGAGTATTTGGAGAACCAAATACACGGAGAAGCTCCCCCTAAATGTGTGCATTGAACTAATTTGAGTGGAATGTCAAACGCACATATTTACGGGAAATTTGGCGAGAGCTCCCCCTAAATTTCTGATTTCGAGAGAATATAACAGGATATTTGATGATAACTTGCATAAATAAATATGACATGATATCACACAAATGCATTGCCAAGGAGAAATGGAATTAAGCTATTAATATCAAGCATCCAACAAGCAAACCGATATCGCAACAATAGTTCAACTAAAGCAACTACCAAACACAAGTTTAATAACACGAAGCAAACTAAGCAAACAACCAATCAAATAACCAAGCAAATCTAATCTCCTCACTCCCCCTTTGGCATCAAGGCACCAAAAGGGTCACTCCTCGCCATCATGCCGTAAGTAAATCATTGCTTGTCGTTCTCGAGCCAAGACATATCTTGAGTCGCCTCATCATCACCGATGGCGCCGAAGTGGCGGGAAGGTCAAAGAGCTGCCGCGTCGCCGAATCAATAGTTGCAGAATCTGACTCTGACTCGGACTCTGAAGAGCAAGACAGATTTAGCTTCCCTTTTATGACATTTAGTCGATCATGAGTGGCGGAGATCTTCTCATTTACTTGCTTGATCTTCTGACGGTTCTTGATCCCAAGGCAAAAGATAGCACGAAGCATATCCTTGATGGAGCCACTGGGAGAAGAAGGATCACCTGAAGCAGGCCTCGCTGAAGTGCCACCTGACCTGGTCGAGGGCGCTGAAGGAGGAACTGGCTGAACTGGAGGAGGTGGAGCCTTGATCACACGAACACGGTACGGCACATGCTCCACATCCTTAGCAAACCACAAGCCTGAGATACTCTCAACCATGCACATCACATATGGAGCGAACCCACAACTGCTACGCGGGCTGAGAGAGTTGAGACGTATCTCTTGCCAGATAAAGTCAAATACATCAAAAGGCCTGGAACCCTCACCAATCCTCAAAAGCAGGTTCCTAGAGTAGGAACTGATGTTGGTGGCGTCCCCCTCCTTGGGCCTGTGGTCTTCCTCAAAGAACTTGTACAGGATGGCATAGAAGGGCTTCAAACCTTTTGTGGTGCCCAGCTTGAAGTTCTGAGAATCATCATAGAGGGGTGCCAAATCATTGATACTGGAGGAGTCAGAAATGTGCAGCTTGTCCAGATTGTCCCAGCCTTCTGTGGAGAAACCGATGCAATCAGCGAATTGAGCCTTGGACACTGAGTAATACAACCCATCAACCATAAACCACATAGTACTCTCGGCATCTTTGTCGACATACAAAGTAGCATAAAGCTCGCGCCACAACTTCATTATTCCATTTGCACCGAAGCGACATGATTTCTCTCAGTTGTGGCGCTCAAGCAGCAATCACTTCATTGAAAAGCTGTGTGTCCTCCTGCTTTGTGCCATGTAATCCCGATCAATGTCTTGCATCAATGCCATCGGGTTCTTCTTCTCAAGAATCACAGAATCATAGAAGTCTGTTGGAAGTGATTCCGAATCGCTTGTCCACATAATCTTCTTGCAAATATAACAAGGATCGACTCTGTCTTTGACGGACTTCCTTGCCTCGCCTTGCCCAACACAAGAGTCAATCTTCTTCTTTGGAGTCACACCCATTGGAGTAGCACGACAGGTGGTGAATCTCCAATGGTCCAATCGATGCACCTTCCTCACAGGCAAAGACACTTTGTCGCCCTTAACCTAGGCATGGCATCCCTAGGATTTTCGGCACCTGCCTCCTTGACCCTCATCTCCTTGTTCACCACCACCCCGACTTGGAGCACCCTTATGAGTCGTCTTCTTCCTCTTGCGAATGGCTTGACGCTCGTCTTCCAACAGTGAGCAAGAGGAGATTCGGAGAGGAATCTACAGAGGAGCAATGGGGGCAGCCGAGGAGCCACCGGCGGGAAGATCATGCCTAGCCTTCTTCGAGCGAGCCGCATCGATGTCAGCTTGGCCAGAGTGGGGATTGCCACCTTGAGAGGGATCCATCTAAAGGTATACAAGGGTTGAAGCAAGATTAGACACTAATTATAACCTTGATGAACAATAAAGAGTTGAAATGAAGTCACAAACTTCGGATAGTCCGAAGTTATTTTCGGATAGTCCGAGAATTTCTTCGGATAGTCCGAAGTTTTCATTCGGATAGTCCGAACATCTTCGGACATTCCGAATGGAAACTCGGACATTCCGAGGTGACAGTTCATAAACCCTAAATTTTCAAACTAGGTGATAATTCAACAAATTTAATATCTAATCATAGGATGACTATCCTAGCAAGGTCTAGGATGGTCTAGAGTCCAAGGGTTCTCAAAATAAATATGAAAACAACCGGCATTAGGAGAGGTTTGAACCAACCTTTTGAAGGATAGAAACCGGGAATCCAAGGCAAATCCGGAGCACAAGGATGATGGAGGTGAGCCCCTTGCCCTTGGAGAAGGTCTTGAAGCCCTCAAATCGCAAAATCTCCGGCCAAAACCCTAGATCCAAGTGCTAGGGCGGAGTAGAGGAGAGAGAAACCGAAAATATGAAGTGAGGGGAAGAAAGGAGGAAGAGAGAGGGTCGGGCGGCTTAAAAAGCCCGAGGCCCCACCAGACGATCGAACTTAAGTTCGAGACGATCCGAACCAGATTCGGATAGTCTGAATGGAATTTGGACATCCAACTGCTTTTCGAGATGGCATGAGAATGATGGCGAAATGACTCGGAGCGAGAAATAGATGAGAGGACCTAGTGAGTCAAGTCATCACGTGATCGCCAAGCCATACAATAATTCAAACTATGATCACAAGATGATTGACACGATCAGAAGATCAAAACCATCAAACACAATAAGATAAGAGAAATAAAGAGAATAAGGTTTTCTAAGACATTTTTCAATCACCAATCAACGTGAGCATGTTTCAAGCCAAATTGCGAGAGTCTAGAATATTTAGTCCACTCCTCAAATCACAAAACCTCTTCTCATCAAGTGGCTTGGTAAATATATCGGCTAATTGGTCAATTGTGCTCACATGTTGAATTTCAATATCGCCTTTGGTGGAATGGTCTCTTAGGAAATGATGGCGGATATCGATATGCTTTGTACGGAGTGTTGGGTGGGTTGTTGGCAATCTTTATGGCACTCTCATTGTCACACAAAAGTGGCACATGGTTATAGGTCGAGCCATAATCATTTAGAGTTTGTCTCATCCAAAGCAATTCGCACAACAACTCCGGCGGCTATGTATTAAACCCGGTGTGGATAAGGCTACGGAGTTTTGTTTCTTAGATGACCAAGAGACAAGGGATCTACCTAAGAATTGACATGTCCCAAGTACTTTTCCTATCCACCTTACATCGGCATAATCCGCATCGGAATAGCCAACTAACTCAAAAGATGAACCTTTAGGATACCAAAGCCCAAAATGAGGAGTGTGCACTAAATATCTCAAGATTCTCTTTCTTGCCACCATGTGACACTCTTTAGGGCGGCTTGAAACCGTGCACACATGCACACACTAAGCATAATATCGGGCCTAGATGCACAAAGATAAAGTAGAGAACCGATCATCGGCGATATATCTTTTGGACGTAGGTTTACCTTCTTTGTCGAGGTCTAGATGCCCGTTGGCTTGCATTGGAGTCTTGATTGGCTTGGCGTTCTCCATACCGAACTTCTTGAGCATGTCCTTGATGTACTTGGTTTGGCATATGAAGGTTCCTTCCTTAAGTTGCTTGACTTGAAAACCGAGGAAGAACTTCAACTCGCCCATCATGGACATCTCAAATCTCTTGGTCATAATCCTGCTAAATTCCTTGCACAGGTGGTCATTAGTAGATCCGAATATAATGTCATCAACATATATTTGACATACAAACAAATCATTATCAATGTGTTTGGTAAAGAGAGTGGGGTCGGCCTTTCCGACTATAAAACCTTGACCGAGGAGAAAATCGCGAAGGCACTCGAACCACGCTCTCGGAGCTTGCTTAAGTCCGTAGAGAGCCTTATGTAGGAAGTAGACGTGGTCCGGATGGTTCGGTCTTGGCCGGGTGGTTGCTCAACATAGACCATTTAGGAAAGTGGTCCATTTAAGAAGGCGCTTTCACGTCCATTTGATACAACTTAAAATCATGGTGAGTAGCAAAGGCAAGTAATATTCTAATAGATTCAAGCCTAGCTACGGAGCATATGTTTCATCGAAATCAAACCTTCGATTTGCGTGAAGCCTTGAGCAACTAACAGGGCTTTGTTTTCGTCACTATTCCGTTCTCATCTTGCTTGTTCGAAAAACCCACTTGGTTCCAATCACATTTTGCTTGGGCCTTTCGACAAGCTTCGGACTTGGTTCCGTTCGAAGTTATTCAACTCCTCTTGCATGGCCATCACCCAATCCGGATCTTGGGCGCTTCATCTACCTTAAGCGGTTCAAGAGAAGATACAAAGGAGTAAAATTCACAAAAATTAGCGACCACGAGATCTAGTAGATACTCCTTGTTAATGTCTCCCGATATGTTGTCGATCGGGTGATCTTTTTGTACACTCGATGGACTCTTGGATGAGAATGCAGTTGCGTTGATTCTTTGGATTGGACCCTCATCGTCTTGAGTGGCATTCGAGCCGTCTTGAGCTCGCATTGAAGACGAAGGAGTATCATCCGGAGCGTCCATCGTCGCGTCATGAACTCCTTGAGTTGAAGCGCTTGGCATTACATCTTCCTCAAGTGGCCTAACTTCTCCAATTGCCAATTTCTTGATTCGTCACACGGGGTTCTTCCTCGTCAATCACAACACGATCAACTTGTTCTACTTGAGAACAGTTAGTTTCATCAAATGTCACATCGCGAAATTTCAACCACACCGGTGGTGTTGTTGAAAACTTCGATATGCATAGGCATTTGATCCATAGCTAAGTAAAAATCCTTCATCTACTTTAGGAGCAAATTTAGACGACTTAGCTTTCTTGTTGAGGATGTAGCATTTGCTCCGAAGACTCGGAAATAGGATACATTGGGTTTCTTCGGTAAGTAGCTCATCTGCCGTCTTTTTTCAACAACTTGTGGAGGTATAGCCGGTTGGAGCTGTGTACGCAGCGGTGTTGACGGCCTCCGCCTGAATATGTCGGAAACCTTGTATTCGTCAAGCATCGTGCGCGCCATCTCGATGAGAGTTCGATTCTTCCTCTCGCCACCCCATTCTCGTTGAGGAGAATAGGGAGGCGAGAACTCGTGTTGATGCCTTCTTCATCGAGATACTCCTCAACACGGTATTCTTGAATTGGTGCCGTTGTCACTCAATTCTCTTGATCTTCACTTGAACTCATTTTGAGCCCTTCTCATGAATTTCTTCAAGCTTCCTTGGGCCGCTTTTGTCATGCAAGAAAAACACCCAAGTAAAGCGAGAAAAATCATCAACAATAACTAAACCGTACTTGTTTCCACCAATCTTGATGTAGGCGATCGGGTAGAACAAGTCCATGTGTAGCATCTCCAAGGGTCTCGAGGTGGTCATCACATTCTTCGCGGGATGAGTAGCTCCAACTTGTTTCCCGCTTGACACGCCGCTACACACTCTATCTTTCTCAAAGACAATATTCGTTAGCCCAAGGATGTGGTTGCCCTTTATGAGTTTGTGAAGGTTCCTCATACCAACATGGGCAAGCCGCGATGCCATAGCCAACCCATGCTAGATTTAGCCATTAAACACGTTTCAAGGTTCACTCTATCCGTATTAAAGTCGATGAGATAGAGATTTCCTTTAAACGACCCTTAACGACTATTGAACCATCATCCTCTTAATGACATCCACACCCTTATCACTAAATACACAATTGTAGCCCGCTTCACATAATTGCGCAACGGACAACAAATTGTAGTTTAGTGAGTCAACAAGCAAAACATTATTTATATGAAAATCATTGGTAATTAGGATTTTACCTAAACCTACCACTTCACCTTTTCCATTATCGCCAAAAATGATGCTTTCACTATTAGATCCATTAGCCTCCAAATGTGCGAACATCGCCTTTCTCCGGTCATATGATGCGTACATCCGCTATCCAAAATCAACTTGATCCACCGGAGATGTAGGCCTACAAAATGAAATTTAGTTTTTGCTCTTTGGTACCCAAACTTGTTTAGGTCCACGCACGTTAGTAACAAGTGATTTGGGAACCCAAATAGATCGCACATAAGATGAATCTTTGGGTCTAACCCCAATGGGACATGCGACTACACGACCATGGTTAGTTCTCTTAAGTACATATGAGGCAAAGAAAGTAGAATGAGTTTTGTACTTAGAGTTTTCCTTGCTCTTAACAAATTGGATGGGCTTGGTCAACAGAGCAATCACAATATTACTCTTTTTCCCTTTGGGAGGAGTATATCCAAGCCCATACTTCATAGTATTACCTTGACGCTTACCTAGGAACTCCTCTAGTCCCTTACTTGCCTTGTAGGACTTTTGAAGTCCATCTTCAAGCAATCCCTTGAGCTTCTCATTCTCATATGCTAATACTTGCAATGTCTCAAGGTTAGTGGCACAAGCATTAACATCTACATTGAAGCATCTAGTACAACCATTGCTAGTAGAGGGTAAAGAAGAATTAGAACTAGTGGATGAGGTAATCGGAGGCTATTCTTGAGATCAACAAGCTTCAACTCTAGAGCCTTGCAAGCATCTTTCGACTTTGCAAGTTCCTCTTGAGTGAAGCGAGGTGATCTCAAGACTAATCACCTCGGATTTGGTCACTTTTAAGTTCTTAACCAATTCCTCATTCTTCTCTTTTTCAAAGATAAGCTCTTCTCTAGCTCACGGTTTTCTCCTTTCGAGGATGAGTAAATCCTCTTGAGCCTCGAGAATAGCTTCCTTTTGTTCTACAACTTCCTCCAATTTTTCAATATCTTTTAAGAGCAAATTTAACTTATGAATATCAATGTTTTTCACAGATTTAAGCAAGGTGTTAATATCATCATCATCACTATCGCTATCGTGCTCATCTAGACATTCATTAGTAATGGAGGGAGTGCAATCTTTTGATGATACCTTATGCCCCTTTGCCATAAGGCACATTGGAGCGTTGTCGTCGTCATCGCTCAAGTTGTCGAAGAGGCTCTTCGACGTTGTTGAGGTGGTAGGCACGGCGATGGCGACGGAGGCAATTCCTCCTTCCTCGTCGGAATTTGACTCGGAGTCGGAGTCGGAGTTGGAGTCGGTGTCGGAGTTCCACTCCTTTCCAATGTAGGCATGACCCTTGCCTTTGTACTTCTTGCTCTTCTCTTTCTCCTTGTCCTTGCCCCGATACTTGTCTTTCTTGTGCGGCTTCTCATCTTTACCTTCCTTATGCGGGCACTCGGCAATGAAATGGCCGGTTTCGCCGCATTCATAGCATCTTCTTGTGGAGTGTCTCCCCTTTGATTTTCTTCCATAGCTTCTTGATTGACCTCCTTGTTTGAAGTTCTTCTTCTTGAAGAACTTGTTGAATCTTCGCACAAATAGAGCCATATCCTCATTTGTCAATGGACCACTAGACTCTTCATCCTCACTTGTGCTTTCTTCGGCTTGACGCACAACTTTGACGGCCTTGAGGGCAATACCTTTCTTCTTGCCCGACTTGAGTTCTTCAACAACTTGACTTCCTTCACCATCATCTCGTCCATCATGAGCCGCCAATGACATCGTGAGGTGTCAAAGTATCGAAGTTGGGCCGGTCTCGTATCAATCGAACAAGGTTGCGGTTGGTAGGAGTGATCACTCAAGTATAATCTTCACCACGGCCTTGTCGAGACGCATCGGTGCACCCAAGACCTTTTGCTTGATTTCTGAGCACCATTAGGCAGTCAAACATCTTGTTGTAGGATTCTCCTTCCTCCAAAGTGAACCGGCTTAGCTCACCAATAATGAGCTCTATCTCCCAAGTGCTCAAGATGAATCACAATCTCTAGCTCCTTCAAACTCTCAACTAGATTCCCCTAAAGATTTGCTAATCAAGAGATCAAGAGGGAAGATCACTAGAGCTCAAGAGAGAGAGGAGCCTGACTCAAAATGAAATGAATGCACTTGTTAGTTGGTAGGTGGGAGTTGGGGAGGTATTTAAAGCCCCCAAAACTAGCCGTTTTTCACTTGACCCGACACCTTTTTGGATAGTCCGAACCCATACTCGGACAAATCAACCAATAGAACTAAGGCAATGGAACACTCGGTTCGGACAATCGAACGCCCTTGGATAGTCCGAACCAATTTGAACTAGAACAATCGAACACCTTTGTTGGGATAGTCCGAACCATACTTGGATAGTCCGAACCAATTAGACTTAGCCCTAAGCGAGAGGGGTCATTTGGATACTCGAACAAGTGTTGGACATTCGAACCAAATAGAACTGGACCAGCAGAGAAGGCGATACTCGAACCTATGTTTGGACATTCAACCAAATTTTGCTCGAGCAACCGAGGGGCAGTTCGGACATTCCGAAAATCTGTTCGGATACTCAGAACCTTTTGAACATATTGCCCTAAGACTTTACACATTGACCCATATATAGTCTAGGATTCATCTTTGAGCACATTAGATCATTCCAAAGTTTGTTTCTTGCCCTATCCTCTTTGTAGTGCAGTAGTCCTTAAACTCAAATAAAATTAAGCGTACATCTGCAGATTATTGAGTTTGGTCGACGCCTTTTCTTCTTCAAATTGAGGGACCTCTTTTCTTAGCGACTTTTCCATGAGCGTATCTATCATTCACCATACTCAAAACACTCATTAGTCACTTAATCTTGTTGTCATTAATCACCAAAATCATTAAGGAGCCTAGATGCACTTTCAAATGGGGAACCGCAACAGTTGGCAGAGGAACGAGGAAGCGCGACGGTTGGCGCAGGAGTTGGAAGGGTTCGACGTATCACTACCGGTTTGTATTACCAACCGGCAGTGATAACAGACTATCACTGTCGGTTTATACCCAAAACCGGTAGTGATATATCACTGCCGGTTCCATTTATAACCGGCAGTGATATAACTTTTATTGCTGGTTTTAGTCTTTAACCGGTAGTGATATGTATTTTCCCGCCCTTCCGAATTTTCCCGCGTAATTTGATCTTATCACTGCTGGTATTTATATATCTGGCCCTGACCGACGCCTTCCATGGCCGAGCAGAATAGAGAGGAGCTCTGTTTGCTCGGTTGTTATTTTATTGGGGAGGTGCTGCTAAAAAATTGTGTTAATATTTTTCTTGTATTTCTCTTCGAGGTGACTTGTTCTCCAACCGTGCAGAATAAAAAGAAGCTCTGTTTTGCTCTGTAGTTATTACCTTGGCGAGTTGCTGCTGAAAAATTGTATTAAAATTTGTCTCGTATTTCTTTTCGAGGTTAATTACCGATTTGATCTATGTTATATTTGTAGTAAAATTTTACTTTATATATTGCTCTAGATGTTGATAATTGCTGATTGTATGGTGTGAACATTTTAGGTCGGTAGTGCTCAAATTAAGATATAGCTAAATTATTTAATAAATTATAATTCTTATCCATTTTAGTGATGTAGTGGATTTTAAGTAATGAAAATTGTTAGATGGACAATTATGCATAAGCGTAATTCTTTTCAATAATGAAAAATTGTTATATGGATATTTAAATAGTAAAAATTGCTAGATGAATTATAAATAGTGAGAATTGCTAGTTGAATATTTAAATAATGAAAAATGGTAGATGGATTTTCCACTAATGAAAGTTGCAAGATACATAATTATTTAGAAATATATCCTTATATTCAATTATATGCTTGTTTGATGTATATTAATTGAATTTAATAGCGCTACATAACAAAATGAAATGAATAAATCTTGTAAATAATTAACAAATGCTAGATGGATATTTAAATAGTGAAAAAGGTTTGATGTATCTTAATATAGGCAAAATTGCTAGATGTATTTGTAAATCTAATCATTTACAATTATATTGTTATTTGCATTTATGTGCTTATAATGTGTTTATCGTTTTAATTAATTAGCACTGCATGACTAATGTAAAGAATAAATTATTTTGGTATGTTTATTGATATACTGAAATGTAGTTCGATATAATTAACTGTAGATGGACCGAAGGTGGATGTATGACACAGACCATCGCGGTCCAGAGTTCTTTAATGGTGTGACTTGTTTTCTGAATACGGCTGCGGCACACCGCACACATGTCGAAGAATTTGGCGGACTATATTTGTTGTCCATGCGTTGATTGCAAAAATGAGAAGCTATTTTCTAACATAGAGTCGATACGTACACACTTGCTTCGAAGGGGTTTCAAGGCTGGCTATACCTGTTGGACCAAGCACGGTGAAGATGATATTGTACATGAAGGGCAACACATTGATGAAGATGATATTGTACATGAAGGGCAACACGTTGATGAAGATGACAGAGACAACGATATGACGGCGGTGGAAGATGCATTCGTTGATAGCCACGAAGATGATCTAGATCAAATGCTGCGTGATGGGGAGGGGACTTCACGAGTGAAAGAAAGTTTCAAAAGTTCCCAAGATATGGTAGAGGACTCTACAACGCCATTGTACCCGGCCGCAGGAGGAGCACAAAAGTCGCATCACCGTGCTTTCCTCTGCAGCTTGAAAACAAGCAATGGTTGGTCCGATAAGAGCTTTCTTGAAATTGTTTTGTCTCTTGGGAGACTTGCTTCTAGAGGGTAACGTGTTGCCTTCAACTACGAACCAGGCCAAGCAGGTTGTTTGCCCGTTTGGGACTGGAAGTACAAAGAATACACGCATGTCTAAACGATTGCATATTATATCGCAATGAGTTTGCAGACATGGATGCCTGTGTTGTTTGCAAAGCAAAGCGGTATAAGGGCAACGACGACGATATCGAGAACGATGATGTCGGGGTAAAACGTAAGAAGAAGAGGTGTCCCTGTAAGGTGGTGTGGTATTTCCCTATAATCCCCCGTCTGAAGCGATTGTTTGCGAACAAAAGGTATACCCAATTGCTACGATGGCACGCCGAAGAGCGTAAAAAGAATGGAATGCTCAGACATCCTACTGATTCTGTGCAATGGAGGAACATCGACAGAAAATATAAGAAGCACTTTGCATATGATGTGAGGAATATAAAGTTCGGATTGAGTACGGATGGGATGAATCCCGCTCGTTCCCGTTCCACGTTCCGAAACGAGGAACCCCGCATGGTTCCGGGTTCTAGGCTTCTTAGGTCTTATAGTAGTATATAAGATCATCTAGGTGATATATTTTTTCCAGATATGATATGTATATAGTTTTAGATATACTCTTTTTATGTACATATATGAAAGTATTTGTAAAATGTGCTACTTAAAAACTATGGATTCCATTACAATTTTGTCGTGTTGTTCACATTGAAGTATCTTATAATTAGTATATGAGCGTATCTAAAGTGATAAAAAATATTTCAAGTTCATTTAGGTAGAATATAAGAAATGGGAATAACTAGCAGGAGTAGAATGTATCTTTTATATATTATATAAATGAAAACATGATTAAGAACAGCAAGAAATTAGTTCTCTTAAACAAATTAAGAAGAACAAGAAGAAAAAAGATGGGAGAGAATATGAGTACTAGTACAACAAACTACCACGGAGTCAGGCACGCACGCAGTCAGGCAGGCAGGCAGGAATGTGAAAAGGTGACGAAAGTTGTTTTTTTAAGAGGGGAGAAAAATCCATTGATGGAAGGGTCCTTTCCGAGTGCTTTGCATAATTGCATTGTGAACTGTTCACTTATTTGGCCATCTTATCTTTTTTTTTTGTAAAAATGGTTTTCTCTTGCAAGAAATTACAAAAATGGCCTTATGGAATCACGGAAGGCAGCTTCTGTGCTCTTGTACCGCGGAAGGGCCTCCTACGCGTGGCGTGCCCACTCTCGTGTATGCCACGGCAAAGCCGCTTCTGTGCCTCCAGGCCACGGTAACTTCTAGCTCCCACGCTCAACACCTGGTCCTGCATCTCCTGCTTTCGAAGCCTCCGTCCGCAGCAACTCGGCCTTCCACGTTCCCAGCCAAGGAAGGAGTCAGGTGTTGCCCTATGCTCCTTCCGCGGTGGGCGGAGATCTGTTTTTGTAATTTTTCGATTAGAAAGTTATTTTTTTTTTCAGAAAAGAGAGAGAATGGAGCCAAATAAGTGAAGGGTTCTTGCATTGCTAGCTGTCGAATCTTTCGTTCGGCTTCTAGCTAGCGTGCTCTGACCGCGAGGTCGGCCTGTCTACGTTGTTGTGCGACGTAGCTAGCTAGCTGCCTACAAGGACCTACTAGCATGCATCGCGGCCTTGAATCACAGAAAAAAGAGAGAAGGAAATCTCACCACGGGAAAATGCAAGTAAAGTAGTAGCAGCACTAGAATTGCTGGGAGAAATAGAAAAGAAAGCAATGGCCTTGCTTGCAGAGAATCCTTGCTTAGCTCCCTGTTTCCAGCAAGGGAAATCTTAGCTCTTATTTCCCCTGGCTTTATATAGAGAGAGGAAAATAATTCTATACTTTGGTATACCTATTCTCATATTTAATATACTGTTTAAATAATATCGTTATACCTGTATCATGCCACTTTCGGATCTCTATCATGTATGCACGCTAACAAAGTCTGCGATGCATGAGATCGAGTAGAGGAGCAAGATAAATTTGGTGCATCTTAGTACAATATATATACAATCGAGGGTGTGAAGGGCAGGCTAACTAAAGGTGTGTTTGGTAGAGATTCAGTTTCTCCAGATTCGTGAATCTGGTGAAGCTGAAAATTCGTGAATCTGGTGAAGCTGAAAACTCTAGCTTCACCTGATTCGTGAAGCTGAAGCTGTGAATACATTAAGAGTGTTTAGATAAATCATCTTGTTTATATTTTAGACCAAAAAAATAAACTTAATTCACTTTATTTTAGTCTACAAGGTTCAGATTTCAAGTGAAGCTGAAATCTGAAACTCTACCAAACAGACCCTAAGCGTACTTCCTATCCAGATGGAGTAGCTAGCTAGCCAAACAGGACAGGAGTACTCCAAGCTACATATATAAATGGTACTACTATACAAGTCATCATATATACGTCATATACGCATAGGCACAACAGTGATGGATGGATGGATGGATGGACCGGCGATGCATGCATGGTAAGAAGCTGATGGACGAGACGACCAACGTGCAGGCAGCCTAGTTAGTTAATTGCATATGCATGTCGCTGGCTGGCTCCCTCCAATCGATCTCCAGTTTTGGCCGGCCGGACACAACCAACTCAACTCCGACGTACGTACGTACTTGTGATAATTAGTCATTCATCCCAGCCAAGTGGCAGCATGCATGGTAGCAGTAATAATCGAGACAAATATTCATTGAAATTTCTAAGAAGAAAAGAAAAGAAAAGAAAAGAAAAGAAAAGCAAACTTCAAACCAATGCAACTCGAGATTCAGAACCCCGGCCGCCCCCTGCATGCTCACTCAATGCTGTAGTGTCTCGAACTCTCAGGCCAACTGGAGCACAGTTTAAAAATGCTTCCCCGATTATTATTATTGTACTGTGGCAGAGTACTATATATATTCTCTCTTTCTCTCTTTCTAAAACGAAGACAGAAGCTCGATCAGCTGTTTATTTTAGAGAGAGACGACAGAGTTCCTTGCTGTCTTTCTTTAGCTTAATTTTCCTCCAACGTTCGTTGAATCATGCGGAACAGAACCAAGCTCTCTCTCTCTATAATATGGAGTAAAATTAAATAAGTAAGCTTAATTTAAGTAAGCTGCAGCAGGGCTTTTTTTTGTGGGGAGGGGGTACAGTAACACTGACTGTTATTCTCACTATCTTAGCACTAGAAAAGATTATTGGAGCAAAATAAAATAGAGGAATGTGATGAGAGTAGATCGAAAAAGTGTTTGTGGTAATGGAAGGAAGCCACCCCCAAAACCTTGACATAAATAAGGCAGATCGAAGGCCTCTTTCCCGAAAGAGAGACACTCCATTGAAGCCGGGACAAGGACGAGGAGCGACCCCAGGTACAAATATGGACAAGAACAAGGACCCCTTTCCAACAATGCGAAAAGATAAAGCCAGCCTGCCGTGCCGTCCCCTTAAAACCATCCTTCGCCTCCGTCCGTCACTCCTCTCCTCTCTAGCCTTCGAATCCCAATTTGCAATGCCCAGCGCAAGCTCTTCCTTACCACCCACCATGTAATTAATTAAACTCACGATATATACCTCTAAGGAGTAGTAGTAGCAGTGCCTAATTCTTACTGCACCGATGGTGGAGTTGAGAGTTCCTAGAAGCAAGCTAAGCTAGCGGAGTAGCACCGAAGAAACCACCCGGCCATTACCACCATGCAGACGGGCTACGGCGGCGTTTCCGAGTTCCAGCAGTTCATGATGGACGGCGGCTACACCATGTCCGCGCCTCCGCAGCCTGCTGCCGCTGCGGGCGCCGGTGGGCAGGAGCTGGGCGCGCCGTTCAGGTACCAGCCGCTGCACCACCACGCGCTGCCGCAGTTGTTCCACCACGGGCCGCCGCAGATGCCGCCGCACTTCGCGCACTTCGGCGGCGGGGGGCCCGCGTCCGCCGGGGGGATACCGTTCACGCAGCAGCTGCTGCACCAGGCGGCCGCCGCAGGGCACCACCACCACCTCCAGCTCTTCCACCAGCAGCAGCACCACAAGCCGCAGCCGTCGGCGCCGCCGAGGTGGGCCCCGCAGCACCACCACCTCGGCCTCGACGTCGAGGCGGCCGCGCCGGAGAGCTCTGGGGCCGGCGGCGGGAGAGTCGCGTCCGGCGCCGCCTCCCCTCCGGGCGTCCCGCCGTTCTTGGCCTCCGCCATGAGATTCAAGCTGGCGGTCGATGCCAACGGCGGCACGGACGACGCCCTGAACGACAGAGGCGGCGGGGGCAGCGGCATGATGCTTCACGGAGGCGGCGGCGACGATGAGGCGGCCACGGAGAGCCGGCTCCGGCGGTGGCCCGGGGACGAGGAAGCGTCCATCAAAGAACCCACCTGGTACCTCCGCTGCCACTAGAATCGATTGAAATCGTGGTCAATTTGTTGCTCCCCCAATCCTTGGTTGAAGAAAAGAAAGGGAAGAGAGAAGATTAAACCCGGGGTGCTCTGCTTTGGATGCTCGGGTCGGGCGGGGGGAGCAGAGCAATAATAGTGGCATGATTGAGAAAGAGAAGGAAAACATGGCGATTCCTCGAGCGAGCGACTTTTTGGCTCCCATCTCCTCCTCCTCCTTTTGGCCTCCCGTCTCCTACGCTTGGGCTTGGCATGGCCTGGCCGCCCATCTCTTGCATTGCATGCCGCAAATTCTACTTGCTTCCGTCTTTTTACCTGCCAATTCCTCCAAACCGTCGCCTTTTTACTTGCCAATTGGCTCGCTCCATGCTAACTCGCTCTCTCTTCTTCTTGGGTTGCTTTCTGCAGGCGGCCACTCGACATCGACTACATACACAGCACCAGCACCAGCAAGAGGGCGGCGGGGAAGGAGAAGGCAGCCACGCCGGAGTCGCCCGCGCCGGCTGCGGCGGTCAATTACTTCAAGAAGGGCGACGACAATGCCGCTGCCGCGTCCGCGGGGGCCGGCAACTACAAGCTGTTCAGCGAGCTCGAGGCCATCTACAAGCCGGGGAGCGGCGGCGCACAGACGGGCTCCGGCTCTGGCCTCACCGGGGACGACAATGCCATGCTCCCGCCGCCCATGGCCGATCTCCCGGGCGAGGCGCCCACGGACGCTCCGCAGGTGAACACGTCGGAGACGTCGGCCAGGGAGGACGCGGCCGCGGTGATGCAGCCCCAGCTGCAGCCGTCAGCGGACGCGGCGCGGCGTAAGTGGAAGCGGCGGCGGCAGGAGCAGCTGAGCGCGTCGGCTTCCTTCTTCGAGCGGCTGGTGCAGCGGCTCATGGAGCACCAGGAGAGCCTCCACCGCCAGTTCCTCGACACCGTGGAGCGCCGGGAGCGGGAGCGCGCCGCCCGCGACGAGGCGTGGCGCCGACAGGAGGCCGACAATTTCGCACGCGAGGCCGCCGCGCGCGCGCAGGACCGCGCCAGCGCCGCCGCCCGCGAGGCCGCCATCATCGCCTACCTCGAGAAGATCTCCGGAGAGACCATCACCCTCCCGCCCCCCGCCACCAATCCTGCACCGTCCGCGGACGACGTGAGCCAAGACGCCGCGGCCGGCATCGGCAAAGAGCTCGTGGCCTACGAGGGCGGCGACGGCGCGCCGGGCAGGGGCGAGGGGAGCGCGCTGCACCTCAGCACGTCGCGGTGGCCGAAGCACGAGGTGGAGGCGCTGATCCGGGTGCGCACCCGGCTGGAGGCGAGGTTCCAGGAGCCTGGGCTGAAGGGCCCGCTGTGGGAGGAGATGAGCACACTCATGGCAGCGGCGGGCTACCGGCGCAGCGCGAAGCGGTGCAAGGAGAAGTGGGAGAACATCAACAAGTACTTCCGCAAGGCCAAGGAGAGCGGCAAGATGCGGCCGGCGCAAGCCAAGACCTGCCCCTACTTCCACGAGCTCGACCGGCTCTACTCCCGCTCCGGCGCCGCGACCGCCGACGCCAATGCCGGCGCGGGCGATGACGCAAAGGCTAGTTCGGAGCTGCTCGACGCGGTGGTCAAGTACCCCGATGTGCACTACGGCCCGGCGGGGTTTGTGTTCGACCGGGAAAAGAACGAGGCTTGCGGCGGTGGCGGCAATGAAGGCCGGGAGGACGGCGACAAGGATGACGTTGGCAGATCAGGGAGAGCGACCGATCAGCAGGACGAAGTGGAGAGCCATGGGCAGGATGATCAGTAGACAGAGGAGAGTGAATAGGACGCGCCCATTGGTATGACGCTGCAGCGCAGCATAGCTTAGCTCGATCGATTCTCGGTTGCAATGCATGCTCCGATCGATGCTCAAAAGTCTCTTCTTGCTCTTGCTGCTGCTTTTGCTGTTAATTGTTAGCTATCCCTTACCTGTCTGTAGTGGCGCTGCTTATATCATCTACAAGAGATTAGTTTAATCGGTTGCAATTTGCTGCTGCTACTCCTCTCCTATACAAGGAACTGAAGGAAGGCCAGGGCTATCTCTTCCGTTCTGTCTGTCACACACATCATGAATCGATTTTACTAGTATCGTCTCAGTTGCAACTGCAACCAGATTATATATCATTGGTAGCATGCACGCATGCTTCCGATCCACTAATCCAGGCGTATATCAACAAGAGGATCGCAATTCTGATTCAACATGCAAGGTAGCCAACATTGATTTCATCTAGCAAAACACATTTTCAGGCGTGGCGTGTTTGAGTTGAAGCCACCCATTGTCAAGTTCTGCTCGTGTTGATCAGCCAGCAATTCGTAATGAAGCAAAGCAAGCATCTGTTTGTTCTTCAGAAAATTGGCAAACCTAACACGACCAACACGCCGAGCAACCAACCATATATGCCAGTAGTACACATCAGACGATCAAATTAATCCCACTGATTTCCCGCCGATATTCATAGATGGGTCTAGGCGCTTACTACATCGCCTTACGTGCGATCGGCTAAAAGGAGGACTCTCCAAGGATGACACACAGGGCTCCGTTTTGGCGGATTAGGAGTTTCGCTCTTTTCGCCTCGTTTTTATTGTTTCATCTATCCCAGAGGATGTTAACCGATCTATTAATTAACTTTCTGCTGTACTCATAACTATCTTCTTTTAATACAAGACAGAGCTCATACAATTCCTTTCAAAAAAAATTAATCCCGCTAATTTCACATTATTTTGGAGTCACTACACGATCTTTCCTTCTGGTCTAGCTACTACTCGACTACCACTTGGGTTATTTATTATTTTATTTTTTTGCACGATTCCTTTTTGAAACTAGTGAGGGCCGGGAGTAATTTATTATACTACACGTGTGAGCATGCGTACAAGCTCTTAAAAAACGGAAAATTTAGAATACAGTACAAATTACGGTCCGTAATTACAAAACGATACAACATGTTTACGTATTTACAAAAAACCCAGCCTTACCCGGAACCTGAAAATCCGTTTAACCATACCCGAAAACTCAAAATCCGGCTAACCCTTAACCGGAAATTCAAATTCCGGGTATGGGGGCCCCACCCCATACCCGGAAATTCAAAATCCGGCTATGCTATTACCGGAAACTCAAAATCCGGGTATACCCGGAAACTCAAAACCCGGTAAAACGGAATATATTTTTTTATTAATTTTTTAATTTTCCGCGGACGTGCACAGCGGAATACTTTCTTAATAATTTTTTTTTTTTTTCCGCGATACGAAACAGCGGAATTCCGCGTAGCTACAGTAACACTACAGTACGCGTGCTACAGTGCACCTACAGTGCCGTGCAGATTTTTTTGTGATTTTCCGAATGAGCTCACGCGCTGCGATTTTTTTCCCTAAATGCGGATTTCCGTGGGAAAAAAAAAGTCAGTTTTATTTTGAAACTCGATGCAAAGTTTAAAACAGCGTGCGATAAATTTAGAAAAATTCATATTTATCGGCGATATTTGATATAATTGTTTGTCATTCTTTTTCAGTGAGCGATAAATTTGACTCGATGTCAAAAAAACTCGATGCAAAGTTTGTCATTCTTTTTCGGCGAGATTCTTATTTTGCGCGGTCGCGACGCAATGGATTTTTTTTTACAGTAGTTAGGGAGAGCGGAGAAATATACCTTGAGCTAAAAGAATTGTAAAATGTAGAAAAAAAAATCATTCGTATTTTGACAGTCGATAAAATTTAGAGTTGAAACAAGCATTCGATAAACTCAAAAAGGCGAAATTGGCCTATTACAAGCAGTGCGAGTCAAATTTATCACTCACTGAAAAAGAATGACAAATAATTATATCAAATATCGCCGATAAATATGAAATTTTCTAAATTTATCGCACGCTGTTTTAAACTTTGCATCGAGTTTCAAAATAAAACTGACATTTTTTTCCCACGGAAATCCGCATTTAGGGGAAAAAAATCGCAGCGCGTGAGCTCATTCGGAAAAACAAAAAAAACCTGCACGGCACTGTAGTGGCACTGTAGCACGTGTACTGTAGCGTTACTGTAGTTACGCGGAATTCCGCTGTAAAAATTAAAAAATTAATAAAAAAAATATATTCCGCTTTACCGGGTTTTGAATTTCCGGGTATACCCGGAATTTGAGTTTCCGGTAATAGCATAGCCGGATTTTGAATTTCCGGGTATGAGGTGGGGCCCCCATACCCAGAATTTGAATTTCCTGTTAAGGGTTAGCCGGATTTTGAGTTTCCGGGTATGGTTAAACGGATTTTCAGGTTCCGGGTAAGGCTGGGTTTTTTGTAAATACGCAAACATGTTGTACCGATTTGTAATTACGGACCGTAATTTGTACTGTATTCCAAATTTTCCTTAAAAAACAGAAAAAAAAATCTGTCAGGTGGTGGGGCCATCTGTGCGTATGGATGGCAACATGATCGATGGTGGGTAATCACACAGATTACATGGCCACAGATTATTATTACGCATGCAAATATGCAATTGCAGTCCGTATCAATCAAAACATATCTTATTCGCTGCAGACGGAGCTGCCTGCCCTGCGCTGCAGCTGCACTCGGTCTCAGTCTCAGACCACAAAGAGCTAATAAAATACTACCAGATCTCCATGTCTGCACTGAGAAGAGAACGATCTGCTCAGAGAGTAAGGGCTTGTTTGATAGGGATTCGGTAGATCTATGTAGTTGGAGTTGTGAGTATATTAAGAGTGTTTAGATGAATTATTCTGTTTATATTTTAGATAAAAAATATAAACTTAATTTACTTTATTTTAGCCTATAAGTTTCAGATTTCAGATAAAATTAGAATCTAAAACTCTACCAGGGTAGGCTCTAAGTATCCTAATTTGATATGGCTTGGTCCTGGTTGGCAGGAAGAGAATAAATAAATTTCTCTAACTTGTTTCGCTCCAAGCACTCTATCGCCATCAGCATCATTAAGAAATGTGCGTATGTATGTTCTATTATGTTATCTAAGCAGAAATATCTGTCGATCATGAACTGAGATGGCAGTGGCAAACACATACTAAAATAGTGATACATGGACCTTAGGTGGAGAATCATATTGATTTGTACCTAAATAAAGTCCAAATTGGACTTGCAGAGCTGTGACATTAAAAATTCGAAGTACAGTGTACGTAGAATAAACTTACTGTAGAATTCAGACGAGGAAGATTAATAAAAGGCCGGCGTGTAGACGTGAGTTCCAGAAAGCGTGACGTCACTCAGAGGACTGGGGTGGGCCCCACCGTTGGCCATGTCAGGACTCCATCGCCTCGGCTTGGCTCTCCATCGAAAGCACCTATAACTTTATCCTTTATTTGTGATAAGTGTAATACCTTTCTTTCAAAATCTTTTTTCTTGTGTGATAAGTAGCATCGTCTTCCTCTTTCCCCCTACTTTTCTACTTCCTCAAAGTTCCTCTCTTATAGCAAGTGACATCACATTCTTTCACCCTTTTTCTCCCATTCAATTCCTCAACTCAAAGTAGTTTTTGTATTTCAACTTTTTAACTTAAGTTTTCGAAAACAAATATGTTTTAACCACTTATGAAAGTCTTTTAAGCAAAATTTTCTAACCAAAAGTTTAATGAATAGAAACTTTTCAATCCAGAAGTTTCTGAATTGAATGTTTTCGGAGTTGAAACTTTCTAATTTAAATTTTTTCGGGTTGAAACTTTCCGTGCGATTAAAAAAGTTTCGATTCAAAATTTTTTTAAATTTTTTTGTTAAAACTTTTCAATTTGAAACTTTCTAATTTGAATTTTTTTATTTACAACTTTTCATGTTTGAAACTTTACGAGTTGAAGATTTCCAAGTTGAAATTTTCTAATATGAAACTTTCTGATTTATTTTTTTACTTTAAAATTTTGAGTTCAAACTTCCTATTTAAAATTTTCAAAGTTTAAATATTTGAATTTAAAATTTTGTGTTGGAGAGGGAAGATGGGTGTGGGAGAAGTGAGTAGGGAAAAAGAAAGACGGAGGTGGATGGAGAAGATGATACGTGACATTCTAGGAAGGTGACTTTAAATTTGTTAGTTTGTGGTTAACCTCAAAATAGTTATACCCAAATAACATTTCTCTGACCATGAAAACGCTGATAGATGAGATGTATCACGAAGGAGTTACCACCCTGCAGGTGCTTGAAAGGAGCATCTACCGAGTTGTAGGACCTCGGTAGCATAGTGGTTTGCCGAGCTATGGTAGCTCGATACCTGCTGTCGTGCTGCTAGGCTACAACAGGTAACGTTTGAATTGAAAGTTTTTTAGATGAAAATTTTCAATTTGAAATTTTTTGATTTAAAACTTTTTGTGTTGAAACTTTTTCAATTCGAAATTTTTTGAGTTGAAATTTTCTAATATGAAACTTTCTTAAGTTGAAACTTTCTTTTTATTTTTTTAATTTAATTTTTTAGTTTTAAAATTTGAGTTGAAACTTCCTATTTAAAATTTTCAAAGTTTAAATATTCAAATTTAAAATTTTGTGTTGGAGAGGGAAAAAGGGTGTGGGAGAAGTGAGTAGGGAAAAGGGAAGGCGGAGGTGGGTGGAGAAGATGAGACATGACATTCTAGTAAGGTGTCCTCAAATTTGTTAATTTGAGGTTAACCATAAAATAGTCATACCCAAATAACATTCTCTGACCATGAAAACACCGATAGATGACATGTATCATGAAGGAGTTACCACCCTGTAGGTGCTTGAAAGGAGCACCTTCCGAGCTGTAGGACCTTGGTAGCATAGTGGTTTGCCGAGTTATGGTAGCTCCGCACCTTCTGCTGCCTTGCTAGGCTGCGGCAGGTAATACGTGTCATTTGTCGATATTTCTGCGGTCAAAGAAGGGACTATTTTTACAATTACATTTAGAAGAGATTAGATTTATAAAAGAAAATATCCAAGACTTGAAAAGTGATGATTTTCTCTTCTTCACTGGTAAGCTTTATCTTCTTTTGCTTTTCTTTTTCTCTTAGTTGCACCTTGGATCAGACTCAGGTCTGCTTCTGAATCTGGTTTTGTCGCATGGTACAATTATACATTTCAGCGGTCCAATTAATGGATCTAGAGCAACAATTAGCGAAATCATCATTTTGTAGCCCTTTATATTTTTTTCTTGCAAATCTGGTCTCCTTCCAAACGCAATTACAAAAATAGTCTTTTCACCGACAGCAAAAGCGTCTACAAACGACACTGTCACATGGCACGCTCCAGTAGCTCGAAAGAAGCCACCGAACTAGGGGACCTCAGTAAGCCACCGAAGCTACTGGGTTCCCCTAGGTCGGTAGCTCCTTCCGAGCTACAGGAGAGCAATATGTGACATATATTGTCTACTAATGCTTTTGAAGTTGGAGATGAAGTTATTTTTACAATTAGGTTTGAGAGAGTGCAGGCCAGATTTAAAAAAAAAAGTTTGTCATGAACAAAAAAGAAGAAGATGACATCACAGTTATCTAGCTAGGCTTAAGCGAAAGTGTATCGTCTGTTGTAACAGCCCTCTGCCGTTAGGCCACTGCCGCGTGGACCACGCATTACGGCAGGGAATCTGCGATGGTCTTAAGCATGCATGTATGCAATTGCATCCGTGATGACATGCCACGGATTAATGAAGAGCAATTTTCTTGGTGGATGGGTATCGCTTTAAACGTGCGGTAGCTTGTCCTCACCTCATGCAATGGTCCCCTCGCTCATGCACGGAACGGAACGGATTGGATTGGATTGGCTTGGATTGGAGGGCTACTACTCTAAATTAACTGTAGTAGCCAAGCCACATGCATGAGTGAAAGAGAGGCATGGAAGCTAGCTAGGACCATCTGCATCCTGTTTAATTCCTAGCTAGCTATTATTATATTAGATTAGATTAGATTGATTGTTGGCTTCGATTCATCGATCATATCATCCGCACATTGCCCGGCCCGCTGACATGCAATAATAATCCATCATTCTACACAATTTCCCTCTCCTCTCCCTAATTAATAATTAGGGTGATACGTTTAATGTACGGTCAAACTTTATAATATTCGGCTATCCATATCTTTAAAATTATTTGGACTAGACACGTGAAAATCAATGATATTGTTGGATTTGCCACGAAAGTACTTTTATAATATTATAAACTCGTTATATTTTTATAATTACATTACAATAGGAATCAACCAAGGAATTGAAGGTATCCAATTAATTAAGCGTGATCACTTTTTTACGACTAAGGGAGAATTTGTGCTAACCCTGAAAAATGCTAGTATATATTACATTACAATAGGAAAGCGATCTGACGAATGCAGGCCAGGCCGGGCGTTCATTTGTTTGATCTGATAGTGAGCGCAAACGGAGAGATCATGGCGTCAGAAGAAGAAGAAGAAGAAGAAGAAGAAGAAAGTGAAGGTATGAACTCCCAAACAGAAGAGAAGAGATCGAGATGAACAAGACGTACAGGCCGGCCGGGATGCAGCTGGTCTGGTGTTAACAATCGATGGAGTAAGTAACAGCATTATATTTTGGAGGCCACAGAAGGTCACGCACGAATTGCCAAAATATTAAAAGCTACCGTACGAGGGGGATTAAAGAGTTCTTAGTTTTTTTTAAGCCCTATGGCACATCTTTTTTAAAAAAATCTAAATTCAGCACGAATAAATTTATAAAAATGTCTTCCTTCCCAACTGCGAAAGAGGTTATTTTTGCAATGTTGTTCGTACCAAAATAGATTTGGAAAAAGGAAATGCAAGGGGCTTCAGATTTATACACATATAATTGGTACCGATTTTCATCGATAATCGGTCAAAAATAGTTAAAAATCAAATTTTTTGAATTTTTTTTTAGAAAAATCGATTTTCACCGATAATCATTCAATGTGCCTCGATAATTGACCGACCAAGTGAACTTCTTTGGCAGTCGATTTTTGCTCAAATATTGATAATTAATCAGCGATTATCGTAAACTTTACGTCCCATAATTTTTTTTTGAATTTAACCGGTTTACCGACCATCATTACATATCGAACAAACTCAATATAATCGATGATTGTGATATTCGAACGACGATTGTCGACGATATTGCGATTTGCAAACCTAGTTGGGCCGGCTAGCTAGAGTGTGGTACCAAATTGAAATGGCGAACATGCAAGTCACACGACAGGTGGACAACGGCGGGGGAATCAAGCCTGTTGGTTCTACTATCTTTCAATGATCCTGGGAATAGACTGAAGATGCGCATGCATGCATGCATGCCTTGTACGTACATCCCCGTCCGTACCTGTAGTATGCACTGCACGTACCGGGCCGGCCATGTTCGGATTCTTGCTGTGTGGCCTGTACAGTTGAAGCTAGCTAGAGTACGTTGTTCAACCTCCAACTCTCTAACGGAGTAATAATGTATATACTAGCTGGTATACATACTGCAATATATTCTGGTGTATATATACACACAAAGCCTTTTTTATACTACTCCACTACCTTGAAAAAGGTAATCAGTGGCGGTTCGAAACTGCCATCAGCGACGGTTTTCGAACCGCCACAGAATTAGTGCCACTGATAATCCAGATTATCGTGGCGGTTCTAGAACCGCCACGATAACATTATTTGTGGCGGTTTTGGCTAGAACCGTCACTGATACCCATGATATCAATGACGGTTCTAGCCAAAAACCGTCATCGATATCGAGGTATCGATGGCGGTTTTGCTAGAACCGCCATCCGATAATCCCGCTCACGAAAATAAAAAACTGGCATTTGTGGCTAGCCTCGCAAATGCGCTAGCCATGCCCTCTTCATAATGAAAATATCGTACAGAAAATAATCACAGACTGGAGGTAGTATTATATGGTTGCTTGCTTATTTTATCTTGTGCCAAAGTGGAACTAAATACAAACACATCATATATGAAAGAATTACAAAAGCATCTCGCACCTCCTCCCTCCCTAGCATCAAGTAGCAATTGGTTACAATGTTATGTACCTCAAGTCGTTCATGAAGCCGCTTTTGAAGTTCCAACCGAGACGCAATGCTTCAATGAGATCAAAACTCCTACAATAGAATACAAAAACCTCGTAACCCCATAACAACCAAGTAATTTGCAGATGCCCATACAACTTGGCTCGCTAAAACAAGAGACCATCCCATATTTGCAATCGAGAATAGAGCAATTGTAACAAAGGCCAATCCTCACGACCAAAAGAATAGAGCCAATCCTGCCGACCTCAATGGAAATCTTTTGACACACTTAATCGACCAAAAGAAATTATTGGATTTCATACACCATGTTTCACTTAGAACTCATGGGGTTATCAACGAGATAAATGGAGAGAGTAACATGCCGTGATCAAAGACTACTCTCGAAACAAATTTAGGATGCCTACCTAAACACTGCTTTTAGCGACTTTGTAACAAACAACAAGATGAAGGCCCATACCAAAGAACCATGAAAGTAGCACTAAGCAAATGATTCTTTCGAGAAATTGAAGGCGACAATATGTGCTATCTTTGTTCGCACATATGAGCTACTCAAAGATGCAAGTCAAACCAATCATCACAAATAAGCAAAGAAACAAAAGGTAACACAGAAAAAAGAAAGCATGCCAGTAGCAATCACCTGGTTATACATTGGAGTTCCTCCATAGGCCACCACAACCCTGAGTCCAGTTTGGTAAGAGAACTTCTTGGCCTCCTCATAAATCTAAAGCATGAAACCATTAGTAAATAAGTCTTACCACCAGTAACAATAGCATACATGAATCAAAATCCATTCACCTCTCCTGGCCTTGCAAGACTAATTCATACGAAAGCACAGAAGTAAATGAAAAACCATACGTGAAGTGACGAACCATCAAGCATGTTCAGGCCCAAATATCAAAATAAAAAGGCAGATACATTCATTCACATACATTTTACATAAAAGAGACCAATTTATTGGCACACAAAGAAGTTGTCGATCATCTTGTAATATACCAGAGAAAGCCACCATGCCACCAAGATTTTCACCACCTTGTCCACGTACTTTGGGTAAATTGGCGGTAGGAGTTGTCCGTCATCAATAAAGCTATCTCCATATTTATCTCGACTCGATCATCCTCATCTGCTGAAATATCAAGATCTTCGTAAACCCTAAAGCAATAGTGTAAGATAGTTATAATTGATAAAATATCAATATTCTCGCTAGAGTAATATGAAACACTAGTATACATTTATAAGCTATAATAATAGTACCTATACTGATCTGTTCTCTTCGATGAACAAGCTAGGTGGGTATATATTTTACCTTGCTCCTCGGTACATGATGTCATTCTGTAGCTCCATTTCTGAAATGAAAATGTTGCTTGTTATTTGGTGAGAAAGAAAACTATTTTGCCGTAAGATGAATGCATGCATCATAAATTTTACTTACCCTTTTCTCGCATATACTCAACTTCAACATATAATGTACTCATTCTCGCATGAAGCCATTATTTATTAGATGAGCAAGCGAAAGTAGTAAGTCGATCATGGAAGCCAATTTGATCCTATTATATATGGGCAGTTGTCCACATGTGCTCTTACAACTATGAGAAGTCAGATGTACCGAAAGTCCTCTCGTCCCTAATAGTGTAGCGAGATGCATCTTGAGGCATAGTGAGCTACATTGAACAAAGATAAACGAATGTTACATAGATTGCTCAGATCGCATGTAAACGAAAGCGAGCAAGTAATGATGATGCCCGGATAGCGGTCATCACTTCGAGTTATATATGCACATTGAGGTTAAAAATTAAAAAGAAAATCCTATGAAAGGGACTCACCTCGCAGATGAGTTTTATTCTTATAATCTACATTGATGAACCCACTAATACCTTTCTTCCTAGGTGCTCATGGAACCTTCAATACAATGAAAAGGTTGTAGAACTATCAAGACTAACCATTTCAAGTGTTGAACAAGAAAATCAAAATCATTTACAAAAAATGATGATAGACATCTAAACATGAAACATGTACTTACAACGAAGCGGTTGGTTCCTCCTGCGGTCATTCTCGACAATTATCTGTTTGAAATGTTCTCGCAAAACACAGAATCGACATTGAACTGCCGCAGGCTATATGGCAAGATTCAACATTTTTCACTTGGTTAGTTTATCAAAGTAACCAAGTAATTTTTTCACTTGGTTAGTTTATCAAACTATTACAAACACATGAAATAACTTCATATGAAAAAATAACCATGTAAGGCAAACACATGAAATATTTAGAAGTGCCACTGCATGTGTGTACATGTGTTCCTCAAGAAGACAAACGTACATGCTACGAAGAGCGTAACCATCGACAAGAGAAGTGGCATTCACGAAAGAAGGGCTCCCATTTCAAAGGTACAAAGAGTTATTTACACTTTGTAATGAAAAAAAATTGAAGTAACAAAAGCCTTCGTAGTTTCCTAAACTAGAAGCTGGCCTACAGGTCTTCGGAGGTTGGAGACACGTGATGTGAGACATGAGTATGGAGGAGTGGATCGTTGTTGTCTTCGTCATAAAACTCGCCTTTTTTGTTGAGTATTTCCTTCATGATGAAGTAGGCGAGCCGGCCCTGAACGGCTTGGATTTGAGAAGCTAAGCGCCCTACCGTGAGAGCGACTTTGAGGCGTCAGAGGTATGAAAAAGCAATTAAGAGAGCATATAGAAATCGAGTGGCGCGAATCGATGTGTCATGTCAAGCATGACCGACCTCCACGCCATTGTCTTTTATTGTGCAACTTAAGATTTCCGCATGTCGCAACACGAAGTACCCACATAGATTTGTTCCTTGCTTCGCCAGACATCGCGAAAATCGAATGAACTAAGATGTCGTCGAAGGAGCTATTTACTATGAAATACGATATAAGAATATTCCTTGCGTGCGTACCGGAAATTTAGTACGGATTGTAAGGGTTTTCTGGTATGGGCGGTGTCTCGTGCTCTTCTGACAATATCTTTTGAACGCCTCGTTGATTAAACGTGTCATCACTTCATAGTCTGCTTTAGGTTTATCCAGTGGATCCATGATCAGCATCTTGCTCTTGTCTGGATGAATTACTACGAGAATCCAGTGGAATCTGGATGCCATAGCCATTAGTCGTTACGTCAGAGTAAATAACGAAACCAACGAGTAATTTAACTCGCTAGTGAGGAACTTACTTAAAATTGTATGGTACAAGTATAAACTCCTTGTCTTATAGTTTAAGCAAAGCTTTATATACGTACTCCTCGACCTCCTTTGGTACTCTCACGATTTCGTCTTGGCAAACCGTTCCCGGGTCGAGGAATCCCACTGGCCCCTTGGTTCTTCGTAGTTCTTGAATCTCGTATCTATATAACGAAATAGTTAGACATGACATTTATCGGTATTACGTGAATGTAGACCAAGATTGATATATTAGACACTTACAGTGTCCAGCATCTCAAAAAACATATGTCGAGGGCGCCATGATAGAACAAGTTGTGCATGTTATCGAATTCTATTAAGAAGTAGCCATAGCCCTCGTGGTGAAAATGTTCCTCACGGAACACTGCAGTGATCACCTTCGGGAGTACGTCTTGGTTGGATCGCTCCATGTACCATGCATGTAATCGCTGCATCATGGGTGTTAGACTTTTTAACTTCGAATCGGTGACTAAGGGCTTCCCAACCTCGAATTTCAATTTTGGTTGATTTTCTTGTTCATCAGACTTTGCCTTGCCCTTACTTTTTTCTCGCACGACATCATACTCGGTCCTGGCTTCCCCTGATCTAGCTGATACGGCTTGTCTAATGTGCCATTTTTTGGGATCAGGGGTTGTAGGTTTGTCCTTTGCAGTACCAGGTGTTACAGGTTTATGCGTTGGAGTACTAACAGGGGCCATATCTTGCTTCTTCACCATTTCACTCTCACGTGCTCGTGACTGATGCGCGGATTGTACTGCAGGAGAGGCTGGCAGTGCATGATCCAAGACGATGTCAGGAGAGGGTGCCACTGCATGGTCCAAGATGATGTCACGCTTGCGCCACTGGATGAATGAGTGGACGGCACCTCCCAGAGTTGTTATCTCGTCATTGGCGGGTTTTTCTAGCCCGATATCAGCAAACTGTGCAACTACCGTGTCCACCTGGACCTTTGCATAACCTGGCGCTATCGGGGCATTGTGCAGGACACCCCCTTCTTGGCACGGATAAGCTACCCCTGTAGCAGCCTGTAGAAATATGTTCATCACGGGCACGTTGAGCTGACAGGGTGTGGGGTCATGTATGTCGTCCACAGGATAATGGTTTTTGTCCGCTTGTGGCAATGGCGTGGACCCGCAACTGCTGGGACGACCTGTAGGGCTGGAGAGAGCGTTTTCGGCCTGCGTCTGGCTCAAGGCTTCCTGTACTTGTCGTTGAACTTGTTCGTGAGTGGTGGGTTGTAATTCTCGCAGAACCCTTTCCTTCATACTTTCCATTTCTGCTCGGCCGCTCTTCTTTAGCTCTCTTCCGACTCTATAAGAGTCTTCGTGCTCGTGGAATCCCATCTTCCATGGAACCTTGACCCCGACGCTCGTGTTCGACGGGTGCTCTTTGTTTCGAGGGCGCCGATAGCTCGTCTTTCTCCTGTTTGAGTGGAAGGATCCTTGGGTGGGTGGGCGAAACCGATGAACTCTTTGCGTCATTGCTTCGTCTTATTTGCTCTTGAATGATAAACTCGAAGAGACAAGAGATCTCGCCCTCGCAAGCACGTAGTGCTTCACTCGATCTCGTAGTCCGACCAAGGGACTTGCGCCAGTCTGTTGGATCACTTGTAATTCCTGCCTGTCCCATTGAGCAATTTTACCCGTGTACCCACTCGTGCCAAGTCTGTGGGGGTGAGTATTCCTTCTTGCGATGCTAATGTGGTCCTCACTAGACTTCCTTGCTGCTTCAGATTGCTTCATCGCCACAAACTCATCCCAGTATGGCTGTAATCTTGGGTAGTCTCCGACGGCTGACCGTTTTTGCTTCACATAATTTACGTTCAGCCTCACCTTGAAGTTTCTCCACGCCGCATCCATGGTCATCAATGCATCGCGACGCACAAGTTCTTCGACTCCTTCGGGGAATGCGAAGGTTCCTTTCAGCTCTGTCCACAGATCCGCTTTGGTGGCTTGAGGCACTTTATGCCAATCCGAATAGGTGATTGGCACTTTCTCCCTGACGATGTACCCGCATGTTGACCTGTATTTTGCTGCTGCCTTTTTCGGTGCAATAGGGGACCCAGTATCTGAGACCTCCGTGATGGTGTACCGGCCTTCAGGCTTCTTAGTCTTCCCTCGTCCTCGGCGTGTTGCAACAGAAGTGGAGGCCTCGGGAACAGCGGTGGAGGCCCCGGGAACAGCGGTGGAGGCCTCAGCAACTTCGGTGGTTGGGTGGAGGGTAAGGTACCGCCGGGCTCTCCTCCATTATAGGCTCGATTTGGGCTCCATTAGAACTACTCAATAGAAAGGGAGATATTTCAGAGAGGGAAAGAAAATATGTACTAACTGATAGAATAACTAATTGTATCATATTGAATTAGCACACTGAGGAAAATATGTACTAACTGAGGAATAAGATAGAAGATGTACTAACTGAGGACTATATTAGATCCTTAAAGTGCCTGTCCATGGCTCATTTCGAGTCACAAATAGAATAAGTTAGAAGATGTGCTAAGATAGAAGATGTACTAACTGAGGACTAAATTATATCCTTAAAGTGCCTGTCCATGGCTCATTTCGAGTCACAAATGGAATAAGATAGAAGATGTGCTAAGATAGAAGATGTACTAACTGAGGACTAAATTATATCCTTAAAGTGCCTGTCCATGGCTCATTTCGAGTCACAAATGGAATAATCCACTAATAACAAGAATGACATAGATAAGATAGAACTTAGCAATTACAAAGACAATTAACCTCAGATTTGTTTACTATCTTTCTATAGTATTCAGAACAAGAAAAGACAAGTACTATGGTTCCTACATGGCGTTCTATGGTGGATATTTCTCTCTACATATCTAGTTTTATGTGGTTAATGAATACGATAGAAGATGTAATAACCGAGTGTATCATATTGAATTAGCACACAATCGAGATATCAACATAGACAAAATAATGCTTAGCAACATAGAGAGGAGATATGAATGATTTGCTCTCAGATTTAGGGTTTGGATGAAAATAAGAATTTTCACCACAATCACAAATGGGCTAACAAATTATTTAGTGACTAGGGCCTTGAACCCTTACCACCTTAGCATGCACAATTAAAGAGTTGTTCAGAATTTCATTGTTAAATATCTATGATCGATTGATAACAAAGATAGTTCAAAGCGGATACTAAATATCAACAGATTCTCAATTAACAACAAGTCGACTAACCACAAGAGAGTATACTTATCGAATATCAAGCGTTGATCTAAACAACACTCTCAAGCATGTTATTCTACCACGGTGACAAAATGTGCGATTCTTGACTATAAAAATGCCTTCATTTTCCAAGGAGGGTAGGAAAGTATCATCCTTTGATATGCGTAAAGAAAATTAACTACTTAGATGCCATATGGATATGAGAAAACAATTTGAAGCATGTTGTTCTACCAGTTCAAGGCCCAAGACACATAATAATTGTTCTTATCATTCTTAACCCAATATCATCATAGAGCAACACCCAAACCTTCAGCCAACAAGAACAAGTGCAGAACCACCAGGAAGATGAGCTCAACTAACATCACCAACAAGAACAAGTCCATCTCGATCATTTTACAATTTCTATTTGCAGTACAAAACCACCAGGAAAATTTGCATAAAAGCAACAAATATAAATGATTCATGTAATGCAAGGTAACAAATTACAGTGAGACACAATGTACCCATCAAATACCAATAAAAATTCATAGCCATTAAAATCAGAAAATTCATGATAGCACATGGCAGACAGAAGAATCTTCAGAGGAACCTTTTAAATTGTCCAGGGCATTTTTATGTTAGGTCGACACCTATGTCATCACTTCACCCAAGATCTAAAAAAATCTAGAACAACCAATGATTATGTGCTTTACTTATCAGATTAAACTTGGTGGACATAATTTAATTCCCAAAACAAGAATGACAAGCACTGCTCAAACAACATGTGTAGCACTTAGAGTAGCATTTAGACTTCAATAGGAATAAGCATAACCAAATTTTGCCTCGTTCATGAAATAATCGCATAGTAAATTCAAGTACCATCACGAATTTATGAATTAACTGCATTGTAAACTTGGAGTTTATGAATGAACGCATAGTAAAATCAAGTACCATCACCAAGCTTCATCGGTTCGATTCTAAAACTTTTTAGAGCAACAGACATGATCAAACCCGATGTCCCAGTTTCAATTAAGAAACTACCACAATTGTATCCAACGTTATTACATTGTAAAGCCCATTAATACTACCAGACTCAAAACCCAAAAACCACCCAGTAGCATCAAACCTGCTATACTTGCCTATTTTCGGATCACCAACAGAAACACGCAACAGCATCTAGCAACATCACTAGACCTAACCCAGGTTTTTGTCAAAACCATGAATAGGTTGTGAACTTCTCACATTTGCACGAGCCAATTAATCACCTTACAGGTAGGGTTGGGGGCGCCACAGTGGGAGGGCGTTGGAGGGGCGGCCGGTGGGGAGGGCGCGGGAGCGGCGTCGGCCGGAGGGGTGGCGCCGGTGGGGAGGGCGCGGAGGAGCCTTCAGTCTTGGGCGCTGCAGTGCGGGATGAGCCTTCGTCTTGGGCATGGCAAGGGAGCTAGGCACAGGAGTGGAGGAAGCGATCGAAATTTGAAGTGTGCATGTATATGCCATGGTGGTATATATAGAGGAGTATCTGTGGCGGTTAAGAACAATAAAATCACAGATAACGTTATCTGTGGCGGTTAAGAAAATAATCGTCACAGATAACGTTTATCTGTGACGGTTATTTTTCTTAACCGCCACAGATATCGTTATCTGTGATTTTATTGTTCTTAACCGCCACAGATACTCCCTCCCACACCATAGATACAGATGACAATCATATTAAACTCCAGGAAGCATGCATATCACAATACATAATTTTTTTCTTCCATACATTAATACATATGAAGCATGTATAACATAAGTCCTACAAGCATTTAAATGTTTATATCCTAGAGCACATAAAAAATGAGTAAATAGAATTATTCAAGCTACTACATTTCCTAAGAAGTCATAGAAACCTGAATTCAATTGAACAAGACTCCACCATCGCCTCGTCGAGATTTCGAAGTTTCGAAGTTTTCTCATCAAAATCGTGCATATTTATTTCCTATTAATTCCACAGAAATGTACATTTCTTACATCACATTTCCATTACTCCATACAAATGGCGACATGTTGCCATTACTCCTAGCTAATTATTTTCTTTCACAATTTGGCCTTCGTTGTGATCATCGCGATGATAGGTAACTTCTTGAGTGGTTTCTTCCTCGGGCCTGATGCTGTCGCGTGCATGAAAGGAGGCAACTCATCAAACCGGTTGTACTCTTCCTCATCCACGACATTCTCAACTCCAACGATCCTTCTTTTTCCTTGCGTAACTACATGGCGCTTCTTATCTGCCGGTCGATTATGTAGAATACTTGTGCTACTTGATTCGCAAGCACGAATGGTTTAAATCTCAGATCCGACATGTTCGATGTCCATAGTAGTAAAGCCGTACTTGTCCACCTTGACACCATTCGGGAGTCGTACCCAATGACATCGAAACACCGGGATCTTGAAAATGCAGTAGTCCAGCTCCCAAATCTCCTCTCTGAACCCGTAGTAGATGCTCTTCAGTCGCCTCGTGTTGTCGTGAGGCATCTATACGGACACCACTATTTTGGTAAGTGCTCTTGCTATCCCGAGCTCTCGTAAAATGTATATCCATTGATGTCATATCCTTGCCATGTCGTGATTGTACCAAGGCCCTTTTGCCAACCACCTCAATGTAACACTCGTTTCTTCACCGAGATGTGCTCCACGAACCAATGGTGAACAAACGATTGTGCTCTTTTGTTATCCAAATCTCGACTTTCCTCGGTTTTCCCTCCTTAGCTTACCCTTGTGTATGTCCTTATGCGGGCACACCTCAAGTGACTGTTGCAATACTGTGAAATGGGCTTGTTCGAACAAAATATTATCGTAAGAATTTGTAGATTTCTTTCCTATTACACCTTTCCCACCTAGCCTACCCTCATGGCGAGATCTGAGCACTCCTACCGGTTCGACCTCCTCCATGTAATCGATACGTAACTCAATAACCTCCTCGGTTGCATAACCTTCTACAATTGAGCCTTCCTACGAGATCGACACGTACATATTTCTTCGTAACACCCATATACCTTTCAAATGGGTACATCCGATGCAGAATACAGGTCAGAAATATTTATCTCATTGACAAGGTGAACAATGAGATGAACCATGATATCAAAAATGATGGGGAAAATACATCTCCGGTGGCACGTAGTCTTTACCACATCAGCCTGAAGTTCATAAAGTCCAACGGGATCGATGACCTTCTGTGAAATCGTGTTGAAGAAGGAACACAACCTCATGATTGCCTCTCGGACCTTGTTAGGCAAAACACCTCTAATTGCAACAGGGAGCATTTGTGTCATCATCACATGACAATCATGAGACTTCATGCCAGTTAACTTCAAATCTTTCATCGATACCAGTTTCTTGATGTTTGCAGAGTAACCGGACGGAACTTTCACACCATGCAGGCGCTTGCAGAGTTCTGCTTTTTCTTTCTTACTCAAAGTGTAGCAAGCTGGGGGAAGGTAAAGCCGGCCTTTCCCAGTGTCTTGAGGATGTAGCTCGGCTCTAATTTTCATGTCTTTCAGATCCTTCGTGCCTTCATCCATCCTTTGTTTTGCTAGGAATATTGGTAAAAGACCAACCACTATTTGTCACATACATTCTTCTCTACATGCATGACGTCGATGCACGATGTCGAACTTCCAAGTCCTTCCAAGAGGGTAAGTCCCAAAAGATGGATCTCTTCTTCCACGTGGTCTTCTCAAGACGGACCGCGATGTATTACCAATACTCCCTTTCCAAGTACAACATTAAGATCCCTAACCATATCATACACCTCTTCCCCACGAAGACGCCTTGGAGCTAAACCGTCCTCCTTTATCCCGTCAATTGTTTCTTCATATTGCGTACGGATGATTCTGCGAAGGAACCTCCGTGACGCATGTACACTATTTTCCTCGAGTTGTTGAGCCACACACTAGCGGTTTCATCCATGCTTTGGGGCATGCTTTCGCTCCTTTTATAGTACGGCCGACAGGTTACCAAGCGCAGAAAATCATTGATGGTGCGAGAACAACAATGCGCCGAGAGTGAAGTACTCTCGCTTGTACTCGCCCCATACCGTACACCTTCGCTCCACAATATCACAAGATCTTCCACCAATGGTTCTAGGTATACATCAATATCGTTGCCGTGTTGTCTCGGCCCTTGGATAAGCTAGGACATCATAATGTACTTTCGCTTCATACACAACCGTGGTGGAAGGTTGTATATACACGAGTCACGGGCCAAGTGCTATGAATCTCGCTCATGTTACCGAAAGGATTCATTCCATCCGTACTCAAGCCAAACCTTACATTCCTCGGCCATTTCGAAGTTCTCCTGAAGAGTCTATCGATGGTTCTCCATCGGGCGTAATCACGGTGTCTCGCTTTTCCATCCTCTTACGGTCTTCCGAAAGTGCCATCGCATCAATTTGGCGTGCTTTTTGTTTCCAAATAAACGCTTCAAACGAGGTATTATTGGCAAATACCACACCACTTTTGCGGGAGCTCCTTTCTTCACCTCGATAGCTTCGCTGTCATCGCCCTTACGCTTGTATCGCGACGCTTAATAACGGACATACATGAATGTCTGCATAGTCTTTGCGATAGAGTATACAGTCGTTTGGACAAGCATGTATTCTTTCTACTTCCAATCCCAAGGGACATACAACCTTCTTAGCTAGATACGTGGTTTTAGGCAACACGTTTCCTTCAGGCGATATGTCCGCTAAGAGATGTAACAACGCCGTGAAACTCTTGTCGGACCAACCATTGGCGCCTTCAATTTCGAGAGCGAGAGCACCGTGTGCAACTTTGTGTATTCCTCCTTACAACCGGGAACAAAGGTTTCTTGAATCCTCCATCAAACCCGTGAATTGATTAAACTCTCTCGACTAGTGTAGTTCTCTTCGCATCGCGCAACATTTGAGCAGATTAATGTCGTCATCGACGACCAACCTATCCTCATCGGATCCATAAGCGATGTCACCGCCACATTGCCGGCTCCGTCGTGCCGCCGACGTTATCACGCTCAAGTATGATCTCCTCTTCACCGTGCCTTGTCCAACTTGTATAGCAGTACAAAACCCTCCGGATCAAGTGCAAATGGATATAGTTTTTGTTCGAAAACATCTTCTCATTCTTGCAATCAATGCATGGACGGTGTATGTACTCGTCTTCTTTTGCAAGTCGTTCTCCTCTACGCCCTTAGAAAAACAGATACACCGTCGATATATTCTTGGTCGCAACGGTTCCCATCGTATATCCATCTCCGGTCCATCTACAGCTCATTAATTTAAGCAATTTATTAATATCCAAAAATCTTAATTAAATAAATTGTTATTGAATATTCAACAATATCCACTAACGGGACAACATTAATACTAAGTAAATGTTGCAAACTTAATTAATTAATTTTAATATATACTCATACGTAACCAAAAATTATATATATCCTCCAGGAAGATCAACATAAAAATTCTCATCTCCAAATTTCATGATCACCCAACTACCATATTAACTAAAATTTATTTATCATTCACATCCAACAATCTTAATTACATAAATTGCGTTTATATGCTTCATAAAAATTCACTAACAATACGCACTAATGGAGCAAGATGTATATGCACGCGCTAACGAAAAAAAATCATGGTAACTAAGAAAAAAATATTAACTACGTAATTTTTATACATATCCTTTGGAAGAGCAACGTAATAAATTCCTCATCTCAAAATGCAAGTCAATTAACTTCATGATCACCCATCTATCATATTAACTATAATTTATTTATCATTAATATCCAATAATAAATAAATACATATATTTGACAAAAAATTCATCATCTAAATAAGGTAGAGAACTTAATCTAATACAAAGAAGGTAATAAATTCATCATCTACAAATTGCTAGCTAAATAAAAAACAAACTAAATGTAGACCTTGCACCTAAACCTTAATTAAGCTAGGAATAAACCTTTTAATGGCAATTTTACACTAGAAATGAAGAGAGGAGACATATTTTACACACCTTGGAACAATTCTAGGAAGTGGAAGCACAAGATCTTGGCCAAACAAAATCTGAAATCAAAAAGCTGAGTTTTGTTCTCGGGAGGAAGATGACCAGCGACAGGGGCAACAGGGGATATTTAGAGTTGAAGTATATATATACTCTCAGGAGTATGGATATATATATATACAGTGTAACTCCGACTGGTCGATCGGCTTCATCTGATAAGAGCAAGTGACTCTGTCGTCATTCGTGCATTGACAAAAAAAATTTCAAAATTTTTTGACATCGTTTGAACCAATTTTCAGTCAGTGCAATTTGGACGAAATTTCGGTGAAATTTTGGTACCAAACAAACCGGATTTGAATTTTGAATGTACTTTTTTTTCCACAAAACGAAATTTTGATCCCTGCGTCCATGGATGCATCTGCTCACTGCGCGTGCGACTATTTCTATTTAGAGGATGATCGATCGACCACCTGCATCATGCATGCATGCGCAAGTAATAAGCAAAACATGAATGACGACTATTAATTTAATTATATGACGACAGACCGACAGACAGCAACCGTACGTAGCGACATATATATTCATCTGAAATTACGATATATATATATATATATATAGAATAGGTTCAACGTCGACTTAAGCATATGTACGTACGTGTTGTGTTAGATTTCAGCGCCCACAGACAGAGCCAAAATTCTAGGTGACGTACCGCAGCAATAATTCGAAGAAGCTTGATCTACTCCAGGCCAGCAGGAAAAATCTTTAGAAATACAATGGTCCAACCAAAACTAAAAGAAAGAAGAATCCCATGAAAAAGGCCCCAGAGTTGAAGGTATGTTTTCACAAATTTGCCCGGGGCTGGCAGGCAGGCAGGAATTGAAGCTGTGCTGCATGCATTGCGGAAGGAAGACGGACGGAACAGCACAGCGAACAACGTACTATCTAGCTATCATATGAATGAATGCATGCCTACTGCCTAGACTATATATATACATAGAGAAAAGATTATATATACAGTACGTCAGCCAGCCAGCCAGCCGCGGCTAGAAATTAAATTAAATCTCACCGCGGCTATATCCAAAACAAACAAGGTCAGGTCAGGCGGCGACGGAATTAGAAGCTAGCTAGCTTACAAAAAAGCGCGCGTTTGCCAGTCGACACACTAGCAAGCATGATATTATTAAGATATATAGGCAGGCATGCACTCCTCAGTCCTATATGGAGCATAAAACAATGTCCGGACAGCATTAGCTTAATTTGGAGGCTAAATTAACGGTTTGAGAACACATGCATGCATCCTACGGACACCATTATTTGGCAATACGGAATCGAATCTTGGCCAACGTTAATGCCAGTGTTAAACAGTGACAACACTAGTCGTAGGAATACTATGTGACTTCGATCACTAGAATTTTGCTAGCATATCGAGAACAGACTTACGGTACAAACATATGCTAATAGGAAAAGCAATAATGCAGCTGCAACAGGAAAAGCAATAATGTCGAAACCCGGCCCCCACAGTCCAGATAGAAGGTTTATGTTTTCCCTAAAAAAAAGACAGATAGGAGCTAGCTAGGTTTATTCATAATATATATGCTTACCAAACAAACACGGCAAGTGTTCATTGATTTGTTTTTTTGTTAAAAAAAAAGTACCTCAAAAGGGAAGGAAATACTACTCGTATGACTATGAAACCCTGCGCGCGCAACAGGGTTCATCGATCTCAACACGAGTATTGTTTCAATTAACATGCACGGTAGCCGACATTGATTTCTTCTGGCAAAACACTTCTTCAAGCACGGTGTGTTTGATTTGAAGCCACCCATTAATTGTCAAATTCTGCTCGTGTTGATATCGTAATCAAGCATCTGTTTGTTCTTAAGAAAATTGGCAAATCTAACACGACCAAAACGCCGAGCAATCAACCATATATACCAGTAGACGTACGGTAGTCGATCGAGTACTTCACATCAGATGATCAAATTAATCCCGCTGATTTCACATCATTTTGGAGTCACTACACGATCTTTCCTTCTGCTCCTAGCTAGCAGTGTCATTCTTCTTTTTTTTAGGCACGATTCCTTTTTGGAAACTTGTGACGGCCGGAGTAATTTATACGTGTGAGCATGTGTACAAGTATTTTTTTTAAAAAAAAAAATCAAGGCAGCTCTTAGAAAAATAGGGAAAATCTGTCAGGTGGTGGGGCCATCTGTGCATATGGATGGCAACATGATCGATGCTGGGTAATCACACAGATTACATGGCCACAGATTATTATTACGCATGCAAATGGAGTATGCAATTGCAGTCCGTATCAATCAAAACATATCTTATTCGCTGCAGTGCACTGCAGCTGCACTCGGTCTCAGTCTGAGACCACGGGGAGGTTATAAAATACTACCACATCTCCATGTCTGACTGAGAAGAGAACGATATGCTCAGAGACTAAGGGTTTGTTTAGTAGAGATTTGGTAGATATATGAAGTTAGAGTTATGAGTATATTAAGGCTCTGTTTAGGAGAGCTCCAGCTTCCAACTCCAATTCAGAGCTGAAACTTATAGGCTAAAATAAAGTGAATTAAGTTTATATTTTTAGTCTAAAATATAAACAAGATGATCTACCTAAACACTCTTAATGTACCTACAGCTCCAGCTCCATAAATTTTTGGAGCTAGAAATACTCTGCTCCACCAACTCCACAGATTTTGGTGGAGCTGGAGCTGTCCCAAACAGGCCCTAAGAGTGTTTAGATGAATCACTCTGTTTATATTTTAGACTAAAAATATAAACTTAATTCACTTTATTTTAGTGTACAAGTTTCAAATCTCAGATGAAGTTAGGACCTAAAACTCTACCAAACAGGCTCCAAATATCCTAATTTGATATGGCTTGGACCTGGTTGGCAGGAAGAGAATGAATAAATTTCTCTAACTTGTTTCGTTCCAAGCACTCTATCGCCATCAGCATCATTAAGAAATGTACGTATGTATGTTCTATTATGTTATCTAAGCACAAATATCTGTCGATCATGAACTGAGATGGCAGTAGCAAACTCATACTAAAATAGTGATACATGGACCTTAGGTGGAGAATCATATTGATTTGTACCTAAATAAAGTCCAAATTGGACTTGCAGAGCTGTGACATTAAAAATTCAAAGTACAGTGTACGTAGAATAAACTTACTGTAGAATTCAGACGAGGAAGATTAATAAAAGGCAGGCGTGTAGACGGTGCGTTCCAGAAAGTGTGACGTCACTCAGAGGACTGGGGTGGGCCCCACCGTTGGCCATGTCAGTCAGTCTCGGCTCTCTGCTGGCGACGAAGCGCCTCTCGTTCCTGTTCCTGTGTAGATAACATTTAAGGATTTTTACACTTTAATTAAAGTAAATGTTATAAAAGATTAAATTATCTTTTTTTATTAGCCCACTTATTACCATTAAATAGTGTAGTTCATAGCATTAATTACATGTTCTGAGAAATACTAAAATAGAGGGATATATAAGATAAAGAGAATCAAAAGTCGTCTTAAGCATTCATCCACCGACCGGATCAGATCCGGGTCTGCTCCTGAATTTTGGCAACGAATTCATCCACCGACCGGATAAGATTCACATCTGGCTGCCTCGCCGGATGCTACATTCTAGATTTCATTGGTCCAATTAATCGATACAGAGCAACAATTGAGTAGCTGGCTAGTCTTAAGCATTGCATGTATACATGTATACATCCATGATGACATGCCACACATACTAATTAAGAGCAATTTTCTTGCTAGTAGTACTACATACTTACTAGTATCGCTTTAAATGTGCTCGCTCACCTCAACTCCCCCTCATGCACGGATTGGAGGGCTACCGCTAACCACATACATGCGTGCATGGGTGAGATTAATTGAGAGCAACTTTGAATGTTATGTTGGCCATTGCTACCGGCCGCATGCTATGCAAGGACCACCCTATTCCTGCCTGTATGGCCAAATTGATAGCTTCATGCATTATCGGCACATTGTCGCTAGCTAGCGAAATCATGCATGGCTTATCCAGCCTTTCGTACCTCAATTTTTTTTTAACTTAGCAAACCTAATTTCTTGCATTCAGCGCAGCGGCGGAGACAATCCTCGAGCCACCCGAGCCGTAGCTCGAGGCCTGGGAGCAAAATGCTTTCAAGAAAATGGTCTAAGAGCAGATTCACTAGGCAAATGGATCCGAGGTTAGTGAGCCGGCCCGAGACTTTAGAGTGAGCTAGCTTCGCCCCTGCTTACATTTATATTTGTAAATTTGGCCATCATCTCGTATAGAGTCTTAATGTTGTCGTAGTCTCTCACTCTCAGCCTCAGTGACGCTATGTGGCCGGTGTTGCCGCTTCTTGACATAGCAGTCGACAGCACCATGTTCACTTCTCCTATACCAAACATCGCTCAGAAAACTCACATCTAGCTCTCTACTTTCGAACACGTGAGAGGAAGAACATGCACAAGAGAAGATAGCGACGATGCAACTGCATGCTTAGAGCATGTTTTCTTTCTTTTGTTTTCTCCTTTATGTACTCGTCATTCAACGATACAAGTTAGAATATAAATAGACTAGCGTAAAAGCTCAACTACTTTAGTCAAGATTATTTCCAGTACCATGCCTGCAACGGAACACAGGCCAAGTTCCAAATTCCTATTCGCAATCTACAGTGCGGCTACGCAGTCAGCATCTCATCAAGTGCATAGACTAATATTGGACCAACCTAATCTTACGCTAATTGACGCATCACACCTTTTGCGTACTTGTGGGAGTACATATTTGTTGGTTGTTATTTTTTGTTAGAACTAAAAGACCGCGATCTTAGAGGTAGGCCCACCTTAGGGGTGTTTGAGATATTCATTTCCACCAAAATCATGAGTTGGTGAAGAGAAGATTTCTAGCTCAGAAATTTATGAAAGCTGAGTCATGAAAGTACATTAACATGGTGTTTAGGTAGATCATCCTGTTTTCATTTTAAACTAAAAATATAAAATTAATTTACTTTATTTTAGCCTATAAGTGTCAGATCTGAGCTGGAGCTCTTCCAAACAGGGTCTTAATGTCACGGGAGCTCTTCAACAGAACAGATTTTAGTTAGGTTCCGGTAGCTAGCGCCAGATTAAAAGAGAGAAGTTGTCGCTCAAAGACATAAGAAAAAATCTTGAGTTTTACCATCTTTCCCGACACCCCTTCCGATCTAAGGTTTTTGGCACTGAGGTTACCGAAAAAACCCTCACCATCAGCGTGAGAATCATGATGCCCTTTTCTTCATCACGTGCCTACAGTGTCATCTTCATCACCGATGCACACCTACACCGACTGAACCCTAATGGCTTCTTTCTCATCTTTAGGTTAGTGTCTAATGTTTAATTTCTGCATAATTTTCTTGTGATCATGCTTTAGATTTGTTCATGTTCATGTATTAGTTCAATATACCAATTAAACAAACATGTCATACTCGTTTATCACTTTTGGTATATTTCAATAGTAATTCTAAAATACTCTAATACGATATGGTTGAAAAAAATTTGATCGGAGCTTTTTATTTTTGTTATATATACTTTTTCATATGTAAAATAAGTGTATACACAAATTATATTATAAAGAGTGAGACATGATAAAATTTTACGTATAACTCACTTTGAAATATTCTACACTTCTCGTTGCAGCGCTGAAGGTTGCCCCCCTCCACGTTAGTTTGTGCGTGAAACCCCTGCAACATTTTTTGCGAAAAAGTCCTCAGAGTTATGCAAATTTACGAAGGGGTTCTATTTCAGCGATTTTACAGAGGCGCTCAGGGTTCCAAAAATTTACGGAGAGGTCCTTGCAAGCCATATTTCACGGAGGCCCTCTGGGCTGGGTTCCAAAAATTTACGAAGGGGTTCTAGACGATTTTTCACAAAGGTTCTCGGAGTCCTAAAAATTTATGGAGAGACCTATGGTGGGAAAAAAAATAAAAGGCACAGCTTAACGCATAATCCTAACCTTGTGTTCATTATCCGGCACCAGAGGACAAGATCGAAGGCTAGCTTAATTTCACGAGCGCACAAGAACTAAGCTTAGCAATTAAGGGCCGGGAAGTTCATCTCATCCATCTCGCCGCGCGAGAGAGACCAACTTCCAAGCTAATAATAAATTATAGCTGCAACTTCAATTCCCCAGCCACTGTTGGGTTCGCATTCTTTCACTCCCTCTATTTGCTGTATGACGACAGACAGCAGCTAGCCTTAGCGACATCTTCTGAAATTACGATAGAATATATATATAGATTCAACGACTTAAGCATATATTATATATACGCCTTGTGTTATCTAGATTCCATTCCACAGAGCCAAACTTCTAGGTGACGTACGTAACGCGGCGATAATTCAGAGAAGCTCTACTCCAGTCCACCAGGAAAAATTAATCTTGAGAAATACACTGGTACGTTCAGAACTAAGAAGAAGAAGAATCCTATGAAAAAGGCCCTCGATCGCGAGAAGGTAATTAAAAAAGGCAGCTGAACAGTGGCATATGTATATGCCGCCGATACGTCAAGCACATGTTTTCACAAAGTTGCTGGCTAGATTGTGGCAGGCACACGCATTGCGTAAGGAAGACGAAACATATATCCAAGTGAACAACTATTGATGTGAATGCATGCCTGCTGCCTAGACTATACATAGAGAAAATATTATATAGTCAGCCAGCCGCGGCTAGGAAAATCTCACCGGCTGTAGTCAAAACCAATGTCAGGTCAGGTCAGGTCAGGTGGTGATGGTTATGGAGTTGCCAGCTTAAAAAAAAAAGTATTTGCATCGACACATGTAACTATCCCTATTTTTACATAAATGCAAAAATAGAAATTTTATGTACATACAATACTAATCCTATGATCAGTAGCTAGCACACACATTTACAACAATTGACATCACATCCACACTATTTATTATAAATAATAATAGTAACTTACACAATAAGATCTTACAATACAGAGTAATGCAGCGGAAAGAATCAAAAGTCTTGTAGTGTGCCCATCCAACCCTCAGGCAACCGACAAGGCATAATCCCTAGAAAAACTTGTTATCAATATTCCTACATCCTGCGTCAAAATATATCATCTAGAAGTTCGCTAACTTCACCTAAAAATAACGAATAAGCAAGGGTGAATACTTTCGTACTCCGCAAGACTTTTACAAAACTTATAATATATGCAAGCCATTTCAAAGGAAAGCTTTCTATGGTTAATTTGCATAAAGCCAATTTGAAATGTAAATACAGAATAGTAGATTACAAACAGAATTTAAGTAAAAGTAATGTCATACGTAAAATAACAGTATGCAAATACGAATAAATAAATTTTATGAACATGGGTATCATGACCATATCCACAAACCAATTTCTATCAACACTCGGTAGAATTCAAAGTTTATGAAAATAAAAACATCTAACTAGCGCTTGCGCACCAAGATTCTCATAACAGCGAGAACGGGTTTTCGAAAAGTTTTACGCTCTATAGAAGTGTACATCTTTACCCACAAGTCATAATCTTTTCTTTTTTTCGCATATTTCACGCACATTTGGCGTGTGGCCAGAATGTTCATGACAAAAACCTTTACATTATCTAGGTTAACTTTGCACCAGTACGGTGATGATAAACCTATATTATGGTAGAAGAACTCAGAGTATAGAAATGATGGAACTCTCCATAACATGGCGTAACCGTTATATCGGTAAACGTTTGATCCATGATTACCTCAGTGTGGACGTCCCTTCGAGCAATCCATTAAGAAACAGCTCGTACTACTCCAGCCTTCCAATGTACAAAGTTAAACTAGATAAATTAATTGACTTAAGGCTGTCTCATACCAGCACTTGTGGTTGTATGGTAATTCTTGGGTTTAACTACACTGAGTTCAGTCTTTAATCCAACACGAGCAATAATTTCCCTCTATAATACGTACAAGTCCCTTGTACATTCAGCTATTGTCAATCATTGTCCGCATCAAAAACATAGTTTTATTATCATTTTTAATCAAAATACCAACCATAAGAAAAGATCTTACCCAACATTTTATCATATCCAATATTTTTAACCATATCAAAATTTTAGGTTCTTTTTAAGCATGGCTAAGTATGATTACAAAGTGTAAGAACTCTTATGTTGACATTATCTACCTTATTTTAGGGGTATCAAGGTTCACAATCCATACTTATCAAGGTAGTTCCATATATCTATAGGAATAGCTACCAATACCCACAAAGTAGCAGAGTTTAATGAACATACGCATGCATTAAAATATTTTGGGATCAATATGATCAAAGGGGATGCTTGCCTTGCTTATTATCAACATGGTCAAAGGGGGTGGTTGCCTTGCTTATTTGTTGTTTACGACGAAGTCGAGGTCGTAGTTGATGTTGTTGACGATGAAAGTAGTGACGTCGGGTTCTATACATCGTTCAACGGAAATATAGCAAATAATAAATTTTAATAAGGGTAAAAAGAAGACAGATAGAATTCTAAATAAAGATTTACTATAGAAGAAAACAAGCATGTTTTAGGATTTGGTTTGCATGATTTCACATTTTCATGTTTTAATCGATTGGCCATGGAGCTTGGACGGTTTTTATAGAGGCCCTAAGGCGGTGTTTTGGAGTGACATTTTTTTTGGAAAAATGGCGTGCTGGCTGTGTTTGCTGCGTGCTGGCCTGAGGTTTGAAGAAGAGCAGTAGTGCAGCCAGGTGGGCCCACTTGCAAACTATTCTACAGGCTTTTAGTCAGTCCGAGCTCAATCTGTTGATTCGAACTATCAAACCGACTTATAATTTTGTGAAACTTATATTACAGGTTGGTATGATAAGGTTCATTGTATAGTTAAAATTCCAGATTTAAATTCTTAGTAGCAAAATTTAAATAATTCTGACAATGCACGGTGCCATATTTTCTATTTTCTGATTTTTGTTTAATTTAAGATAAAAATGAGGTTTATATTTCATTTATATTTTTATGGAGGTTTAAACACATAATATCGCATTTAAATTTTATTTTTGTAGTTAGTTTATTTTTGATGAAAAGTTTTAGTATTATAACTTATACTTCTCTTACGATTAGAATGCAAGAAAATGAGGAAAAGTTTTTTTTCATTTTTTCTATTTTAAAATTTTTTGGGATGTTACAACATATTTATTGCAAGCTAGCATGAAATTAAGATAGGCACTCCTATATGGAACTTAAAACAATTAATGTCCGGACAGCATTAGCTTTGGAGCCCAAACGGATTGAGAACACATGCATGCATGCATTCTATGGATTCCATTATTTGGCAATACGGGATGGAATCTTGGCCAATGCTGATGCCAGTGTTAAACAATGACAAAGTCGTAGGAATGCTAATAATGTGACTTCACTAGCAGAGAACTGACTTACGGTACATGCTAATAGGAAAAGCAATAATGCAGTTGCAACAGGAAAAGCAATAATGTAGTAACCCCTTGGCACAGATAGGAGGTATATGTTTTCCCTAAAAAGAGACAAATAGGAGCTAGGTTTACTCATAATATGCTTACCAAACAAACAAGGCAAGTGTTCAGGGATTTAAAGAGAGAAAAATACCTCGAAACCTTGGCCAACAGGGTTCATAAGCATCTTTATTATCATCAACGATAGTGCCAAGGGAGAGGCGGCGGCAGCCGATGCCAGTGCCAGAGAAGGGGAGAAGAGACCGGATTGGGAGAGAAGAGAGGAGCCAAAGAAGGTGGCCAAGGAGTTCGGCCGAATGGATAAGGATAGGGGAGAAGAAAAGGAAAATAAAGAAAAGAATGGATAAATTTCTAAAACATGTATAAATAGATAATTAATCGTGTAAAATAGTTGCAATTAATGAGTTAAAAAAAATAAAATAAGAGAAAAGAAAAGAGAGAAACAAGAAATTGTATTTTTAGTGAATCATCTAAAATATTAATCAATCTATTTGTATGCACGATCCAAATTAAGTGCAACCAATTAAAATCCGTATAGTAAATAAAATTCAGTTGCCGAGCTTTTAATTAAAATATGACAAAATAAAATTACATAAAACATTAATGAGCACAACATAAATTTTGTAAACACTAAAATAATAAGAAACAGGGGTTGGATTCCGTAAATCACTTAAAAATTTATTAGCCACTAAAATATGGTATTTATGTAATTTTAGGATTTAATTCCAATCGGTTCGTTGATCCGCAATGCTAATCGGGTGAAGACGATTATTTTGATCAAAATGCAGGCAAGCATTCCTTGATCATATTTAATTAATTTCAAGTAAATATATTTGGTTATATGTGATATCACTAATGCATTGGAAAATTCTCATTTAAAGAAAATATGTAAATCGAGCACTATGGAAAGGCGATTTTGATGATGAACTACTACGGCAGTATTTGGTTATAAATTTGTGGAATTAATGTATGCACATATGTAGTGGATAGAGGGTGACGATGAGAAGGATTGTTATACCGGTGGGATTCTCTACACAAGCTATGATATAAGGATAAATCCCTACACTCGAGCAATGAGCTGTAATATTTGTATCGACCATATAGCGTGGAAACGATCAAAAAAGGTTGTCCTATGGCGGTGTTATGATCTCCACATTAGGATAAGAGTAGATAACTAAGAGGGATGTGAAACTGGGATATGCCAGTTCGGCCTAGTGAGGTACACAGAAAATCAGCTGCGGTTGATTCTTTGGGGTTCTGTATGTAAAGTCCTAGGTGGAGTATCTCTATTGTCAGGCGGAGTATAACTGGTACGCTAAGAGTAGGTGGGGAACAGTCGAGAACACCACTACTCGTTGGCTATCAGGATTGGGGATCTAATACCTAAATAGTGATAAACATTTTGGGTTCCTAGCTACGGTTGGGTTCACTATGGATAAAATGGTACAAAACCTACGCAGGGTTACAAATTATGAATTCATGCCTGTCTCCTAGATTGGAGACTACGGAAACTATATCTACCTCATATATGATTGCTAGTAGCAATTTAATAACTAAAAATCGAAAATACGAATCTTTCTAATAAAACTTATTTTTGGTTAAAAGGATTTGAGGAATGGATGTAAGAGATGGTTTTGGGAAGAAAATTCATATAATGCATTTTGTTATTAACGCTTGCTGAGTATCTATTGTACTCACTCTTGTATAAATCCCTCTTTACTTAGAAGTTGAGCTCGATAGGTTCATCGAGGAGTGGTTGGAGAGTCACCGACAGGATCAGGGTGATGTGGTGGTGGAGGACTACCCAGAGGACCGAGTGTAGTAGTCCTTATGGCAGTGATCGTTGTTCACTGGGGCATATTTATATTACTATTTATATAAAATCTTTTGATGTAAAGGTTGTGTAATGACTTATGAACTTTAGATTTGTAGCTTGCGTGGCATGAATTGTAATAAAGTTCCATTGCTAATCTCTAACTATTGTTGTGCTGCAACACTCTGAATACGGTGTATTAGCTGATAAAATATTAGGTCCACTTGATGTTTTATTAGCTAATATACCCAGATCAACGTAATTATCTCAAAATTAATGATAGGGTTATTGTCGTTACCTTGGGTTAATTATGTGTGTCGCCACAGGCTTGTAGAGATGTCTCTCTTTCCGGTGTGCATGCTAGGTTGAACTCCATGTTGCATTATCTTATTTACTTCTTCCACAACATTCTTCCTATAATGTTTGTTTGTTTCACATATTTGAGCTTGTTATATTGCATGTAGGCTCAGGACGTGCAGAAGATTTATCATCAAAGCGCCTGTTCTCCATGATTGTCAAAGATGAAAATCTCTCTGCAGAGAATATGGTTCGAGGTCCTTCTGCATCTGGTGATACTCTTGAGAATAAATCACCAAGATCACCTATTCATTGTGATGCTGGATCTAAGCTCGTCCCTTTTATATCTTCTACAGCTGCTGTTGGGATTCTTAAAGAGTACAATACTAGAACTGATGATATTACAGGGTCAGTACCAGTTATGAAATGCGAGGATCTTGAGCAAACCATGCTAGTCCATGTTGCGGACACTAGCAGCTCCAATCAGCAAAATAGTGTAAAGGAGCATCGGGCAGAGAAAATTTCTGTACATCAGCATGCGGCTCATCATCTTCTTTCTTTGTTACAGAAGGGAACAAACAGAAAGGGGTCTTCTCCTCTGGAATTCCACATGGGACCAGCTGATGAACTGTTGAGTTCTGATCCAAATCATATGGTTAATGGTGGTACGACTGCAACTGCTCCAGTTAATAATGCTGAAACTATCCCTAGCTTGGTAAAGAATGTGACACTTGAAGCATTGTTTGGAGCTGCTTTTACGAATGATCTCCATTCTAGGGATTCTCTGGTTTCTGTTCGAGAACATATAGCTGATGGCCCTAACTCGTCATCCAAGAGAATACTGTTTTCAGAGGAAGGGAAAACTATACCTTCATTCATTGCTGAGGTCTACCACCTTGGTGAGCAGACGGTGCCTTTCAGCCAAAGTAAAGGTGGTGCTTTCCGCATGAAACCAGATACTGGAGAAGAGTCTGGTAACCCAGAATTCCCAGGTTCAAGTAGGGAAGGTGCTAGCCCTGATGAGAAAGGCTTGGAAATTCAACTACCCGAAGAAGATAATATGTTTTCAGTGAATGATTCTTTGCATGCATGCTCAAAACACTGATCATTTGCCATTCGCGAAATCTGCTAGAGCTGAGGGTCTGTCCCCAGGAAAAAAAGTCACTGATCTCAATTAATCATAGGCTCCGAAATCTTGTGCCTGGTGCAGCAGAACACATACAGATACTTGGCCATGATGTGTTGGGGTCACATTCTCATGATCGGCGTGATTAGACTAATCTTTATCATCTTTTCCAAAGTAAGCCATCTGCACAATCTCCTATGAACAGAGCAAGCCCCATGCATGTTCCCACAAATGGATCATATTTGCTATTAAGAATCAACAAGCACTGCTCAACATGCCAGAAGCCATCCGCCGTGTCACTCGCTGTTCTTTCCGACAAGATATGAATTACATGCAACATGTTGTTCCCGCTCCTGGTGGCCCTTGTGTTGACCCGGTAGCCATCATCTTATGCTACAGCAGTACATGTCCATGCCTAGAGGTTTCCCACCACAAGGCTTGCCAAGAGCTGTTCCTCAATCTCAGCCTGTGCATCACATGCCTGGCTATAGAACTGAGATGCATGAGCAATGTAAATAGTTTCCAGATGCACCCTCACCAGCCTGGTTATGGAGGATTTGGGATCGTGATGGCAGGAAACTTTCTATACAGTAACAACGTGTGTTTAGAAGCTGTAGTTTAGTCATAAAGGCTGGATTAGAATTTTGAGCTCCAGTTATGTGATATTTTCAAAATGGTCAGTCATTCCTCAAAACTGCTCAAATAATTTTTGTTGCGGTTAACTGCAATTCTTTGAAGTTTAAAATGCCTTTAACTCTCAATGAACACCTAGAATGACATGTCTGTAACCTATTTTCGTGCCTGTAACAAGTAGGTCCACCAGGTCCAGAGGTGGGGGTCAATCAGCCTGAAAGGTTGATCCAAATGGAGCTAAGAGACAGATCGAAGCAGATCCACCCTGCAATGGCCGGTCCTGTTCCAGATGTCCACGAGCCTGAGCTCAACAAGAATTCTAGATGCTGATGATCGACATGGATTTTACCAGAAGAAGTGGGTGCTCTTGTTAAGTTAGCTTTCACTGGTTTGTTTTGCAGTTTTGTAACATATGCGCTATCCTGCAAAACATGATGAATACGCTAAACTTAGCTGATGGATTAGATTAACCGACTCTGGCTTTATGATCAACTGACCTGTATGTGACTTGGCTTTATGATCAACTGACCGGTATCAGACTTGTCTTTCCATTGGAACATTCAAGTGATCATATGTTTCTTCTTAGCCTAACCAAGAGCATGCCCTCTGTTTGACGCCTCCATATTTGGGTTGGTTTTCTTTCCAAGTTTCAAGTCAGATGTATAAAGCTTCAAGTTATGACCACCTTCTCGGCAAACTGAGTACTATTTCGTTTTTGGCAAATGAGACAGGTTACAACTTGAAACTGCTAATGGACGTCTACTCAGGCTTCAGGTTTGAACCTATACTGCCCGTCAGAAGTAAAGACCCCGCTGCCAAATGGGGCCTAAAAGTCAATCCAAATGAAGTAACGAGCCCTCTTTCTCAAAGCTATGGAACAACTAAGATTACATGTCTTTCTTTTTGGGGGGTAGCAGACAATGAAATATAAAACTAACAAGAAAACATCAGTTTCTGCTGCCAACAGAGGCAACACATCTGAAAAAGCGTACTGATGGTTCAAGTTAGATGCAGTAATCAGAAAAGTACCATACTGAATACCACAGTACCACACTTATCCAATCCAAACACTGGCCAAGAAAAGCAGCTGAGAATCAAAATCATATGTTCATTACAATACCAATGTAACTAATACAAAATATCCTTTGACTCACGAAAACAGTAAAGAAGATGTTCTATCCAATTCTTTTGATAGCAGATATATTGCAGGCAAAGCAGTCAACACACCTTTGGTGACTATATACATTACTATGTCGTGTATATTTTATATCTCTCTGTAAAGGTTGAGCCTGTTGGTGCCACCAAGCATCCTATTAACGACTGTTGCGGCAGCAGCCGCTCCTTGGCTTGGAGAGGTAATTTCTGATGGATCTTCTCCAATTTGCAACGATGAGACCGCCTGGGCTGCCATGAAACCTGGGCAGGCAACTGACTGATGGAATGTTCCTTGATAGTACGGTGCTTGGAAGTCCCTCACCTCTCCCCAAGATGGCAATGGCTGGCCAATCCCCCAATCAATCCATCTCCCTTTGGGAGCATAAGCATGACTGGCGCCCATCAGTCCATCGGGAGGATAAATATCAGTGCCTTGTGTATCCACAGTGAACTCAAAACCATCCGAGCGATCCCAATGGTTGTATCTTCTGTGCTTGTTTAGCATCAAACGGCAGGGTTCATCGGAGTCCTCACCTATGAGAACATGAAGAGCAACTGCTTCAGCTATTGCAGCACCTTCCTCATCCAGCCTTTGCTGTTCTTCTTTTTTCTTCTGCTTCTTCTTTTCCAGCTCTGATATGATGGCAGCAGAGTTTGCAAGTGCTTTCTCTAGCCGCCGCCTCTTCTTCTCAGCCTGCTTCTGGCGATCCAATTCATCTTTGGCTTGCTTCTTCTTTCCTTTCTTCAAGACTTTGCCTGCCTGATCACCCACAGCCTTTTCCATGACAACTGTGCCTGCTATTGACTATCTCAGCTAAATTCCTCCGCTAACTATAATTAAGGAAAACCAAAATCTTCAAAGTTCATTATTTGGACTCATGTCTATACGCTTTCCTAAGGGTCCGGTCAGTTTATTTCCAAACCAACTAGTGCTAAAACGGTCGCTGCAGAACACTACACCCACTCAGGTCTGAATGAGTATCTTATCTTGCGAAAGATGCAATCCCAGAAGGAGACAATGGGGGAGAGCAGGAGCGAGAAATAGTAAGCACTTGCTATTCCATCTACTGTTAAGTTTGTCCCAAACTTCTCAATGCCCAGCTCCTGACCCATTTTAGTAGCACCAGAATTGAAGTAAAACCACAGCCAACCAGCTCATAAGGATCTTCTGCTGCATCAAGAGAAGCTTCAAGTTAGAAGCAGTAGTCATATTTAGAAAAATGAGTATATGTAAATGGTGCAGAACAGCTCCCCTAGCAATTCAAGAAAAGTGAAATCATGTAACAAAATAGAACAAACCAAATGACGACACGTCATGTACGAAAAATAAAATCTTACAGCAGATTTCCATGTGCAAAATTATAATGGCAATGAACAAGCCAGCAAAATCCCCAAATATTCAGTCTGTTTCACACACAGAATATCCCCGCAACAAAATACCCGTCAGCATCCTTAAGGACTAAAATCAATTCCAAGGCAAGCTTGTGCTGCCTCCAACAGGACTAGAACCTGCGCCATGCTGTTGTGATACATCCCTTGTAGTTACCTCATAGATTAATACAGAGACGGTGATTTTGTTGGTTTGGACTTTGATATCTTTTGGAGAAGAAAAGGATCTGATCTTTATTATCTTGGCAGTTGCTTTACCAATCAATATGAATTCGTGGATTGTGCATAGTGTTGAACAGTCTTTGTGTAGCTAAAGGACAGAAGTTTGATTTGGAAGGGGGAAAAAAAGGAAACTGTACCAAAAGATGTACGTCAGGACTCATGGTCCAATAGTCACCTAATAATTAGCTTCCATTATGCATGACAATGCCATGGGCAATTCACAACTTGCAAAACAGCCTCACGAGAAGAGAGCACAAAACAATTCACAACTCGCAAATTAACCTCACGAGAAGAGAGCGCAAAACGGTGGAAATTACACCATGTCATACATCTATCTCTGCCTTGTCCTCTACAAATCCGGAAAGTAGTTAAAAAAAATTGTACTGCGACAGCAAGAAGGCCGATGAGATCTCGCCAATGAAGCTATCGGAAACCTATCATCACCCAAACAAATCACGTACAAGCCCTGGTAACAGGTTTGTCCAGTTGACGATCTAAAACGCTGAGAGATCCTAGCCAAAACACGGCATCATAGCAACCAATTCCACCGCGAAATTAAATTCGCAGCAGGACAAGTAAGCGCCAAAGGGCGCATCCTTGCAAGTCAAAACTCCTCATGATGGCACAGTTTCCGAGATCAAACCAGCCAATTGGGCGTTAATTTGGAGTCCTACTGGCCTAAAGGCGGAAGGATCCTTTGCGACCAATTCCATCAAGTAACCGCCCCAAAGGAGCCAATTCTCCTAGATATGCCCCCAATTAGACGCAAGAAACCAAGCAGCCACTGTTGATCCTAGACCCAATGGAATTGCGCATGTAGGAAGGAGGAAGCGGAACCCACCCTCCAATTCGTGTGGAGAAACAGGCAGATCCAAGCGAATTTGAGTGATTAAGGGCAGGGGGATTACCTGCGAGGAAGCCTAGCCGGAGGAGGGATGGGGAAGCGCCGTCGATCAATCGACGGCGAGGCAGCTCCGTAGGGGATCTGGGGGACGGCGATTCCTCCAAACCTAAGCGCTCTCCTCTGCTCTTGTCTTGTTTTTGTTTTTATTTCTGTGTTTTGTTTTTTCGGGACGGGCTTAGCATAGCAAAGCACAGCACGTACGTTTTTCAGATCTAACCTTGCCTTCCCATAATATAGTAGTATTTTATTTATTTGCTGTTCCTCTACATCTTGCTTTTCCAATTTCTTTACTTTTGGACGGATTTGCCATTTGTCCCGGCTCGGCTTAGCATAGCATGGCATTCCGTTCCGTTCAATCTAAACACTGCGATTTTTTCAAATAATTGCTTGCGATAGATTCGATTCTTTGCTTGCTGGTACATCTCGGACGAGCCCATGCACTTTTAATTTCAACAAAGTACCGGACTTGTATTGCCAAGCTACCGAAATTCATAAATCTTTTTAAAAGGAATGATTTTTTCGCATATTATTTATTTTGGACCGGCTCAGCTCGGTTCGGCTCTTTTTGGTTTCGATGCGTTAACTAATTGAGTGCAGGAAAAACCCTTCTCCTAGTGAATAGATAGATAATACTTGACATTGATCGATTTGACTGTACAATCGGATCGATTAATTGTTTCCGTGTTCTCTTAGATGTTCCTTCCTTCACTGCAAATCCAATATTGCATTGTATTGTATTGTATTGTATTGTGCGACTTTCTTTAGTTGTTTCTTGACTGGGGAATATAATGCACGGGACGGGACTTCGTAAATTCTAACCAGAAATGCATGAGCTGCCCTGCTTTTACTTTAAGAACTGCCTGCCGTTAAGCCATCGCTATTGGCCTATCTAAGTGATCCCTACAAATCTTGATTACTAGTTATTTAATTAGCTGGTTCTTCACTGCAGAGTGTGGATGTTCAAGCTTGAAATACGGCTATATTTTCTAGCTTCCTTCGAGGAAATCGACTCTTCTTCTGTATCTGCTAGTCTGTCTTACCATTTTATTGTTGCACGCTTGACTAGTTACATGCTCAGTATACCAACAGTCATTTGTCAAAATAACTGAAAATGGTAATCGAAATAGCCGTTGCCATTTCAAATGACACCGATTGGATCGTCCTACAAGATGGCATACATGCATCTTGCGTTGAGTTCGATATGGTATCATAAGGTAAAGGGATCAGCATATGAGTTCGTTCGATATGATCGTCGTGTGTATTTGGGGTCACTATGCCTTGTTAGGGATCACTACTGACTTGTGATTGAAAGGAGTTTTTAAGCTATGGTCAAGTGCATTTGAACCTATAGGTCAAATATTTAATGGACCGGAACTAATCAGCTTGAATAGAATTAATTTGTATAGACTTCGCCTCTTAAATGGGCCCAAAATGTAGCTCTTCACTAAGAGGGCTCTTTATAAGAGGAGGCGTGGGGCTTTTGGAAGGATGTTGCACCGCCCACCGAAAATCCTAGATGCCACCCCTGAAGGCCTTGTCGTGCGTGTTGGTGCTAGCACATCGGCCCATGTCATTCCATCTCTGGATGTGTGGATACCATAGAAGCGCTGTTGCGCTTATAGAGGATAATCCAGACAAACATGAGGAATGCAAGGAGTTGTTGGCGGAGACGATTGGCAGTCAAGGACATTGGACAATCGATTGCATCTACTGCATCGACGCGCACTACATTGGATCGGACTATTTCAACTCTTTTTATGCTAGTGGTAACGATCTATTATTTCTTAAGCGCATGGCTTCCTACATATGTGGTAGAAAATTTTATTTTGTGTCGGTGTAGCCTATCCCTACAACATGTTAATTTGGAACAAGGTTATTTCTATGTGAAACCTTGTTTGTGCAGCAATTGCATATCATCGTACCGTGGTGGCATGAAAAATGAAATTACTTCTTGTTATTGTCCATTCAGAAGAAGCAGCAAAAAGGAAATCCCTGTGGCATCATTTTATTAAATGTGTGGCTGTTATCCTTTTCGGTGAACATGGTTGAGGAGCAGCTGTGGAAATAGAAAATTTTTATAAGTGTATACTTCATACGTATAATTCTACAGTTTTATACAATAATTTCGTAACATCAGAAATCCTATACATATATTTGAATTTTTGTAAAAGTATAATACAAATAGTTCTAAGATTTCAAAAAGTCCAAATCACCAAAATCGAAATCAATTCAATCAATATATTTAACCTATTAAAGAGGTGATCTTGCATCTTTTTTTCAAAGTTTTAGTAGTGCAGGAGCATATAGGATCAATATATCAGGTACCACTGTTGGTTCGGCGGATTCAGATGATGTAGATATAGATGAGAGACTTGGTCAGTGAGTAGTGAGAATTATTGACAAAGGGATCAAAATGACTTGCAGAACAGTGCAACACACAGTTCCAAAGCACGAAAGGTAAGTGTGAGTGAACAATGCATTGCACAGAAAAGGCAGCGATCATTCCACATCACCTACATCTAACAAAAAATTACAGTGCAGATAAGCTACCTGTTGCACTCTCATACTTCCCATGTGCAGAGCCTCGGATTGGATCTGAGTTTTATAAAATACAAAGTGAATATGTATTATTATAAAAAAGAAGAAGATAAATGTCATGATGAAGGTGGAATTAAATGCAGGCAATGCGGCACTTGCCCGCACATGCCGCGAAAGTTTACGCGGGTTAATGCGGCAGCCCGCGAAAGTTTATATGGACTAATGCGGCACCCACGATCCGTAGCTACACTGTATAGCCCATACATACATACAGTCTGCAGAGTAGATAACTAGACCCGCAAAACGTACTACAAGATCAACGGACGACTGGCTTCACGCGCCATGCACGTGTCGACCATAAGAACTCGTATGCGCACAAAAGAGAGCGGCCTGCCTATGTATAGGCATGCCTATGCATTTGATAAATTAACTACTTGTAAAGAAAGATAAAACTAATGATGACGCTTAGTTTTGAATTCAAAGCAGATCTTGTTGAATTAAGAAACAATATCTTTTTTATAGCTCTGCTTCATAGGTCTTATTATATTTACTTCCCACAATTCACATAGTATTCACGGGCTATACGCGGACACAATATGGGCTTCGCGGGCTATAGTTTGGGTCACTTAATTCATCAAATGAGATGCACGTGTCCACGTAGTATTTTTTTAGACTAATTTAAACGGGTTCGCAGACACCAGCGTCCACTTTCACCCCTAGATAAATGTCATAGAGAACGAAAATGTCGACATGCTTAAAGGATAAACTAGTCTCTAATTCTCTCATGCACCTCATGTTTTGGATAAGTTAGTTTGTGGTTTTTTGGTTATTTAGTTACTTCATGGTCACTCTAAGAATTTATAGAGCCACTTTAGTCCTCTAATCGGGAGTAGAAATTCTATATGACCAAGGTAGAGATACTAATTTTATTATGATTCATGTAGGATTCTTTATAGTACATATTTGTATGGCCATCCTTGTGAAGAAGATGTAGCAGAGAGAGACACACAAATAATTACTTTTCTCTTGTGTATATATTTTTTAAAAAAAGTTTAGTCTTCTTTCGAACATAATTATAAAAATAACCTCATTCCTAGCTACAAAAACACCGAAATATGACACATATCACTTTTCACACACTCCTAACACAGAAGAAGCTACCGCCACTACAAGAATCCAGTTTTTGGCCGAGTGTGCCCACTCGGGATAGCCTATCCCGAGTGTTTTCTACCCTATCCCGAGTGTGGAAAACACTCGGGCCAAATCTCTAACCTTGTAGTGCGCCTTCAAGAGCTCGGTAAGCCACCGAAGCTACCGCGCTAGGGGAGAGCGGTAACTCCTTCTGCAATAAGGGGGCACAAAGCGGTACATGGTACTTTCTAATGCTCCTATGATCGGAGAGAGGATTATTTTTATAATTGTATTTTAAAACAGGCTAAATTTTAGAAAAAGAAAAGAGAAGAGAAGAAAAGCTAGACGTAAGGTTAGAAAAGCCAGACACACGCAGCACAGGCACCACTGGCTCCTCACCTTGTCTCCCTTCCACTCGGTCTCGTCCACACCACAGCCCAATCTCATCCTCTCCGCCATCCGCCTCCTCCTCCTCCTCCTCACACAGACGTGCGCCTACGTACTTACATCTATCTCTAGTCTCCACGCACACCGTGACACAGAGGCACCATGGCCGCCGTGACCGCCGCGGCCGTGTCGCTGTCCCCGGCCAAGGCCGGCTCGCCAGCAGCGCCCCCAACCACCTTCGGCCACTTCTTGGCCTACCCGAGACCGGCCGCCGCCCGCAATGCCCGGGCAGTACGGGCGCAGGTGTCGACGACGGAGACTGCGGCCACGGAGGCGGAGACGGTGAAGAAGGTGAAGATCTCCAAGAAGCAGGACGAAGGGGTGGTCACCAACAAGTACAAGCCCAAGGAGCCCTACATCGGCAGGTGCCTCCTCAACACCAGGATCACCGGCGACGACGCGCCCGGGGAGACATGGCACATGGTCTTCAGCACCGAGGGTTTCTTTCTTTCTTTCTTTCTTTCTTTGCTTGTTCTTCCATGCATGATTGACTCCGTTCCTTCCTTCCTGCTTCTCAGATATACCCTGACATATATACTTTGATTTCTTAATTATGAACTAGTTTCTTCCACAAAGAAAGAATAATTGATCAGTGATAGCAATATGATCCGAGCTGAATCGACCCTCTCTTCTGATTGACTCTAATTAATTTGCAGGTGAGCTCCCCTACAGAGAGGGGCAGTCCATTGGTGTGATCCCTGATGGCGTCGACAAGAACGGCAAGCCCCACAAGCTGAGGCTCTACTCCATTGCCAGCAGCGCCATCGGCGATTTCGGTGACTCCAAGACGGTACGTACGTAAATCCATTTTTGCTATCTATATATGACAACAACTAACTGTTTAATTGATTCTAGCGTGAAAAGATATATAGGTAGCATTATTTGGATTTGATATGCGCAGGTTTCGCTCTGCGTGAAGAGGCTAGTTTACACCAACGATCAGGGAGAGATTGTCAAAGGAGTCTGCTCAAACTTCTTATGTCAGTCTATTCAACTTTCCAAGATCTTCTTGATTCGTTAATTGTTCTACCCTGGTCTAACTGCAATGCGACCAGATGAAGGGAGAAGAAATTAATTAATGCTGCTGTGCCGGTTTGCTGACATGTACATCTTCTTATAATTCTCTGCTGTGCGAATTGCGGATGCAGGTGACCTGAAGCCAGGCTCTGAAGTGAAGATGACGGGGCCAGTTGGTAAGGAGATGCTTATGCCTAAAGACCCCAACGCCACCATCATCATGGTAAATCACCATGCTTCAATATATATATACATGGGATCGATGGATAATCATTTGATTAATGCGATATATCAGCACTTACGTCATGATCTCTTCTTAATTAAGCGACTGATTGATTAGCTAGAAAAGAATAAACATGTCTCTGTTGGATCCATGGCATGCAGCTCGCGACGGGTACCGGTATCGCGCCGTTCCGCGCTTTCTTGTGGAAGATGTTCTTTGAGGAGCATGAGGACTACAAGGTAACAGCCCCTATATATCCGAATGTGATACGCACAAAGGCTTGTCTTGTCCAATTGGGAGCGAGCATGCATGAAAAGTGTATATGTATGTACTGTGCAGTTCAATGGTCTGGCATGGCTCTTCTTGGGAGTTCCTACGAGTAGCACTTTGCTCTACAGGGAGGTCAGTCAGTCAGCGCTCTAGCTGCTCGATCAATACGTACTGCGCGCATAATGCACGCTTCGACCGTGTTGAATAATTCACTATAATGAATGCGCGTGTAATTAACAAACTGTACAGGAGTTCGAGAAGATGGAGGAGATTGCGCCGGAGAATTTCCGCCTGGACTTCGCGGTGAGCAGGGAGCAGACGAACGCGGCGGGGGAGAAGATGTACATCCAGACGCGGATGGCGGAGTACAAGGACGAGCTGTGGGAGCTGCTCAAGAAGGACAACACCTACGTCTACATGTGCGGCCTCAAGGGCATGGAGAAGGGCATCGACGACATCATGGTCGACCTCGCCGGCAAAGACGGTACATCATATCCATTTACTTCTCAATTTTACTTTAATTAGTTTCTAGCGGTTTTAGCTGCTCAATGCGTATTGAATCGAATAAACCATTAGTAACCAGACGGATCGATGAATGGTTTGCTAGGAATTGACTGGGCTGAGTACAAGAAGCAACTGAAGAAGGGCGAGCAATGGAACGTCGAAGTCTACTGATCATGGATATTCTTCTTGCACCACTCTTTTTCCTTGTGCAAGCTCTACTTGTATCTATTCTAGCTAGCTGGTCAGTGAGATGAGATGCATCCCCAAGTGCTGCACTGAAATGAAGCCAAATTAATCGTTGTCTCCTCCGATCCATCCATCCATCGATGTAGATACTGACAACATTTTGTCCAGCAGCTGCATGCGTCTCCTATACATCATCATATTTACACACTACTGCTGTGGTACTCCAAGGAAGAAATTAAGAATCTTCTTCTTTTCCTTTTCTGTTGCAGAATCGAATTGATGTTTATATTCTGTTTGCACTTGACTGTGCTAGCTTGAAGCTGACCCCCATAGTACTGTTTCAAGAGCAGTGCTTCGATGTTTTTTCTCCTAATGCAAGTTACATAAATCTTGAAGCAAGCAAAAGGGTAAGTAATCACTATTTACCCTTCATTCATGCTTTAATATTTGTGCAGCTGTAAAGAAGAAAAACATGGAAGCACTTCTTATGTTTCAAAATACTGGGTCGGGTCCTCTTTGATTTTGACTAGTCAAACTGGTAATCTTTGACCAATGATATTTTTGAATGTTTAGATTAGTCGTACGTATTAAAGTGGTATTGTAACAGTATAGGATCCAACGCAATGTTTGTATTGAATCACAAGGATATATATATTCTGTACAATGAAGGTAGTTACAACAGAATAGCGAGGCCGGGGCGAGCGTAGCGAGCCATGGACGCGCGTGGGCGACGCAAGAATCGGTCAGGCCGTTGGACGAGATGGCTCCGTCAACACCCCCCCGCAGTCGTATGTGGCGGTTCGTCAACACTAAGACTGGTCCGGAAAGACTGGAATGTCGCCGTCGGGAGCCCTTTCGTCATGACGTCGGCATATTGCTGTCCGGTGGGCACATGATGCACGCGAAGCTCCCCAAGGGCGACCTTCTCCCGGATAAAGTGAATATCAAGTTCGATATGCTTGGTCCGCTTGTGATGCACCGGGTTTGCAGTCATGTAAACGGCGGAGATGTTGTCACAGTAGGCCACCGTAGCTTTGGGCAGGAACAATGCAATCGGAGAGGAGGTGCCGGCGAGACGACTCGGTGTCGATTAGCCACAAAGACGGTATTCGGGCGGCTATTGGAGCGCGAGACCGTCGGTTGGCGCTTAGAGGACCAGGACACAAGAGAGTCCCCGAGAAAGATGCAGTAGCCGGATGTCGATCGGCGCGTGTCGGGGCAGCCGGCCCAATCGGCGTCGGAGTACGCGGTGAGTGTCGACGTGGGCGAAGCATGGATGGTATCAGATTGTGCGGCTTCTTCCTGCCTGTCTTCCGCCCACACATCTCTTCCACGCCATGGCGTCCAACCCCTTTTCGAAGTTTGCCCTCTCGTCCACGACAATAGCAACTCGTCCTCCTCTTCCTCTGGTGCCACCTCTGCGCCGGCCGACGGTGACCTTCTTCCGCGTCCCCCCACCGCGGCTCTGCAGACGGTCAACATCAAGTCTCACGTTCCCGTCGTTCTCAGCGTCGCCGATCCCAACTACACCGAGTGGCGCTGCTTCTTCGACTCTGTCCTCGGCAAGTTTGGTCTGCGCTCTCACGTCGACGCGCCCCCAACAGCCCGCCAACGCCACGACTCGATCGATGATGGTTGACCGGTGCATTCTGAACTGGCTCTACAACTCCATCCACAAGGATGTTCTTGACATCGTGCGCCTTCCCGACGCCACGGCGTTTGCCATCTGGAGCAGCATCGTCGACATCTTCCGTAGCAATCAACTTCACCGTGCCGTCTACCTGGAGGCGGAATTCCGGAGCATCTATCAAGGCGACATGTCTATTCTCGAGTATACCTCGCGGTTGAAGCACTTGCCGATGTTCTTCGCGACGTCGGCCACCCGTCTCCGACCCGGCCAAGTCTTGAACATGCTCCGTGGCCTCAACGCCCAATTCCGTCACCTCATCCTCACATGACCGACAAGCGGCCGCCCACACGTTCTCTCCGCTCGCTCCTTCCTCCTCCTCGAAGAACTCTCGCCAAGGAGCACCGAAGATGGCGACTCATCACGCGATGGTCGCCCAAAGCGGGCGTCGTCCTCCGTGGCGACATCGCTTCCGCTCCGGCGGATCTGGGAGTGGCAGCTCTCGCTCGCGTCCCAAGAAGAAGCGGTCGCGGCCCTACACCGCCTCCTCCGGTGGTTTTGGCGCCGCCGCCCTCGCTGCTTGCCGGTTCTGCGCCCGCCCCCACGCTTGGTCCTCCGGTTATAACCCCGGACGGGATGGTGCAGTCTGCCCATGCCTTTCCGGGCCCCCGGTGCCGGCCTTCTGGGTCCACGACCCGGCACACCGCCGCAACAGGCCTACCTCGCCACGCCGTCTTCACCTGCGCCGGGCCTCCCTGCGAGCTTCCCCGCGCCTCCTCCCGCGTCTGGTGCTTGGGAGCCGAACGCTCTTCTTGCAGCGCTCGCCACTGCCGGCGTGTCACCACAGGGCTCCAGCAACTCCGACTGGTACCTCGACACCGGTGCGTCGTCCCACATGGCCTCCACTCCTGGTAATCTCCATTCTCTTCGTCCTTTGCTCCACCCTACCGATATTACTGTTGGCAACGGCGCTCACATGCCCGTCTCCCACACTGCGGCTTCTGTTATTCCCACGTCTTCTTCTCCTCTTCACCTCCGGCACATTCTAGTTTCTCCTTCTTTGATTAAGAATCTTATTTCCGTTCGATCTCTAACTCGCGACAATAATGTTTCCGTTGAATTTGACCCGTTTGGCTTCTCCATCAAGGATCTTCACACTCGCCAGGTGATGCTCCGATGTGACAGCTCCGGCGCACTCTACCCTCTGAAGCTCTCCCCTCACCACGCTCTTCATGCGTCCGCCGTCTCCGTTGACCTGTGGCATCAGCGGCTTGGCCATCCTGGCCGCGATTCTTTAGCTCGTACTCTTCATTCTTTCGGTTATTCTTGTAATAAGTCTGCCCCTCATTCTTGCCACGCATGCCAGCTTGGTAAGCATGTGCGGCTGCCTTTTCGCTCGTCCACTTCAGTGTGCTACTTCCCCTTTCAACTGGTTCATACTGATGTTTGGACGTCCCCCGTCCCCAGCAATTCTGGTTATAAATTTTATCTAGTTCTCATTGATGATTTTACTCATTACACATGGACCATCCCTCTGCGTGCAAAGTCTGAAGTCCTTCCTAGTCTGCTCACGTTTATTACTTACGCCCGCGCCCAGTTTCAGCTTCCTTTCCTCGCTTTGCAAACTGATAACGGGAAGGAATTTGACAACCATGCTCTCCGCTCCTTCCTATCCACGCACGGCATTGCTCTTCGCCTCTCCTGCCAGATATCGTCCGCTCAAAATGGGAAGGCGAGCGCATTCTCCGTGACGCTCAACGACAAAGATCCATGACATGCTCTTCCACGCACATTCCGCCCCATTCGGCTCGAAGCTCTGTCGATCGCGACCTACCTCGCTAATCGCCGTCCTTGCGCCAAGCAGGAGACTCTCACCCTCACGAGCTCCTCCTTGGGACCGCACCGGCTTACGATCACCTGCGGGTCTTCGGGTGTCTCTGCTACCCAAATCAATCTGCGTTGGATCCTATACTGTTACATGGAACGTGAGACTTGATGTTGACCGTCTGCAGAGCCGCGGCTGGGGGGGGACGCGGAGAAGGTCACCGTCGCTGGCAGCAGAGGTGGCACCAGAGGGGGAAGAGGAGGACGAGTTGCTATTGTCGTGGACAGAGGGGGCAAACTCGAAAAGGGGGTTGGACGCCATGGCGTGGAAGAGATGTGTGTGGGGAAGACAGGCAGAAGAAGCCGCTAACTGATACCATGTAACAAAGATAGGATCCAACGCAATGTTTGTATTGAATCACAAGGATATATATATTCGTACAATGAAGGTAGTTACAATGAATAGCGAGGCCAGGCGGCGAAGGAGCCATGGACGCGTGGGCGCATAAGAATCGGTCAGGCCGTTGGACGAGATGGCTCCGTCAACAGGTATTAATTGTTAGATTTGCCGTAGGAAGTATTTTCATAATGTTGTAATATTTCATAACTGTATTAGTATGAACCTCCTCTCCCTACCGAGGCCGGCCACCTATATATATAAAATCTCAACTCGTCCCCCTCGCCGCCGCCTCCTCCTCCTCTCGCGCATTAGCCGCCATTCCGTCCCCGCCGGGGGAGTAGGGGAGATGAAGACCATCCTCGCGTCGGAGACCATGGGCATCCCGGTGAAGGTGACGGTGAAGGTGGAGGGGGGCGCGCGGGAAGCTGATGCGCAATTTCAAGCACCTCAACCTCGACTTCCAGCAGCAGGGGGCGGCCGCAGAGGTCGACGCCTGGTTCGGCACCCGCCGCACCATGGCCGCCATCTCCCACATGCACAACGGACCTCATCACCGGGGTCACCAAGGGATACCGCTAATCCGCTATAAGATGCAGTTCGTCTACCCCACTTCCCCATCAACGCATCCATCGCGGCAACGCCAACACCGCCATCGAGATCAGGGACTTCTTGGGCGAGAAAAAGGTAACCGCAACAAACCTATCCCTCGTTCGCTCCTTCCCTTACGGCCTCGCAACAATCAAATCGATCAATCAACGATTACGAAATACTACAATTTTTTTCTCTCGAAAGAGCAACAAGAGAGTTGCCGCAAAATATATTAAGATAGAAACAGATGGAAACATAGGGGCGACCCTATTTTAATAGAAAAAAACCGGGCCCGAAAAAACCACACTACAAACCACCACTCACACTAATAACCTTCTAACTATAAACCAACACCCCCAAAATGAAAAGAACAGTACACATGTCCCGAAAGGTCCACCCACCACACTACAAGCCACCACGCACCACTAGAAAGACTAAAACTAAGTCATCAAAGACCAAGCAAAACTATGATTCAGCAACGAGGGATAGTCCTGAAAGACCTTCTAACTACAATTTTTTTTTCACTCATGATTTTTGTAGTGCTTTCTTGGGGGCCGAGGAGTAGTGGTTAAAGTCCTGAAAGATTTGATTTCTTGTAACGCGGTATGAAGTCCTACGATCGTGACCTCATGACTTAGATATTTTTTCGAAAGGGACATGACTTAGATATTGAGTTGAATGGTTAATTTTAGTATCTGTTGTGCTATAACCTAGCAGGGATTACTTGTAATGCTATATGCTACCATCATGCATGGTGATTGATGGAACACGCATTTCTAGCTGCACAAGCTAATTGTTTTGATGCTGCTGCTGCATTACATTCTGTTCTATATTTGTACTTGGTGGATTAAAAAGGTGAATACCATCGACCTTTTGTATAGGTGAGAAGAACTATTAATTTCTATCTTACATAAAGGTGATTTCTTGTGGAATAGGCGACATTAAAGTCTTCATTTCCGATGTTTGACTACATAGGCAGCTAATATGATTTGAGCGCTGGAGTCAAATGCTAGCTTCATCATTTATAATAATTGATGACTGATTCTTCTGGGGCTTTTAGTATCTCATATGATTTCGCTTACAGTTTGTTCACCCAGGTTTGGGATCGATCATTGCATGCTGATATATACTGTTGTAACAGAATAGGGATCACTAGAAGTAGTATCAACGTTATGGTGACTGTTTTACCTTTTATAGCACTCCAATGTGTTATATGTAGTTTGGAAATCATGTATAAAATGTAGTGAGATTCTTAATTCCTTTGGCTTTACTTGAACAAGAAAACCCAGATATTCATTGGAAACTCCTGGCAAGGTTCAAGATCAGAGTTTGGTGAAGTGGAAATAAGAAGCGATGTGGAAATTAGCACTTCCCGTCGCGCAAGGAATTAGGCGAAATTTCTGTCTTCCAAGCCTATTGTGAGCGCGCGCGGTTTTTGATTGCCATCGCACCCATTCCTGGCCTGGCAACCGTGCTTAATTGAGCATGCTAAGGTAGAGCCACAATGTCAGAATAGACATTTTGTCATCATCGATCGCATGTTCGATCAACGTACCATAATCACCATATGCATGTTCGATCGCAAGTCCTAGTCACCTGGAACCAGCTCGTAACTCATTTCAGCCGGTCCTTACCTGGTCACGATCAGCTCACAGTCATGTACGTACAACCAGCCGCCCACGACCAGCTGATCACAGCCATCTGGTATATATGTCCTGACCACTGATCAGATTGAGCTAGCGACCTGTCGACCAGCTACACCGTGCTTATGTGTACACACTTCCTTTGGGAAATAATGTATTAAGAAGCTAGTATTTAACGTTTTGTACGGATAGTTTGGCCAAACATTAACTAATTTTAATAAAGTCCATCTTCGTCGAATCCTGTTAAATGGAACGGAATTTGACTAGTGCGAACCACCTATCAGTATATGCAATTGACGTATATACGAGACCCCCACTTGTCAACAGAGGGGGGTAGTCACTGGGTAACTGTAGTTTTGAAACATTTTGCCAAGCTATATATGTAATTTCAAATTACACGGCTATTAACATGTTGAATTTGTTAGTCTTTTAAAAATATAGTTATATTTGTCATGCAACTGTAACAGTTGTAATATCCAATGCGATATAATCTGCACTATTTTAATCTGCAGGTCTAGTGTGTGTGTGTTTTTCGTTCTGAGAAGGTCAAGGATGAGCTAATCCTTGATGGCAAAGATCGATATTGAGCTTCTCTCGTTCTGCTGCTCTGATTAACCAGGTTAGAGCCGTTGCATCCCTGTTTCTCTTGCTACATATATAATAGGAATCTATGTCATGTGCTAGCAGACTTTTGAACAAGCTATTGCTCACGTGCACGTTAATTGTGGATCCTATTTACACCGACGTACTTGAGTTTATGCATGTTTTCCAATTTAGATGCACCGTACATAAATGATGATTTTTGTCCAATATGACAAGTGTATAATCCAATTTAACAACATGACATAGATCATAATGGGTATTTGTTTGTCCTTCTGTTTCAAGTTGTTTTTCTGGAGTACTCTGTAAAAGGAAAATATGTCCATTTAAATGGGATATGAATGCATTTAATCTTGTATTGCTTGATCAGATGTGCTATTTTGACTTTTGAGTGACAAATAATATTTGCTCTCAGTTCTCTCGAACTATCTGATGCTAAATTGATCTCCACCCAAATTCTTAATCCATGTTGTTTTCTTCATTTCACTCCAAACAGAAATGCCATGTGAAGAACAAGGATATCAGGAAGTTCTTGGATGATATCTATATTAGTGACAAGGGCACCATCACTGAAGATCAGTGAGCTGCATTTTCTCCCTAGCTGGTAGCAAAAAATGCCTTAGAGAGAGGAGGTCCAGAACCAACCTTTCCTGCTGTGTTTTGAGTCAGTCCCAACTTCACAAGTTTATTGGGCACCGAAAGTTTGTACTGGATTAGGATGTTATGTGAATGGAGCATGTGCTTCTTTGCTATCCTTATGTTTTGTGGGAATCTTTGTGTGTTTATGGTCCCTATAGATCTTCCTTTCCTGTTGAAAGAAGTCGTATGTTGAGCCATCTCGTTCTCATCTACTTTATCTGTGTCGGTAGTTTGATGTTCCACTGCTTGTTTATCTGTTGAAGTGGCTTGTTCATTGCAAAATCTGAATAATAATGATCACTGAAATTTCGTGAGCAAGGTGCAGTTCGAATGTAATGTACACGGTGACTTAATCCCGTAATCTATGGACTGGACTGCCATGGTGGACAAATCAAGATGCCTATTTTCTGTGCTGAATTATGGAAGAACCTGATACCAGCCCGGCCGATGCACACGCTCGCAGTAGGCTGTGTCTCTAGTTACTTAGTCCTTTCGTCAGTTTTTTAGCTCGAGGAAATGGATGGATGGATAAGAAGCAAAAGACGGAGAGATCACCAACTCGGATTGGCTTGCATTTTCATTGTCATCTCAAGCACCGTAGAGGAAAAAACGTGAAACACAGCTAATACAAAATCTCCAATACAAAAAACCAAATCGAACGGAATGTAATGGGCACGAGATAACAGATATATAACATCTTTCGTAGGCGCTTCAGGTGCTTGCATGTCGAAGCGCCAAACAGTTGCCACTGTATCCAGATTTCCTGTGGAATGTACACATGGACGTACGAACAAACAGAACGACACAATAGTTGGCAGGAATAGGAGGATAGATTGTTTTTTTGAGAGAGAATCAGCCGGGGAGGCCCCGGATGCAGTATTTGATCATTGGCATCTAATAATCTCATGGCTGCAGGGATGACAGACAGGAACCTGATGACGATGATAAAGCTTCGCTAATTCATGAACTGGCTCGCGCTTCAGCAATGGCAATATCCAAGAGGTAGGCTAGCTAGCTATTACCACCCAGCAATTAGCATCTAATGCTCGCTCTCAATAATTCCTTGTTCTTATTCCAACATCTGAATGCCACCACTGGCAGTCATACATTTTGTACCATTCCTCCTCAATTCACGCAAAGTCAGTTGCCTTCTTCCACTGTGACGTGAGGCTGCTGCTGTCTGCACTGCACACCGCTCCAGTCCACAGTCCCTGGCAACTTGCAGCAATTCTATAAACTTCCAATGCTACAACCTCATATAAATCTAGTGATTTGACTACGAATCAAAATGTTCCACTCCAATGTATGTGTGGCATTGTTCCATCGCATCACCTGATCACCTACCTCCTGCAGAGACAGAGACAGTTTATGTATGTATATAAGGTAGCTAGGGATCTAGACTGCATGCCTAGCTAGGAGGGGCACATCGTCGAGATGCTCAAGATCCTGCAGAGCCTATGAGAAATTCGATTCGGCTCAAGGGGGCTCGTTGATTGTTTTCCCAGTAGCTAGCTAGGATCCAGGGCAATTAATTGTTTATTTTCCAGTGCAAAAGGACCGCATGCCACTCAAGCTTTCTGGCCGCGATTTGTTTTTCTAGTCGCCAAGGAAAAAACTCCACACGAGGAAGTCAATCCGCCAGCCTTTTGCCGAGGGAATCAAAAACGCCAGACCAAGGGAAGCTAAAGATTTCTTTTTATCTAGACTGATTACAATACTTTTTTTAAAAAATACAATATCTAATAGCCAGATCTCTATAAACAGAATACACCTCTCCTTATTTATAATAAGCAATTCTAAAGAGTTTGTATACAACTCTACTTGACTCAACATGACCCGATACAACTATGCACACGTACGACCCATATGCCGTACTCATATGACTAACCAGCTTCCATGTGCACCGTCCTCTAGCCTGAACTTCCCGTATGACATTCTTGACCATCAATTCCTCCCTAAACCTAGTCCCGAACCTCAGTTCCTTCATAAACCTAGTTCCGGTCTCGTCATCGACAACGTTCGTCCTCGAGCAACACTTAGACAAGAATAAATAAGAAACGAATCCGAGCACAAGTCCACAACTTGACTCAAAGTCAATCCATACAACCACTCACATGAACATATTGCATCAAGCAAAACCATTATCATACTACCACAAACATATTAAATAATCATCTAATATAGTACATGCATGCACACCACACATGCCAATTGCAACCACTTTACAATACCAATTTTATCATTAAACTAATTTTTTAGCATATGATTTCACACAGGCTGAACCACGTTGTCCTCATCGCCCTACGTACGCCATTTTCTCGCGGCAGTCTTCCTTCCCCAGTTGCATCCTTCAAAGAAAGGTTTGTAAGGAAGAACTGAACCTTCAGTGTTTAGCTTCTGAAAATCTGAATCCTGTGCTAAGTTATTTTCAGATGATGTTTAGCACCTGGTAATTCATGTATATGCGTCTGAAAAGTTGACGGATATCTCTTGTTACATCATTGGTATTTCCAGTTCCTAGTCGAAATATCTGAAATGACATATGTTGTTACATGATCCTTCAGTATATCTTCAATTTATCTGAAAATTAGCTTCTATTAAATTGATGCTGTATTGCACGATGTTTTCAGAAACTTGACAACTATCTCTTACTTAATGTTCCAAATGTGCTGTTATGTAATGTTTTCAGTATCTGGACATCTGTAACTGATAAGTTACCTTGCTTTTTTTTTTTAATAATTTAGTTTCAGGAATGTTTTTTTTGATAAAGGAAGATTTTATTAATTTCAAGAAACATTACATCGAGAAAATACAACGTCCTTGAAACTTCTTCCAGCCTCTGCTTAACAAGAAGCACACAGCCGTGAAAAAATAAAGAAAAAACACACACGCTCTAGCGACTAGTAATCCGAAGACTAGACCGCCACCCATGCCCCTGGGAAAAAAGTCCTTGGCCACCTGCATTAATCGTTGCGTAACCTCCACCGTAATAATTCATGAAGTCAAACCTGCGCAGCCTGACCCATGTACGCAACCAATGGGAAGCAAGCATAAATAACCTGCAAAGGGGATGAATTGGATTTTCTTTCAAAAATTATATCATTCCTGCTTAACCAAAGAGACTAACAAATGGTTGCGGCACCTAGTAAAGCAACATTTTTAAGATCCTTCTGAAAACACATAAGCCAGCTCCCAAACATATGAGAAACACTAACAGGTGTAGCAATGCCCAAAGCTAGGTACAGAAAGCCCCAGACTATACGAGCAAATCGACAATTAAAAAATAGATGCCTAATTGTCTCCTTCGTGACAAAAGCAACAAATTTGACTACCTTGCCAGTTGCGTTTAGCCAAATTGTCCTTAATCAGAATGACCCCTCTTCTAAGATACCACAGAAACACTTTGATTTTTAGAGGAGCTTTTAACTTCCATAGGCGCTTGTTTAAATTAGGAACATCACATTTAATCAACGCCAGATAATGAGATTTGACCGGAAATTGTCCAGATGGGCATAAGCTCCACCGAAATTCGTCCTCATCCTGTGTTAAATGAAAATTGGCGATTCGTGAAAGCAAATTATTTCACGCCACCAACTTAGTGCCAATCAATGTCCGCCTCCATGTACGACCGCGATTCACAAAGGAGATCTTTGCCTACTTGTTTATGAGCGCATTGCTCGGGTAAACTTGCTTGCTCTTGCTAAGTGCAATAAAAAGAACAAAACGAAGGAAACAAGTTAAAAGACTATTCTGAATTTCTGATTTGAATATTTTTCCTTCTTTGCGCGCGTGTGTGTATATATATATATATATGTATAAATTGTAGATATACTTCATAGATTGCTCTACCTATGTATGAAGTTTCAAGATCAAATTCATTATATATCGAGAGTTACAAAAAAGAGAAAATTCTAACAAGTTTAAACTCTTTAAACTTGTCAAAATTTTCTTTTTTTTGTAACTCTTGATATATAATGAATTTGAACCTATAATTTTATACATAGGTAGAGCAATCTATGAAATACATCTATAATTTTTTTTTCAGAATTTTTCATAATTTTTGTTAGTTGGTGTGCACGATGTGTACACGAAAAGTCGTGTACACATGATACGTTGCCTATATGGTTTAAAAAAAGATCAATAATTTGAGGAAGCATCCGGCTTGCGGCCGGCATGCAGCGTGAGCCCTACCATTTCACATTTTCACATACGTTGATGACGGATCGATGGTTCAGCCAAAACACGAACTAAATTAAGTAGATGCTGCATGCAGTAGGGAATTAATTAATTAATTAATATAAGAGAATTCAGACGTCACTAGCTAATTATTCATGCGTTTTATATATACTTAATTTTGTATGGGTGATGGATGCATCCACGTGCATATGTATATATATATATGTTTGAAGCATTCAACCATGCATGGAATTAATATAATTGAAGTCGTCTCTCGTCATTAACCAATGAGGTATGCATGCATGCATGGATCTCGCGCGTGCGTTCTGCGGTGGATCGCGATCGGAGAAGTAGCGAACAAGTCTCCACCTCTAAACAGCCGGCCGGCCAGCAGCTGATCATCTACACGGTAATTTCGGCCGGCCAGCAGCTGATCATCTATCGCGATTTGAGTATTTTCCTTCTTTGCGTGTGTGTGTCTATATATCTAGTGTTAAAGGTGATTTGGTAGCTAACATGCTGAAAAATCTAGTATCTTTCACACATAGATCAAGTTAGTTAAAGGTCAACCTTCAAAACTTGATCCAAGGGTCCAGATTAGATTTAGCATTTGGTATGCTTTAATCATTAGCATCTAAATATATATATATATATATATATATATATATATATATATATATATATATATATATATATATATATATATATATATATATATATATATAGGCACTAACTTCTCAGTATCTATTCCCATATGGAACAATGATGAGATACATTCCTTGTCTAAAGTGAATTGTAATAGTATATAATGTATGTTGGGTTCAAACATAGTATTTTTTAATTAACTTTTTTACACGAAGCGATGACGAAATTGTACGTAGGGTGCTATGTATGTGTGGGCTCACCCCATCGCAAGTTGGGGTTTAAGTGGATTTTGGGCTAGGGAGGTATCAGAGTATCAACTTTCGTTGTACGGGCGTGTGTGAGACGGGGGCGCGGGCTATGAGCGTAGTGCGTGTGGGGCCGAAGTGCACACACTATATGGCATATATACCGATACTGGACACATGGATGCATACCGCGGGGTGATTCTGGGCATTTGGCATGCATATAATTAATGTACTGCTGAAGACGTCAACGCTTAAGGAGGTAAATGTAATACCCTGGCCCGCTAATGTAAAGGCCCATGCAAAATGGTACGTTGTGGGGTTAGTCCCACATTACTTGTCTAATGTGAGTTATAGTAGTATATAATGCCTGTTGGATCCAAACATGACACTTTCGAATTAACCATTTTACAGAAAAACGAGAGCGATAGTGTAAGTGGAGTACTATACATACGTGGGCTGAGCTTTGAGTGGATTTTAGGCCAGAATGTTACATGATTCCATTTTGGCTATAAAAAAAGAAAAAGAAAAAGAAAAGTGAAATGATCGATTTATATGCTCATTTAATTGCCAGAGAAAAAAAAATTAGTTGTGACTTTGAAGAACACGAATAAGTTGCAGCTTCAATCATATATATTCGACGTATAGAATTAATTGCGATATATATATATATATATATATATATCTCTTTTTCCTTTTGAGTATACTCTATCTGATTATAAGATACTTCAAAGTGAGTTCCATGAAAAATTTCATAAAAATCTACCCTTTATAGCATAATTTGTTTACATATTCCTTATACATATAGAAAAGGGTATGTAGCAAGCAAAATAAAGGGTTTGATGAAATTTTTTAATCATGTTGTATTGGAGTATCTTAGAATTATTATTAGAGTATACCGAAAGTGATAAAAGAGTATAAAGCGTTTATTTAAGTGGTATATTAGATGTGGGAGTATGTACTCTCGGGAGTACGGAAAAGGCTTCATATATATATATATATATAGTCCACGTTTTATATGATTTGTGTGCATATATTCATTTTTCACATGAAAAAAGATATATAACAAAAAATAAATGATTCCAATGAAATTTTTTCAATCATGTAGCGTTGAAGTATCTTAGAATTAGTATTTAAGTATACAAAATGATAAAAAAGTATAACATGTTGGTTTAAGTAATATATATATTATTAGTGAGAGTATGTACTCGAGTAAAAATGGTTCCTTACTCTTGGGAGTACGTACTCCCACCTTGCATATACTATTTAAATAAAAAATTTATACCTCTTTATATTTTTAAGCATACGCTAATAGTGATTATAAGATACTTCAAAGTGAGTTTCACGAAAAATTTCGTCAAAGTCTACTTTTTATAGCATAATTTCTGTATATGTTCATTTTATGTATGGAAAAAGATATATAGTAAAAATAAAAGAGCTCCAATGAAAATTTTTCGACAATGTCATATTGAAGTATCTTAGAATTAGTTTTTAAATATACCAAAAGTGATAAAGAAGTATAATATATTTGTTTTTGTAGTATATTAGAAATAGGAGTCTATACTCCCAAGAGTATGGATCGAAAAGGCTTCGTATATGTAGCAACATATTCAGTGAAAACATTTTTTATTGTCAAACCCATGTGTACAGGTTTTAAAAAATTCTCAAAAAATTACCATACATAGGGGAGTTGATCTTGTACAATCTTGTAAAATTTGAAAACCAAACTCAAAACATATTTGAAAGATATGAAAAAGACAAACAGCAAGTTAAATAGTGATAAATAATGAAAAATCACTATTTAGGCTGAATTTGTCTTTTTCATATCTTTCAAATGCTATTGAATTTGATATTCAAATTTTGTAGAATTGTAGAAGCTTAGATCCTCTATGTATAGTAATTTTTTGAGAATTTGTCAAAACTTGTATATATGGGTTTTACGGAGTTTTCATGGAAAGAGGGATTTTCATTGTGTATATGTGTGTGTATTAGTGTATACATATGTTTGAAGCATTCAACCATGCATGGAATTAATTGAAGTCGTCTATCGCCATTAACCAATGAGGTATGCATGCATGCATGGATCTCGCGCGCGCATTCTGCGGTGGATCGATCGGAGAAGTAGCGAACAAGTCTCCACCTCTAAACAGCCGGCCGGCCAGCAGCTGATCATCTACACGGTACACATATATGATCGATCGATATCTATATAAATACCGAGCGAGCCTTCTCGATCTCCACCTCGCGCTAGCTGCTGCTGCTGCTGCTTCTTCTTCTTCTTCTTCTTCTCACACGCACGTACAAGCAGCACAATTATTAGCACATCACAAGATCACGTACGCACAGGCAACAGAGAGAGAGGGATCAAGCTAGCTACAGGGGAAGAAACGAAACGACGTACACACGTATAGCCCAGGATCGATCGAGGATCTAGCTAGCTAGCTTGGCACCTACGTCGGTCCGATCCTACGCTCCAATGGAGATGCCGCTCTGCCTCGTCGCCCTCCTCCTCCTGCTGGCCACCACCTGCATTGCCCCGGCCGCTCGGGCTTCGGAATATTCGGAGCCGGAGTCGTGCGCCAACCCGGTGAGCGTGGAGGCGGCGTGCCGCGGTGCCTCGGACACGCACTCTGCCGTATCCTACGACCACTGCGTCCAGTCGCTCGTCGCCGACCCACGGAGCAAGGAGGCCGGCAACATCCACGGCCTCGCCATTCTCGCCACCAAGCTCGCCATCGACCACGCCGCCAGCACCGAGTCCAAGATCGACGACCTCGCCGAGCTGGAGGACTCGCCGCACGCGCGCGCCCGCTTCGACCACTGCCTCGAGCAGTACGGCGGCGCCGCCGACCTCCTCCGCGACGCGCTCGACAACCTCCGGGCGCGCATCTACGGCACGGCCATTGAGCAGCTCAGCGCCGCGCTCGGTGCGTCCGAGAGCTGCGAGGACGCCTGGAAGGGGGAGCAGCGCGTCCCCGTCGCCGGACACGACAGGGAGTACGGCAGGATGGCGCATATCGCGCTCGGATTCACCCACGCCACAGCCTAATATCATCTATATACCACGATTCGTAGCGAGCTGAGCTTCCATCGATCCGTTCATTGTTCATCTGTTACATATATATTTCTTTTAATTGCTTTTGCACGGGTTCAATGAATGCTTGCACGCCTGCCTTCCCATAAACATATATATATCGTCCATCATTCTTAATCGTACTCCATTATTTGTGGGATTTTATTTTCTTCTTGTCATGTAAAAAATATCATAGGGCTTCATCACATGGTAAATGAATAACCAGCTTAATGTCGTACTGTGTATTTTATTTCATCACTTCTACTGTTATATATATATTTTTTTAATGGGGTGTGGGAGAGGACGATCAGTTCTGTTCTCTCTTTCTGTCTGTTTCTGAGGATGATCAGTTCTGTTTTTGGCATGCATGTGTTTTTTGGAGGTGCTTTCATACTTTTTACTTTTGATAGTTGCACAAATATTAAAGTATCAATGAATGGTAGATGAAGATTGCTTATACTTTTACTTACTTCAAGATTTGTACAACTTGTATTGGAAGAAAAAGTATTGAAGCACTGCCTGTGTTTTTAAGCGTTGTTGTTTCAGGGCTCTCACCGTGAAAAAGATCAGAACATGTTCCTGCACTTTTCAAGTGTGCCTGAAGTAAAATAACAGGGCATACATGCACACTACTCTTTGCAGTGAAATTCACTAAAAAAAATATACTTGTGTATTCAAATTATCAGGTGCGGAACTACAAATCGATCAGAATGATGGAAACAAGGATTCAAGGAATGACATACTCGAACAACTAGCTTTGGACCAGCTGATGAGAAAAGGAAGCTAAGGTTTAATCAAGTGTGCATGAGCCGCTAAATAAAGAGATTTCCCTAATATACCGGTCCGCCAGAAACAGATGATCGAGCTATTTTCAGAATATCTAAATTGGAGACAATGTGGGGCTAAGAACCTCAGGCAATTTCGACAATCTGTCTTGCATGTACCATGGCAAGTAATTCTCTGCTTCAGTAAACTTGTGGCTATGGCGACAAGAAAAGGGAGTCTCCTCAAACCACACAATAAGCTAGACTAATCATCGTACATTATGATTGTTTAACCGTAACACTAGTTGCCAAATTAGGTCGATCGGGTCATAAGCACACTTCGCTCTCATTCAAGCGGTCACTCTTCTCCATTATTTATTTTCTGCGTCGTGTGTGACACATTGGCAAAAAAAAGGGGGCTAGATAAACAATGATTTAGGAGCAGCAAGAGAATCAGATTCCGGCGGTACTGTTCATCGTCCGACAGAGGTATTCTGATTGCTGCCTTCAACGGCGACAGGCGAACCAGTCACCTCCAATAGTCAGGCGATCTTTGGAGAATTCGGTGTTCGTCGGTTCTGGAAGATACGTTTTTTTTTTCCTCTGGTCTGCAAAGGAATTTGATTCAGAGGCGTTATTCACCTACCGACAAGTGGGTTATTGTGCAAGCTAGGAGTGGCTCACGTTTTTGGGAGCTCTCCCCTGAAGATGATTCTGATGAGCACTCGATGGCTGATTCAGAGACGCATTCGAAGAAGCTCATTCAAGATGCATTGGATGCTGGTTACTCGATGACAGATTTGGAGCCGGTTGTTCACAAGTTGGCTTCCTGTCCGACGAAAGCATCTTCTGCCCTGGCGAACGGACGTCGTGCTTCCTCCTCCGCGCGGCCATGGAAGGGTCCTCTGCCGACGCCAAGGATAACATCACCGGTGACATTCGGCGAGATATGATGGACGGTGGAAGCCGGCAGGGGGCTGGACAGGGTGCTGGTAGCTGGCCGGCTGGTCATGTCGGTGGAGTCAGCCAGGGTGGCTCGGCTGGCTGGTGGCAATGGTACGTTATCATGGTCAGGGAGGTGCCAGGGGTCTTGTAGGTGGTGGCGATGGATATCATGGTCAGTCAGGGGATGCACAACCGTGGCCGAGCTCGATGGCAACCGCGTTTCTCCGTATTGAGTTGCATGCACCAGCCAGTTCACCCAAAAGCTTAAGCTGATGAGGAAAGATGGGCAATTCACTTATACTTCAACACTCCCCCTCACGTGCAGGCTCTCTCAGGCGACGTGGAATAGAAGTGGACTGCAATTTTTTTTTCTAATTGCGTCAACCGGGTCTTGAACTTGAGACCTCTTGGCTCTGATACCATATTGAGTTGCATGCACCAGCCAGTTCACCCAAAAACTTAAGCTGATGAGAAAAGATGGGCAATTCACTTATACTTCAACACTCCGGCCGTGGCAGGGGGAGTTTCGGTGCAAGACAATATAGCGCTGTGGCTAGTGGCAGGTGCGGCCGTGGCACTTCTGATGGTGCCATGCTGCCGCCAAAGATGGCTAACACATGATCTGAAATGGGACTTGGTGCCTCGCAGATGTCGGCATTGACGGCACCATCATCTTCGATGGCCCAGGTACCGAAGCTCTTAGAAGCTGTGGACAACACCAAAGCTATTTGCTCTCGTTGTCAGAAAAAAAAAGTCACTCTCACACAGATTGTAAAGCTATGGTGCTTTGTGATATTTGCGAGAGTGATCAGCACATTGCTAACAAGTTTCCACTGTTAAAATTAGCAAAGCCTACTGCAAACTTGTGTGGATATATGGCGGATGGTCTCGGGTTCTACCTAGTTCCTTGCAGGAAATAAGAAGCCCCGCAGCAACAATGACAAGACTATTTTGGTTCGTATTGTGGGGGAATCATTGAAGTTGGACTGCTGACTGGACGCGCGAGGAGCTCCAACAGATAATTCCTATTAAGTGGCAATGGGAAGTTGAAGATCATGGCCAGAATTCTTTCTTGGTAGCTTTTCCATCAAAGATCGAATTGTTGAGGTTGATAAGTATTGGTGAAGTAAAGGTGAAAAACTAAGACGGGGTGGTCATGTTTTGTGAGGAGTGGACTCATAAGGTGGATGCTAAATTGCTGCTGCAAAAAGTTTGGGTGCAAGTTTATGGCGTTCCTTATGAGATTTGGGATTATTTATCATTGTGTGCAGTGGGTTCCATTATAGGTGCAACACAATTTGTTGATATGGTGAGTATGAGAAAAAAGGGAATTGTGCGCCTACACATTGCCGTGATAGATGCAATATTGGCCCCTGACAACACCGATATTTGTGTTGGAGATGCTCTTTATGAGATCTTTTTTTGTGGCAGAAAACAAAGATCAATTGAATCAGGATGGTCTGGATCGTCTGGATCAACCTGATGGGGAGGATCAAGGAAAAGGTAACCATCAGATGGAAGAAGATTTCGAAATGAAGGATAGGGATAGTAAAAGGTCTAAAACTACTAAAGAGGGATCATCTAGTGCACAATATGGGTCACAAGATGTTCCTATGTACTCAGCAAAGAATGTGGGAGTTCATGTTTTGAAGAATCATGGGCTAAGTCCGCTTGCAGTCAGTGATATGGATGGAGCAGCAAGTATTACAGATATTCTCAGAGGTGATAAGTGTGACGGTACACCTGAACTGTCCTTTGATATTATTGCTGATGTGAGTAAGAGGGTGCATATGCTTAATGAGGTTGTTGTCAGTGAAATTGCTCCAGCAGATCAGCCTGTTGTGGATCCTATAGTCGGTGTTGAGGCTATAGTTGATCCTGCTACTGCTGTTGTTCCTGCTGAAATGCCCACTATTGCTGATGTTGTTGGTGATGCTGCTACAGTTGACACTTACCGATCTCTAGATGCTAAACATATTATTCTTCATTTTGTTGTGGTTACAACTGATCTGTCCACTTATGTTACTATTGTCGGTGTTGCTCCTTCAGCCGAAAATCTCAGTGTTTCTGAGTCCATTGTCGGTAATAGTGATTACTGTGTTACTACAGACTGTCTTGGCTCGATACAATGAAATGTTTCTGTAGAAGAACATCAAGATGCTGCTATTGCGGTTGATATTGCTGCTACTGTCACAATTCCTGCTGATATTATCGGCAATGCAGCTGCAGCTAAGTGTGCCGCTGCTATTGCTGGTGCTCAACTAATTTCAGTGGGAAATCCTGCTACTGTTGTTGGTATTGCTAATTTTGTCGATGATGCTGTTACAGCCAACACTCTCCGAGCTCCAGATGCTGCCGCTACTGCGGTTGATGATGTTGTTACTGTAAAAATTATTGTCGGCAATGCTAATGCAGCCGAGTGTGAAGCTGCTATTGCCGGTGATCAACTCATTTAAGTTGGAAACTATGTCACTAATACTCACTCCGATGCAGATGACCACGTCCTACTTAGTCGCAATTCCTTCGGAGGTAATGTTTTTTATGCCATTGCTGAACAGGATGTTGGTGATCTCTCTAATGCAGCAGACAAGACAATTAGTATCAATACTTGTCTCGATGATAAGGGCTGCCTTATAGTTCCCAAAGTCAGTGAGGTCATGATGGTGTCAGTGGACAATGCGACTTATCCCTTGCTGTCTTAGGTGACAGGGCCTCTAGTAGTTCTTACCTATTCAGATCCTCTCCCCACGGGACCTCGGGCACACAGGTGTGAGAGGTTGAACAACCCCGTCATGCTAGGTGGGGTGGTGCTGGCTGATTTGGATACTTTGGAGAAAGCCAAGTACAGGGCTTCCATTCACAATCTGGAAGCTCCTGAAGGTAACCTCACCACTTCTTTTCTTCCTTTTCTCGATACTCGTATAGCCTCTCAATTGCATGAAGTTGGCATTTCTTTGGGTCAATCTAAGGATGATGTTACGAACTCAATTAAAAAGATTAACATTATAGATTAGGATCGTTTAAAGGCATCAATGAAAAAAATCTCATAATCATCGACCTACTCATCATGTTACGGAGGATGTGGATTAAGATTTTCTTGATACTGCTACCCTCAATCACCTATGTAGTGATTTAATTGATGAAGTCGTGGACAAGGGGACTGATTACTTATGCAGTGATCAATATGCGATATGTCACAAAAATAAGTCCAACTTTGGTAAGACAAAGGCTTGAATGGGTCGCCCACTAAAGACAGTAAAGAAAAGAAAGTGTCTTTTAGAATAGCAGAAATCTTGGTGATTTGGCTAAATACAAGTACATTTCTAAATTAGTCAAAGAACAACATATTGATTTTATTGCACTTCTTGAAATGGGCAAGAACGAGTTTTTCACATCTTGTCTAAAACACCTTTGTGGTGGACAAGAATTCATTTGGCATTGTATGCCGCCTCTTGGGTGATCCTTTTAGGGGTCAATTTGTCATCTTTTGATATTGGTTCTATTGATGAACGGGACTTCTATGTGAAGTTTCATTTGAGAAATAAAAATGATGGTTTTCAATGGATTTTGATGGTTATTTATGGTGTGGCACAAAATCATTTAAAAGAAATTTTTTTGTCAAAATTAGTTCATTCTTGCAAAAAGGAATCATCATCTATATTGTTAGAGGGTGATTTCAACATGATCAAAAGACAAGATGAGAAAAATAATGATAATTTTGACTCTTGGTGGCTTTTTATAATTAATGCTGCCATTGACAGTTTAGATCTAAGAGAGATTGAATAATCTGATTGTCGGTACACATGGGCAAATTCTTTACAAAAACCTACTTTAGAGAAGCTTGACAAAGTGCTAATGAGCACAAATTGGGAACAAAAGTTCCCCTTATCACGGTTACTGCCCTTGATAGGCCCCTTTCAGATCATACACCTCTTTTGCTTAATACAGGAGTAGCCCTCCATGCGGGGAACTGTCTATTGTTCAAATTTGAACTTGGATGGTTCACTAGGGATGGCTTTTTTGACATGGTGTTCAAATGTTGGTAAAATGAACATAGGGGGGATACATCCATATGACTAAATGGCAATTTGAAATCAGAAGTCTTAGACAACATTTAAGGGGCTGGGCTAAAAACACTAGTGGACATTACAAGAAAGAAAAGAAATAATTAATGCATATTGTTGATGAGCTTGATAAACAATCAGAACATATTGGGTTGTCTAATGAGGACATTAATCTTAGACAGCGTTCTGCCAAAAGGTTAGCCTAGTTATTACGTGAAGAGGAAATCAAATGGTACCAAAGAGCGAAAGTGAAACATACTCTTGAGGGGAATAGTAATGCTAAATATTTCTATTTAGTTGCAAATGGTAAATATAGGAAGCAACGAATATTCCAACTCGAACATGATGAGGGAATAATAGTTGGGGATGCACAACTTAAACAATATATAACCAAATATTATAAAGATATTTTTGGGCCACCATATAACAATCATTTTTCAATGATTGAATCTAGCCAAGATGACATCCCTCAAGTTTCTGCAATAGAGAATGACCTCCTCACACAGACATTCTTTGAAAAAGAGGTAAGGGAAGCAGTTTTTTCAAATGGAACATAATAAGTCTCCGAGATCAGATGGATTTCCAGCCGAATTCTATTAGATATTTTGGGAAATCATTAAGAATGATTTACTGGTAGTGTTCCAAGATTTTCACAATGGTGTGTTATCTCTATTCAGTTTGAATTTTGGAATTATCACACTTTTGCCAAAAACTAAAGATGCTAAGCAAATACAATATTACAGACCGATTTGTCTTCTGAATGTCAGCTTTAATATTTACCAAAGTTGGCACAAATAGGATTACAACTGTGGTTGAGCATGTTGTACATCCTACGCAGACGACTTTTATGCTAGGTAGGAACATATTGGATGTCGTGATTATTCTTTATGAAACTATCCATGAGATGCACAAGAAAAAAAATTAGATGGAGTGATTTTTATGGTGAACTTTAAAAAAGCGTATGATAAGGTCAAATGGCATTTTCTTCAACAGACTTTAAGGATGAAAGGCTTCTCACCACAGTGGTGTACGTGGGTTGAAAACTTTGTTATCGAGGAAAGTGTTGGCATCAAGGTCATCGATGATATTGGTCCGTATTTTTAGATTGGTAAAGGGCTCCACTATGGTGACCCTTTATCTCCTATATTATTTAACATTGTCGTAGATATACAGATTGCTAGAGATTGTGGTTAGAGATCTCTTTATCGGGCATAGATGGAGATTTAGTAACAGGCCGTGTATAGATGAAGAATTTATGTTTTATTTTTTCTATGGCTTGTTGCAACTATTTTATTTCTCTTTTGACATCAGTTTAGCTGTAACTGTATAATAATTGTTTGGTTGTATGTATCTCATGATGTAGGGGTCCGAAGTTAAAATCTTTTATTATCTAAAAAATGTACTTCTGATTTGCCTTGGAAGGACGCTAGACACAAACACAAGTAATGATACAAGTGGAATGAACAATGCACAGAGGAATGAGCTATATATTTGCAGAATCTCTGAACAGCACAGCTCGAGAAATCCTAAAATTTGACCCAGAGAAACCTTAAAGTTTATTCTTTTCAATATATACGTGGAAGGTCATTTGCCTGACAATGACATGAACAGCAGTAGTGCGCAACAAACTTGTAGGAGCGGATCTACAGTATACATGTCGAGGTTAAGCGACACTGACGTCCTCCAGTCCAACACACATGGTTTTTTTAGTATATAAGCATACGATCATCTTATTACAAGTTATAAATTAGTGTTACAAGTTTGTTATGATCTCAGCGACCCTGCTAATCTTTTCTCCTATATTCGCCTCTGCAAACTTGCCTTATCTTTCAGTTGCAACCCGACCGCTAAGTTGCAACCTTGAGCAAGAAACAAAGTAACTTACACACTTGAGCAACCTGGGCAGGGCCTTCAGGGAGCACCGAGCACATGACGACCTAAATTACCTTTCTCTCCCTTCTAATTGAAATCTTGACATGAACAGTACATGAATGCTCAGTGGCGAAGTAGAAAATCTTGCCAGCCTAGGTAAACCGCCTAACTATTTGATGGTATAGGACGAAGGCTTGTCTAGAAAAGCCCTGATTTCATGATGTTTGTAATTGCGGAACTGCATTGCATCTCCACAACTTGTCACCGGGAGTCTAGGCAGGAGGTGGATGCACCGGTGTACATACTACAAAATGATGTCAAACAACAGACTTTCGATGGGCAATAAGAGACGGATTTTGTTCTTTTCAACAATATGCTAAATTTTCCACACAACACATACATAGAATCTTGTTATGCCGAGTGTGACTCTAGACACAAACACAAGTAATGACGCAAATGGAATGAGCAATGCAGAGAGGAATAGGCTATATATATATTTGCAGAATCTCTGAACAGCACAACTCGAGAAATCCTAAAATTTGACCCAGAGAAACCTTAAAGTTGATTCTTTTCAATATATGCGCGGAAGATTATTTGCCTGACAATGACAAGAACAGTAGTAGTGCGCAACAAACTTGCCTTATCTTTCAGTTGCAACCTTGAGCAACAAACAAGTGACTCACACACTTGAGCAACCTAGGCCGGCCGGGCCTTCAGGGAGCACTTGATCGACAAAGCACCAAGCACATGACGACCTAAATTACCTTCCTAGCTTTCCCTTCCAATTGATATCTTGTAATTTTTGGGAGGCTAGGTAAGCCTAACTATTTGACGTCGGCTCAGGGCGAAGACTTGCATGTTCGAAAGAACTTTGATTCCGTAGCGTTTGCGACTGCATCTCATGGCTTGTTGCACAGCCGGGGGAGGTGGATATCCACCGGTGACCAACAAGTAAATACAGGCAAATATATAAGAAGCAGATATTCGATGGGCGATAAGAAACGGATTTTCTTCTCTTATAAAAAATGTGCTAAATTTTCCACCATCACGTATATATATAGAATTAATCCTGTTATGCCGGCTCTGAGTGTCTTGACTCTACACATTAAGATGTATTTCTAGCTAGCTAGTATATATTAATTCCTACGTACCCTGCAGATCGAATTCATTCCTGATTCTCCACTATATATGTGCACATATATACAACCTCATACAATACAATTAATATAACGTGGGAATCCAACTAACACGTACGAGCAAGACGATGATATGCACGCGTAAACGCAAAATGTGGCCTGCTCCTTGCTACTACCTCTCCACGCTCAGCTTGTTCATCAATATTCTCTTCCTGCTTGTGCGCTACTGCCCTTCGCCTTCGGTCGCCTCCCAGCTGCAGTCTGACATCATAACCCTCACATGCCGAGGATGCAGCGAGAGCAATCCCAACGTGAACTACACCCTCTGCGTCACATCTCTTTCGGAGTACCCTGGGAGCCACGAGGCCGACCTCCACGAGCTCGTCACGATCTCGGCTAAGCTGGTGAGATCGGGCGTGGTGGCCATGGAGTCCAAGATGCAGGAGCTACGCAGGAACGGGACAGCAGGGTCCCCCGCGCGCCATGTCCTGCTTGGAGGCGTGCATGGCGGTCTACCGTGACTCCCTGTTCGACCTCGACGCTTCCATCGTCGCGATCGAGACGGGGAGGTACGGGGATGCCAAGACACTGATGAGCGCCACCGTCGATGCGCCGGTAACCTGCGACGATGAATTCCAGGAGCAGGGCATGGAGCCGCCCCTGAAAGGGGAGAGTAAGCACTTGTTCCAACAAGCCGTCATCTCCCTCGCCATTATTTCACTCCTCTAAGCTGGAGTCGTAGCTAGCTCATTACTAATACTGTCAGTGGCTACGTACCTCCTTTAATTAATCACAGTACTACAGTAACTGGATCGCGTAGCGTAGCTAGTACCACTGCACTGTATATGTGTTTATTTATGTAATGCAATCCATACTATTCTTGTACCGCATGCCTGCCTGTACATGTGAAACTACTCCCGTATATCTTTCCTTTTATTATTATATACTAATTAGAGGCGCTGCCTCAAAATACTATAAATTCCATCGTTAATCTAAAAAAAGAAAAATTAATAAAAAAATCCTATATTATTCTAAAAAAAGAGAAAATCTTGGTCGTCAGAGAAAATTTTGGTCGTCCAATCTTCTTAATTATTTCCATCACGGTTTAAATCTATTTATCTATTCATAAGAGGTATATATGGGACCATATGGAAGGGAAACTTTGCTTTCCTTATCTACTCGACATCTTCAAGCACCTAATAAAGAAGCAATGACCTAGACACAGAAAGGAATATGAGAACAGTGGCGTATCCAGAAATTTAAAAATTATTGTATACGTTACAGATTAGAGTTATTTATAAAAATTGCTAGCCGTGCAAGCGTATGCACGGATCGACAACTAGTAGGATAAATGGGAAGACATGACTTGATGCCTGACCTTTGTGAAAAAGTAGAGAGGTCAGTTTGTATTTGCTCTCTCCCTCCAAGTCTAAGTCTATGTGATGTGTTTTTAATAGTTTTATTTATAAATATAATATATATTTTATGTTCAAATGCAAAAAATAGTATGATATTTCCTAAACATCCAGATTTACTTGATATTCTCTACATATATGTATTAAATATAGTGCTTAGAGAAAATAATTAGGACTGATATAATCATTTTTAATACCGCCTTGAAAATATGTCTTACAAGCTTTCGAAGGGAGTACCTAGTAGCTGCTTGACCCTATGTACTCAGCTTGTGCATTTGTTGAGTAAGCATACGTTACTGGATATATTTGCTTATTATCTAACTTCTTGTACCTCAATTTTTGCAAATCAAGCCTCCTTGAGTATGCATTTTCAAATTTGGCTCACTCCTCTACCACAGAAGGCACAGCAGGTGTCATATATCCCTTGTCGCACCTAGGAAGCGTGGAAGGCCCACCAGCGCCGCCACAGGGTGTTGGACTGTGGGAGGAGGCGCTGCCGCGTCTGGGTAGCGCGAAAGGAATCCTACCACGGTGAGCCATACCTTGTTACCGCGGTAAGCTAAGCTCCTGGGGTGCCGGTAGCCTTCCGCACTCCCAGGCACAGCAAGGAACATGTGTCGACTGTCGTGCCTTTCGCGACGGGAGAGATGGTCAAATTTACAAATGCATGCAAGGGTGAAGGCTAGATTTGTACAAAATGAGACACGTGGGACTAGATAAGCGATGATTTCGGTGGTGCGCGTTAATTGTCTAGTGCAAATCCTATCTAGGCAGTACTTGCAAATTAAATATCTTGGCGTGCATGATAAAGAGTGAATGAGTAAAGAATGACCGAGTGAAGCTAGCAAATTACTATGTAATTAAAAGGCATGTGCCATAAGGCTAGGATACGATGATAGGCGAATCAATCTTCTTGTTGCAACTTGGAATCAAAGAAGCTAGGATGCATGCATGTCGTATCAACTAACTGATCGATCGACCTGAGCTGAGCATGCATGCATGTTCAATTCGCTCTGTATAGGAGCAGTGCATATCATCGATCGATCGATCAGTCTGGAAACTAAAAGAAGCTAGAATTAAGCATCCAATTAATTAAGCATTCATGCAGCAGGAACCACACGCACGCCAAGCTAAAAGAATTAATTGACCCACATCTAGCGTACGTAATAGGAGTATCGATCATGAATGACATTGCAATTTGCACTTTTCATGGAAATATAATTTGGGGATCGAGGAACTCTTGCATCTGGACGATGATGGAATTAAGATTTATCATCGTACGTACACTCCTCTTTATCGTCGGTTCTCACTTAGAGCCTATCTTCCACCCGTCGCTCATCCAACCAGTTCGATCGACGAGCGCGACACTGGGAGGTAGAAGAGTGCTACTAGCCAGGGTCGCGCGCTACACTGCGTCATGCGAAATTTAGTCGCACGACGCTATACCGTGCAAAATTCGGTCCGATGTCTATTTCTGAAAAAAAAAGATAGCCAGGGTCATGCGTTACACTGAACAATGCAAAATTTGGTCGCGTGACGCTGCGATGTCCGAAGTTTGGTTCGATGGATATTTTTGAAAAAAAGGGCATGAGGACGTAAACAGGGATTCATTTTTTCTCAGGATTTTTTCAAAAATATGTTAGGTAGGAGTCATTAGCGAATTTGCGACACCACGAGTCTTCTCTGTATGGTGCAAAACTTGGTCCGACGATTACCTACGAAAAAAGGTATGAGGACATGAACATATTTTCGCTTTTTCTAGCAGGTTTTTTTAAAAATGTCTGCGTAATTTCGATTTTTTTGGTTTTTTTTTATAAATGGGTTACTAGGAGCTATGGGCAAATCTGTGGAATTTGTTTAGGGAGAAAACCACGGGACCTAATGTATTCTGTTTTTTTTTTTGTGTAATTTCGATTTTCTTGTTTTTTAAAAAAAAGTGTTGCTAGGAGCCGTTGCCGAATCTGTGGATTGCTATAAGCCGTCGACGAACTTGTTGGATTTTTTTTAGAAAACTGCCAAGGGACCTAAACGTATTTTTGTTTTTTCAGTCCATTCTGCTAAAAACAGAGCCATCGACGAATCTGTGGATTGCTATAAGCCGTCAGCGAACTTGTGGGATATTTTTTTAGAAAACCGTGGAGGAACCTAAACATATTTTTGTTTTTTCGAGTCCATTCTGCTAAAAATAGATTTCTTGGGAGCTAAACGTAATTTTGATTTTTTTGATCCATCCTGCTAAAAATCGACAGGAGGACCTAAACGTAAACCACAAAGGGAGCTAGACGCAATTTCATTTTTTTCAAGTCCATTCTGTTAAAAACCGACGGGAGGACCTAAACATAATTTAGAATTCTCTGAAAGACCTCCTCACGAGGACGCTAACGTGTAAACCACAAAGGGAGCTAGACGCAATTTCATTTTTTTCAAGTCCATTATGTTAAAAACCGACGGAAGGATCTAAACGTAATTTAGAATTCTCTGAAAGACCTCACAAGGACGCTAACGTGGCGCCCTTGGTTGGCCGGCAATCCTTTGCAGTTTAATATAAGGTACTAGGTAGAATCGCGCGCGAATGCCGCGCCGCGAGGGAAAAATCCGGTATGAGTTTTTTGCAAATCGAATTTGCGAAACTGTAGGTCTTTTTTTTCAAAATAACTGGCGGAGAAGGAACCGGATGCATTTTTTATGTTCGCAAAACCACTCACCGAGCAAAAATAGTCTAGAGGGAAAAGGGCGAAAAAATATTAGAGACAACAATCTTTGTCGAGCCTAATACTATACGCGTTCACTGAGTAATTATACACATTTAAAAAATATCGAGATTGAGATGGAAAATCGAGTTGGGGAAAAAGTCCTTAGGGCAAAAATAGTCTAGAGGAAAAAGGCGAAAAATTATTAGAGACAACAATCTTCATTTGTCGAGCCTAACACTATCTGCGTTCATAGAGTAATAATACACATTTAAAAAATATCGAGATCGAGATGGAAAATCGAGTTGGGAAAAAATCTAGACATAGAGCTGCACACATTTCTCTGGTGCTGAAAAAAAATTTCCGAGAAAAACATTTTTTTTTGTGGCGAAAACATTTTTTTCGGGTTTTTTGGGTGGCGAAAACAATTTTCCCGGGTTTTTCGATTTATAAAACATTTTTCTGGGAAAAACGAAGAAAGGACACGAGCGTGAAGCGGTGACTGTTTGTTATTTTTTGGACTTGTTCGCTATCTGAAAAATTAGAAAAGGGCTTGTTCGCGATTTGAAACTAACGGGAGGCTTTTTAAGTAAAATGCCGCGCCGAGACCTAAACGCGAAGGGGAAAAAAATTCTCTATCTCAAAGAAAATTACACAAGGATCTATCCGTAATTTCAAAGAAACAGAAGGGCTTTTTCGCAAAAATCGCAAGAGGACAGGTGTCGCGGCCGTTGGCCGGCATTCCCAGCGCTCCTTATATGGTGGATATACATGAGTTCTATTGCCTAACAGATAATGGTTAGGAATATTTTTCTTTAAAGTTTTATTGCTTATTCCTAGCGGGTTTTACTGTTTAACCGGTGTGTGTGTCAAAATTATTAACTTCCCCCAAACAGTTAAATTATTAACTTCCCCCAACAGTTAATTATTTATACCGGCAAGGACTTGTGCCTTCCCTTGTTAGGAAAACATATAGATATCCAAGAAAAGCACATTACATACGAAACGTTACTAAAAGTAGCTGTACCAACATGGCCTAAATTTGCTTAATACCCAGTCCACCTATGGACGAATCCACGCATACATTTTATCTCACTTACGCATTTTCGTTATCGCTTCGTGTAAAAAGGTTAATCTGAAAGTGCTATGTTTGAACTCAATAGATATTATATACTACTACAGCCCTACTTTATGCGAGCAACACGAGACTAATTCCACCGGCACTCTACATAAAACACATGAGCTTTCACATTATTAGGTCGAGATACATCAACACATTATCTTTCTATGATACTCCTCTTTCGGTTGGGACCCATGAGGGAAAGGTTGAGGCACTATAGGGCTATAACGCATGTCCAGCTTGGGCCCTTAATTTGATCGATCAACAGCAAATTTATCCATCGATGACAAGTCTTACATTCCAACAGACAGATTAAGATGCCCTAATTAACAAAAAGAAAGTAAGTGACTGACCGCACTGGCCTCTCCCATCCCATGACAAGCTAAGCTATATATATATATATAGCAATAATAGGCCTTCTGCAGATTCTGTAAGTCGATAGGACGTCGGCAAATCCATAGGGATGTATTTTTGGTTTCATATTTGTTTAAAAAATAGGTCGTCGACTATAAACCTTCAAGGAACCTATGTTTTTTTAGAAAACTGCTACAACCCGTTGTCGATAAAATTTGTCGAATTTTTATTTTCGTATTTTTAAATAAAATGGGTGGTAGGACTCATTGGCGAATTCATAGGATATTACAAACCTTCGATGAATCGCGTTTAATCTACGGATACTATAAACCTTGACGAATCTGTGTTTTTAGAAAACCGTTGTTGTTTTTACGCATTTGGGATATTTGATCGTTTTTGTTTTTCGTGTTTATTAAAAAATGGGTCGTTAGGACCGCAGGAGAATCTATGGGTCGCTATAAACCTCGACGAATCTCGTTTTTTAAAAAACCCGTGGTTATGACAGTTGGCAAATCCATAAGTTGTTATAAACCTTGACGAATCCAGTATTTTTTTGTCGACGTGTTTTATTTAGAAAATTGCGGTTGAATCCGTGTTTTTTGTTTTTGTGTTTGTTAAAAAATGGGTCGTCAGATCCGCCAGCGAATCTGAGTCACTATAAATCTTTGGATCGAATCAACTTTTTAAAAAATCCACGGTTATGACGTTGGCAAATACACAAGTTATTATAAACCTTGACGAATCCGTGTTTTTTGTTGATCGTGTTTATTTAGAAATTTACGGTTGAATCTGTTTTTTGTTTTTAAAAAAAATGCGGATTTTTATGTATTTCCTTTTTAAAAAGCTTTCGGACATGGCGAATCCATGAACCGCTATAAACCTTGACTTAATATGGTTTTTCGCTTTTTGTTTTTTGTATTTGTTAAAAAATGGGTCGTTAGGACCCAAGCAATTATGAGTCGCTATAAATTCGGACTAATCTACATTTTTAAAAAAAACTGGCTATGACCGATTCAAATTCATAAGTTGCTATAAACCTTGACGAATCTGTGTTTTTTTGTTGCAAAATATTTTTCGGGTTTTTGGGTGGGAAAACAATTTTTTGGGTTTTTCGATGATGAAAACAATTTTTCCGGAAAACGGAGAAAGGACTGAACGTATGAAGCGGGGACACTTTGTTATTTTTTGGACCTATTCGCTATCTGAAAAAAATAGAAAAGGGCTTGTTAAATGATTTGAAATTAGCGGAGGCTTTTACGTATAATACCGCGCCAGGGATCTGAACGCGAAGGAAAAAATATATCTTTGTCTCACAGAAAATTCCACAAGGACCTATCCGTAATTTCAAAGAAACGGAGGGGCTTTTTTGCAAAATGTGCAATTGACAGGTGGAGCTCTGGTTGCCTCCAAATTCCTTCGCTTATAATGGGTGCAACCATATATATAGGGAGAGAGAGAGGTGCAGTACTGCAGTGCAGTGCAGCTCTTAACATTGTAAACGCTGTGAAAAATAGGGGTTTTTTGGGTAGACTTTTGTCATGTGTAGACTGGGAGGACAAGCTATCAAAAGACTAGGGGAATGAACAAAGTGTTATTGTTTAATGAGAGTTAAGTGGGAGTAATGCCAGTAAGATCCGATCGCCCAAGAGCGAGGCTGGCTTAATTCGCGTGATGAGATAGTATTCGTGTGCTTCGGTGAGGGCGACATGTGTACACACGTGCCTGCACAACATGCCCGAGTGAAAAGAATTATTAAGATAGGCATAAATTTTAACAGAGAGATGAAATACTTTTCAGGAATTCCTTCAAAAAAGAAAAAAATCTCTAAAAAGTTTTTAATATCTAAATTTTTTGGGAATACCTTCAAAAACAAAATAAAAACCTCTAAAAGTTTTTAATATCTAAAATATATATAATTTTTTTAAAAAAATGTTTTTTATTTTTTAAAGAAATTTCTTTAAAAAAATATACTATAGCAATCACTATTCCTGTTGACCATACTTTCTACAGTGAACAGGAGATGCGTAACAGGGAGGTTGGCTGACTACCCTACCTCCCAAGAATAATGAGTTACATAGATATAATTTTTTTTGGAAATACCTTCAAAATTGAGAGAGAATAAGTAGGTGTATACTCATTCGGGGACTTGGTTTCATCGCTCTCCGCTTATTACTAGCAAAATTCAGAAAGAAAGAACAAAAAAAAAACCCATACATACAGAGAACAGAAACAACACATTAATTCCAAGAATCAGAAAAGCACTACCTCCACCACCCATACAACATGTATGAATGAACGCATCTGTGTAGGACTGAAACGAGCCATATTCCAGGTGTTTCTGAGAGCTCTGTATTCAAAGTGCAACGGAGAGCTTGGAGGGTTCCTGCAGATTTGCAATGCAAAGGAAAAGCATCTCCACTACCAAGCCTCTCCGTATCAAGAGAATTTCAGATCTACCCTCCATCCCTTCTATACAGAAACCATGCCAAGAGCCCAAGATTGATCCCAAGCCTAAACACATTCTGCTTTGCATCCTTGTGAGAATGAGCTAGCCGGGCAGGCGTGTGACTGCAAAGCTCATACGCTTCAGGTATCTGCCAAGAAAATAGGGATCGACTCACCTCGGAGGCTCCTTTGAAATCAAGAGTGTTTCAACATCACGTTTTAAGTCACCCTTCAGTTAACTTTAAGCGTGGGACAACGTTCATTGCTTGCAGTTCCTGGAAAAAAAAGACCAAACAATATGACAAAATGAAGTTAGCTGTATTGTGTAGGGACTATGAACTATAAAGCACATAATATTCCTACAAAGTTTCACTAGTCTCTTCCGGAACGAGTCCATAATGACTCAACTATTTAGATATATAACAGGGTAATTAAGATCATGGACCTTTATTACACATATATGAGCACCGAATACAGAATCAATATATCCTCCCCAAATATAACCAGAACACTAGAACGTGGTACTTGCTCCACAAATTGGAGCAGCACTGAGACTGGAGGGAGGGAGAAGAATATTTTAAGCATGTATCTGTTTTTTAGCCCTAGAAACAAGAATTGTAGAGACAGCAATATGACAGGATTTAGTAGTTTTGAGAACTGTTTTTTGTTTGGGGTATTTATGCACCATGCAATTTTCTGTGGGCAGATTTATAAATATACAATTTCAGAGGCACAGGACACATTTGAACAAACTATAGGCAATCACCAAAAAAGAAGTATCTGCACAATAAAAATTAGGCAAACACTTGAGCCCTTAACTAGGTGAGCAGTGTAATTCCTTTTTTTCTTTTGAAGGCAGGAATCCCCTAGAAGGGCCTAAGCATTGTAATTCTTAGAAATCTCAGCAAATCAATGAAGCTGCATGATTAAAGGAACTATTTTCACTATCCCCCTTCTGAGGTACCTGAAACAAAAGCTTGCAAGCATATGGCATCCTCATCTTGGCCATACTTTCTCCATTTTTGCACATTGAACAGTACGAAGTTTTCAGCTTATGATTGTAGTAGCCTAACAAACCACATTTTCTGCAAACCTGGAGAACGTGAAGAACCAAAAATAATGTGAGGCCATCACGAATTCCAAATAAATAAAAGGACACTATTGGAAAAAAAGAAAAGAAAATATGAATTTTTTGTTAGTCTATGGTCAACTCAACTAATGAGATCAACAAAGAACTCTCCCATGGCAAAACTTAACAACTGGACAAGTTAGCCCCTTTACAGCCTGATACAAGAGCTACCCCGTGCCCCTGGCAGCAGCACGCACCTGCCCGAACACACCCAAGGTCACACATGCAAAAAAAATAAACATTTTTGCAACTAAGAGCTATTTATAAAACTATTTGCTTTACGGGATGTTTAACCATGACAAGGGCAGGCAGGTTTCATAACCCTACTGATGCTACCACAGCACGCATAGCTATGTCTTTGCATGATTTCATCTTACAGAGAGAATGACAAACTACTTCAAAGATTACCTGCACTTGATATGGATCACTGGATAGTAGTAGACGTTCAAAGATTAGCATGCTAGCACCGTATGCAATTAAGCAGTCACGCTCCATCTCACCAAGACGCAGGCCTATGAAAAAAAGTATTAAAGACAATGAACAATATAGTCAGAAAGAGTACTACGCTTTCATAGTCATTTAATTGCAGCATAAGTAGAAGATGTAAAACCTCCATCACGACTTCGCCCTTCAGTAGGTTGCCTGGTCAGCAATACACGCGGTCCGCTAGCTCGAGCATGCATCTTATCAAGGACCTAGAGACTCCATATGTACACAAATATTTACAGCTTTATACAATAAAGTACAAATGTAATCTCAAGCAAGCTGAAAAGACAGCCAATCAACAATAGGTGCCCATTAGCTTCAACGAAGTCGGAAACAAACAAAAACAAGTATGTATTTGCTGAAGCTTTTCATTTTTTTGTCCAGTTTAAATGAACATTGCTCAGTCCTGCTAATACCTTAAAAAACAAATAGTATATCATGCAGTTTTCTGACCAAGTTGAGAGAGGATGTGGTTACCCAATTAGTATATTTGAGGCAGCCTCCTCCAAAAGGAGAATTTACAGAGACAAAAGTTAAATAATAGTTCCTTTAACACCTATATATTGCGCAATATCAAAGACTCAAAGTAAATAAGCTGAATATTAATGAATAAGTACATCGAGTCAATGAGACTACTCTTCTATTATGAGTCTGTTGATAAATGCAGTTATGACTTAAACAAATGTTTATTTACTAAACCACTACAGATTTTTGTTAAAAAAATTCTTTACATTGCATTCATAATGATGTGACTATTCATTTTCTTTATTTGCATCATGTACCAACTGCTATGAGTACAAGAACAGAAAATAACACCAAGTAAAAAAGAATGGAATGCAAGTCTTCCTATCATTGCATCATACATGGTGTTCCACAAACATGCATGACATAGTACACAAAGCCTCAGTTAAGGCCAAGCGAAAAAGGAGCGAAATAAACAAAACAATGCTCACCATGTGCTTCAGTTTCTGGTAGTAGATTGGCCCCATGAAGATATATGCTTGAAGGGGATGACCTAAAATGCCTGAAATGGAAAAGAATCAGCTCGCAAGAACCCTGGCAGGACCAGGTGGGGGTGCAACTGCACCATGTAGATAGCACATAATCTCACAAATAAGAGTACACAAAATTGCATGATCAAAATCTTCAAGATATGTAGTATCACAGTAATTTGCATGATCGGAAGATATAGCTATGAAATTTAAGTTTGTATATTCATTTTAAGAGTGACTATGGATTATGGTACATGTATTTGAATTATATGCACTTTACACACAATTCTTTCACCATGCACTGCTCACCCTACAAGTGGGGAATAAGGAGAAGTGGCAAAATGTGCAAGATATATGAATTTTTTGTAGTTGAAAGCAGGGTTCAGGAATCCGTTCTCAACACAAGAAAACGTTACCTGCCCAATTTGCGGCAAACCAGCCGTTTGTTCAGCAGTTTTCCTTTTGGAAACATTTGAATTCCAATTAATCCAAGATTTGAAGTCTGGGATATCTGATAAGTTAATATGCACATTCCATAAAAAAAGAACTGGCCTTGAAACAGGCGGTGACCGGTTTGACCGAAAACCAGTGAAAACTGCTGATTAAAAGTTGATTCTACCATAGTCAAACCCATTCTTTATTGTTATTGAGATCTAATTCTATATATTCTGTACTGTACAAGAAACAACTGAAACACAGTGTTTTTTCCATTAACTCAACGTTAATTGAATAAGGTTCCCATCTAACTTGCTTTATTTGCGTACTAGCTGCAGCGCCATGGTTTTCAGAATTGGTTGTGGTGGAATCTAAGCGATACAAACTTGGAATAACATGAAATTTCATGTTTATCAGCACAAATTTGACATTAACAATGCACCTGAGTACAAGAAATCTTTTCCATTATAGCTGAACCCGTGCTTGACTAGAGTATAGCTGGTATGCAAAGAAAAACAATGTTAAAGAATTATTGTAACCAAAATTATGGTACTACCATGATGGAAGCATACCTTATGTCTTCAACCTGATCAGCATTACCACTTGGTTCACCAAATGCACTGCCATAATGAAATCGACCACAAGATACGCCAGCCTTTCCCCCAAGAAGCTCAATCATTTTACCTATTGTCATACGACTGAAGAGCAAAATAACAGTCAGTCAGGCTAGAGGAACACTATCACACAAACATTACAAACTTAGAAGCACAATAAATTTAGCTAATGTAATCAAGACACCAAAGTTTAATCTTGTAACAGTTATTCAGCATGTCCATGACAAGTGTATAGGGTAAATATCAGGTGGAAACACCCCCGCTTCGTGCCAACTCCCTGGAAACCAGGTGTAAAAGTTTTTTTTTTTGAGAAAAAAACAAAAAATCTCGTCGCATTTGGAATAGAATATATGTAAAAGATAAGTGGCAAAAGCAATAGTGATTAACAGTGAAGCTAAGAAAATCAACAAAAAGAGGAAACAAATATATAACATAACCAAAGCCAACATAAAACCTTGGAAATCCATGGGGATTCATAATTAAATCAGGGCATATTCCTCTCTCGGAGAAAGGGAAGTCTTCCTGCTGAACAATGGTACCACAAACACCTTTCTGTCCGTGCCTACTACTAAATTTGTCACCAACCTGGGTCACAAACAGGCATGCCAGATTTTACATTCATTCTTCCGCATATGGAATCAAGAGAATTCGGCAAAAAGCCATACCTCTGGCCTCCTAGTGTGACGGATAATACACTTAATGATTAATTTGTCATTTGTATCCGAACAAAGTAGTACACGATCTACAACAGTAGTCTCACCATCAACACCTTTGTAAACAGCGGGTGAGTCCTTATAGTCCCTGGATGAGTAATTTAAAGCAATAAAGCACATATAACATTCTTCAGCAGAAAAAACTTTTGAGCCAAAAAATAGAACATAGAACATAAGAATAAAGAATCACAAAAAAGAAAACTCACCTGTCTATTAACGGAGCACCGGTACCTCTCGCGGTAATTTTGGGAGTTTGCTTGTTCACATAGATATCATGGTTGCGAATTATTTGACCTGGTGCAGCCAAGCCATCTTCATCCAATGCCTGTCAAAAAAAGTTTTGTAATTTTTAGGAGCTATTAGAAAATGTATGCTAAGTTGATGGATTAAAGGATGCGAATAAATCAGCCCGTTTGGAACTGGCAAACCCATTCAGATCCTACAACCCATAACAAGAAATATATCCACAGCCATTAAAAAAAAACCAACAAACATACACATTCAAACAAAAACAAGAAATTGTGACTCTGTGATCTATGCAACCATTCCAAATAAAGGAACTCAAACAAAACTCAATATTCGAATTTTAAACTCAAAACTTCATATTCAAAAGTCAAAACTATCGAAGGTTGTAACATAGCAACAATGTCATTTTGATGACAACCACAGATCATAAAAATTCAATAAAAAAATTCAAGAAAATTTACATAGATGGGGCTGAGACTGGCACAACAACTTCTTTTAAGAAAAGAGAACAGCTAAGGCTAAATTCAGATGGTCTTTTGGATTGAAGATCAACAAAATAATGCACAAATTTGTCCGAACTTGAGCTCATCACTACTGGGAAAAACTTCTATTTCAATTCAACCGCCTTTCTGTATTTTTCGAAAAGTGGACGGATGGGGCTATTCCTATGGACTTTTGCTTCCCTTCTTTTCCAAAAATCCAAATAGCTCAACAGTAATGACTTGGACCATCGCTATCTACAAAATTTCCATGTTTTTTCATCATCACATGTCTTCTATTTAACAGGGATTTTCCTCGCATGTCAAAGTGAGCTTAAATTTTGTTCAATGCAAATTCAGCTAATAAGCCATCCAACTGAAAAAAATAAAGGGTTTTATAATGCAGTCTAAGAACGACAACTATGACCAGTTGTTTTCATACCCGCATATTCTGCTTTATCAAAACACCATCTTTATCTCTTTGGGGTTTAGCAATCCTGTCTGATACACCATCCCCATACTTCTCCTTTGTTACAGTGTACCTGTAGGAGCAAAGATACATCTATAAAAATGAAGACAACAACACTGAGGACATGCTCCCCAAGAACTTTAGTCAGAGTAAATGAAAGAGCATTGCTATTGGAAGTATAACATTACTTTTTCATTGCTATGCAACGACCAAAACCTCGATCAAGGGATGATTTGTTCATTACGATAGCATCTTCAATATCATATCCACTATAACTCATGACAGCAACAGTTGCATTCTGCCCAGCCCCAAGCTTATCATATCCCACCTGAAAAGATTTGCAGTAAAATGTCCAGCACATGAAACCGAGAGAGAGAGAGAGAGAGAGAGACAGAGAGACAGAGACAGAGACAGAGACAAACCAACTCGATTGTTTTTGTTGTAAGCAGGGGACGTTGCGTGTACACTAGCAAATAGAGTAGAGAATCAGCTCGGAACAACTGCAACACATTACAAAGAAACATCATTTTTCCTTTAATAGGGAAAGAAGCTATTACAAGGAAGAACCAGGGTATCACACCATTGTAAAGTCAGATATGATGCAAAGGTAATTAATTTTATCCAGGCATGTGGATAGATGCTTTTGAATGGTCTGAATGCATGCACCAGTTGCAGCCAAAGCACTTCATATAGCATTTATGTGAGTGCAAAGAAACAAAAACAAAATGCAGGAATTAACAAAAAAAAGTGAAGCTGCTTCTTGCCTGATTATATGCAATATTTCCCATCGCTTGCTTACCCATTGCACACTGCAAACGAGAAAATGTCAAAAAAAAATCACAAAATCACTGAGATGTATATCAACAATCTGCATCCTTGCCTGGTAAGTGTTACGCGGAGATTGGTTATGGTGTGGATAAGGGATAAGCCCAGCTACAACTCCTAAGATAGTCAATGGTTCTATTTCGATGTGTGTGATGCTGCTTCTTAGAACATCATCTTGATCCTCGTGCTCATACAATGCAATCTGTTTCAATCATCTTAAAACACATTATCACAATATAAATAAGACATAGAAGAAAAGACAACAGAATCATGATGTACCAATGCATTGTTCTCTTCATTAACGTCAAGATATTCAATTAACCCATCATGCAGAAAATCATCGAATGAACGAATACCATCCTAGAAGGCAAAATCAGTTGTGAGATGGAGAAGAAACAAAATCAGCATAGATCAAAAAATTGTGGCATGCAAAATTGCTAACCCTCAGTTCTCTCATATGATGCTCTTTGACCCTTGATATACCCTTATCAGCAATTATAAGTGGGCGACAAACACGGCCACCATCAGAGGCGATGTGAATGCAATGCTAGAAAAGACACACAAGGTTAGTATCTCCCTACACATTGACAAAAACAAAACAGACGCAGATCACAATTAACCAGCAAACAAGACTATTCTTATGCCACACTCAAGGTGGCCCGCCTTCAAGGTGTGTTCTTTATACTATTTACAGATTCATAATGTGCATCCGCAGAAAGAGCACAATACTGATTTACTGACAAAACCTAAATTATGAGACGTGAGCATATAACCAGTGTCCACTTCATAAGAGCAACCTAAATTACTAGATATATCCAGGGAGACATCCTCGACATCATACAATAAAAAGGCCAGCACCTATTGCTTTTGGAGTAAACTTTTTCATTTTTTTTTCCTTTTGGAGTAAAAAGGTGCTCAGCAATAGGCGCTAAAGAAAATATTAATATTAACGTAATGTTGGACATGGAATGGAAGTATTAAGGGGTTAACAGGATGTCATATCACTGCAGAACAAGAAATAGCTGGACATCAATGAAGGTAGTGCATTAGTGCAAATTTTCAGAATCTATGTCACATGCCCCCTATCGCGGTAACACCATAAAATGAACACAAATGGGAAGTCACCATCAAGCACCAACACAAGCCAAATTTACTAGAAGTTTCAAAATAAGTGACAAAATTGTTATCAAGTTGCTAGAAATTATACTGTACATCTTTAGGGCCTAGGCTCCTCCTGTTTGGCTTCAAATCCTTATGGTATTGAAACTAAGCTTACAATAGCAATTCATTCCTTGGTGCACAAATCCACAGTTAGCACTACCAAGCTTCAACTAACAAAATTTTTATTAATACTAGTATACTACACTGAATTGAATTTTGAGGTTCACAAAACACATTTTTATTCATTATCAGCAGTTAGGGCCAAAATTTTCATTAGCATGATCACATGATGCTAAGATTCATTATAAGCTAGTAATAATCAAGAAAAGAAAAAAAATATACCTGTTTATCATTTACAAAGATGCTTACAAACTCTCCAATTTTGCCTGATCGACGCAATTTTCTCATAGCATTAGCAAATCTCTGGAAAGCATCATGGGCAACTCAGTGAAAATAAAGGAAAGGCAAGTAAGGTAACATATATGTAAGGTTTATATTGAATATGACCTGGGGCTGCCTGTGTTTCCCCAGTATTAATCCATTGAACATAACCAAAAATGAACCTGGCGCATGAATTTCTTCTCCAGACAAGAGTGATAAATCTTCCACACCTAGACTATAACACTGTAGTAAAGGAAGATGAAAATAACAGACATAAGATTGCCCATAAATTGTTGCACTTAATTATACATCTCAATGGGAGTAAAGAAAGCAAGTAATCATAACTAAAGAAAATATTGCAGCACCTTGCACTAAACCCCAATAAAGGATAGGAAAGCGCACTGAATTTAGTATTTAGGTGATTATAAGGACCAGTTAGAGGTGGTTGTGTTGTGCTGCGCTGCATAATCTAGTTGGTTACAGGAACTTATTCCAGTACAATTGTAACATTCCATTTTTGAGCCTTTTTAAAATTTTGGTAAATTTAAAATTTTCTTTTGTGCAGGCAAATCATTTGAAACGAAGGTATAAGTTTAAATGAGTTCAAAATAATTTATCTAGGTTCCAAATGCTTAAAAGTATTTTTGAGATTTTTCTTGGATTTTTCCTAATTTATTTGCTATTTATTTTGGCATTGTTGCATTTTCTGGAATTTCTTAAAAAAGAAAAATCCTTTTCTTTCCCCTTTTTCCACTCGGGCTGATTTCTTCCCCGGCCCAACTACTATTCCCGCCGCCATGCCCATCTCTCCTCGCGTCGCTGGCCACCACGCCTTCCCACAGCCCAGCTCAAGCAGCGCACTCGCGCCCGTGATCATGGGGCCCGCCATCCAGCCGCTATCTGCTCGTCTCGGCATGAGCTCCACCGCGCCGCCTCTCCCGCACCCGTAGCAGCGATTTCCGCTATTGTTCGCGCGGAACTCTTGGGGATCCGCGCCAATAAATAGCACCGCACCCGGTCCTCTCACTTGTTCCGAGTTTCGCCGTCCGTGCGCTGTCAAATCATGAGCCCTAATCGTCGTTGTTCTCCGCGCCGCCACCGCTGCAATGTCGCCGCCCCTCGCCGACTATGTTGTCTTGCACCGCGTCAGATCTTCGTGTGTCAGCCCGTCGGCGCCACATGCCCTTCTTGGCGGTATCAGGTGTGTTGCCTCGCCCACCACGTCGGGCGCGTCGGTTAACCAGCGCCATGTAGTGCAGCGTCGGCTGACCATGTGGCACACCACGTCTGCCCTAGTCGCTGCGTGGCACTCCACGTCGGCCGGTTTGCTGCGTCACCCGAACCCTCCTCGGTGGATGCAGTCCACCATGAGCTGTGTCGCTGACATGTGAGCCCCACGTGTCAACCGGCTTTTCCTTTTTCTTTTTCCATTTTCCAGAAAATCCGAAAATTCCAACCAATTACGTCTTACCACGTGTCAACCCTTTTTTATTTTTCTGAATTTCTGATTTGAGGAACTTCCAGGAGCCCGTTCTCCCAGTTCAAACTCCAATTCCAGTGATTCAAATTTCTAAATAATTCATGATTTATCTTCCAGTACCATCATTTTCAATTTTTGAATTTTGTTTGAATTTGTTTTATTTATTTGTTCTCGTTTCGCATGTAGACGACACGGTCGAAACTCAAGCGAATCAGCAGGCAGAAGTAGAATTAGCAGGAGGCAATGAAGGCAAGTCTTCCTCGAACATATTGATCCCAAATTTTTTTAAAAGCTTATATTGTTTTAAATTATGCATGCTTACTTTTACGCAACGTACTTTAAATGTAGTTTTAAGGTTTAGTTAAATTCCAGATTTTGTACACCCTCATTGAAACAAATCATGACGAACCTTTTACACCCTAGATGATACTAGCTATTTTATTTGGTAATAACCAATAGTGTAGTATGGGATAGTAGAATTGCTTAGTCCAGCTTAAACGTTTCGGTATTATACCACAGTGGGAATCATTTCAAACATTGTTTAAAGTTATTTGTGAAGATGCAGCAATTGGCATTGCTGCTGTTATTTAAATGAAATAAAGTGGAAATGGCATAGACTGGGGCAGATGGATGTTTGGTGGGTGCTGCATGCAGGAGACTTTGTAAAGTGAATGTTCCGCCATAGTCAATTAAGGACCGAAGCATGTGTTACCATGGGCCGAGCATTACCGTACAACCACAAGTCTATGTGGGTACGACCTGGTTAATTCATTTGTGTGTCTCGTTATTGGCTTCGCCATTTGGTGGGATATGGGTGCCAGATGGAGACACTCGCAAGGCATAAGAGGGGGCTTCTGTACTAAGTGGCTAGAACCCTAACGGCGGTGAAATGTTAGCGGACAAAGTTAATAGCAGTGTCGTGCATTGTAAAGGCCTTGTCATGATCTCTCTGCCCACACACCAAAAGAAGTGTGTTAATTGCAGGGCAACAAGAGTTGATCATGTCTTGTGGGTAAAGTTGTGCACACACTACAGAGTTAAAACTACTTAAGTAGCCGTGCCCACGGTCAAGGGCAAACGAGGTACACTTGCACATTATAGATCTTATGGTTTTATTTTAAATGAAAATGATGGTTTAGGAATCCGTGAGTGGATGGAACTCTCGGATTGTGGTTTGGCGATTGGAGCCAGTCATGTGGTTCGAATCTATTTAGTTGATATATCAAATTCAATTACTATTTAATTACATTTTGGTCAACTGATACTTTGTGAAATTACTATTGGTAATTAAAGTTAAACATTGCTTTATGCTAAAAGAGCAATATTATGCCTTCAATTGTTCAGCCATGCGTTATAATGCATTATGTTTCCAAGACTTGCGGAGCGCATTTTGTGCTCACCCTTGCAACATCCCAACTTTCCACAAAGGAGTGCGCAGAAGTTGAAGGTAACTACTAGTTCTATGCTTGTGGTTATGACGAAGGTGATCTGGATTATTAGGACGTGAACCCTAGTCGATTGCTTGTTGGGCAAATGGATGGACTTATTCTGCTGCTGTTATTTCGTTTCCGCTCTTCCTTATTGAACTCAAGCCATGAGATAGCTTATTTGTAATAATTGGCTATAAGGCTAATACCTTTTTGCTTAATTAATATTATTTGGTTCGTGATATGATTGTGTTATCATCACTGTTTTCACTGTGTGTGCTAACTTTTCCTGGACTAGCACGGTTGTATACAGAGGGTTCGGATTTTGGAAATCCGCTCCCGACAACAGTTTTTTTGCTATACCTCAAAAAAGGATTTAGTTATTGTATTTATTTGTTAGAAAAAAAGGTGTTTTTGAAAAGCCACTGCAATCCCAATGATTAATCGGAGCCTAAAGTCAAAAACAATGGAATAACTTGTTGTGATAAGTTTATGAGCAAGGCAATATCGCAGCATCTCTTGTACAGTTGTACTGCAACCAGATTCAAAATGGTAAAACACATGCACTGGATAAGAAGTTAGGTTATTAAAGTTGAAAATGCCAGTTATTGCAAAATCTAAAGGCGTCGAAGAACCATCAGCTATCTTAAATCACATGTGCATGAAAGGGAGAGTGCTCGAAAAAAGAAAAAGAACCAAATAAGACAATGACATTGTTTATGGCGGACGCACACCAACACAAACGTGTGCCCCCCCTAGCACACGCTTGGAATATAGAGGCCAACAATAAATACGCACCCTAACAAAATGTAGGCACGCGCTTTCCCTAAGGTGCACTCGCGTGTGCGTAAAGATGGACAACCAGGATTTGAACCATCAAGGATAAAAAAACCGGTGTTACAGTCAAATTGAGTTTAATTTTTTTTTGATAAAATTTGGCGGTTTAAAACCGTAACCGCCGATGCGGATACGAGTCCAATATTTTTCACATTTTCTGGTTTTTGAATCCTTGATTGGAAGGAGTTGTACACCCACGAAGCCACGACATCACCAAACAACCGAAAGGTTGACTATGGGCTAATCAATAAAGTAAACGGAATTAAAGCTAAGGGCATGCTCACAAAAAGCTGAGGGGCAGTAAAAATATTAGAAGCAAATTCCAAATTGTCTACTACTTTCTTACTCCTAGAAAACTTAGGGGGTGTTTGGGACAGCTCCAGCTCCACCAAAATCTGTGGAGTTGGTGGAGTAGGGTATTTCTAGCTCCAAAAATTTGTAGAGCTGGAGCTGTGGGTACATTAAGAGTGTTTAGGTAGATCATCTTGTTTATATTTTAGACTAAAAACATAAACTTAATTTACTTTATTTTAGCCTATAAGTTTCAGCTCTGAGCTGGAGCTAGGATCTGGAGCTCTCCCAAACAGGGCCTTAGTCCTCAAGTTAGATGAAGATATGCTTTACTTAGTTGGGATCTGGAGCTCTCCCAAACAGGGCCTTAGTCCTCAAGTTAGATGTAGATATGCTTTACCTAGTCATTAAGTAGTATGAGGTCATGTTAGATAGCTGTCTATGAGTAGTAGCTGAGTTTTGAGGGCTTCCTGAAGCGTATAAATAGAGGTGAGGACCTCTAGTTTTGTAACCGACACTCATGTACTCTTTACCCATCAATAGAACATGTTGCTCTTGGACTAGATCTTGTGTTTTAAGAGTTTTGGATTAAACTCTTGCTGCCATTTTAGCATTTCTTCGCTCTTGAGAGATATATAGCACAGCACATTGAAGAGGTTCCTTCAACCTTTGTGCTGTCCATTTTGTAGCAGCAAAGTGGAGCTGTCCCTCCACAATATTGTGCTGCTTCACATTCACACAAGCAAAGGCACAAAGCGTTAAAACCAAAAAAAAAAAGTTAGCTTAGTTAGGAGAACAAACCAGATTCATCAGTGGGCCCTCCTCTTGATCAGTTGTTACGTGAGTCAACAAAGCTAAATTTTTTGTCAATCCGCAAGCTTCCCCTTCAGGAGTATCACATGGGCAAAGCATACCCCACTGTTACAGATAAAATTCATTAATTTATTATATAACAGAAGAAACAAGTTTTTAGGTCTTTGGTTTTCACATATATTTGCTGTTTCTTTATGACAGAAACACTGATATCATTTCTCCCTCACCTGACTAGGCTGCAAAGCACGTGGCCCACTTGTTTTCCTGGTCTTCTCGAATTGTGGTGTTATCCGTGTCATATATCCTAAAGATGCCATGTAGGATAACCTAGAAAGAACCTGCATAGAAGAAAAGATGAAATAAAACCCTTCAAAATCTGTAGAGCAAACAAAGGGAAATGAAAGTAGGTATAAATGAGTAGATACCTGTGATACACCTTTTCTATGCATCCTAAATCGTTTAATATCCCAGTTTCCTGTGGAAATAGCCCTCTCCAAACCAGAGGTTATGGTATCCAGCTGTATCAACTGCAAAAATAAGAAGGATTTTATATAGCTACTCCATGTCTGAGCATCCCAATGCGATTTACATATCTTGTTAAAGATGTTACAATGTATTTCTTCAGGCTTGAGACAAATAAATTCATTCCAATATAATGTGCATAGCAAGAACAAAAGGCTAATGAATTTCTCCTGTGCACTTTCTGTTAGATAATGTATAGCCTCTATTGACTTGTACTAGGCTTTCTTGTACTCCAAGCCTTATTGGGCTATATATATGAGTCACCCCCCCATCTATGGGTGTGTGGTGTTTTCTCCTATTCTCTACATGGTATCAGACGTCTGGGTACCCTAGGGTTTCCTCAGTAGCCCCTCTCCTTCCTTCGGCTGACTAACCCTAGCCGCATCCACCGAACCCTCTCTCTTGACCTTGACCCTCCTCCTCCTCCATTGCTGCCTGGCCCCTCCCTTCCTGCTTGGCCATGAGCTCCAACAACAAAGACCTCATGGGTGATGGCACCTTGTCCGCCAACTCCTCCAGCACGGTGCCTGCCTTCCTCAACCCTTATGCCACCGTCTCCGTCAAGGCTCACGTGCCGATCACACTGGAATTGGAGCACCCGAACTACACCAAGTGGTCCACGTTCTTCAAATCCATGTGCGGCAAGTTCGGCCTCATGCGGCACATTGACGGCGTATTCCTCTTCCTGGCCGAAGCATGGGTTCAGCAGATTGTTGCGTCGCTTGTTGGTCGTTTGGATCTACTGCGGACGCCGTCCTCGACCTCGCCATGACTGAAGATCAATCTGCTTACGATCTTTGGTCCTCCATCTCCGCCATCTTCACCGCCAACAAAGAGTCCAAGGCAGTCTACCTGAGTCACGAATTCCATACTCTGACTCAAGGTGATCTCTCTGTCACCGACTACTGCCAGCGGATGAAGGTCCTCGCCGACGGACTACGGGATGTCGGCCTCGTGTTGATGGTCCTCAACTCGTACTCAACCTCCTGCGCGGCCTCAACTCTCGCTTCTCCAACACCGCCGACGACATTGCCAACTCCAAGCCCCTGCCATCCTTCGCCGAGGCGCGCAACATGCTGATTCTCAAGGAACTTCGCCTCGCCAACGAGGTGAAGAACGCTCAGGCCTCCGCTCTTCTTGCCGGCACCTCGAGCGGCGGTTCCAGCCCCTGTTCCGGTGCTTGCAAGCAGCCTGCGGCCCTTGTCGCAAGCGGCACCAGCGGCAGCTCTTCCAGCGGCAGCAACGGCGGCCGCAACAACAACCGCAAAGGGCGCTGGCGCAAGGGTCAGCAGCAACAGCACCCTGCGGTGCAGCTGCCGCAGCAGGCTGGGCCGCGACCTGGCGGTCCCTGGGTGTGCTTCAATCCGTGGAGTTCACCCCCGCAATGGCGCTCCTCCTCCCCCGGCCTCCTGGGTCCCTATCCCCAGGCCCACACCGCCTTCGCCGGGTCTCAGCAGCCATCGCAGGCGCCCGCTAGCTGGGATCAGACCGGCAGTTCTTTGCTCTTGGCCAGATGCAACTCCAGGGGTCCAACCCCTGGGTCCTCGACACCGGCGCCACCTCGCACATGACTCCTTCGGATGGTATGCTCCTGTCTCGCCTTTCCCCCTCATACTCCTCCATTTTCGTCGGCAACGGCAATTCTCTCCCTGTTGTTGCTCAGGGTCATTCCCTTCTTCCTACCTCTTCCGCTGATTTTCGCCTCTCCAATGTCCTTGTTGTCCCCTCCCTCGTTCGCAATCTTCTCTCTGTGCGTCAATTCACTCGTGATAACCATTGTTCCATTGAGTTTGATCCTTTTGGGTTTTCCGTCAAGGATTTGCAGACCAGATGCGAGATTCTTCGCTGCGCGTTTTCTCCTATTCTCTACACTTTCATATCAGGATGAGTGGTGGCGTTTTCAGGATCCAAACAAAACTTAATGTAAGAAAAAACTACCATACAAAAACAGAAGGTCACTTCAAGCTATACATTATTATGCAAGGACTAAACTGCACGAGCAAACTACTAGGTATGTGTGTATGATTGTGGCTTTGGAAAAAGAGCTTCTGTTGCAAGTCAACAATTCGGATCTTCAAATAAATATTTGTATCCAACAAAACATATAAATTAACTACATGCAAAGCCCAATAAAATCCTTAACCTCCCATCAGAGATTCAGAGCAGACAAGAAAATCATTTCTTTTAAAATGGTAAAATATTTCGCGAATCTGCTTGACAAGCTTGTAGATTTCAAGGCACTTCCAAATGTGGAGTTGAGGGTAAAATATTTCGCGAATCTGCTTGACAAGCTTGTAGATTTCAAGGCACTTCCAAATGTGGAGTTGAGGAGTTAGCAAAATTTTCAAAGAAAATATACCTTTTCATTTAGTCTGCTTACGGTAACATAAGCTAGCAACAACAGCTATATAAAATTGGATTACACAGAGTCACAGACACAACCATTCAAAGCAAATAATGCAACAAGAATTAAATTGCACTCTCCAAGTGAGACGTTACAGCAACAATGGACAATCATTGTAGTAAAAATGTAAAATGCAAAAACAAGGATCAAATGAACTTCCATAAATATGCAACAGATTTTTCTTACCTTGGTAAAATCCAAAGGACTAGAATGGGTCTTGTCACTATTTTTGTTCATACGTTCTACAGCATTTGAATTCATTGTTTTGAACAAATCCTTCAGAAAGAAACACCGTAAGAGACATAATACATAGCATCTAATGAAATGTTTAGAGAAAATAAACACCTCAAAAAGAAGGGATATTAGTTGACCAGACAGCTCCAGCCTCTTATTTCCTACATAATCCTGGAATAAATTCATCCAAAAAATGTAAACAGGGCGGTAAACATGTAAATTTGATGTATCAGATGGTTCACACGTGTCTAAATAAAATTTTAAAGGCAGCTATGTGTGCTGGAGGACCACCCTCTTCTTTGTCTAACTACATATGTTGCTACTAGATTCAGCAGCCTAAACTGTTGGCCAAAGACCCAAATTGAAGAATATTGCTACTTGCTTCAGTCTAATATTAACAATTAATTTTACTAGATTGTGTCCGACCCATAGTTACCGGATTCGATGTAAACCCCGCGAATAGCAAACCGGATTCGTCGAACCCGAACCAGTTTATGGTATGGGGTTCGTGTTTACAGTGGAAATTAGAAGAAAAGGTAATGAACCACGAACCCGAATCTCATATCGCGACTCAGATGAACCGCGTTTCTGGTAGCTATATCCTGACCATCAAATAGAGCATAGTAACTGAAGATCCTACAAAATTATTGTAACACCCTGGCCCAAAATTCGCTCAAAGCTCAACCCACCATGGAGCAAGCCCACGCATGCATAGCACCTCACTTATACTTTCGTCATCTCTTCGGGTAAAAGGGTTAACCCAAAAGGTGCTATGTTTGGGCCTAATAGGCATTACGTGCTACTACAACTCACTTTAGGTAAGCAATGTGCTACTACCACTACTCCACATGGTCCTTCACACTAATTGGTCGAGGTATTACGTTCACCCCTCCTTAAGGGTTGGTACTCTCGACAGCACACTGTATACATGGCGAATGCCCATAACTACCCCTCAATACACGTCCGTAAGTTCAGTGCTGGTGCATATGTTAAGTCATGTGTCCACTCCGAGCCCACACAATCCATGTGCTATATGCACACGCCCGTGCAACAAAGGTTAATGCTCTAATACCATCTATAATACCTTGGCCCAAAATTCTCTCAAAGCCTAGCCCACCGTGGGGCAGGCCCACACATGCATAACACCCCGCTTACACTTTCATCCTCGCTTCATATAAAAGAGTTAATCCAGAGTGTTATGTTTAATCCCAACATGCATTATATGCTACTACAACTAACGTATGCAAGAAGTATGCAAGTGTATCCTAAAAAAGTGCTGCTAACATCTCAGAAGACAGATAGCTCCAGAAATGCTGTGTAACTGTAACTGACTTGTGATTCTCATAGAAAAACTTGTAACAAGTCAAAGATGGTATCACTAAGGAAGTCAAGTTAATTCTTCTGTGGAACCAGGCTATAATTTACATGGATTTTCATTTCTTAAAAAGCACAGGTGAAGACAAAAAGCCGGGTTCGAACTTGCCTTATCATCAAAGGTGTCAGCATTCAAGATTGCATCCATCATGCGCCTTAACATTACAGCAGTGTATATACACTTTGGTCGGAAGTTCCCATTGTTGACCTACAGGAGAGGTTGACATGCGTGTGAGAAAAAAAAAGACTTCGGCTGGCAAAACCTAGGTAAAACATTTATCTCACCAGCACATGGGCAACAAAAACATCACGGAGTATTGATTTCGACCGACCTTCCTGAAAGTGACAAATAGACAGAGAGATCAGATGTCAGATGGTTCACTGATGAATTGCAGCGTATTTTGATCACCAACAATTATTTAGAGAAGGAAGGAAAACATGAACTGCAGATAATAATTACCTTCAAATTTCCTGTACCAGGATACAACACCTGCAAAGAATGGCATACTACATTCAATACATACATGCAACCAAAACATTAAATTTGCAGTTGGATTACACCATTGCAGTATGATAGGAAGCGGACTCTAGTTTCTCTAATAATGTGAACCTATAAGCACTTTAATTCCGAGCATTTAGCACAATTTTCTGTGTGAGAATTTTATGTTCTAAAACTTCTAGTTGCATCCTTGAACACGAGATAAACCCTTAAGAGTGGCATGTGCAACCAACGTCCAATGTGAGGCCAAAATCCTTAAAAGCTATTGGAAGAGTAGTAAAGAGATCTCCAGCCAAAATGCCAAATGCCTAAACACTACTTTAGTTAGCAGAATGCATGACCCAGTAGCAAAGGGATCCACTCTTGCAAAGCTCAGAATGTACTTCATGAGCGATCTCATGCTCTGCAAATTGTTTGGCAATTCAATCCATGATGAATAGTTTAATTAAACGATGATATTAAGTTATGCTTTTCAGTTTGAAGTTTCACCTTGTCATCCATGTACTGCAGAGCTTGCTGTTGTGTATATATTCTCTCTGAGGCACATTCCTAAGAAAGCACAAAACATTTTAAATAGCCTGAATGATAAAAGATATAAGCTCTAGCGGAAAATAACAAGAAAAAAAACAATACAAGATATAAGCTATTAAGCTCTGGTTGTGTACATGGAGTACAAGATAAATATTTAAAAATGACACAAGTTTAAGCAATCAAATTATATAAACATTGACAGGATTTCCATTGTAGTATAGCCAAGAAAAACTCAACAAAATAAAAACAAACAAGTTACCTGAATAGATGGAAATAGGAGGTCTCCATATCTTGGATCTCTTCCAACCATTTGTACAACCTCTTGGTCACTTTCCATTCCCATCGCTTTCATAACCACTACTATAGGAATCTGTAAGTGGCAAGGCTCAGAAATTGAGTCATAAAATATCAACCTACTCCTTCCATGTCATAATATGGGAACTCAAGGCCTTGTGCGTATTTTATTAAGGAGGAGTCAGGTGTGAAAAGTGAAATCAAGGAAAGAGAAGGCTACTCAGGGCCTGTTTGTTTTAGCTTTTGATTCTGGATTCTGGCCCCAAAAGCAGAATAAAAAACAAACAGCCCGATTCTAGAATTCGATTCTCACAATCCAGCCCACCCATATACACTAGAATCCACAATCCACTTCATATGTGCTTTTGGATTCCACCTTTTGGAAAATCAGCTTTTAGAGAATCCAAAGCTAAAACAAACAGGCCCTCAAATCATGCTATCTATATTAAAGGAGATGACTACTCACTCAGCAGAAAATTAGCTCAGTACATTGCAAACATGTATGAATTGTAACGTAACATCCAAATTGAAGCTAACAAGTGGGTCCTGGGGCCACTTGGCAGTGGCACACCAATGTTATTTCCCAACCTGAATGATCTTTGTAATGTTATTGAGCTATTTGTCGCCTCCTTGATAGAAGGGGTAGAATATTATGGATATCATATCAATATGAAATTCTACTTAGAGATAAGGCAATCAGCTTTCAAAAATTTTAAATAAGGCCCTTAGCCACATTTTAAGTAGGTGGGCTTCGTTGACTTCAACGTTTTAAATAGACCAGCTAAAAGGTCAGGTTGAGCCTGGCTTGGAAAAGCCTAGCCCCACCCAACATAGACAAAGAATAAAAATCCCATTTTTTACAAATAAAATATTATTTTAAAATCCTTTTTAATAAAATATTATTTTCAAATTTATTTTATTGTTTTTGCCGGTATTTGATTGAGCTTTGGACGGGGTCCATGGGCCGAAATCCAAATTTCAGGCTGATGAACAGGTCTAGTTTTAAACAGCATGCAGCGGGAGCATAGCAAGAAAGTGTTTTATAGCAGATAGTGGCGATATAGCAGGCTGCTCGGTTATGTTTGCAGAATGCCATAAACACATAGTCAAATCGATAAACTTTTGAAGTAAAATAACTCATATTTTGTTAAGATTATTTGCTTCTGTGCATATCTAAGTAATGATTGAAAATGAAAGATGGCAGGAATATGCAACAAATGGATAATATGAAAACCTGAAATGTATTTGTACTGAAGAGCTGCTACACACCAGTAGTTCTAGTGGGTTGTAGCAGCCCACAGCGGTCCGTTACTGCACTGCAACTGCACAGAGTGCTACAACAGTCATCATGCAGTGGCCACTACCCCCTGTCTACTATAGCTGGTTGGGCTAATTAAAAGGTTGGCTTGATCATAATGGCTCTTCACGTTCTATTCTGCCTATGTAAGGCAAGCAAAGAAACTTAGGAGATTTCAGCACTGAGAGTCAGGAGGTACTGATCCCTCTAAAAAGCTGACTATCTAGCTGTCAATGCACAAAACTTATCTCAATCCCATCTAAATTTCTCTTGTTTCCGCCATGGCTAAAATCGAGGGAAAGCATCCCAAATCCCCCAATGAACCACCACCATCCAACAGGTTATTGTCATAGAGTGCTAAAAAAGAATTAAAATATAAGTGGGAAAACTCATTAAATACACCCTTGATTTTGTTGTGGGTTCTATATTGTTAAACAAAGGGTTACGAAGAAGTAAACCTTGCATCATGAAATGGAAGAAGTTTTATCAGGCCAATAGGGTATCAAATGCATACCGGCTTAGTGAACTGATTCAGCTGTAGATAAATCTTCTCCTTCTCCATAAAAATCACCGTCTTGCTTTTTATTTCGTGTGTGCTGCTGGTAACAGATGCAATCACCCTAATTGACAGAAAATGTAAGCCACTCAGCATAAGATTATAAACAAACACAGGTACTGAATTGTAGCCCATTTAATACAGGGAATGAAACCTGTAGAACAACATGAACAAGAAATGAAATGACGTGCACACAAGCACACTAAAAGAAGCACCTTCAGAAATGGTATAGAACTAAAAGGCTAATGGTTTCAAACATGATGGTTCGAACTAGAGATGAACTGTTTCCCTGACACTACTAACCTCAGTCAAAACTTTGAATCTGAATAATTCTACAAAAGAGCTGTACAATCATTCAGCAAGATGCTCTAATCATGCAAAAAGTCAATTCCATTGGTCTGATATTTGTATTTACTGAGCAGAAGTTCAAAAGAGCTTTAATCGTGTGCACGTACTCTGTTGAACAGTTCCTATCTAAGCAACTTAAGCAGTGTCACCTAAACTGAACATGGACGGGACAGCCAGACACCAACCCAGGTCAAATCATCCAAGTGCCCAACACATCGAGCTACAAGAAAGATTCGACAAAACTTGCATAGTTTCTAAATATTTGATAACATGAGTAAAAAACTAATATGAAAAACCTGTAATCATCATAGATGCTTGACTTCTCTGAGGAAAATACAACTCAAGTCTTCATTTAGACGCATATTTTTGCTTTGAAATTCAACAAGACACCAAACCAAGTTCAACCATGGTGACTGAGGACAAACAAGGTATATCACACACTAAGGTGGATGCAGTAGGTAACACTGACATTATGTGCAATTGAAAATGCTGAAGTAACAGCATAAGCCATGGATGCCATACAGTCTCACAGTTACAGGCTTACAGCATTACTAATTATCGAAAGATAAAAGCTTTATTGCCATATCATTCCAGAACATGTACATTATACGGTTAGGTTGATATCCTTCTTCCTTTACCATAGAGTTTCCTTCTTCTTCTTCTTCTTCTTTTTTTTTTTTTGGGTCTTCACAGCAAAGATCCTATGTGTGTGTAACCCACCTATTTATAACAGCTGTCTATCCCTTAAAAACATATGACAAAAAGTACCCAAACCAAGTGCATAACAATTGGGGGAATACACATAGGGACAATTTATTGGCAAAATCAACGTAATTTACAAAAGTTGTCAAGCCATCAAAATACAAGACTCTGCTGGAACACTGGTGCAAATTTCAAAATAGTAGACAAAGTATATAAATAAGTTATTCAGCAACGAGTAAGACCTTCCTTTACTATCAGTGTCGATAATAATACGATTCTTTGATAGCTGTTCTTGTATTAGAATGACCTGAAAATCAACACATATCCCAAGATCATTAATATACACAAAAATCAATTAGAAACTTGTGTGACAAAAATAAATATTTAGAGCCATTACTTTTGGCGACGCAGAATATTAGTCAATATCAAAAAAGCAAGACAAGATGGGGAAGTTGCAACATTTTGCATTGATATTTTTAGTTACCTTCTCAGTTCCTTTCACAATGAAGTAACCACCAGGATCAAGAGGGCACTCACCTAAGAACACAATGGTAAAACCAGCAAGATTAAACAAAAATTTTGTCTAAGAATCATAATTTTTTTAAAACAATGAATATCGTAAATACGCTAACCATATCTCGCAAGTTCAGCTTCATCCTTTCCATTCAGAACACAGGCACAACTTCTAAGCATAATAGGCATGTACCCAATGATGAAATTTGTCTGAAAGAAAATTTTAAAAAGGAGGCTAAGTTCAGACTAGGATTGACATATGCATGCAAAATAAATAAATATTTTTTGGTGGGGGTATTCCAACCAGAAGTTAGATGACTTACCTTCCTTTGTAGTACATGCTGCTTTCCTACGGTGTATTCGATATCAACTATCACAGGAGCAGAATAGCTGAAGGAAGAAAGGAACATGTTGAGCAAGCATGATAACTGATAGGTAACAGGGAACTTGTAATAGGCACAAACATGCACTGAAAAAGTGAAAATACCACAGTACCACCAAGATGATCAAGTTAGGTCTCTGATGAATCAGCTAATTAAGAACCACATACTGTAGTTGATCTGTCCTAGGACATCTTGGGGACTGAAGTTACTGCTTTGCCAACATAAATTTTGGCTAATGAAAAAAGGTCACCTCACTCAGAAGGCTAGATAGTTCACAATCATGCATGCTGAAGGACTGAAGTATATTGGCAACATTTTTCGTGTTGTTCACGGTAACCATCTACGACTGCAATCTTGCAGTGGCTAGCCAGAATCATGGCAGGCAAGCGTTCTCTCTACCTTACCCCTCCCTAAATACATCCTGCCTGCCCAAAGTCTTTGCTTATTATATCAACTCTTTCTCAAACACCTTTTTTTTTGTTCTGGCATTGTGAATTCGTTATGAATAAAGATTCTAGCTTGGGCAGCTAGTTTCACCAAACTATCCACTATTGGAAGTTATACTGATTGGCAGCTTTTTTAAAAGCTAAACAGATCACTATTGACATATCTCCAACTCGTGGATAGTTTTATTTGTCATGGTCAGTTAATTATCAGCACAAATTACAATAGAATACGGATAGATGGAAATGAGGCAATGTCAAGCTTACGTGCGATCTGTAAGGCGGCAAAAGTGTGGCGTGACATTCTCAGCTTTAAATTCTACTTGTACCGAGGGCACACCAACCTTTATATTATTGTACCTACATCAAAGCCAAGAAAATAATATGTATATATAAGAGAGAATAATTGAAATACAGTAAAAAGAGTGCTTGTATAAACCGAATAGCAACGTGCTTAAGATAAATGGATGGGTCATTGCGCGCTTCAATCCGGTTGTTTGCCTTGACAATGTTCTTGATTCCTTTGGTGATGAAGTAGTTGAAAGAGTCGATGTGCTCCTTCACAAGGCCTCTAACCTAGGGATTCAATCGACCGAAAATGAGGAAGAGAGCAAAATCAACACAAACTGGACTGATTGTTGAATGAATTCCATGGACCAAAATAACCGTTAAGCACAAAATCAAGTTGGGGTGGGTCCCACCTTGAGGAAGGCGGGGAGGAGCGCAAACTTGTCGACGGGCTTGCTCACCGGAGCGGCCAGCGACCGGTACGTCGGCGCCGGCAGCGTCTTGGCGTCTTTTGTCTCACCGCTGCGCTAGGGAAAAAAGGAGTGATTAATAAAAAGGAAATGGGGATTTGAAAGCTTCAGTTCGTCGGACGGGAAAAGTAAGAGTACCCATCCCGGTCGGAGGCGGAGGCGTCGATCATGGTGACTAGTGTGTGTGTGTGTGTTGGGGGCAGAAGCGGACGGTGGTGGTGGCGTGGTGTGTTGGAGGGAGCGGCGGCGGCGATAAAGACGGCCGCTTCTGAAGGCGGAAGCAGTGGTGGAGGGGGCGCACCGGCGAGGAGGGGGGCGTGGGTGGCGGCGGGTGCGAGTAAGAAGACAGCGCTCGAGCGTCTTCGGTTGGGGTTAAAGAGGCAGCATGGGGGTCTGCATCTGATGGTTGGATTCCGATCCGACGGTCGAAAAGACGACTGCGTTTTTTGCCCAAAAAAAAAAGATATGCGAGTAGGTAAATCCAAGAAGATAAGAGCATCTCCAACAGTTCCTAATATTTAGACTCCCAATATTTTTAGATTGGGATCTTCCTAAAAAATTTTGGGTCTACAAAATACCTTGTTCTCTAACAGTTCCTATATTTTCTCCTAAAACACCTTTGAATTGGTCCGGTGGGCCATCTGGTATGAAATAATGTTGATTGGGAGCGGACAGAGCGCCTACAAAAATGAGGAGTCGGGTGCTGTTTTGGGCGTGCCAAAATTGAGGAGCTAGAAAGAGAAACTGTTGAGTACTTTTTGCAATCAAGCCTAAAATCGAGGTTTGAGAATGGATTTTAGGCCTTGTTGGAGATGCTCTAAAGGGCTGGCTGAATCGAAATGCGCCAACGTATGACGGTATACTAGAAAACTTTCATGGCGTAACACGCCATGTATTCGAAGAAAAATATTTTTTTCAATAGTTTGATTTTCTAAATCGTCGAAATAATGAGCGAAACGGGGAAAAATAGAGAGATAGAGTTGTAGAAATATCTCTTTCGACGAATTATTTGAAAAATATTAGAGACCGAGCTGGAAAACCACGACGGAGAAAAAGTCTAGAGGGAAAAGGACGGAAAATTATTAGAGATGTTAACCTTCTTTTTACGTCGAGTTTAATACTCTATGCGTTCGACGAGTAATAATACATGTTTTTAAAAGTATTAAAAACTCGTGGCGTATCGCATGTAGCGTGTGTCGTTCTCTGAGGAAAATTTTATTTTTTTCTCGTGCGTTTTATTTTTAAATCGTCAAAATGGGGAAAATAGAGATAGAGTTGTAGAAATATCTCTTCGATTTAATTATTTGGAAAATATTGGAGGCCGAGATGGAAAACATGGCGGAGAAATAGTCTAGAGGGAAAAGGGTGAAAAATTATTAAAGATGACACCCTTTACATCGAGCTTAACACTCTACGTGTTCGCGAAGTAATAATACATGTTTTAAAAAATATTAGAGATCGACGCGATCATGAGTAATAATACATGTTTTAAAAAATATCTGAGATCGAGATGGGAAATCGAGCTGGGAAAAAAGTCTAGAGATAGAGCTGTACAAATATTTCTGGCGACAAAAAATTTTTTTTTGGGAAAGCAGAGAAAAGACATGTTTTAAAAAATATCAGACTCGAGACCGAGCTAGAAAACCGAGGTGGGGAAAAAGTCTAGAGGGAAAAGGGCGAAAAATTATTAGAGATGACAACCTTCTTTTGTCGAGCTTAACACTCTACACGTTCACGGAGTAATAATACATGTTTTAAAAAATATCAGAGGCCGACGCGTCCGTGGAGTAATAATACATGCTTTAAAAAATATTAGAGATCGAGATGGGAAATCGAGGTGGGAAAAAAAGTCTAGAGATAGAGTGCACATATATTTCTAGTGACAAAACATTTTTCCCGAGAAAAAGCGGAGAAAGGACCTAGACGTAAAGAGCAAGGACACGAATGTTACGTTTTTGAACACGTCGCTATCCTTAAAAATTAGAAAAGGGCTTGTTCGCGATTTGAATTTAACGGGAGGTTCTTTTCGTAAAATGGCGCTCGAGGGAACTGAACGCGAATTTAGAGGAAAAAATCTTCGACTCAAAAAATCGCGAATGACCTATTTGTAATTTACAAAAGGACTAAATCGCAATTTTTTTTGAGCGAGCACAAGCTCGGCTCAAATCAATGTGGCTCGGCTCAAATCACGGCTCAAATCAATGTGCTGCCGGGAAGTCTCCAAGATTTAGAGACGGTATGATGATATAATCCATGCTCGTCGTTTGTCACAAACATCACCGGTGACGAAGTCAGAATAAAAACAGGGGGTGACTTAAAAAGTTAGTTTAAATTGAGACAAATATGTTAAATAGTTTGTGTTGTATTTTCATCGATTCGAGTGTTATTATTAACAGTTCGTTATTTAATAAATACTTGTGCAACATTTAATTATCAAATATTTAAAAATTTATAAACAAGTTAACACCAATCAATTAAACAAACCAACTATCGTCTCTTTCAACCCAATAACATATTTACAATTTGTAAAAAAAATCATATGTAGAAGAGGAGCTCACATTGTATATTTATTGTCATAGTCAATCCAATTAGCCGGTTAGGTACTTACCAACTCACGCTCCGCTACATTCACAATTTGCTCGTCATTGCCGCACGCCTGCACCCTCGCTAGCTCTCTGACATTCACTCGACGTTCCATACCCTTACAATCGCTGACTCCTGACGACGTACATCAAGCACCCCCTGACTCTGTGGGCAACCATATCCTCGCAAAGGAGAGGTGTCGAGTCATCTCTATCTCTCTATGGTCTCTACATGCATTGAGGGTTTCAGTCCAGTTTTGCAGGCAGCAAGCGAAGTTACTTATTGCAAAATTTGGTGTTCAATAAGTAGCAGCCCACAAAGCCACATGGCCTAAAAAGTAACTTATCACCCAGCAAAATTTCTTCTTTCGCCAGACACGTCTGAGTGCGTGTACATTCGTCGCTGCTATGCCAAAAAATGAACATCAATGCTACATAGGGTACATAGGATCCAGCAGCCGAAGAGTGGGCTCGAGCCCAACTGAGCCCACCCGTTGGATATGCCACTGAACACCACTAAATTTTATTAATTATGTATTGAATATACAAAACTACATGCTCTTGTAAGAATTTATCTTTTCATCTTCTATGTATATGCTTAAGGAGTATATCTGACTAAAGATTGCATAGTCTGTTGATTCCTGGTGCATTTGCATGGTGTTCTGGCTAATTACATATATAGGACAAGCCTAGATAATACCCCCAACTAAACTATGCTACAACCATCATTTCTGAATTTAAGTTGCTTTGTCCATATGAATGTATGGTGCTAATGTAGATACTAGTGGTGAAAATGTGGATACGATACGGGTGGTTTTGTATTGCCAATGCCCAATCACTATACACTATTGTCGTGTTGTTCTATGAATAGGATATATCGATGAAAAGAATGGCTTTCGTCTCGCCAGTGTCTAGTCATGTGTATGTTTGATTTCATGAGATACGGATGTATGTATTGCCTTTGTCTCATTGGTGCCCCGCAATGTAGTACCCAGCTCTGTCTGTTTAGAAAGTGTTGATGGAGTATGTTTCTTGCCTTATTAGTATTGAGCCATAAGTTTACCAGAAGCAGATCGATCGGGTGAAATGTACTCTAAAGAAAGATCAAAACATTCAAGATTAATTTTACGGAGTGCGTGCACATGTGTACCCCTAGTTGAGTTTAGGACTTGATGGTTGGTGTGCTATGTGCATGTAGGGTTCCAAATTTCGGCAAATTTTGGTAAATTTTCGTTGAAATTTTGGATTTCGGGTCTCTACGAAATCTAAACCACTGGCCAAATAAAAAAATTGAAATTGCTACATTAATTTCGTTTTTTCGGTAAATTTCGTGGAAATTTCATGAATTTTGATCGGAATTTGAACTTTTAGGGCCAGATTTGATCGGGTTTGGTCCAATAACCCATAAGAAAGTGATATTGTATGAAAATTTGTTGAAAAAAATAATTTTTGAGACATTTTAAAATTTTGACAAAAATACTGTTAGATTTTTATAAAATTGTACAAGCTTGATAATAAGCTGAAAATTTTATGATATTATCTTGAGCAGTGTAGGACCATACAAAAAAAATTTCAGAATAATTTAAGATAGAATGAATATAATTGGGACAGTTACCTTGTCAGGATTTTATAAATTTTCTCGAGTGTGATCATGATCTAAAATTTTTATGAGAGATTAAGAATTACCTCATTACCATTATATAAAATTTTAAAAAAAATTTAACTTTATTTGCTTGCTCAATTAAATCTATGTAAGCACTGAACTTCATTTGTTATATTATATTTCAAAAATAAAAAGACAAAGCACATAAATGATATTGTGTCTTATAAGAATTTTATAAATTCACTGGAGGGTGATTATGATTCAAAATTTTTATTATATATTAAGCATTTCCTTATTAACCTTCTGTAAAATTTTTAAAAATTTTAAACCTTTTTTAATTGCTAAAGCAAATCAATGTATTGATCATTGGGATTTTATCAGAACGTAGCACTGTCAGAATTTTTACAAATTATTTAAGCATGATCATCATCTAAAACTTTGATAAAACCATTAATGCTACATCAGGATAATTCACAAAAATTTTCAAAATTTTATAACATGGTTTGGATAATTTTTCTTTTCATTCAAATTTGCCGATAAGCCTTTTAACATAATAGTAGTACTTTTTGAATTTTTAAAAATTCATGACATTTTATCATTATCTGAAAATTTTATGAGAATATTATAGATATGTCAAGACCATCCACAAAAATTTCAAAATTTATAACCTCTTTTGTTCTAATTTTCGTTCGGTTCAATCTTGCCGGTGTTTTATCAGGACAGTAGCAATGTATGAATTTTTAAAATTTCTCAGATTTGATAATCACCTGAAAATTTGATGAGAACATCTCTAATGTGTTAGGAACGTTAAAAAAATTTCAAAATTTTTCGACATCGTTTGAACCATTTTCCGATCAGTTGAAATCTGCTGAAATTTCAGAAAATTCGGACGAAAATTCAGATTTTGGGCCGAAATTTTGGAAATTTCAGTCATAAAAATTCCGGATTTGAATTTTATTTTTTGAATTTTGATCAGATTTGATCCGAAATAATGAGATTTCATCGATATTTTGGATTTCGCTCAAAGGCGAAATTTTATACAAAACGAAATTTAAAACCCTAGGTGCTTACCTGCCTGCCTAATCATTTGGTGACGAACCAACTGCTGGCCGTAGATGATACATATGATCAAGTTGGTGCTTCGTTAGGCTATTTGGCATGCAACGCGGGAAGAAGTCTTTGCATGAAGAGGTCTATCAAAGTCCGCTCCGCACCTTTAGGTTCTATTTGTTTGAACTTTTTTATCGGTTTAAAAGTTAAAAAGCTAAAATTTAAACAAACATATAGCTTTAATTTTATCTGGGCTTTTCAAAAGTCCTAAGTCCATATAACTAAAAGCCAAAAACCACTAGAGAGAGGCTTTTTTTGTTTATTAATGGTTGGTTTTAGACTGATAACATTAAAATTAGATAAAATTACCCATCTCTATCATGTACAAAAGACATTAGATTTTAAGTTGCTTAAGCTAAAAAGATGGCTTTAAACTAAGCCAAAAAGCCTAAGTATAAATAAACAGAGTCTTAGTACATTTATATAAACTCTATATTAATGGAGAGGTATGGTTAGACGCCACGCCCCCGCCACACGCGCACTAGCCATTATATATTCTACAATGAATATGCTACAGTGTTTTCTTCTTTTTATTATTATTTTGTTATTTTTTATTTTCCTCTCTCGATGGTAAAATGATGAATCTCTTTGAGGAAATGTTCTTATTTTTTCTATTTTCCTCTCGCTGTGGATTTCTAGCTAGTTTCATGAGTTAAGTTGATGATTTGGGGAGGAGCAGGGTCTGGCCAGATTCCTAGACATTATAGTGTCGTACGCCTTCTTTCTCTAAAGGAAGGAATTTGTATATGGAACTAGATGCGCAACAGGTCTGGATGTTGCTATGGGCAAAAGGAATCACTGACATAGATAGATTTTAACAGAGAAAGAAAATCTTTTTCGGGAACACCTCGGGAAAAAAGAAACAAAAATGTCATAATTTTTAAAAATCGCAAAAGCTTGATCATGATTCAGTTTTTTTATGGTATCTTAGGTATGTTCTCAGAACTCTTCTCACAAATTTTAAATAATTCACAAATTCTAAAGAATTATACTGCTGGCTGCAAAATTCTTGTAATATCCCTGCATTTGAACGAATGTATACTTCTTATTATAGCGCTAGAGATTGCCGGGCGCTGGCCACTGCTACGTCAGCTAATTCGTGGGGAGGCCCTTCGAAAAATTGGAAATTGCATTTAGATCCTTTCGACGGTTTTTTTAATAAAATAGACCAAAAAATTCAAAATTACATTTAGGTCCCTCTGCGGTTACATTTAGGTCCTCCTCGTAGTTTTTAGCGGAACGGATCACGAAAAAATATATTACTTTAGGTCTCTCTACCGTTTATGTTTAGCTCCTCTCAGCGGTTTTTAGAGAAGCGGGCTCGAAAACAAAGATACGTCTCAACAAAAAAAAACACAGGTTCGTCGAAGGTTTATAACAGCCCACAGTTCGCCGACGGGTCCTACCGATTTTTTTAAAACAAAAAAATAGCCACGGCATTCTAAAAAAAACGTAGATTCGTCGAAATTTTATAGCAGCCCATAGATTCGTCGACGGATCCTAACCGTGGTTTTCTAAAAAAAACACACAGGTTCGTAAGAGGTTTATATCATAGCTCTATTTTCTAAAAAAAAACACAGGTTCGTTAGAGGTTTATATCAGCCCGCGTCGATGCCCCTGAGCATGCACGCGAGGTCGTCCTTGCCGTTCTCGTAGATCTCCTTGCAGCACCGGTACATTAGAAAAAAACCAAACAGCTAATTAATGCAAAGGTACAAGAGACATTTTCACCCACAGCCAAATTTTCAACTACCTATTAGGTAGTTGTCGGTGTTTGTATAACTGGCAAGTAAATTTGTAAGTATAGGGGCCGCACGTTCCCTCTCCTTGAATGGTTAGACTACGGGAGTCCAAGATGTATACTAGTTCGGGCTGATTGTCCCTACGTCCAGTTCGTGTGGTGGTTCTTGTTGCTCAGGATGTGATGGATTACAAGGGGTTACAAGCGAGGGCTAAGGACAGACCCTTAGCACTCGTCCAAGCGAGGAAGCTCGGGTGTGTTTGCTTAAGTCGGAAGGCTCGAACTGAATCGAATGAGAATGCTAGTTCTGAATGAGCCGTCCCCTTCCCTGGGGCACTGCCTCCCTTTATATAGGCGGAGGGGGCAGGTTACACGGGAGTTTGGAGAAAAGATATAGGGGTATGCTACGCCCGGGAGTCCCGGTCTTTGGTCTTGATGACTGACAGGTTCCTGTTTATCCCAGCTTTGGTCTTGATGACTGACAGGTTTCTATTTATCCCATGCTAGGTTAGTAGACATAACGGACCGCGCTCCGTTGAGAAGGTGCGCACCTGCCCCCAGCGCGCCTGTTAGACAGCGACGGCGCGAAAGGACGGGTGCTTGACTCTGGCGGCCTCCTGGCCGCCTTAGAAAGGAGCCACCTGTCCTAGCATGGCCATCATGTCCGTGGGGCAGGTGACCAGCTTGTCGTCGACTGTCGACGTGGCGGAGGCCGCAGGGTTGAAACTCGTTGGGGCCCCGGCCTAAGGCTAGGTCGGAGCCCGGGGGGGCATCGGACCCAGGTCTAAGTCGGGGCCTGCGGGGGCGTCGGACCCCGGGTCTTGGTCGGAGCCGGCAGGGGCACCCGACCCGAAGCCAGATCGGAGTGCTCGCGATGGGCTTGACCAAGGCCGGGGGTCCTTCGTGGTCCGACGAGGCCTTTGATCAGAATGTGGCCCAGAATGGCCCATTCGGTGCTCCATCCAGTATTCGGTGACAACCCCATCTTGCCGTGAGGGACGGAGACTTTGGTAATACCCTCTTCAGCATTTTGCATTGCCACCAGTCTTGCTGCTGTGTATGATTAAGAGAAAGACGATCTTGAAATAGATGTATACTTTGCTGTAGGGTACCCCTAGTATGAGTATTCGTCAGTAGTAGATCTAAACAACCCCAACTAATAGTTAGCCAGCTATTAACCATTAGCTAGCTAACTAATAGTGCTAATAAATCCAAACAGGCCCTGAGCTAGCTAGCTGCGCACAAAAGGATGAGCCTGTCTTCGCACCTGACGTGCAACCTGGTGCCCCGCCGCGGCTCCGGCGCCGTCGATCCGTGCGACGGCCCGCAACCTTAGACGGCCACCTGCTGCACGGCGCTGCAGCGGGGCTTCACCGTCCACAGACACGGACTCGCGCAGCCGCGGTACGCGCCGCTGCGGACGCCGGGATCGGCGGCCCTGCTGCAGCCGGAGGAGGAGGAGCAGGGGCAACAGCAGATGAACATTATTGGCACGCCGACGTCGGGCCGGCCGGACAGCGTCAGGTTGCGGCGGCAACGGCATTGGCAGTAGGATAATCAAGACGAATAAGATATTAATGAACAAGAAGGTGCATGGTGCGCAAGTGCAAGTCGTCGGTGGGGGATGGACGTGGAGCTTCATTCGAGGACCTCCGCGCCTTTATCAACAACACGCGCGCAGCCTTAGCTAGCTCGCTCGATCCATCCCCCATCCCATTCCTCCGATCCATCGCCTCTCGTGCATGTCCGATCCTTGCGCGCATGCATGCTAGCTAGCTAGCTAATTAAAGATGAAAAATTATTACGTATAATCTAACTCATGTACGCCGGCCAGGCCTACGTACGTACGGGGTGCAAATTTTTCCTCTACTACGTCGCATTCATACGTGTGTCTGTCTGTACACTTTAGTATTCTCTCTAAGCTCTACGTACATAAGCATATATATATATATATACATAGGAAGCCTTTTCCGTACTCCTGGGGAGTACATACTCCCACCTCTAATATACCACTTAAATGAAAGTGTTATATTTTTTTATCATTTTGGGTATACTCCAATAATAATTTTAAGATACTCTAATGCGACATGATTGAAAAAAAATCATCGAAACCCTTTATTTTTTGCTATATACCCTTTTACATATGTGAAAGTAATATATAAACAAATTATGCTATAAAGAGTGGACTTCGATGAAATTTTTCGTGAAATTCACTTTGGAGTATCTTACAATCAGTATTAGAGTATATTCAATTGATAAAGAGGTATAATAATATCATTTAAGTGGTATACTAGAGGTGGAGAATATATGATAGAGATCTCTGTGAGTATGGAACTATTTTCCCATATATATATATATATATATATATGAAAATGATTCCATACTCCTGGGTGTATGTACTCTCACCTCTAATATACTGTTTAAATGATATTGTTATACCTTTTATCTTTTTAAGCATACTCTAATACTGATTATAAGATACTCCAAAGTGAGTTTCATGAAAAATTTCATTAAAATCCACCCTTTATAGCATAATTTGTTTACATATTGCTTATACATATGGAAAAGGGTATGTAGCAAAAAAAGTAAGGGTCTGATGAAATTTTTTTAATTATGTTATATTGGAGTATCTTAGAATTATTATTGGAGTATACCGAAAGTGATAAAGAAGTATAAAGCGTTTATTAAAGTGGTATGTTAGAGGTGGGAGTATGTACTCCGGGAGTATATATATATATATCTGTGTGTGTAGCAGGGTTAATTAATTAGTTTACAAACACATCATCGATGCAGGGCAGGCAATAAGCAAGAACACATCATCGATGCAGGGCAGCCCGATGTGGATGCAGCAAGCTAGTGATGGAGTATGTCTGTGTAGTGTGCAGTTGACGATCGATAAAATTATGGGCCGGCCCATTTATAAATTAATTCCCCTCCCCCATGCACCTCCAGTCCAGCCCGTCTCCACCATATATAGCCACCATGCCGGCCGCCTGCCTCCTGTCGTCTCACCAACGTAACGGCTCCGTCGCAACTGTTGCCATTTCCTATAGCAAATTGTCATGTCACATATAGAGACAACCTTATACAATGGTACAGACAATCACTTTTTTTTGTTCCCGTGCTACAATCAATTCATCTCTACACACAACCAGCTTGGTTCCTGTGCTACAGTCGACTGCAAATGTACAGACAGTTTCTTTCTCTTTCCTCTTTCTCTTTTATCCATATCAATAAATAGGTAACATGACAACTCTTATAGACAGCTGATGTCAACTCATTGTACATGCTCTTATTGACACAAACTACGTGCAATAAAATTCCAACTTTGTGAAAAATTAATACTACACGTTAGAATACATATGCAAGCCAACACTAGAGCCGATATCACTTTCATATTGTCACCATCTCTCGGATCTACATTAATTAATTCTCTAGTTAAACAGACATAAATATCTTAAACAATTATATATGAAGAAGGTACGTAGAGCCGCTTAATTAGATCGTCTCACACACAAATTGTACATGTTGTTCATTGAATCCACACACTCTAATCTTAGTCATATATAATTCCTGTGCAGGGATCCACTAATGCATCTAATCACCGCAACTTAATAGGCAGCTAGCATACAACAGTACTAGAAGCATGAGACTAAAACATTACACAATGAAACAATCAGAAAGACTATAAAAGATTACAAATCTCAACAGCCTTCCGATGCTCCGAATCCCGGCTTTAATTAGAACCCTCTATTATTAGAGCCGATATCTTCAGTTTTCTATTTGTACACAAGTTATGAAAACTTAATATTCATTGCTAAATGTCTTCAAATTGACTCTTTTGCGGACTTTGATTCTCTGTACAACCCATGTATGGACTCAAAATTAAGTCAACGTGGACTCTAAATTAGACTACTCGAAGAATACACCTGCAACATTATAGTTATGGGGTTTTCCATTTAAATCTATTTCTATCGCGAAATCGCGTTGCAAGATGACATGCATATTGGTGTGAAAAATACAGAATCTTCTAATTTTTTATCTTGGCAGCTTTCCCTTCTTCAAGAATTGTGTGGAAGCATTCAGAAACAAAATAATAACTTTATGTACTTAATTTTGGATCCCACCGTTGATATTTTTTTTTCCTAAAGTTGGTATGCACATAGCAATCATCTATGGCATCATATCACCTAGCTATCCGTCGAAGGCTCAGTGTCATCATATCATCTATGTCATGATACCACCTATCCGTTGATTTTGGATCTATGCATGTCATCATATCACTAATTAGCCCAAAAGAAAAGGACTTGCTCGATCAAATCAGTACGTACACTTTTGTTTTTTTTTCTGGAGGGCAATGGCCTCAAAACAAAGGACAGAGAGAAGAAAGGAGAAGACAAGGAAGATTCGGGAAAAAAAAAAGCCGCGTGAATACTCAACAACACTACACTTAACTACGACGATCGACTTGTTATATAACACGATGCGACGATTAGGAATTTAGGATTGCGCTGTTAACAGTACAAGATATATATATATATATATGGGGCATATCCACTGCAATCATGATTTTGATGCAATCACCGTGCAATCTAACTAAGAAAAGTTTCAAAAAATTCTGAAAAAAAATCATGGATGTACATCTCATCTTACCCCATCTACATATAAAATTTCATGATCAAATTCGTCCTATGCTAAGAGTAATAAAAAAGACAAATTTCTGACAAACTTGAATAGTTCAAATGCACCCCAAATTTGTCTTTTTTTAACTTTTAGCATAGGACTAATTTGATCATGAAATTTATATATAGATATATAATATATATATGTGTGTATGTGTGTATATATATATAATATGTATATATATATATAGGAAAATGGTTCCATACTCACAGGTGTATGTACTCCCACCTCTAATATCTTGTTTAAATGATGTTGTTATACCTTTTTATCCTTTTGAGTATACTCTAATACTGATTATAAGATACTCCAAAGTGAGTTCCATGAAAAATTTCATTAAAATACACCTTTTATAGTATAATTTGTTTACATATTCTTTATACATATGGAAAAGGGTATGTAGCCAAAAAATAAAGGATCTGATGAAATTTTTTTAATCATGTTGTATTGGAGTATCTTAGAATTATTATTGGAGTATACCGAAAGTGATAAAGGAGTATAAAGTATTTATTTAAGTGGTATATTAGAGGTGGGAGTATGTACTCCCGGGAGTACGAAAAAGGCTTCCTATATATATATATATATACATATATATATAAATGCTAATGTGCTCTCGAGAACACAGATCCTTCCGTGCTCTCGATGAGTTTGCGAAATTCGTGACAAAAATGTTCAATTTGAACCGTTCATCTTCTTCATCTTATTGAAATGTAGCTATAGACCAAATTTCACATTTTTTGAATTTGTTTACTATTTGTTTTGCATTTTCTAAAATCAGTCGCTGATTTTAGAAAATGCAAAACAAATAGTACCATTAGAATAAATGCAAAACAATGAATAAGGCCTATCTCTCAATCTCTCTTTCCCAACACACAACTTAATAATAGAACCATTAGAATAAATAAAGAGTAACAAGATCATTTTGCTAAAACGACCTATATTTGAAAGTGAAGGGAGTACTGCATGTAAAAAAAGGAGGGGGGTGATGGGTAAAAGAGGGCTAGAGCCAGGGATAAAAAAACCGCCGAAATTCGACAAAATTTCGCCGAAATTTCGGTTTTCGGACCCCCCCGAATCTATATCTACCGGTCGAATTCAAAATTTAAAAAAATTGATTTGCTACAGTAACTGCTACAGGGCAAATTTCGCCGAAATTTCGGGTTTTTAATCCGGATTTTCAAATGTTTTGGCCGGATTTGAACGGAATGGGTCCAATAACCCTTAACAAAGTCTTGTTACATGAAAATTTGATGAAAAATTAATTTTTTGAGATTTTTTAAAATTTGGGCAGAAACACTATCAGTTTTTTTAAAAAATTTACAAGCCTGATAATCAGCTGAAAAAATTATGGTACCATCCCTTATTGTTTGGGATCATATAAAAAAAATTTCAAAATAATTTAACATCATTTGTTATCTTAAAAAAATCAAAAACAGAATGGACATAATTGGGACAGTAAACTTGTTAGATTTTTCTAAATTTTCTCGAGTACGATCATCATCTAAAATTTTTATGAAGGATTAATAACTTCCTCAGTACCATTCTATAAAATTTTCAAAAAATTTCAACTTTCTTGATTTGCTCAATAAAATCTATCAATGCAGTAAGCACTAAACTTAATTTGTTGTATTATATTTCAAAAATCAATTCATTTGAGCTAAGGATTTATCAGGCAATTCAAATATTTTTATAACTTTTTGAAATTTTGTTTTTCAAATTCATTTGAGCTAAGGATTTTTATGTAAAATTTTTATCTCAAAATATTTCTCCAGGAATTTATAAAAATCCTAACATTCAAAGTACTAGTTTTCAACTCTCTCTGTTTTTGAATTTTTAAAAATCCCTCACATGTGGTAATCATCTGAAATTTTTAGATAAATATCATAAGTATGTCACGAATCTCCACAAAAAATTTCAAAATTTTCTAACGTCGTTTGTACTATTTTTCATCCGATTCAAACTTGCCGATCAACGTTTCATCTACATAGTATCAATGTTTGAATTTTTAAAAATTCCACAGATCTGATAATCACCTGAAATTTTTATGAGAACATCTATAATGTGTCAGGAACCTACAAAAACAATATCAAAATTTTTTGACGTCGTTTGCACCAATTTTCAGTCAGTCCAATTTGGGCGAAATTTCTGGGTAATTTCGGCGAAATTTCGGTTCAAAAAAAACCGGATTTGAATTTTGAAATTTGAATTTTGAATGTCCTCCAGCCGAATTTACCGAATTTCGGACGAAATTTCGGATTTTGGCTTGGAACGAATTTTTTCTTCAAACGAAAACTTGAACCCTGGCTAGAGCTAATTAGTTTGTTCTAAAGGCATAAGAAACTTATGGGTGGTCAGGCAGGGGCGCAGGGCAGGGCAAAGCATGCACACGATCGACCACTACGAAATGCTTCGCTAGCTAGCTTATCCTTGAAAAAAAAGAAAGCAATGCTAGCTTCACTTTTGCAGCTAGCAGATATGTGAGAATATTTGTCAGATTTAGCCCATCATGTCCCCTGGTTCCATTACATCAATTAATATATATACACACGACACGACAAGAGAGTAACTAAAGCTGCCCAGCCTCGATACGCATGATCATTCACCATCTTTACGATCCCCTCAAAATACCTTTAATTTGTGCGCGCGTATTTACATGCATACATACATAGGGCGTATATTTTCTACATATAAGTGTAGATACGCATGATATCAACACCGTTCACTTAATTTCTTGACACCTGTGCATCAGATTTTTCTTTCATCGTTAAGTATTGCATTATGTCTCAATAAAAGGAAAGAAATATTGATCTTGTCACAACTTGTGATCTGTGCTAAATCTTGATCCTACCGAAAAGGTCACTTGCTTTTGTCGATGTTCAAGACTTAGGGTCTTTTAAACCGAGCTTATGAATAAAAATAGTTACGTATCTCCAAAATCAAAGAGTATGAAAGAGGGAAAGAAAGATTGCTTTTATTAACCAAATGGACTGGCTGTGCACAAAATATTACATATTGGTTCTGATCATTCTCTCCTTCTAACGGTACAAATGGCCTCCCTATTTATACAGAATGAAGAGACGATAGTTGTACTTCAAAAGGATATCGTCTGGCCGAAAGGTGTCTTCTCGCTAAGTGGTGTCTTTTTGTCAAAGGATGCTGTCGGTGTTTCGTATAACCGGCAAGTAAATTTGTAAGTATAGGGGATCACGCGCCCCCTTTCTTCGAATGGTTAGGCTAAAGAAGCCTCGGATGAACACTGAATCGGGCTGTGGAGTCTTAGATGCATACTGGTTCGGGCTGAACGTCCCTACTTCCAGTTCATGGTGGTGGATCCCGTTGCTCAGAGTATGAAAGGTTACACGCGAGGGCTAAGGACAGGCCCTTAGCGCTCGTCCGAACGGCGAAGCTCAGGAGCCTCAAACGGTCGTTCAGGTCGGGAGAGCAAGCGAGGCGGGATATGGAAGAATGAGGGGATTCGCCCCGTTGCCGGGGACCCTGCCTCCCTTTATATAGTCGGAGGGAGCAGGTTACACGAAAATTTGGAGAAAAGAGGTAGGGGTATGCTACGCCCTGGAGTCTTGGTCTTCGGTCCTGGTGACTGACGGGTTGCTGTTTACCCATACCGGGTTGGTAGACACAATGGATGGTGCTTCATCGGAAAGGCGCGCGCCTGCCCTGTACTTGCTTGCCAGATGCTGACGCTGTCTATGCTGTGTCTGGCGGGGCGAGTGGACGGGTGCTTGACTCAGCGACCCCCTGGCCACCTTGGGGAAGAGCCACCTGCCCCGGCATGGTTGTCGTGTCCATGGGGCAGGTGACCGGCTTGGTGCCGACCGGTGATGTGGCGGAGGCCGTCAAGCTGGAGCTCTTTGGGGCTCTGACCCTGGCCTGGTCGGGAACTGTGAGGCGCGACCAATGACCAAGTCGGAGCGCCCTTAGGAGGCCTGGTCGAGGCCGAGGGTCCTTCGTGACCCCTTGGGGCTAAGGCCGGGCCCAAGATGGTTTATTCGGTGATCCAGCCAATATTCAATGATAATCCCATCTTACTGTGAGAACGGTGACTCAGGTAATACCCTCTCCCGCCTTCGACAACATCGCTGATTTGGGTTCCGAGCCTAGATGACTGAGAGAAATACGATCATGTATACTTTGCTGTGGGGTACCCCCGGTATGAGTATTCGTCAGTAGCCCCCGGGGCCGTCCTGAAATGCAGGCGTTCCTGGATGGGCCCTTTGTCTTCGGCTTACATGGCCTTCTCGGCAGTACGACGCTGTACGGCAAGGCCGCGGATATTCTTGGGGACGGCTACTTTGCCTGGATGAGCCCGACCGACTTGGTCGGTCCGGTTTTGATGGGGTGCTTGAAGGCCTTCCGGGGTGTAGCCCCGAGTGCTTTCGGAGAGTTGGTCGGGGGGTCTGCATCCGATTGGCGAAGGGTCGGAAGAGTGCAGACTTGATCGAGCCTGAGCCCCCGAGTGGATCGAGCTAATACTTCAAGAGGTGGTGTCCGTCCAGTTTGGTTGAATTTAGCCCGATCGGGGCAAGACGAAGCGCGCCCCGGGAGTGTAGCCCCGAGAGTTGAAGAACCTGGTCGGGGTTACCCGGTCGACGAGTCCGACCGACTTGGTCGGAGGGCTCCGGCTTCGACACGAAGTCGGTCGGCATAGACGCCCGGTCGCCTTGCGCAGGGTTCCGGTTTTAAACGCTGGTTTTCGTCCTTGTTGGACGCGCCGCGATCGGCAGGGAGGTCCGGATGCCTTCGCGAGAGGTTCCGGTTCGAGTGCTTTTTAATGTCGTAGCTAGACGCGGTCGCGGTCGGTAGGGAAGTCCGGATGCCTTCGCGAGGTTCCGGTTCGAAGTGCTTTTTAACGTCGTAGCTAGACGCGGCCGTGGTCGGCAGGGAGGTCCGGATGCCTTCGCGAGAGGTTCCGGTTCCCGAGTGCTTTTTAACGTCGTAGCTAGACGCGGCCGTGGTCGGCAGGGAGGTCCGGATGCCTTCGCGAGAGGTTCCGGTTCCCGAGTGCTTTTTTAACGTCGTAGCTAGACGTGTTAGTGCTATTTTTACGCCGTAGCTGGGCGTGTTAGTGCTATTTTTACGCCGTAGCTGGGCGTGTTAGTGCTATTTTTATGTCATAGCTGGGCGAGGGGCATCCATCTCGAGTCCTCGTCGGGCGAGGCAATCTGCGGGAGGAGAGGCCGCTGTCGATCCCACGTGTACGCCCGCCCGCAGTGTGGGACTGGAGGGGTGAGCAGACGTGTTTGCTCGTCGGCCGAACACCGTGCTCGTGGAGTCAGAACGGGTTATCCGAGTGGGCCTCGAGGTCAAGCGACCTCCGGCGACTATCCTGCGTCGGGTGTCCGACCACTGGGGCGACCCATAAAAACCTTTTTTACTCAATCTCTGGGACCTCGAGTCGTTCAGATTCGGGCGCACTGGTGCTGCCTCTTTCGGGCTCATGAGAGTTTGAAGTATGGTCTCGGACACGAGCTAAGGCGATTGGGTCGTCTGCCAACCCAACTAAAGACCCACCGAGGGTTCGCTTTAAACTTGCCCTCGCCGTTTGCTTCGCTGGGTCGGCGGGGGATCCATCCGATGGATCCTGCCTTTGGGACCCGCGGCCAGGTCTTATTCGTCAGGCATTCAAGCCTTCTCGCCACCTCGAAGCTGCAAGGGCATGGTGGGCTTTTTTCCCTCCCTGCTTCGGGCCGGTTTGAGCCGACCCGGAGGCGGAGAGTAAGGGGTCGCGGGGTGTTTTGCCTGGAGCGATACCCCGACGTCTCTGCAAGCATTTAGTGCGCGTGCGGGAATTAAATGCGAAGCGGGATGATTAGGGGCGATTCGACTCACCAGCGGCGCGTCGTGGCGCTCCGATGCGATGGGTGACGCTTCATACGAGGCCATCTTGACTGGTGCTCACCCGGTTGACACGCGTTCGGTTGGTGCCTGTTCGACGCCCATAAGACTGGCGCGGGAGAGGCGTTAGGGCATACTCCTACTTTCGCTTTCGCCGCCCCCTTGGCTTTGCCTTCCTCGTTCCTTGGTTTCTCCTGAGACGAGAAAAAGGAACAAAGGAGTGGGGAGAGAGTTGCTCACATTCCTTTCCTCCGACCCCCGCTTGCTCGCGGATTGAAGATGTCGTGGTCGGAGTGCACCGCTCTCGCTTAGCAAGGCCGGCCGAGAAGAAAGGGTTCCTTCTCTCGCGGGATGCCTCGCAATGGAGGGTCCTAACGGGCCAGCGGAACCAGCCCGGAGGAGGAGAGATCGTGGTCCCCTTTGGTTCTCTGCGCCGGTTCGGGCTCCGCTTCATCCCTTCGTCCGTGGGATGCTGCACTTCTACGGGGTTGAGGTGCATCATCTCAACCCTAACGGCGTGCTCCACATAGCGATCTTCATAATGCTGTGTGAGGCGTTCCTGGGGATCGAGCCTCACTGGCTGCTGTGGAAGTACCTCTTCTACGCCCGATCGTGGAGAGATAAGTCGGCGGCTGCCACGGCGTCCATGGGGGTTGCGGCCATCCAGCTACGCTCTGGTCGCGGGACGGAGTACATCCCCTTGAAGCTGCCGACATCGAACCGGGGGTGGCACTCGAGTGGTTCTATGCTCGAACTTGGGAGGCGCTGACCTTCACCGCCGTCGCCCCGAGTCGAAGAAGATTGGAAATTTGGGGCCTCGACAAGAAGAGAAAAAAGAAGGTGGAGCCGATCTTGGAGCGGATCAAGCTTCACGAGCGGGGCTGACCGTAGCGCGTTATGCGCCAAGATTCATGAAGATGCGATGCACCCCTTATGGATGTGCCGCCCCATGTTCCTATATGGCGGGGCGTCCGACCCCATGAGGATGGCCGTGGCAGAGCTTGCCGCGTCAGAGCTTGAGGCTAGAGTGGCCAATGTGCTGGTCGCGGACGCTATCACGGCGGCGGGTGGCGGCCCCGAACCTTTTTCAATGGAGAACCCCCCAAGCCTGGTAGGCCGAGTGGCTCTTTTTTCCGCCCTTCTTGTGTCCTCAGCTTTTTGACATCTGAATTAACTAGTGATTTTGCACCATCCAGGGATTGGGCAAGATGGTGTCCTGGCCACTGCTGCCAGGAGAGAAGCAGCAGAAGACCCAGGTCCGTGAGGCGGCCGCCCAGAAAGAGTCCGCCCGCAAGAAGCGGAGAGAGGAGTGGAGGAGCGGGAAGAAGAAGGAGCGCATGGCCAAGGTTGCGCGCGGCGAGGACGCCTCTGTGACCACCGCTGTCAGTACAGCCGATCCGGCGTCGTCCTTGAGCAACGGTGGTGGCGGCGGCCCCGACGATCCATATGAGGCCTTCCTCGGGCGTGATCGATGGCGGCCTCGCGAGGGTACGCGATGAAGCGCTTATCGCCGCGCCCCAGGTGGAGATCCCCCAAGAGGAAACGTCCCTGGGGAAACGAAAGGGCGACACGCCTCCACCAAAGAGGCCAGCGAAGAAGATGCTGCTACCGTTCCATTGCTCGGCGGTGGAAAGCTCGGACACAGTGGTGGTCCAGCGTGAAACGGCACCGGGCTCACTCCCAGCAATGATCGAGGCGCCGAGCGCCAACCTGCCGCCGTTGGCAGAATCGGGGCCACCGCCGGAGGCTTTCGAGGAATTGGAGTACGAGGAGACTCCGGCGGCCCCCGAGGGGTCGGGGACCGGAGGAGACGTGAGAGATCTTTTGCCTCTGCCGCCAGGGTCTGCGCCCGCTGGCGCAATCCTGGCGCCTGTCGCGACCCTGCCCTCGCCGTCCGGGGACCTGTCGGAGGGGATAGTCCGGATGCCGGGAGCTGTTGACGTCGAAACGCAAACCGGGGCGGTGAATGTCCTCCCGCAAACCGGGACTCGGCAGCCTGTGCTAGCCTGGCCGGGCAACGACCCTACCGGCACGCCGCAGTTCACGCTGGACGTCGAGGCAGAGGTTGAGTTATGGGGGACCTTCCAAGAGGGCGCGCAGCAGGTGGAGTCTCATCTGAGCCAAATTCGGTGGGGGCTGGCGACTGCCCTTGGCTCGACTGATGAGGCACTGAAGGTCGTCGCTGAGGTTACCCGGCCGGCTTGCCAGGTAATCTTGTCCGAATTCTCGACTTCAGCCTTTGATTCGCCTTGGCGGCCGTCAGGCTAAATGAAGTGTCCGGACTTCTGCAGCAACTGAAAATTCAGTCGGGGGAGACGTCGGCGGCTCTCCACTCTATACATGAACAAAAAGTGACCGCCGCAGAAGAGGGCGACCGCCTGCACCCCGAGTTGCGCGAGGCTCAAGAAGCCTTGGCACACGAACGGGCGGAGGCGGAAGGGGCCCGAAGGGAGCTGCTCGAGAGATGCCGGATAACCAAATCTCAGGAGATGAGGATATCCGAGCTCGAGGCTCTTTTGGCGGCGGCCCTCAGCGCCAGGGATGTCGCTGCTGCCGCGGAAGTGCGGCTCCAGGATGAGCGCGACCAAGCTCGGGCGGAGTCAGATTCCGCCAAAAGGGACGCCTTACTCGAGCGGAAGATGCGACCGAGGTCAGATAGAGCTCAGCGTAAGGCGCTTCGCGGTGGTAAGCGAATAACCCTAATCCAGCCCTCGCGATTGCAAACCGCCGCTTTTTTGACATCGCTTTGATCTGCGGCGTTGCAGGCAGAGGAGCTCGCCGATGCCGTGGGGCGCGGAAGACGGCATGGAGGAACGTGATGCGTGATGGCGGCAAGACGAAGCGAGGCCTTCTCCGCTGAGCGAGGCGGGCGAGGATCTGTCCGAGCGGGCCGTTGAGCTGACGACCCTCCACGAAGTCGGTCGGGAGATCCGCGACCGAGTGCTTGGAACCTCTGAGCCGGGTTCGAGTTCACTGGATGCTGCGCTGGCCCGCGTGCCGGAGCATGTCGAGCGTTCGGTGAGCGAGGGGATAGAGCTCGGGGCTTGCTCGGTGCTAGTCTTTGCACTCTCCCATTATCGTGGCATCGACCCTGCCGTTGTCAGCAGCGGGGTTGCGGCGAACCGGTCCGACGGAGAGGTCGAAGAGTTCAGGAGCCAGGCTGCGCCTTACGCCGAGGAGATCGCCAGCCGGATTCCGCCAGGGAGCATCCTCCACCGGAAACAAGAAGAAAGTTGATCATTTTGGTTTTTGTAATGATTTTGTCTTGTAATGAACTGACATTTTTAGCCGATCGGGGCAGTTCGTAGGCCCTCCCCTTTTTCGTGCCTCCCAGAGATGATAAACATTCCGCTGGCCATAGCTTCAAAAACCGCGAAGGTTTATGCAAGCGTAGGTCATCATGTTAACACCTTTGAGGGAGACTCGAAATCGGAGCTGGGACCTAAGGAACAAAATGTTCGCTTATACTCGCCGTGGGACAGGAGTGTTCCCGACCAGCTATGGGTTGTATGCTATGGGTAATTCTTTCTTCCGCAAAACATTACTTCAGAATCAGAGTAGCCGGGCGAGGTCAGAGTGTTTGGGTCGAAGGGTTACCGCTAGGGGGAACCCATAGTCAATCGAAATCATCCGACCTGTGAGTCTTGGGCACTTAGGCGCAAATTGCTCATCTACACTTGCGCGGGAGAGGAGTGTTTCCGACCAACTGTGAGTTGCACCTCGTGGGAACTTCATTCTTCCGCAAGGCACTACTTCACAACCGTAGCCACTGGGGCGTAGGCCGTAGTGCTTCGGGTCGAGAGGGTTACCGCTAAGGAGGACCCAATAGCCGACCGGGTCATCTGACCTGAAAAAGTGTGTGAGCTCGAGCTTGTGATCGCTTCACAACGCTCGGACTCGAAGTGGAAAAACGAATGCGGAAGCACTCTTAAGAAAAAGATTGCCTTAACTTTTATTTTGGATGCAGGAAGTGCTGCGGCGGTCGGGTCCTTTACTCAGCCTTCGTCGGTGCGGCTTCTTCTACCGGGTCTCCGATCCATTCAGGGCCGCCGTGGCCCATCTAGACGTTAGCCAGCGTCGCCGACGCAGCCACCGAGCCGAACGGAAATCAAGAGTCGCGATCAAGGCTTCTCGCCGCAAGACAAAGCGTCCTTTCGTCCCAACCGTCCCGTCGCATTTTAATGTGAGACGGGGGGTATGGACAAGGCACGCCCCGCCGCGAGGCGATGACGTAATTACGCGTCGCGCGCGCCGCCGGAACGACGTCCGCCTCGCTCGCTCCGCCCTGCGCATATAAATATGGCGCAGAGGAGCAAACATGCGCAATTGTTCTTTCTGCTCTCCCATTCTCCTTTTGCCCTTACGCGACGCGGGAGAAGGGGAGTTAGCACACTTCGAGCAGCGATGGCGAGCGGGGGTGATGATCGGCGGTCCGGGAAACGGGAAGCGGTGGCGGACCCCCTGGGGTCGGACCCCAAGAGATCCCGTTCCCTCGCCCGGTCGCCATCACGCGCGAGAAGAGGGGGGCTCGCGCTGCCCTTGTCGACCTTCCGCATTAGGGACCCCATTGCGGAGTGAGCCTTTTTGCCTGATGTCGAGGTGGTTTCAGCTCCGATCTTGTTGACGCCGAGCTTTTTCTTTCTTTGCTTCAGAGCTTCTGGCTCGGGGTCGGGCCGGCCGCCTTCTCGACGACCGCCTCGGCGAGGCGGCGCCGCCGGTCCGCTCCAGTCTCTTGATGCCGGGCGGTCCTCCGGGCGCCCGAGCCGCGTCTGTGGTGACGCGGTTGGAAGCCTCCCTGCAGATCCGAAAGCGCGGCCGCAGCGCGCGAAGCGAAAGCAACGCAGCGTGGGCCCGATTCGAGCCTTGAGGAAGCTCACCGAGGCGCGACGAGGAGGCGCTGCATCTGCGGTTTGGGCGGTGCCGCGAGAAGGAACCAGCTAAGGTGCACGAAGAACGGTGTACCTTGCGCGATGATCTCATGAACGTGCTTGGTGCGGCCTTCGAGAGCATGGCCGGAAGCGTGCCCCGGAGTAGATTCGCAGAGCAGCCGAGCGCGACGAGATGCATTACGCCTCGGCATATCCCGCGGCGGCTAACATCTGGCCGACCTACCCCACTTCTACGCCTTTCGGCTCACGGCGGCGGAGGTCGTTGTATCCGTGGCGGAGTATGTCTTGGCTCACAGTTACGGTAGAACGCCGCCTTCGACCCGATCGACCATTGGCGGGTCGGGGACGCGGACCAGAGTCGGGCTAGAGTCGCCGGCAAAATGAGATGGTGGCGAGGTCGGTCACACGGTCGAGGTGGGCGCGACAGCCCGAGGATGACGACGACCATGCGGATGAGCTTCCGCGCTGCAGATCTTGCTTTTTGCTTCAGAAGTAATGCATGTAAATATTCCATGCTATGAACTTTGGAGATTTTGCTAAATGCTTTGCATTTTTTCTCCGTTGTGAACACTCGTCAAGCGACCATAGCTCTCAGGGACCACCGGGGTTGCGAAAGCGTAGGTCGGAGTGTTAGTATCTAGAAGAAAACGCAACAGATGCCTGGGGACTTAGAAGCCCAAAAAATGTGTCTCGAGTCGACCACGGGTCATCTCGCGTGGGCACTTCCTTCTTCCACACAATACTACTTCGCAACCGTAGCCGCAGGGGCGTAGGCCGTAGCACTTGGGTCGAGAGGGTTACCGTTTGCAAGGGATTCAATGGCCGGTTGGGACGCCAACTCAAGTGGGTATGCAAGGACGCAGCCCCCGAGTCGCTCGTGAGGACTAGAAACTAGTCGGCACGAAGTGGCTCAGACCCCTCGGGCGTTAATAGAAACGCGGGGATCGGGATGCAATTTCGAGATATAGACCTCTTGACTCCTTAGCATTCCACGCGGCCGGCACAGTGGTTCCGTGTCAGATCGGTCGGCGGTCGGAACGGTTGCACCTGGTGATTCGGTTGGGCGCCTAGTCGGCAGGCCCAACCGGCCTGAAGGCACACAGAGGTCGGAGACGAAGGCCCCCAGTCGGATACTACTGCGCGGGCGCTATTAGGCTCCGAGGCTCGCATGATCGATCTCGGTTCCTCGCCCGGATACCTCAAAGCGATCACCTGCCGCAGAAGAATATTCGCCATCGCAGGGGAAGCGAGGGGGGCCGCGCGACCCCTTGGCCAGTTGAAAGTGAGCCTGACGTGCGCGCGGGGCGCACGCCAGACGTATGTGAAGGCTCGGGCCGGCCGCCTGTGTCGCCCCGAGTTCACTAAGCTCGACCTTTAGGGCCTCCACTGCTGCCGCCGCCTAAAGCTTCGTGCGGCAAGCTTGAGGAGTGGCGGAGACGAAGACAAAAACCCCCTCCCTGGGGGGGGTGAAGTCGAGGAAAGCGAAGCGAGCTCTACTCCTGGCGCGAACACGTCGTCGAGTTCGCGCCGTCGTTGGTGAAGAAGACCATCGAGGAGGGAAATGGGAATCCGGAGATCACGGAGATGACGTGCAAAGGACCCCTACCTGGCGCGCCAACTGTCGGTGTTTCGTATAACCGGCAAGTAAATTTGTAAGTATAGAGGATCACGCGCCCCCTCTCCTCGAATGGTTAGGCTAAAGAAGCCTCGGATGAACACTAAATCGAGCTGTGGAGTCTCAGATGTATACTGGTTCGGGCTGAACGTCCCTACTTCCAGTTCGTGGTGGTGGATCCCGTTGCTCAGAGTATGGAAGGTTACACGCGAGGGCTAAGGACATGCCCTTAGCGCTCGTCTGAACGGCGAAGCTCAGGAGCCTCAAACGGTCGTTCGGGTCGGGAGAGCAAGCGAGGCGGGATATGGAAGAATAAGGGGATTCGCCCCGTTGCCGGGGACCCTGCTTCCCTTTATATAGTCGGAGGGGGCAGGTTACACGAAAATTTAGAGAAAAGAGGTAGGGGTATGCTACATACAAGTCTTGGTCTCGGTCCCGTGAGTCGACGGTTGTTGCTTTGTTTACCCATACTGGGTTGGTAGACACAATGGATGGTGCTTCATCGGAAAGGCGCCTACCGCCTGTACTTGCTTGCGGATGTCGACGCCGTTTATGCTGTGGTTCTGGCGGGCGAGTGGATGGGTGTTGACTCAACACCGCCACCTTGGGAAGAGCCACCGCCCGGCATGGTTGTCGTGTCCATGGGGCGGTGACCGGCTTGGTGCCGACCGGTGATGTGGCGGAGGCCGTCAAGCCGAGCTCTTTGGGGCTCGACCTCGCCTCGGTCGGGAACTGCGGGCGCCTGACCAGCGACCAAGTCGGAGCGCCCCTAGGAGGCCTGGTCGAGGCCGAGGGTCCTTCGTGACCCCTTGGGGCTAAGGCCGGGCCCAAGATGGTTTATTCGGTGATGCAGCCAATATTCAATGATAATCCCATCTTGCTGTGGGAACGGTGACTCAGGTAATACCCTCTCCCGCCTTCGGCAGCATCGCTGATTTGGGTTCCGAGCCCAGATGACTGAGAGAAATACGATCATGTATACTTTGCTGTGGGGTACCCCTGGTATGAGTATTCGTCAGATGCCTTTTCGAGATAACTTCTAAGTAATTATTCATACTTGTCAAGAAAAAACCGTCCGCAAAGTATACATATGCGGAGATAACTACCCGTTCCGACCAGTATCATTGGTCAGAATGGTTGTTTTACTAGTCAAGGACGAGTAGTGCGAGGCAAAGTAGAGGTCACATCAGCAAACTGGTCGGAGCTATAACCAAGTAACTAATCGTGGGCCTTATTCTTCTTTATGGGCTTTTTTTATAAGTTGCCGGCCCAAAAAATAGAGTATAACCTTCAGTCGTTGCAGGCCCAAACAAAGTATGGCCTTTAATCCTCACCAGTTAGCCTCCAAGGCTAGGGTGAAAATGAAATTATTACCGAAGTTTTTTAATTTTTATTATAGGGTTTCGTGATAATCATTGCACCAGTTTAATGCGTGTAAGAAGGTGATCTTTGTGCTTCCTCGATAACTAAATCGGTATCTAAACTGACACAATAAAGGATATAACAAAGGAGGGAAGGCTTCCCTTATACTCCTTACGCCTTATTTTTTTTGAGCGTGAAACACTTTTTACGCCTTATTTCTCAAAAAAACAATTTTGATATGATCATTTACATCGTTAGTTCAAAAGTATGGCTAAGCGCGGTTAACATGTAATCGCATATACCTAAGTTGACATCATGTATTATCTAACCCTATTCTATGGTTATCAAGGTTCACATTTTAATATTTAATTAAGGAAGTTCCAAGAGATAACAGGCATATCTACCAATACCACAAAATAGCAAATTTTTAGAAAATAAGCGCATGCATGAAATAGTTTGATAAACAAAATAAAAATTAATATTGGGATCAATATGATCAAAGGGGTGCTTGCCTCGCTTATATGTTGTTTACGACGAAGTCGTGGTCATAGCAGACAATGTCGACAACGGAGTTAATGACATCGAATTCTACACGTCATTCATCGAAAATATGGCAAATAATAAACTTTAATAAGGGCAAAAAGAAAACAGACAGGAAACCAAATAAAGACTTGCAATTATATAGTAATATGTGGATTTTTGTTATATAAGTATTTTAACTGAAGGTTTCATAAACTCAATTATTCATATAATGTGTTTCTGGGAACCTTAATACTTAAGGTTATTGTACTAGCAGTATTCAGATGAAAAGTTAGTTGAAATAAGAATATTTTTCTAGATTATGGTAGTCCATATCTTAAAGATATTTTCTATGCTATTTTTCACAAAATTTTTATTTAGATGTTATGTTTTACAAACTGCCAAAAAGCTTAAATAGCCATAATATTTGATTGATTTGCATACAAATTAGTTTCGTGTAAGGTAGACCTATTGAGCTAGGCTATTGGCCTCATTTTCATGGTCTTTGAGAAGGTTCTGGTATTACAAATATCATAACCATTGGTTTTTTATTTATTATTAAAGCTCTTTCATTCATATTACAGATTTTAGAAATTATAACACTTACAGTTATTTTGCTATCAAGATTTATATGCAAAGTGTGATGAAATGAAATTCTTTCTTTAGAATATGGCAGTATGTACTTTGGATAGTATTTCTAAACTAATTTTATAAATTTTCTCATCTTGACGACTTATTTTATTTACTATTTAAATAGCATAAATGATCATAAAGGTAATGTTACAACGAGTCAGATTTCGTTTTAAGTTTGCGACTACACTATACATGATCAATTACTCATTTTTTTGGCATTAGTAGGGGATGACCCTAGAAGTGTTTTAAGATTAGTTTTGCATTATTTTGATTTTCACCACGATAGATTATACATATATCTATTGTTGTGATTTGCATTTCCTTTATTAAAAGAATGTAAACTAAGTCTTATTCTAAATATTTTATATAAATGGGCTTCTACCGATTCCGTGAGCTTATACAAAATATTTTATTATTTTATGGGTTATTATATACTTATTTTTATTAATAGCCATATTGGGTTTTACTTGATATTTCCAATATAATTAATTCAAACTTAGTTCAAAAATTAAATGTTTTTGCATATTTGAGCTTCTTATGGTCTTAGAATCATATAAAAATTTATTTTATTCTTTTAGGAGTAATATTGCACAATCTTTGCATAAAGACCATAATAGGGTTTTTATTAAACCTTAATTCAAACAATTCTTCTGTAGTTCAAAAGTTTATTATTTTTATATATATTCTAAATCTTCATGATTTTAGATGAATTTAGGATTTTGTTTCATCTCCTTTGAATCAATAATGCAGAAGTTATCTAGAAATGAAGTGCCTTGGATAAGAGAAAGATTGAAAAATAAGAAATACGCCTTCATACACTAGAAAGCGCCTTCTTACCGGTTCAAAGGGGTTGTTGCAAGTCCGGCTGATAGTCGGGGCCCCATGGTCAGAGACCCGAAGCAGAGGACGGCGGTGCCATGGTCGCCGATGGCGAGGGAGGCATGGGGAAGTGTGGTTGTCAGCACTGAGAGCAAGAGAGCGTCACCAGGAGTCTAGGGGGCAGCTTGGTTGCAGCCGGCGGCAATCGGAAGCAGCGTGCCACCGAAGGTCAAGCGATGGCCATGTCGACGACTAGTCAAGGCAGCAGCAGAGGCGCAATCGAGCACAGAGAAGCACTTGGTGAGAATTAGGAATGATAGAGCAACCCATTTTGCTGGTAAATTCGGCCGGAAAAACATTGAGTTGGATTGCCACTGATTGCCACCTATGGAGAAGAAGTACAGTTGCGATTTTGAGTCTCTGAAAGCAAAAACGTAAAAGTTTTTAAGGGCTTTTGGTCAATAAAGATCATAGATGTTATGGCTCCAAACAATTGGTAAAAGAATTAACATACTATCTTAATTTGATGATTTATCCAAGCTCATGGTTTTCAGCCATGTAGAAATCAGGAGAAAATTAGAGGGTTTTGGCCATGTGGGAGTGAGATATTAGAGAGGGGAAGTGATGGCGTTGCTTCTACGAGCTTTAGGGGCTCCTTTTATAGACAAGGATTGGCGCAGGTGATCCCGCCCCTGGTTGTGATCTTCACCGAGCTTTTGCGGTAGCACAGGGATAGGTATGGCGGCGCAATGAGAAACACGGAGGAGATGGCCGCGTGGTGAAGACCGATGTACTGGAGTTCGTGGGTGATGCAGGCTACAGGGAGTGATGCAAGCTACAGTCAGGGCGAAACCTTACTTCGGGACTCCAGTGATTAGAGAAAGAAGACTGAGTTCCACTAGCGCATGGGCCTGCATAGGAGTTTGGCCCCACGCGCTCGAGACAGAACACGCGAAAGGGATTTGGACAACAAGCTGAGCCAACCTTGGTTCAATGGATCGGTTACTAGTCAAGTTAGGAAATTTTTGGAAATTTTTCTGGAAGATGGGCTGGATAATGTTTCATGCTTTATAGAAATTTCAGGTGAAAATACTCTGTACAGAATTTATAAAAATTTTGACAATATACTCTACACAGATTTTAGTTTTTTGTTTTTAGATTTTCTGGGAGTTTATATCTCATCAAAAATTTGTGAAACTTTTTTCAAAATTTCTTTTTAGCTACATAGTCCTTTAGGAAAAATTTCAATTAGATATATTTTGTATTTATTTTATAAAAATTCGACATTCGATTCTTAGATTTTTAGCGTTTCGTAATTGAATTTTTAAATAAACTTGTTATTAATTTTTAATATTTTTACTATTGATGTATTTATTCATACAGAAGATAATATAAAATTTTCTAGTTGAAATAATGTAATATTATTTTATTAAATTCTAACACTGTCATTGTTGTTAGTCAAGATTCATTGAATTCCTTTCTTGTTACTTTTTATTACTTGATATAACCTTTTAATTTTACATTTGAGTCACTAGGTTTCTGAGTTTAGATAAAAAATTTTATTTATTTTATTGCTATAATACTTTTACTCTTCTCTTTATCTATTATTTAAGTTTACATTAAAAGATTTCTCCATTGAAGCAAAAATCAAGAAAACCAAGAAGATCAAGAAATAATCTAGAAAAAGCATGAAATAATAAAATAAAATCTTTGAGTTAGTTTCTTCTCCAAGATGTTACAGTACCCAAGGAGAGATGCCTCGTCCTCTTCGCCACCTTTATTATCTTAGGGCTTTGTCTCCACGAGTAAATTCCTTGCCGACGTGCTCGATCACTATATGATCAAGCTTTATCATCTACCTCCTAATTCTATTTTAATCTTGAGTGTTTTCTCGCATCTTTGCGAGGCTTTTCTTGGCATTTCCCTGCCTCTTCTTCTTTTTTTTTGCTATTTCTACCAATGCAATAGGAATAGCACAACTCAAGAAGTTAGTGGAGAGTTTATTTCAAGTTCCAAGATAAAATGGCCTCTCAATACTCCTTCCTCCTGACCAAGGACACAAGGGTATTGACATATCATTTTATCTTGGAGCTTGAAATAAGCGCTCGCACTGATTTCTTGGGTTCTACAATTTCTATTATATTGGTAGAAATAGTAAAAAGAAAAAGAGGTGGGGGAATGCCAAGGAAAACTTCGCAAAGATGCTATAAAACACTTAAAATCAAAATAGAGTTGGTAGGATATTGGTGAAGCTCAATCTCATAGTGATCAAGTACGTCGGTAAGGAATTCGATCTCAGGAAGACAAAGACCTAACCAGACGAAGGCGACAAAGAGGACGACATGCCCAACCTGGTGTAGGATCAAGGATAACTAACTAAAGGGGGGGTGAATAGGAGGTTACTAAATTTTTCTGCTCTAATTGCAATCAATCAAATTACTAAGCATGAATTGTAATTTTTCACAATTAAAACTAAGTTTTCTAAAATACACTAAGTGCTCCAACGATCAAGATATAAACAAGATATGATTCTAAGCACACGATCAATATGATTAAGTTGCTAGAAATGTAAATTAAGCACAAAGAATACAAATTTCAAACCACAAGAGAATGAGACACAAGAATTTTATCCTGTGGTCTCGAAGACTTGCTGGTCTTTCCTAATCTACGTTGAGGTGACTTGAACAACTTCAAGTCGGTTTTAACCTCTCAAGCCTTCCTTGATCACTGTGGTAGTTCTTCCCCACTCTGGGTAGGTGAACTCCGGCCTTCACAACTTGCCGGGCTTCTCACAATCTCCGTCGAGAAGCTCACCACGCACGAACTCCTCCAAGCCATCTAGGAGGCGGCAACCTCTAAGAATAATAAGTCTTGACACTTACTTGAGGTCGAATCAAGCGTCTAAAGGCTCAATCACTAAACGCGTCTCTCAAAATGTGAATTTAATACACACAAGAGTATTGAAGACTAGCTATAGCTCAAGAATGATCAATGAGGTCCAAAGTTGGCTTTAGAATACAGGTGGGGTATATTTATAACCCCACCAATAAAACTAGCCGTTGCAGCAAGAATCATGTAGTATGTTAGTATTTCTAGTGCTACCGCCCATGTAAGACCGGTAGTACCAGGCTCTATCCCAAACGGTCAGAACAGTGCAATAAATGCACTGTCAGAGCCCTTGCATAGAGGGTCCGGTGCTACCGCCCAATTAGAACCGGTAACACTCAGCCATTGTTATTTTTGCTCGGCCAGAGAAGTGCTTCTCTGAAATTATTACACCGGGCATGAGGTTAGTGTTACCGCTCGCCTGGTAGCATCAAGCTACCATGGGCGATAGCACTAGACCGCTAATGCTCAAAATACACCTCTTCTGCAATTTTCACACAACTTCGAGGGCCCGGTGTTACCGTTCAGCTAGTAGCACCGGGATGCCATGGCCGGTAGCACCGGCGTGTTAGATCCTCAAAAGCAACCTCTCGGGTTTTTATACACCGGCTTGGGGGCTGATGCTTGTAACATTCCAAAATTTGAGTTTTTGAGTGCTTGAATTTCAAAATGAATCATTTGCATTTTCCTCAAATTAATTAAAGCTTAATTTGAATTTTCCAATAATAAAAAGATTCAATTTGACTAATATATTCATCAAACAAAAGATTTCCATTTTTTTTGGGTTCCTTGTACTTTAAGGAATTTTTATGTATTTTTGTATATTTTTCTGAATTTATTTGCTATTTATTTGAATTTATTCGCTTTTATTTGAATTTCTAGAATTTCTAAAATCGAAAAACCTTTTCTTTTCTCTCTCCTCTGTGCGGGTCGAATCCTTTTTCCTCAGCCCGTTCCTATTCATCCTCTCCGTCGGCCCAATCCGCTTTTTCATCCACGCTGCCCACTCGTTTCTCTCGCTGGTTTGCTTTCCTTGCATGCCTAGTCACCCGGCCGCGTCCGCTCACACCTGGCCCAGCTCTTGCATGCAGCCCACACAGCCCAGCCCGTTGCCCTTCAAAACCCTAGCTCGCGCCAACCTCCGCCATTGGATCTTGATCCAACGGTCTAGAGGGTGCCCACAATCCCCGTGCTATGGGCCGTCCGATGTGCGCTATAGCTGTGCGGCTCGGATTGAGCCACGTCACCCCGCACCGCGCCACCACCTGTAGTCTAAACCCTAACCGCCGCCATCTTGGTTTCTGCGACGGGCCCACCTCCCGAGGCTATTTAAGCCGCCGCTGCGCTCCGTCCGAGGTTTGCCTTGTCGTGCCGCTTCTTTTGGTCCATCTCCCGCTGCTCGAGCAACCGCCATCACCAAGAACGGCCTCACCGGAGTTCACCGCCGAACCTGAAGCCTTCTGCCGCTGTTTTCTCTGCCTCCGGTTGGTCTCCGTCGGCGCCGATTGCACGCCCGAGTCGCCCACGAAGTCTTCTTCTCGAACCGCCAAGTCTCGCGCCCGTTCCGTCATCCTCCCACCGCGTTCCGCTTCTTCTTCCTCATGACCGGTGAGTTAGCACTGCCGCTCGCCGTTGTCCACCATCGCGATTCCTCGACCGTCTGATCAAGATCGCGTGCTTTAGATCTTGCCGCATCGTTGCCGCTGCTTCGTCACCGTCTGATCTGGCCGTGCCACTGGATACACGACGTGTGTCTCGCCGCATGTGCTTGTGGTCGCCCGCCTCGCTAGCCCGTGTTATGTGCGTCGACCCTTAGCCGTGTGGCACGCCACCTTAGCCGATCCGCCATCTCACCGCAAGTTCCCGTCGGTGGTCTCGGTTCACCGTGAGCCGTGTCACTGACGTGTGGGCCCCACACGTTAAAGGCAATTCTTTTTTCTTTTTCCAATTTTCCCAAAAATTCAAAATTCCAGCCAATCAGGTTTTGCCACGTGTCACCCCTTGTTATTTTCTCTGATTTTCTGATCCGAGAGACTTCTAGGAGCTCGTTCTCCTTCGTCCGAACTCCGATTCCAGTTATTCAAATTTCTAAATTCATGATCTATCTTTCAGTACCATTATTTTTAATTTTTGAATTTTGTTTGAATTTATTTTATTTATTCATTCTCGTTTCACGTGTAGACGACGCAGTCGCAACGCAGGCGAGTCGTCAGGCAGAGGTAGAACCAGCAGGAGGAAATGAAGGCAAGTCTTCCTTGAACATGTTGATCCCAAATTTTTACGAAAACATTATGTTGTTTTAAATTATGCATGCTTATTATTTTGCGCAATGTACTTTAAGTGTAGCGTAAGGTTTAGCTAAATTCCAATTGTAGTATACCCTCATTGACATTAATCATGACAACCTTTGATACCCCAGATGATACTAGCTACTTTATTTGGTAATAACCAATAATGTAGCATGGGTCGATAGATTTGCTTAGTCTAGCTTAAACGTTTCGGTATTATGCCATTATGGAAATCTTTTCAAACATTATTTAATCTTATTTGTGAAACCATGGCAATTGGTATTGCTACTGTTATTTAACTGAAATAAAGTGGAAATAGCTTAGACCGGGGCGGATGGATGATTGGTGGGCGCTGGATGCACGAGATCTTGTAAAGTGATTGTTCCGCCCTAGTCAATTAAGAACCGAAGCATGTGTTACCATGGACCAAGCACTACCGTACAACCACAAGTCTATATGGGTACGACCTGGCTAACTAATTTGTGCGTCTCGTTATTGGCTTCGTCGTTTGGTTGGATGTGAGTACCGGATGTAGACACTTGCAAGGTGCAAGAGGGGGTTTCTGTACTGGGTGGCTAGAACCCTAACAGTGGTGAAACCTTAGCAGGCGAAGTTAGTAGCGGTGTTGTGCATTGTAAAGGCCTTGTCATGATCTCTCTGCCGACACACCAAAGGAAGTGTGTTAATTACATGGCGACAAGAGTCGATCATGTCTTGTGGGTAAGTTGTACACACTCTGTAGAGTTAAAACTACTTAAGTAGTCGTGCCCACGGGTCAAGGGCAGGCAAGGTATGCTAGCACATCGTAGATCTTATGGTTTTGTTTTAAATGAAAATGATGGTTTGGGAATCTGTGAGTGGTTGGAACTCTCAGATTATGGTTTGGCGGTTGGAGCCAGTCAGGTGGTTGGAACCTGTGTAGTTGTTACATCAAATTCAATTACTATTCAATTACACTTTGATTAAATGATGCTTTGTGAAATTACTATTGATATTTAAAGTTAAAATCTGCTTTATGCCAAAGGAACCATATTATGCCTTCAATTGTTCAGCCATGCATATAGTTATCATGCATTATGTTTCCAAGACTTGTGGAGTACATTTTGTGCTCACCCTTGTAACATCCTAATTTTCCACAGAGGAGTGCATTGAAGCTGAAGGTGACTACGAGTTCTGTGCTTGTGGTTATGATGAAGGCGATCCGGACTACTAGGACGCGTACTCCAGTCGATTGCCTGTTGGGCATATGGATTGGCTCATTCTGCTACTATTATGTTATTTCCGCTGCTTCTTATTGAACTCAAGCCATGAGGCTGGTTTATTTGTAATAATTTGGCCATAAGGCTAACACTCTCTTAGCTTAATTAATGTTATTTGCTTCGTGATATGATTGTTTTATCATTACTATTTTTATTGTGTGTGCTAACTTTTCCTGGACTAGCACGATTATACACAGAGGGTTTGGATTTGGAAATCTGGTTAAAACTAATGCTACCCCAGACGGTTGCACCAGACTCAGAATGGCCGTAAGCACCGGCTACCCAAAGGCACTTTTTATAAATCCAATATTTTTCAAATATATTTTGAATATGACTTGAAGTGAGCATAGATTTAAGCCTTTAAACCTTAAACAATATTAAAGTAATCGTCAGAACCCTTCTTAATAGTACAACACTATTTCTAGCAATCCAATCTCTTCTCCACAACTCCTGAGATTGGTAAAAAATATAAAAAGTCCTTAACCTTATAGCTTTGTCATTAGCTCGATGCATTTATCTTCTTTTGTTCCACTTTCATACTTCCATGATGGTCAAACCTAGAACCAACCTATTTTCAACATTCTCAAGTAAAATATTAGTCATTTGATTGCGATTGTTATTAATTACCAAAACCAAAATAAAATTAGGGGCCTAGATGCTTTCAACTAGGGCACCAGCTTCCTATCCTCTCTTCTAAGATCCCACCTTAGCATTTTGCGTGAGGGAATTTGGCCCTGGTCCTCAAGTTCCTTGATCTTGCTCTCGGTAAGAATCGACTTATCCATGGCGGATGAGGTTGCAATGAGCTGGAAGAGAAGAGCTTGAAGATGAAAGGGTTCAAGATGTGTTTTGCGCTCAAAAGATTACAGGCATAAGGTGTATACGGGAAGCTTTTCCCTTATTTATATCTTTTATTGTGTTGGTTTAGATACCAATTCAATTAGTGAGGAAGCTCAATGATCACCTTTTATGCACATTAAGCAGGTACAATGATTATCACAAAACTCCATGCATAAAATAAAAGCCTTGTGTAAGAACTTCCTTTTTACTCAAGCCTTATGGGCTAACTGAAGAGGATTGAAGGTCATATTTTATTTTGGGCCTACAATAGTTAAAGGCTATATACTATTTTTTTGCCTGCAACTCATAAAGAAAAGCCCAAAAAGAAGAATAAGGCTCATGTTCAGTTACTTGATTATGTCTCCGATCAGTATGCTGATGTATCCTATACTTTGCCTCACATCGGTCGTCCCTTATCAGTAGAACATTCGTCCCAACCCGTAGTACCGATCGAGACATGTAGTTATCTCTGCACATGTGTATCATACAGACGGTTTTTTCTGATAGATATGAGTAACTACTCGGAAGTTATACCGAAATGGCACCATTTAGTGAGAAAACACCACTTGGCGAAAGATACCGCTTGGCGGGAAGACACCTTTCGGATGCACACCACCTTTTTGAAGCACAAATACTGTCTCTTCGTTCTGTATAAATAGGAATTCTATTTGTACCGTCAGAGGATAATCAATAGATCAATCTAGCATCTAATATTTAGACAGGAACATTTGTACTCTATCAAGCCGCTTGGCTAATAAGAAGCAATCTCTTGTCCCTCTTTTCGTAATCTTTGTCCACGGAAGCTTGCAACCAGTTTTAATCAATAAACTCGATCTGGAGACCCCCTAAGTCTTGAATATCAATAAAAATGATCTCGACTCAATTATCACAGACAGTTGCTTAGAACTAACCGTATGTGATTGTTTCAACATAATTTTAACTAGGCCTTTGCGAATGGATTTTCACACAAACATCAAAATCGTCCGAGATGAAACGTCAGCTATGACCCTCTGTGTGGAAGTGATATTTTGCTATCTCTGTTGATGTTGTTCATCATCTAAGGTAGTTGATTATCGTAGTGCCGCTGAAATTATCGGTAAAAAGGTTGTTAATATTAGTGAAAAAATTAGATGTAGTAGTATCCTGAGCATGTGAAGCATGGAGTGTTACATGCATATACTTAGTACGTCTGACAGCAGGTGAGTACCGGATATATGTGCAATAAAAAAGAAAAGGGAAGAAAGGAAAAGGAGTAGGTCATTAAAGTAGCAGTAAGGGTGCACCGATGACCGATCAAACCATCTATTTTTCATATATACCACCCCACTGCATCCCCTGTTTACACACACACAAATTGTAGCAAGTTCAATATTTCGCACGTAGATATATGTGCTTTCAAATGATTACTTACATATATACGGTGGTTGAATAATTATATCGATCGGAATCTTCTAACATATATAACTGGCTTTGTGGTCTAATATTGTACCAGCCAGCCGCACGCAACGCATATGCATGATACGCATCACAGTACTGCTTTCTAGCTAGTTGAACAATCCTCTTCAAGAATGGAATTCTTGAGGTATCCAAGATAAAATACATGATTATTCCTTACTTAACTTGGGAACATGAGGAAGCTATCAGGAAATGCTAATTCGAATGCATCATGACATTGATATATTTTTTTGATTTTTTTTACTATTTGTTTTGCATTTTCTAAAATCAGCGATCTAATTAGTTTTGGACCATCCAAAAAGCCTGATTTTAGAAAATACCAAACAAATAGTAAAAAAATTCAAAAAAATATGAAATTTTGTCTATAGCTACATTTCAACAAGATGAAGAAGATGAACGGTTCGGATCGAATATTTTTATCACAGATTTTGCAAAAGCACTCGAGAGCACGGAAGGATCCGTGCTCTCGAGAGCACATTAGCAATTCTCTATATTATATATATATATATATATATATATATATATATATATATATATATATATATATATATATATATATATATATATATATATATATATATATATATATATATATAGCCTTTTCCGTACTGAATATATACTCGAGTATATACCTCTCTCATATACCACTTAAATGAATACTTTATACTCTTTTATCACTTTTAGTACACTCCAATAATAATTTTAAGATACTCCAATATGACATGACTAAAAAATTTCATCGAAACCCTTTATTTTTTTGCTACATACCCTTTTCTATATGTAAAAAGGAATATATAAACAAATTATGCTATAAAGGGTGGACTTTAATGAAATTTTTCGTGAAACCCAATTTGGAGTATCTTATAGTTAGTATTAGAGTATACTCAAAAGGATAAAGAGGTATAACAACATCATTTAAACGGTATATTGAAGGTGGGAGTACGTATACCTAGGAGTATGAAACCATTTTCCTATATATAGAGAGAGAGAGAGAGAGTATACACTTCGATTATTGGAAGACATACGTGTTGTTCTTCCAAGAGTGTGTGTATATATATGTGTGACGGACCGCCCTTTTCAGGGAGTGCGTATAAATATCTTCATAGCTACCCAAGAATTTAACTGTAGGTAACCAAGTGTACATTGCCAGACAAAAAGAGCGAAAGCGAACACTTTTAGAGATAAATTAAGGGCCTAGCGGCCAGAGTTTTACAAAACGTGCGGCTGGCACCAATACATTACAAAAGACCTACAAGAAAGTCTGAATAGATAGATCAAGGCTTTCAAAACCAGACGCTATCACCATCGACGTTCTCCAGATAGTCGTCGTCTTCTTGAAAGTCTAAGGGAGAGATAGGAGGCAAGGGTAAGTACACAATGGTACTCAACAAACTGCACGGAAAATTCTGAATACTACATGCACGGAGTTACAAGGAATTAGCACTAGTTTTAAGTATTTGGTGGATGCATGAGTTAAAATCTAGTTTTATATTATATTTGAAACACAAACCATCAACCAGCATTACCATGGGGTTATTTGCAAAGTTCAAATTACGACAAGTTCATAATTAAAATTACTTGAGCTCAGTTACAAGAATCACCCTAAATTAACTCAGCTTCATTAACTGGAAGCACGACGTATTCGAATACCATTTAGATCACTCTATAGAGTTATTCAATTTTACTCACAAGATATCTACGGTCATTAGTGCCATGCGATTGACATGCAACTTAAATGCATGCGGCCAGACCAAGATTAATATAACCTTTCATTGGATTTCCCCTCTTTAGCTTCTACCTAGTAGGTTACGAGGATCCACAATCTCTAGGACCCACTAGCCACGGCGGGAGACGCGATCTGGTCGCTGCGGATACCTACTGTCGGTGTTTGGGGAACAGGCCCTTCACCGAGCTTACTTGTTAATTGAGAGATCAACCGAGCCCCTTTTCCCGTGGAGGGCTAGCATCCGAAGAATGCCGTGGAAGGAGGTCGAGCTACCAAAAGGGGGCAGCAAGCAAGGGGGTTTTTATACTGGTTCAGGCCTCTCACGATCGAGATAACAGCCCTACGTCCAGTACTTCTTTGCTCGTTATCTTGATGCTTACAAGGGCCTGGCAGGGTTTAGCTTTGCCTATACCCGGTTACAAAAGAGTGTTGCTATTACTACACTTGTGTATGCTTTTTCTAAGTTGGTTCTTCCTAGCATGCGCTCCTCTCCTTCTTCTCCCTCCACCGTACGTGTCTTGTTTTTTTGGCGTGTCCTTTCCTTCTCCTCCTTTTCTTCTTGGCGTGTTCTGAGGAGGTATTTATAGGCAGTTTACGACAACCACATCCAAATGTCACGCCCTTACGTGTCCTCGCGTGGCAGCAACTGCCCTTTGATTTCCGCCACATGGCGTCGTGGATGTGATGGGCGAATCATGGCCTTAACTGTTAACGCACCGCCGCCCGTCGCCTTCTGACCCGAGCATGACTGCGGGGGTCATGCTCGAGTTTTTCCTTGGTCGTGACCGACCTTGGCCGCCACCCTTGTCCTCCGATGAACCGGCCCAGAGATAGGATTCTTTGCACGAGTCATGATCTAGAGAGAATTTCAAAGGATTCGGGATGAGCATAACTCAAAAGGGATTTATCGAAGAAAATAGAACTGTGTGAATTTTAGCAATTAATCGAACCCTCAAATATTCAGCAGGTGCATGCCATCAGTGTATGGTCGGCACTACCGCTCAAAGCCCCGGTAGTACTGCATAGTCAGTACTACCGCTCCAGGCGGCCGGTGGTGCCGGCCATGCACGACCATGACATGGTCCGAATAATTTGAGACAATGTGGCGGCACAAATATTATTTTGGCATGGATTGGGGATAGAGTAATGAAAGGTAACATCTATTTAGACCTAATCCACCAAGATTTTGCCACAAAAAATTGCTAAAAGAATTCACATAATTCAAATTTCATCTAAACCCTAAAATGCTCCAAAAGAGATGAAATGATAAAGGATAATGGAGAAGATTGATACCTCTTGAAGGAGAGAACCACAAGGAAGATTTTGATGAAGGAAGAACCAAAATCCACCAAGGTTTGGAGGGGATTGGAATTAGGGTTTGAGAGGGAGAGAGAGCACGGGTGAGAAGAAGAGGAGGCTGCACGGGTGAGGAGAGAAATGAATGAGAGAGAGAAGAAGGAGAAACGGCCGGGATTAAGGTGACCCCACCAGTTCACGAGCCGAGCGGCACTACCGCTCCAAACACCCGGTAGTACCGCAAAGTCGGTACTACCGCTCCAAGTGCCCGATAATGCCGGGAACAGGCAGACTTCCTGGGAAACTCTCAGCCAAACTGAGTCACTCTGATTGCGAAATTGCTCTTATGATTTTCATAGCAATATGAAATCACTTTTGAGCATTTCCAACCGAGAAGCATAAACAGGAAACAAAAGCTTAAACAAGAGCGAATAAAGAATCATGATTGACTTGTTCGAGTCTGAAATACCTCATAGAAGACTAGAATTATTAGCAATCTAGTTCTATTGGCAAAACTCGATTTGTGCTTTAATTAGATCAATATAGATCAAGATTTTGGATAGAATAAATTTTTCAAAAACTAAAGGATTTATTTTTATTATCAACATAAGGAAGATATAATACTATATGAGTTTCAAAAGATGAGATTTATATAATAATACATTGCAAATGAAGTTTTTAAGAAACTTTGCACTTTATTAAGTTTCAAAATAGTAATACATTGCAAATAATAATACATAGTCAATACAAGGGGGTGGGTTTTAATTAATCAAGTCAATCCAAATTAGCTCCTTTTTAGTTTTCTAAACTATCAGACAATAATGCAATAGCGAAAATACATAGTATTTATACTGAAAATAGGATCAATATGTTCAAGGGGTGCGGCTTGCCTTGTGGGGTCGAAGGCTCTCCTAGGTGGAAGTCGTTGTAGTCGTGGCCGGCTCCGGATAGCTCCTGCTCCTGCGGCGGCTCCACGTACGACTCCTGCTCCGTGTAATGCTCCAGGGGCTGCTCCGAAGTCGGATTTAGAGCGAAAAAGCAACTCCAGTAAATAAACGAATATAAACAACAAAAGAAAGAAAAACGGAAAAAGAAATCGAAGAGAAAATGGCCGGCAAAGGGCTCGGGGGTGTTTTGGGAATTTTCTGTACTTGGTATGGTGAAACGGAGATCATTTTTGGACTCAGCGGCTCGAAAAGTCAAGAATATGTATTTTTGGCTATTTTTGGATTTTTGGGGATTTTCTGAAATTTTTGGGGATTTTTCTAGAATTTTTAATCTATTTTTTGGATTTTAAATAAATCAAAATCTGAAAAATAAATCAAAACGAATATTGTTACGAATGGGCCGCACGAGAGCAAACTTTATCTTGTCTTGATCGAGGTGATCGCCCACAGACATCAAGACGAAGCGCACATGTAGCCCATGAGGCTAGGGCGGCCCATGAGCGCACTGCAAGCAGGGAGGCCGACCTGGGTGGCTGGGCGCATAAATAAGGTCAAGCGTGGGGCCCAGTGATCGATGGGGAGGGGAAGGGGGTGATCATGGGGCCCATGCATCAAAGAGACGGAGGGAGGGGCAAGCTCGTGGCAGCGGCGCTTGGCTGGAGATGGAGAAGATGGAGGGTGACCGGGCGAACGAGGGTGCGGGAGAGGAGAAGAAGTGGGCGAGGGGGAAGAGCTCACCTCTGCGAACTCGGGGTGAGGCAAATCCGGGGCGGGGCTGGGGTATTTATAGCGGTGGGCCGGTGAGGCCGTAGCGGCGAGGTGACGCCCGGACGGAGTGGCCACAGGGCCGGGCAGGTGGCGGAGTCGATAGGGCAGGGTTCTGCTCGTTCGGTGGCGGAGGAGACAGGACGGGGGCGGAGTGGGTGGCAGTGAAGACGAGGCGACGGGCGTCTGGCATTGACGAATGGTGTCGAGGACGACGGGACGGGGGAGAGGCGGAGCTCGGACCAAAGCGCGAGTGTATTGGCATGAATGACGAGCGGCCGACGCACAAGTGGAGGCAAAGCGAGGCGCACGAGGAGGCCAGTCGAGAGGGGAGCGGTCGGCTGCGGGTGGCAGCGAGTGGGCCCGAGCGAGGGCGAGGCCCAGCAGGGGAGAGGAGGCGGCGGGCCAAATTAAAGGCGCCAGCCGAAGAGGAAACGGAAAGACCAAAAGGGAAAGCAGGAAAGCGCGGAGGATTTCCAAAAACGGAAAGAGTTCAAATAAAAGCCAAGTAAATCGAAATAAATTTCAGAAAATTCAAATAAAATCCAAATAAATCTAAATAAATTCATTTTGAATTTTTGGGGCATTTCAATATATACACACACTAATTTTCTTTGTAGGTTTGAAGTCTTGACTTGGGAGCACAAACACACCAAGCTTCCTTTGTTCAATTAATTGCCCTGGGGACCAAGTTTGATGAGAGAACTGCTAGTTACTCCAACGTACGTACAACGCTCGCCAGATGGTCATGTGATCAGCTGACGATCACTCAAAACCCATAGCACAGAACCCTAGCTTCTTCTTCTCTTTCTCTTGTCCTAAAATTCATTCGTTATTGTTGTCACTCCATCAAATCTTGCCGTTTCACTAGATCAAGATTCCTTTTCCCTGGGTCTGTCCAAGACAAATTGTCTGGGGAAACATAAACGCATTGCATTCAATGCCCAGCTTCGAATTTATATACTGTACATGTCTCAGTCAAATGTGCTTAATTTGCACACTCAATAATACACTATATTAAACCTCAGAAACCATGCATCATGCCCTATATGTTTAAGATCTAGTACTAGTAACGCATCACAAGCTTAATTACATTTGACTACGATCTACTCCCTGTGGTGGATGCATGCAAATGGGGTTAATTACTTTGATCTAGCTTGCTACTCCTTGACCTACTGGCTAGTGAGTCCCTTCCCCATGCATGTAAGGGTTGACATCTACTCCTCCTGTGTACTCCCTATAGTAATATACTCCTCCTGTGTACTCCCTATAACTCATGCATCGTCCTAGCTAGTAATATACTCCTAGCTCCTGTGTACTCCCTATTACTCATCGTCCTAGCTACCTTGGCATGCATGAACCTAGCTAGAGACAAGAATCCTTAGAAATCTTGCATGCATGGTCCAAACGAACGACAAAGGAAGGCACCGCACTTATTGTATGCATGGTGCCTTGTTATCGATATGCATGCCTTACAGCGGAAGTGTGGCAACCCACAAAATTAGTTTAGGGTATCGATAGTAATACCGTCACTGCTATGAGATAATTACACTAATTTTGATATATTAATTAATTAAAACATCAAGCACACCTAACGTTTTATCAATTAATACACTGTGTTCAGAGTGTTGCAGCAGACAATAATTAGAGACTGAAATTGAAATTTTGTTACATTCCATTGCCACACAGGCTAAAAGTCTAGTACATTTAATTTTACATAAGATCCAAGTACAACAAAAATATATACATAAGTACTAACTATCTCGTAGATCAACGAAGCGTGTGTATGGTCCATCCAATAATCTAGCCCTCCTAGTAGCTCCCATTGTAGTAACCCTGATCTTGCAGGTTATCCTCACCCCCAGACGTCACTTGTGCTAACTTCTAAGCAAAAGGAGGAAAAGCAAGTGTGAGTACAGCTGTACTAAGCAAGTATTAGTAGCAATATGCAAATAATGGAAAGTAACTCAACTTTTACCCCGAAAATCACTTCCTGCCTCTCAAACCCTTTTTCTGAATATAAGTTTTATTAAATAGAGTGTTTATTCTAGTCAGACTGCTATATCTTCAACCCTACTAACTATGAGCCGTGGACACCTTTTAGAGGTTGTTCCTGCTGACTCACGGCCAACAGTTGTACCATGCTACCGTAACAGTCATGATACTTATCTCATGGCTTTAAATATAGCCCCTAGCCTTAGCTCTTTTACCCCACAGGCCTTAACGCCCTTGCCAGTCACCTTGGTCTTACCGGTCTTGTCTTAACAAGCCTTATCAGGCCCATATTGGTCTAATTATTAACCTAATTATCTAATATATACCCAATGTGGAGATACGGCGTCTTTCATAGAACAACCTTCTCGGGTGGTCATCCAAACTATGGTTGATACTCGTTATGCGGCCCATTAATTGCTCAAGTGTTATTCGAAGCGCACGCCAACAGTACAACAATTTCATCGATCATCATGATTTAGCGATTTCACGGTGATCAGCACACTACTACGAATAGGTCATCACCGCCGGTTCGCCCACGCCATTATCGCTGGTTATGGCGCCGGCGATGATTGGTCGGCAAGGATATACTGGGGTTATCACGCGGCTCAGAACCGGCGGTGATAATAGATATCACGCCGGTTCATTATACAACGGCGATGATATTCGACTATCTCTGCGGTTTACACTAGAATCCCGGCAGTGATACTCGACTATCTCGCTTGGTTCAACCTAGAATCCCGGCGATATATGTATATCTCTCGGCTTATACTGAAGAACCGACAGTGATCATGTAGATCATCCTGCCGGTTCTGGACGAACCGGTGACAAAGGAAAAATTTGTAGATGTACTTCATAGATTACTCTACCTATGTATAAAGTGCGAGTTCAAATTCAATACATATCGGGACTTACAAAAAATTCTCTTTTTTGTAAGTCCTCATATGTATTGAATTTGAACCCGCAATTTTATACATAGGTAGAGTAATCTATGAAGTACATCTACAAATTTTTTCGTAGTTTCGATGACTTTTATTAGTTGGTGTGCACGATGTGTACACGGAAGGCCTGTGTGCACATGATATATTGCCTTCAAATATATAGTATATAAAGCGTCGTTAGATCATAATTAAAATATATTAAAGCATCACAATATTTAGTTTTTACAATAGTCTGCTCACAAATGTAGTGTGAGTACATCTCGCTCACTTTGGATCGAGGTCGCCGTCGTGGAACTCGCCCTTTGGATCGATGATCTGTTCACAATGAATCCAAATGATATGCCCTTGAATTGCTAAAATTTCTTTTGGCAAGAATCGATTGGTTCTCATCTTGGAGCGCTGTTATTGAAGAAAAGAGAAATTTAATTAATGATGATAGATGTTAAATGAAAGAAAAGTAGGCATGAATGTGTAATTATATACCATGGCCGTTGTAGCCGACACTCTTCGTGACAATTGCATGTAAATTTGTACATACGTAGTATGCGATAAACTATTTCCGGTCCTGCCTCATACATGGAAAGTCTGTTATTATTTTGAAAGTTTTCTGTAGGGAAGATGCGACCACCTTTCTTGCAATACCGTGTGAATGCTGCTGTGAATGATTTTAAATAGTAATTAACCTTAAATACAATAGAATAAAATATTACTAGAGCAATAACATAACGATCGAGTTTACTGCTCATCATCTTCCAAAAATTATGTTCATACTCATCAAGTGCTTTTCTCATCGAGTCCAAGACAAAAACCACGCTAGCTTCTAACTCGATGACGAGGAGGACCCAGTGATAACTAGACATATATGTTAACATAGCCTATTAGTCCCACACCGTGTCACGCAAAAATAGTAAAACAATATTAGAAGTAGGGTAATACGTACTGAAAGTTATAGGGTACAAGTACGGAGGTTTTCTTTTTCAGCTTGTAGAAAGTCTTAAATAAATAGTCTTCAACAAACTTTGGGTCATCACGGACGAGTTTCTCGTTGACAAGCCCCGGATCGAGAAATCCTAAATCTTCATTCTCACTTCTTCTACATATCTGTATCTCCATTCTACATATATAAAAAAGAAGTTAGACATACAGTTGAACGGTAGAAGAATATACAATAATATAAATAGAGACTTACAAAGTCCACAGTCTGACCAGTGACGCGTCCAGAGCATCTGGCCGGTACAACATATACAATTCGCAGAACTCTAGCCAGAACATGCCATCCCCATTGTGAAAATCCGAATCTTTGTATTTCACTGGGACCGCCCACATACCCTCTTGGCACTGCTGCATGTAATACTGATGGACGCGCCGCAATTTTGTTGTTAGGTTCTCTAAATCTTCTGGGGGAGCCAGCGGTTGCCCCAAAAAGTACTTCCAGGTTAGACCTAGCTCGTAATTACGACGTTGTTCAGCAGCATCTTTTTGAGCTTGCGACATCGACGCCTTAGCACTAGCCATCTTCAAGTTTTGCTTTCTGGAGATGCGCTCGTAGTCCGACATTCGAAGGTTGAAGCCCATACTGTCTCTTTGGCTTTTGCCATACTCAAGAAAAACTCCTGCGCATTAGCATCGACTTTAGTCTTCTCGGGTGATGGCACCTTTTGGAAGTGAGATGTTACCTCGGCCTTCGTTTGCTCTTTGCGTTCTTCTTGATCATATCGGTAGGTAATTTCTTCCGAGGTCAGGCTGCCTTCACAGATGACCGAGATTTGGTACAAGACGATCACGGACTTCGAGATGGTGCCGATGTTCGATTCTTCTTATGTGCCTGGTGAGGAGTTGGACTTTTCTGGTGGTGCCGGAGGAGGAGTTGGACTTTTTCCGGATGGTGCCGGCGGAGGAGTTGGACTTTTCTCCGGTTGGTGCCGCGGAGGAGTTGGACCTTTTCGGATGGTCTTGGAGGAGTTGGACTTGTCCTAACCGGTGCCGCGGAGGAGTTGCACTTTTCGTGGCTTACGTGTCTGCGTGTGGAGAGTGCGACACATCATCATCATCGTCGTTGTCGGCCTCATCGTCCGAGCCGAACATAATCAAGCTCTTGCGCCACGCGAGGAAGCCATGCACATTTTCTCCAAGTTTATTTTTCCGTCCTCGCCAGAATCTCTACCTCCATTTTGCGATATTGTCGGACTACACCGTCTACTTGACCTGGCGAATCCCAGCAGATAGGCGGCAAGTCAGTAACTGCGAGGAGGCGATGGCCAAGCCCCGCCATCAGCCACCTTGATGGTAATGCCATGTGCGGACAAATGCAGCTTGCACGGTGTCGGTTTCGTGATGTCATCCATGGAAAATGGACTCGATACTCTCCCGGAATCATTGTGGACGCCTTGCAATGCTCTTAAGAACACCGTGGATCGAGGTTCCGAGGGTCGCCATCGAGTGGCGATCGTGAGTGAGAGCTTTGTCTTGCTTGCTCCACAACTTGATCCACGCTCTCTCTTCCTCTAACGCTCTTGCCACAAAGATCTTGTATTTGACTTTGCGTTCATCTTCTCTTATTCTTTTTCGCCGCTTGTACAACGATGCGTCACCGGGAAGCCTTCTTTCCACGGCACCAAACCAACTCCTCGGAGTGCGCCCAGATGCTCCACTGTTACCGTGGCAACTTGATCGACTCATCATTCTCCTTCGTGGCACGAAAAGCCCTTGGGAAGACTCCACGTGAGCATCGATATTTTCTGCGACACCTCCGGGCTCTATCGCTCCTGAAGCTCAAGCTGCCATCTTCGAGACAAGCCCCCTCCCAAGCAACCGGTGCTTTGATCGATGCGATGAACTCGGCCGTCGCAGAGTAACGCCTTGAGGGTTAGCTCTTGTTCGCGGCTATCCCATGCGGTATTTTCTTCACGAGCCACCGATTGCCTAGTGTGTGAGGGTACATATTCTTATCCGTTAGCCTTGTTCTTCGACTCCTTTGTTTGGGCTTCTTGAATTCCTCAGACTCCACAAAGTCCTTCCAAAATTCCCTTATCTTTGGAAACATGTTAAAATTTGGCGTGACATTCTTCTTCACATAGTTCTTATTCATTGAGTCTTCCAATTCTTCCAAAGATGTGCACATGATACTTAGTGCACGCTTTTGCAACCAACTCGACCCTTGGGGAAATGGAATACTTGTTTTAGCTTGCCCCATAGCGAGTCCTTCAGTCATCGGGAACCACCCATCGATCACCTTCGCGGCGGTCCATGATCTATAGGTGATGGGCACGTTATCCCTAGCAAGTACTCGCAGCTGTCTGTCTGGCGCCACGCCGACGCAGTATAGCAGTTCCCGACTTTCGAGAGCTGGACTATGTTGTGAACGCCTTAGGCATCTTGCTCAGCCACGACACCTGCCGCCTTTGTTCACCAGACGTTTGAGCCTACAATTGGATCTTGTTATTAGTCGTATGACCCTACAATATTTTGGGAATCACAACGTACTAATACTCCCAAAAGTCCCGTGCACGGAGTATTAACTAAATGAACTACAACTATTACAATTAGTGGCACAAAACAAATATTTACAACACATGTATACATCTGTACAAAACAAATATTTACAACACATGTATACATCTTTCAAGAACATATACAAAGCACCAAATTGAAGTTTACTTTTGGCTGCAATATAAATAACCATAGAGCAAAATGATCAAAACAGTACAAGGGTAGAAAAATGAACAAGGCAACAAGCATAAAGCTCAACTTGTTTATTTTGAGTGTTCTCGAGATGTCGGGTTGCCCAAAGGCCCTCCGCCACAAGGGACGAGTAATAGACTAATTTGTGACAACCTTACCTTAGTTTGAACCCTTACCACCTTAACATACACATTAAAAAATTGATAATCAAGCTCGCTGTTAACGGATTATATTCAGTGACAACAGAAGTAAAGTGACAGAGAAGTGCTACTAAGGAACTAAACAAAATATAGACAGAGAAGTGCTACTAACAGAAGTAAAGTGACAACAGGTATTGAACACTAATTAGACAAATAAGTGGATACAAGAGAGAATGCCGAATGTGAATACAAGAGAGAATGCAGTAAAAAAACAATCTGGTGGAAGCGTACATGCAATACATGATTGTCGTCTAATCCTGGTCATGCAATACAGGATTGTTGAAATAAGGGCAGTATGAGCATAATGAGACATATACTTAACCCAGATATGACTAAGCACAACTTATCCACAATGTCCAGAACATATGAAATGATCATGAATTCAACAGGTATAAGCTTATAATCACATAGATTCATGATATGAACACATATATACAGGACATTCAGCATGGATAATAAATGAATTAACCAGAACAGTATACTAATCATGTTTGGTTTTTCCAGTATTGCTCTTAGATTTAATAATTTGATGGGTTGCTTCAAAGAAGCCCTCCAACACCAAATTTCAGCAATATATCACAGGGGTATCAATCTGAAATTAGTGACTCTATTCAGTTCAGCACCGTTTAAGAAAAATTGACTCACTAATACTCAATTATGGATGAAACACTATTGAACAACAAATTGCAATAATTTTGCTCTCTGACAATGATGCCAAGCCGGTGAGAATTGAGTTCCATATTAGACCAGGATATCAAAGTTATGAAAGGAACTGTTCTCGAGGATAGCATATCACATATCAAAGCAACAACAAAGACCAAGTTAAAGTATTGATACAATGGTCTAATGAAGGTGAATTACGAGAATGATTCACTAACTAGCGAGATAAATATTGCCTCATTTATTTGTATCATCATCGGCGATAGTAGAGAATAAAATCGGTGCCTCCAGATCAAGAAATATTGCCTCTAAGCGGCCATACAGATGAAGGTAGATCCATGCAAACATACATGGCTAACAACATTGGCAAGCATGCGAGGTCCATGCGAGAGGCAAGCAAGCATGCAAATTGGCAAGCAAACATACATAGCTAACAACATTGGCAAGCAAACATACTAATCACAGGATGCAAACTATACAAGAACCACATATTGACAATGAATAAATCAAGATTTCTACAAACATATAAGTCTATCAATTTAAGGTGGTAAGGGTTCTCATGATACATATACATCTAGAATCATCACAGAATAAATGTCTATCTCATTGATAACCCTAGAATCATCACAGATTAGTTGTCACAAATTGTCTATTGCAGTCCCAAATCCTCACTGAACACTATACCCACATGCTAGGTCCCCAAGCCAAATGAATTGACTGGCCCCTTAGCATCTGCACATTCACATCTGCACATGCACATCTGAAACATTCACAATCACATTCACATTTGCACATGCACATTCACACATCGCAAGAGCAGTACCAAAGGCGGCGGGAGGCGTGGGGAGGTCGAGGCGACGGGAGGAGAGGTGGGGAGGTCGAGGCGACGGCGGGAGACAGCGTGGAGGTGAAGGCGACGGTGGGGAGGCGGCGCGGCCGTCTGAGTCGAGGCGACGCGGCGGTCCGAGGCGAAGCGAGGCGGCAACAACCCGAGTCGAGGCGGCGGCAGGAGCTCAGAGGCAACAACCCAGTAAAAAGTGAGAGGAGGGCGGGCTAGGGTTAGGGTAAATGAGAGGAAAGCGCGCGTTTCATTTTATAGGGTGGATATCATCGCGGTTGGTCACACCAACCGGCAAGGATAGTATATCTTCTTGGTCCATTGTCCAACCGGCAGTGATAGTGGAATATTACTGCCGGTCCATCATACAACCGGCAGTGATAGTGTAATATTACTGCCGGTCCATCATACAACCGGCAGTGATAGTGGAATATTACTGTCGGTCCATCATACAACCGGCAGTGATAGTGGAATATTACTGCCGGTCCAATATACAACCGTCAGTGATAAGCTCTTTGCCCATATTCTATTAAACTTGATCCAAATCCTTTTAAAATTTTTGGAGGCATACTATAGGACATCTAATATTTTATTTAAATATTTTCCCAAAATTTTATTAGGTCCTAAAATTATAAAAATCAGATTGCTAACTATTTTAATTGTTTTAATATTTCAAAAATCAAATAATGCTTGCAAATTGAACAACAAATGTTGTCAAATTCGAACAAATTCAAGTGCGATCAAAATCACAAAAATCCAAAAATGTTGATATGCTAATCTCCGACCAATTAAGTGAAACTTTCAATTTGATCAAAAGAAAGCATAACCTCAATTTCCATTATTGCATATATTACATTAATTGTTACATATGAGAAAATAAACATGTCGTTCATACAAAAGAAAGCATACATTTCATTACTACAACTAAGCTACGATTTGACCTTCGTTATGATCGCGGCGTATGTATGTAACCAAATCACTTATCTTCCATGGTACTTAGGTCAACGTCCTCTCCAAAAGGGGAAGCTCATCGAATTGGTTGTACTCTTCCTCGTCGACAACATTCTCAACTCCGACAATCCTTCTTTTTCCTTGAATAACCACGTGGCGCTCCTTGTTAGTCGAATTCGATTACAAAGAAGATTTGTGTATGTAATTAGCAAGTACGAATGGTTCTTCTCTCAGATCCGACGAGTTTGAGGTCCACGGTAGTGATGCCGATTTGTCGATATTCACGCCACGGAAGTCGACCCATTGGCACCGAAGAGAGGGACCTTCAAAGGTCCATAGTCAAGCTCCCAAATCTCTTCTATGAATTCAGTAGTAGGTTTGCCTATTTCCATTCTTTGTCATAGGCATCTATACGGATACCGCTATTTTGATTGGTGCTCTTTTTATCTTGCGCTCTTGTATAAAATGTAAAACCATTTATGTCGTATCCTTGGAATGTCCGAATTGTAGTTGGCGGTCCACGAGCCAATAATTTCAACCGAAGCGCTGATCTGTCTCAGACGCATCATGTGTCTACACAACCAATCGCGAAATTATCTCTGTGTCTCTCGCGAGCCAACCTCTCGACCTCCACAGGTTTGTTTTGGATAGCACGTTCTTGTGCATGTCGACATACGGGCCACCACAACCGATTGTCCCAAAGCTGCGAAATGTGCTTGTGTAAATGAAGCTAGATTGCTAGTACGTCTTGATTTCTCGCCTAGTGTCCCTTTCCTGTAGCCTTCCCTCATGCCGAGATAGCACACCAATCGGTTTGAGATCCATATAATCGACGAGAACTCAATGACCTCCTCGGTTCCCCTACCATCGGTAATGCAACCTTCCTACGATTTGATTCTGAACATATTTCTTTATAACCCCCATAAATCTCGAAGGGTACATCGATGTAGAAACACGGGACCAAGAATCAGTATCTCTTTCACAATGTGAACAATGAGATGGACCATAATATCAAAAAAGATGGAGGGAACACATCTCAAGCCCGCATGCAGTGTGGACCACGTCTTCTGCAGCTTATCTAGTATTAATGGATCGATGGCCTTCGTGAAATCGCGTTGAAGAATGAACACAACTTGATAATTGGGTCTCGAACTTTCTCCGCAGAACCCCTAATTGCAATTGGAAGCATCTGTGTCATCATCACGTGGCAATCGTGAGACTTCATACCAATTAACTTTAAGTCTTTCATTGAGACTAGTCTCTTTATGTTAGCAGAGTAACCGAGACGGAACTTTGATTCCGTGCAAGCATTCGCAAGCGCTAATTTTCTCTTTCTTGCTCAAAGTGTAGCAGTCATGCGAAGGTACTTTTTGCTCAGATCCATTTCTTCGTGATGCGGCTCCTTCCTCGATTTCATATCTTCGAGGTCCATCCTTGCTTGAAGTGTATCTTTCGTTTTGCCGGTATGTCTAGTAAGATACCAAGCAAGTCGTCACACACGTTCTTCTCTATGTGCATGACGCCGATTGCGTGTCGAACTTCCAGGTGCTGCCAATAAGGTAGGATCCAAAATATCGATTTCTTTTTCCACAAAGGAGCCTTATCCCGGAAGTCGGAATAGATGTCTTGTCGGCTCCCTTTCCGTGAATAATTGTAAGATCCTTTACAGCCGCAAATATCTGCTTCCCAGCAGTGATTCTTCTGAGCTAAGGCGGTCTCCTTTGTCCCGTCAAAAGCTCTCTTATTATTGTGGTATGGGTGATACTTGCGAGGAACCTCACGATGCCGCATGTAAGCCATTTTTCTACTGTTCTTCACCACCGGCTAGTTGTATCATCCAGCCTTTGGACACATCCGTTGAAGCCTTTTGTCGTCGTCTGCCCGACAGTTGCCAAGAGCAGATAATCATTAATGGTTACAAACAATAATGCCCGTAGGATAAAGTTTTCTCTTTTATACTCATCCCATACACCATACACCATCGGTCCACAATATTAGAAGATCTTCAACCAATGGTTTGAGGTACACATCGATATCATTACCAAGGTTGCTTGGGCCCTTGGATCAATAGTGGCATCATAATGTACTTTCGCTCCATGCAAAGCCAAGGAGGAAGGTTGTAGATGCATAAAGTCACCGATCAAGTCTTTGTGGCGACTACTCATGTTGCCAAAAGGATTCATCCCATCGTACTCAACCCGAACCTTATATTCTCACATCATATGCAAAGCGCTTATATATTTCTCGTCGATGTTCCTTCATTGCACGTAATCGCAGGTGTCCGAGCATTCCATCCTTCTTACGCTCTTCGGCGTGCCATCGTAGCAATTGGGCATGCCTTTTGTTCGCAAACAATCGCTTTAGACGGGGGATTATAGGGAAATACCACACCACCTTACGGGGACACCTCTTCTTCTTACGCCTCACCCGACATCTTCGTTCTCGATATCATCGTTCTTATACCGCTTTTGCTTTGCAAACAACACAGCATCCATGTTCGCAAACTCATTGCGATACAATATGCAATCGCTTGGACATCGTGTATTCTTTGTACTTCCGGTCCCAACAGGCGGACAACCGCTTGGCACGGCACGTAGTTGAAGGCAACACGTTACCCTCTAGAAGCAAGTCCCCAAGAGACATAACTTACCAAGAAAGCTCTTATCGGACCAACCATTGCTTGCCTTCAATCGCGAGAGGAAAGCACGGTATGCGACTTTACGTGCTCCTCCTTGCGGCCCGGTACAATGGCGTTGTAGAGTCCTCTACCATACTGTTGGAACTTTTGAAACTCCCTTTCACTCGTGAAGTCCCCTCCCCATCACGCAAAGATTTGATCTAGATCATCTTCGTGGTATCAACGAACGCATCTTCCACATTGTCATATCGTTGTCTCCGTCATCTTCATTAATGTGTTGCCCTTCATGTACAATATCATCTTCATCAATGTGTTGCCCTTCATGTACAATATCATATTCACCGTGCTCATCCAATGTATAGCCACCTTGAAACCCCTTGAAGCAAGTGTGCACGATCGACTCTATGTTACAAAACATCTTTTTATTTTTGCAATCAACGCATGGACAACACATATAGTCCGCCAGGTTTCTCGACTTGTGTGCCGCAGTCGCATTCAGAAAACAAGTCACACCATTAAAGAACTCTGGACCGCGACGGTCCGTATCATACATCCACCTTCGGTCCATCTACAGTTAATTATATCAAACTACATTTCAGTATATGAACAAACGATATCAAAATAATTTATTCTTTACAGTAGTCATGCATTGCTACTTAATTAAAACGATAAACACATTATAAGCACATAACTGCAAATAACAATATAATTGTAATTTGTTATGTAGCGCTAGCTATTAAATTAAATTAATCTACAACAAACAAGCATATAATTGAATATAAGGATATATTTCTAAATAATTATTTATGTTCCAACTTTCATTATTGCAAAATCCATCTACCATTTCCCATTATTTAAATATTCAACTAGCAATTCTCACTATTTATAATTGATCATCTAGCAATCTGTACTATTAAAAATCCATATAACAAATTTTCATTAATTAAATTAATTACATTTATGCATAATTGTCCATCTAGCAATTTTTATTACTCAAACATCCACTACAATATGAATTATAATTTATTCAATAATTTAGCTAGATCTTAATTTGAGCGATCTGACATAAACCTGTTCACACCGCATAATCAGCAATTATCAACATCTATAGCACTCCGTAAAGTAAAATTTTACGACAAATATAACATACATCAAGTCAGTAACCTCGAAAAATTTTAATACAATTTTTCAGCAGCAACTCGTCAAGATAATACAGCTCCTCTTTGTTCTGCTCGGTCGGAGAAGATGTCGATTCGATGAAAAATATGAACAAAATACTGACACAAAATTTCGGCAGCACCTCTCCAGGAAAAATACACCCGAGCAAAGAGCGCTCCTCTCTTCTGCTCGGCCGGGGAAATGCGTCGGTCAGGTGAAGATTGCTATATAAATAGCTTATCTTCGCTTGCTCTGAAGAACCGGCAGTGATAAGGTCATATTACGCGGGAAAATACCTTATCACTGCCGGTTCTGCGCAGAACCGGCAGTGATAAGGTCATACTACGCGCCAAAAATTGCGTTGCGCGGGAAAATACATATCACTGCCGGTTGAATATACGAACCGGCAGTAAACTTTAAATATCACTGCCGGCTGTAAATTAAACCGGCAGTAATATATCACTACCGGTTATAGGTATCAACCGGCAATGATAATCGATTATCCGCCGTTGGTAATACAAACCGCGGTGATACTCGAGCATTCCAACCCCGCGCCACCAACCGTCAAGCATGCCCTTTCCTCTCTGCGCGCTGCCCATTCCTCTGCCAAGGCCAACCGTTGCGCTTCACATTCCTCGCCAAGCTGTTGCCCTTCCCATTCACAATCCACTCTTGTTGCGCTTCACATTCCTCTCGCCAACTATTGCTATATAATGCCACTATTGTTGCATGAATGGCAACCCCCACACAATCAACTCTTGTTGCAAGAATGGCACCCCCCAAGAAGCGTGCACGTGTTGGGCAAAGCCCCACTCCGTCGCTAGAGAAGGAGGAGGAGAAGAAGGAGGAGGAGAAGAAGGAGGAGGAGGAGGCGGAGGAGGAGGAAGAGGGGGCACAGGAGGAGGAGGACGACGATGACAGCGACGGTGGCGAGGAACTGCGGCGTTGGGGCAAGACCAACTCCGCCACCGAATCGGATTCGGATGAGAAGGAGGACGAGCATCGCCGCACATCAAGCGGCGGCATTCCGGACGAGGAGGAGGAGGAGGAGGAGGACGACGGCGGCGAGTTTTGGATATAGGGCTTCGCGCCATTAGACTATTATAATTAGGACTAAATATGTAATGATGGACAAATTATGTTTTGTAATGTTATTTTAATTAATACATATCCCGCAAATTACAAATTTGCTTTCATATGTTCTGCTTTTTAACTAATTATGCTTTCATATGTTCATTTTTTAACTAATTATGCTTTCATATGTTACATGCGAGATAAATTACAATGTTTCTTATGTTCATGATCGAACTAATAATGGGGAACGATAATATCGCTGCGGTTCTATAGTAAAATCGGCGGTGAAAATGGTCTTATCACTACCGGTTTTACTATAGAACCGGCAATAATAAATCACTACGGTTTTACATATAAACCGCAAGTGATATCTTCTTATCAATGCGGTTCTCTATTAAACCGCAATGATATTACCTCCATTCCTGCGAGAAATTGATACTATTCTTATCATTCGCCGATTGAAGTTTGAACGGCGGTGATAATATCACCGCGGTTGAATTTGGAACCGGCGGTGATAATAATATCACCGCTGCTCGGACCTACCCGCGATGATGGGGGTCATGGATGAGGCGATGCAGTAGTAGTGGTACCACGATATATATATACACACACAGACCCACTAAACGGCCGGGATGCTGGCCCTAGACAATTAAGTAAGTACCCGGCCGACCCTTTGTTTCAGTACGAAAATCTACATTGAATATATTATATATGATGTGTTTGAATCGATTGTGCATCGTCAGATCCATTTTTACAATCCACAATTCTCGGTTATAATTAATATACAGAGTTTTCAAACGATCTGTCAAATGACCTGAAAAAATTCTTAAAAAAGGTAGTAAAAGATCTAGAGATCAATGGCATGCATCAATGATTGACATGCATGTACATATCTTGATTTATACAAGTTTTATTGAGCTGAACAATTAATATAGTTAGCTAAAATTAAGACAATTATATTCATAGAAGAAAAGTGTGGCTAATATTATTTCTCAGTGACGATCGAAAAAGCTAGGCACGATGTGTCCCCATATGTGACATGTTACACTGTTCACATGCATGGTTAGTTAGCCCGATCGATAATCTAGCTATAGACGCGCGTTTCTTTGTCGTGTCTTGTCATGGAGCATATATATACATAAATAGTTATAGCATGTATATATGCATATTCATGATTTCTATATAGCTTGACCGAATGGTTAAATAGGTATTAATATATATATTGTGCTGGAGATCGCCATGTCGGTGTTGGCTTGGAGGCCCCAGCTGCAGGCCTGGCGCACACACATATACATACATACATACATACATACAACAACATGCTAGTACTGTATATATATACTCTATATGCTAGCTAGTCAATCTTAAAACTGCACACCCACAATGTGCATATAAGTACTACTACAAAACATCACATAGGTGGCACTCCATTTGTAGCGGTTTTTGGAACTGTCATAAATAGCATTATTAGTGGCGGTTTAAAAAAATAGTGGAAAGACTATTTATGATTTTTTTTATTTGGAACCGTCATAAATAATGCATTATCAGTGGCGGTTTTTCTTTAGAACCACCACAAATACATCTGTGGTGGTTTTAGTCAAAAACCGCCATTGATAATGTGAGTATCTGTGGCGGTTTTAGCCAAAACCGCCACTGATAATGTGAGCATCTGTGACGATTAAAAACCGCCACCGATAATATTATCTGTGGCGGTTTTAATTTGAAACCGTTACAAATAATAAAAAATAAAAAATAAATAAATATTGATAATTACCTCTCCTGCCTTCTAATTTGAAAGAATTAGAATTAAATAATATTACATTTGAAATAATTGGAACTAATATTCTATTTGCAATAATTGAAAAGAACGACCGAAACAGATTCAAAACTTTGGAGGATGGTTTGAGGCCCTACACGACCTTTTTTTTGGAATTCTGTCGCCGCGCACGCACTCGCATAAAACATCAGGATCCGACCATTTAATTTTCGCACACGAGCCAAAGAACGCCCTGATCGGAGTTACGAGTCAAAAGTTATGGCCATTTTAATAAAAGTACTCAGATTTCATATTTAGAAATTATAATCATGCCCAAAGAATATAATTAGAGAGCTCATCGTGTGATGATTCCGGAAAGCACAAAAACACCAAAATCGAAAGTACGAGTTAAAAGTTATGGTGTTTTTACAAGTTTCATTAATAGTAATGGCACATATATTGCAAGCATAATTAATAGTCAAAAGTATGGAAAATAAATTTGAAAGTTTTAAATTTTGCTAATTACCTCTATAGTTTGCTAATTTGAAATAACTGGAAATCAGTATTCGGGTGCTTCATAGGGTTAAGGCAAGGAGGTACGCATTATATGTCAGATATGATCATACCACCACTAAAGTACTAGATCTTATAAGAACTCTGAAGTTAAGCGTACTTGGACGAGAGTAGTAATAGGATGGGTGACCTCCTGGAAAGTTCTTGTGTGATGTTAAAAATATCCGGATCCGATTAGAATTCTAAAATTGAGCGTTCTTATACGAGAGTAGTATTAGGATGGGTGACCTCCTGTGAAATCCACCCTAATTTAATATTTTTAAACTACTAGTTAACCAAAAAGGCTAATATTATTAGTGGTGGTTTTTGGATAGAACCGTCGCTGATAATATTATCAGTGGCGGTTTTTGGCTAGAATCGCCACTGATAATCACACTATATTAGTGACGGTTCGAAAACCGCCACTGATAATCCCCGATTATCAGTGACGGTTCAAAAACCACCATTAATAACAGTTATAAACCGCTACTGATGTGTATTTTTCTAGTAGTGAAGTGTTCCATACGGAAACTATTAGCTAGTCATGTACGTACGCACCAAAGTAACCGATTTGATCAGAGCTGTGTATAGCGACATGGCGTGTCGTGATATATATGCGTGTGGTGTAACATTAGAACGATCAGGAAATTAAGCTGGAGGTTGGCCCGGAAACTAATTAAACAGATAGTAGTCTTGTGGTTTCCCTTTCTGAAAAATAAGTTTGATGAAGACAGAAAGCAAGCCAAAAGCTAGTGAGATGTTGTGCTATGCTCTGTCTCTCTCTCTCTCTCTCTCTGCAATCTTTCTCAGTCTAGCTCTTTTTGTGGGTGAGAATAATGAGGCTCCCCAAACTTTTGATTCCACCTACAAATGGTTGTTGCGGGAAAGGAATAAGAGACGGAGTCCATCAAATTAAAAGCCAAGAAACAAGTGAGAGAGCTGATTGCAGGACTGGAAAAGACCCATAAAAACCTTGGATAGAATTTCTTCTTTCATGCACTTGTTCTGCCATGCTTTGCGTGCATGCAGGCCATATATACCTGATCGATCGATTGTAAGGTAAGGTAACTAGCTAGAGAATCGATCCATGAAATCAGACCATATCTTTTTGCAGAATATATGTATGCTCATGCAGGTGATGAAAACTGTGACTTCTGTTGAAAAAAACTAATGTATGAAAAATTCAGGATTTGGTCCTTTTTTTAATTTGCACTAGTTGTCAAAACTCAATTCAGTACGTACGTACGTATAGTTGCTATATATATATATATAGGGTGTGTATTGCCGTGTGGCAGGATAGGTGAAGCTAGCCAAAACAAAAAGGGCAGGATCAAAGAGGACAGAAGAGCAGGACAATTGAGAACTGATGTACACATCAATTATGCACACGCACAAAAGATTATTCTTTGGAGCATCTCGTGTGGCTTAGTACCAATTGCAAGTGGTGGGAAGGCGATACCGAAAAATCTAACTAGGCCACTGATGACTGATATATATAGCTCGGGGTAGATATATTTGGAGTCCACAGAAAATTATATATATTGCTGTTTATTATTGGATAATATCTGTTTGTAGCTTCAATGATTTTTTGTACTATTAAATTAAGCATGCAAATACGGATATGAGCATCAGAAAGTACAAGATTATATAGGAAATATTCCACCTAGCTCATTGCTAGTTGCTGTTGGATAACACAGCTGAATTGTTTGTTTTTTTTTTCAGTTGTGTGAAAAGCGAATATTGAAATAAGAAAGCCAATTATATAAGACAATCCAGCAGGCACTATTTGTAGATGCAGGTAACCATATATATATCATATCAGTAATATAGTAATTCACAGTACAATGCCATGCATGAATGTATATATTGCGCGCGCACATGCAACTGGCCTACATACATTAATTTATCTCCAAGTGCATCTGTGCATTGCATGTATTACTAGCTAGCTATACAACGAATTGAACATATATATTAACCGCCCTACTGCTAACAGTACTGCTCTTGCTGCTCCATTTTTCATCTTCATCACCCCGGCCGGCCTAGCTAGCTGCTCGATCCATTTAATTTTCGTCACATGTGTGTGCCAACTGCCAAGTACACAGTCACTCACCTCCTATCCAATACATGTAGATAGATAAGCTAGCTGGGAGACAAGAAAGGGCGAGGAAACAAGCAAGGCCGGGGGGCACAAGAGAGAGATCGGAGAGGCTCCTATCTCTCCTGTTACTTAATTGCTAGGCCTCTGGCCCCCCCTCTCTCTCTCTCACAAACAAACACATTTAGTACAGTACTTGCCAATTGCCATAGTCATTTCCTATTCATTAATTCGTTTTCACGGATTCATAGCACACCCACACGCACTATATACACCACCGCGACAGTGCTCTCATGGCTTCTCACCCACCCACCCTCTCACCAAATCGTCCCCAGGCCAGCCCATCCATCATCTTCTTCTTCACCTTCTCTGGAGTCTAGCCTAGCTCGTCGTCATCAACAACAACCATCCATCCATCACCAAAACCAATCAAGATCCAAGAAATTTAGGAAAAACTCCATCCTCGATCCGGCCAATTCAATTCTTCCACCTATTTACTATTCTACACAATTCTCCACGACTTGTTCGATCTTCTCTTGCAGCACCAGCTGAAGGTCGCGCAATTAATTCTCAGTACCATATATATGGAGCTGTTCCCCCGGCAGCCCGACCTGGCTCTGCAAATCAGCAGCCGGCCGAGCCGCAGCTCCGCCTCGGCGTCCTCACCTCCGGTGGCGCCGACGGCCTGGCAGAGACCATCGGACTCCGGCGACAACGGCAGCATGGATCACTTCCGCCACCTAGGGTTTTGGCGAGCCACCGACAGCGCCGCGGCCAAAGTCACGCCGTCGGCAAGAACGGCAACCCTGCCGCCTTCCGACCACCAACAACTCCTCCCCTTAGCCACCACCACGGCAAGTAATCCTACTGCTAGCACTAGTGGCAGCGCTGCTACTGCTAGTACCAGCATCCCTTACAGCACTGCAGCTGGCTACAAGCAGCAGCAGGCTAACAGCCACGGCCGTTACTCCAACAACTCCAGCCATTACCACCTCATGAATGCTTTCCTCAAGCCTATAAGGGGAGTTCCGATATACCACCACCATACCTTCCAGCTCCAGCAACAGCAGCTTCAGCACCAGCAGATGGTGATGACCCAGCAGAGAAACGGCGGGGGCTTCTTCTCTTCGGGGTCGAGGTTCCCGCCGGGGCGGCGGAGCGCGCGGACGCCAAGGATGCGGTGGACGACCACGCTGCACGCGCGCTTTGTCCACGCCGTCGAGCTCCTAGGCGGCCATGAGAGTATGTGTAGATGTTGGTTTTAGCCTTGCGTCATCATGAACACATGCATACAAACACAAGGAAGAACACAATAGCACGCAGAGAGAAAAATATCTGTGGTGCGACATAACTAGCGTTTTTGTGTATTTTCTTGCTTTTATTTTTCTTATGGCTTACTCAAAAACGAATTTGTTTCCTGCTAGTACAAGATTAATTAATTCTAGCAGATGCATGCATGTATACTCCTGTGTGTCGATATGTCATACCTGCGCCTAATTAATGAATTCATTAGGTGCCACGCAATTTCTTTTATTTTTAAGGTTATTAATTATCCATATGGAATTTTGTGATGGAAGTGATTTGATCTTGTTGCTATTTTTTTTCTGGGATTTAATTTAATTTAGGGGCCACTCCCAAGTCAGTGCTGGAGCTAATGGATGTGAAGGATCTCACCTTGGCGCATGTCAAGTCTCATTTGCAGGTACATATATCTTGATGCATATGCCTTATTGGTTAATAAATCATTTCCTTGTTTTTCATGTGTTATCTGGATTTAATTGGCATGCATAGTTCGATCCTTTGCATTCAGGGTTTTTATCTTCTTTGATGCGTGATCTTAGTTATATATATACCGTGTAATTTTCAGTTTTTCTTTTTGAAGGCAGCTGTCTGCTTGTTTCAGTTTTTGTATGCATGTTAATTAGCTGCATGATTTGTGATCTAGTTTCCTTCTTCTGTGACATGCACATGCTAGCTAGCTGTTGTGCAAAGGAAATTAGAGTGATACATGGCAGGGAAATTAAAGAAATCCATGACAGTGGCATCTTCTTTGCTTGTAGTACTATAGTTAATTTACTCTAATTACTCCTCATGCATCGACCTTTTCATCTATCTAGCTCTTGCATGGAGATCTTAGATTGTTATCATATGAACAGAGAAGAGAAAGAAAAGGAAGGAAGTAACAATAGTACTACTCGATCTACTGCTGCATCTCTGTCTCTTAATTAATTCTCAATATATGTGTGGACATGCATGCATGCATGTAGTGTCATGGTGCAGCTTTTGCAAGGGGGAACATAAGGCTTTTGCAACCTAAAGAAAAGCGAGCGCTCTCTCTCTCTCTGTCTCTCTCTCTCTCTCTCTCTCTCTCTCTCTCTATGTGTATGTGTGTGTTGTGCACTGTTTCTGATGCGATCCAGTAGCCTGCCAGTAACTGATTTTAATTTGTGGCATGCATGGGCAAAGGGAGAAAAGGATTCTTAATGAAATGAAGTTTTGTAATGGATCAAGTACATTGTGCAGTTGGTTAATTTCTTATCCGTACGTACCTTCTGGAACTTTCAATGCACTATTAAATTTCTTTAATTTGCAGCTAGCTAGCTGAGAATCAGTAACGCACTTATACCTAGGGGCAAGTGTGCATATGTACATGCATTTTATACACGCGCGTACGTACTATATATAGTACTACTTACTCCTGTCATCGACATCATTGTTAGCATTAATTAGAGTTAAAATTTATATATCACTCGCACTTGTATACATATATATGCGTTATGCACATATATAAGCACGAATTGATAATCGTCTAATAAGAGCATCGTCCATATATGCAGATGTATCGCACGATAAAAAATACAGACAAACCTGCGGTTTCTTCAGGTATATATTTCCTATATAAAACTCTAGTATATATATTTATAATGCGACAATCAATCAATAGCTAGAGTATTTGCTGTTATTAACCTTAAAATTTATTTTCCTTTGCTCAATGATTGTTAGGACAAAATGACGGATTCGAGAATGGTTCAGCTGGAGAGATCTCTGACGGCAGCTTGCCGGAGACCCGCAGCACGCGACGGACGACGGATCAATCCTCGACACAAAATATTAATAATGGAACTAGTGCAATTTCTCACAACAGCAACAACTACGACAGTACTGCGTGTGGTCTGTGGAGCAACTCTTCAAGGTGCATGCTCCTTGATTAATTTGCCACAATCTTAATTATTTAGCCTCATTAATTATTTTCCTTATTTAAATGAACGATTAATATTTAAAGCTAGATACCTAGCTATGCATGTATTTAATTCAACTATATATGGACCAAGTTCGATCAGTATATATAATCTACTAGCTTAATATTCAAAATACTAAACCATACATAGGAGATTCATATCTATATGCATGCATGGGGACAACTGTTCTAACGTGTTTGACTAATTAACCACAATGAGGTTTGACATCATCTTCAATTAATGAGCAATTAAGAGGTTCTTGGCCTTCAGCAGTTGTACTCCAACTCCATATATGCACAACAATTAATGTTAATATTGCAAAATATATAGGAGAAGCAATACAGTGAGCACAACAAATTAAGAACAAAAAACCTCTTGTAAGAGTGGGCAGCTTAATTAGTGGGACTGATTACCGCATGCATCCGTGCATGCATGCATGTAGATGTAGCACTGCAAACATTTGGATGTTTGCCTGATTAATGTTAATGGCAAGAAAGGCTTCAATTTCTGTTTGAGGCACAGAGAGGGGCAGGACGATGCCGGCCGGGAGAGATCTCATCTCAAAATTAGATGTGTGCCATTCCCAAGGTATATAGGAAAATTATCTTTTTTACTTCTAGGAGTAGTTACTCCTACCTCTGAAATACCACCTAAACGAAGTTAAAATACTCTTTTATCACTTTATGTACATTCATACACTAATTAGAAGATACTCTAATGTGAGCCACATGAAAAAATTTTAAGGGAGTCCATGATTTTTAGCGTATTTTGCAAATACCTTTATATACGCACATAAAAAAGAGTATGTCCACAAATGTGCATACAACCTCTAAAAAAATGTACATACCACCTAGATGATATTATATACTCATATATTACGTGTACATACCCTCCGCCGCACGAGAAACCTCATACGTTGTGAGATACGGTACAGGGAGTAATTATTGCCAGAAGTAGAAAAAAAAAAGGCTACCTAAAATTCATGCACGGACCATTAGACGACATTGTTGTACGTACTGCTGCATACAGGACTATAATTAACATGCAACGCAACATTTGCAAGTGCTCACGATCGAAAAAAGTGGAATGAGATCTTGGCTTTGTTCGATTTGTCCGGTATAGGTGGACATTTGAAAGCTAGCTAGTATAGATAGCTAGCTCCTGCTGGTCGATCGATCCGGCCCGGCCCCTCGAGTAGTTTAATGGTTGCAATGAAAAGTTCTTCCTCCTCTATCCATCTATCTATCTATCTATCTATCTAGCTCGATATATCCTCTCTGTACGTACATGCATGCATGGCCACACTTTCATCGATAGATGAGATCATGCATGGACACACATATATACATACATACACACATACCAAAAGGCAGGCGGGCCCACTTGTCCAGAAAAGAAGATGACAAAATCTACTGGGCGCGCGGGTGAGTGAGTGACTACTGAAAAATCATCTCCTTTAGTTTTGCATGAAAAGGCACCCCACAAAACTGGCAAGAAAACTAGCTAGTGCATACTGTTGTAACAAAGGTAAAAGGATCGAGGTAGGTTCAAATAAGAGCTCTTTTACGGCGGATTAAAATCAATATAAGTCATCTATTCTTTTGAATCTAATGATTGAATCAATTTAAATCTAGCTATATATACTACTACATATAGTATTGGTAGTAAAACTCAGAGAGAGATAAAAGGGTAAAAAAATTCCATTATACTGTTTGTTCTCTATGGTAAAACATACCCTGTTATCCTGATGTATGGCAGATGAATGGATAAGAGGCCTCTGAAGATCACCAGGTATTCGGTGAATTCAAAACTGTGAACGGATTAGGAAAATTCTAGAATACCCTTAATGAATGAATAGGAAAAGTCTAAAATACTCTTGAGGAATGTATGGTTAAATTTGATTTCTACTGCCACTACTTACTACCTATATTATCCATTGTAAAATTTCTCTCAAACAAAGGACAAAGTTTGAAACTTCTATAATTTGGAGGCGCTCAAGAATCATATACACACACACATACTACTTGATAATTTTGTTAACATTATCGCGATCTCGATGCGCGCATGTTTTTATGCTAACTTCTCCATAAGATTAATATAATGCATATTACCTGGCCTCTGTTGCAGTGTTTTGATGTTTTTGTTTTTGCCTCTCCGTGGTGGTTTTGCAGCAGGGCAGGATGGCCTGATTTCGGCTCTCCAAATGAATCAAATACTGAAACTGGAAGGCAGTATCTCAAGGTAATTAGTTAACGAGAGTTGCTTCTATACTTTTCTTTTTGACATTTGCATAAATATTAAAGTATAAACGAAGGGTAGACAGTGATTATACACTTACCTCTTCATTTGTTCCAAGATTTTTGCAACTTGTATTAAAAGGGAAAGCATTGAAGCATAGTACTATTAAGTATAGTAACAATTAATCAACAATATATATGTCAGTAATATATATTTTTGTATATATATAAGTGCCTGACTGAAAATGGTCGACACGCAAGCTTATGCAACTGTACGTGGATATATATATACAGTGTTACTTTGTCATAAGAATTGTTAATTACTTGTTGATTCGGTCGAATAGAAAATAAATCATGCGTAAACCTGGTAATTAATATACCATTGTGCGATTGCAGGAAGCTCCATCAAAGAGCTTCGAGATGTCAGCAGAAATGAACGTGTCTTGCATCTCCGAGACATCAAGTCCGGCGGCCGGGCAGCCAAACCTTGAGTTTACGCTGGGGAGGCCACAGTGAGATCGATCGATCGATCGACCCCAAACTAATCGAAGAATATACAATCAAATTGTTAGCTTGATCCAATGACCAATAACAATTAATGGCGGCCAAAGATGTCATCTATGATCTCTGAATGATCAGCTCCATGCATGCATGGTTTGCTTTATGTCCAAGTGATCTTTTGTTGTTTAAAGAGGATTTGTGCAGGGGAAGGCCGGCCGGGGAGGAAGAGAGAGAGGATATTATGAATTCATTATCATGCATGCCAGCCATATATAAAGCAGGAAAAGGAACGTCGAGGCTGGCCTCATCCACGTGCAACTCCCAATTACAGTAGATCGATGTTGGTTGCTTTAAAGTCCGAAAGCAAGAAGAAGAAGACGACGAAAAAAGAGAGATTGCACGAGATCTGGGCTGCAGTGCGCCTGGCCGGTTTTCGTACGTGGAATTGATCGATCGATGAGCGTGCAGTGTAACGTCATGCAAAGATCTAGAGATCAAAGTTCACATCTAGGACAGCTAGCTATCTAAACGAATGGGAATTAAATTCCATGTGTAGTATAAGTTACGTTGCCTTTGCATCATGTACATTATTGCCGTGCAATCAGTGTATTATTGTTGTACTCAATGGTGTGTATATATATATATATATATATATATATATATATATATATATATATATATATATATATATATATATATATATGCATGGGATACGTACGTACGTTGGTCAAAAGTTACTCTTCAAGAAATTGTGTGGGATAATGTGGTGCATGAGTGGAGGTAATGACCAAATTAAAGCTAGGTTCATGCATGACTGGTGTCAACGTGTCTTCTCAACCATTATCTAATTGAATCGAACAATTCATGCTTCTTTTATGAGTATTGCATATAAATAAGGTGCCCATGGCATCCCAATTCGTGCAACCAAAATATTGCAGGTCAACGTACGTGCAAGCTAGCTCCATATATATATTGTCGTCTACGTCCTTTTTCTCAAGTTACTTTTTGTAATATCCGCTTAACTAATTAAGCAACTGTTTTGTTCGGAGAAAAATCTGTTTCCGTATCAGTAGCCTGAATTTATAAGTATCTTAATTGAGCACACAGCCAGTGTCAGTTATTCCTTAACTCATTATAACTTAGTGTTACTGTGTCCGTATGAAAAGACGCAAAACTGCTCCCCTTTCCTCACCAGCTTATCTTGCGTGTAATATTCAAAATTGTGAATTAAGGATATAACCAAATGCATTGTTTAGCGCTTCCTAACTAGTTACCTTTTCCTAGCTAGACACATCGATCCATCGATCATCATGTTCTATCTGCAAATTAGAATAGCGCTTTCTATCTGTTACTCAACAGGGAAGGACATGTCAGTTCTTCAATTAATTCTAGGCTGGCTAGCTAGTAGGATCTTGATGAATTTAAAGAAAAGGTAAAAAGAAAACAGTACACACTTGACATACTGTTGTGCCGGGCATGAGATGAGACCAGAAAGTTGATGGACACCAATAAGTGGGTCAAACAAACCTAATAAAAGCAGAGAATTAAAGCGGGAAGCAATGGGTCTTTCACTTGGATATGAAGGTGAAAAGATAAAAGCCCTAGACCCAGGTGACTGAATGATAAAAGAGCCATCCCCATTTTCTTTCTTTCTTTCTTTCTTTCCAGAGAGTTTGCTAGCTTTTATTGGCACACATGAATCACTGTCAGTCTACGTTTGCCTTGTTTCAGCTTTAAAGGAGCAGTTGGGGACCTTTATCGTCTGCCTGACATTGACCCAACCACAAGCAAGAATGCGTAGAATGACTGACTGACTGTACACACACTGCATGCAATGAGAGAGAGAGAGAGAGAGAGAGAGAGAGAGAGGCCACCAAATTATAAAAGAATGATTACCATATGATGGCCTGATCATAGATAGCTGCATCTGCATGCATGCGGAGTATATATGAGCTATGGATTGGGGAGAGACTGAGAGCTCAGCTGATAGTCTATTTCTTCTCTCTTTTTCTTTCTCCCCCTCGTTCTTTGCTGGTTGCATGGGGAAGTATGTATAGGAGTAGCTAGTGTCAGTCATAGTCTGTGGACGGCCACAGAAGGTAGCAGCTTCTGCAGCCTATGCTATGCACTGTGTTTCCTCGTGTGTGTGTGAGTGTGTCACAGTGTCAGGCTCAGGGAGGCACTCAGAGGAAGGAAGGGACCATGCACAGTAGTAGGAAAAAGCGATGTGAGGTGACACCTCTTTTCATCCTTGACTTCACCAACCCCATGGGCCATGGCCATTGCTATGTTAAACTGGAACCAGTGCCAATTTGTGATATGCTCATCTCCAAGCTTGTGGAGCTAGCTGTTGCTACATCGATCCTCTATATATTCAAGAGTGTGTCTTTTAATTACGTGTCCCGGTGCCCTAGTGAAAACATTCAGCATTTCTTCTTAGCTACTAGTTTTTACTACTACATATTGGTCAACTGCATGTGCTATTAATTTATCTTCCTGCAATGTGATAGGCTAATTAATTTCTAATTAGCAAACCGTAATTCATATGTAAGAAAAGATAGATTTTTAAACTTGATAATGGCTCAAATTACACTAGGATTTACCTATGCTCGAGGTTAATCACGTACAGGAGTAACATTGATATTGCAACGTATACGACAGAGAACTGGACCAGCATCGATCAGCTTTTTATCATCGTTGTTGGTGCGCACACGTGTTAGTGCACGATTGGCTTGTACTTTTTCGATCTGGATATGCAGCTGCAGACTAACTAATCTAGCTGATGTTAATTTGCATGGTAAGAAAATGAAAAGAGAGAGATTCGAACCTTTGGCCTGTTTCGCCCTAGGCAAACTTTTTTTTTCATTTTTTGTTTTTTTTTCCTGAATGAGATTGCAAATCGAGTATTGTTCTCAACCGCAGAAACACCGTAGACGATATATATCACATTCCCATTCTCGACCATAAAAACACTAGTAAATGATGCAAACAGGGGTAAAGATTTGGGGAATTCGCCACACTCAGGGCGCTAATCTTCCATTGAACTTATAGAGATTATATATATGTATACAAGGTAATCAACGAAATAAGAAAAGTCCAAATAAGGTAGACACCTATACATAGAAACCATATATATGGTAAGAGCAAGGCAAAGCAGAGGCAATCCCAAGATTTCCTCGTTAACACCCCCCCCCCCGCGCAGTCGGTCGAATGCAAAGGCTGAGATGGAACTCTTGAAACATGTGCATGGGCAGGCCTTTGGTATGACATCTACGAACTGCTGGTGAGAGGGAACATGAAGCACACGTATCTGACCGAGAGAGACATTCTCACGGACAAAGTATATGTCAATTTCAATGTGTTTCATGCGCTTGTGCTGAACCGGATTAGTGGACATGTAGATGGTGGAGACGTTGTCGCGGTAGACAACCGTAGTAGAAGGAATGGGAGGTGGTGCAGCTCCTGAAGGAGTTGGCAAAGCCAGTAACATTCGGCGACGACATGAGCGACGGCAATTCATTTGGCGGAAGCCGATCTATCACTAATTCATTTGGCAATAGGAGCTCTTGTGACAAAGGTACATTTATGTACTTGTTGCTTTTGACATATTTTTTCTATAACTTTATTTTAAAATATATTATTAAAAAATTGTTGATACTCAGTACTCAACTCAACTGACTCAGCACAAAGTTTCAAATTTTGTTTTCAAACCACATCTCAGAGGCAGTTCATCCAAAATTTCTTCTGAAATTCAAAAACTAAATTTCAAATCTGGTATGTAAAACCGAAATTTTAGCCAAAATGACTTTTGTTCCATGGAAATGTTCGTTGTTCTGGATATCCATTCAATGTTTAGTACTTTATTTGGATGTTGATGCTGTTTTCGACATGATTTTTGACTTTTGTTGATTGTCCCTATATCTACCAGAAATTCCTTAGTTCATTTGGTTGCTGATTCCGTGATAGTCTTGTAAAGGCAATTAGTCAATCTAGGATAGTCTAATGAGCGTATCTTTACTTATTTTGTTATCTTTTGTAATCACTAATATATCATAATGAGACTTTTATGCAATTTTTGGACTTTATTGCCATGCTAATTACTCGGATGTTCAATATATTACATGATTCTGGTTTTAGTTTTCTCATATCTCACAAATAATCCACACAAATACAATAGGACAATTTACAAATACAAGTTAGGTATGGCAGATAAGGGCAAACTGGACAATTCCTCTAAAATATCCTCTTTCAAGAATCTAGAGACAACTAGCTAGCCGAACACTTCCAGAAGCTGCTCCTGATTCTTCAAAAGATCAGAATCAGGAGAAGTCGAAGTAGCATCAGGAAGGAGAAGGAGCTGGAGCCCTACCAAACGGGTCCTTACTTCCCATATTTGTTCATCTGAGAATTGCCCTAGAGGATCTGACAAAACCCCTAGTGAGGCATATATATAAGAAAGAAAATCTCTTGACTGATTTATGCAAGAGGTGAATACTATAAAACTTGCACCAAAATGAAACAAGAAATAAAAAATAAAAGTGGAAATACCAACCAACAAATAAACCTTTTGAAAATAGACTAATTTTAAAATACAACCTTTTGGAAAGCACAACTAATTTTAAAATACCAACTATGGAGCAATGTACAAATACTTAACTGGATGGAATCAAATGCATGAAAAAACTATATAAGATGTGCTTCTGTGCTTCTCCTTTTGACAGCTGTACAAATATTGAAGCATGAATGAATAGTAGATAGTTATTACTACCCCTTCGCTTACTTCAAGTTTAGTACAACTTGTATTAGAAGGGAAAGCATTGAAACACTGCTCAAACTATACACACACAGGATGGCGCTATTCTACTCCCAAGCGTAGAATAGCTATTCTGCGCTTCGGCTGGAGAAGTAATTTCCACGCTCTTATCAAAACGTAGTGAGTTAATACGTTGCAAACAGCACCAGTAAATACAGTCTGGTAGTAAATCACAAAATATTTCACTGCAGAACAACTGATAAATTTACTGGCAAAGCGCATGTAAAGCACACCTGAATCCAATTCGGAAGTAAATCAAATATGTTTTACTATAGAACAATAAATTGAATTATTACCGAATCAGTTACTAGTTCATACGTTGGTCAACTCAGCTAGTTAATGCGTATTGTAGTTTGTACATGAATATGTCTCTTTTTTATCTCTTTTATATCTTTTAGTTGATATTGATTTTGGTCTTAAAATTTACAAGTTGTATAATCTCACCACCACTATCTATGATAATTTTTTGAGAATTTTTGAAAATGTGCATTTATGCTAATTTTCATGAATAAGAATATAGTTTTATTTGTTGGACCTCCAGTAAAATATTTGAAAAATTCTTTAAAATTTACCACATGTAGGGGAGTTGAGTTTCTACAATCCTGTAAAATTTGAAGACCAAACTCAATCGGATTTGAGAGGTATGAAAATAACAAAGTATGAAACAACAATATATACTAACTTTTACTATAAAAAATAATATTTTACTGTGAAAAATTCTCAAAAAAATTACCACACGTAAAGGAGGTGAGATTCTACAACCTTATAAAATTTAAAAATCAAACTCAACTAGATTTAAGAGATATAAAAATAAAAATGTGCCAAACAGCAGCATTATCTTTTACTATTAATAAAACTATATTTTACTGTTTATTGCTTAATGTGTTACTACATGCTGTATACAATAGTCTTATGGTATAAATTTTATAAAAATTATATGTATAAGTTTTCAAAAAATCTCAAAAATTTATCATACGTAGGTTAGGTGAGCATCTACCGCCCTACAAAATTTTAAGATCAAACTCAATCGCATTGAAAAATATGAAATTGACAAAGCACTAAATAGTGAATCTTTTTTATATCTTTCAGCTAAAATTGATTTTGGTATTAAAATTTTACAAGGCTTGTATAATCTCACCTCCCCTATCTATGGTAATTTTTTGAGAATTTTTAAAAATATGTACTTATGGGTTTTATGAATAAGAATATAGTTCTATTTGTCGGACCTGCAGTAAAATATTTGAAAAATTCTAAAAAAATTTATCACGCATAGGGGAGGTGTGCTTATACAATCTTATAAAATTTAAAGACCAAACTTAATCAAATTTGAGAGATATGAAAATAATAAAGTGCCAAAGAGCAGCTTGTACTATCTTTTACTATCAGAAAAATAACATTTTACTATGAAAAATTCTCAAAAAATTATCACACGTAGGAGAGGTGACATTCTATAACCCTTTAAAATTTGAAGACCAAACTCAACTATATTTGAGAGATATGAAAATAATAAAGTACTAAACAGCAACACATACTACCTTTTATTATCAAGAAAACTACGCATTACTGTCTATTACTCAATATGTTATTGCATGTTGTATAAAGCAGTTTTATGTTGTAAAATTTATAAAAATTATATGTACAAGTTTTTAAAAAATCTCAAAAAGTTACCATATATAGGGTAGGTAAGCATCTATAGCCTTGCAACATTTTAGGATCAAACTCAATCACATTTGAAAGACTAGATTAACGCCCGTGCGTTGCTACGTAAAAATAAAATTGATAACGAAACATAAATATCAGGCAATAAAAAAAATTGTGCTACAAGATCAAACAACTATTTCTCCTGATTACAAAAGTTTTTATGGTTTCTTCTCCGGTATGAATTAAAACAAAATATACTCTATGTAGCAATATATATTACTAATCTCAAAAATCAATCAATCAATTTTATCCCTTTTTGCAATTTATATTACCAGCTCACGTTCCTCTTCCTCTCGCTGTGCCCGCAACGCGCGCTCCTCGGCGTCGTCGACCTCATCTTCCTTGTCGCCTCGCTCATTCTCGTTATCCACCGCCTTCGCAGGGGCGACACGAGGGCTTCCTCGAGCACGAGACGTTGCTGCTGAAGCCACCGCTATTCCGGATCACTGTCCACTACGCGGTCGTGCTCGGGGCGTCCGCCGTCTTCGCCGCGGCGTCCGCCGTCCTCCTTGCGCTCGTGTTCTTCCTCCTGCCGAGCATACCATGGCGCGCTGTCGAGTCCGCTTTCCTCACCATCCACTTCGTCGCGCACGCTATGGCCGCGTGGTCAGTCGCCTCGGAGAAATGGGCCACCGCCGCCACCTAGCCTTTGCACCTCCGCGTCTTCTGGATTGCCACCGCCCTCAGCGCCCACTCTTCTCTGTTTCAGCGGTGGTCCACTGCGCTGACGGTTCACTGCTCTTCCCAAATAACCCTCTCGTCTTTGCCGGCCTACTCGTCTCCATGCATCTGGCGTACCTAGCCATCATTGGCTTCACCGGCTATGACGCCGGAGCCCATGAAGGTGAACCAAAAAACACCAGCGCCGAGGCGTCCGCCACGCCGTGTGCCACCGCGTCGTTCCTCTCTCTCGCAACGTTCAGTTAGATCAACCCGTTTATCTCCAAGGGGTATGCCAATGACTCTCTCACCGCCGACAACGTCCCACCGGTGTCGCCGAGCAACCGCGTCGAAGCGTCATACGCTTTGTTCACGTCCAACTGGCCGACGCTGGGGTCACGACACCCGGTGGGCGTCGCGCTCTGGCTGTCCTTTTGGCCGCAGTTACTACTGACCGCGACGCTCGGTCTCCTACGCCTCGCGGTCATGTACGTTGGTCCGTCACTTATTGATCAGTTCATCGAGTTCATTCGTCACGGTGGCACAACATAGGAGATTTTGAATGAATTCTCTTGATTGATTCTGTAAAAACTGTACAACATATATAGAATGCAAAAGGAATGATTGGCCGGCTATTAATTACCAGTAATAATCAGGGATTTTGCTATAATAATCGACCATATTTAGAGAGATATGGTGGTCAGAAATCGAGAAAGAATAATTAGCTATAATGACTGACCATTATTGGAGATATGGGGGGCTAGGAAGAACAGACCGCTGCCACCAACTGTAAATTTATATCACATTTGAAAGATATGAAATTGACAAAGCACTAAACAATGAAAAATCACTAGTTAGCTAAATTTGTCTTTTTCATATCTTTCAGTTGATATTGATTTTGGTCTTAAAATTTTACAGAGTTGTATAACCTCACCTCCCCTATCTATAGTAATTTTTGAAGAATTTTTGAAAATGTGTTCTTATAGTTTTCATGAATAATAATTTAGTTCTATTTACCGGACCTGCAGTAAAATGATTAAAAAAATTCCCAAAAAATTATCACACATAGGGGCGGTGAGTTTTTACAATCTTATAAAATTTGAAGACCAAAATCAATCAAATTTAAGAGATATAAAAATAATAAAGTGACAAATAGCAGTATAATACTATCTTTTACTGTGAGAAAAATAACATTTTACTGTGAAAAATTCTCAAAAAATTTCCACACATACAGGAGGTGATATTCTACAACCTTTAAAATTTGAAGACTAAAATTAATAGTATTTGAGAGATATAAAAATAATAAGTGCTAAACAGCAGTACATACTACCTTTTGCTGTAAAGAAAACTACATTTTACTGCATATTATTCAATGTGCTACTGCATGTTGTATACAACAGTCTTATGGTGTAAAATTTATGAAAATCATATGTAAAAGTTTTTAAAAAATCTCAAAAAATTACCATATATAGGGTAGGTGAGCATCTACAGCGTTGCAAAATTTTAAGATCAAACTCAATCGTATTTGAAAGATATAAAATTGACAAAGTACTAAACAGTGAAAAATCACTAGTTACCCGAATTTTTCATTTTAATATATTTCAGCTGATATTGATTTTGGTCTTTAAATTTTGTAGGGTTGTATAATCTTACATCTCCTATATATGGCAATTTTTTTGAGAATTTTTCAAAACTCATACATATAGTTTTCATATAATTTTACTACCAAAATAATTCATCTATGTACCATCAGTAGTTGAATTTTACTCTTATACTATATGTACTGGTAACAAGAATTACTACATACTGACCTACGTATGGTAACAGAAATTACTACATGTACAATATGAAATTACTGCATATACAACATGAAATTGCTATATCTGTAGCATATTCTGCATAGATCGGTTATTCAGTAGTAAAGTCCATGAAAACTATATGTTTGGTATTCAAATTTTAAAGGGTTGTAGAAACTCATATTCCCTACCTATGGTAATTTTTAAAATTTTTCAGAACTTGTACATATAGTTTTTATATATTTTACTATCGAATAATCGATCTGTACAGGATATGCTGCAGATATAGTAATTTCATGTATTATATGTAGTAATTTCATGTAGTATATGTAGTAATTTCTGTTAGCAGTTAGAAAAATTATTATTTAATTGCGAAACATATATCATTTTATTCCTCTCGTCATCAGTAAGCTACCGGTGAAAACCATTTGCAGATTTGAGTTACCAATAAAAAAATATGACTAAAACAAAAAGAAAAAATTTTCGTGTGCATTAATTATTATTGGGCAGCCGGAAGGGAAGGCCCAGCCCAACAGCACCCACGAAAACAAGAACTGCCGCAGCGCTCGTCTCCGACGTCTCTCTCGCCTCCTCGTCGTCTTCTCCGGCTCCGACCGACCGACCACAAAGGAGAGAGCTAAGTAGCTTCGTCCGCGTCTCTCTCCCCCTCCTGTATCATTCAATGCCATTCTACCCACACCTTCCTGAGTCCTCACGGATCCGACCGGCGACCGCTTCGCTTCGATTCTCGCTCGCTCGCTTGCATCTAGGATCCTCCTCTAGATCCTAGTCGTGCCCAGAGACCAAAAATAACTGATCTTTTTCCTGTGTGGGGTTGCTTACAAGAGAAATTATAGCCTGATTACTCTTGCTGTTAATTTACATGGTTGTATAGTTGACGATTGCCTGTGCAATGCCGTGAATTCGAATTCTTGGTTAATCGTGATGCAAAGGGTGATGCTGGGATTATTTCTGTTTACCCCGCAGCATAATACAGTTGTCTGTACTCACATGAGTGTGAGCTATTCTATTAGGATTCCCATGTTTCATTCGGTGTGCTCCAGCTCTACATGTGTGCTCTGCTTACTTCACCTAGTCTCTTCTCTTTGCAAGCAGCTTTAAGGATGCCCAAGCCCACGAGTGATGCCAAGCTTCTGATCCAGTCCCTGAGCAAGACATATGCAGCCACGCCAACCAATCTCAAGGTAAGCTGCATTTCTCGCTTGCTCTGTCCCTCAAACTATTAGATGCTGCTGCTACGGGTTGGCTGGGTCATTTACCAATCCAGGCTGACTATTCGTAACTTTCAGCAATACACATTCTAAATACATCGGGGAAGTTTAAGATATCAGTGTTAGGATTTTATTTATGTGGTTAGTTTCAGTTATCATATTGCAAAGGTACCCACAGGTGAATGTTACCTCAGTTCTCATATCGACGTGGAAGTATTATTTCTTAATAACTGTATGGTTTGACAGATGAACGAATTTAGATGCGATGTTAACAAAGATCTAATGTAGTTTCCTGGATTCGGTAGTATATTTATTGTTCTTCTTAACCCCTCTACATGCCAATCAAACATATGCTTGCTGTATGTATTTCGTGAAAAATACTTGTCAGATCATCTGCCAAAAGCATAACTGCCGCAACTTAGCTATGACTATTGCCTCTTACTTCCACTCTTGCGGCATTGCTGGTATTTAACTGCTTGCTGCAGTTTAGTTGCGGGCGTTTTTGCAGCTTTGCAGATTACCGAGTTATTCTCTTTCAGCAGTGGAACAGGTGGATTACATCAGAATAGTATGTTCTTTTCCCTTCAATTCCTTTCTTTCTGGAGTTCTTTCCTGCGTAGGAACTGTAGTACTTGCTGGTCGGGATTATCATGTACCTTTTCGGACTGTCTTCGCCTTCACAATTACATAATATAGCCATAGTTGTACAGTATGCCTCCGCATTCAAGTCAACAAAGATAACAAGTAATTCAAGGTAAATCGTCTGACATACATTGTTGGAGCATTTGCCCATCCATCCTGTTCCTGCATAACATTGGGTATGTCAAATGCTTTGTGCAGGATGTTCCTCCAGAGCGGGCTTTTGCAGATTTTGCCCTGTGTAATTTGGTGCTCCACTTGGTAATCATGAACTTCCTTGGATGAACACTGAACAGAGTACTAGTGCTCTCTTAAGTGTTTTCAATACTGTAGGCTGCCAACGTATGGTCAGCAAGTTGTCACATTTCGTTTACTATAACACCAGATATTCGTGTTGTCTGTTGCATTTGGCCTTTGTAGCAATTCGAGAGCTAATGTACAAAGAACAATGAGAAGTTTTGGCCTATGATTTGGCCGAGTAATATTTTTTGGAGGTGGATTTAGCCTTAAAAGAAAGGCAAGAAAGCACAATCTATTTTTTACCTTGAAGTTTCTTTTTGGGGGTTGGATAATTATGATCACTTGCCCATGTATTTGTCAAGTAATAGCAATCTTGTCCAAGCCCATTCGCTTTCATCTTATTTTACTGTGCTCGTTGATTGATGTTACATGCAATGAACTAATATCAAGCCAATTTGTAGTCTCTTGCGATGTCGACTTAGCTAGATCATCTGGAAACATGGAGAGACGGCATACCTTATTCTGCGCGTAGGAGGGAGAGGCTGGGCAGTGCAGAGGCATCTGCTTCCATTGTAGTAGCTTTGTGTTTGTGTTGATTGGTACATGGAAGTGGGGAACCGTGCAATGTTTATTCTTTCTGTGAACACACAGGCTAGTCTAGTTTGATCCACCGTGAGAGTATGCTGGTACTCCATAAAGAAGCATCAAATCTTCTCCTTGGTGCGGCGTCAATTCTGGCGCGCGAATTGATCCTTCCCCTTGTCTGGGAATCACCTGAAGTTGGAGACTCACGCCCACCTTCAATGTTATGCAGGCAAGCATTCGCCCGAAACAAAAACTGCATCGTATTAAGGTAACATTAACAGCATTAGAGACACTGTTTTTCAACTATTCAAGCTTCAAGTGCAGATTTTCCACCGAAGAAACAAGCGTGCGCATATGCTTTTATTCTTAGAAATTTGGCAGAAGAGCATTACAGAAATTGCATGAAATACTAATGTTCTACATCCAGGACTATTGAAACATCCAAATTAAGGATGAGAAACATCAAATTTAACCGTAGTGTTTTCCTGCAGCAGGACGATTGCATTCAGGAAATACGAGGATGGTAGCTCAAATCTTGGAGTTGTGCGCAATCTTGAACCACTCAGTGTGGAACGAGCCAGGCACGTCGACCCTCTCGTAAGTGTGGGCACCAAAGTAGTCCCTCTGTGCCTGCACCAGGTTCGCAGGCAGCCTGTCCCGGCGGTACGTGTCAAAGTAGGCCAGGCTTGTGGACATGCCTGGGGTGCTGACACCATTGTTGATGGCAAGGCAAACCACCCTCCGCCAGGCTGCTTGCCTGTCCATGATCTCCTTTGCAAACTCAGGGTCTACCAGCAGGTTCGGGAGGCCGGGGTTCCTGTCGTAGGCCTTCTTGATGCGGTCCAGGAAGATGGCACGGATGATGCAGCCACCCTTCCAGATCCGCGCAAGCTCACCGAGGTTAAGGCTCCACCCCTTCTCCATGCTCTTTGCCTTGAGGATGTTCATGCCCTGCGCATAGCTGCATATCTTTGAGGCATAGAGAGCTTGTCTCACATCTTCAATCAGCTGTGCCTTGTCCACCGGCAGGTTGCTTGAGAAGTCACCCTGGAAGACCCTGGCAGCTTCAACCCTCTCGTCCTTCAAACCGCTGAGGAACCTCGAGTCCAAGGATGCTGCAATTGTAGGTGCAGCCACGGACAGCTCAGCTGCCTGCTGCATTGTCCACTTGCCGGTTCCCTTCATGCCCGTCTTGTCCAAAACCCTGTCAACCAAGTAGCCCTCACCCAGGTCATCCTTGATGCCAAAGATATCGGCTGTAATCTCAATCAAGAAGCTGAGGAGCTCGCCCTTGTTCCACTCTGAGAAAACCTGTTGCAGCTCGCTGTTGGTGAGCTTACCGACCGATTTGAGAACATCGTAGGCCTCTGCGATCAATTGCATATCACCGTATTCAATTCCATTGTGAACCATCTTCACAAAGTTGCCTGATCCGCCTTTGCCAATGTAGGTGACACATGGACCACTGTCAGGAACCTGCGCAGCAACCTTGAGAAGAATATCTTCGATGTACTTGTACGCCTCAAACGATCCTCCAGGCATCAAGGATGGGCCATGACGGGCACCCTCCTCTCCTCCGGAGACTCCCATCCCGAGATAGAGAAGGCCACGCTCCTCTGTCGCCTTCTCCCTTCTCTCAGTGTTCTCATACCATTCGTTTCCCCCGTCAACGATGCAATCACCCCTTTCCAAGTGGGCAGCAAGTGTTGCAATGGTCTGGTCCACTGGTGCACCAGCCTTGACAAGCATTATGACAACACGTGGCTTCTGGATGGAGTTCACAAAGGATGCTGGGTCATGGAATCCAAACACGGGAAGGTTTCCTTCAAGCTTGGCACGCTGAACAGTCTCATCGACCTTGGAAGTTGTTCGGTTGTAGACCGAGATAGGAAACCCTTTCTCTGCGATGTTCAGGGCAAGGTTCTGCCCCATGACCGCAAGGCCAGCAAGGCCAATCCTTGTAAGAGCCATCTTCTACCTAGGTTACAGATCAAAATTATTAGAACTCAAAACTAACAGGAACCAACAAAGGGCATCTCAAAGAAATTGAAGCATCTGAACATGATTAAGATGGTAATAAAGCAACATCATCTGTGTCAGATACCAAAGTAGACACTAGTGAAGTAATGGCGTCTGAGAGGTTACATCTATAGAAGGTAGCACGTGCATGAGCAGGAACTCATCTCAGAAAAAGACTCATGTATGAACAATCGTTACAAGTTTTAGTTTGAGACGCAAAATATCCAGCTCCACAAGAGGAATATATGAAAAGCTCTCTGCATTCATCAGAGGTCAGGACCAGAATTGCGGGGAAAGAAGTCGAGTCAGCATCAACAGTTTTCACTTGTTAAAGTTGGATCCAAACTGCTAGTAGTGAAGAAAGCTATCATAACCGATAAGCGACTGTATACATGATTTTAAGGAGAAGGGGAAAAAGACTCCATCTCCCCGTATAGCGCGATGACAGGCACAGAAGATTAGAATATAGCATGGGATATTCTAGTAGTACCCTCCAGGCTCGAGCTATACGACTATATCCTAATAGCAAGATCGATCCCAAGGAGAGTTCCATCTGAAACCAAGCCTGGTACCACTGCACTACGAGTGCAAGGTCTCGATCCCCTCCCTTGTTTTCCTAGCGAGTAGTAGCGTGTGAAATCTTGGGGAAGATGGGGATTTTGACGAGGAATCCCTCAAGAGCCCGAAACCACCAAGGATACAGTAGTAGCACGTACGCGAATCCATGGGGGAGGGGAAAAAGAATCACTCTAGAGGAGGAGGTGGGGGAGGGTTTGGCGGCTCGAACCTGGTCTGAGCTCCTCCGCGATCCCTGTGAAGATTGGCAGACTGCGATGCGAGTCACCTCCTCACCTGCTGCTGCTGCTGCTGCTGCTCAGCTCCTCTCCTCTCCTCTCCTCCCCGGTCTCCACCAGGTCCAGGAAAGCACAACCAATCCAACGCATCCCAGCCTGCTCACCGGCTAAAATAGGCACCCGCTCGCATGTGGGGAAAATTGATATAAGTCACTCCCAAGAGTGGTGCGAGCTAAAATGCCACTCTCGACGTTGTCTTTGTTAAAATGCCACTCTTCTCGTGTCCCTCCTCGCCAAAATGTCATTTTGATTTTCTAAAATGAATTTCGCTTTTCTGTGCATCTCTAGCCACGGGAAATGACCGTTGTGCCCCCGAGCTAAATGCCTTTACATTGATTAAATGGGGTTTGTTACAGTATATCCAACCAAATAATGACGTGATTTATAAAATCAAGTAGAGCATAAAGACAAAAGAAAAATTAACTACTCCAGATCACATAAAAATTATTGTCATTGTCTAAAGTCATCTACTACAGGAAATAAAAAATTTCTTTAAAGAATGGTTTTAAGGTTTGAATATGTAGTAATATTGCCATACATTGCAAAGAAGTAAAAAAATAGTATACTAAAAGATGGCAGAGAATAGTTATTTTACAACAAGATTTAGAATAATGTTTGTTTATTTTTAATTAATTTTAAAAGACGGAGAGAAGGAGTAAAGGCATTTAGCTCGGGGCAAGATGGTCATTTCGATCGTTTGGGCATGTAAAAGCGAAATTCATTTGAAAATCGAAAATAGCATTTTGGCGAGGAGGGGCACGAGAAGAGTGGCATTTTAACAAAGGCAACGTCGAGAGTGGCATTTTGGCTCGCACCACTCTTGGGAGTGGCATTATATCAATTTTCCCTCGCATGGGGGTTCACTAGCAGACAGTATAGACCCGTGCTTTCAAGGCCATGAAACCAAAAAAAAAAAATACTCCTTAGCGCGAGTATGCAAGATGTGAGCTTCATTAAAATTTATATCAAGATAGTACTAAGAAGTATCAATGACCTCAGGGATTAAATTTTCGCCGAAATTCGGCGAAATTTCAGCGAAATTTCGGATTTCGGACCCCCCAAGATTAGAAAAGCCGAGCAAATTCAAAAATTCCAAGTGGTATTTTGTTACGAGAAATTTTACAATATAGACCTACTTAAATCTGATGGTTGATAATATCATCCTAAACCATTTCAAGGCTAATAATGAGGTTTTACTACATATAATTAAGAAAGTGACAACGTCAGACAAGGAGTTGGGTGATAATGATTATGAATGTTAGACTCATGTACCGATGTGATCTGATGCCATGAGACATGAGCCATTTTTTCAGTTCAAGTAGAAACCTTTTGTACCTATTCAACATATTATATTAGTTGATATAAAATATGAATTTTCTGCCATTTATCAGTACTTCGTTGTTTTAATGGTGACCGCCACAAATTAAAGATTCAGACATTGATTACTAACATACTTCGAATTTAAATGTTAAAAATGAACACTTTTTGGTGTAACCTCTTCGTTTTGTGAAATTGTCATGTCACACAACAAAGACTCAACTGGCACTAGTAGGTAATGCTCTATTTTAGCTAAAACCGAGCCCTTAATCAATGCCAACATATAAAGAGTCCTTTTACCACCAGAGGCAAGAGGTGGACTGTAAAATAGCTAATTTGTTGTCACTTGATTTGCATTATGCATGCAGGTTGCAAATGTTCAGTGTCCCTGTGATACTCATTTTTGGGTTTATGATGATGGTCGGTACGAGGAAGAGGGACAGAACAACATCAAAGGAAAAATATGGGAGTCAGTATGTATCTTTGTTAAGAGAAATTCCATTCTGTTGTTATTTCTTTCAAAACATAAACTAGGTGTGCTTATTCCTAATGAATTTCTTTTTTTTTTATGACCAGACCTTGACACGTTTTGCATGTGCATTATTTTCACTACCGATGCCTCCTGGGAACTCTAATCGAACCAGGGATGAAGCTCCCTATTCAGCAAGAACTGTCCCTGATTACTTGGACCAGAAAAGAATCCAAAAGCTGCTTCTTCTTGGACCCCCTGGTGCTGGTACAAGCACTATTTTTAAGCAGGTCTGATTTGATATCATTCACTAATGCCTTGAGCTCTATCAACTCTTGGGATATAATTGTGTGATTGACCCTGTAATCACCTGTCAATAGTCGGCCCCTTCTGAACAGGATGATGCAAAGCAAAGAGTTATTTGAGGCTACAATCCGGTACGCTAATCTTTTTCATCAGAGATTACATTCAGACGGAATTCATAACCGCTGATCTTGGTGCTGTTATCGATGTCTTCAAAATGAAAACCATTACTGAATGTCCATTTTGTTGAATTAATCAGCAAAATTTTGAATAATCAATTTTCACTTCTGTTGAACCAGGCAACCTGAGCTTCTGCGATACACCTTTTGTTCTGGTGCTCAGGCATCCTGCCACATCGCGATCATCAGAGCAGAGCAGAGCAGAGCGGAGTGAAATACTTGTAGCTGAGCACTAGTGTGGGAGGGAGGGATCTCGGCAGGAAATGAACAGGACATGAGGCAGCACATGCCGTCAGCAGCAACAGGAGCAAGCAAACAAAGACAAGGGAAACAAAGATTGCACCAACCAATTTGACTCCAATCCAAATCCCTTGGAACTAAGAGCAAGGTTTGATGGATCGATTTCTGCAACAATGAGCGCAGAAAGCATGATATATTGTTGGGAATTCGGGTAGGATAAAATAGCTAGTCTCATTAGAGTATCAGAAATAACAAGAAGTACAGATAAAAAAAGTTTTTTTAGCTAGAGAAGCACGAAGCTTGTAATGAATTGACATTTGTAAAGTAAAATTCTCCGGTTAGCATCCATCAAAAGTGCCGATTTGGACAACACCGGATTACCAGTTTGCATCATCCATCGGACAGTAGACAAGAGACAAACTCCCAGATTGCCAACGCAAAGCTGAATGCCTTGCCAAATTGTAAGCTTGGACCGACGTCATTAGAATCCAAAATTGCCCAAATTAAAGATTAAAACTTCTTCCTGCAAGAATATGGTAGCTCGATCGAAGGCATGTGCAAATGGAAGCAAATATTCTATACCATGTTGTCCTTGGGCTGCTTCTTGCTCATGTGGAAGGACCTCCCTATCTTCCTCCGGCCGAAGCGCACCATCCAGCCCTCGCTCGTGGTGCACCGCCGCCTCCCTGATGGCGGCCATGGTGGCTGTCTTGGGCAGCTCGCCGCTCTTGGACATCCAGACCGTTTGTTGTCAACGACTGAGGCCGGATTACTTAAGTTGTATTCTCCTCATGATTGCATAGGATCGCTTTCTACGATGAAGACTGGAGACACATGACAAGAAGCGATGAGAGGACGTGGACAGAGGTTACTCCCAATTTTCAACTAATTTTAAATTTGGAGAACGTATTATTTATCAAAAGAAAAATAAAATCTTCGCCTTTTTAAAGCCGTATATCTTGTTTGGAAAATTATAGCTAGAGTTCAACAAATTTTATTATCAAATAGGTCCAATCCTCCTCTTTATGTGGATTTTTCTCCTAGATAACTTCTTCCATATCATCATTTTCTTAGAGCACAATGACAGACATATTCTTTTCGCAACGTGGTATAGAGAAAACGTGTACGGAGCAGTTGTACCAAATGAGAATCCATCGCAATGCCCTAACAAACCCTTGTGTCTCTTTTATATTTTTGAGTGGTGAAACGCTATAATTTCTGAAAAAAATTATGGAAACAAGATATCTTAGAGTTAGAGTTTGTTTATTTTTACTTTTAATTCTAGATTCTGGCTCCAAAAGTAGAATAAAAAACAAATAGCCCGATTCTAGGGATCGATTCTCGCAATTCAACTCACCCAGATACACTAGAATCCACAATCTACTTTATATGTGCTTTTAGATTTCAGCTTTTAAAGAATTAGCTTCTCTACAACCACAATCTAGAATCAGCTTTTGGATAATCCAAAACAAAAACAAACAGATCCTTAGAGCAAGAAAATGTCAAATCTATAAAAGTAAGTTAAGGTCTTTTACTTTGGGGAGGGTCTTAAAGTTTTTAAAAAGAAAAGGTGAGGAAGAAAGTTGGGTTTGGGCCGGGCCGAGCGTTCGTTTCGTTCACTAAAAACCCAACCCAACCCAAGCTCGTGGCGTCGTCCTCTCGTGCGATGCGAGCGACGAGGAGATTCAGATCGAGCCTAAGCTTCTAGGGTTTCGTTCTGTTCACACGAGTACGAAAACGAGGTCTTTCTAGGAGCAGCCGCAGGAGTAGGGAGAGAGATTGGAAGATGAGCCGTAGCCTTGGGATCCCGGTGAAGCTACTGCACGAGGCGGCGGGGCACGTCGTCACGGTGGAGCTCAAGACCGGCGAGGTGTACCGCGGCTCCATGGTCGAGTGCGAGGACAACTGGAACTGCCAGCTCGATAGCATCACCTTCACCGCCAAGGTACTTTTACTTTCTTCCTTCCTCCTCCAGATCGCCGCATGCGCTTATGTCCTCTGCTGATTTCTGATAGAAATCAGAATGGGAGAGAATTTGGGAAATGCCTCACGCAATCAATAGGATTGCTTGGCTCCATGTATGTGGGATGGTGACCATGGAGTTTGAAGTAGGGTGTAGCAGATGCGAGAGGGTTGGAGGGGCGACGGTTGAGGAGATAGGTGGCAGCGGCAAGAGCTTTCGGCCCAGAAATGAGGAGGCATGTGTGCTTGGAGGAGAAGCATGCGTATGGTGTCATTGATCGGCCTTGCCATTTTGCAGTGAAGTGTAGGGGTAAGACAAGCGGAGCAGGGTGCCATGGCGTTTAAAAAGGGAGTTGGTTGACGAGTTGATGAATTCGGCGCTGTTATCTGTTCGGATGGAGCAAACAGTAACATTTAACTGAGTGTGAACAATAGCGAAGAACAAGTCAAGTGTGTCAAAGGTAGCAGATTTAGCGCAAAGAGGAAAACACCAAAAGAAGTGGGAAAAATCATCAACTATGACAAGGTAGTATTTAAAACCAGAGTTGCTAAGAACAGGCAACATCTGCAGATCGCAATGGATAAGTTCAAAGGGAGCACTAGACACAGAATTAGAATTAGTAAATGCCAAGCGAACATGTTTGCCAAGTTGACATGTGTGACACATATGACGACTTAATTTGTGGTGGGGAATGGACGATGAGCGTTGTAGCGTGGTAATGGTGTCACGACTAGGATGACCCAAGCGACGATGCCAAATTGCAGCGGAAGCGGTGCTGGAGCTGAAGGCCGAGTGGGGCAATGTTGAAAGCAATGGTGGGATGGTGTAGAGATCCCTGTCACTATTGTAGCGAAGTATCACAGCCTTCGTGCAAAGATCCTTCACAGAAAAACCAAGATAGTCAAATTCAATAGAACAGTGATTGTCATGAGTGAATTTACGAACTGAGAGTAGATTGCGAACAAGGGAAGGTACAAGAAGAATGTCGTTTAGATAAAACATATATCCAAAAGGCGTGCTAAGAGAGGAATGACCTGATCGGGAGATGGACATGGAGTGTCCATTACCGACGGTCACAGAAAGAGGAGTACGGAGAGGAGAAGAGTGGTGAAGGTTACCGTCGTCCGGTGTCATGTGCACAGAGGCGCCAGAATCCATGACTCAACCCCCATTCTGAAGAGAGAGGTTGTTCATGGCGTCAAGGAAACCAGAGCTGTACCAGGAGGTCAGAGCACCATAGGACAACCCTTGGTGTGATGATGGGAGGGGCACAACCGTGGTGGAAAATGTCTGTGGGGGACACGGGTCGAGAAGACTAGGGCCACCAGGTGGACGGTGCTGCCATGCTGATGCGCTAGCAACCGGCTAGGCTAGCATGCCCGGGTTGAAGCAGAACCAAGGCCTGGCTGGCGTGAGGTTGCTGCGAGTTGCACCATGTCTGGAGTAGTTGTTGCTGCGCCTCTTGCCCTTGTTGGCCCCCTTTGCCATGGCCGCCCTTAGAGGGGCCAAAGCTAGAGGTAGAGCCCTCGCTGCGGCAATTGTTGCCGGTGCAAACGGAGTTCTTGCCGACGGTGGGGAGGAGAGCCGTGGCCGCGGAGTTCTTGTCGGAGTTGCCGAGATGCATCTCTTCCATGATAGAAATCAGAATGGGAGAGAATTTGGGAAATGCCTCATGCAATCATAGGATTGCTGGGTTCCATGTATATATATGTGTTAGGGTCCAAGATTGGAAGGTTAAAATCAGATACAAGAGATATGCACAATCCCATACATTCTGTTACAAGAGATATGCACAATCCCCAATTAATGACCGGTCAAAAATATATCTCTAACAATTTCTACTGCCTTTTTGCAGGATGGCAAGGTGTCGCAGCTCGAGCATGTCTTCATCAGAGGAAGCAGGGTCAGGTTCATGATCATACCCGACATGCTCAAGAACGCCCCCATGTTCAAGCGCCTCGAAGCTAGGATCAGGGTAAGCACCCACCTCCTCCTCTTTACTACTAGTCGTTCATATGCTGCAGAAATTCGTCCTTCATCTTGTCATACACAGTACACTGCATGCTGTATCCTTAATTTCTCTTATCTTCTCCTCTCGTGCAGGGCAAAGGGTCAGCTATTGGCGTCGGTCGTGGCCGTGCGGTTGCAATGCGTGCTCGGGTAAACACCGCTTGCTTTCTCCGTAATTACTTTACAGTTGACCTGGTAGGACTCTTCAGTTTGTTGAGTACCACTGTACCGCCTTTCAATTACAAAAGATTGATGTCTGGACCAAATAGTCTTGGCTTGCTATTTGAATGGAGTTGCTGATGGTTAGTCTAATACTTGCAATGATTCCCAGACAGTATATAATTTCCTATCAAGAAAGCCAATTGCTTGATTTCTACCATTAATTAATGTTGAATCTTCCTCTGGCTACTTCCATTGTTTCTTTTTGTTCGAGAGCTGCGGATTTGTTGTGTCACAAGACAATAGTTAGTGTCTTATTATTCAGAAATGCCCTCTGTTTTTCCTTCTTTTCATTTACATTTTTATCTGTGGTAGCAACTTGCAATCCTACTTTGCAAAAAAGAATAGAGCAAACGCTATGTGATGTCAAATTTGTTGTCAGCGGAGGAGTTTACAACTGTGCTATTATTTCCATTGTATTACCATCCTCATTGTTGATGTCAATTCGAGGATCCATTAATTGCATGCATTGAGCTTATACTCCATTGGGGACAGTATCCCATTTTGCAGTGATTATGTGATTATATAGGCGGATGAATTTTAAGTCATTATCTAACTAATGAGTAATCTAATTAGGAGTTAGTGCTCTCACTGTTCATCCTTCCCCTCGACTGGCACCATTAGGAAAACAGAAATTTACTTAATAGTCCTTTACATAAGATGATAATAATTTATTTCTGTTGTGAACATTGAACATTGCACCCATGCTATTCTAAAGGCCAACAAGGTTCTATGTTTCATCTTCAATTAATGTTAAATCTTCCCCTAGTTAATTGCTTTTTTTTTTGGTTCTAGGTGGGCAGCACCGTAGCAGTAGCTTTTTATTTTTCCTTTTCTGGATCTGTGGATTCATAGTATGAGAGCCTCTGTTTAAAACCACACTTTTTTTCGAAACCTGAAAGTCAAAATTGCCCTCTTTTTTCATTGTTTCTAATAACACTTCATCCAGAGTGGAAACTAGGGAACTTGAAATATGTTCTCTGAAAAATAATGTTGGATGCTATATAACAGTATACCATCAAAGATGGAATCATTAGGAGCTTACTAATTATAACACTCGGATCACTGCCATCAATACTGATACCAAAAATATAATTATCATCTGACTAGTGCTTATAATATGTCATGTATTGCACCTACTTATGAACAAAAAAGAATAATAAACTATGCATCTTCTAGCTTGGCGACCGTTGCCTGAATTTTCTAAAAAAAGCGACATAATCGTTGATATGCATAGAGTTGATTGAAGCTGGACAGAGTAAGGGGAAAATGTCTTGTAATTGTAAAGCGCATTGACTTGAAGTCATAGATCACCTTGCCGGTTGGATTCGGACTTTTTAACCTGAAGGGTGTTCTCTTTCCATCCAAGCATCCTCCACCAGAAACATGTCATCATAGAAGCTTGCTTTATGAATCCTTAGGGTATAAATATCATGGAAGAATCTCCTGCAAGATTAGTGCCATCACTGTCAGTAAGCTCTGCCTGTGGTTGAACTTGTAGGAATGAAACATTAAGCATACAGATTCACTTTGCAAACTTTATATCCTTTCATGAATGAATTGTTGATGGATAAGTGAGCTAATACATTTAAGAGGCTATGGAGACTCGAAGTATCTTGATTAAGCAAATTTATAATATTTACATTTAAATTTCATACTTGTAGAAGCATCCACGGTAAGGCTATGTCTGTGCATTGTCTGGGAATCTAGTTGGCAAATACATGCATGCATTCTGATCAGAGTTCTTTTCAACACATATATTTAGTTAACAGTTGTAGTTCCTAATCTTTTTACCTACCAATTGATGCAGGCGGCTGCTGGTCGTGGCGGTGGTCCTGTTGGACGGGGTGGTGCGCCTCCTGTGAGGAGGTAGGTTTATCCGCAGCACTGTGTATGCTGTTATCTGGTAGAGGAAGTTGCTGTCTTTGTCATCAAAACTTTCATTTGGCTGTCGTGTCTCTGAGCTAGCTTATGTACCTCCAGTTCAGTTTCTGTTTACAAAATGGATGCATGCCTGTGGTGTCTTTCACATGATGCATTGGTTTTGACCATGGTCGCTTTAAGCATGACTTGCTAGGTCGAGTAGTGTGTTTGAGGCTGTCGTTGGATGGATATAGTGATTGCATCCTGTTTCTTTAAGGAATTTCTCTTCTGTATCCTGCAGCTTACTGCTAGTTAATATGAATACGGCGCTGTTATTACAAGACTCAGAAAGATACTATAGTCGGTTAAGACCTGCTGCCTGTAGATTAGTAATACCGAAATGGTTATCATGCTTATGGAAAACTATATATGACTAGTATCTTCCTAGTCCTTTTTTAAGAGTAGTGGAGAATGTTGCCTGTGAATCAATAGCATGCATGCATGTAGGTAGGCAACCAGGAAGCAGTCCTGTGGGACTGTCCCATCAAAATGGGCGGCCTGTATTGGCTAGAAGTACTGCACACAAATAGCTACTGTAGTAAAAAAGTAGTGTTCATATACTATAGCAAAAACACTGTTTGCCTCGATTTCAGCCGATCCAGATCGTCCGATCACATCTGTGGGGACTGCTTACGTGTAAAGGACACTCATACGTGTGCGATGTGTGCGTGTGGTGTGCCTAAGTTATGTACGGTTGTCTTATGTCTTTCAGGAAAAAAAAGTTTTAGGATGTGCAGATATGTACGGACCATACGCATATCATATTCGTGTTATGTTTATACCTTTGCTTTGTTCTGGTCTCAGTAAAGGGGATGGAATGGATGCATGCAATGATGCAATCGCGGGATGGCAGCCTCCATCAGGGGTCAAGGAAAGAATGTTAAGCATATCAATCTCTAGGCAGAACCTGACATGCGCTATGTTATCTGAATTACAAGTTGCCATGTGGGTTGCCATACAAATAGTTCAGATAATTGTCTCTACTATTCTAATTATCACTTGATGGTAGCGATCCGTTCTTTCCCACCCCCTAATATCTAATAATGGCAGGTTATTATAGCTAATTATTTTTTCTTAATTTACAGCCAACCATATCTCTCAAATATGGTTGATTATTATAGCAAAATTTCTGATTAGTGCTGGTAATTAATAGTCGGCCAATTATTCCTTTTGTACTCTATATAACACCCATAACCAGACCATCACCGAAACCCTACGACAGGGTGGAAACAGCAAGCGCGATGTCCTCGCCTTTTGTGAACACGTAGCTGAGGTAGTCGCGGAGGCACATGACGATGGCTGCTATGATGACGGCCGCCACGATTAGCGACAGCATCGTCACGATCTTGACCGAGAACGCCGCCGCCTTCCGGCACCAAGCTCATTGCTCACCCTAACACTGCATGCAGCGTATATATCACGTCACACGCCACTATTAGTGGAGTCTGGGACTCGTATCTCCTTGGAGGAGTAGACGTACATGACGGCGAGTGGAACGCCGGTGGCGGTGAGAAGGACGGTGGAGCGCTGCATGTAGATGCCGAGCATGTCCTACTTGTGCGCACCGTATGCCTGCCCGCACAGCGTCTCTACTGCGCTGCCCATGCCGAGCTGCAAATGTTATCAAAAATAAACGGATCTTCTTTTAGCATTAGTTGGATCAATCATATAGAACCAGCAATGAGACTGAACTCATCATGAGGTCATGAAATTAATTATCTCTCTCTACTACTTCTAATTACGAGTTGGTGACGGTGGCCCGTTCTACCTCCCCCCCGGACATATCCACAAAATCGTCATTGTCCCGATCTTCTATATATTGTTGAACGGAGAATGTTTTAATTCGGTTGGATATGTATGCATGCATAATCTGCGGCGTATCAAACTCTTATCTCAATCAGCTGATTCTATTTCCAAATACTACACGATCGATTCTTTTTCCATATACTGCACGCATACAGCTTCTGAGTTACCATGTGCCTTTGAGTTGCCATATGCATCCTTTCCATTAAATATTTACTTGCATGTGTAGATAAGATCATCTTTTCTTTTTATCTAATCACATATGGACTTGATTCCGGTCGGCCAGCAGCATACGCACGGCTATGCATGACGCGACTAGATAAGTTTGTTATCTCTATCTCTACTAATTCTAATTAGGAGTTGATGGTAGTACGTCCGTTCTCCACTCTCACCCCGACACGTGTGCGTACCCGTATGGCTGAGTGGGAAGCGGGTAGTGGCCACCGCAGTAGATTTGATTGGATCATCCCGTTGTGGGAGGTAAATAAATATGCATGATTCATTTATTGCTTTCTTTTCTCCCATTGATCTGTCATTCGAATCAACAACGATTGCTCCCGGTGCTTTTCCGGATTGGATTGATTGATTCCTTTTCGAAGGAAGCAGAATTCTGATTCATATAGTTTAGTCTCTTCTCGCCTCTTTCTCTTTTGTTGCCTTCCTTATTCGACGATTTCTTAATCTGGATTCCATAGATATCTCCTCGGTTGCTGAATCTATATAACCCCACCGCTTCTCGCCTCTCTTTCAGATGTATTGAGCTTATCCGTTGAGCAGAGGTAATGGCACGATCTTCTTGATCTCGTCGATGTGGCGCAGGGGCAAGTCGCCAGTAGTGGGCGACGAGATAGGATGGCGGCGCTACTGGAGCTGACCGCGGTGTATGATGTCAATAGGTTGAGGGAGGCGCTCGCGGGGGCAGGCGAGAAGTCGGTGGAGCTGGTTGATAGGGTGGGGCTATGGTATGGTCAGAACAAGGCGTACGAGCCACCCATGCCCCTGATGGTGGCAACCACATATGGATGACGCCTACCTCTTCAATGTCTTTGCGGCCATAGAGCAGCAGGTGATGCATCTTTCGGTCGATCGATTGATCTCGAATTATGACGTTATAAATTTACAATCCTAAGTATTGTGATAGTATTATTTAAGTTTGTAAAATTAAAGGAAATTTTAAGCTCGAGTTTGTAAACAAGTGCTTGAAATTTGTATGTTTCAATGAATTGATTTAAACATTTAACCATTGCACATTCAGAGTCAACATCATTATTCAGATAAGGTTAGTGCTCTTTACAAATAAATTTTTTATCACAAATTGAGTTTCCGTTATATTGCACAAGCACATGACTAGTGTTATCTGAATTACAAGTTGCCATGTGGGTTGCCATACAATAGTTCAGATAATTATGTTATCTGAACTATGAACCGGGGAATTTCCTTACATGACATAGGTTGCCATGTGGGTTTTTTTTATACATTCTCAATTCCTACGGAGGGTTCATAGGGAATTTGAACTAAAACCCTTTCCCATCCGAACGGATTTGGTTTAATCCCTCTCTAGTCTCTATGCAAACAATGGATCTGCCATTGAATAATGACCTCTTCCTTGAATGCCATTGTTGTGGTTAGGGCATCTACAATGGTAGAGACGACTGTTATCTATATATCGCCCCATGCCATCTAGAGATAAGATCACTTTTACAATGAATTCTCTCTTGAATTTCGGACCTCACAATCCCCCAATGGAGAAGATAAGGTTGTAGAGCTTGATCCTTCTACTTGTACCTTAGCTTGATTCGGTAGGGATATCCTCTCCCGAACTGGCTTCCTGTAACTTTTGTTAGGATGATTCCGTATTGACCTCGCTAACCTATCTTTGGCCAATCGCCTGGGTGTAAGATCGAGGATGAGCCTAGAGGGGGGGTGAATAGGCTTTTCTAAAATTTTCTATCACTAATTTCAAGTTTTATGATTCCTAAGAATTAGTGACAATTTTAACAAACTTAATACTCAACAATTCTAGTGATCACAAGATGATATCACTACACAAGTATATTAAAATCTAATCAAGTAGCACAAGAAAATCAAATTACTAGAATTGCACAAGAGTAAAGACAAGTAAACCACAAATGATGGACAAGAGAATTTTTCCCGTGGTCTCGGAGACTTGCCGGTCTCCCCTAATCCACGTTGAGGTAGCTTGAATTCCTTCAAGCCGGCTCCACTCGCTTGAGCCTTCCCCGATCACTAGTGATAGCTCTTCCCCGCTCCGGGTAGGCGAGCTTCGTGCCTTCACAACCGCCCGGGTCTTCACACAATCTTCTTTGTGAAGATCACCGGAGCCTCACGCCTCCAAGCCGTCTAGGAGGCGGCAACCTCCAAGAGTAACAAACTTGACGTAGGCTTAAACTCAAGGGTGCACACAATATGGCTCAACCAATGCAATGCTTTCAATACACTCAATTTCCCCTCCAAGAACTCAAAAGACAATAATTGAATGCACAAGAGTGTGGAGAGAGTTGCTAGGGCTTAGAATGTATTCAATGGAGTCACCCACCAGGCCCTAGCACAGGTGAGGGGGTATTTATAACCCCCACCAACTCAAACTAGCCGTTATTTACTCTCCTTTGCAGTTTTTGCGCCATGGCGAGACTACCGCCTCTAAGGGCGGTAGTACCGCTTTGGGTGTAACGGCTATAACGGGCATTTAATCTTGACCGACACGTAGCCGTTCTGACAATTTTCTATGTGGTAGATTACTCGCGCCCATGGGAGTGTGATAGTACCGCTTTTGTCGACAGGAAAAGGATACGTGCGGAATAAAACTACGCCAACTAAGGTGCGGTAGTACCGCATTATGTACTACTGGCCGACCAGCGATAGTGCCGCCATGAGGTTCAAACAGAGACCAAAAATCCTCCTTTGGGATAAAGCTACGCCATTAAAAGCGCCGGTAGAGTGCGAATCTTGATACTACCGCTCACATCTTCTTGTAGTGCCGGCCTTAAAGTAATTTTCAGATTTTGCAATTTCTCTCGAATGCATAATGTCACAAATGAACTATTGAGCCATATTTTTGCACTTCCAAGTTTTAATACCCAAATCAAGTCCCTCTTAATAGTACGACGACTATCCTAAAACTCCGATCTTTTCTTCAAACTACCAGATCGGTAAAATGACTAGAAAATGCTTCTAATTTTTATACCTTCATTTCTTTAGCTTCTTTTTCGCGTACTCCTTCCATTTTGCACTTGAAGTCATCCAACATCTTTCGAAGACTACATTTATCCTGTTTTCCACTTACTTGCACAAACATCGTTAGTCTTTTAACATTGATTGTCATTAATTACCAAAACCTCAAACACACGGGGGCCTAGATGCTTTCAATCTCCCCCTTTTTGGTAATTGATGACAATCCTTATAAACGAATTGAAGTAAATTGATATTTAGTGTGAGTGACCAATAAAAATTAATTACTCACACCGAGGGACTCTTATTTAGCAATATTTTGTCGTTTAAAGGACAAAAGGTATTTGAGTCAAGATATTGCTAAATGAGAACATGACTCCCCCTACAAATATGCCATGGATAAACAATAAAAGTTTGCACATTTGTATATGAGTTTCATATGACAATAGAGATGATAATAGTTCGAATGAATTAACATGGCATAATGCAAAACTCATAAGAAGGATAAATATTTGGCGCAAAAGATTAGAATTGAGTTCAAGATGGAGTTCACAATCAACAAGACACAAACGACGACATAAACAACCACAAGGAGTTCAAATCCAACAACCACATAAGTTAAGCAAGTTTATTACAATAAAATATATAGATTTGAGCTAGGCGGCTTCAACGGACTTCAATTCTTCATTCTTCTCCCCCTTTGTCATCAAGGACCAAAAGAGGATCGCCAAAGAACCGTCTACTCCTCAGCATCTCCAGGAGTAGAGCCTGGCGGAGGATGAGGAGACCATGGATCCCAGCTGGAAGACGGAGGAGGGTGATAAGAAGGAGAACCACTTCACGCCATCTGGCGGCGGCGCCGGTAGGAGGGTGATGATATGAGCGATAGTCATCAAAAGAAGTGCTAAATGAATCCAGGCGCTCTCGGACTTCCTCAATCATTTGGCGATTGTTGTACTGAAGCTCTATAACAAGTGCAAACTGGCCCTGCATGTATGATTCTTGACGTGCAAATCCGGCCATCATATCCGAACGGAGAGTCTCAAGGCTAGCAAGGTAGGCATCGGGCACGGAGGCAGCTTGAGAGGCTTGGGCTTGAGCTTGGGTTGCTTGCTCCGCTTGAGCTTTTGCTTGAGCTGCTTGTTCGGCTAGGTGATGCAATACTTGAGGTGGAGCAACACGGGGCTTGTATGGCTTATGAGTAGGGGTGGCACCATTATACTCGGCAACTCTCCGGATTAGTGCCATGATGTATGGAGCAAAGTAGATCGTCTTCCCCTATCCCTAGCAGATTGAGACATCTCCTCATGATGAAATCCACCACATCAAAATTTTCTTTTGCCATGATCTTGTAATGACATTCCAAGCATGGCCTCTCCTGACATCGAAATTTCCACTTTTCGGATGAATAGTGACACGAATGATTTTGTTGACCATGCTCGGTTGAAGTCAGAGACCGGTGAGTTCCCAATCTGAAGGTATGAGATTGGTCATAAAAGTTGCGGCTTGTTCCAAGGTCGGAGGAGGCTCATCATGGATTTTAGGATGTCATTGTGGAAGATTCCCAAGGCATGCTCAAAGTCATCCTTGGAAGCGATGTATCGGGTAGAGTCGGTCATCCGGTGATTTGCTCACAATTTTGAGAGACATAAAGTGTCGCATAAAATTGCTTGATGACCTTCTCATGATAATCGGTCCTTGTACCGAGGAAGTTGTATAAGCTTACTCCACCAAATAACTTCGGGAATCTGACAAATTCGTGCTCTCGAACATGCTTCCAACTGACCCAGCGCTGGTTGGCAAAATCCTTCTCCATATATATTTGCTCATAGACTTTCTGCTGAAACAGGGAGTGGAACCTTTGGTTGGTGGCGGTGCGAGGCTGAAGATATTGATTCTGACTTCTGCGAGCATAATAGTCATCGCCTTTGATTTGAGAGGGATCGTGCCTTCCAACCGGAGGCACCACTTCTTCTTCCTCTGAACTTTCCTCATTATCACTCTCAGTCTCATCGTCGCTGCCAGTAATTTGAGGAGCAGGAGCGGGGACTTTTCTCTTCTTAGCCCGGGAAGGCTCAGCAGGACCCTTCCCTTTAGCCCTTGTGGTCCTCATGGCGACGGTGAAAGAGTTGTCGCTATCTCCGCTCTCAGAGTCAGAAGTGGGCACGCCACGACCTTTAGTCGTCTTCTTCGTACCCTTGCCCCCTCCAGAAGGACCGGTTCCGGCAACCTTGGTGCGAGGCATGATCTAAAGAGAATTCAAGGAATTTTGGAGTGTAAGAAATGAATATGGATAGGATTTGACATGATAGAAATGAAATGAGTAAATGTCGTAGATGAACATCCCCTCGAAAATGCTTAAAGAATCGGTCTCAAGAATCATGCGGTAGGTACTCTAGCTCCTAGAGGCCTAGGTAGTACCAAAAGTCGATACTACCGCTCGATGGCAGTGTCTTTGGCCGGCCGACGCGATGGATTTTGGGCAAATTGAGGCAATGTTGAGGCATTAATAATATAAACTAGTATTAGGGGCTAGAGAATATCAAGGACCTTAATATTGCACCTAATCCCAATGATTTTGCCTCAAACAATTTTACACATTTCAAATCTTTCATTCAAACCCTAGATTGATCAAAGGAGATGAAATAAAAGGGAATGATGGAGATGAGTGATACCTTTCGGAGGAGGAGGTCTCAAAAACTGAGATCAGTGGAAGAACTCCCCGCAAACAAGAAGATTTGAGTGAGAAGAGAGTTAGGGTTTGAGAGGAGGAGAGAGAGAGGCCGCACGGGAATGAAAAGGAGGCAGTTTCGGGTGAGGGGAAATGAAGAAGAGAGAGAAAGGAGCCGGGCGGTTTGAATTGGGTCCCCTTGAAGAAGCGGGTGGCGGTACTCTGCTCTGGACCCATGATAATCTGCAAATCTTGATTACTCTGGCCGTCAAGCGGCCAGTAGTCTTGGGAAAGGCTGAGTGGCAGAATTCTGAGAGAATTTGATTGCGAATTTTTCTCAAGTATTGTTATATCATGTATGAGTGTTTATTAGATCATTTCCAATTACAGGATAAGCACAAGACAAGACTTTTAAACACAATCAAATAAGAAATAATAATTTGACTTGTTTGAGTTAAAATACCTCATAAGGAACTAGAAATATGGCATTCTAGTTCTATGGGCAAAACTCAATTGTGCTTTTAGTAGATCAATATAGATCAAGATTTTGAAGTTTATCAAGCTTTTGAAAAGCAAGAGTTTTGTTTTATTATAAACATAAAGAGGTTATAATGTGGTATAAGTTCCAAAAGATAAGGTTTATAAAATAGTAAATTTTTAAATGAAGATTGAGAACCCTTGTACTTTCTAAATCCAAAATAGATTATTTTCAAATAATTTTGACTTATAAAGTCTAGTTTTATCTTTTAAGATATTTATAGCACAATCTTCAATTTTCCACATTTAGAGGATGTGATATATTCATGAATTGCATATTACTCCCCCTTGATATGAAACTCATCTAGAGAATACATACCAAATAAAAACCAATTTAAACAACCAAAGGAATTTCACTTAGGCCACATTAGAGATATCAATGACATTTAATTCATTCCTCAATTTGCAAAATCTAGCCTCATCTAAAGGTTTAGTGAGTATATCCGCTAATTGATTTTCCGTTCTTATGTGACTAATCTCAATATCCCCTTTACTCACGTGATCTCTCAAGAAATGATGGCGAATATCTATATGCTTGGTTCTTGAGTGTTGGACGGGATTATTGGCTATTTTAACTGCGCTTTCATTATCACATAAGAGAGGCACCTTTTTAAAATTTATTCCATAATCCATTAGAGTTTGTCTCATCCATAACAATTGGCGCAACAACTACGGCGGATATATATTAAACCCGGCGGTGGATAAAGCTACGAATTTTGTTTCTTGGAGAACCATGAAACTAGGGATCTACCTAGCAATTGGCAACTCCCGGAGGTGCTTTTTCTATCCACTTTGCAGCCCGCATAATCCGAATCCGAATATCCAATTAAATCAAATTTTGTACCTTTAGGATACCATAACCCTATGTTTGAGGAATGTTTTAAATATCTTAGAATTCTCTTTACGGCAACTAAATGACATTCCTTGGGAGAAGCTTGAAAGCGAGCACATATGCAAACACTAAACATAATATCGGGCCTAGATGCGGTGAGATAAAGCAAACTACCAATCATGGATCTATAAAGTTTTAAATCTACCGGTTTACCTCCCTCGTTTAAGTCGAGATGCCCGTTTGATGCCATTGGAGTCTTGATCGGTTTTGCGTCCTCCATGCCAAATCTTTTGAGAAGATCCTTCGTGTACTTGATTTGACTTCTGAGCGTCCCATTCTTGAGTTGCTTAATTTGGAGTCAAGGAAGAAGCTCAACTCCCGATCATCGACATTTCAAACTCCTAGACATCATGTCACCAAATTCTTTGCAAAAATCTTCGTTAGTAGAACCAAAAATGATATCATCAACATATATTTGACATACAAAGAATTCATCATCAATTATTTTTGTAAAAGCGTTATATCAACCTTCCCAATTTTGAAACCCTTTGAGAGTAGAAAATCTCTAAGTCGCTCATACCATGCTCTAGGAGCTTGTTTGAGTCCATATAGCGCCTTAGAGAGTTTGTACACATGATTAGGATATTTTGGATTTTCAAAACCGGGAGGTTGTTCGACAAATACTAACTCGGATATTTGTCCATTTAAGAATGCACTCTTTATATCCATTTGATATAACTTAATGTCAAAACTTGATGCAAAAGCAAGCAAAATTCTAATGGCTTCTAATCTAGCTACTAAAAGCGAAAGTTTCACCGAAATCTAATCCTTCAATTTGAGTGAAACCTTGCGCCACTAATCTAGCTTTATTTCTAACTACAATACCATTTTCATCTTGTTTATTTCGAAAAACCCATTTTGTGCCAATTACGTTATGTTCTTTAGGTCTTTCTACTAGTGTCCAAACATCATTACGAGCAAAGTTATTTAATTCATCGTGCATGGCATTTACCCAATCCGGATCACTTAATGCTTCATCTATGTGAGTAGGTTCAAATGAAGATACGAATGAATAATGCTCACAAAAAGAAGCGACACGGGATCGAGTTTGAACACCCTTACTCACATCACCCAATATTTGGTCTATTGGGTGATCTTTGGAGAGACCGTGATGAATCCTTTGAGGCAATAGTTGAATTTGTTGCTCATCATTCTTGTCATCCTCATCATTTGTTCGAATTTGACTCGGTGTTGCGGAAGTTGAAGGTTCGACTTGTGTAGATGAAGGTTGATCATGTCTATCCACTTCCGGCTTCACATCTCCAATTGTCATGTTCTTCATTGCTTCCCTTAAGCCTTCTTCACCTACATCATTCAAATTTTCTTGCTCTTCTTGAGAGCCATTAGTCTCATCGAACTCAACATCACATGTTTCTTCAACAAATCCTTTGTTTTTATTAAAGACTCGATAAGCCTTGCTATTAGAGGAATAACCAAGCAAGAACCCTTCATCGCAACGACTTTGAAATTTTGAGAGCCGAACACCCTTTTTCAAAATGTAACATTTGCAACCAAAAACTCGAAAGTAAGAAATGTTCGGCCTTCTTCCAACAAGAAGTTCATAAGAGGTCTTTTTCAAGAGACGATGCAAATAAAGTCTATTTGTAGCATGGCAAGCGGTATTAATTGCTTCCGCCCAAAAACTATCGGAAGTATCATATTCATCTAGCATTGTTCTTGCCATTTCAATTAATGTACGATTTTTCCGTTCCACAACTCCATTTTGTTCGAAGTGTAGGTTATGAAAGCTCGTGCTTTATTCGAATTCATCACAATAATCTTCAATTCTTGTATTTTTGAACTCGGAACCATTATCACTACGAATTTTCTTTATTATAAAATCAAATTCATTTTGAGCCCTTTTGCAAACTTTTGAAAATATTTGAGGTTTGGATTTGTCATCTAAAAAGAAAACCCAAGTATATCTAGAATAATCATCAACAACAACTAAACAATAAGAATTACCTCCAATGCTCTTATAGGTTATCGGGCCAAACAAATCCATATGTAAGAGCTCTAATGGTCTAGATGTGGACATGATACTTTTTGACGGATGAAAACTAGCGACTTGTTTACCGGCTTGACAAGCACTACAAAGTCGATTTTTCTCAAACTTCACATCTTTCAAGCCCACAACTAAATCATTTTTAAATAACTTTTTAAGTTGAATCATTCCAACATGAGCTAGTCTTCTATGCCATAACCATCCTAAAGATGTTTTTGCCATTAAGCAAGTTTGAAGACATGAGTCATTTGAAGTGAAATCAACTAAATATAAATTTCCAAATCTAAATCCTTTAAACACTAGCGAATTATCATTTTCTTTTGTAATAACAACATCATTTTTAGAAAAGGTACAAATAAGATCAAGATCACAAATTTGAGCAACGGATAGCAAATTGAAATTTAATGTTTCAACTAAGGAGACATTTGAAATGGAGAGGTCATTTGATATGGCAATTTTACCTAAGCCCAATACCTTTCCTTTGCTATTGTCTCCGAATGTGATCTTGTCATGTTGTCCATTTCCCGAATCAAAGGTGGTGAACATTTTCCGGTCACCGGTCATGTGTTGAGTGCACCCACTATCCAACACCCAATGCCGTCCACCGGTTTTGTAGTTCACCTACAAAAGAAAATCAAACCCTTTTAGGTACCCAAATTTGTTTGGGTCCTTGGAGGTTAGTGACCAAGGTTTTGGGAACCCAAACGGCTTTCTTTCTTTGACCAATTATCGGGGTCCCAACAAATTTAGCAAAGACTTTACCATTTCTATCTCTTTTAAGCACATAACATGAATCATGAACATTATCCTTAGATGCTTTGCTCAAGGCACAATCATTTGCTAGATGTCCTACTTCATGACACTTAAAACAAAATTTACCATTCGATTTCACAAAGCGCGGAGCTTTGTTACTTATTTTCTTGTTCTTTTTAGGGATATATCCTAATCCTTCTTTATTATATGAGCATCTTTGACTACCCAAGATTTTATTTAGTGTTTCTTTACCATTAAAACATCTATCCAAGCTTTTGTTTAGTTTATTTACTTGTTCTTTAAGCTCATGGTTTTCAGCAATCAAATTTTTATTACATGAGTTTGCACTAGAACATGGCAAATCAACTAAATCATCACAAGAAGTAGATATGCTTGATTTTACTACATGAAGTGAGCTATTTTCTAATCTAGGCAAATCATCCATAATATTGCATTCAATACCAATATCATTTGTGGATTTTGGAATATTCTTGGCAAGGAGAATTTCATGAGCTTCCTTTAGCTCCTCATAAGAATCCTTGAGAGAAAGAAATTCTTTTCTCAAGACCCTTGATTTTGATTTTTCTTTGCCAAGATATTCATTCAATTCTTCAAGCATATCCATTAGTTCATCATATGACGGTTCACCATCTTCATTAGGATTTACCTTAGTTTCTCCTTTAGCCATAAGGCATAGCGGAGTGACAAAAGATGATGAAGCCTCCTTGATTGCGACACCGGCAAGACCCTTCTTCTTTGAAGGGGTCTCTTCTTCGGATGAATCGGAGTCCGAATACTCTTCTTCGGAATCCCACTCCCCAATGTGAGCTTCACCCTTGCCATCCTTTTGGAATTTCTTGAATAGCTTCTTCTTGCCTTGAAAGAATTTCTTCTTCTTGGGTGATTTGTCTTTGTCATCCTTCTTCTTTGGACAATGTGAGGCGATGTGTCCCTTCTCGTCGCATTCATAACACCGGATATTTGCATACCGGTTGGAGCTTGAGTATTGCCCTTTCTTGAACCTTTGCGGACCGCTTAAGTTTGAGCGCCTTCTCATAAATTTCTTCATTCTTCTTACAAGAAGCGCCATCTCCTCCTCGGTGTCCTCATCTTCGGAGTCTTCATCACTTGACTCCGCCTTGGCTTTGAATGCGATGTTTTTCTTCTTTGAAGTGCTTTGTTCCAACAACTCTTCCTTGTCTTTCTTGTAGAGCTCGTTGGTGATAAGATTTCCGAGGAGTCCGGTGGGCGTCATCCTTGGCAATTCCGGCGAGTTGAGAAATAAGGTGACCAATGTTTCATATTTCTCCGGAAGAGCTCTAAGCATTTTCCTGACAATGTCAACATCACTCAAGGTCGTACCAAGACCCTTGAGCTCATTAACAATATTGTTTAATCTAGAATACATTTCATTTATATTCTCATGAGGCAACATAATAAAACTTTCATATTTTACTCTAAGCATATGCAATTTAGCTTCCTTAACCGTGGATGTCCCTTCATGAATTTCCGATAATGTATTCCAAATTTCATGTGCGGTTTCTAAATTACTTACACGATTAAATTCATCCGCATTTAAGGCACCAAAAATGGCATTCATAGCTTGAGCATTTAGATGGATAAATCTTTCATTTTGTTCATCATTTAAAGCGGCACCGGTGGTCACAACATAACCTTCATTGACAATTCTCCATATATTAGGACTCATAGCTTTTAGATAAACGGTCATACGAATTTTCCAATAAGAATAATTTGTACCATCAAAGAAAGGAGCTTTTCCAATTGATATACCCTCGTTGGCCATCCTTGCTCTCTAGGCGGTAAAGCCGAAATAGAGAGACCAAGCTCTGATACCACTTGTAAGATCGAGGATGAGTCTAGAGGGGGGGTGAATAGGCTTTTCTAAAATTTTCTATCACTAATTTCAAGTTTAATGATTCCTAAGAATTAGTGACAATTTTAACAAACTTAATACTTAACAATTCTAGTGATCACAAGATGATATCACTACACAAGTATATTAAAATCTAATCAAGTAGCACAAGAAAATCAAATTACTAGAATTGCACAAGAGTAAAGACAAGCAAACCACAAATGATGGATAAGAGAATTTTTTCCGTGGTCTCGGAGACTTGCCGGTCTCCCCTACTCCACGTTGAGGTAGCTTGAATTCCTTCAGCGGCTCCACTCGCTTGAGCCTTCCCGATCACTAGTGATAGCTCTTCCCCGCTCCGGGTAGGCGAGCTTCGTGCCTTCACAACCGCCCGGGTCTTCACACAACCTTCTTTGTGAAGATCACCGGAGCCTCACGCCTCCAAGCCGTCTAGGAGGCGGCAACTTCCAAGAGTAACAAACTTGACTAGGCTTAAACTCAAGGGTGCACACAATATGGCTCAACCAATGCAATGCTTTCAATGCACTCAATTTCCTCTCCAAGAACTCAAAAGACAACAATTGAATGCACAAGAGTGTGGAGAGAGTTGCTAGAGCTTAGAATGTATTCAATAGAGTTACCCACTGTGCCCTAGCACGGTGAGGGGTATTTATAACCCCACCAACTCAAACTAGCCGTTATTTACTCTCACTGCAGTTTTTGCGACATGGTGCAGATTACTACCGCCCTCTAAGGGGCAGTAGTACCGCTTTGAGTGTAACGGCTATAACGGGCATTTAATCTTGCCGACACGTGGCGTTCTGACAATTTTCTATGTGGTAGTACTATCGCCCATGAGTGCTTGATAATACCGCTTTTGTCGACCAGGAAAAGGATACATTCGGAATAAAGCTACCGCCAACTAAGGTGCGGTAGTACGCGCATTCTTGATTTACTACTGCCTTGAACCCGAGTGGTAGTGCCGCCATGAGGTTCAAAGCAGAGACCAAAATCCTCCTTCGGGATAAAGCTACCGCCATTAAAAGCGCAGTAGTAGTATCTTGATACTACCGCTCTGTCCTTCTTGTAGTCTTGGCCTTAAAGTAATTTTGATTTTGCAATTTCTCTCGAATGCATAATGTCACAAATGAACTATTGAGCCATATTTTTGCACTTCCAAGTTTTAATACCCAAATCAAGTCCCTCTTAATAGTCTGGCGACTATCCTAAAACTCCGATCTTTTCTTCAAACTACGGATCGGTAAAATGACTAGAAAATGCTTCTAATTTTTATACCTTCATTTCTTTAGCTTCTTTTTCGCGTACTCCTTCCATTTTGCACTTGAAGTCATCCAAGATCTTTCGAAGACTACATTTATCCTGTTTTCCACTTACTTGCACAAACATCGTTAGTCTTTTAACCTTGATTGTCATTAATTACCAAATCCTCAAACACACGGGGGCCTAGATGCTTTCACTGGGCCAATCATCCTGAGGATAGTGCTCCATCAGACATGAGTAGGCGATGGCAGTGCTACTCCCCTTTTCCATCAAAACCGCCAAAAGGGGCACCTTTGATGGGCTCTTTCTAGGTTCTTAGGCCAATACAGAATATTTGGTCGTCGCAGAGGATGTCGTGGCCGATTGTTCATCCTTTCATACTTTTTCAGTAACTAAGCAAAAGTTGGCTTAGACCTACTAATCGTCCTTTGTTGCGGTGACTTCTCCACTTTGTACCATTTGCCCTCTTACGGATCTCCTTTGGGCTTGACTATCCTTGAATTCTTGCCATCATGATCAGCTTCTATTTGTAGCGACCCGATTATGATCTTCAAGGTCTCGTTGCCTTTCGAGTTCGGCTAAATGTCGACACGCCAAGCCCGTTTCGGTTCATCATTGTACATCGGCTCTTTTCGTTTGCGCGAACATTAGACCATATTTATGGGGAACGGATCAACGTCCACCTGCATAGTCAGCTTATCTGTGAATTTTAACTGACCGTCTTCAATAGTTAACCGGATCTATTAATGAAAAATATTGCAATCGTTAGTATTATGAAAAAAAGAATGGTGCCACTTGCAATACCACTTACTGTATAAACGCTGGAAGGTGGAGTGACCATTTGTTCACCGTTGACCGTTACTGAGAAACCTTAGTAGGAGTAGGTGAAGCCAATAATGTCACTGATGAGCGCCGCGCCGGCAGGTTGCGCCAGACCTTCTGCATGGGCGTGACGGTGCCGGCGGCGGCCTTGGTGATGGCGACGCTGGTGCCCATGAGGGAGCCGGTGAACCCTACCGTTGTGGGTGACGCCGAGGCTGAGGCCGACGGTGGAGTAGGTGAAGGACGTGACGGTGGCAACGATGGAGAGCCAGCCGACCTGGTAGAAGTCGGTCGGGGATCTGGGAGAAGAAGACCTGGACGACGCCGAAGGTGACGATGAACATGTGGCCGCCGCTGGAACTAAATAACTAATCTTCACTGCACTGTGGCTAGTTGCGAGCTCGTGACTGCAGTGCCTCGCTTGATCTACTTCACCTCCAGCCACCTCGCCGACTGCTACCGCACTGGCAACCCAGACGTACCCAGCCACTGGGAGGAGGAACTAACTACACCTACATGGACGACGTACGACAGGGCAAACCTTGGTATATGTATTGTGTCACTAACCTAGCTAACTGTGTGCCTAATTAGGCCCTGTTTGGGAGAGCAGATCCGGCTCACTCGTAACACTACTACAGCATCGCCTCATCGCGACCCCCATCGCTGCCGGGTAGGTCCGAGCAAGCGATAATAATATCACTTGCCGATTCCAAATTCAACCGGCAGTGATAATATTATCACTGCCGGTTCAAACTTCAATCGGCAAAGTGATAAGAATAGTATCAATTTCTCGCAAGAATGGAGGTAATATCATTGCGGTTTAATAGAGAACCGAAGTGATAAGAAGATATCCTTGCCGGTTTGTATGTAAAACCGGTAGTGATTTATTATTGTCGGTTCTATAGTAAAACCGGCAATGATAAGACCATTTTCACTGCCGGTTTTACTATAGAACCGACAGTGATATTACTGTTCCCCATTATTAGTTCGATCTGAACATAAGAAACATTGTAATTTATCTACTTGCAGAACATATGAAAGCATAATTAGTTAAAAAAAAACAGAACATATGAAAGCACAATTAGTTAAAAAACAGAACATATGAAAGCAAATTTGTAATTTGCGGGATATGTATTAATATAATTAAAATAACATTACAAAACATAATTTGTCCATCATTACATATTTAGTCCTAATTATAATAGTCTAATGGCGCAAGCCCTATATCCAAAACTTCGCCGTGCGTGTCGTCCTCCTCCTCCTCCTCGTCGCCGAGCTGCCGCTTGATGTGCGGGCGATGCTTGTCCTCCTTCTCATCCGAATCCGATTCGGTGGCGGAGTTAGTCTTGCCCCAACGCCTTGATTCCTCGCTGCCGCGTCATTGCTGCCGTAAATCCTGTCGTCGTCCTCCTCCTGTGCCCCCTCTTCCTCCTCCTCTGCCTCCACCTCCTCCTCCTTCTCCTCCTTCTTCTCCTCCTCCTCTAGCGACGGAGTGGGGCTTTGCCCAACACGTGCACGCTTCTTGGGGGGTGCCATTCTTGCAACAAGAGTGGATTGTGTGGGGGTTGCCATTCATGCAACAATAGTGGCATTATATAGCAATAGTTGGCAGAGGAATGTGAAGCGCAACAAGAGTGGATTGTGAATGGGAAGAACAGCGATTGGCGAGAGGAATGTGAAGCTTAGCGGTTGGCCTGGCGGAGAATGGGCAAGCGGCGCAGAGAGAAAGGGCATCTTGTGACGGTTGGTGGGCGCGGAGTTGAACGTTGAGTATCCTGCGGTTTGTATTACCAACCCGGCGATGATAATCGACTATCACCGCTTCGGTTGATACCTATAACCGTAGTGATATATTACTACGGTTTAATTTACTGTTGGCGGTGATATTTAAAGTTCTTGCCGGTTCGTATATTCAACCCAAAGTGATATGTATTTTCGCATAGCGCAATTTTTGGCGCGTAGTATGACCTTATCGCTGGGTTCTGCGAGACCCGGTAGTGATAAAATATATTCGCGTAGTATGACCTTATCACTGCGGTTCTTCGCAGAGCGGCGATGATAAGCTATTTATATAGCAATCTTCACGACCATCGCATTTCCCACCGAGAAGCGAAGAGAGGCGCTCTTTGCTCGGGTGTATTTCTCTGGAGAGTCTTTGCCGAAATTTTGTGTTAGTATTTTGTTCATATTTTTCATCGAATCGACATCTTCTCCGACCGAAAGCGAGAACAAAGAGGATTTGTATTATCTTGGCGAGTTGTTCTTTGAAAAATTGTATTAAAATTTTTGAGGTTCTTGACTTGATGTATGTTATATTTGTCGTAAAATTTTACTTTACTGAGTGCTATAGATGTTGATAATTGCTGATTATGCAGTGTGAGCAGCTTTATGTCGATCTTGCTCAAATTAAGATCTAGCTAAATTATTGAATAAATTATAATTCATATTGTAGTGGATGTTTGAGTAATAAAATTGCTAGATGGACAATTATGCATAATTGTAATTAATTTAATTAATGAAAATTTGTTATATGGTTTTTAATAGTACAGATTGCTAGATGATCAATTATAAATAGTGAGAATTGCTAGTTGAATATTTAAATAATGGGAAATGGTAGATGGATTTTGCAATAATGAAAGTTGGAACATAAATAATTATTTAGAAATATATCCTTATATTCAATTATATGCTTGTTTGTTGTAGATTAATTTAATTTAATAGGTAGCGCTACATAACAAAATGAAATGAAGAAATCTTCTAAATAATTAAAAAATGCTAGATGGATATTTAAATAGTGAAAAAGGTTTGATGTATTATATAGGCAAAATTGCTAGATGTATTTGTAAAACTAATCATTTACAATTATATTGTTATTTGCGATAAATTCATATCCATTTTAGTGATGTAGTGGATGTTTAAGTAATAAAATTGCTAGATGGACAATTATGCATAATTGTAATTAATTTAATTAATGAAAATTTGTTATATGGATTTTTAATAGTAAAAATTGCTAGATGATCAATTATAAATAGTGAGAATTGCTAGTTGAATATTTAAATAATGGGAAATGGTAGATGGATTTTGCAATAATGAAAGTTGGAACATAAATAATTATTTAGAAATATATCCTTATATTCAATTATATGCTTGTTTGTTGTAGATTAATTTAATTTAATGTTTTAATTAATGTTTTAATTAATGTGCTTATAATGTGTTTATCATTTTAATTAATTAGCAATGCATGACTCTTGTAAAGAATAAATTATTTTGATATCGTTTGTTCATATCTTTGAAATGTAGTTTGATATAATTAAGCGTAGATGGACCGAAGGTGGATGTATGACACAGACCGTCGCGGTCGAGTTCTTTAATGGTGTGACTTGTTTTACGAATGCGGTGCGGCACACAAGTCGAGAAACAGACGGACTATATGTGTTGTCCATCGTTGATTGCAAAAATGAGAAGATGTTTTGTAACATAGAGTCGATCGTGCACACTTGCTTGAATGGGTTTCAAGGTGGCTATACTGTTGGGTGAGCACGGTGAAGATGATATTGTACATGAAGGGCAACACATTGATGAAGATGATATTGTACATGAAGGGCAACACATTAATGAAGATGGCGGAGACAACGATATGACGGTGGAAGATCGTTCGTTGATACCCACGAAGATGATCTAGATCAAATCTTTGCATGATGGGGAGGGACTTCACGAGTGAAAGGGAGTTTCAAAAGTTCCAACGGTATGGTAGAGGACTCTACAACGCTATTGTACCCGGCCGCAAGGAGGAGCCTGAAAGCATGCATACCGTGCTTTCCTCTGCGATTGAAGGCAAGCAATGGTTGGTCCGATAAGAGCTTTCTTGGTGTTATGTCTCTTGGGGACTTGCTTCAGAGGGTAACGTGTTGCCTTCAACTACGTGCCGTGCCAAGCGGGTTGTGCGCCTGTTGGGATTGGAAGTACAAAGAATACGCATGTCCAAGCGATTGCATATTGTATCGCAATGAGTTTGCGACATAGATGCTGTGTTGTTTGCAAAGCAAAAGCGGTATAAGAACGCGGCAGCGATATCGAGAACGAAGATGTCGGGTGAGGCGAAGAAGAAGAGGTGTCCCGTAAGGTGGTGTGGTATTTCCTATAATCCCGTCTGGCGATTGTTTGCGAACAAAAGGCATGCCCAATTGCTACTATGGCACGCCAAGAGCGTAAAAAGGATGGAATGCTCGGACACCTGCGATTCTATGCAATGGAGGAACATCGATAGAAAATATAAGAAGCGCTTTGCATATGATGTGAGGAATATAAGGTTCGGGTTGAGTACAGATGGGATGAATCCTTTTGGCAACATGAGTAGTCGTCAATCCGAGACTTGGCGGTGACTTTATGCATCTACAACCTTCCTCCTTGGCTTTGCATGAAGCGAAAGTACATTATGATGCCACTATTGATCCAAGGGCCGAGCAACCGGCAATGATATCGATGTGTACCTCAAACCATTGGTTGAAGATCTTCTAATATTGTGGACCGATGGTATGCGGTATGGGATGAGTATAAAAAGAAAACTTTATCCTACGGGCATTATTGTTTGTAACCATTAATGATTATCCTGCTCTTGGCAACTGTCGGGCCAGACGACAAAAGGCTTCAACGGATCGTCCGATGCCTAGATGATCAGTAGCCGGTGGTGAAGAACAATGAAAAATGGCTTACATGCGGCATCGTAGGTTCCTCCGCAAGGATCACCCATACCGCAATAATAAGAGAGCTTTTGACGGGACAAAGGAGACTGCCTTAGCTCGAAGAATCACACTAGGAAAACAGATATTTGCGGCCGTAAAGGATCTTACAATTATTCACGGAAAGGGAGCCGGCAGTACATCTATTCCGAGTTCCCGGGATAAGGCTCCTTTGTGGAAAAAGAAATCGATATTTTGGATCCTACCTTATTGGCAAGACGGAAGTTCGACACGCAATCGGCGTCATGCACATAGAGAAGAACGTGTGTGACGACTTGCTTGGTATCTTCTTGGACATACCGCAAAAGCGAAGATACACTTCAAGCAAGGATGGACCTCGAAGATATGGCGAGGAAGGAGTTGCATCACGAAGAAATGGATCTGAGCAAAAAGTACCTTCCCGACTGCTACACTTTGAGCAAGAAAAGAAAATTAGCGCTTATGAATGCTTGCACGAATCAAAGTTCCATCTGGTTACTCTGCTAACATAAAGAGACTAGTCTCAATGAAAGACTTAAAGTTAATTGGTATGAAGTCTCACGATTGCCACGTGATGATGACACAGATGCTTCCAATTGCAATTAGGGGGGTTCTACCAGAGAAAGTCCGAGACCCAATATCAAGTTGTGTTCATTCTTCAACGCGATTTCACAGAAGGCCATCGATCCATTAATACTAGATAAGCTACAGGAAGACGTGGTCCACACTCTGTGCAGGCTTGAGATGTGTTTCCCTCCATCTTTTTTTTGATATTATGGTCCATCTCATTGTTCACATTGTGAAAGAGATACGGATTCTTGGTCCCGTATTTCTACATCAGATGTACCCTTTCGAGAGATTCATGGGGGTTATAAAGAAATATGTTAAGAAAGAAATCGTAGGAAGGTTGCATTGCCGATGGTGGGGAACCGAGGAGGTCATTGAGTTCTGCGTCGATTATATGGATCTCAAACCGATTGGTGTGCTGTATATCTCGGCATGAGGAAGGCTACGAGGAAAGGGACACTAGGCGAGAAATCAGTACGTACTAGCAATCTAGCTTCATTTACACAAGCACATTTCGCAGTTTTGGGACAATCAGTTGTGGTGGCCCCGTATGTCGACATGCACAAGAACGTGCTATCCAAAACAAACCTAGGGAGGTCAGAGGGTTGGCTCGCGAGAGAGCACAGAGATAATTTCGGTGATTGGTTGTGTAGACACATGATGCGTCTGAGACAGATACGCACTCGGTTGAAATTGTTGGCTCGAGGACCGTCAACTACAATTCGGACATTCAAGGATCGACATAAATGGTTTTACATTTTATACAAGAGCGCAAGATAAAAGAGCACCAATCAAAATAACGGTATCCGTATAGATGCCTATTACAAGAATGGAAATAGGCAAACCTACTCTGATTCATAGAAGAGATTTGGGAGCTTGACTATGGACCTTTGAAGGTCCCTCTCTTTCGGTGCCAATGGGTCGACTTCGTGGCGTGAATATCAACAAATACGGCATCACTACCGTGGACCTCAAACTCGTCGGATCTGAGAGAAGAACCATTCGTACTTGCTAATTACATTACACAAATCTTCTTTATGGCGGACGAAGGCTAACAAGGGCGCCACGTGGTTATTCAAGGAAAAAGAAGGATTGTCGGAGTTGAGAATGTTGTCGACGAGGAAGAGTACAACCAATTCGATGAGCTTCCCTTTTGGAGAGGGCGTTGACCTAAGTACCATGGAAGGCAGTGTGGACGGCTACATACATACGCCGCGATCATAACGAAGGTCGAATCGTAGCTTAGTTGTAGTAATGAAATGTATGTTTTCTTTTGTATGAACGACATGTTTATTTTCTCATATGTAACAATTAATGTAATATATGCAATAATGGAAATTGAGGTTATGCTTTCTTTTGTTCAAATTGAAAGTTTCACTGCATTTGGATTTTTGTGATTTTGACTGCACTTGAATTTGTTCGAATTTGACAGCATTTGTTGTTCAATTTTAATAGAATATGGGCAAAGAGCTTATCACTGCCGGATTGTACAATGGACCGGCAGTAATATTCCACTATCACTTTGCCGGTTGTATAATGGATGGCGGTAATATTCACTATCACCGCGGTTGGTGTGACCAACCGCGATGATATTCCATTATCCTTGCCGGTTGTACAATGGCTCAAGGTGATATACTATCCTTGTCGGTTGGTGTAACCAACAGCAAAGTGATATTCCACCCTATAAATTGAAACGCCGCGCTTTCCTCTCATTTACCTTAGCCCTAGCCGCGCCCTCCTCCCTTTTTACAGTGTTGCCGCCTCTGAGCTCCCACCGCGTCTCCCGCGTCGCCTCGACCTCCCCACTGTCTCCCGCCGTCGCCTTGGTATGCTGCTCTTGCGATGTGTGAATGTGGTTGTGCAGATGTGAATGTGCGAGAATGTGAATGTGAATGTGAATGTGCATGTGATTGTGAATGTGATTGTGAATGTTTGAGATGTGCATGTGCAGATGCTAAGGGCGATCAATTCATTTGGCTTGGGGACCTAGCATGTGGGTATAGTGTTGATGAGGATTTGGGACTGCAATAGACAATTTGTGACAACTAATCTGTGATGATTCTAGGGTTATCAATGAGATAGACATTTATTCGTGATGATGATACAAATAAATGAGGCAATCGATTTTATTCTCTACTCTTTGCTCGATGATGATACAAATAAATGAGGCAATATTTATCTACTAGTTAGTGAATCATTACGTAATTGACCTTTGTTAGATCATTGTATCAATACTTTAACTTGTTCTTTGTTCTTTCTTTGTATATGTGATATGCTATCCCGAGAATAGTTCCTTTCATAACTTTGATATCACGGTCTAATATGGAACTCAATTCTCACCGGCTTGGCATCACTTTGTCGTAGAGGCAAAATTATTGCAATTCTGTTGTTCGATGGCGTTTCATCCATAATTGAGTATTAGTGAGTCAATTTTTCTTAAACGGTCTTTGAATCTGAATAGAGTCACTAATTTCAGATTGATATACCCTGTGATATATTGCTGAAATTTGGTGTTGGAGGGCTTCTTTGAAGCAACCCATCAAGTTATTAAATCTGAGAGCAATACTGGCTTATACCTGTTGAATTCATGATCATTTCATATGTTCTGGACATTGTGGATAAGTTGTGCTTAGTCATACCTGATGATGTTAGTAGCACTTCTATGTCTATACCTGTTGTCTATATTTTGTTTGGTTCCTTAGTCTATTAGTAGCACTTCTCTGTCACTTTATACATTGTCACTTATTTGATCAAAACACTATCTGTTGATGAGTATTAGGCATTGAACGATGAGACTTTACTCTATTCTCCTTAGTCGTCGATTACTACATATCTACCATTGCTCACTATCGGTGTTACTTCATTGTCTTTATCTTTGCTCTGTTCAGTTAATTAGTTGGCTACTTATCTGAATAATAATTGCTTGGTAAACTAGCATGGTTGTCACAAATTAGTCTATTACTCGTCCCTTGTGGCGAGGAGGGCCTTTGGGCAACCCGACATCTGAGAACACTCAAAATAAACAAGTTGAGCTTTATGCTAGTTGCCTTGTTCATTTTTCTGCCCTTGTTGCATAGGTTTTGTGGATTTTGTGATTTGTTGCATAGGTTAGAAATTTCTTGCATGCTCATTGTTGCAATGTGGTATCAGTCAGGTCATGCACATTGGTGCGTAGGTTAGAGATGCTCATTGTTGATAAGAATGTTGCATTGCATTGGGTGGTTGAGATTGAATTGCGATGCTTGCTTACAACGTAATTAAGTTAGATATTATCATCGGTGTTCTCATTTTCAAAAATTTTTTATCATCGATTGTTCCCACGACCGTTGCTTTTCCTATTGAAATTTGATTTATGGATTACATGCTTTGTTTATTTGATAAATTGTGGATTACATGCATGTTTACCGATTCTTTAAACCGATGGTCTTAAAAGACATGAATAGAATTGTTAAATCAATCCAAACGACTACAACGGTTCTTCGTTTTTATATACTATATACATCGAAACAGTTCGTTTCTGGTTGAGGTGTTTCTGTGTTTTCATAAGTAAGGAGGAAATTTATGTTAGTATCAAATCTATTGATGGTGCAGAATATCAATGGCTAAAATTAATGGCAATCATAGATACTTCATGTTTGCATGTATGATGCATATATATGGTGTACCTCTTAAGAGCTTTTGCAGCAAACAAACTAAAAAATACCTGTTGTCACTTTACTTCGATCTGTTAGTAGCACTTCTCTGTCTATATTTTGTTTAGTTCCTTAGTAGCACTTCTCTGTCTATATTTTGTTTAGTTCCTTAGTCTAATTAGTGTTCAATACCTGATGATGTTAGTAGCACTTCTATGTCTATACCTGTTGTCTATATTTTGTTTAGTTCCTTAGTCTATTAGTAGCACTTCTCTGTCACTTTACTTCTGTTGTCACTTATTTGATCAAAACACTCTCTGTTGATGAGTATTAGGCATTGAACCGAGAGACTTTACTCTATTCTCCTTAGTCGATCGATTACTACATATCTACCATTGCTCACTATCGGTGTTACTTCATTGTCTTTATACTGCTCTGTTCAGTTAATTAGTTGGCTACTGATCTGAATAATAATTGCTTGGTAAACTAGCAAGGTTGTCACAAATTAGTCTATTACTCTATCTTGTGGCGAGGAGGGCCTTTGGGCAACCCGACATCTGAGAACACTCAAAATATTTGTTTTGTAAAGATGTATACATGTGTTGTAAATATTTGTTTTGTAAAGATGTATACATGTGTTGTAAATATTTGTTTTGTGCCACTAATTACAATAGTAAGTAGTTGTAATAGTTGTATACATGTGTTGTAAATATTAGTCAAGATTCATTATATACCGAGAGTTACCAAAAAGAGAAAATTCTTTAAACTTGTCAGAATTTTCTCTTGTTTGTAACTCTCGATATATAATGAATTTGATCTAATTTTATGTGTATGTATATTTTGTTGACCAAAAATGTATGTGTTTAAAAAAATAAGCCCTGCAAGTTCAAGAAGCATGGATGTCACGAGGCGTCATTGAGGAGCGGAGGAAGCCATGAGAGACATGCTCGCTTGAAATGGACTTAGTTCTTTGTCTTCTTCAGCGTACCACTGTCATAGGCTTCCTCCGCTCCTCTTCTTCATTGATCTGGAGTACATACATCTCGGTGCGAGTAAGTACTCCAAGATCAATGACGCCTCTGACATGACATCCATGCTTCTTGAAATTGCAGGGCTTATTTTTTAAAAATCATTTTAGTGTGGAATATATTCTTAAGAATATATGAATTTTTATATTATTTTTTCATTTCGAGATGTATATGTATCATGTGATTTTTTTCTAATGTATAAATATCATTTTAAAGTTACATGTGCACATGTTTGTAGTATGAGGTCACAACATCACTTGATTTCCTCTCAACTCTAGCAAATTACCATCGTTTGAATTCACAAGTTTGATGTCATATAGCAACCATAAATGAATGCAATATAATTAACCCAATAACATTTCGGATTGCTAGGAATGGCCTCGAATCAGGGACAAGTGCCAGAGGGAGTTCGACCCTCGAATGTAGACGAAGTAGGAATGGGTAGCCCAAGTGGCTACCTGAACCTACAGGATATTGGTATGGAGCAACTTTGGCGCCAATTTATGGACCAAATCGACGCCCTTGCCATGGACCAAGCTAACGCCACGACCATGGACCAAATCGCGCCTCGCTATGGACCAAGTCGCGCCATCGCCATGGATCAAGCTGACGCGACTAACATGGGCGAGGTAAAGTATTAGTATGTTGTGATTCCCAAAATATTGTAGGGTCATCGACTAATAACAAGATCCAATTGTAGGCTCAAGCGTCTGGTGAACAAAGGCGGGCGCAGAAGTCGTGGCTCGAGCAAGATGCCTAAGGCGTTCACAACATAGTCCAGCTCTCGGAAGTCGGGAACCTGCTATACCACGTCGGCGTTGGCGCCAGTCTGAGACGACTGCGGAGTACTTGCTAGGGATAACGTGCCCATCGGCTATAGATCATGGACCGCCCCGAAGGTGATCGGTGGGTGGTTCCGATGACTGAAGGACTCGCTATGGGGCAAGCTAAAACAAGTATTCCATTTCCCCAAGGGTCGAGTTGGTTGTAAAAAGCGTGCACTAAGTATCATGTGCACATATTGGAAGAATTGGAAGACTCAAATTGAATAAGAACTATGTGAAGAAGAATGTCACGCCAAATTTTAACATGTTTCCAAAGATAAGGGAATTTTGGAAGGACTTTGTGGAGTCTGAGAATTCAAGAAGCCAGACAAAGTGAGTCGGAAGAACAAGGCTAATGCGGATAAGAATATGTACCCTCACACACTAGCCTTTGGTGGCTACGTGAAGAAAATACTGCATGGGATAGCGCGAACAAGAGCTAACCCTCAAGGCGTTACTCTGCGATGGCCGAGTTCATCGATCGATCAAAGCTTTGGATGCTTGGGACGGGACTTCTGTCTCGAAGATGGCAGCTTGAGCCGGGAGAGCGATAGAGCCAGGCGGTGTCGCAGAAAATATCGATGCTCACGTGGAGTCTTCCCAAGGGCTTTTCGAGGCACGAAGGAGAATGATGGTATTTGTTGCTTCTGGGTAACAAGGAGCATCTGGCGCACCCGAGGAGTTGGTTTGGTGCCGTGGAAAGAAGGCTTCCCGGTGACGATCGTTGTACTGGCGGCCGAAAAGAATAAGAGAAGATGAACCGCAAAGTCAAATACAAGATCTTTGTGGCAAGAGCGTTAGAGGAAGAGAGAGCGAAGTGGATCAAGTTGTGGAGCAAGCGACAGAAAGCTCTCGACTCGACCGCCACTCGATGACGACCCTCGGAACCTCGATCCACGGTGTTCTTAAGAGCAACAAGCGTCCCACAACGATTCCGGAGAGCATCGACTCCATTTTCGATGGATGACATCACGTAAGGCGACACCGTGCAAATTGCATTTGTCCGCGACATGGCATTACCATCAAGGTGGTGATGGCGGGGCTTGGCCATCGCGGCTCCTCGCGAGTTCTCGCCGCCTAATACCGTTGGGATTCGCCGAGGTCGAAGTAAACGGTGTAGTCCGACAATATCGCAAAATGGAGGTAGAGATTCTGGCGAGGACGGAAAAAACAAACTTGGAGAAAGCGTGCATGGCTTCCTCGCGTGGCGCAAGAGCTTGATTATGTTGGCTCGGACGATGAGCCCGACAACGGCAGCGATGATGATGAGCCGCCTGCCCACACGCAGACACATCGCCTACAAAAGTGCAACTCCTCCGCCGGCACCGGTTAGGACAAGTCCAACTCCTCCACCGGCACCATCCGAAAAGGACCAACTCCTCCGCCGCGGCACCACCAGAAAAGTCCAACTCCTCCGTGGCACCATCGGAAAAAGTCCAACTCCTCTCTCGGCATCACCACTTAAAAGTCCAACTCCTCGGTGGCACATAAGAAGAATCGAACATCGGCACCATCTCGAAGTCCGCATCGTCTTGTACCAAATCTCGGTCATCTCAGGAAGGCAAAGACTGACCTCGAAGAAATTACCGCCGATATGGTGAAAAAGAACACAAAGAGCAAACGAAGGCCGAGGTAACATCTCACTTCCAAAAGGTGCCATCACCCAAGAAGACTAAAGTCGATGCTAATGCGCAGGAGTTTTTTCTTGAGTATGGCAAAAGCCAAAGAGACAGGCGGGCTTCAACCTTCGAAATGTGGGACTACGGCGCATCTCCGAAAGCAAAACTTGAAGATGGCTAGTCCGAGGCGTCGATGTTGCAAGCTCAAAAGATCTTCTTGAACAACGTCGTAATTACGAGCTAGGTCTAAGCTAGAAGTACATTTTGGGGCAACCGCTGGCTCCCCCAAAAGATTTAGAGAACCTAACAACAAAATTGCGGCGCGTCCATCAGTATTACATGCAGCAGTGCCAAGAGGGTATGTGGGCGATCGGTGAAATACAACGATTCGGATTTTCACAATGGGGATGGCATGTTCTAGTTTGAGTTCTGCGAATTGTATATGTTGTACTTAGGCGGATGCTCTGGACGCCGTCCGGTCAAACTGTGGACTTTGTAAGTCTCTATTTATATTATTGTATATTCTTCTACCGTTCAACTGTATGTCTAACTTCTTTTTTACATATGTAGAATGGAGATACAGATATGTAGAAAAAATAAGAATGAAGATTTAGGATTTCTCGATCCGGGGCTTGTCAACGAGTCAATCGTCCGTGATCACCCAAAGTTTGTTGAAGACTATTTATTTAAGACTTTCTACAAGCTGAAAAAGAAAACCTCCGTACTTGTACCCTACAACTTTCAGTACGTATTACCCTACTTCTAATATTGTTTTACTATTTTTGCGTGACACGGTGTGGGACTAATAGGCTATGTTAACATATATGTCTAGTTATCACTAGGTCCTCCTCGTCATCGAGTTAGAAGCCAGCAGGATTTTTGTCTTGGACTCGATGAGAAAAGAACTTCGTGAGTATCAACATAATTTTTGGAAGATGATGAACAGGTAAACTCGATCGTTGCGTTATTGCTCTAGTAATATTTTATTCTATTGTATTTAAGGTTAATTACTATTTAAAATCATTCACAGCGCATTCACACGGTATTGCAAGAAAGGTGGTCCGCATCTTCCCTACAGGACAACTTTCAAAATAATAACAGACTTTCCATGCATGAGACAGGACCAGGGAAATAGTTTATGCGCATACTACGTATGTACAAATTTACATGCAATTGTCACGAAGACTGTCGGCTATAACGAAGCCATGGTATATAATTACACATTCATGCCTACTTTTCTTTCATTTAACATCTATCATCATTAATTAAATTTCTCTTTTCTTCAATAATAACAGCTTCCAAGATGAGAACCAATTCAAGAGCATATCATTTGGATTCATTGTGAAACGTGTCATCGATCCAAAGGCGAGTTCCACGACGAAAAGCCTCGATCCAAGTGAGCGAGATGTACTCACACTACATTTGTGAGCAGACTATTGTAAAAACTAAATATTGTGATGCTTTAATATATTTTAATTATGATCTAACGACGCTTTATATACTATATATTTGAAGGCAACATATCATGTGCACACAGCCTTCCGTGTACACATCGTGCACACCAACTAATAAAAGTCACGAAAACTACGAAAAAATTTGTAGATGTACTTCATAGATTACTCTACCTATGTATAAAATTGCAGGTTCAAATTCAATACATATGAGGACTTACAAAAAGTTTTGTAAGTCCTCATATGTATTGAATTTGAACCGCAATTTTATACATAGGTAGAGTAATCTATGAATACATCTACAAATTTTTTCGTATCCTTGTTGTGTCATTCAGAACCGGCAAGTGATATACATGAATCCTTGTCGGTTCTTCGTATAAGCCAGCAGAGATATACATATATCATCGCTTGGGATTCTAGGTTGAACAAGCAGAGATAGTTGAGTATCACTGCCGGATGCTAGTGTAAACCGCAGAGATAGTCGAATATCTTCGCCGGTTGTATAATGAACCGCGTGATGATATATTATCTTCTTGGGTTCTGGCCGGCGGTGATATCGTATAATCCAATCACTAAGCGCCCATAACAAGCAAGTAATGGCGTGGACGAACCGGCAGTGATGACCTATTCTGTAGTAGTGGAACTGAAACTTATAGGCTAAAATAAAATGAATTAAGTTTATATTTTTAATCTAAAATGTAAACAAGATGATCTACCTAAACGCTCTTAATGTACCGACAGCTCCAGCTCCACAAATTTCTGGAGTTAGAAACACTCTGCTCCACCAACTCCACAGATTTTGGTGGAGCTGGAGTTGTCCTAAACACCCCCTTAATCAACTGCATGCATACATGCATGCTGCGTACGTATATACTCCATATTAATTGCAACTGCATATAACCTATGCATGATACTCCCATCGAAATGTGGGGGTAATTTTCCTCAGAGAGAGAGAGATAGAGATGCACGTGGGGTTAATTATTTGAACCCGGTCCCTGGATGAACGAAAAATTAGTGCAACCAGGACGTTGGCGGAGGGTGTTGATCATAAAGAAGAAGATGCTGAGTAAATTTCGAAAAAAAAAACTTAGTACAACCCTGTACTTGGAATGTACTCCATCGAGTAATTAATTAGGATGGAACATATGAATTGGATTTTTCTAGGACGAAATTCTTGATGCTCTGCTGACTGAGTGTGTGTGTGTATATATATATATATATATATATATATATATATATATATATATATATATATATAGGCGTGTGGAAGGTGGAGGGTGGGCGTGGGCGCGTACGTGTTGATGCCGTCGGTGGTGAGAGAGAAAGAGAAGAGGGAGGAGGGATTAGTTGTAAGAAGGGCCCATTGAAAAGGAAAAGTTGTAAAAAAAAACTTTGATATGTTTGAGATAATTTATTGGAGATATTGTCTCTAAGGCTATCTTTTGATAGTGTGAAGGTGACGTGGCAAAATAAGAGACAACACTGTTGCACATGGCCTAATTAACAAGGATCACCTCAATCGATCCCTAATTTATTGAATTCCTCTTTATGCTATTATATCATGATTCATGATGAGCTAGCATACATGAGTCAGATAGCTGGCTAGCTTAATAACAAGTGATGCGTTACTGATAAGCAGCTGGTTGCTGATTAGCACTTCGGAGCAAGGAAAGGTAACCACCTTCCAGGTTCCTCACATTCTTGAATCCCTGCATGCACACCCGGAGATTAAGGTAGCAAGCAAGCAGCATATTATCTGAGCTCAGCGGAGCAAGATATAATTAAGGCTTGCATGCTGTATGCGAAACCACAGGTAATAATATATCGTTAGCTATCGATCAGCGAGTACTAGTAGATTAATCAATTTTCTGGTGGATGTTAGATGCGTGTATATGCCTTACCGCGTTTACAAGGTCTGAAGTCGCGAGCTTGGATCGGATGCCCGAGCGGCAACCCTGTCAAAAAACAGTGCCAGAGATTACTGATGATGATGATGATGATGATAGTAATTTGTAGCAGAATTTTTTTCCTGACGAGAGAGAGAGAGAGGGAGGGAGGGAGACTTACCACGATGAAGCGCTCATTCTTGCCGTAGAGTGCAGCTACTTGCTCTGCAAAGTGTGGATTATTCTCCTTGCCTACTTGGAATTAAAAAAAGAAGAAGAGGAATCGCAATTAAAAGCTGCTGCCTCTTAATTGTTTCTTTGTGAGTTGTGGGTGACTGACCCACCGTGAGGGGTGACAGAGAGGTAGTAGGGAACATTGCGAGCTCCGGCGACATGCCCTTTCTCAAAGTCCTCCCACATTCTGAAGGATTAATTCCAGCAAGCTTATAACTTTAGTCGAATTGAACTAACGAATTGGTTAGTTGACTTGGAAGGATAGAAGGGATTCCGATGGATCGAGCTGGAAATCAATGGGCGGGAGAATAATTTAGAAGGAAGGAAGGAAGGAAGGAGATGCAGACCTGACATCGAGGTACTGGTGGCCAGAGCTCAAGAGCGCGCATGCCTCGTCCGCATCCACGCTCGGGACCTCCTCCTTGTTATTGTCCAGCAGGCTGCAGGCTCGTCACAAATTGGAAACATAGATGGTCGTCATCAGATCACAGCTGCAGATTTCAAGCAGGAAGCGATGGAAGAAAGGCTACGCTGCTGGGGGGATCAAATTAAGGAAATAAAAGAGATATATGTGTAGGTAGATCTTGCTTCCTAATTGGTCGCCTCTCTCGTCGCACAGATCGATAAACCATGGCACACGGTACCGTCCTATCATCGATCCGGGCTTGCTCAGTCAGTCAGTCAGTAGTTAATTACCTGCTGCTGCCGCCTCTGAGAGAACCCATGGAACAGAAGTGATGGAGGAGGATGGTGTCGTCGAGAAATTCGTCTCCGGAGCCTGCCTGCCTTCCTTCCTTTATTTACGGAGAGAGATTGGGCGCACCCATCGCTTTCTGATAAGTCTCCTCCTTCCTTCCTTCAATATACTAGCTAACTCTGCCTTTGCCGTGTCATTGCTCATCTGGCAACCTACCTTACCGCCCATAAAGAAACGCATGACAGTGATACTGTTATAAAACGTAATCGTTCACCCGCGATCAATCACAGAATTCATTGTCACAATCACAAGAACAAGAACAGGAGCACACACAAAGTAGGGGCAAAGTTCTCTCTCTTTATTGATTAATTGAATATAATAGGGATACCAAATATATATATATATATATATATATATATATATATATATATATATATATAAGGGAAAGAGGAGTTCGGATTACATACACAAATAAGAGATAGAAGTCCGAACCGAATACAGTTAGGATTCTTATCTCATAACAGATACTACCACAGAAAACACAAGGGGTGTGTGTGTATAGAAACTTAATTCGAGGGAGCTTGTTATGAAACACATGTCACGCATAAATAATCAACAGCACGGAGTGTTTTTCTTTGTGAGCATTAATTTTTTTCTATTAGATACTTGAGTTTTTTTTTCTCATGAGCACTCAGTCGAGTTCCTCTTGATCAAGTAGTATTCAATTAGGAGGAAAGTAAATAATCATCATCTATCTTTCATTCGTGAATTAATATTTGTGCAACTGTAAAAAAAAACATTGAAACACCTCTCAAACTGAAAATTTGAGTGCTATTTATCAAGAAAACATTTAGATCCTCAACAACCCAAGAATCAGGTCAACAATCACATAAAAGATACAAATCTAGATAGCCATGCACCGATCTTTTTCATCTAGATACAAATCTAGATGGAGGGAGGGAGGCCGGCCATGAAAAAGATTGCATTGGTGGGGGCTCCTTGCTTATCCTCTTGCTCTTCCTTCCCGGTCACCTCCCCTGCAAATATCCCTTTCTATATATTATATTATTCCATTATCGATGATCAATCGAGCTTCCAGTTGCTGCACTGCATCATGTTGCATTCGAGTCTGTCATCTTGTCCAACGTACGCGCGCGCCTCTGTAGTTGGCTCCTATGCGTTTTTACCATGAATTCCTCAATTTTAATTTGTTTCAGATAAAGATAAGAAGAAATCCTACCTAGCATACATACAGCAGGCTTGGATGGCAAGTCCTTATCCGATATGACCGGGTACATACATACGTGTCCACAGCCAGGCAGCTTTATATGCCAATTTGATTTGGATTGGATTTGGATTTGGATTTGGATTTGGATTTGGATTTGAAGTCAGTCAACAACGCTATCTGGAAGGGTGATACTTGATGACTTCAACATTATTTTAGGCAAGCGAGGCTGCTAATGTGATAGGATCATAGGTAGTAGCCCTAAATTAAAGGAAATCTGGTTAGGGAAGTGATAATAGTAATAATTTAGTCCAGTCCTAATGCTTTCAAGAATGTGTTTGTGCTCAAGACAAATCCGAAGTACTTCATTTATCCTTTTTTTTTTTGAAGTCATTTGGTTGCAATGTGATATACATAACTAGAAAATCTTATCACACTAGTGTACTTATATCTTTTATCATTTGTTTTGTTTCCCATTATCTTTCAGGTACAATAGTCTTGAGGATTCTTGCGATTTGGTTCCCCAAAAGAGAAGCAATGTTTCCCTTATTCGCCAAGAGAACAAGAAAAAGAGAAAGGTTCATAAGCCTGAAATTCTTGTGGTAAAAATTGTTGTTTAGCCTTTGAATGTTTTTTTGCCTGTTTAACTTTCGTACTGTGCACAGCTTCCAATACTTACAGCCATCATGAGATGATTGGTTGTGGTGTATGTCGATGTCACATTTACATTTCAGATAAATCTTGACCATCCCCGCGCGCGCCAGTCGACCCAATGGTTATAACTTCCTGTTTTCAATCATATTTTTGGTTGACTAATAAACTGTCCCATGTCATTCAAAAGACCTGACCTTGTTTTAAAAGCATGAATTCATATATCTCTTGAATGATATATAAATACGAGTTGGTGGTGGTCGTCCATCCTCCCTCTCCCTCTCCCTCTCTCTAAGAAAACCAGCGCCCTGGCATATGGATCGCTAATCGCAACACGCTCCTCCCACCTCTCACAAATAAAAAGGAAAAACCAACGGCATCTCTCTCTTTCCGCCCACACCTACTCCTTTCGACCAGGCCATTCCCCACTTCTCCCTCCCTGTGGCAACTCAAGAGTGCAATTTTATTTGTGTAAACACGTGGCATGATTTAATTATTTGGTTCAAAATGTGTTTTTGTTGTAACGCTTGGGTACTTGACTAGTATCTCTTGAATGATAAGTGTGCCATTTTTTAGTATTTAGTTATGAAACCTACACCAAATAAGTATTAAAGTACCACTTATTCTGTTGAATGCCCCAATATCGCACATATTTCATCATGTTGTAATTTACAACCAATATATCTCATATGATGATCCCTGGTATAGGTATTTCGTACCTTAGTTAGACTGAACTATCATGTATGTTATGTTTCTGCAGGTTGAAGTAAAGGACAACATTGATAAGGATGTTGATATTAAAGTTCCTGAAAGAGGTATTATTTACTTGTATTAATATTTGATTTGTTTCAATATCACATGCATTTCTTGATAATGTTTTTTTGTGATATTGGTGATATTATTGGTTTTTACTTGTCTAAAGTCTTAGTTCTCATCCTGTTGCTTTAATTGTACTTCTTTTTGCAAATCACATTGTTTGCATAATATACATGAACATATCTTCAATATAATAAATTGTCGCAAAAAACATTTATCTCATACTAGTCTAGTGATACATTTATAAAGAAGAGGCACAGCTTAAGTTTCTCAATTCAAAGTTGCGTAGTGTGTCCCAAAGTGAAGTAATAATGAAGAACTTCGCTAGGGCTTTCTGGACTGTATTAAAGCAGTATAAACAAAAGCTAGAGCCCATGTTATTTCTTATCTATATTTAATTGATTGAAAATTCATGTCTTCAATGCGCTAAGCTCTCTGGATGGATAACATAGCCAGTGTATGAAATAAAATGTGCTCCTAATATAATTTATTGTTGTAAATGTATTACTTTTGATTTGTGGATATCTTTTGTATGCTTATAGTTGTTAAGGAAATCAGCAATTTCTTCCAACATAATTTTTGTTTGTACCTTCTTAATCCATGTGTTTGCTTATAGGAGTCTGAGAATACCGCTGAAGCCTGAAAGCATGAAAGAATTGCTTAGAGGTAAAGACATCCAAATTATGGAGCTGAAAAAGGAGTCGATGCATGGTCTTAAATTCTTGTTGTCACATGAGAAGTTTCCAATTACTGAAGTTACCTTTGTTGAGCAAAATGATGTTGTATCCTCTGGTTAAGCGGTTCGAAGCTTGGTTTCTCTATCAAATCAATATGACGTTGATGCTGCACTAGAAAATTTCCATACAAGTTAGGGAAAGGTCAAATTATAAAACCTGACTTGTGCTATTCTATTTTAATCTAGTGCCTTGTATCTGCATGATAAATGATTCAGAACCCGAAGGTATTTCTTATGTAGGTTCGTTGTGTATTTTTCTGCTATCTCCTTAAGCAATGGTTGAATAAGAATGTTTTAACTTAGAGCTCTATGAGCAACTAAGCATTGCTTATATCTATGTTTTATTCTAGTATTCTGGATACACTGTTAAGCTTGATGCCAGCAAGGTTTACAAAAGAAGGGTATCTACAAATTGATTAAAAGAGATACAAGAAGATAGGTCGATCAGATTGAGAATGGTAAGGAATAGAATTCAGACAGGGCTAGCTTACTGAACGCTGTAATTTTGGAATGTTGGTTTAAATAGTCTGTTATGCATTTTATTTCCTTAGTTTCTTCTTGCGGGAAAGTCATTTAAAAGCTCATTATTCTGGCTGCAGTTAATGGAAACTTGTTCTGAAACCCGGATAGCTATTAAATAGTGGGAAGCAACATATCTCCTCTATTATATATGTCTACATCTCAATATTGTATATGCAACGACAATATGCAGTTAGTTATGGACTACATTTTTAACTTTGGAGCCATATCATGGACAAAAGCAGATACATATAAGATTGGAACTTTTTTGGTGATATGTTCTTGTTTGTTCTCCAGTCGAGCGGTCAGCAAACTTGTTTTTCCCCACAGTTAGTGGTAGAAGAGGTTCACATGTTACCGTCCTGAAAGGTCTTCAGCAAATTGTGACATGAAAGGTTATATGTCGGCGATAAACATGTTCAGAGCAATATCATCAAATGATTGTTTTGGTCCTGAAACTTTCTATATTTATTAGATTGATTCTTTTGTATAATATTTTTATACTAGAAATCTATTAGAGATAAATTCAGATTTATCCATAACAAGACGAGACATAAGAGAGGGCAGAAGACGAAGATACTAGAGTTAACCAGAGTTCTATATTTACCAGATTGATTACTTAAATATTAAGATACTATATTTATATTAAGAACCCATTCTAAGACTATCACCAGCGATTTCCTTCCTGAATCCTTCCCCTTTCGACGGAATCCTTCCTGATTCCCATCCCTTCCCAAAGATACATCTCCAACAAAGATCCTTCCGATTCCTTCCCATCCCTTCATCTATATTTTAAGCATATACTTTAACCGCCAAAGTTTGTACCGTATTTTATACGAGAGTGTATTTGACTTGTTTATGATGTATTCCGTACATTTTTGAACGAAAAAAATGTTTTTGTAATAGATGCGGTTGCGTAATATAAAAAAAAGTTATTTGCATTTTTGTTAAAAAAATAGTACATACATAATTTTAAATGTGTTGCTTACTGGACAAAAAAGTAGCATGTGCAGAGGTTCCTTGTCTTGGAAGGAGCCTGTCACTTCGCCACAACTGGCTTGTCCTGGAAGGAGCTGTCAATTGCACACAGCTGGCTTGTCCTGCAATGAGCTGTCACTTGCCCCCAGTTCCTTCCATGAGAAGCTACCTCCAACATCCTCCATAAATTGGGTGGCAGGGTGAAGAGATACCATCAACACAACATTGGCTTTGAAGGAGGTTGTGTGTAGTTCTGACTTCATCTCATTTGAGAGCTAGCAACAAGCATGAGTTGGTTTCGTGGTGGTCCGAGCATTTCTCGGCGTGCTCATCAACTTATGGTGCTGGAGGAGGAAGAGGACGATGTGCTTGTGAGCATTTGCATTGAGGAGGAGGAGGCAGCAGCACAACAGAGCGTCCCACGGCGGGGGGGCTCAGTCCCTGGCCGAGCGGTGGTGAACCGAGGACACCTCGAGGGTGCGGCGAGGCTATACAACGACTACTTTTCCGACACGCCTGTGTACGGTCACGCACTCTAGAGTTTAAATCGGCAATGGATTTAAATCTGAGTACTAATCTAAATCTGAGTACATGCTAGAGTTTAAATCGGCAATGGTTCATACCAGGTTCATATGAAATACATGTAGAGTTTAAACCGCAATGATTTGCAAGAGTTTACATGCTAGAGTCAAGATCGAAAACACAAACCGACAATTTCTTATAGCAAAATGTGCAAACCCTAAACCATGGAAACGACAAAATTCTTACGTGTTCATACCGGTATCGGCAATGGTTCATACCAGTTCATCTCAAATACTGATAAAGAAATAGTTGTTCATACCAGTTCAAATCGGCTACCCAAAACCCTAAATCAACAAATCCACAATAGATCGGACCCGCGGCAAAGATTCACTCCATTCTCCGGCCGCCATCGCACCAGATGCAAAAATGCGCATGAAATTTTGGGAGAGTTTCAGACCTCGACGGACGCTGTGGGCGTCGGTGAAGATCTGAAGCGCCTCAAGAACCGCCGCTTGCCGCTTACTTCGCTTTTCCGCCTGCGCTTAGTTGCCGTCATCGCTTGTCGCCGCATGATGCTCGCCGCTCCGTCCCCTCTTCCGCCCAAATACAAGAATCGCCTCCACCACTCGTCCACACGAAGGAAAGGCGAGAGTCCTGTCGATCGATTCTCTCTTCACCCTTCGAGCCGCACCGGACGGAAGTCATTGAGCGCCAGGCTGTTTCCTTCCGCCCCTTTTCCCATCGCGACGGGAAATCGAACGGGACGGAAAGCCACTGGTGATAGTCTAAATAGATTCGATTCACCGCACAAGACATGCAGGACATAGAAGAGAGTTCAAGAGGGTCGGCAGGGTAGAGAGAGTGTGTGAGAGAGAGACTGACATGCGGCGGAAGAGGAGGAGGGGGGGGCATTTCCGACCCGAGGGAGGGAGCACGCGCCACGTCGTCACTGGACTGGACTCTCTTCTCTTCCCCGCCGCCTTAACCCGAGTCGACGCCCCCGCTCCCGGATTAGGATCCCCAATCCATCTGCCTCGCCGCCTCCGACGAGCAATCCCCATCCAATCCGATCCGTCGCCGCGCCGATCCATCGATGCCGCTCGCCGCCTAGGCACGCCCTCCCCCCGCTTGTATGGAAACACGCAGCCGCAAGCGCGCCTCCTCCTCGGCCTCAGCCTCAGCCTCCAAGCGCCCCCGCCGCTCCTCCTCCTCCTCCGCTCCCGCGCCAGCGCCAGCGATGGACCCTTCTCCATCCTCCCGCCGCCGCTCGCGCGGCCCCGCCGCCGACAAGGGCAAGGACCCCGACCCCTCCTCCTCCTCCAACCCCGTCGCCCCCCACGACGACGACGACGACGCCGTCGCCCCCTTCCCGCACTCCTTCACGTCCGCCAGCACCGCCCTCCAGGGCCTCCTCCGCAGGCTCGGCGCCGGCCTCGACGACCTCCTCCCCTCCTCCGCCGCCGGCTCCTCCTCCTCCTCGTCCTCAACCTCCGCCCAGCTCAAGAGGATCCTCGCGGGCCTGCAGGCCGACGGGGACGAGTCGCGCCAGCTCCAGTCCCTCATGCAGCTCTGCGAGATGCTCTCCATTGGCACCGAGGAGTCGCTCGCTGCCTTCCCCGTCGACGCCTTTGTGCCCATCCTCGTTGGCCTGCTCGGCCGCGAGGAGGCTGCGGGCGGCGCCAGCCCCGATGTCATGCTGCTTGCGGCGCGTGCGCTCGCAAACCTCGTCGACGTCCTCCCGTCTGCCTGCTCAGCCGTCGTGCACTGTGGGGCGATCCCGTGCTTCTGTGCTCGACTGCTCACCATCGAGTACATGGACCTTGCCGAGCAGGTAAATGTCGGTGATTTCCCCCTATTGCTCACTTAAGCTCTATATTACCTTCTTTCTAACTAGGTCACTCGCATAATCTCTAAGACTCCCATCTCGTTTTGCTGTTGCTACCCGTCCTCTGCTAGTGCTAATCCGGTAAATTGTTGCTTACAATCCATCGCTGCTTGTTGTCCTGATTTTGTATCCCATAGCGGTCTGTAGTCCGAGAGGATTCCACTGCATAGCTATGCGCCATACTTTGTGCTCATCTTGCTAGGTTTGCTCGACAAATGAACACATGAGCTAAGATGCTAACCTTTACTCTTACCTGATTTCCTTCACTTGTTTTCAGTCTCTACAAGCTCTTAAGAAGATTTCTCAGGAGCATCCAACTGCCTGTTTGCGTGCTGGCGCGCTAATGGCTGTCCTATCGTTTCTTGACTTTTTCTCCACTGGTGTTCAGGTATTTAATTAAATCAACACTCCATTTCTTTCTGGTCCTCGAGTATACTTCAGTTTAATGTCCCTTGGTTCTGCTGTGCGCTGTTTAAATTTGTTTCCTTGGTGGACATGCTTCTAGAGAGTAGCATTGTCTACTGCTGCTAATATATGCAGGAAGCTGCCATCTGATGCGTCGGAGTTTGTCATGGAAGCTGTTCCATTGCTCACGAATCTCCTAAACCACCATGATTCTAAGGTACTTTTGAAGTCCAAACCTCTGGACTTGTGAGTTCTAGAAAAAGTTCTGGTTCTAAAAATTTGTCACTACCAAATTCCAATCCTATCAGGGTATATCATGTGATTTCAACATTTTGTTTATGCACTTTCCAGGTACTAGAGCACGCTTCTGTTTGTTTAACACGCATCGCAGAGGCTTTTTCTTCCTATCCAGAGAAATTGGACGAGTTGTGCAATCATGGGTTGGTTGCACAAGCTGCTAGCTTGGTATCCGTCAGCAACTCTGTAGGCCAGGCATCATTGAGTACATCGACATACACGGTATACACGGATATTTTTGTTTTTCTTTCTTATTGTTTACTATGGTCTTTTTTTGTACTCTTGCTAAGTTTAGATTGGACATTCTTTCAGGGCTTAATCCGTCTTCTTTCAACATGTGCAAGTGGATCGCTGTTGGCAGCCAAAACACTTCTTCTTCTTGGAATTAGTGGCACTCTTAAAGATATTCTTTCAGGTTCTGGTTTGATCACCGGAACATCAGTTTCCCCAGCTTTGTCAAGGCCTGCTGATCAGGTGATTACGTCTATAGCGTATTACTATGCTGCTGGTGCTAGCATTATGACTAGTTTTTACCATTTTTGATGTGATCCAGTTCGTAAGTGCATTAGTGACCAATCAATACAGTCACCATCATCGAATAAGTCATCCTGCATTAAGTATTTTGAGATGTTGTTCTAAGGAGGCTTGTGAGGGAATAAGATACTCATTTGGAATGTGATTGAGCTAAATCTGCCAATATTTACCAGGATTAGGTAGCTGCTGAGATCTTTGTCACCTTAATCCCTTTATATTTATCATAACTGTGCTATCATTTGTTTGATGCAACCGTGTGTGGACAGATTCAAAAGAATCTGATATTTTTTAGTATAAATGTATAATGTTGTCTGCAGCTGCTTCTTGTTGCTCTCTCACTTAGCTGCTCAAACATCAATTGTTGAAACCTTTAAGTGTTTGATCAGGGGGTGATATAGACTTGCATGCTTTTTCTTTGTGCAGATGGTGTTCATATATTTACTTTTAATTTTTAACTGTGCAGATGTTTGAGATCGTGAGCCTTGCTGATGATTTACTTCCACATTTGCCTGTGGGAATCATTTCTTTACCAACATACTTCCATGTATTTGTTAAAGGCTCTTCTACAAAAAAATCTGCTTCCACCAAACAAGACGGGGCTGGTTCAACAGAAAATGAAAGGTCAGGTCATGAGAGGCTATTACGTGAACACCCCGAACTTCTACAGCAGTTTGGTATAGACTTATTGCCGATAATGGCACAGGTTTGTGACCAATTTGTTTTCTTGTTGACGAATTGTAACTACTGTTTGAGTTATTATTTTGGTTGTCGTACTTAATACTTTGCTCTTGGACAGGTGTATGGTTCAAGTGTAAATGCACCAATACGTCATAAGTGCTTATCTATCATTGGGAAATTAATGTACTACAGCTCCGCTGAAATGATTCAGTCTCTCCTTGGCACAACAAACATATCCAGGTGCTAATATGGATTTCTACTTCAAAAGCCTGATTCATTTCTTCTAGAGACCGGTTTCATGATATATTGACATCAGAAGCTATCATTTCATGTACTGTCTCTGTAGGCACATCTTTTCTGATCCTTGCTAAGTTTCGCATTTTACCTTTGCAGCTTCCTAGCAGGCATTCTTGCTTGGAAAGATCCACAAGTGTTGATTCCTGCTCTTCAGATAGCAGAAATTATGATGGAAAAACTTCCAGAGACATTTTCCAAGTTCTTTGTGAGGGAAGGTGTTGTCCATGCTGTGGAGTCACTTATATGTTCGGAATCCTTGAATACAGTGCCTTCTCATGTACCTCCACAGGATAAAGATAATGATTCTATTATGTACTCGCGCTCTAGACGCCAACGCCGACGTGGCGGTGCTGCGCCAACAGAAAACAGTTCATTAGATGAATCAAACGCTTCCAATTCTGGGATTGCCAGCTTACCTCCAAGCTCTATAGAAGTTCCAAACACCAGTCTTCGTTCCACAGTTAGCGATCGTGCAAAGTCATTCAAAGATAAATACTTCCCTTCTGACCATCATTCAAGTGATATCGGAGTTACTGATGACCTTCTTAAACTGAGAACGCTCTGTGCAAAGTTGAATACTGCAACTGAGAATGTCATAACAAAAGCCAAAGGGAAGTCAAAGGCCTTAAGTGCTAATCATTTTGACTTGTCGCATGATGTGGAGGAACAATTAGACCTGATAGTAAGTGAAATGCTTGCTGAAGTTAGTAAAGTGAATGGGGTTTCCACATTTGAGTTCATTAGAAGTGGAGTTGTTGCAGCATTTCTTGACTACTTGTCGTGTGGGACATTTGGAAAGGAAAGGGTATCTGAAGCAAACCTGCCAAAGCTTCGTCAGCAGGCACTTAGGCGATACAAGTCCTTTATATCTGTTGCCCTTTCTCTTGATCATGAAAGGAACGAAACTCCGCTGACACTGTTGGTCCAAAAACTGCAAAGTGCTTTGTGTTCATTGGAACGTTTCCCTGTTGTGCTCAGTCAGTCTAGCAGAATTGGTGTTGGAGGCTCCCGTCTGACCTCAGGTCTTAGTGCTCTGGCTCAACCCTTCAAGTTGCGTCTGTGTCGAGCTCAAGGTGAAAAATCACTGCAGGATTATTCATCAAATGTTGTGCTTATTGACCCCTTTGCAAGTCTAGCAGCTGTTGAAGAATTCCTGTGGCCTAGAGTTCAGCGCAGTGAGGCTGCTTCAAAGCCTGTCGTTTCATCTGGAAATAATTCTGAATCAGGCGTACCTGGTAACACTGCTGGTGCATCATCAACACCTCCATCAGCTCAATCTGGCCGGCGTCCAACAACAAGATCAAAGTCATCTGCTGCAAATAGTGCTACATCTATGAAGGATTCTCAGCAGGAAAGCACTAATACTGCCAAAGGAAAAGGCAAAGCTGTTGTAAAATTGAACTCAGATGAACCCAAAGGACCTAATACAAGGAATGCTACCCGCAGAAAAGCCGCTTCAGAGAAAGATTTGGAAATAAAGCAAACACATTCTGACAGTAGCTCTGAGGTATTATTTCGTTTGCATTCCAAATGAACATGAAAATTCTGAAAAAAGGTTATGGATTTAGGTGTAAATTTAGTCTACCTCTGCATAAGATTAAGTGCATATTCAATCTATGCTGGGATATATAAAAATGAGAAAAATCTGGCAAACGATAAATTATAAAGAAAGGACAATCTCCTTTTGTTTCTTGTCACATAGTTGAGTTCGAACTTGTAACTTCAGAAGGTGCTACAACACTCCACAGACTACAGCTCCATTTTTGTGGAATCTACTGGCATAAACCACTATTACTTTGTGGGGAATGTTTCACCTTCTTGGTGGTGGTTTAGTCCACAAGCAATGAGCCATGCACTAGGACCATCTTGTTGTATGATTTTTGTTACGATGTAAAGAGTGTGATTATTTAAGGACAACCAGGCTGTCTGATAATTTTAAAAAAAATCTGAGGATGACAATTCTTGAAGTTTCATTTCTTTATTTTCATTTTGGTTCAACTGGAAGCTTGGTAAGTAATACTTTTCTATTTTTGAAGTAATACTTATCTATTTTTGAACATGCAGGATGAGGAGCTTGACACTTCTCCTGTTGAGATTGATGAAGCTTTAATGATTGATGATGATGACATTTCAGAGGATGAAGATGATGATCATGAGGTATTGGTTTTAAAAGTTTATTCTTTGTAATTTTGTTTTATTGCAACTGGCATTTATTTGTAAATTATATATTATAATGTTCATAAGGCATGTTAGAGTCAGTTTGGCCTAGTTTAAGCTCAGGCTTACACCAAGGTAAGTGCAAGTTTGGGCTAAACAATCATCTATTTTTTTTCCTGCCTGACTGTTAAATTCAAGTCATTCTTCCACAGAGAAGATAAAGCCAGTGGGGGCAGCTTTATTGCACCTAATCTAGGGCTTATAAGGGGTTTTTACCAAAACAGCCTTTTGTGCTTATATAGTAAGCTAGCTTATTGAGATTATAAGCTTTAAGCTGTTAAACTCGACAAGCTTGTAAAATTAGCACGCGCTAAGCCAATTAAGCTCGTCGTTGGTCCAGAATGAACGAGATCCTTACTTTCTCTGTATATAAATAAATAACTTCGTTGAAATTCTCAGGTTCTCCAAGATGGGTTTCTTCCTATTTGTTCTCAAGATGGGGTGCATGATGTGAAATTGGGTGATGCTGATGACCCTAATATTGGCTTAGCAAGCGATAACCAGGCGCAGCCCTCATCTGGTTCCAGTGCTAGAAACATTATGAACAGGGGAGCAGATGCTGCTGAATTTCGAAGTGCAAGTACCTTTGGTTCACGAGGTGCAATGTCATTTGTTGCTGCAACAATGGCTGGGCTAGCTTCCGTTGGTGGTCGCAGTGCTAGAGGTAGTCGAGATCGGCGTGGCCTGTCACTTGGAGGTAGCATGAATGAGCAGCACAAACTGATATTTACAGCTGGTGGGAAGCAGCTTAGTAAACATTTGACAGTATATCAAGCTGTCCAACGTCAACTGATGCTTGATGAGGATGATGAAGAAAGGTTCAATGGATCTGATTTACCGAATGATAGAAACCGCTTCTGGGGTGACGTGTTCACGATAACTTACCAGAAGGCTGATAGCCAAGTTGAGAAGGGATCCCAAGGTGGTTCCACCTCATTGCACTCAAAATCAGATGCTTGCAGATCTATCTCTGAAGCACACAGGGCTTCTCTTCTTGATAGCATCTTACAAGGAGAACTTCCATGTGATCTAGAGAGAACAAACTCAACTTACAACATTTTAGCACTATTACATGTATTAGAGGGGCTGAATCGGTTATCCCCTCGTTTAAGAGTACAGGCAGCATCTGATGATTTTGCTGAAGGAAAAATCACTACCCTGGATGAGCTATATAATGGCACTGGAGCCAAGGTACCTTCTGAAGAGTTTGTCAATAGTAAGTTGACACCGAAGCTTGCTCGGCAAATGCAGGATGTTCTTGCACTCTGTAGTGGCAGTTTACCTTCTTGGTGCTATCAGATGACCAAAGCCTGCCCCTTTCTGTTTCCCTTTGAAACTAGGAGGCAGTACTTCTACTCCACAGCTTTTGGGTTGTCCCGTGCGTTGAATCGACTTCAACAACAACAGGGTGATAACCACAATTCTGGTGGTGAAAGAGAGGTCCGGTTTGGCAGGTTACAGCGCCAGAAAGTTCGTGTTTCCCGTTATCGTATTCTGGATTCTGCTGCTAAAGTTATGGAGATGTTCTCCAGTCAGAGGTCTGTCCTTGAGGTGGAATACTTTGGTGAAGTTGGAACAGGGTTGGGGCCCACTCTGGAGTTCTATACTCTCTTAAGCCATGAGCTACAAAGCGCTCGTCTGGGATTATGGAGATCTAGTTCTTCATATGATTCAGGAATGCAAATTGATAGGAGCAGTGTGATTCATGTAAATCCTGAAGATGACTTGCCAGGAAAAGAACTAAACTCAGATTTATCTGACGATGGCAGGCACTTGATACAAGCGCCTCTTGGATTGTTTCCTCGGCCTTGGCCACCTAATGTTGATGTTTCAGAAGGCAGCAAATTCTTCAAAGTCATCGAATATTTCCGCTTGGTCGGTCGGGTGATGGCAAAAGTCTTGCAAGATGGAAGACTTTTAGATTTGCCATTATCAACAGCATTTTATAAGCTTATACTTGGACAAGTAAGTATAGCTCCTCAATTCCTGGATACAGTATTTGTCTTCATTTTGTTGTGTTTGTTTTATTTAAACTTGTTATCGCTGTATCATCTTCCATTTTCATGATGTAATGCACAAATGATGTCTATTCTCCAGGAGCTTGATTTGTTCGACATAATCTCGTTTGATGCTGAGTTTGGAAAGACATTGCAAGAACTGCAAGTTCTTGTTGAACGTAAGAGGTTTCTAGAATCCACCTCTGGCAAGAATCAGCATGTTGCAGACTTGCATTTCCGTGGTGCTCCTATCGAAGATTTGTGTTTAGATTTTACTCTTCCAGGTTATCCTGATTATGTTCTTAAAGAAGGCGAAGAAAGCACAATTGTAAGTGATGTGTTTCTCTCAGTGATTTTGTGTCTGCATTTGCTCTTGTTTTTGGGGTAATAAATAGTGCTATTATCTTGTGTAGGTTAGTATTGACAACTTGGAAGAGTATGTTGCTTTGGTAGTGGATGCTGCAGTTAAGTCAGGTATAATGAGGCAGGTCGAAGCATTTAGATCAGGGTTTAACCAGGTGCAATCTCATTGTCTTTGTTTTTGGATTTGTTTTTAATCATTTTTATTAGATGTTCTGAGATGTATTTATTTTACTTCAATGATCTTGTGTACTCTTGTATTTTAGGTCTTTGATATCTCAGCCCTCCAAATATTTTCACCTCAAGAGCTTGACTATCTGATATGTGGTCGTCAAGAAATTTGGGAGGTAATGCTTCATCTCTCTCGATTTCAGTTGTATTTTGTTGAATTGCACTGAATTAACCTGCATTGCTGCAGCCAGAATCACTGGTGGATAACATAAAATTTGATCATGGGTATACTTCTAAGAGTCCTGCAATTGTAAACGTAAGTGCATCCTTTACATCTCCGATATCTGAATGTGGCCTTTAATAAGTTCAATTCCTTGATTCATGTGCTTGTTTGTAGCTACTCGAGATAATGGTGGAATTTACCCCTGAGCAACAGCATGCGTTCTGCCAGTTTGTAACTGGTGCTCGTCGGCTTCCACCTGGTGGTTTAGCTGCCCTTAGTCCCAAGCTTACTATAGTTAGGAAGGTACTTTTCTTTGTCGACATATGCTATTGTAACACCCGCCTTCTTATTATGTGTCATATGTTGATTTTTTTTTTAACTCGGCATCACTTTTGATTATTAGCACCCCTCAAGTGCGGTGAACACATCAAATACAACTGGGGCAACAGAGGCCGCGGATGACGATTTTCCCAGTGTCATGACGTGTGCTAACTATCTTAAACTACCCCCGTACTCCACAAAAGTATGGTTTCATTCTTTGGGTACTTAGTGTGTTTTTTTTTGGGGGGGGGGGGGGGATTTAACACTGATATATCCCATTAACTGGTTTTCGCTCTTGTTTGGGCATTCTTGCAGGAAATTATGCGCAAGAAGCTGCTTTATGCTATCCTAGAAGGCCAGGGATCATTTGATCTTTCCTAAGCTGATAACTAACATACAGGGCTCACCATTGGAAGCCCATCAATTTTATACAGGATTAGAAGTTTCTTCGTTGCCTGTATAACATAGGTTGAGCTTACTAGCCGCTCTGCAGGTCTCCCTCCGGATGCAGGTGCTGGTACTCCCTCCCCCTCTCGTTTCCTATTTGGTTTTGTAGACTAAGTGCATCCTTATCTCGTGTCACCTGTTATGTATGACCTTATAACATTGAATAATAATAATAACAATAATCTGCTTTTCTGGGCTTTACAGTTGAATTTGCTTAAGTGGGCGAGAAGAATCAGGAGCTCCTTTGCAGTACATGTAAATAATAAAAGGGGCAATAGTTACATATTTGTGGAAAGGATTTGTTGATTGGTGATGCCCTATCCTACCTACCGAGCGAGAATTGACGTTAACAATCTGTACATGTGTGATGACATTTTCCAATGAATGCGCTCTAGTGTATTTTGGCAAGTCAGAGCTGAGTCTCGGCCGCAAATCCAAGACTAATCACACATCAAGGGTATGGAATTGCAAGAGCACATCAGTCTCGCATCATCGCTAGGCTTTATATGTTAATATCGTTTTCCAAACACAGCGCCACAAATCCAAGACTTTTCTAGCTTAATCTACTACAAAACTAGGGTGCAAAAGGAAAACTGCACTAGAACACCAGCTAAGGCGCTATCATTAGATGAATCTAAACCTAAATGGACCGCTTGCAGCCAGCCACAAGTAATCACAGATCTAAATTTTCGCAATTTGGATGCCACGGTGAGATCCGTAGGGATGTCCTGGTCGTACCTTGACCAAGTCGGCGTCCCAGTTCTTGAGATCCTACTTGCCAGAGGCAGTGATGGAGCTGTTTGTGGCTGCAGTGTTGCGGTCATCGGAGGCAGGGGTTGGCGGCGCGAACATGTTCTCTGCTCTACTCAAATGACCATGGAGAGGATCTTGGAGCTTTGTCCTTCCACATCCTTTGTGAGTTGTACTAATATATAATGTCTGTTAGATTTAAACGTAGCACCTTTAAGTTTTACACGAAACGAGGATAAAAGTATAAGCGATGTGCTATTCATGCGTGGAACACAATTTTGGGCTAAGGTTTTACAAATGATATAGGAGCATCAACCTTCATTGCACGGGCATGTGTAGGACAGAAGCGTGGGTATATAATGTATGGTGCGTGTAGGCCTGGAGTCACGGACATATACCGAGGGGTGGTTCTGGATATCTATCTCGTATACAGTGTGCTATCGAGAGCGTCACTCCTTAGGAGAATAAGTGTGATACCCTAGCCTGTTGCTGTGAAGGCCATGTGGAGCAGTAGTGATATCAGTCTCATATTGTTTATTTAAAGTGAGTTTCATTAGTATATAATACATATTAGGTCCAAACGTAGCACTCCGGGTTAACTCGTTTTACACGAAGCGAGGATAAAAAGTATAAGCGAAGTACTATGCATATATGTGCCTGCTCCACAGTGGACTAGATTTTGAGCAGATTTTAGGGCAGAGCGTTACCTTAGTTCTTCACCATGTCAGGCAATTGCTAGATATCACCCATAGTCTACAAGTGTAAAACACCAAGAAACAATGGACGTTATACTACCACTGGTGAAATCTATAGATATTAGCCACCAACAAACACAAGAAAGTTTTGATAGTGTATGTCCCAACTTCTTGTGGCCACATCACCATGTAGCATGGGGGATCAGCGGTGCCCGCAGATATGAGTCAATTTTTCAATATCACCATGTAGCCATGAATGTTGAAGAAAGAAGCAAAAGCACATATATATTAGTCCTTCTCATATTGCAACACAAAGTATGGTGGCGCAACATAGGAATATATTAAACATATGATGTATTATAACATGAGTCTTGGCAATAGTGGCGCCAGAGTGAAATCGTATGTGGTGATGATGCAGCGACTGTCGGGATAGGCGTAGCCCTCACCTCTATTTCTTAGTCAATACATGCTAGGTCCATAATGCCATTACCTACTTCTATGCTTCATATGTTAGGATTGGTTACAGTACCCATGTAAACCTTTTTATTAAGTTAAACATTCGTTTAGTGTCCTTCAGATTTGATAGACTTTGGATCGTAAAAACTCAACCCTCCTCGGGCCGAGATGTTTCCATTGTCTACAACCAGCCTTGGCAATAGTGGCGCCAGAGTGAAATTATTTGATTCTGTCCTAGAAGAGTTTGGACGGGCCTAAATACAATAACATTCCCTAGAAGAGTTTGGACGGGCCTAAATACAATAACATTCACACAAAATAAAAAGGAGAAACAAATTGATCCTGTGATGACCTACAGTAACACATTACATTACATATTTAAAACTAATAAAAAATTTGGGATGTTAGATACTACAGTGAAATCATCCCTCAATTAAAGATTGCAAGGTTCCCGGGAGGAGAGCACCCCTATGTGTCCCTCTTGGCGATTTTGCAAAAAAACCCTTACGTTTCTTGAAATTATGGATAGGTCCCTATAGATTACGAATAAGTCCTTCACGATTTTTTGTGAGGAGAAGATTTTTTTTCTAAATCGCGTTTGGTCCCTCGTGCGCCGTTTTACAGAAAAAACCTCCCGTTAAATTCAAATCGCGAACAAACCCTTTTCTAATTTTTCAGGATATCGGACAGGTCCAAAAACGTAACATTCAGATTCTTACTCTTTACATCTAGGTCATTTCTCCGTTTTTCGCGGGAAAAAATGTTTTCGTCACCAGAAATATGTGTGCAGCTCTATCTCTAGACTTTTTTCCCAGCTCGATTTCCCATCTCGATCTCTGATATTTTTTAAAGCATGTATTATTGTTCGGTAAACGTGTAGAGTGTTAAACTTGACAAAAGAAGGTTGTCATCTCTAATAAATTTTCACCATTTTCCCCACCGCGGTTTTGCAGCTCGGTCTCCAATATTTTCCAAATAATTCGTCGAAAGAGATATTTCTACAACTCTATCTCTCTATTTTTTCCCTGTTTCGCTCATTATTTCGACGATTTAAAGGATAAAACGCCGTCGAAATAAAAAGAATTTTTTTCTATGAAAATACGTCACGCGCGACGTGTTACGCCGCGAAAAATTTTCTAGTATAATCCGTATCACAATAATATGGAGTAGCTACTACTAGGTGCACCCAAAAAAAAACAGTATCTTTTCTCTAAAAAAGAAAGAGAAAAAAAGGGTGCACGCTGTCTGTACTGTATATTCCCATCCGTCCGTCCGTCCGTCCCCGCGGAGTCCAACCCATCCATCTCTTCCTCTTCGTCCGCCGCCGCCGCGTCGTTAGCTAGGGTTTCGTCCTTCCCAGCATTCATGGCCGAGAAGAAGCTGATCACGCTCAAGAGCTCCGACGGTGAGGAGTTTGAGGTCGAGGAGGCGGTCGCCATGGAGTCGCAGACCATCCGCCACATGATCGAGGACGACTGCGCCGACAACGGCATCCCCCTCCCCAACGTCAACTCCAAGATCCTCTCCAAGGTCATCGAGTACTGCAACAAGCACGTCCACGCCGCCTCCAAGGCCGCCAACCCCTCCGACGACGCCAACTCCGCCAACAACTCCACCGCAGCCGCCTCCGGCGAAGACCTCAAGAACTGGGACGCCGACTTCGTCAAGGTTGACCAGGTCACCCTCTTCGACCTCATCCTGGTACGCTTTCCTCTCGGCCAACATCCTATCAGCCCTGATTTTGTTTCGCCTCTATGTCCAATTTAGATCTGTAGTTCCTTGTGGCTCAAAGCTATCCGTGCGGATCTGGGCCAATTTCCGATACCTAGCGTCTTGCTTTGTACCGAACCCTAGATGGTGATTACTTGAGTTTAGATTGCACTCTAATATCACAGTAGATTAGATTATACGTGGCTTAATCATATCGTGCTAGGCATGGAAATTTTGGTTATACATAGATTAGGAATGATGTGGGCGAGTTTTGGTAATTTGCATGTCATTGCTGTCTGATGGTTGTATCGCTATCTACCAAGTATCAATTCATTGTGTACCACAGCAGGGGTGCAGTGTGACATCCTTTCCTTGCTGCAACTTTGGTATTATTTCTTTATCATCTAAGTCAACTTTTAGGCACACTATTATCATCATCATCATCATCATCATATTATGTATGACTGAGTTGTTTCCATCTACGTGAAGTTGATTGTGCACGGTGGCATTGCACTTCTGTTAGCAACATTGCATGGTGATAATTAATTCGCGATGAGATCAGATAAGGTGTTGATTTATTATATAAAAAATCTATGTGTTGTCTCACTAACTAGTGTCTAGTGCTAACCTTTGTGGTTCAAATCTGCTCTATGTAGGTCATGTTTTTTTTCCTGTGACATTGCCTTGCGTTTTGCTAATGCATGTTACTTTTATTAACATTGCACTATACTATAGTATATGGCAGTACATTAGATTAGAGGCGGCAAATATTTATCGTGTTAGCCACTTAGCCTTTTTTAATTTGTTCATAGGTCGCTGTTTATGGAGATTATGGTTATGGTGCCCTTTTTGTACTTTTCACGGATTGCTGATGATGGTGCTGTGCTTCTGTTAGCAAGCAACATGAAGTAGCAATAGCTAATGAATGACCACATGATACAGTGTGCCAATGCATGTTGATTTATTACTTCCAAAAGTGTTTGTAGGATTTTAAGCAACAAAAGGACCGATCACATGTTCCCTTGGCATATTAGTTACTTTCCTCTGTCATCTCATTTACTAGTATTAGCCATGGGTAAAGAGGCACTCACTATCTGAATGAAGTATACACGAATATCAATGTCTAGTGGAAAAATATGTGGTGCTCTTTAAAAGGAAAGTTTTGTTTGTTATATCTATAAGTATTAAGTACCTGATGCTAAAATATTTTGGTATAATTATGTTGTTTTCACTAAGGATGGTATCTCATATGTGACATTTTTTACTTTCAATCTGTATACATCACTTACCTGTGTAACCCACGATTGAGTTGTGTGATTTGGTCTTTCGAATCAATATCTAGGCGTGCCTTCTTTTGCGTTTGTAGTTTGACACAAACATGACTATATATGTTTTTCTTTCTTTTCTTTTTTGCGAAGGCAGTCTATCTATGTGTTTAGCCATTACAAGTGCTCCTATCTGACACCCTCCTCGGTTTTCGTTTCCACTGCCTCAGGCTGCAAACTATCTCAACATCAAGGGATTGCTGGACCTTACTTGCCAGACCGTTGCTGACATGATCAAGGGCAAGACTCCTGAGGAGATCCGCAAGACCTTCAACATTAAGAACGACTTCACTCCTGAGGAGGAAGAGGAGATTCGCAGGGAGAACCAGTGGGCTTTTGAGTAGAGAAATATTGAAGCCCTGATCTCTTGATGCTTAGATTTCATTAATCTACCTTGCAACGCTGCTTTTATATGTCTAATGGTTGTAATTATTTTGGAGTCGTGATGGGGTTTGTGAACATGCTTAGCTGGTTGTGGTTTCAAGGGAAAACCGAAGTGGTCAGTACTCCTGAACCGAATATCTGCAGATGATTTTATCAAGCGGACGCTATGCTAAAAGTTTTAGTTTGATTCCCGTAACGTCAATAGCAGATGTTGCGTGAGATATAAAAATTTGGGTTTGTTTCCTCTGTTTCTTTGTCGAGCAGACAGCCCAACAGTGATATAAAAATTTGGGTTTGTTTATGCTTCCTATACCTTGGTGGTTGATGAAGTTTCTTATGGGTGGTTGATGAACTTTGTAACTGCACTTCAGTTCATCCGTGATTAGTCCCTTTTGCTGTTATGAAATTTCAGTCATACTTGCATGATTATAAGCGAGCATGTTCGGTGGAGCGTCTATGTTTTAGGAGGAGTTGGGGCATACCAGACGTTCTTTATATAGCACGCACAAGTCTTGTAGTCGAGGTTATTGCACAGCGCAGGGCCTGATGCTTTACATGGTACGAAGATTATGTAACCGCACGGTCAGATACCTCAAAGAATAAGATCATTTCATTTCTATCTGATTATGCATCTGACTTTGAAATTAATAATAAAAGAGAACTGAATGTTTACAAGAGTTTTTTTTTAGGATGAACACGTTTGCTTGTTTTTGTCGCAGATAAGTCTGCATCCGGCCGGTGTTGGACAAGACCACTTACCATCTTATAAACCCGGAAAGGCTGACCATCATGGAGAAGGTATGTCAAACATATAATTGTGATTTAGTGCCCATTATTGTTATTTTGTTCATAACATAATTTGAGGATTCAATTCTTGGTTTGGTCATTACAGGAAGCAGTTCTTGTGAATGCAAGTCGATGACTGGTGATCAACGAAGTTGCGCTAGTGGAGAATCTCAAAGCAAATCCTATGTTCCGTGTTGGCCTTGATGTGTTTGAGGCAGGGTTCACAATATTGTCGATAATCGCTTGAATATCACGATTATCGAGCGTATCGAGCCGGCTCGACATCTAAAACCACTCAGTAAACCGGTGGAATTCAAATGCAAATTCAAAAAATTTGGAAAAATTTATCAAAATGTTTCAAAAAATTTTGAAATTTTTTGTGTGAGGTCCTAAGGCAATGCTAATGATGCTATAAAATTTTCAGATGATTATCAGATCTGTGGTATTTAAAAAAAAATCTAACAGTGCTACTGTCTTTGTATATGCTGTTCTGGTTCTGATTTTCTAGGGGCACTAAATGAAGTCTAATATTGCTGCAAATTTTTGTATGAGGTCTAGAGGCAATGCTAATGATGTTGTAAAAATTTTCAGATGATGATCAAACCTATGCATTTTATTTAATTTTAACAGTGCTACTGTCTTTGTATATGCTCTTCTGTTTTTTATTTTCTAGGGCCACTAAATGAATTCTAATATTTCTAAAAAATTTAATAAATGATCCTTGGGAACTCTTTATGATACCATCAAAATTTAATAGCATGATCAAGCTTGTAATTTTTTATAAAAATCTAACAGTGTCTTTGTTCCTTTTTCATTAATTGTTGTTTTTTATTTTTAGAAGTACTAAATGAATTCAAAAAATTGTTGAAATTTCTCTGAGGTGTTTTGTAGATTAATTGGGATTTATTATGATTTCCTGCAATTTTCCACCATTTTTTGAATTTTCCTATTTTTCCTTGATTTTTTTCCATTTTTCATTCATTGTTGATTTTCCGTAAAAATCGCTCAATACCGGTCAATAATCGACCATATCCGGCAATAATCGAGATTTTTTTCCTTGGCTTGACCGCAATTTTAAATCTTTTGACTTTGCAAACCGTTCGATTTTTGACGATTTTCAACTGATCATCGACGAAAATCGGTACCGATGGGTCTTCGATTGTCCACCATAAATCGGTTTGAGGTAACTCTATGATTCTGGTAGCAGCCAGTGCTCATATACTGGCATTCATAAATTAGCTAGTGGTGACCAGTAGGTCGGCCAATATGTCCACTTTGTGCTGTAAGTTCCATATCCACGCGGACCATGTTCTAATACTAAGCTTCTTTTTTTTCTATCAATATTCAACAGGATGAGGCGGCTGAGATGAAGAATGCGGTTGTTGTACCTCACATTGCGTCAGCCTCCAAGGTATGCATCACTAGCTACAAGAAGCAACATTTGGTAGGACGTATACATGCTATATGATAGAATTAAGTGGTAATCTGTCATTTCTATTTTACTTCTTCAGTGGACACGTGAAGGAATGGCAGGCAGCACTTGCTGCTCTGAACGTCCTTGTAAGTCTCCTTAATTAGCAGAGTACTGAATCACGGGTAGTTTTCACCAGTATTGTTAATTGTTAACTAATAACTGATCAACTTGAAAAACAACATTTCCCCCTTGTTTTTAACCAGGGTAAAATCAAGGGGTATCCGGCGCTAACATTTACTTTACTATTGACAGCTACTCTAAGGACAGATATGACAGAACTTTCCGTACAACTTAGTATATGTAATATAGATTTGAAGAGACCTGAATTAATGTAAGAAAGCTCAGCGTCCAAAGTTAACAAGGGAAATGTAGCATTATGCTCACGCAAATCCTCATACCTCTTCGTCTGTCTGTCTGAAAAAATACCCTCAAATCTTCACTTTGCTTCAAGTTCAGGGAGTGAAGCTATTCTGAGGGTAAAGCAAATTAACAACAACATAGTAAGCAAGGAAACACAATACTGACACCACAGTTCAGCAGTCCAGATACTGCTATGTTCTAGAGAGGATATAAGAAATAGGTTGTTAACAGAACTATAATTTGTCATATTACAACCAACATTCTTGTTTGTACTTCTCAGCACGGCGATCACGCAACCACTAAAAATCGCTATAGCGTCGGATAACAATTTTCTCGTCCCACGAATTCAGGTAAGTTAGTCCACAGAGACAAATGCTACCAAAATTAGCAAATATCAGCAGCAAAATTATGACACGGGCAAAACAAATATCTGCTCAAAGCAGTCAATCTAGTCGATGTAGGTCTGGACGCCGGTGCGGTGCCCATCTTGAGAGGATCCAGGACGGAGATCGGCCGCACCATTGGCCCGCCCGACACCTTCCTTTATAACGACCAACAAGCACATCGGCGGCGGTTTGTATCTTTAGGAGCCGTACTTACTTGCATATTGTAATGGATCAGTCCGCTTCAAAGTTAATTAGCAGAGGGGCATGCATCAGTTAGTTAGCCATATATATACATTTATACGCGTTGCATTCAAGCAGAAAGACTGGCAAACCCAACCGCTCGACCGATCGATCCACTGTGTTGTCTAATATTAAAGCCTTTAATCTAGTCCATCTGTATCAATGCTGAAGCAACAGCTACTAGTTTTTTTTTTTTTTTTGAAACTAATATCTACTAGTTGGTACTTGGTAGTAGTATCTACTTTGAACTTGTTATCTACTTTGAACTTGTTAGAGATCCTTTTTCCCAAGATGACTAGTAGTACTTAGCACAGCGAATTTGATCATGATGTGGGGTAACTGATGATAGGCAGTGCAGGGTTTCACCAAATATTGTATTGTGATACGCCATCCTTTTTCCCAAGATGACTAGTAGTACTAGACAGCGGTGATGTCACGAGATAGGCAGTGGCAGTGAGCGAGGCCAGCTGCAGCACGCAGCACGCCGTCCCTGCAAATGAAATGAATCGCGTCGTGCAGGCGGGCGGGAAGAAGAATATGTACTTGTAATTTAAGCAGTTATATTATATATATTATATACTTGTAAGGCGCAGCCAGCGGTCAACAATAATACTTATTACACATGCACAACGCAATGGCTAGGCCGGTCGCTTGGTTGTCTCATTAATTTGGTTTACAGGTCTTGGACTAATACGGTAGGGTAGCGGTGCAGCGGAAAAAAGAGTATATGCACGTATGAGGTGGGCACTCGGGCCAGCCGGAAGCACTTCGCTACGGTCCGGTTCAAAGCTAGGTATATTATGAAGTGGGTTGTGTTGGATCGATATGATGCTGTAGTATGAGTATAAAGGTCACTAATCCGTAGAGCATGAGTGCCATAAATATACTCAACAGTATGGATGCTATCCCCGCTGCCGACAACTAAAGAGACGGGTAAGAGAGGAGATAGAGCTGAGAGAAATTGAGAGATAGTGCAAAAAGCTACGCTCTCTCGTCCATCTCTTTCTATCTCTCTCAGTTCTCTCACACCCATATCTCTCAATCTCTCTCTCTCTCTGTCTCTCTTAATTTCTCTCGTCTGTCTCCGTACCTCTCTTTCTCGCCTATTGTCCCCCCTCTCACCCGTGTTTATTACATTCCGTCACTCTGTGTAATTGTTTAAGAATAAATAAATTTTAGTTTTTTTTTATAATATTTGTGTTTACTGTCTTAACTCTATGCATCTTTAACTTTTTTTTATAAAAATAATATATATGGTTTAGATCTAAGTACGAAATATGTATAAAGCACAAATGAAAAAGCGGAAGACTCTCCAGTGTTGCGTAGGTTCATGGAAGGTAAATGCTGATGGGACCTTCCATTCCATGGTTGTTCTGGGGGGCCGGTTTCAATTCTCGCTCCAGTCCCGTCCATTCGTCCACCTGGTCCTGCCCATCGCCATCCAATCCAAATATCCATCCATCCAATGAATGTTTTGTTTTGTTTTGGGTAGATTTCTGCTTCCGATCATCCTTTGACTTTCGTATTTGCTTAACTAAAAATGTTTTAGCGGCGTAATACATGTGACGTGTCTGTGTTTACGTCAAACTGAAAGGTCCTCTTCATGAAAAATAACTGGAATAATCTAAACGTAATTACGATATTTTTTGACATTTATTTAGGGTCTTTTCATAAAAGTCTTGCGATTTTGCTGAATCAAAAGGGTTTTTTTAAAAGAGGCTACGCGAATTACACGGAGGAGGAGGACACGAGGCGCGCAATGCCACGCCCGTAAAAAAAATCTGATCCGAATTTTTTTATGCAAAAAATACAATTTTGTTTTTCTCGACGGCGGTTTTTTTTAAAAAAAAATTGGCTGCGACTGCAAAAATCGAAAGGTCCTTCTCACGAAAAATAGTTGAAACAATTTAAACGTAATTACGATCTTTTTCGACATTTATTTAGGATCCTTTCATGAAAAATCCGTAATTTTACCGAACCAAAAGGTCCGTTTCGTAAAAAACCGTCGAAAGGACCTATTCGTGATTTCAAGTTTTCTAAATCTCCTGAGTCGAAAGAATTAGACTATGGGGTCTTTTTTGCAAAACAACCTGTAGAAAGACCCATTCATAATTTCCGATTTTTCAAAGAGTTTTTTCGTAAAAATGATGACGTGGCGCGCCCTCCATCCGGTAAATCTCCCATCTTTATTTAGGTGATGATTTGCCCTGTGCACGGCCAATACCTAATTTAGGTATTGATTGTACGTACCCTCCGTGATATCCTTTTAATTCATAATATATACTAGGTCAATATCTGTGCGTTGCTATGAAAAATAAAATTGGTAACGAAATATAAAGATCAAGCAATAAAAGAAAATTGTGCTACGATATCAAACATCTATTTCTCCCGATTACAAAAGTTTTTATGGTTTTTTCTTCGGTACGAATTAAAACCAAATATATTATACGTAGCAATATATGTTACCAATCTCAAAAATCAATCAATTATTTTTATTCCTTTTTGCAATTTATATTAACAGATCGCATTCCTCTTCCTCTCGCTATGCAATTGGGGATATGACCAGGAAGAGGCTAGAAAGAACGATGGACCGCTGCCACCAACTGCAAATTTATATTAGTAGAAATACCGATGCATATCCATCTATCTTTTTTTTTGATAAAGGAAGCTTTTATTAATTTTAAGAACATTACATCGAGAAGATACAATCCCTTGAAACATCTCCCGGCCTCTGCTTAGCACGAAGCACACAACCAAAAAAGAAGAAAAAAAACTCACACACTCTAAAAGCTATCAATCCTAACGCTAGACCGCCATCCAGACGCCTGGGAGAAGAAATCCATTGCCACTCGCACCAAATGTCGCATAGCCTGCACCAGAATAGCACGCAAATCCGGCTTCTACAGCACAACCCAAGTACGCATCCAATGGGACATAGCAAAGATAACCTGCAAAGGAGATATGTTTGACTTCCGCTCAAAAACAATGCCATTCCTAAGTAGCCAAATAGACCAACACAAAGTAGCAGCACCCAGTAGCACAATATTTTTTAGATCCTTGTCAAAAGAAACAAGCCAATTCCCAAACATATTGGAAGCACTCACGGGTCTGTCAATACCAAAAGCTAGATAAAGAAAACCCCAAACCATACGAGCAAAACGACAATGAAAGAACAAATGCCTATTTGTCTCTATATTGTGACAAAAATAACATAATGTACTACCTTACCAATTACGTTTTGTCAGATTATCCTTGATTAGGAGAACAAGGAACCATAGAAAAACTTTAATTTTTAATGGATATCCGTCTATCTATACGCATGAGGTGATCGATGGTAAAATCCTGGTAAAATCTCTAAAAAAAATAATACCTCACTGTTCCCTAGCCCTAGGACATACATGTAAGGTTCTTTTAGAGGACTAAAAATATAGTATAGATGCCGCTGCCGCTATATTTGTAAGCCCAAGTTAGCAGGCCTGTCGGCCGTTTTAACTTGTGACATGGTCTGAATCGAGAGAATTTTTTTATTTAATATTTATTTTAAATCTTTTTCAAAAGTAATAGGCGCGGCAAAAAAAATTCAAAACTACCTCTGTCGCCCCCTACTGGGGCGATAGCTGCCCTGGCAAAGGGCAGAATTTCAAAATGTAACGGTAGGGGGGGGGGAATTAAAAAATAGACCGATCGCACCAGGCTGAGGCGATCGAATCTGTAGCATTTTTTTTGTAATTTTTATTGTAAATTGCTTGTACAATAATTGTTGTATTGAACCGGGAAGAATTACAAAAAAAAACGTCTTGCTGTATTGAATCGGAAAAATTATTTTCCTTTGTTAGTGATACGCAACCCACTTAGGGATTTTCATAGCCTCGTAGGGTCCACCGAATATGGCCGAAAAAATACGAGAAAAATCGCGGGTGACCTAAGCAACGTGGGCTACCACTTATGTACGGGCGAGATAGCCGGACGTTGCCCCGGTCCGAAGTTGCGAAAACCGGAAAAGGCACTCGCGGTCACGAAACTGTGGAAATGTGGCCACTTAAGGGTTTTCGTAGCCCCGCGGGACAGGCCGAATCTAACCCAAAAAATATGAGAAAAATCAAGAGCGACTTACGCAACGCGGGCTACCACTTATGTATGGGTGAGATAGTCAGACGTTGCCCCGGCAGAAAGTTGCGAAAATCGGAAAAGACACTCGCGGCCATGAAACCACAGAAATCGTGGCCACTTAGGGGTTTTTGTAGGCCCGTGGGACAAGCCGGATACGGCCCAAAAAATACGGGAAAAATCAAGGACGACCTACGCAACGCGGGCTACCACTTACGTATGGGCGAGATAGCCAAACGTTGCCCCGGTAGGAAGTTGCGAACATCGGAAAAGGCACTCGCGGCCATAAAATCACAGAAATCGTGGCTACTTAAGGGTTTTCGTAGCCCCGCGGGACAAGCCGAATATGGTCCAAAAAATACGGGAAAAATCAAGGGCGACCTACACAACACGGGCTATCACTTACGTATGGGCGAGATAGCCAGACGTTGCCCCAGCAGGAAGTTGCGAAAATCGGAAAAGGCAATTGCGGCCACGAAACCACGAAAATCGCGGGCACGAAACATCTAATTTTTGAGTGCCAGTATGCTTGTTTCGTATGGTGTGTCATACAAACAGCGTTTCACGGTGGGATTTTCAAATTTGACGGCGGAATTATCAAAATTTAAAAAAATTCGTCGGTCGCCCGATACTGGGGAGATAGGGCCCACCATATTTTTATTTAATATTTTTTTGAAAATCTTTTTCGAATAATAAACGAGAAAAAAATAACTTGTTGTGAAAATGTCAGGAGGCACACTGACCGAAGGTAAATATCGCCCTGAAATGGGGCGATCGCCCAATATCAGGCAGTGTGCCTCCTGACATTTTCACAGCAGGTTATTTTTTCTTGTTTATTATACGAAAAATAATTTGAAACAAATATTAAATACAAATATGGTGAGCCCTATCCTCCTAGTATCGGGCGATCGCCCTATACCCAGGCGATGTTTACCCTTTATAACTTTCGCTCTCGCTCGCAGCCTCGCAAAGCCAGCAGCGAGAGAAGAAGAAAGAAAAAAAAGAGAGAAAGGAAGGAGAGGGAGGAAAAGATAAGTAGAGGTTCAATCGAAAATGCCGATGCGTGTAAGTGGAAAGGGAAAGGGGAAGGTGAAGGAAGAGGTAGGCGCTTCGGCGTGGCCGCGCAACATCGCGTTCCAGAACCTCTTCGTACCTGTCGGGGTTGTATCATCGATGTGTCTGTGCGGAGATTCTTGCAGGCTCGTCCGCTCTTGGGATATGCCAACTTGGAAGAGGAGGTATTGGATGTGCCGCAACTACGAATTCGACCTGCCGGAGAAGGCCCTGAAGAATTGCCAGCTGGTAACAATCATACGTGTTTCGTAATATTTGTACGTGAAACTTTGCTAATTTATTTTTCATGCAGTCGCCTCCGCCGCTGTGTGAATTTGAGACGTGGTTTGATATGGAGATCGATCCGGAGGACCAAAGGCTCCTTGATCAAAGCGTCCGAGACAAGGAGTTTAGACGGCAGCTTCAAGCGCAGCGTGACGCGGCACGCGAGGAGGCACGTCGGAAGGAAGCGGAGGAGAAGGATGCCGAGAGAGAGAGAGAGGAAACGAGAGAGGGCACGTCGTGCCAGAGAAGCCCCACCGAAGGCATGGGCGAAAGGGAAGTGGCCTCGATGCATTCAGTAGACGAGAAGTTGTAACCATTATTTTCCTTGTTCGTGATGTGCATCCTAGCTGGGTGAGGTGTGGGCACGGCTCCACTAGGCGGGGGAGGTGCTGGCTGACGGGAACGTGCTGCGTTGTGCACCACGTCTCGGCCCCCCCCGGCAGGTGAGTAGGCGGCACATCCGCGACATCACGCCGCGGGTTCGAGTAAAAGTTTCCCGCTGCTGAACGGGGGCGAGCACGATGTCCACGTCGAGACCCGTCAACACGGACTCCGCCTCCCCATATACCTGCCCTGCAAGATGTGCCTGCAAGTAATGCCAGCTTGACATGAGGTAATTTACATAAAAAAAACATACGTGTAGGGTGACGGGGGTGACCCTTACCGCATAGTTCTTCCTCTAGGACATCTGTGAAGGGTACGTCTCCGACACCGATGCCGGAGCTGCGACATACACTGCTGGTGTGTACCCAACCCTAAGCCGAGTCCGCGGCCGAACCACTCCATGTAATCGTCGTACGTGGCATCGTCATACGGCCGGGTCTCGTCCGCCGTGTCAGCCTCCGCCTCGTCCCACTGCAACACCCACGGTAGCATGCGATGAGCGAACGGAGTCCCCACTACATACCCTGCTCGGGTCATCCTGCAATGCAAAAACGGCAATTTACATACAACATGCATTCCGCGGGAATGGTAAGTATTGTGCTCAGGACACCTACCTGTGTGCGCCACGTGAGACAGCGTGAGTAGTCGGTAGGGGGAAAGACTAGAAGAGGCCGAACTGCCGCAGCACTCGGTGTGGCGAGTACTCCTCGACGCACAGGTCAAAGAGGAGGACCTTACGGGTGAGCTAGAGCCGATGGTCACGCCAAAGAAAGCTTCGGACAACTGTGAGGTGCTCGGACTGACTCACAGCGTCGTTGTGACGGTGTCCACCGCGACGTCCTCGCCCTGCAACTGTCAAACTCTCGAACGAACTCGCAGATGACCTCGACTGCGGTGGGCGACACCGCCAGGGGAAAAAAGTAGTGCATCTTATTAAATTGTCCAAAGTAGGAGGTTAGATACAAGGGGGCATACCTGTCGCTGAACCCAGTAGAGGCCCATAGTGGGCCAGTCGATCTGGTGGTAGTGGTGGTATAGGTCCTGTGAGTACGGCGACCGGTCAACAACGGGCCTACCGATGGAGAAGTGCTCCCAAGACCACAGCTGCAGTAGTAGAACGCAGCCCGTCAACGTCGCCTCTGTTGATACCCGGGAGACAGCCTTGCAAAGACCCCTGTACGTGCACGCGAACACGGCAGAGCCCCACGATCACTGTTCCATCTGTTTACAACGGCAAAGTTAGACATGTCCTGTCATGAGAGATTTTAACGAAATGTGTTACCTCCTCCGCCGGGGTGTCGGCGATAAATTGGGCGAACTCGATCAGGTGCCGGTCCACCGTATCCCCGTGCGAGGACGGGAACAGGTACCAACCGAACAAGAACAGCAGGTACGCCTCCAGGTGGCGTGCCAGGTCCTCCTCATCGGCGTCCGGGTGGAGAAGCTCAGCCTGCAGCATTCGATACAATATTGTCAGCAACTCAGTGTGTATCCGTAAAGTTGCAATGAATGAGGTACTAACCGTGAACTGGAGCAGCCACGCCTTCTAGACACCGTGCCGCTCATCCGTCTTGTGGGGCACGTATGAGGGGGCTGCGTGGTGTCGCTGCACCTAGGCGAAGCGCGCCTCCAAGTGCTCAAGCCACGCGGCGGGGGCGTCGCGCGGCACAACTGCACGACCCACGCAGGGGAGCCCTAGGAGGTAAGACATGTCCTGCAGCGTGGGAGCCATCTCTCCGCAGGGGCGGGTGGAACATGTGTGTCTCCGGTCTCCATCGGTCCACGAGCGCGGTCAGCAGGGACCTGTCGTACGAGAACCGTGAGACGTGCGGGCCATCCGCAGATCGTCGCTTCCACCATCTGCGAGAATGAAAGTAAGCCGCCGCCAGAAACTCGCACGTAGTGTGTAGCATCGTTAAAATTCCATTAACAGTAAGTAAAAGAGTAGGAAAAGTTGGCGACCATCGTGGAACCCAGTGGGTCGATCCGAAGAAACTCCTTCAAGACTGAGACCGCAGATGTCCCCATTGTCGACCCTCAATGCGGACAACCTAGACCGGTGGGTCTGATCCATGTGCTGGTCTAGCAGCTCAGGGCAAGCATCAGCAGCACGCCCAACTCGCGCCATCGTCGCCTGTGCCTGCGTGGTTACAAAGCAAATTCATGGTTAGAAAGCAAATAAAACAAACTGGACAATAAGTAAGTGTAGGAGGCAAATAAAACAAACCGGATAATAAGTAAATGGTACACGTTACAACTACAAATAATTAAATGAAAAGTAATGAAATGTTCCATATTCAAATATATGTTCGATCGCGCACATACAACCAAAAATTACATGTTGGGGACAACAAATAACTGGTACATAGAATCAAAAATTACATTGATGGGGACAACAAATAACTGGTACATAGAATAAAAAATTATATGACGGGGACAACAAATAACTGGTACATACAATTACATTATCCACAATTACGACGCGCTTCAGACTCGTCCATATCGTTCCTAATACGCCGTGTCCTTCGACGCCCGACCTTCTGCTTCAACATTCGGATGTCCGGTACCCATCGATGCCCTGGAGGGGGGCCGTGAACGATCCATCCACTCGGTACCCGTACACCTCATTATGCCACGTGTTGAAAACACTTTGCTTGTAGTAGTAGTGAGAGATGTACGGACGACACGACTGGTGTGTCTCGCCTGCTGCGGCAATCACGTGCGAGCCAGGCAAGTGCAGCAGGCATGGCTTTTGGCAGGAGCACTCGCAGTCAGCAGCTCGGAGTATGCATAGATGGGAAGTCCTCTCCCGGTGGGCACCTCTTCGACCCCGATCACCGCAGTGCACGTGGTACCTCCGTTCCACGCCACTCTCCAGTGTCAAGCGATGTATCTGTGCCTTCCGTGTCTTGTTGGCCATGTACGTAGAGACAACCGTCGAGTAGGACAGGCGATTGTCTGACATACATGCAGCGGAGGCCTTGTACTGCTCAACGAAATATCTTTGGGTGCCTAGTAACACACCCTCAACAATGCCCACCAACGGAAGGCATCTCGCGCCTTTCATTACCCAGTTGTAAATCTCCGCCAGGTTGGTTGCCATTATTCTATAACGGGAACCGCCCTCGTCATGCAAAAAGGACCATTTCTCCAATGACTCGTGTCGTATCTAGTCCGTGAAACTCTTTATGCTTGTCCCGGCCTACGCCGAATGTTTGGTGCGTCGGTCGGGAGCGCACATAAGGCTGTGGGGTCATCTCCTTGCTCGTGGTAGACCATAGGGTTCCTTGATGAACTAGCGTCATCCCTTGGATTCAGTGATTGCTTCTTGGTTAGTTCGTTTGTCCTAATCTTAAAAACTGTATATATACATGATATATCGTACTTCCTTTAATTTCTACGTCGCAATTTTTGAAACATTGCCCGCGTAACATATGGCTAACCTACCATGTTAAACTAATAATATTAAATTTCTACCACATTACATTTCTAAATATTGACTAATATTTCTATTACATGGAATCTCAATATTTCTAAATACTACACAATCCTAATATTTCTAAACACTACATACTACATTAATTTCTAAATATTACCTACAAAAATCACCACAAAAAATATAAACTAAATACTACAATTTCTAAATACAAAACAATACTAAATACTATATTAAATTTCTAAATATTACATATAAAATTTTCAAACTTACCGCAAAACCGAAGAATCAACTTTCTTTTTTCCCTCTTTTTTTTCTTTCTCTTTTTTCCTCTCCTTTCTTTTCTTTCTTCCCTTCTCCTCTCTTCTCTTTTCTTCCTTCTCCCATCGCTGCGCTCGGCTCGGCTGCTCTCTTCGGTTGAAATGAGCAACAGTGCGCGCGTTGGGGATTTTAAATGGCGCCGATCGCCCCAACCACGGGCGATCGCCCCAGCCATGGGCGACGACTGGGAGACGGCCGACACGTGGCGTGTGTCCAAACGGTCGGCTAACGGCCGCCATTACTCAACAAGACTATCGCCTGAAGAGTATCGAGGGGGGCGATCGGGGTAGTTTTGAAATTCTTTTGCCACGCCTATTACTTTTGAAAAAAAGATTTAAAATAAATATTAAATAAAAAAATTCAAATCGGACGTGTTGAATAGTTAGGCTCAATCAGCAGCGCGCAGCCAGCCTAGCCCACCAAACAAAACTGCCCCCATCTCTAACTCAGGAGAGCCCAGATTCAAAAAGTGAATTTCAAATTTGATATTATTTTAGACCGATAAAACTAAAATTTCAGTTTTTTTACAAATCCTGTGAAATAGTCTTCTAATGTTAGAAAAAAATTTAAAAAAAACTAAAAAATCATGTAAGCATTTATCTATATTTCATATTTGTTTGAATGCAAAATACTAAATATTTGCACATAAAAATACAAGTTGAAACCCTATTGCTACTGATTAATCAATCTCCTATGTTACAGGAGGCTTGAGCTTGAACGTAGAACCAGTAGTAGCTAGGTGTTACGATTACACTGCCGTTTTTTTATTGATCAGTTAATGTTATGTATGTATTTAGATAGCACATAGCAGCAACATATTGTCTAGTGTTCTTTTTTCTTTTGTAACGTTTATCTTCAATCGAGGCATTGAGCGTATTAGTATTGGTTACCCTCTCATTGATCTATGGTTTATTAATGATGAATTGATGATGACAGTGATGGTTGCACTAGTTTCATCTACTCTTTCTTGTCGCTTTTGAGGAAATAAAACCTAAAGACGATGGATATCATAGGATTGAGTATTATATTGGTTAGTCTCTCTACAATGTAGTGTAGTGTGGTCTAAAAATATATGATTTTTTATTGGATTCTCTTTGACCGAAAATTTGTGACACTCTTGATAAATAAACCCGTAATCTTGTCTAAATACATTCTCAACTATATTTGTTCGATGATCATACTATGGGAAATATTTCCACGCGATTTGCTCCAAATAGAAACGCAACTTTTTAGACTGGATTGGTGCAAATTCCTAACCAATATTACCAACAAAAAGATTGGCACGAAATCCAATCTAAAAACATGAAAACGGGTCAAAGTTGTGAGCATCTCGGTGAGATTGATCGAAATATCGCCGAAATTCAGCAAAGTCGCTGTAGCATTTCTATAAAATTTAAAAAAATTATATTGCAGATTTGGAATATCAGACCGTGCCAAGTGCTAAAGAAATTCGGATTTTGGGTGAGGGAGATTTTGAACTTAAGATCGAAGAAGAGGAGGTTCGATCCATGTGTCTCCGGGACACACGGGGACTGTTCAGTAGGCTTCCTATGTATGTGCATGCTCTTGACCGTGCCTGCCTGCCTGTCTCAAGAAGCTAGGCAGCAGAGCCAATGCCAAACAGACAGGCGTGAGTGACTGCCGGACACACACATACACATACTGCACGGGGCGTTGTCTGGCCGGGTCGCTAGCGTGCGTTGGTGCTTCTGCTGGCGAGCGATGTCGTGCGTACCAGCTTACTAGCTTAGCTGGGCTGGCTACTCCCCCCGGAGTGAGTGACACTTGCTCCTCCGCCTCCTGTTCCGCTTGCAGCCGCACGTCAACCAGCAGAGCAGAACAAGAGAGCAGCAGCAGCTAGCTAGCTGGCTAGCTGCCTGGAATGGATCATCAATGCCATCGTCGACTGCGTTGCGTCCACAGCTCTAGCTTAATTACCACGTACGTTACGTACGTAAAAGTGTTATCCAAAGTACGGTACTCTAATTCGATTTTTTTCCTTTCACAACTCTATTCCCTAATAAGTTTAGTACAGTAGCACGGTTCGGATACGCGGAAGTCGTCGATCTGTGGTTAATAATCTCTGCGCTGTTCTTTTGATCAAAGAGTGGAGTGGGTACGAAAGAGCCTGAGTCTGTGAAGGCATCATACTATTAAGGCAACGCAGGCAGGCAGCCATTGAGAAAAATTCCGGTGCTGTAGACATGCATGGCCTATGAATAAATAAATAAATAATAAAGTTAGCTAGGTGGCAGCTCAACTGGCAAGGCATCAATGGACGCAACGTATCAGTTGTAGGCAAGGACGGCTAGAGCAGCTAGCGACGGAATCGGATCAGCAGTAGCTGCCTGCGAGCAGACACTACTTGACTACACTGCTTGCAGCCCAACGGACAACGAGAGCGAGAGAGATCCTCCTCCTAAGCTGCTGCTAGTACTACTACTTCATTCCAACTCCAGACTATATAGACAGACGGAGACAGACAGCGCTACTAGCTTACTGTTGCTAGTATATATGTAGTAGTATTATTGTCTTGGCACAGGCTAGCATCACGGCATACATACGTTACATGCACAGTGGCACGCCTGCCCAACGGACAACGATGCAGCGTACGCACGGCCACGATCCATCCTCCCTCCTAAGCTGCTGCTACCGCGTACTACTACTTCATTCCAACTCCATCGGCTTATTTTTATGTAGTTGTTTTGTCTAATGGATTAAAGACCTCAAACACGATGAGTTCTTTGTGATCGTGAGACACGAGCTCATACGCGTAACGGAGGAGTCGATTAGGAACATGAGCGGCCTCGAGATGCGAGGTTCATAGCGCAACTCCGGTGACCATCGTTGGGAAGGACATAGGGATGACCCTAGTACAATAATAGAGGAAGTTCACACAAGAACCGGATGGTCATCACGACAAAGACGGCTTGGAGGGCGAAGCAGAAGGCATTGAAGATGCTGTTCGGAGGGTTCGAAGAGTCCTTTAACTATGCCCCTAGATTGTTACAGAAGATTGCAATGACAAACCCAGGGACGCAGTTTGCAATGGGCGATGAGCCAGGACGGCTCAAGACGGTCGACACCTCGGCTCAACGATATCTGCTTCGGTTGTTTTGGTCTTTTGGACAATGCATCGAAGCCTTCAGGCATTGCAGGCCAGTTATATGTGTAGATGGCACCTTTCTAAGTGGGAAGTTCCGTGGGACACTACTGACAGCCCTGGCGGCTGATGCCGATAATAAGATCGCCCCACTTGCCTTTGCCTCGCTGAGAGTGAGAACAACGATAGCTGGTTGTGGTTCCTTAGTCTGGCCAAGAATAAGGTAGTGGGTACGAGGGAGCCGGTCTGTAATCTCGGACCGTAATAAGGGCTTTCGACGCTGCTAGACGTGATGCACGACAAAGACGCCCACCGCGCTGAGTTGGCCCGACGGCAGAGAAGGTGGTGCATGCGCCATCTTGGAGCCAACTCAGCATACACAAGGTACAAGAACAGGCACTTGTGAAGACCTTCAAGTCCTTGTGCCTTCAAAATCAAGATCGCAAGTTCAACGCAATATGGGCCCATTTGAATGAGTCAACTCGGAAGATGATGGAAGAAGAGGGAACACAGGAGGATCATCTGCGTTCTCGTGATGGTTGGAGGTCGACAAGGCGTGCTGCGTGCGTTTCGCGCAACCTTTAGCGATGGATCGCCGGAAACCAATGGAAGGTGGGCGCCTCCGCACGACTACCTAACGGAGCGAGGTAAAACATTGCTTTAGTACGCCCTCAGATTGTACTCTATTATTTTTGTGCTACTCGCCACGTTAGAGAATGACATCTCGTGTATAATGTGATGACCACTTAACATTGCGAGGCTTTCAACAATGTTCTTAAGGGTGTTCGTGGCCTACCTCTGTGTTCCATCATTGAGCCGACATTCTACCGCCGCTGGATTACTTCCGAGACCGTGGTCCGACCACGAGGGCGACACGGCGACGCACCGAGAGTGGAGAAGCCGCAGCAAATGGCGGGCAAAGGCGCACTTCCACCGCACAAGAATTTTCGACCTTACGAACAAATTCGAGGTATTGTGCAAGCGAAATATGCATCGGGTTTAGGCCGTGACACGCCACAACAATGCGAGATAGGGCCGATTACGCTATTTGCACCTGTAAGCCTAAGCTTCAAAGATATTCCGTGCTCCCACGCGGCTTGCCGCTTGTCGAGACATGGGCGCAACGATGCCTCGCAGCTCATTTCGTGGTACTACACCGCGCAGTAATCGAAGAACACGTGGCGCCCAAGATGTCTTCCTTCACCGCTGGGGACCAACTACAAGACCATTGATGGGCCAACATGGTACCTTTACCCGCGCGGTCGACGACGAAGCCGGGAGGCCTAGCAATAAAGGATCCACGGTGACATGGATGTTGCGCAAGCCGTGCACGGCCTGCATGAAGTGCAAGTTATGCAAACAACCAGGGCATGACCGTAGGAGGTGTCCCAACCGCAACCCTTAGTACGTTGTAAACGCGCTACGCCATGTATTCGTGTAACTTGTTTGTTTCAATGTATGAACATTTATGGTACTTTGTAAAAATGCTTTTCCTTGCCTTGTCATATTATGTGCATATAACATTGCTCCACGACAGTGATGGAGCCGCCTTCCTCTCCCCGAGCTACTCCTTGAGACATACGATGCACCCCATAGATCACGAGCTATATCGGCAGGATCCCGCTGGTAATGAATTTTGAAGAACGCCGCCTTAATCGCGGATTTATCGATCGAGATATTGCTTCTTTGTGCGCTTGGACCCACTTGCCACACGATCGGCAAGACAGATCAAGGCCGTGGACCTCGCTTCATCGCCCGCTTGCTGTAAGGTGGCTGCTACCATTTGCCCTAATGATGGATTCGAGCTCAGATGGAGGATCGGCACCAGACCCCATCCCCGCCGCCGATCGGGCACTTGTCATTGGGCTCATCGGCAGTGGCGCTCGAGACCCATACATTTCACTTCCCGCTCGGAGAGATGGCTATAACTCAAGGACGTGGCCATGCTCACCGCCTACCTATCGAGGTCGACCCGTCGTTACCACCCGCCCCGCGACAACAATGGATCCCTTACATCTCGCAAAGGTATGTCATGTTCGAACGCATTTTATGCATTTGTTGAAGGCAATATCACCGATTGTTCGTGAACGACCTTGTCATTGCAGTGTTCGGCGGCAAGACAATCGAAGGAGACGCAAAAGGCCCAAGACATGGCTACGGCCTTGCAGAGTATGAGGCTTGCCCCTCGATGCGACGCGAGTTGGTACTACGGCACTACGAGCTTTACTCAGTACTACCGGGGCGGTAATGTTCGCAACACGCAGGGATGTCATCCTCCTCACATTATATGGTTAGCCCAGAGCTCGCGGATAACCCCGAGGAGGCAACAACAGACATACCGATCTCGCGTGTTGGCATCCACCTACAAGGGGATGTGCGATGCGTGCAAGCGACAGAAACCAGCGGGCGGCATTACGGGGTGCTTGCACCTGCTTCAGATGTGGAGTTGGGAGTACCTCCCAATCTCTAGGCCTTACGTGCTGAGGCGGTACTACCCATTGGTCATCGACGACGACGTCCCGGAGGCTACGCTATTCAACGATGGGTTACCGTTGATGCATGCACTGCTGAGGTGGAACCTCAAGATGACCAAGGAGCTATTACCGTGTCATTGCCGATATAGACCTACTCACCGCAGAGCATGTGACATGGAATCTGTGGAGCGATGACCGAGCAAATGCATATAGCCTCTCAAGGTCGATATCGTGTTGTTGCACGGCGGACAACAAGACTATGGATGACCAAGTGTTTCGGTTGTACATGCACGCAGCTTGAGGTTTACTCTCCCGGCGGTACAGAGACAGTTTGGGTATACGCGGAAGTCCCCGCCCACCGCCGGACGCCGTGGATCGTGACGGTATGTTCGACCTACCCATAATTCCGTGAACTCGTTGTACCAACAATTTTAACCATTCTCGTGTTTTTACAATACAGAAGAGCGCAAAGGGCGGATCGAGTCACGACCGTCACATGCGCACCGTGACCATGTGGCTAGTGGTTGACACGCAATGCGAACGCCGCCGCCCCTCCGCCCATATGATCCGAGGGAACACACGATTACCTTGAGTGGTACTCTCCTCAAGACGCTGCGCGACCTTACTCAAGGGACATGTCGAACAACGAGCACGACCATATCCAGAGGATGAGTTCGGCTGCCCACGCCTTGGTAAGACCCAAATTGTTGAATGTACCGCCATTACAAAGTTGTGAAACGATGCATTCCAATATAACACGACAAAATCTATTGCAGACATACAGAATCACCGAGCTGCTCTCCCAAGTTGAAGAAATTGCAACTCAGGCTCAGCCCACCACTAGTGCCCCCCCGAGCCGGGTGAGGCAATCCATCGCTTCCAGGGGTGCCCGGCTTATTTCAGCACTCCGTGGTCTTGGGTCCTTTGGTCGACCTTCCAAAGTAGACCATCATGTGCCGATTATGGACCCTTCGCAAGTAGCCGACGCCAGAGATCTACGAGCGTATTCCTTCTACGAGCGCACCTCCATCCACGCACCGCACGGCCATCTACGAGCGGATTCCTTCTATGAGCGCACGCCCATCCACGAGCGCACGCCTATTCACGATGGCCCCTACATCCGCATCCCCGAGGATAACATTGCAGTGTTTCTCACCCCACCTCGTAACCCTCTCGCACAGCAGAGCGGAATGGTCATTCGACCGATCCCACACGCACCCTAATTGGAGCGAGGAAGGATTTCGATCGGGAATGTACAAAGACACCGCTGCTCACTCAACTCCTCGGTGGTCATGTGGGCAAGGCATCAGGATGTCCAGGACCTCGCAACGCTGCTTGAGACGGCCACCCTACATGCACAGATGATACATATTGGTATAACCAGGACATTGGGGCGGAGGACAATATTCGCTTCCATCCGGCCAAGATCCCCAGCAGAGGATATCGACACATCGCCCGGTACTGAGATATGGGCCATCCAGTGTCGGGAGGAGGGACACACATCCTCCCGACACTTACACCCCGGAGGACAACGTGAGAAGGCAACGGCGTAATGTAATGTAACATGCTTTGTGCAGCGTCAGATTATAGTTGCCTTGCTCAGTATTTTCCGAATTTTGTAGATTTTCCTTGATTTTTGCTTCATTCAAAAGAGTAACATTGTCGTAATTAAATGAAAATAATGATGACTTATCTCCAGCTGAGAATTTTAGATTATCTTATGGAGCCATTAATGCACCTAGAGTATAATTTCAGAAATGAATAAATTATTTTAATATTTAAAAATTCAGAACAGAGAGAATTGAAAAGTAGCACTCGAAGTTTCAGAATTTTTATTAAATAATGCAGCAATATTTTGAGCTACAAATTTTACATCGGAATCCTTAGGTCAAATAAAATTGAAAAACAAATTTTCAAAAATTTATAAAAATATTTGGATTGTCTGATAAATCAAAATCCCAAATCAGAAAACTGTGCAAAGCAGATTGTCAGAATTTTAATAAAATATGTAAACAATATTTTAATTCGAAATGTTTACAGTAGCTAGATAACTTCCAATTCATTGTACAAAAAAATTTTCATAAATATTGAAGTGACGTAAAGCCGATTCATTGAACCAAAGGTTTATTCAATGTGTCTTGTGTGTAATCCCGACGCTCAGACTTTATTTTTAGGTAATATGAAGCAATTATATGTTTCTTGCTCCATAAACCATGAAATAAATAAAACATACCCCTGCAACCCCAGAGAACCCATTTCTATGAAAAGATTAAGATTTAAATATATTTTGTACCAAGTATTGATTCGCAAAAGCTTAATAACATGGAAGACTCAAATGGTTAAAATATATATGAAATGAGCTCAACAAGTGGTGAAACTAGTTTAGTTACACTTCTGGGATAGCATAGATCACAAATATACAAAAATATTTAGACTCTTCATTAGTTTGCCCTATTTGCTCAAAAAACATGCATCTAGAAATGAACAAATAGTCAGAACTTTACCAAACGGACCTTAAATTCGACAAAACCAACTTCCATGTCCTTGAAATGATATTCCCTAGCTTACCATGCAAAAATAACATAAGTTTGATGAACTTTGAGTTAAGTTCATATTTAGCCTAAATCACTATTTATTACAAAAACACCTTGAACAAATAAGGAACATCGGAATCAACTTTAAAACACTCTTAGGATATTCCCTAATAACCCTTGAAAAATGGATAGATTATCCTTTGTGATTAATCAAGAAAGAAAATCGGACCGCAATAGCGCTAAGAATGTGGTCACTTAAGCCTTTTCGATATCCATAAAATATCACATATAAACATAAAGTTATGATAAAATAGCGAGATCATCCGATACATATTCTACCATAATCTGGAAAAATATGTTAATTATAACTCCATTTGCGATTAATCCAATCTTGATTTGGACCACCGTAATGGCTATCTCGAGTCCAAAAGTCAGTAATACCTAACTTTGGTACATCATCTGCTCTGTGATGTGTTTCAGCTGTACCTATATACTACATGAACTACTATCCCGCTTTGTCACACACCTATTACCTTTATCAGACTGAGACGACAACACACTGCACCCCGCTTTTCAAACTGAAACGACAACACGCTCCATCCCGCATTTCAGACTGAAACGACAACACGCGGTTTCGTGTCAACAGATTATAATGATTTTCAAATGGGAGTTCTAAGGCCAAACGATCAAATAGCTTTCGGTTTCTCAAACCATGCTAGGGTGGAGGCCGAGTCCAAACCGCGGACTCATTTGGGTTTGCAAGACAATGAGGGTTATGTTAGAGAGATTGCTTGCTATATTCAACTCGGCTAGGATGGCGCTTGAGAACCCATCTCGGATATCTTCCGAGTTGCGGAACCAGATCGCTGAAGTTGATACTCTGCCCCGCAATGGCTCATGTTGCCGTAAACAGATAACTGCTCAGATCAATAGTCTCGCCCGAGCAAATGATGTTATGGTGCAAAGTTGGTAGCCTCGCCATTGTGTGCCATTTGGGTTGCATAACCATATGGAGATTGACAATTTCAAACCAACAGATCATCCGTGACACCTCCAACAAATGTTTCCACACCAAGACTGTGTGGGATCTCACAAGACGTGTTCAGGGAATACCTGCTCCTCAGAAGCCCACCGAGCCCTCTCTGTGGGCAATGCCACCAACCGGAACCTGTCGTGTCACAACAAATGCATTGAGGGAGACAATGAGTCCTCAAATGCTAGCTATTTGGAAGAATTGGAGTTCGTGAAGATATTTATGATTTTTGCTTACCTTTGTTGGTGAGTTTCTCTTTGGTTTATGGTTTTTTATGATGGATACCAAGGAACTAGGTATCAATTTAGTTAAGAAGAAATAGTCACCCAAATCGAGTTGAAGAGGACTCCAACCTTTTGGTAGAGTTCTTCAAACTTTTTCTTCTTTTTTTTCTTTATCCAAGAGGTCAATCAAGAGTTTATTGTCTCTCAAGTACTCATCATAGCGGCATTTCCAGATGTAGTTGCATTCTCGAGATGCTTCTCTTGGTGAAGTAGCGGCAAGGAGCTTTGTACAATCCTTCTAAGAAGTATATTTTCGCAAATGTAACTAATTTCTGCAGAGCATACCTTTGTATCAAAGCTCAATGGAAGCCATGTTCTTTTCTCGTAACTCCAATGAGAGCAACAACTTCAATAAGCAAATTTCGAGACAATTTAAACCAAATTGAAGTAAGAACAAAACTACATGCAAAAGAACAGAAAAAGTCTCATACCAACACGCCTTTGTATTTCTTCTCGCCTCTTCTTTTGGGACTTCATCACGCCAAGAATCCCTTGCCGAATTATGACAATTAAAAGATAGGCACTATCGTAAACAACTAGATAGATAAGCACTATCATGGAAAAAACTAGATTGGTAAGCATTACGTAAACAATCGGACACTAATTAAATCTAATTATGTGAATAAAAAATAAAACCTTTGCTTATGCATTTTTGCTCTCTATCTTCTAATTGCATCGTGTTTTATAAGCGCTTGCAAGTCTTCCTCCATACCTTCAATATCTTTCATATGTTTATCTTTTTGAGATCGAATCCTTTCAATGTCACAAACATCTAGATCTACATGAATAAGCTGACAAGCATCAGACACGGCAGGTGAATCATATAATCAACAAATCTATTAAAGCTGAGATTATGATACATGCCACAAAGAAAAGGCGGAAGGATTGATCAGATTTATAAATGCTCACAAATGACCACCGATCTTGATTTGGACAATATCTTAACAAGCCTTAGCAACATCCATCAACATTACAATATCTTAACAAGTCTTAGCAACATCCATCAATATTACAATATCTTAAGAAGTCTTACCAACATGCATCAAGATGTTAATATGTTCACAAGTCTAAACATTAAAACAGACTAGAACTTTCCTAACCATCACTATCAATATCGATACCCTCATCCTCACAAGATCGCTAATCATAACGCTTACCCTCGCCATCACTTTGGTAATCGTAAGGAAGACACAAATCGGGGTCTACATCACCTTCAGCTCTACATCCCCTTCAGCTCTACTTCATCTCTTTGTACCAATTCACGGATTGTATGGCAACTTGCTCGACATGACTTGGGAAGGTGCTCATGAGCATGTGGCTTTGCCTGCACATAACTTGGCATAATGGTTTTCGAATGTGGAGTTGCGCTCGATACTCCTCTTCCCAAGCCCGTAAAGTACAAATTGCTGGGGACCAAATGCCCGGTGATTTCACGGAAGGAATGCAGGGTTAGTGCGAACACATGGTAACAACTCAAAAGGAACAGAGAACTGACCTCATTATTTTTCGTGCACTTGAAGAAGAATCGGAATTGGTCTGGGCAGTTTGTGACATGCCCTCAAAGATTGTGGATTTGCATCTCGCATTCTATCAACGGAGCCCTGGCTGTGCGTGCTTTTCTTCGCAAAGACTTGAGCTCGAGGGAGAGGCCATGGAACCTCTTCGATATGTGGAAGGATTATGGGGAGGCCTCTCGAGAAACGGTGGTGGTTTGGCCTCTCCTGTTCGAGAGTCCTTTTGTAGGCACGTCCAGGTTTGGCCTCTCCTGTTCGAGAGTCCTTTTGTAGGCACGTCCACCTTGTCTTCGTGCGCAAAGAAACAGCTTTTTCGCTTCCGCTTCGCCCCAACCACCTCGACGGGCACGTGTCCCCTTTCCACGGACGGGCGGGCGAGCCCCCGCAAAGACGAACGAGGACGCCCCTCAGCAGCCCCCGCCCGATCCACCTCGACGGCACGGTCCCCTTTCCACGGACGGGCAAGGCCCCGCAACACTAACGAGGACGCCCCAGCAGCCCCCGCCCGATCCACCTCTAACGGCACGTGTCCCCCTTCCGCTACGGACGGGCTGTGCCCCCGCAACACGAACGAGGACGCCCCAGCAGCCCCCGCCCGATCCACCTCTAACGGCACGGTCCTCTTTCCGCGCGGACGTGGCTGTGCCCCCGCAACACTTAACGAGGACGCCCTCAGCAGCCCCCGCCCGATCCACCTCGACGGCACGTGTCCCCTTTCCGCTGAATACCCGCTCCTCAGAAGCCCACCGAGCCCTCTTTGGGCAATGCCACCAACTCGCGAACTGTCATGTCACAAAGAAATGCATTGAGGAGACAACGAGTTGAAGAGCAAATGCTAGCGCCGAAGAATTGGAGTTCGTGAAGATATTTATGATTTTTGCTTACCTTTCTTGGTGAGTTTCTTTGGTTTATGGCTTTTTATGATGGATACCAAGGAACTAGGTATCAATTCGCTTAAGAAGAAATAGTCACCCAAATCGAGTTGAAGAGGACTCGAACACGGGTGGTAGGGGTATACAACCTCACCTCCCACCAACCGATCTAGACTCGCTCTCGGTTTATGGTTTTTATGGAATGGAAAACAAAGAAAGTATCGCTTTTGAAGTATAGGGTGTCAGAATCATTCCTCACAAAGAAATGGACTCAAAACATGTTTATTTTGTTCTCTTCCAAGGATGGGTTGTGTGCACCACTATTTTCTAGTGCTTTTTGTTCCCAAAAAGTTTTATCTTTGAGACAAAAGTGTCTTTTATCTGTGTCATGCTGTTGCTAATACCTCTTCTCTTTATTTTACAGGAATCAGATAGAAGGTGTACTATCTGAGGACTATATTAGCTATCTCATGATCAGATAGATCCTTAAAGTGCCTGTCCATGGCTCATTTCGAGTCACAAATCTAGAGCACATTTGGTCACAAGTATATAGCAGCTTCAGATAGAGCAAAGGTTATAGAATATCAACCCTCTTGTTTCTCATATTTTACGATAGATCTCTAACAATGGTAAAGATGATGTTCTCCTTCCATAGTAGCACTTGATATATCATTTTAAATGGAACCGTAACTAGATAGAAATTGCACTTGTGCACGCATATTTTCCTCAACTTGCTCATTTACTCGTGCATTAATATCATGAATCGCCCGAGGGCCTGCCATCGCCTAGTAGCTTTGTGACACACCTAGTAGCTTTATCGATTGAGACGACAACACGCCGCGCTTCGCTTCTCGGATCGAGACGACAACACGCCGCGCCCGCTTCTCGATCGAGGCGACAACACACACGCGCCCGCTGGATCGAGACGACAACACGCCGCACCCCGCCAGATCGAGACGACAACACGCGGTTTCGTCGGGCCATTTTCGGCAAAGGGTGACACATCGTAGCCGGACAAGTCTCAGTAATTAGGTGGAGTAACCCTCACCACCACTATAAAAGAGGGCCGAGGGCTAGACATCCAACACACCAAACCAAGAATAAACGCCACCGAATCTACACAAATTAGGGCACAATGTCGTTTCATCGTCGCCTCTTCAAAGAAGCGTGGTCATCCCGCCTCAATATCCGGATGCCATGAGCGCCGACGCCGGTTCTCGCCGGAGTTGCCCCGACCCAAATGCGATCAAGAACTCACCGCGAAGATGATGCATCTACCCATGGAGAGACGGTCACCACACACCATCAAGCAGTGCCCGCACCTCACGAGGTAAACCCATCGTGTCCACACAATGTGGTGACACTACCATCTCATGCATCGTTTTTTCTTTTCTCAAAGACAAGGACCGTGTTGCTTCTTCCAATGGATCGACGGGCCGAACGACGTGATCATTTAATTTCTACAACCGCCACGACGCCTACCCCGCTTCGCCCGAGAACTTCACCCGGGAGAGGCCGCCAGATATGTCCTTTTCTAGATCGACAGAGCTCGTGGACGGTGTGCAAGGGGCCAACCAATCGGTGAGTTTCATGCGCCATACTCTTGTTAAACTCACAAATTAGTAGTTCTAAACCAGCTCATCGCATTACGTGAGTTCAAAAGGACACTTGCGAATGTGCTCAAGTCAAAGGAGAAACCTCCTCCGGGCCACCCAAAGCCCCGACGCTTATGTGACATGGCCTCGGAGGCAAGTGGTTGATACCGCCACGGTGATCTAGCGGACCGGAGATTCTACCGGTGCCCCTTGGCCGAGGATGAACGGTGCCGGTATTTCAACCGGTGGACCCGAGACGCATTCACCCACATCTCATGCTTCTCGATGGGATAACCGGGGAGCAACCTTCCGTGGTGCCACTACCGCCGTAAAAGCTGACTTCGAGTACGCTTACGGCGTTATGCAACGCCAAAGCGGCATATTGCATTGATCGCAGGCACGCCCGGTTGTCCAAGGATAAGCCCAACACACACCTCTTGGACCATATAGTAGAGTGCGAACAGAGCAAAGCGCTCCGCATGTCTCCGCTTAACGCCAACGCACGTGAGGTGCAGGAGGGTTCCTCCTCTCGCAGAAGAAGGGACAAGGGAAGCAATGGCCGAGATCCGCAAAGACGCAACAAATCCTTGACGCGTTGCGCACACCATCCGGGAACCCGGGTGGTATTAACATAGGGGACGCCGGGAATCGGGATGACATGCCCATATGGGAGGGCAGAAATCCATATAAACAAGTCCAAAAATTTAAATCTTACACACCCGAGACGTACGGCATAGGCCACCCAATCGGCGATAGTTGGGAGCACTGCGGATCCCCATGGAGTTCTTTCATAGTAGGGATTGAGCAGTGTCCGAGGACAGGTCGCAATATTAGAACGGGTCGTAATATGCGTAAAATGTCTTGCATCATTCTCGCAGACTCGATAGGCGGAATGATCATTTGTTCCACCATGACCAACAAGTTGCTTTCGCTTAGTTACTTCACAAGCAATTTCACATCGTTGTAATGCCCTTGTAATATAATCTAATCTGCTGCTTATTTTATCATCCGAACTTTTTGCATGTGCCCTTATATTTGTTCAACAAATAATTTACGTGTTCATAACATGAGTTGTTGTCACTATCAAATTTTGAAATTTTTTGTCCATCGTTATAATGCATCACAAATGTTTTGTCCATCAAAGATAGCTTCTATTGTTTGAATTTTAAAAATTCTTCACATCTTAAAATCATTTGAAATGTTTATAGTAATATCACCGATTTATCAGAACCGCCATAAAAATCCCTAAGTGGCCACGATTTCTATGGCGCACGGGCGGATTGTTTAGAAGACTGTTGTGGTTTAGATTTTCAGGGATGTAGTAGCCTATGTTTGAATGAGAAAAACTATGTTAGGGGATTGGGGTCTTGGAGATCATAAATTTGATGGGCCTTAAGATTTCGCAAGGGTTGCTAAATCTGTGGGGATTTTGTAAACACGCGAGATTGTTGTATATTTCGTAAATACAACTATGAAAGATAGTAGCCTCTATGTTAATTGGGGTCTTGGAGATCATAAATTTGATGGGCCTTAAGCTTAAGGGGTCAAAACTATGAAAGATTTCAAGGCGGTCCCGAGATTTCGAGATTTAAAATAGGGGGCCTTCTAAATAATATATATATGTGTGTTACCAATAAACACTCAAAGTGCATTCAAAAAAATTATTCATATAAAGCAACAAGTAAAGTAAGAAGTACATATTACAGTATTACCTTAAAAGTTTCTTCTAACATGTATAGATGCGAAGTCATTGATGATGGTGTCAATATCAATCTCATCCAATAATATCTTCTCGATGCATAAAATAGCCAAACCATTTAACCTTTCTTGAGACATTTTGGACCTCAAATAATTCTTCAACACGGTCCAATCAAACGATTACAAGTGGCCTACTGCAAATTCATAAACCGAATATGAAATATCAAATTACCGATCCATCTAATTAATATGTTAAATACAATACATGTAATCACGTTAGTTATGATAATTGGCAAAATCAATACGAGTATACAACAATACCTAACGGCTCACGGATGAAACGTCGAGACGGAGACACGGCGCTCGCGATCACGAGGGCAGCAGCCAGAAGACGGCAGGGGCGCGGCCGCAGGGCGCGCTGTGGAGACGCGGTGTCGCGGACGGACACTGGCCTCGTCGTCCCGCCTGAATCCTCAATCCTGATCGGCTCGGCTGATTCGCTGATCGCCTCGCGTAGTCGCGTCGCGTCGCGGCGTCGGCGCCGCGCGTCGCCCATCCTCAACCTTGGTCTACAGCAGATGAAACGATTCGCCAATCGCCACGCCAACCGCTCTCTGGAGTGGGGCCGTCGGGAGTCAGGGCGTTGATGATCGAGTCATGAGTCCACGCGACTGGCGTCTGGTGGGCCGCGATTCGCGAGGCGTCACGGTGTCATGCGCTGGACCTCAGCACCTCACGAGCCACCGAGCCAGGAAGGTCGGTCACGTTACTCTTACTCATATACATGCAAGGGTGGGGCCCATGGGTTTGGGGGGCCCGGGGCGGTGGCCCCGCCCCCCCCAAGGGCCGGCTCTGCTCAAGGTGATGTTTGACCACGCCTACCCCTCTCAAGATTTAAGTTGTCATCTGTCCTCACGCAGCACTATACTCGAGTAGTAGCCTTTTTCCGCTAAATCCTCACGGTCTCCATTCTAGCCGCTGGGCCAAAGACTTCCTCGAAATCGATCCCTTATTGCTGCACATATCCTTTTGCTACTAGCCGTGCCTTGTGTTTCACCACTTTGTCGGCTGCATCTTTCTTCAATTTATATACCCATTTAAGGCCTATGGGTTTGATCCCATCTGGTAGTTTTGTTAGAGTCCAAGTTCGGTTTTTTTTCGATTGAGTCTATTTCTTGTTGCATTGCAATCTGCCAATGCTTACTTGCTGCTGCTTCCGAGTAAGATGTGGGCTCATCTAACACTGCTATGTTCAATTCTTCATACACCTGAGTGCCCTCTGTTTCCTCGTATATCTCAACTAGTGATCTATACTGTGCCCTCTGCTTTGAGAAGCCGGGCTGCTCGGCCCTGAATTAAGACCATGTGTATTCTCTGGACTGCCTTCAGCTAGTTCACTTAGTGCTGCTCCTGTTTCTGGAGCTGCCGACAAAGAGGACTGCAAAGGGAGTTCACCTCCTGCTTCTTGCCCTTGACCGAAGGTGTACTGTGGCACTTTTGCAGATTCTCCCCCCTGATCAGCTTCTGCTTCATTTGTCGGAATACGAACAGTGAACTCTTCCAATGCTTCCTCAGTTCCTGTCAGCCACTCCCAGCTGAATTTCCTCTTTTCATCAAATACCACATCTTGGTTTACACATATCCTTTTGTTCTCAGGGTCAAGCAACCGATGTGCCTTGCTTCCTTCTTCTACCCCGAGATACACCATTCACTTGCTGCGGTCATCTAGCTTCCGGATGTGATTCGCCGGAACTTTGGCATATGCAGTACAACCAAACACTTTGAGATGCTCTAAACTTGGCTTCCTTCCTTTCCAGCTTTCATACGGTGTTGAATTCACTAAAGCTTTTGTTGGTACCCGGTTCAAAATGTACACCACATGCTTCACAGCTTCAACCCACAGCAACCCTGGCATATTCATTGATTTGAGCAAACTACTTGTGACGCCAAGCACTGAGTGATTGCGCCGTTCCACAACTCCGTTCTGTTGCAGTGTATACGGAGCTGTCAACTGACGTTGAATTCCCTCTGATGCGCAATACTCTGAGAACTGTTGTGAGGTAAACTCTCCACCTCTATCTGTCCTGAGTATCTTCATCTTCTGTCCACACTCCTTTTCGGCTTGAGCTTTGAAGCGCCTGAATGCAGTGAAGGCCTGGTCCTTGGTGCTAAGGAAGTAGACCCACATAAATCGACTGCAATCATCTACCAAAAGTAGGAAGTATTGATTGCTTACAGTAGTTTGAGGTGTGATGGGTCCACATAAATCACCATGAACCAGCTCAAGTAAATCTTCTACTCTGTACAAGGCTTGTGATGGAAACGGTTTTCGATACTGCTTTGAGAACAAACAACCCTCGTACAATTGCGTGATGTGATCAATTCTAGGTACACCCCGTACCATGCCTCTCACAACCATGTCTTTCATTGCTCGAAAATTCAAATGTTCGAGCCGTGCATGCCACAGCCATGCAGGTTCTTCGGCACAAGCTAAGAAGCTCATCGGCAAGGCTGTGTTCAGAAGAGCTTGGTACAGCCGGTTGCTTGATCGATGAACCTTCAGCAAGAGCTTGCCTTCCTGATCACGTATTGTCAGCATATCACCATTCAGTATCACACTGTAGCCATCTTCAGTTATTTGTCCCAAACTCAGTATATTACTGCAAAGTTTGAGAATATGGTACACCTCTGTAATCAATCGATGCTCCCCATTCTTGCATTGTAGCAAAATCGAGCCTCTTCCATGGATTTCTACGGACGATCCATCTTCGAACCGGACTTGGCCGACAATACTTTTGTCAAGCTCAGTGAAGAAATATCGTTGCCCGGTCATGTGATTACTCGCACCATTATCCAGGTACCACAAGACCTTCTCCACCCTCTGATCGGTGGCAAACCTGTCTGGCAGAACCTGTTGTTCATTTAACAATATCATCCTCTTGGTGTCTTGCTCGTATACTGCTAGCAACAGTGCAGGCTCATCTTCTTGTGCTCTAGACAGATTGACCTCCTCTTCCTTACGTTTTGGTAGCCGGCATTCAGATGCATAGTGACCATGCTTGTCACAATTAAAGCACCTTATGTGACTCTTATCACGAAAGGTTTCTGTTGTTGCCGGCTGCATCCTGTCGCCCTTCACCATTGCTTCTTCCACCTCTGCCATTCCATCTTCCTCGTCCTCTCCACTCGTGTTTGCCGCTGTAATTCTTATTGCTGTTCAGAGTCTCCCTGCTATTTCCATTCTTCTGGCATGAATGATCTTCTGATTGTGTTAAGAGCAAACTCCCGTCAGAACTTCCCGAGCCACTACCAGCCCACTGCCGGACGCGTTCTTCAAACGCCTTGAGACAACCAATTGCTTCCTCGAACGGTATCTGATCCAAATCAGAGTATTGTTCAATCGACGCCACAAGTTGGAAGAATCTCTCGGGTATAGAATCAAGCAGTTTTTTTCACCAATGCTACATCCTCAAGGGTTGTACCCAGATTGCTAAACCTTGCAGCCATCGCACTTAACTTCCTGGCAAATTCATCTACAGATTCTCCTTCCTTCATTCGCAATGCCTCAAACTTGCTCTTCAAGGTCTGAATCCGAGCCTTCTGCACTCAGTCTGCTCCCAGACATCTTTTTTTCAATGCCTCCCAAACCTCCAATGCGTTTTTCTTTTTTGCAACCTGAAGAAGGAAATCTTCCGGTATACACTGGAAGATGAACGCCTTTGTCTTCTTGTCAGCTTTTGCATCAACAGCCACGCCGGCTTCGGGTTGAATGGCTTCCCAGATCCCCTGGGCGTCCATAATAGCCTCCATCTTGATTGCACATGTCGTGTACATGGACGTTGACAACATCGGGCATGAAAACGGCACCCTGTCAAAATCCTTTGCCGCTGCTTGTGAAGAAGACGCCATTAGATCGATCCAGGTAATAGATTGGATCTTCTTTACTTGGCTCTGATACCAAGTGTTGGCCCCTCGATCTTCGTCTTCAGTTCTGCACGTCGCCTTCTTCCTGAAGTTCTCCGATCTTCTTTAGAGAAACTTGCGCTAGCTTGTGCTCTGCAACTTCTTCAGAACGCCTGCAAGCATGCGACAACAGAGGAGGGCAATATCGCAGAAAACAGCAACACACAAGTTTTGGTGCTGCCTCAACCGCGCAACGGTTTTCTGGTTTATTCACCTTTTTATAGTGCCAAGATTACAGATAAGATGTGATTACAAACTTCAAACGATTCAATCTCAACTCCTTCTGTTATCTCGACGTTTTTACTGTTTTCTATCCGGCAAAACTCAAACTGACTCTAAACTCCTACGCTGACACGACAAAAGCAGAGCAATCTTAACTGAGTAGAACTACAACTTATCAGGATGCGCAATTATCACTATCCTGCCGTGGCAAGTACTGTAGCACGGGGCCATTTTTGCGGTAAACGAGGTCAATGGGGGCCGAAATATATGAACAGTTCGAAATTGTGAATGGCACCGGTAGACAAAGCTGAGGCTAGAGAGTGGCTCTGTGGATCCAGCAGTGGCCGGTGCAGCTAGGCTAGTGTGCTGTGGGACCCATGGTCTCCTCCCCCTGCGCGCTCGCATATAACAGGAGGCCCGCCGGAGTGGTATTTGCCAACCTGACCACAACGACGGCGACTGCTCTACTCTACTCTACTCTACTCCATGAAGAGAGAGAGAGAGAGAGAGAGAGAGAAAGAGGGAGAGTTGTTTTGCGTTGCTTCGCTTGTTCACCACCAACACGTACGCCCTCCAAGAAACAACATGATAGAAGCAGATGAGTCTGGGAGATGCTCCTCCTAGCTAGCTAAGCTTCTTAGGTGTCCGCTGCTTTTACCCTAGCTAATCGAGTGAGTTGCTCGTGAGTGACCTCGACCTCTCCTCTCCGGCCACTTGCCTGTCATCGGTACCAAGGAAATGGAGGAGGTGTGGAAGGACATGTCCCACTCCCCCGCCACTCCCGCCGCCGGCTTGTACCACCTCCGTCTGCAGCGCCATCATCCTCCCTCCCCCTCCGCCAACATCATCGTCCTCCAGGACTTCCTCGCGTCCGCCCCCGTGCCGCAGCCCCCGACGCCGCCGCCTCCTCCGCTCCCGCTCCCGCCCACCGCGCTCAGCCTCAGCTCCACACTCGAGTTCACCTACCTCGGCGCCGGCGCTGGCCCGCCGTCCAACTCCAGCTACGGCGACGACTCGCGAGGGGACTTCATGCCCGATCCCTTCGCCGGCGCGCAGGCCGACATCTTCTCATTCGCCGCCAGGAAGCACGGCGCCGCCGCCGATCCGCCGGAGTGCCCGGGCGCAGGCGGCGGGGACCGGCGGCACCGACGCATGATCAAGAACCGGGAGTCGGCGGCCCGGTCGCGCGCGCGGAAGCAGGCGTACACGAACGAGCTGGAGCTGGCGCTGGCGCAGCTGCGGCGGGAGAACGAGACGCTCATCAAGCGGCAGGAGGAGCTCAACGTACGGCACGCACTAGCTCCTTGTAATTTGCGTAATAGTGGTAGCAACTCCGGACGGTCAGCACCGTACCGCTTACTCCGCCATCTAGTACATGATTGCATACGGAGTGCTACCTACTGATTAATTAATGCTTGTATGCATGCTTGCTTGCAGGTGCGTTTGGCCATGGCGGCGCAGGTCCATGACAGGCCCTCCGTCCAAAGATGCCGCTCCGCCCCACCCTGACTGACGCTCCACCTTCACCTTGCTGCCGGCCTCCGCTCCGCTCCGCTCCGCTAGCTCTCTACCCTTCCACTCCAAAATCAAGCATCATTTGATGTAATTGACGCACTACTCACTCACTCGTAGCAGAGAGCAGAGGCATCGATCCATTAACAGCTCGTTAGCTAGTAGGGGTCTGTCCTGTCCTGTCCTGTCCTGTGGGAGGCAGTCAATCTAGCATTCTAGCTAGCTTGATAAATGGATACTCCAGCCAGTTGCGCAGATTAACTAGTCTCTCCATGTATTCTGTTCTGTCTAGCTAGACAATTTTAAGGGAACGACCGATGATTTGTACGCCCTACCGCTTATCACTGTCGGCCGCGCGAGTCTGCCACTGGATTCATGTTACCGGAAACATCGATTTTAAAACCTGTAGTTGTGGTTTTATGACCCGCGTAGCTTAGTTTTTTTTTTTTTTTATGAAATAGAAGTTACAATAAAACAATCATGTTTTTTTGAGCTCTATAAGAAAATTATTTGGCAAATCTAACTCTTGTGAATGCAATTACAAGAATAGTTTTATGTCTCCACTGTGGAAGTAGTACCAAGGAAGCTTTTATCGAGCTCTTGCACCGCGCGCGATAGCTTCGGTCTCTTGCTACAGTCTGGTAGGAGTTTTTATGGATTATTTTTTAATTATCTAGTAAAAAACAATTTACACGCAGGGCCAAAGTGACGATTAGCGCTCTCATAATTTGTAAACTAGCTTGAAGTTTTGTGAAATGCTAAAACGACGTTCAATGGAAATACGCATGAGATGATGGTTGAGGAGGTAGGCAGAGTAGGAAGCAAATGCACGACAAGATCGGCCGAATGGGAGAAGCACAAGAGATTAAGAGAGTCCGTCCTTTTCTACACGAAGCATCGATCTCTCTCTCTTTTTTCTTGGTCTCTCTCTTTGGTTTGCTTTGCTTTGCTTTGCTTTGCTTTTGTGGACGGCACTGCACAGCAGGTGCCCGCGTACTCTTGTCGTTAGCTAGAAATAAACAATAAATAGAATAGTAGTATATGATGATCCTCTTCCGTTTCGGCTAGCTGCCTGCAACCAATTCTTCTTGTTGATGCTGCTGCTGCTGCTGCTGTGTTAGCCGTTTCTTTGGTTCGTGCTGCCTGCCTGCCTGCCTGTGACATTTATGGATGGGCATGCCAGAATAAGTGTTCATGGGTGCATTTGCACCAGCTACCGCTGCATATACGTTGAGCCAGAGGAGTACCCCTAACTCACTCACTCATTCATTCATTCATTCATTCATGTGCAACTAACTGCACAGTGTGGCAGCCTACTGTATATTTTGCCATTTGTAGGCGGTGGCTGGGTGGGATGGGAGCATGCAGCAGGATTGCTTGGAATGGTAGCAGCAGCACTTGTAAGGCCAGCTCCAACAGCATTCCCTAAATCTGGATCTCTATATCCTCATATACAGAATTTCCTAAAAAGATTTCTTCCCTATATCTCTTCCCTCTCCAACAGCATTCCCCAAATCTCACTCTCTATTTTCTCCCTCCTATATTATAATGATATTTCATAACCGCCATATGAGCCATGTTTATTTTTTATCGGGAAAAAATTGACCGGTTATTTTTAATTGCGGGAATGTAAAATTTAAAATTTATTGTAAAGACTATATTTTTAGGCTATATATACATAGCCATTTGCACTTCCAAACCTTGCTGTTTTCTGAATGTTCACTTTCTAAATTGGCAATAGATCTTTAATCCTTTTGATCTTCACTTTATTCATAGACCATCTTAATGCAATTAACCATCTAACTGCATGAAATATGTATGTATGCCGGAGAAAGGCTTCATCATAATAGGTAATACATCCCCAACTTCATGTAAACTACCACCTTCCTTTCAATCAATCAAGACCGCTCCAAAACGAACTCCAAGGAGAAAATGCACGTTGGTTGCCAAGAGCGACAGTTTCTATTTCCCATGTTGGTAAATGCAACAAAACCTAATGAAGTGCATGTTCTTAACCTACAATAATAAGCTACCAGCACATTTGCAGACAAACCATGTCATTAGTAAACAAATTTACATATAGATGCACTATAATATCTTTTTCAAAATTTCGAGATCACGACGAAGGGACGCCAGCCTCCTCTCCAGTCATCAACTTCAAGAGGATTCGGGCACCACATTTCTTGCGGGAGCCGCATTCCTGCAGTACAACATTTGCATCGTGAAAAGCAACACAAATAAAAAAGGGACCGTAACAAAAAGCAGAACATAATCGCTCATGTATATGAACATTGTAGGTTTGAAAACTTTATCAATGCCTCATATAACCAACCTCTACATGTTGGCAGAATGACCCAGTGTATTTTTTATGACAAATAAAAACAAGAAGTGAGATATATCATATGTTTAGAGAAGTAATTAAGAATGCCTAAATTTGAGAAGGCAATGCTAATATAAACAATCATCTAGCAAACCAAGTAAAGACAAGGTTAAACACGAAGCTGACAGTGACATGAACCTACAACCAAGAGCAATTATTGTTCAAAATCATATTTCAGCATAGGAAAAAGGGCATAGCACAATTGCTGTTTAAGAAAAAGTTTACCAAGATTTAGGGGCACTCAGAATGAAAAGGGCATTTCAGTCATTGGTGTTTTGACCTCAAGCCGTACTCACCTACCAGCTTAAGCTCAGCATCAAGACGCTCCTTCTCATATGGACGCCTTGGTTTCTTGAAAGTTTTACCATCTGCATCACATTAACATTTTGAAATTAAGAAACACATGCAGCCAACACATTATGAGCATCTAAACACAAGCATTCAACAACCACAATCAGACTAGAGATTCATATAAGTCGATAGCTAAGAGTTTTTGAACATGGACGAAAAGCTTTCATGATCCAACCTCCTACCAAGCAAATCTGTCAAATTAACTTCTAATATTCAAAGGGTGATATTTGAATGTTCTTTATCTTCCCAACTAAAAAGCATTTAACACCCACCATTGTAGGATCAAACCCGAGAATTATGGTTTGAGATCTCCTCTACAACGGTGATAAGAAGCAATGAATAACCCAATCGACCAAAACTAAGCATTTACGCTACCAAAAGAGAACTACCATTCTACAATCCCACGGGTTAATAGGCCTATGAGATAGTAAAACTCCCAATCTCGTGAAGAACATGATACACAAGGTTCTAGGTCAAAGTACATGACGGATCTCGTGTTCGGACTAAAATGTGCGACCAAGTAGATCCATTTAATACATCTAGCGTTCGACATCGACGCTAGTATGCTACGCCATTATACCGGGGTTGAATGGATTACGCACGAGAGGTATAGGGTCTCTTACGATTCTTGGTCCGACGTGCACCATGGCCGACGCCTCTGCCGCTCGGGCTGGTCTTGGACGCCATCGCCGCCGCAAGATGGGCCGTGAGGTCGGGAGGTAATGGAGGCGGCGAGAGTTAGGGCGAGTATCTTGGGAGACGCCTGACGGATCTGGCAGAGACGGCAATGAAGAATCGTCGAGGCGAAGGCGGGCGGTCTCGCGACGGAGCGCCGCCCTCCCGACGGTCCTCGCGGCCTTGGGAGGATCGCCTGCTGCCTCCGCGATTAGGGATCGGGATAGGAAGGGAGAGAGAATCTCGAGATTTCAAGATTCTCTCTCTTATCCCTAAAAATAGAGATCGATATAGGCAATCTGTTGGAGGCGCTTTGGTGCTACAAAGACAAAGTTATTCTCTATTTTCTCGGGAAGGGGAAGAGGAACGGGAAGCTGTTGGAGCTGCCCTAAGGGTCTGTTTGGTAGAGCTTCAGATTCTAACTTCATCTGAAATCTGAAATTTGTAGGCTAAAATAAAGTGAATATTTTTAGTCTAAAATGTAAACAAAATGATCCATCTAAACATTCTTAATGTACTCACAGCTTCAGCTTCATGAATCTGGTGAAACTAGAATTTTCAGTTTCACCAAATTCAGCTGAATCCCTGCCAAACAAGCCCTAGACTTGGACGGAGGGAGTGCTGTGCTCATCATATCATCATCGCACGATGAGCTTCAAGACTTCATCAGAAGGAAGAGCTTTCATCTTCCTTCCTTTGCTTTTAGTCCCAGCCACCTTGGGTTCCGTCGTAATTTCAAACATACGCAACAGCAGCAAACCCAGGAAGAAGCAAGCATCCAGATTTCTGCTACTCACCCCTACACTGTTTGTATATGCATCTGTGATGGGCAAATCTATCTTATCCATCATCTGACGCCGTTGCCGTTGGCAGGCAGACTATTATCCAATCCATACACAATTGCTCACACAAGCTCAATTCATTCACCCTGCAGTACTTAGCTTCCTCGCCTCACCTCACCTCACCTGAGCATATAATAAAATTTTCTTGTCAACAATATATGTCACCTGCACTGCACCAAGCTGGCCCAAAACCGTTAGTTGCCGACGCTACACAAAACACAAACACAGCCAGAATGTACCCCATACGCTGAGTTAAGACCAACCAAAGCTGGTTACTTGTACTCTATAAACGGCTGCAAAGTACAGAGAAAGATCTTCCATCACTGAAATGCAAAATAGACTACATTGATTCTCCTCATAATCAACTCTCCCCCTTCACTCCAGAATAATAATCATAAAAGCACCCTAACCTGAACAGAAACATCTACATCATCATCATTCGACACAATACCAATCGATACAGACTACCAAAGTACCAAGTCAAACTTGACCAATCTGTATTCGTTTGAGCGTAAACATCAAAACTGTCAATTTGATCCTTTTCAACGACAAAGTATAGAGAAAAGAACCAATTCCAAGGGATTATGTTTGTACAAACATAATGACAATTATTCGACTAATAGGCCCGAAGGTTATTCCCGTTTAAATAGATATGTATGATTCTTCTAACCAAATAAAAGCAGTAGAATAGGTGAACAAGGGTTGGCTCTCAACAGCTACTCAATAAATAATTCTCAAGAGTACAATTGTTTCTCACCAATCCTGCACCGCCATATAGATGTTCTGAGACTGAAAAAGAGGCAATGATCAACAGTGACTGAAACATCAAAATCATTCCATCGATGCCACCTAATTTTGATCTTTACATTTAAAAGTTCATTGTGCAAAATATCACATAGTTTGCTGTAGAACTGCTAGTTGTAGGTCCGTCAGCTGTCTTGTTTCACGAGCTTGTATCATCAGATTCCCTTCTAGGAGAACTAAAAATTCCATAGCTTTTAGGCAAATCAGGATTATTATTTGTCCTCCTCAACTCAGATGTGCCAGGTTTTGGAATACTAAAGATTCCAAAACTCTTGGTTGTTGGACCACTTGCTGGTTCAGCAGGCTGATTCAATGGTTGAAATTGTCTTTGGTTGTTATTCAATGGAATACGAATTCCCCTTTCGTTTCTTTGTGGATCTTGTTGTATTCTACCTTGGTTGAACCTTGCTAATGGTTGGTTATGCTGTTGCGGAGGTCTTAGATTGTCATTGCCCGGATAGCGTCCTTCATTTCCATTTCTTCTAGGATCTTGTGGGGATCTTCCTTGGTTCAAACCTCGGTCGTCTCCTCTTATCTGCTGTCTTTGGATCGCATACCTGTTTGTTTCCCCAGGTGCCATATCTTGATTAGTCTTCTCTCGCTTTTCCATGTCAGATTTGGCATCCTTGGAACCAAATCCACGTTCAGAGGTTTGTGGTCCCCACTGGCCAGGCTTAATTCTGCTCCCTTCTATTAGTGTGGAAGATTCACTGGAGAGATAGGGGGGGATTTTTTCGAAATGATCTGAGATGGCCCCCTCGTCAACCTCCAAATCACATTCAGTTGCCTCGGCTCCACTATCAGTCGCAACAACTGGTGATTCAGAGGAAGTGTTGCGGATACCTTTGCCTGCATCTTCCATAGCCTTGCTGGCTTTCTTTCCAGCTTTCTTTGTTGCAAACTTCACATGCCTGACAATAACATATGCATGCTTCGAGTCCAAATGTGGACCACTTTCCACAATGCAGACGTCTTGTATCTGTTCAATTAATGAGGTAAACAAAAAGGTGAACTTTTATGGGTAACAGTTTCGAGAATGTTACCAGGACCTTAACAATTCTCAAACTGAATCTAATGGCATTTAGTTAATTAGTAACAGGGAAACAAGGAACAAAATACTCACAAGTCCTAACAACCGAGACAGTGGTCCACCTAAATCTTCTTCTTCATTACTTGAGGGCATTGCCATACACTGTCAAATAGGAACATCGTTAATTTTTTCAGAGTTTGTATTTGAGAAATTAAGATAAACATATGCACATGAATATTAACAAACACTCCAATGTATAATATATTAATATAGCAATTTAGCTTTAGTAGATTTAAAAATTAAAATCCTGTTCATGTTGGGATATATGCATATTAGATGGCAGTTTCAGAGATTCTGCTTAATATCATCAACCTCAGATGGAAACCAACAGCTAGAGTTCTTGCTCAAACTAGATATGAGACAGCAGGGGTTCTCCTAAGGCATGGGCAACTGGACAAGGCAGAAAGCTCCTCCTGACTTATAAAATTTCTTCATGCCTATTACAGTATAATCATTGCATACATATAAAGAGATCACCAGGATAATAGCATTACATACATACCATAGTATCATCCGCATAGAATAAAATAAATTTTATATCTAAGTAGGATTCCAATATTGTACCTAGACTCAACATAGTCATAAATCATACTCCAATCATAATTAATACCATACCCAAATTGAGGCACGAAAGAATGTGCACAAAACATAAACTCCAAATCACACCTTCCTCTCCACTCGCAACTACCACCTGACACAAATGCTTCACCTCAACCACTAAATAAGACTGCCTCTTTGATACTCTGCATCAATCAATTGTAACATTCCTGTCGGCAATATCCAAGTGCACATGACCGACATATCATATTCTCTAGTGTCAAAACAAGATCATGTAGCATCTATACATGAAAAGTGCTCAGTTTGTTACTAAACATCTGCCAAAAACTGTACAAAAACGGACTAACAAAGAATGTGAGCTTACCTTCACCCTGTAACCACGCTCCATTAGTCTGGTAATTGCATCAGCTTTCACCTTCAAGTCTTTTAGTTCCTGCAAGCAATAATTTATGTTTGACGATAGCCATACATGCCACTGGTCCTCTGTAATGAACACAGTGTACATCACTGTCGGACTGTTTGAAACTTCCACAAAAAGGCTCTATGATTAAAAAAAATGACGACTTCAACTAGGCATTGGAAGAAACTGTCCAATGTCCAGCATGTGTCCCAAATCAGAACAAAAGGTTTAGGTCGTAGAAACTGCAAGTTGATATGCTGCAATCCCCACACCACCAAACCTAAAAAAAAAAGAACAAAGAGAACCAGAATTACTTACTGTTTTCCCCTTAAATCGGACTTCTTTGTTCTCCCCACCACGTAAGACAATAGCGGACTGCACAAAGGAGAGACATCTTTTTGTAATCCAGATCTGAAGTTAAAATTCAGAATAGGACATTGCCATACGGGTTATGGAAGAGTACTATAAACATGGTAGGAGATAACATAGTTAACACTCTTTTTGAGATTAAATGCTTACATAACCAAGAGCCTGAATACTGAAGATAAATAAGAGATGCTAGACTTCAAAAGGAATATCAGACCAACATAATTCCAGCAATTTTCACTCTGTGACCAAAAGGCCCTCAACAATTTATGCCCCTACAAAGAACACAGACACCATTGTTTCCATGGAAATTCAAGTGTTCATCTACATATTATTAATACAAAGAGTCATAACTGCGGCTTGCTTTTATTTTATTTTTTATTACTTTCTTTTTAGCTTGAAAGAATAGGGGATCAATCAGGATGTTGGACAAAACATTCCAAGTTAACTCCAGTACTGATGAACAGACAGATAGCAAATTCACATAGGATATTATACCTTAGTTTTTAACCGTTCCTTCTCCTTCACATCTTTCTTATACTTCTCTTTGTGAAAATCCATGATTTTGCAAACAGGAGGGTCGGATTTTCGGTGGACCTGCACCACAAGATAATCACAGCCATGAAGATGTATCAAGTAATCAAAACAAACTTTCATATTTGTCCTTAAGGCTAACAAGATATTCAGGGAAAACATAAGAATAGGCCGGTCCTTGTATCCTTTGGCATATACTTCAACTCATATCCATCAACATCTTAAATCACATCCAAAAGCAAGGCATACAACTTCAATGAAACCAAACACCCACAGCCCACATCTGGGCAACATTTTTTTCTTGGATCAAAAGCTGAGAACTGTAATCTTTTCATTTAGACATGATCTTTTGAGTAAATATGATATAACAGATTAGTAACCCTAACTATGTTGTTGAGAACAGAAAGCTTCTTGTGATGTTCAGCTTCTAAGAAGCTATAATTGGCACTCTCTTTCAGTAGCAATACATATAAACTAACACGATAATATATATAAATGGCAATTTTCTTTAGCTTCAAAAAGCATCACCAATAGGCTGCATGAAACGACTACTACAACAAAGCCATAATACTTGAAAAGAGGTGAATGAGTAGAACGATTTGACTTCAGAGTGGCACTGAAAATACATTGTGCAGTACTCTACCTCAACCAAGTCCATGTCCATCCTCGCAGCTAGCTGAAGAGCTTCATGCCTGGGGACAACACTATGTCCTGAAAAATTGAAACTAATTAGGATGCACCCCGCTGCAACAACAGAAATAAACCCATAAAATATGTTCAAACCCATTAATATTAGCAAGGAACGATGCACAAAATTGACTAAAAATACGATGTAATACGGAAACGAGATATATACATCCAGCCATGACAAGGCAGCATGGTTAATGAGAGTAAAACAATGTTTGTGAAATGCGGAGAGCCCAGAAGTATAAAGCTGATTCAGAATGCTATATTGTGCACACTGTTTTGTGTGTCAATAATAATATATTTGAACCCACATCACAATAGACGAAAAGTTAGATGTATTTGGACAATGGCACTTATAAAGCCCATGTATGGAATTATTTTCGCCTTATTTGAGATTGTAATATCATCATCCTATTCACAATCAAGTGAACCACTGCGATCAGCAATGGCGTATATGACATACGAAAGCACAATATTTTCGTCACTAGGAAGTTGGTGTGATGATCGACGATGTATCTAGGATCTGAGTTAGTTACGGGTGTTTATAGATGAACTGGGTCTACCTTGCGAATTCTCGAGAATGGGTTGTTTGTACATGTTGGAGCAGTGAACGTGTGTGTGTGTGTGTTTCCCCAAGCGGGGACACATTGATTCCCATTAGAAGATAAAAGGAAGCAAAACAGTTTACAGGAGAGTAGCAAGGATCCCTCAAACCTACCATGATAAACTCTATTACCCCCCCGAACCACAATGTTTGCACTGAATTGTACCAAACAGCCAGCCAGCAAAAAAAGGAACAAGAGTTTTTAACCACCCTTACAACCAAGACAGCTTACAACCATGTCGGACAAAACAAAACTTAACACGCGTGATAACAACTTAGATAGAAGCAAAGCAAGACCAAAACATGAATTTCTAGTTGCAATCTAGATGCGAGTTGATCTTCTTAGGACGCCGGTGGAACAATATCATGTAGTCAGTGAATGTGCGATGGCAGGAGAGAATGGACGACTTGAATGGTGAAGAAGGGGAGGGTGCTGATGAGTGAGAGGACCTTGGTCGGTGACTAATCGGAGAAAGGGGGCGGCGATGTCGTTGTTGATCCGAGGACCCGCGGCATCGTCTTGGTCGTCCTTGCCCTTCCTCTTGACCTTGAGGCACAGCAGCAAAAACAAAGTGATGAATTTGAAAAGCTAGGGAGGGTAGGGGAAGGGGGACGTGGAGGACGAAGTTTGGACCTGAGGCGGAGGAGCGGCGAAGGGTCGGTACGGGGAGAGGTCGGCGAGCGGGGGGCGGCCGAGGTAGGCTGCGGAGCGAAGGGCGAGGGATCCGATGGTGCGGCGGAGCCGGAGAGCCATGGTTGGCCGGGCAGAGGAGAGGAGAGGAGAGGAGGCGAAAAGAACCCAAACTAAACCCTAATTAGGCCCGGCCCCTAAATCCAAGAGCCCATTTCCAATTTTCCATCCCCGGCCCCACAACATAAATCGCCCTATCTTTTATTCTTCGCCTTCTCCGAGACTCCGAATTACTACTCTCACTTCTCCACACTAGCTAGTTGTGTTCTCCAGCAGTACGCTCTGCTCTCCTCCTTTTTTCCACCACCTATGATCATAATATGCCATATTTTATTTAGTGTAATTGACAAAATACCTCGTTTATCTTATTGGCATGTGGCCTTAAGATCTACATGTTAGTAAGACATCACACGATATTTTACCAATAGCACATGTAAATGAGATCATTTTATCAATAGATGGTCACATGAGATAAATAACTATGTATCTCTTATTTGTAAACTGTCTCAAACAAATGCATACATACCTACATTAATACATATCTTATTTATAACTGATGAGCCATTAATGAATGTGCTCGTCAACTATTATTAAGTGGGTTTCGCAAAAATCCCAAGATATTCTAACTATTAAGTAGAAAAATCCAACTTTTAACTCATTAATACGGGGAAAAAATTGTTTAGGATACTCTCTGGTCACAAATAGATATCATTTTGTATACAGGTGTAGTCAAATTTTTGAAACTTTGACTATCAGTATCTTTAAATATTAAAATCGGATATATAAACATCATATATGTAGATTTGTCTTAAAAAGTACTTTTATAATGTTATAATTTTATTGGATTTTATAAATATATTATAAACAATTAGTGATCAAAACTATGTTTTAAAGGGCACGTCGATGTCGTGATCTCTTAATATTTAAATGTTCATATGTGTTGAGTTTATTTTTGTTGGTTGCGTTCAAGGATTAACATCTCGCCGAAATTTCCCGAGATCTCACCGAGATCTCGGTGTCCGGACGTGGACGAATTTTGAAATGCCGGCTGAAGTAAAAAAATTCAAAAAAAATTAAATTGCTACATTAATCTCAGAAATCTCGACGAGACCTCTGGATTTTTGACCTTTTTAGACTTTTTTGATCAAATTTGGTCCAATAAACCCTAAGAAAGTCATCTCCTATGAAAATTTATTGAAAAACTGAATGTTTGGGATATTTTTTAAAAACTGCAGAAATATTGTTGGATTTTTATAAAATTATACATGCTTTATCATGATGTAAAAAATTTCTGGTACCATCATAAGAAGTGTAGGATCATACACAAAAAAGTTTAAAAATAATTGAACTTCATTTGTTATCTTTAAAAAATCAAAAATAGAATGAACATAATTGGGATAATAACCTTGTCAGAATTTTATAAATTTTCTTGAGTATGATCATAATCCAAAATTTTTATGAAAGCTTAATAATTGCCTTATTAACATTCTTCAAAATTTAAAAAAAATCAAATTTTTTTTCTTTCTCAATCAAATCTATATATGCATTGAACTTCATTTGTTATATTTCAAAAATAAAAAACAGAAAGAACATAAATAGTACAGTGCACTTGTAAAAAATTTATAAATTTACTGGAGTGTGATAATGATTCAAAATTTTTATGATATCTTAAGCATTTCCTTAGAACCCTTCTGCAAAATTTTCAAAAATTTTAAACTTTTTTTATTATTAAAGCAAATTTATGTATTGATCATTAGGCTTTTATTAGGACGTAGAACTTTCAGAATTTTTGGAACTTTTTGAAATTTGATCATTATATGAAAATTTTATAAAAAATATTAATGATAAATATAAAATATCCACAAAATTTTTCAAAAATTTATAACGTGGTTTATACTACTTTTCATTTGGTTGAAGTTTGCTGGTATGGCTTTTATTAGGACAGTAGCGCTATCTGAATTTTTAAAACTTCACAAAGCTTGATAATCATCTGAAAATTTTATGAAAATATTAATGATGCTTCATAACCATGTACAAAAAATTTCAAAATTTTATAATATGGTTTGTTTTACATTTCATTTAGTTTAAACTTATCGGTCAGAGTTTTATCTGGACAGTGCAATATTTTAATTTTTTAAAATTATTAAGATTTGATAATCATCTGAAATTTTTATAGGAACATCATTGATATTTTTCGTTCGATGCAATTTTATCGAGATCTCAGCAAATCTTGCTAAGATCTCGTTAAAACCGGCCGAAATTTCAGTTTTCTCGGTAGAAAAAATCTGGATTTGAATTTTTATTTTTATATTTCGTTAAGAATTTTTCTGAAAATTTTAAATCTGGTCGAGATTTTATTCTCCGGCCATAATCGAGATTTGGAGGGGAAATTGAGATTTTAATCCTTTGCGTTCACCTCCCCGCCGCCTGCATGTTCGACGAAATGCCGCAGGGCCTTGTCTTGCTCCGTCTCCTCCGCGCCAGCGCCACCTCCTGCGCTGGAGGCCGCCATGGCTGTGCGCGGATCCACCCGTTCGTCATCAAGTCTGGGCGCGCCTCCGATGCCCGCGTGGCCACCGCGCTGGCCGACGCCTATGCCAAGTCCGGGCTTGTCATCGACGCACGCAGGGTGTTCGACGAAACACCGCTCAAGGACCCGGTGCTCTGGAACGTCATGCTCTCCTGCTACTCTTCCCACGGCCCCGTGCACCAGTCCTGGGCTCTCTTTAGCTACATGAGGAGCTCCGGTGGCTTTTCCGGTGATGCCTTCACCTTCAGTGCCTTGCTCAGTGTACGCGCTTCTTCTTCATCATCATCATCTTCAAGCCACGGCCACGCCAGCCTATTGCTGCTTTTGGGAACCTTGGTTCATGGGCTTGTGCTCAGGCTGGGTCTCCATCTGGATGTGGTGGTCGCTACTGCGCTCCTTGACATGTACGCCAAATGCGGCCAGGCCGCTGACGCTCGCCGGGTGTTTGACGCCATGGTTCTCAGGAATGCCATCTCCTGGAATGCGATCATTGTTTGCCACGGGCATCACGGTGGTGGCAAGGAAGCCATGGAACTTTTCGTGAGGATGCTCGGAGATGGGTGCTGCCCCCCGGATGAGCTCACTCTTGCCAGTCTACTTAGTTCCTGTGCCAACATGGCAGCTGCCAATGAGGCTACTCAGGTTCATGCTTACGCCGTAAAAAGGGGCTTACAAGGCTTTCTGCAAGTAGCCAATGCTCTCATCATGGCGTACAGTAAGAACGGTTTTGTTCAAGAAGCACAACAAGCATTTGCTACCATCTCAAAACCAGATATAGTTACATGGTCCTCGATGGTTTCTTCTTTCGCGTATCTCGGGCTTGCCAAGAGTGCAATCCGTGTATTCGAGAGAATGCTCCAACAAGGTGTAAGGCCTGATGGCATCACGTTTCTTGGAGTTCTTTCTGCCTGCAGTCATGCTGGGCTAATTGAAGATGGCTTAAAGTATTTTCTTCTAATGAGGAGGGACTACCAAATCGATCCATGTCCGCAGCATCTTGCTTGTTTGGTTGATCTCTTAGGCAGAGCTGGTAGGATTAAAGACGCCTACAATGTTTTACTGAACATTTCCCGCGAAAGAAATGCTGATGTTATTGGGGCCTTCCTTGGTGCTTGCAAGATGCGTGGCAACATTGGGTTGGCAAAGTGGGCCGCCGATAGGCTACTCAGCCTGGAGCCAAATCAGCCAGTAAATTACCTGCTTTTATCTAATGCATATGCTGCTGCAGGAGCTTGGAGTGAGCTTGCAAAGGTGAGAAGTCTGATGAGGAACATGTGTGGCAATAAGGTGCCTGGTTGTAGCTGGATAGAGATAGGAGGAATGGTTCGGACATTTGTCTCGAATGATATGTTGTTCCATCAATCGGCAGAGATGCGGCAAATGATGGAACTTCTTGTTTCATTAGTAGAAAAAGAGTGCAGTGAGGACACATTTTGCAAGGATCCAGCTTTAATTGGAGAATGGCAATGATATCTTATCAGACGTTTGATTTAATTCAGCTACATGACACCTGCAATAGTCTCAGAGCTTATGAATGTGACAATGCGATCATTCTCAGGTAACTTGAAGATGTCTTTATTATATTGTAATTATATCCTTTGACCATATATTTAAACTGACTGTGATTGCCAGAATTGCCTTGAATAGGATACCACAAGCTAGGATAATCTACCCTCAGGAAGGCAGAAAGTACTACGTATTCTTATGTAAGTATGTCAACAATCATATACTAACATTTTTTTTGATTGGCGCAAATCAATCTATTACTACTCATGAATCTTAAACTAGAAATGTTCTATTTTACATTGAACCGTTGGCAGACCTTGCAATTGATGTTTATAAGTAGATAAAAACGTGTACTCTAGATATGCTTAAATAGAGTGCTACTTTAGATGGATAAATCTCTGCCCTGAAGTTTTTCTTGGATATCCAATTGTCATTTATTTCTAGTGCTCTGGAAATTGGTGAAGAATGCTTAAAATTCATAAACATAATTTCTGGTTTTTCCTGGTATGGTCGTTTGCTATTATACATCCTTGTTACCGATTTCTGTTGGCCATTAGGTCATGATTGTGGCACTCTCTGTGAGATACCCCAGTCAGGAAGTTGAGGATTATGTTTGTTTCTACTTTACCTTATTAATTTTGCTGAGTGAACTTCTCATCTGATTTCTGTAGGCCACTGTGAATGTGTTATCGCTTACAAGGGTCGGTGCTACCGGGTGGTGAGAAGTTGCTTAAAGCTTTGCAAACCTACTACTGTTGTGTGAGTAATCTTACATCATGTTATTTATTCAACTTTAGAAAATTATTTTATGGTAATGTTTAATTGTACTTTTATCATGCACAAGCACGAAGAGGTGATGAAAGTAAACATTCATGAAATAATAAGAACTAAGATTCATGAAATAATAAGAACTAAGTAATCAATAATGTGTGTGCAGGTTCTTCGTGCTTTTCGTTGTGGCCATCAATTTTATAATTCAGATTTAAACACTCCAAATATTCTGAACCTAATTGAACTTCCTACTTTTGTTGCCAATCTTTGACTAACTGAATTTCCTAGCCTTGGTGCCTGTTTGGGATTAGTTGAACACTTGAACTTAATTTTTTTCTCCATAACATAAGTGAGGACTAGTTTCTCAACCAATGGCAAATTTGATTGCACTATGTGAGCTTTCATTCCAACACAAGCTACTTAATTTAAGCTGTAGGTCAGAAATGGTCCAAACTTGGCCCAGACAGTTCTTGAAACCTTGATCTGAGATTTAGGAGTCTATGATACTAAAATGCATATGTGAAGCAATCGTAGATTACCCCTCTGCACTTCTCCTGGTTCTTAAACAAATTCACATCAGGGACTATTGCTAATGCTATGCGCGTTATTTCTTTTGGTACAGGAGACTTGGTGCGATAATTGCCATAGCCAATTGAGATAGGGGACTCCGAAGTGGCAGTTTGGACATTCATTCGATCTAGTTATTTATGGGTGATCTGTCACTACCAGATACTTCTGTGACTTTTCTGTTGTTCCATATATTCAAGCTGTCACTTGTGGTTTCGTTGTGGTTCAGAGCTTGAATTGGCATGCATGACACAATCATGCAGGTTCTGGATTGTGGAGGCGTTTAATTGGTCTAAATGCATAGATGCATGACACATATAATTTACCATCTTTTTTCAATGACCAAATGAAGCTCTTAAGTTTTCTCTCATGACTAAATTGTACTCTGCCTTAATCTGCTTGAGTCTGGGGTGGAGTAACATTATGCCATCGATGTGGTTGTATTCCACCTGCTTAATCAATAAAGTTGCAGATTCACTGTGCTAGTATTTCGTTCTGCAACTCATTTGGGTGAGAGATTTTTCCCCTAATTTCTTTATAGAATGAATTGCTTAGAAGGTTCACTTTCTGTAAGTTGCAAATTTTTTTCTTCTTCTCAGGAAAACCAAGAGGAAAAGACAAGGGTTTTCGCATCCGTTCGATTACCAGGGTAACTCCTCCTTTTCATGGCTAGTATGTCGATTGGACGGGGTTTACGGTGAACGATGATGGCGAAGATGCAACTAGTTGTGGCTGTATATGCTTATTATGATGAACACATGCTGATGATTATAAGACGACAACATTGGAATATGATGAATAAAAATGGAAACCATGAATTTCATTATGTGCATACTCGACAGTGTGCAATTAGCTATATCGGTATGAGCTATGTAAAACCCGTAGTGTAGACAAGCATTACAAGAATGAAAACGAGAGATGACGATGATATGAATGTGAAAATGTATGTTTTGTTTACTATTTTATTATATACTTGCTGAGTCTTAGACTCATTCTTGCTTTATTATTATTTAGATAATCATTGATTGCGACATGCATAGGATTGGAGTAACACATACTCGTCACTTAAATCGTCACTTCAGGTTAGTTTTATTCAATCTTAGTGATTTAGCTTGTTTATTTGGAATTTAGTTAATGAAATATTTAGAGTATAATGGTAGATGTGTGGAACATGATTAGTCATAACTATTTTTGGACAAGGTTGAACTATTTGAGTTATATTGGTTATTGTTAAATCGTTAGTTGTCGTTAATGATAAGAATGCTCCCCAGGCACATGGTTTTGAGTGTTCTCGAGCGCGCCATCCCAAGCATTCTTGGGCACGAGGTTTGAAATCTATATTTATATAAAATTTAGGCTCACCGTTGTCATAAAAACATGATTATTATTGAATATTTTCTTTGTGCATAAAAAAGTTCAGAAATTATTGTTGAAAGTCTGAGTAAAGATGGTTTAAATAGAGGGAGAATTGTAGAGGTGACATTCGAGGGCCTATGTTGTGCCGGGGTGTTGCAAATTTGTACTTTCAAACACCACACTTTGACTTGACCCTTCCATTTTATGCTGTTGCATGTGAATATTCATTGGTTGTTTTATATCAATTCTCGTAATCACATCATGTTTACGTATAATACTAAAACAATGCATTCTCTCATCCTTAACATATTCATAGACTTTTCTTGTAAGGCATTGCTGAACCTTCTCTGTCTCGCAGCTTCCCTTCGTCATTGTTTTTCTTGTCGTTGAGGATTTGTCTACCTTCCCTAAGTGAGTAATCCTGTACAACATACATTTTCTTCATCACACAACGAGTTTCAATACTTTGACCGCTGGTAGTTGTGCATATGGTACTCCCCCGTTCCAACTATAAGGCTTTCTTGAGTGTTAACAGTAATCCAGTACACAACTTTGGAAATTTAGAAAACTATATTACAAAGAACCAAGGACAACAAATGTATAATATTTTGAAAGTATTTCTCACAACTACTCTGCTACTTTTATTTTGATGTGGCCGATCTAGATACCTCCATAAACTTTTGGAGTCAAAAGTTATAAAAAGTATAATGAAGGGAAAACAACTGCTTTTTGTGTGCTTTTAGTGAAGTTGGCAAGTGTTATGAGCTATGGTATGGTATGAAGGAAAAACTACATTTATGAGCTATGGTATGGAAATGTTGTCCCGAAAACATGAAGTGAAATCATAAGGAACATTTCCTTAAAACCTTGACCTATAGCATGCTAAATCTGCCCCCTAAAGCTAAGGAGTGAAATTCTAACATATATTGCCATAATATAGTAGATTTTATTATAAAAATATTGACATGCAGGGAAAAAAAGGGTACCTTAAAATTGTGAGCTATATATAGTATGGCAAATTTGCCCAAAAACCGTAAGAAAATTTCCATGCAAACCAGCTGGAGCTACAGTATGGTTAATTTTCCCTGAAAACGAGGAGCTATATTATGGTAAATCTATCCCAAAGCTAATAAATGAACTTTTATTATAAACTATAAAGTATGTTTGATTTTATCACCAAGACACTGAAATGCATAAAAAACAAAATGTACCTTAAAACCTTAACCTATAGTATGCTAAGGTCTGCTTGGCAGAGCTCTAGATCACAGCTCCATTTCAAATCTGGAGCTTATAGGCTAAAATAAAATGAATTAAGTTTATATGTTTAGTCTAAAATATAAACAAGATGACCTATCTAAACACTCTTAATATCCAGCTCCATGAATTTCTGGAGTAAGGAATGCCCTATTCCACTAATTCCACAGATTTTGATGGAGCTAGAGCTGTGCCAAACACACTCTAAAATCTAGCCCCAAGGCCAAGAAGTGAAATTCTAACATATATTGTTACAGTATAGCAGATTTTATTACATAAACATTGACATGCATGAAACTAAAAGGTAACTTAAAACCATGAGCTATATAGTGTGGCAAAATTACTCCAAAGCCATGAAATGAAACCATAAAAAATTCCTGAAAACCATGGGCTATGGTACGGAAAATTTGCCCCAAAACCATGAAATAAAATCATAAGGAAAACATCCTTAAAACCTTGAGCTATATAGCATGCTAAACCTACCTCCAAAGCTATGAAGTGAAATTATAGCATGTACTAGTTAGGTGCTTGTGCGTTGTAACGGAAAAACAAACTTAGGTCTAAATATTATGTTGCAATTATACTCTCTTGCTCAAAGGAATAGAAGTTTGATGGTGCTTGACTATACCCACTACAAACAATTGAGGGCATTGATGGAAATGATGATCAACAAGCTAATTAACTAATAGTAGGAGCTCTGCATGCATGCTGGCCAAATTATAAGCCCAAGAGCTTTACATTGACATGTTATTAAGTACATAAGAAAAAATCGAAGGAGGCATGACAAAACAATTCCCCATGAACCAAACTTATATATAAAAAAGAATAAAAAACACATGTGAGAAGAAACTGCGGTGCAGATCGTGTCATGAACATAGCGGCAGAAAAATCAAATTACCAAAAAGAGAATAACCACAACATCTAAAGTTGTAGCTGTCAATTGCTAGAAACATTTCACTCCTACTTACAAGAGATTAGTAAAAAGATCATCCTAGCAAGCCATATTTGTGGTAGAATAGAAAGCACATAGAATGTCATACACAGGTAAAAAAACATTACCCCATTGAGTGGCGCGTTAGATTTTGCCTAAATAAACATGTTACATTCAAATAATTTTGTTATAACACTGAGTGTGTGGTAAATACGAGGCATTTTGGTATTTTCCATATCTTGTATGAACATATAGAGAGTGAAGTTTGGGGAACCTCTGTTTTGATCTGCACAAAAATCTACTTACTGGTGTGACTGGGCAATGCTGAAATGGTAACTTTGATTGGATATCTAACAATGAAGGAATCAATGTACAGTCAAAGAACCAAGATTCGTCAATGGTAACTTTGTGGCAAGTAGGTTGTGGTTTTCCCCATCAGACATTCAGATTCGAACAAACTCATGACGAGAACCACATAATAATAATAATAATAATAATAATAATATAATAGCTGATATGAGCTGAGCACTCCAAACATGACATAGAAGGTAGAAATAGAATAGACAGGTGGAGGAATGAGGCTTGCCAGAGCAGTTGGGATTGGACCAAAACCCTAGCTAGGCTAGCAGAGAGGAGAAATAAGATAGGTATGTGTGGGGTATGTATACCCCAGGGGGCCACACGGCAGGCCTGCGAAGGCCCAACCAGGCGAAACTAGGCTAGGCCGACTACCGAAGGCCGGAGGCAGCCTGGGCTGAGCAAGGCGTGAAGAATCAGGACAAATCCTAGTTAAGGAAACCGTGTCGTATTAGGCAAGGGATGATTGTAATCCAAACCAATATGGAGTCGGGATAGATATAAAGATGCAATCTCCACCTCGTATCCGAGTGGGATTCCATATTGTAACCGCCCTTCTCTGCTATATAAAGGGAGGGGACGGGGCACCATAAACATACAATCTCATTAGCTACAAGCTAGTAACATATAATCCCAAAGCACAGGACTAGGGTATTATCTCCACCGTGAGAGTCCGAACCTGTATAATTCTCGTGTCTTGTGCTACCATCGAGTTCCCGATTTAGCGCCTAACCCCCTTTTAATTATTGTCGGTAACAACCCTCGACAGTTGGCGTGCCAGGTAGGGGATGCGCTAGGATCAATCTCAGCAAGCTCGATGGCGATCTTCAGCAAGAACATGGCCACCTTCGCGCCGGCCCAGGCGTTTCGCTTTGGAAGTCTGGATTTAATCGCCGACGATTTTGGTCATCTTTCCTTTCAATTCAGATCTGCTCCAACTCGAGGCAACTCAAGTTCCTTAGCCGCACAACCACTCGGATCGGGAACAAGCATGGCCATCTGTCTCGGACGGTAAGCCGAGGTCTAAACCTGCCTTGAGTCGAATCGGCTAATGGCGAACCCTGAGTGATCAAATATGCTAGAAAACCACTCGGATTCAAAGGTCAGTACTACTCATCTTCTTGTTCCTCCGATTCAGAAGACGGGGCGGAAAATTTCCAGAGCTTTCGCGGCGTTGCGGATCGAAGAGCCGCGAACGGAATCTCTGAAGCGAAGGATGCAATGAACGCCGCAGAGGAAGAGCGTCAACGACAAGAAGGCCGCGCGAGATTCCTCCAGAACAGAGGCCGCAATGTCAATGAAGAAATCTTGCAGACGAAGATGGGGAACCAGTCGGTTTTCCATACTCCTCAGCAGAATATCGTTGCCTCCAAGACGCTTCTTGATACTTTAGGACCACTGCTTGGTCCTGACAGCCCGGCTGCTCCGATTGTAGCCCAAGTTCAAGCTATGGTGGCGGCGGCGGCGATTCAGCAGCACCAGGAGGAGCCAAGGGAAAAGGAGCCATCTCGTACTCGTCTCCTCAATTCACAGGCTGCTAGTAGCAATACGGCTCGCAGTCGTCACAGGCGAGAGCTTCGACAGGGGGAAGACGCTCGGCATAGCATCAGCCGGGACCTGCGCGTGGATTTAAACGCCAAACGGCGTGACCGGGAAGATGAAGAGCACCGTAGGCGCAAAGATGACTATGAACGTTTTGGCATTGGCCACGACGACCGGGATGATCGCCGAAATCACCTCCGTCATAATAGAGGGGAAAACGAAGACCGCCGAGCCAGATCGCCTTGTCGACGTTCTCCACGAAGGTGCAACGACGGTCCTATTGAAGGCATCCGGGCTTTCACCCCTCGCCTGCGCCGAGTGGTTTGGCCCGAAGGGTTCAATCCAAAGAGCATCACCAAATTTGATGGAGAAAGAGATCCAGAAGCTTGGCTCCAGGTTTACTCTCTTACGATCATGGCTGCTGGGGGCGATCACAATGTGATGGCTAATTACCTCCCAGTCATGCTCAACTCTTCGGCTCAAGCATGGCTCACGGGCCTTCCGGCAAATTCCATAGATTCCTGGGAGGATCTTTGTGAGCAATTCATCACCAACTTCCTGGAACGCAATGGGATCTGTACCAGCTCCGCCAGAAAAGGAATGAGACGCTCCGAGAATTCATCCGGCGCTTCATGCAAAAGAAGAATACAATTAGGGATATCTCGGAAGCGGCAGTCATCGCGGCATTCCAGAAGGGCGTCAACGACCCCGACCTGATCAAGAAGATGTCTCGAAAGCCGCCGACCACCGTAAGGGAGATGTTCGAGCTGGCGGATCGTTATGCGACGGCCTCAGATGCTTTGGCCGAACGGCAAGATGATCGCCCACGACATAAAGATAAGAAGGATTACGCCGAGTCATCAAGACAACGAGACAGGAAGCGGAAGCCTGAAGAAATAGTGGCAGCAATGAAAGCAAGGCGGCGTCGGCATGCGCCACGCACCGACTCACGATACGGTAATGGAAGCTATTTGTCCTTTTCATCCAAAAGGAAAACACGCTGCGAAGGATTGCTTCACTTTGAGGAGGTTCGCTAAAGAATCTAGGAAACGACCGACCAGAAGCGAAGCAAAAGATGAAGAGGAGAAAAAACAAGATCCTCCTAAAGATGATGAAGGCAAATATCAAAAGATGGAACGCAAGCTCAACTACATTTACGGAGGCTCAATGGCTTACGAGTCAAAGCGAAAGCAAAAACTCACGGCTAGAGACGTCAACGCCGTCATGCCAGCGGCTCCCCAGTACCTCAGATGGTCCGAGGTGCCCATCACTTTTGACCGTTCGGATCATCCGGATCACATGCCTTATCCCGGAAGATTTCCGCTGGTGTTGGGCCCGGTGGTGCGCAATGTTAAACTCAAGAGGGTGCTGGTCGACGGAGGGAGTGGACTCAATGTTCTCTTCTCCAAAACTTTCGATGATATGAAGATTCCCCGCTCCGAGCTAAAGTGGGGTTCATCACCATTCCATGGAGTAATTCCCGGAACTTCCTCGGTCCCACTCGGACAAATCACCTTGCCGGTCACGTTTGGAACCAAGGAGAATTTTCGGACAGAGTACCTCAATTTTGAAGTGGCCGACTTCCATACGGCATATCATGCCATCTTGGGAAGGCCCGGCTTGGCCAGATTCATGGCCGTGCCTCACTACACTTATCTCGTCCTTGTAAGGAATCGGATGCCCAAGAGGGGGGGGGGTGAATTGGGCTTCTTTAAATTTTACTTTCTAATCAATTTTATACTTGTGTCCAAATCTTAATGAAATGCGAAAGCTAGAAAATGATATTCAAACACAAGTGATTATCCTAAATGATGGCAAACTAGACAAGCACAATAGAACAATGGCAAACTGGACAAGCACACTAAAACAAGAATTAACTAAATCAAGTCATGCAGTTCTAGAGTGACTAGCAAGCACTTTAATTTTAGGAATGTAAATGTCAACAAATGAATAGCTCAAGATAAACTAATTGGCTCTCACAAGTCAACACATGACTAAGGCACAACTAGCAGTGAGCTCACATTCACATACAGAGCATATTATGCACAAAAGATAATCATACAGTAAAGCAATGCATAAGGAGACAAGAAATACCACAAGTGACACAAGGATTTTTATCCCGTGGTTCGGAGCCACGCTCCTACTCCACGTTGAGGCAAGTCCTTGCTCCTCACAAAGACCGGCTCCCTCTCGAGCACTTTGCCTCGTCTCCACTCGGGTGACTCTTCCACCACAACGGTGAGGTGAGCCCCAACCTCTTACAAGCTGCTAGCTCCAAGAGTAGATAGACCTTCCTCAGGCCCTGTCTCTTGTCTTGCTAGCACACTGCACACCCCGGGCCTTCTCACAATCTTTGCTTGAGAAGATCACCGGTACTCAACGCCTTCCACGCCGTCTAGGTGCTGTTAAGCACCAAGAGTAACAAGTTCAGAACTTGTTTGATCACACCGGATCAAGCTCAAGAGAGATGCACACAGGACACTCTTGATCACACACTAATCTCACTTAGGATTCTCTTAATCACACTCAAAAGATTAGTGTCTTGGACACTCCTAACACATAGGAGTTCCTCTCACACACCTTCAGCTCAAAGATGATGAATGGGTTGCCAAAAGTTGGTTCTCAAGAATCGAGGGGGTATAAATACCCAACACACTCAAAACTAGCCGTTTGAACCCAAAACTAGCCGTTGGGAACAGTACCAGAAAAGTTAACATTTGCCACGGACTGATCCTATGCGAAAGCCCATGTATGACGGACCTAATTTTTGGTCCGTCACAGCATGTACAGCCTGCACGAAAACGGCGATAACTTTCTCGTCCGAACTCGGAATTGGGTGATCTTAGACTCTTTAGAAAGCTAAGAACAAGGGCTATCCATCTAGCAAGGCCTCAGCACCCAGATCCCAAAGGATGAGTGCAGAATTCACAATGAATCAAAAGACAGCCAAAACCTCACATTTTTGGACAGCACTAACTTCTCTCTTTTACTAAACACTTCTAACACCCAAAGACACCTCACTAGGCTCACTTAGGGGTAAGAAGACTCAATGTGCATCACTCGAGAGCTTGGAAACGGTCCAATCAAAATCAATCCGGACTCCTCTTGATAGTACGACAACTATCCTATCAATCCGGCCTTTCCACCAACACCAAGACCGGTGAAAGACTAGGAAACATCCTTAGTCCTATACTAGCCATACCTTGGCCTTGAGCATCTTTAGGTTCACTTCTAAGCTTCATGCTTTTTACTTGATGTGTTGTGCATGGTGACCGTCATAATTGTTGAAGTCTTCGTCTTGTCAACCTTGACTTGATCACCTCATGAGGCTCTTCCGTCCTATCGACTTTGATTCGATCATCCTCCCAATGATCCTCTCATCAAATCGATCTTGACTCATCCTCAGCTCTTGGTGAATCCTCATCTAGTTGATCTTGACTTAACAATCAACACTTTATCACACTTTGGTCATCACACATGCTCTTAGGACCTAATTCTCTTCAAAGCATCTCAAGAAAGGTATTAGTCCCAAAAGCTTAATAGATTTGCATGGATATGCTTGATAATCATAAAATTTTAAGCTCAACAAGTGTTTGATAATGAAACTTAATATATATGAAACACTTGATGTAAGAATGCTCCTAATAAGTGCACCAAGATGTATATGCATTTGATTCATATACTTAGTGAGAATAACACTAAAAGTTATTTAAATTAATTGCAAGGCAAATCAATTTAAGTTACTCAATTAATCTCTATCTTCTTAATAATGTGCACATGAATGAATATGAATGAGGAGGACATGTGCATTGAAAAATATTTACCATTCCAACTCTAAAGAGCATAAATATTTCCTTCACAACACAGCAGCTAACTTCAAAATTTTTATGAATTTTTCTGTAGCTCAAATGAGAAAGTTGTCAACATGAAAAGATTCGTCTCGGAATTCTCTACAACTTTCATATATAAACTTTATTTTTCTGAGCTCGGGAAGACCCTCAAAAATGCAAAACATTAAGACCCTGTCAAAAGCCTGTGTATGACGGACCGAAAATTTGGTCTGTCATACACACACAGAAATTCAGTCCACTTCCTGAATTTTTATAATTTTTTCGGTTGCTCAAATGAAAAAGTTGTCAACATGAAAAAGATTCGTCTCGAAATTCTCTACAACTTTCATGTAGACACTTTATTTTTTCGAGCACAAGAAGGCCTTCAAAAATGCAAAATACGAAACACTGTCAAAGATGTGTATGACGGACCGAATTTTTGGTCCGTCATACATGTATGCCGGACCGAATTTTAGGTCCGTCATACATGGGAGTTTTTAGAGAGTTTGGTCCGGCTCAAAAGGGAAACTTGCTGTTAGATTGAGTGGATGAACCAGTGCATATTCTAAGCACTAAAACCGGTCTGTTCCCCATGAAAGGACTTCCGAAAAAGTGTCAAACATCCAAATCCAAATTGATCACAATCAAATTCAATCACTAAAACACAAGTTATCAAATACCCATCATAAGCTCTCTTTAAAATCAAGGCATGAAGATATATTGATCCAATGAATTAAACACACTTAGATACATGGATCAACATCGAAACAAAGATATTTAAACCAAATTAGACTCCACGAAGGTTGTGCATGATAGAAACATTCATGGTGAGCTTATATGCACAAATATGATCAAGCATGGTGAAGTCTATAAAGAAGCAACCAAAGGATCACTAAAGAATAGTCATATAAGGTCAAAGATCCAAAGACAAACAAACCACGTTTACGTCGGACTAAAAATTTAGTCCGTCAAACAAAGGAAGTTACGAAGATTTTGGTTTGTCAAAGGTATGTGTATGCCGGACCAAATAATTTGGTCCGTCATAGATGGGCAAATTAGAAGTTCAACCAAGAGATTCAAGTTGGCGCTGGACTAAAGTATTTTGAATGAGAGATTTGGCGCCGAACTAAGATAAGAGTATCTAAAGAGCAAAATACGAATAGTGCGGTAATGTTTATGCCACAATGAATATGACATGATATGAATGGCATAAATGCAAAAACTATTAGCATGCATATGACAAATGCACTAATAAATGAGAGTGGAATACTGAGCACATACCTCAAAGTTGCATACTCATTCTTTTCATATATGATTTCCCTTTAAATAAGATGAGACAAAAACAATCTTCACAATGAACATATTAGTCTCATATCAATAAGCATATTAGAGGTTTGTCATTAAGCACTGCTTTAAAATAAACATTGTCAATAACTATGTTTGTCATTAATCACCAAAATCATACAAAGGCTACCTTGAACTTACAGTCCTGAAGATGCCAGGGCCGAAGGGCATCATTTTCATCCGTGGTGATGTCAAGTAGTCGTTCGTCTGCGACAGAGAAAGCTGCGAGATGGCCGAAGCTCAAGACGTGGCCGACGACAGAAAGAGGATCCGGCAGGCGGCCGCACACCAAGAAGACGAAGGAGAAGTACCAGCCAAGAAGCAGGCCAAGGCAAGCCTAAAGCCTGATGAGGGGACCAAGAAGGTAATCGTCGATCCGTCCGACTCCACCCGCATACTCTCCGACGGATGTGTCTCAACCCCAATAGAAGACGCGCTCGTCATTTTTTCGCCAACCGACATCTTCGCGGAAACCATCCGATATGCCCGGCCCCCTGTGGAGGTGATCGAGCACTTTTGAACGTTGACGAGAAGGCCAAGCCCATCAAGCAACGGCTCAAGATTCGCCAAGACAGAAAGAAGCCATCGTGAAGAAATCACGAAGCTTTTAGCAAAGCAGTTTCATAAAAGAAGTGTATCATCCCGACCGGTCGCGAACCCAAAGGCTTGTTCGCAAAGAATAAAAGTCGGGCGATGTGCATTGATTATACCGATCTCAACAAGGCCCGCCCGAAAAGATCCTTTCGGCCGCCCAGATTGACCAGTGGTAGATTCGACGCAGTCGTGAGCTCCTCGCCTCGATGCCTACTCGATATCACCAGATCGACTAAAAAGGAGGATCTGCATCAAGACTTCATTCATCACTCCGCTCGGGCGATTCCGCTACGCCACGATGCCGCTCGGTTTGAAGAACGCCAAGCAACTTATCAACGCTAATACTGATGATGTTTTCACCCCGGATCGGGCGAACGTGGAAGCATATGTGGATGACGTTGTTGTCAAGTCTCGAGCAAAGGAAGACCTCATACCGACTTAGCTGAAATCTTTGAAAGCCTAAGGGCTTACAAGATGAAGCTCAACTCTAAAAATGCGCCTTTGGAGTCCCATCCGAAATTACTCTGATTCATTGTTTCACAAATGAGGCATCGAGGCTAACCCGTAAAAGATCAATGCAATTCTAAAAATGAAACCTCCAACCAGCCAGAAGGACATCCAGAAGCTCACCGGATGCATGGTAGCACTCGGCAGGTTCATCTCTCGGCTAGGGTCACGAGGAATGCCCTTCTTCAAACTTCTGAAGAAGCAGGGTGGCTTTCAATGGACCACCGAGGCACAACAGGCTTTCGAAGAACTGAAGACATTCTTGTCATCTCCACCCGTGCTGGTTCCACCAATGCCCGAAGAACCCCTTTTGCTTTACATTGCCGCAACGACTCATGTAGTCAGCGCCGCAATCGTGGCAGAATGGAAGGAAGAAGGGCACCTCCAGAAAATCCAAAGGCCAGTCTATTTCATCAACGGCATGGGAGAATCCAAGGTGCACTACCCGCAGTACAAAAGCTATCAGACGCTTATGTTGCTCGCCTCGCAAACTCAAGCACTACTTCCAAGAGCATTCAATTTTGTGGTCACCACCTTCCCGCTGGGGACATACTCCACAATCGGAGGCCAACGGAGGATTATGAAATGGGATCGAGCTCGGACCTTTGAAATCTCCTTCAGCGCGAACGGCAATAAAGTCTCAAATACTTGCCGATTTCACCGTCGAATGGATAGAATTGCAAACCCAACGACCATCGAAGAGCCGAATATTGGACAATGTATTTCGACGGATCCTCATGCTCGGTGGCGCAGAGCAGCGTGGTCCTCATCTCTCCAACGGTGAGCTCTGAATACGCCCTTCAGATCCACTTCCTGTCAAACCATGCCGCCGAGTACGAGGCACTCATCCACAAGCCAGATCGCGATATCCCTTGGTGTCCGACTTCACCGACTATTCGGGCGACTCCATGTTGGTAATTAATCAAGTACAAAAGGATTGGTCGGCGTCGAAGACAACATGGCGAAGATACCGCCAGAGGTACTAAGTCGGAGGGCAAGTTCGACCGGTGGAGCTCATTCATGTGCTCCGCCGTGACAACGGGCAGCAGATTTAATTGGCAAGGCTGGCTCCACTCGCAACAGCTCCTACGGTGTTTGTCAAGAACTCCATAAACCTTCAATAAGCCAAAAGGTGAACAAGACAAATCGGAAGAAACGCCCATGAAGAAGAGGTCTTAGTCATCAACGCAGATTGGACGGCCCCTTTTCTCAATTACCTGTTAAGGGATGAACTTCCAGAAGACCGAACAGAGGCAGAACGCATCTCGCGACGTAGCAAGAACTATATGGTAGTAGGAGAAGAATTATTCCGAAAAAGTGCCTCCGGTTCTAAGGCGATGCATATCGAGCAAGAAGGAAAAACCTACTCAGAGAAATCCATTCGGGAATCAGGCATCACGCGCCAAGCACATCGGTGGGCAAGGCATATCGGCAAGGCTTTTCTAGCCGATCATTGTGGATCGGCGCGGAGGACATCGTCCAACTCGTGAATGATGCCGCTTTTTGCTCGCCAAATACACGTGTTCGCCGTAAGCCGCAGACAATTCCGATCACTTGGCCGTCAGAGTCAGGGGCTTGACATGGTCGCCCATTGAAGAAGGCTCAAGGCGGCCTCACTCATCTCTTTGTCATTGCCGATAAATTCACCAAGTGGATAGAAGCAAAGCCAGTGGCTACAATCACAATGCCAAAGCCAAAGAATTTTTTCAAGAGATCGTGGTAAGGTTCGGCGTACAAACAGATTATCACGGACAATGGAACCCAATTCCGAGGAGAAGAATTCCAAGATCGTGCGATGAGCTCGCAGATCAAAGTTTGCTTAGCCTCGTGGCTCATCCAAAGAGCAATGGTCGTAGATAGGCAAACAGATGGTGTCATAGGCTTAAAGGCGCGAATCTTCGATCGCCTCAAACCGTATGCCGCCCGATGGGTAAAAGAATTGCTTTCAGTACTGGGGTCGAGAACCACCCAAGACAGGCAACCGGTAGTCACCTTTTTTCCTGGTCTACGGCTTAGAGGCAGTCCTACCCACCGAGTTGACCTTCGGATCTCCCCGCGTCCGGAATTTCAAGGAGGCCGAGTCGGAAGAAAGCAGAATGGAAGACATCGATCGACTAGAGGAGGCAAGGGAGGTCGCTGCGGTCCCATCGGCCAGATACCTCCAGTTCTCGCAAGGCCACCATGATCAAACGTCAAACCGAAGCGTTCTCCAAAGGCGATTTGGTCTTAATAAAGAGCCGTAGCACGAGCACAAGTTATCTCCGAATTGGGAAGGCCCCTACATCGCTGACGGTGACACGTCCAGGAGCCTACAGCTTAAGCGAGAAGATTCGGCGCCATCATCAAGAACTCATGGAACATAGAGCACGCACTGCTTTTACTCTTAAAGTGTTTTATGACTGTTGAATCTTCTCCTAGACTTGCTACTCAATTGTTACTCAATTAAGCAATAAGTCGGGGACTACACCTAATAGTGTTAAGATGCTAACTCCTACCGGGAGGATTACTTGTTTCAAGAGATGCCATGTGTCAGAATTTTTATTCAATTGACTTGCTACTCAATTGCTTCTCAATTAAGCAGTAAGTCGGGGGCTACACCTAATAGTGTTGCACATGTGCAACCCCGCTTGCAAACCAACTCCTATCTTTCTTCTTTTCCCTACGGTCACAACTAAATCCGAGTGCTCTAAACCCTCGATTGTGAAACCCCGGACGAAAAAGTCTAGTTACCTGACTAAAAGCACGCCGAGGAAAAGGCCAGCGCCAACTCGCGATGCTCTGGGGCTAGGACGGGTGCTTAAACATAAGGGAGGATGAAACCACTCGGGAAAGTCGAAAAGATCTAAACAAGGAAAAAGAAAAGGCAGTCAGAACTAAAACAAATTTTACAAAAGTCCAAAGATTGTCCAGAGACCATAAAAGATATATACAACAAAAGTACTATCTAAACGCTTTCTTGCAGACAACAAAAGTGCTACTTTCCTTGTAGAGATAAAAAACTACTCCCTGGCTACACATGCCGACGGCCTCGATGAGGGCGCCCTAGTCTGATGAGCCTAGGAACGACCTCGATCAGACATCGACGGCGGCATCTTGGTGACGGCCTGCCTCCGCAACCTCCGCCATGGCGAGATCATATTCAGCCCAGAGCTCGGCAAATTTGTCCTCGAGCTCATGGGCGCCATCGCCAAAGTTGAAGACCATGTTCTCGATCCACGGCTGAACCGGTGGACCCGGGGATTCTGTAGGGAGAGACAAGGGAGAGAGATCCTCAGAAGAAGAAGAAGAATCCATGAGAAAGAAGAAGAAAGGAACCTGCAAGAAAGACGAACGATCAACCGACGGTCACAATTCCATAAGCACGAAAAACGAAGAAACCAAACAAAGAGGAAGGTGAACGGACGAGTGTTTCAAAGAAACAAGAAGAAGTTCTCGAAGAAAAGAAGAGGAATGAGCCGGCGGAGAACGGTAGTGCGCTGCAAATCACAAAAACCGAGGCTGAGTTCACTTTTATACGGCAACGCTCGTCCTCGAGAGAGACTCCGCTCTTGCTCAAACGACGCCTCTTTATTGAGGCGGGAACGGTTCACCTCCCGAACGTGCTAGACGTAACGTCGCACATATCTCGAGGGGAGTCAGACGCCATGATGATCAAAGACTTCAAAACGGGCCAGGACGCCAGACATATGGGCCGAACCAACGAGTGCATTAAGCGTATAAGACATTTTCACAAGGCAAATTCAGGACCGAAGGGAATTTTTTCAATATTGGAATAATTATCCCAAAGGAACAAAAAATCGCAGGGCAAGTTCAGTACAAACAGAAGACTACACAGGACCCAAGTCCAAGTTTTTAACTAAAGCAAGAAAGAAGGTGTCCTTGACCTCATCCATAAAGGCAAGCGCTTGATCGTCATCGACAGTACGGGCAAACCCTTCCTTGACAGCCTCAAGCTCCACCCGCGGATACAAGGACTTGGTGATCGCCAACACCGGCAAAGGCCCGTGATTGCGATGTCCTCCAAATGCGCAGAAGTTTTTAGGGCTTTTCCAACCTTTGAATTGTGATATCGCGTCATATAAGGACACCACCGGTGCCGCTTCATCAGACTCAGATTCGCAACATCCTCTCTCGAACCCGCTTGAGAGACGATCGGCTTGCGCTTCAAAGACATTTGATCTTATCATTAAGAACTCGTATCGAGCTTATGAGTTGACCCGATGCAATCGCAGATACCATCGGGTAAGTCCGAATCGCCAAAAGAAGGACGACAAGACAGAAGACAAAACCGAGAGCGCACCTTCCAATTCTCTTGTCAGCCTGGCTACTTCTTTCTTGGCATCTTCTTCAGCTCTCTTCAGTTCCTCATTTCGGGAAAGAAAGGACTCGAGCTTCTCCCGGAAATCTGAGAAGGCAAGGACCAAGGCATCAGAAGACGAAGAATAAGAGTCGGGGCTCAAGGCACTCGGACAAGAAGAATACCGTCAGAAGAATTAATCAGGTTCAGCTTCTCCACCTCGAGAGACTGGATTCGACTTCAAGTCCTTCCAGCCTTCTCGATTCTCCACGGTGCGTGTGAGCTCCCTCCACCAAGACGGATCTGCTCAATTTCGCAAGATAATCCTTCCTCATTTTCATCCCGGGAGTAATTTTCAAGAAGAAAATTCGGTCCTGGCGAAGGATGACAAAATAAAACGATTTAAACAATGATAGGCTTCAAGAAAGCAAAAAGAAGACTCTTAAAGAAAGCGCAAGATGCATAACTCACATTGCCAAGATGATAACTTGGTGTAGGCGCCACGTAATCCGACTCCCAATCCTTATCCTCGCCCTCGCCATCCAAAGGATCACATCACCGTCATTATCAACAAATGCAGCCCGACCGGAGATTTCAGCGAGGAGGCTGGGGATTTTTAATGCGTGGTGATGGGTGAAGGGAAGGAAGATCTTCAAGGCCAAAGGAGGAACACAGCAGATGGACGGGGGACGCATGACAGGTTGGTCCGAGAAGGAAAGGTGGCTGGGAACCACTCGGCTCCAAATTGGCTTCACTACTTGTAGCCTCAGGGGCTGTTGGAAGGACTGTTCCGACTGGTTCCGCGGCAACATTAGAAGCAGCGGACGTAGCATCAACCAACCTCTCAGCCTCCACGGTGCCGGAGTCACCCCCGTGGACAACCGCCGGAGACTCCAGATGCGGTGTTTCATGAAGGACTTCATCAACAGGATCCCTACGAGAAGAAACAATCAAGACGCGGTCCAGGGGAACAAGGAAGGGATGGCAAGGAAATCCAACCTGTTGGATCTTGTTATCTTGCACTTTAAACCCCTCCGGGCAGACGGACTACCAAAGAAGAGTCCTCAGAGGCGCATTTTATGCTGCAAACAAGGGAGCTCTAGTCAATGCAGCGAAGGCACACTTTCGATCAGAGGATGAGCCGGGCTTAAACACCTGCGGGTCCCTGGTGGCTTGAAGAGGAAGAAGCCGGGGGAGGAGGCCGCATGGTCGTAGGGTCCCGGATCTTTGGACCACCAGTCGGACGTACATCTTTCGCCGACTGCTTCCTCTTAGCCTTGCGAACAACCGGATTTTCCCCTTTCCCGACAGGATCATCGTCAGGATCATTCACTTTGCTCCGCTTCGCAATCGGGGCCGCGGAAGAAGCACGGGCGGGGAAGTTTCGCTTATCACCCTTATGTACGGGGAATTCAGGGAGCGGCGCATCGGAAAAGAAAGCATCTCGTCCCTGCAGATACGAAAAAGAAGACACATATTCGGATCAAGGTCCTAACAAAAGTCAGAAGGTTCAGCACGGGAAGACGATGGAGATTCCTTACCGAAGGTGCGGGATTGAGCTTTGTAAAAGGCCTCGGGCTTCTGGGAACGACGATCTTCTCGTTCGGGGCGAAGAAATCAGCGGCACGATCGAAGAACGCCGCCGAGGTAATTTCTCGAAACCTCCGTGTAGGATCGTTGGGGCCCTCATATTCGCACCGTGATGAACTCGATCTTTGAGAGGAAATTTCAAGGCATGTAGTTGGCAACAACGGCCGTGCCAAGAAGCCCATTCTCCTTCAACTCAAAGAATTAGCCCCATGAGGTCAATCACTTGGTCCATCCCATCATCTCCGGAAGCGATGTCCGATCAAGAGAAGGCTTGGGTGGCGCCCCCAAAGAAAGGCAGCAATGGAGGATCGGGGTTGGCGTAATAAAACCACTCTTGGTGCCAACCCTTATTCGAGGACTTGAAAGGAATATTAAAGTACGGCTTTTTTCATGCCATCCTCACTGAACCCGACACCTCCAACCACTTTGGGAGAGTTCTTATTAGGAAAAGGCTTAAGAAGGAAAAGGTGGCGAAAGAGATTGAAGTGGGGCGAATACCAGGAAGGCCTCACAGAGGTTGGATTGAAGGCAAAGAATTTGGAGAATAGAGTTAGGGTTAAGATGAGTTAGCTCGATCCCATAGAACTCAAGAATGCCGTGGAGAAAGGGGATGCCGGAGACTAAGCCCACGATAAAGAAGGATTCAAAGACGACCACCTCCAAAGACGAGGGTAGGGGAGAATTACCGGCAGCAGATTCGGCGGCGAGCATCACCAATGGCGGAAAACACCGACGCTTACTAAATCCTCCAGTCGCCCCTCCGTCGTCACCGAGGTAGCCCAATCCTTGGTCGAGGCGGATGGGTGAACGGTTGCGGGAGAAGGAGACGACATCCTTGAACGAAGAAATCTCGCGATCGCGTGAGATTAGGGTGACAAGAAAAGTTAACCCTAGCTATGAGGTCGCGAGGGAAAAAGATTGAAGAACAAAGGGGCAAGTAGGAACAAAGGCAAGGCCACTTCATTTGCTCCATATTGAAAGGAAGGCTGGCCGACTTCGCCTCGAAGCGAAACCGTGATCACCCTTCCTGTGTCTGGTACGCGCCTAGGGAGCACTTCAGTGGTGGGTTACGGACACGCACGTCGCCGTGCACAATCGCCAACGCCCAAAAAATTGAATTGGGAAATGGTATGCCCCAAGATGGGCCAAAAGCGTAAGCCCGTGACACACGGGATTACGGTACCACCCAAGGAATAACATCCTCTTATGGTATGCCTCATGGTAGGTCAGTGGTCGATATCGCTCGTAAAACGAAGTCGCACCGTAAAGATGACTCTAAAATAGATGCCTACAAGGTATGATGATCGTAGACCCCAAGAAGGGCGTATGACAGATACCCGACGGACAGTGAGATGTGCTCTGTAAAAGGCCAAAGGTTATGCTTGGGATGCGCTAATACCACTTTTACTGAATCAACAAAGACAGAAACATGCCAAGTAACGAGTCGGCACGGTAAACCGGTCGAGACAGCTCGGAATAATTGCACAAGAATTTCGTCGAGTTCTTCGTGACCTCCTCACCAAGCGACAAGCACTCGGCTAAAAGCACTCGGAAGACTTGACCGCAGTGAAGGCTTTCGATCATGAAGCACTTTCGGGGACTCTTGTGGGGTATGTATACCCAGGGGAGCCACTGGCGAACTTCATTTGTCGGCATATTTCACTGACAGCCCGGAGTCTACAGACGGGTTTGGTTGGAAGAGGCGCCTTGGCGGTGGCTAAACCTAGAGGTGAAAACCCTAGAGACTCAATACACGAAGGATTAGGCGTCTATGAACTAGGGATGACACCAAGATTTTACCCGTGTTCGAGGCCCCTTGTGAGAAGGGTAATAGCCTTCGTCTGCTAGATTTGTTTAGAGAGTGTGCAAAGCCGCACAAAGTTCTCGTGTTACAAGTTCTCTCTTAGACTATCTTTGTGGAGCTCTTGCTTTCTCGGATGCAACACTACTCGAATGCGAGCCCCCTTTCCCATGCACCGGAGTCCCTATATAGGCTAGGCTAAGCAGAGTAGGTAAAGGAGGGTCATCATCTGATCTGATACATTCATTACTCCTTCTGTCTTTGTCCGTGCCTCCGATCTCATTAAATGCCGACGATGGCACCGGCCGCGCCGGATGTGACCCCTCTTTGACGGGTTGGTGAGAGGCGCCGAGAATGGGTTTGTAGCGTAAACCCTTGCGGTTGACAGTCGACATCGTTGTCCCGTCGCCTGCAATACGACAAGGAAGGAATCTTGGTGAAGCCACCTCGCGCCACCTTTTGTCTTCTGGCAAGAAGCAGGCGTGCTCGCCCACCGTCATTGGCGCTGGACGTGGACCGATCATTGCCAACAGACTTTTATACTGGGTACCCTCTCCGCCGACAAAGCAGCCAACACACAATGGTCAAACATGACAGACCCACGTGGCACCGGCGAAAGGTGGGCGAAACACGCCCGCCGCCCGCGATAAGTCCACGGGCGCCCGGTGGCGGTGGCGAGCATGCCCTGCCGCCCGGCGATAAGCCCACGTGGCACCCGCGGCGGTGGGCGAAAGCACGCCTGCGCGCCCGCGGCAAGTCCGCGTGGCGCCAGCAAAGGCGAAAGCACGCCCCTACCGCCCGGGCGATAAGCCCACGTGGTGCCCGGCGGAAAGGTGGGCGAAAGCATGCCCCGCCGCCCGGTGACAAGTCCACGGGCGCCTGACGAGCAAAGCGCGGCGAAAGCACGCCTCGCCGCCCGGCGATAAGCCCACGTGGCACCCGGCGAAAGGGTGGGCGAGCACGCTCGCCGCCCGGCGGCAAGTCCACGTGGTGCCCATGCAGGTGGGCGAGCATGCCCCGCCGCCCGCGATAAGCCCACGTGGTGCCCGGGAAAGGTGGGCGAGCACGCCGCTGCCCCCGCCGCAAGACAAAAGGTGGTGCGAGGTGGCTTCACCTCAAGGCTCCTTTCCTTGTCGATACCGCTCGGGCGACAGGACAGCGTGTCGCACTGCCGAACGCAGGATTTCGCCTAAGCCCATTCCTCCGACGCCCTCACCAACCCGTCAAGAAGGGGTCATATCCTGGCGGACCAGCGGCCAAGCGCCGGCATTTAATGAGGCCGAGGAACGGGACAAAGACGGAAGGGGTAATAAATGTATGAAGATAGCATGATGACCTCCTTTACCTACTCCCGTTAGCTCGGCCTATATAAGGGCCTCCGGTGCATGGGAAAGGGGTCGAGAGGTCGAGCTGCTCGAGTAGTGTTGCATCCAACAAGCAAAAGCTCCACAAAGGTAGCCTAAGAGAGGACTTGTAACCCGAGAACTTTGTAATCGGCTTTGCACACTCCCCGAGTAAATCTAGCGGGACGAAGGCTATTACCCTTCTCACAAGGGCCTCGAACTCGGTAAAAATCTTGGTGTCATCTCTAGTTCATAGACGCGGAATCCTTCAAGCGTGGGAGTCTCTAGGGTTTTCACCTCTAGGTTTAGCCACCGCCAAGACGCCTCTTCCAACCAAACCCGGCTCAGACTCGGCTGTCAGTGGAATACGCCGACAACCGCCGGGCGAAAGAGCGTGCGTCGCCCCACCTCGCCGGGCGCCACGGGATCGACGCGGGCGAGCAGGCGTTTCGCCCACCGCTGCGGGCGCCACGTGACCGATCGCCGGGCGAAGTGGCGTGCCACCGCCGCCGGGCGCCACGTGGATCCGCTATGTTGATCGCTTTGTGTGGCGAGGGTACCCAACAGAGAGTACGCCGACAAGAGTCTCGCCCGCCTCGGAGCGTGTACCAATGCTTCCTTTAGAACTTTCATTAAATGCTTAGCGTGTTCTGGGTGGGGTCACCACTCATGAGGATACGACCGCCTCGCCCCCCCAGATATCGCAGATTTTTCTTGACCCGAGGCGACGACGATTTTGTCCCTTCGCAACCTGGGCTTGCGGCGGCATATATAGGTTCATCTGTAACAAGTGGTTTTACGCCTTCTTCCTTGCGCACTCTAACTTTTGCTTCTTCAACCTTCTTGCTCGAAAAGCTTCAACCTTTCTTCATCTCCATGGCACCTCTATCCTCGCCTCCACCGCGGACGCCTATGCGTGGGTAGGATGGTTATCTTAGCGCCGAGGGCACCTTCCGCTTCGGGGACCGCCACATCAGCGGTGCCTTTTTCCGACGTAAATCTTCATCCATATTTGTTATGATGGCGGGCCCGGTCCCGCCATTTTCGAAGTTCTTCTTCACCGCCCTTCACTTCTACGGATCCACCACCTTCACCTCACCCCCAACTCCATTGTCTTTCTTTCCATCTTCGCACACCTCTCGCGGAAATGTTCATGGGGTGATGCTCAATCTTCCATTTTTCCGCCATTTCTTCCTCTCTCGCGCCCAACGATAATAACGAGGTAGCGGAGCTGCTATTTCGCTGCAGGGACGGATGGCCTCCCGCTACATCTCCTTTCACCAGTCCAATCGAAGTCATGGCGTGTGAATGGTCAGACATCAGTGATGACAGGCGTTGACGCTTTGGACGCGTGCCGTCGGGCAGCGAGGCCTCCGAGGACTGGAACTCGCCAGTCGAGGAGACGGCAGAGCTCCGCGCAATGACGACCCGCATCCTCCGATGGCGGAAGCCGGATTGTCTGGGGTAGCCCGACTTCGTGGGTTCGGAGGATCACTCTTCGCCATCAAGCCGTGGTCCTGCTGGCAAGATACACGCGGCGATTTACGACCTAACGCGACGTGGTCTTGGACGTGAGTCGCCGTTCTTCTTTAGCTTTTTTCTCGCAAGACATGCTTTTTTGTGGTTTCCTACCAACCAAAGATCTACTTTTTGTCCATTATCAGCGCGGAAACTTGGAGGAGCAGCTCCAGGTAGATGGCTCGCCCGTCTTCGATGGCCGGTTGGCCCGACCAAGGCACCTTTTTTCGGCGGGCGGCCCTTCGCCGATCCGAGCACGCGGAGCGTTTAAGGGTCGTGGAGGTCGCTCCCGATGGACTCCACGGGCCCGCCAGGTGCGCCGCGACCCTTGCCGGTGATCGAGGACACGGCTCCGCCAATGATCGAAAGCACGAGCAAACGATCGCTCGCCGGACACCACGGTCCGGATTCTAAGAGGGCCAGCGAGACGCTGGCTAAACTCTCCGCCACGAGTCTGCCGTGGCGGTCTTTTCTTCAGGGGGCGGCAACACAGCCGCCTAACCTCGATTCGCCGCCGGGCGCTTGCCGCCGCGCTTCGCCCCGACGTCTCCTCTCGGCGCCGGCCTCAACGGCCGCGGCGCCAACTTCTTCGGCCATGGGAGCTCAGGCCACCGTCCAACAAGGTGGCCTTACGCTCCCGATGGCCGGTCTCAGCTTGAGGGTACCGCCAAAGGCGGCCCCTCAGGACGCGCCAAGGGCGGAAACGCCCCCGGCGCCCACCGAAGCGCCGAGCACCTCCGCCAGCGCCCGGTCATTGCCACGAGAGGGCCGAGCGGATGATCGGTCGGCGCCTCGGGAGCCTCGCCTCGCACCGCCATTGTCCCGCTAACGCCACGCCGAGCTCTTCATCGGGCTCGAGGACTTGCACGACCACTGGCACCGCTTGCCGCTGAGCCGCCAGCATGGGGCCGATATCGCCAACAGCTGGCATCGAGGGGCGAGCCGCAACGGAGCGGTGTGAGGCGACACGCAGAGGTCGCATTGGCGCAGAGAGAGCCGATGCGCCGCTTCGACGTGGGCGAGAGGGTCAAGCACGCGGAGAGGACCGAGACGGCGCCAAGACCTCAGAGGCGAGTCCTTTCGCCGCGGCGCACCGCCGGTCATGCTCAAGAAGGCCTTCAGCGCACGAAGAGGTGCTCGGAGCCCTTAGGGGTGGCAACCGAAACGCCGCCGAGGACTCGTAGCCGCAGCTTTGCTCCACGCGACCAATCGTGCCACGGAAGCACTCGGTTTTGCTCAAGCCCTAGCCACTCGCTCCACGAGAGAAGGCCGGAGGTCGCGATCATGACCGCGACCTATCGCTGGCTTTCTTGGGCTGGCCCGCGACGCGCTTTTGATCCCATGATGGTGACGGCCGCAGATCGAGGGGAGACGCGCGCAGCGGAGGTGAGGCGGCACACGCCGAACACGCGGGTCGGATGTCGCAAGTTGAGCCCCGGCCATGGACGTGTCCACCCCGCTGGCCGTGGAAGGCGACGAGGGCGACGACATCGATGTCGGCGACGAGGAGTGAAGGGCCGGGCAGCCCCTTGGTTCTTTTTGCTTTTCTTCCTTTTGTTGATCCCTCTGCATGTATAAACACTTAAGTAGTATTTAGCGTAATGTATATTTCCGTGTTCAATGCTATTTTGCATGTTCATTCGTTATGTGTGATCAAGTTTGCTAGATTAAACCGTTATGGGGTCAGCCTTTCAACTTAGCCGAAATGCCTGAGGAATGCTTAGGTTAGGGCAGCATACCTGAGCTCCACCAGTGATCACGCGTGTTTACTGCAAACGCAAGTAAGGATCACACAAGTCATATGGGACTTAGACTTAAAAACGACCTTGAGTCCGGACAGAAATGCTAGACATAACTTGGTCTTAGCGCTTGGTTTTTGCGCTGGATTGTCACTTGGTTCAAACTCTTCGAATTCGACCCGATGATCGCTTGAAAAACGCGGTTGCGTCGAGAGCGTGGCGAGGCAACAAGTTTCCTAAGTGTTTTTAGACCAGCGGCACTGAGCGGTGACAACCGGCCGTGCTTCAGAGAGCCAACCCGAGGCGTCGAGCCGTGTTTGAGCACCACGCCTAACTTGCACCCTTGCCGCTGGCGCGCCTTAACGTTAATGCTTTTAGCACGCCTTTAATCATGAGGGACCGTTAATTTTAGTATTCGTGACAACCACGCTGTAATTTGACCCGCCTTAGCGCATGCACATAAGGAAATGGTCAGGAATGCGGTATGAAGCACTTATCTTGTTTTTTTATCATTGGGCGACCATCCCCCAAGCATCTGGGCGACCACGAAGAAGCTTGGGGCGACCAGCCCCCGAGCTCCTGGGCGACCATGAAGAAGCTTGGGGCGACCAGCCCCCGAGCTCCTGGGCGACCACGAAGAAGCTTGGGGCGACCACGAAGAAGCTTGGAGACTTCATGCAATAAGTCGGCGCTTCTAGGTCTTGGAGCACAGCTACTAACAGAATGAGTAGGCATATGCAAGATAAAACCGAATGATATAGGTCCCCGCATGGAGTGAGCCCCGGTCCCTTTTTGATTTCTAAGTCCTTGCGATTTTTTTTTGGAGATCGAACCACGGTGCTGCAAGGCCAAAGTCAAAGCTGCGGGCTTCCAGGAGTGGTACTAGACTAACGATGCTCGCGGTGATAACTAGTGGTGCTTCAGGAGCCAACCCAAGGCGCTGGGCAGCGCTTGAGCATCGCAGATCTAGCCCGCCTGGCCACCCGCCTTTGCTCTGGACACAGACACGTGTGACTCAAGAGATCACCAAGGAATTAGCAAACATCCTAACCAGATATTCACGCAAAAAGCTCGCCGCTAAGGGCACGTAGAAAGGGACAACAATGGTAAATTGAAAGCCTTCTAGGCAACAAAATTTTACTAACCGCCAGAGCCGCCAACCACCGAGGGAGAGTCTTACCTCATGGTCGACAGTATAGCGGCAATGGGTACTTACAATTCCTTCAAGGATAGAATTTCCGCAATGACTCTATGTTATAGGAATTGCCGCTTCTTTCACCGCCCTCGATGGCCAACCGGATCGCTCGGGTCGAGATATCAAACCACTTTGAAAGGGCCTCCCATCGGGAGATAGCCAGTAACCCAAGGCATGCGTCAATTCTGCGCAATACCGGGTCGCCATCTTGCAGGTGTTCTCAGAGACCCGGGTGGCGGGTATGCACCGAGACTTTGTCAGTAGCGGGCGGCACGAGAGCAAAGACGATCCCGCACCTCCTCCAAAAGGTTGACATCTTCTCTCAGGAGATCCTCTTGGTCTTCTTCGTTGAACATCAAACGCTATGGAACCGAGCGACATCTCTTGAGGGGAGAACGGCCTCCGCCCCGTAGACAAGGAAGAAAGGCGTCTCGCCCGTGGTCTTACTGGTGTGGTACGGAGCGTACCACAAGACGGCCGGAGCTCTTCCGTCCACAGCGCGCCTTTTGTGAAGCCGATCAAACGCTCTTGTCTTGAGGCCTTCAAAGGTAGCTACATGGCTGCTCGCTGCTCGCTGTTGCTCGCGGATGGGCCACCGAAGCAAAACATACCTTGATGCCCATTTCATCGCAGAACCCGGTGAAAGCCGACCGGTGAATCGGGTCCCGTTGTCGGTGATGATGCGATTAGCGACTCCAAAGCGCGAAGATCCGCACAGATAAACTTGACGGCGGCGATAGCGGCCGTGATGGCACGCACCGCCTCAACCCACTTCGTAAACTTATCGATGGCGCATTTAAGAGGTGGGTGAAGCCTCGTGGTTCATGCGGAACGGACTCAGATATATCAATTTCTGCACCGCAAACGCCAGAGAGCGGGATGGTTTGCGAGCCTCGGCCGGTCGGTGGATTTGCTCGGCGAAGAACTCGACAAGCCAGATGTCCTCACCACCGCAAGCATCACGGAGGCGAGGCCAATAAAACCCTTGACGAACGCTTTACCGACTAGCGCTCGCACGACATATGGCTCCCCGACACGCCCATGGATATCGAGAGCAGTTGTTGCCTCTTCCCGAGTGATGCACTTCAAGAGAACTCCGCTTACGCTTCTAGCGATATAGGTCCCCACCTACCGTAGTATAGCACTTGGCCTTACGTGCAATCTTCTCACCGAGGCATCATCGCTGGGATCACACGGTCACGCAGAAGGCTAGGATAGGATCCATCCACCGATCTTCCCGGCTAAGCGTGGCGACCACTCGGTGCTCGCTGGGTACTACCGGGCCGAAGCTTTTCTCTGGCGCTTGCCTCAGAAGACCGCCATCTTCCTCCTGCACTGGCCGAGGCGCACGCTTATCTTTCCCCGGCGGGGGCTATGACAATGCACCGCTTTCCCCGCTCGAGCCGAGGTCAGAACGGCCTTGCCGCCGCCCCTCCTCGAATCTGGGTCGCGGCAATGACACCATCGTCCCCACCGAATCGGGGCATGATGGATTCGGCCGCGATAGCCTTTCTTCGAAGACTCCGACCGGAACAGGAGCCCTTGAGGACGCAAGCTGCGAAAGCCCGTCCGCAAGGTGATTGTCGCGCCGGGGGACATGGATATATCCCAAACCTTCAAAATGACGCTCCATTTTTCGGACCTCCGCCAGGTACGCCGCCATGGTGGGGTCAGAACATTGGAACTCCTTCCGCGCTTGATTGATGACCAGCAGGGAGTCTCCCTTGACTTGGAGACGCCGAATGCCCAACGCCGAAGCGATGCGCAATCCCGCCAGCAGGCCCTCGTACTCAGCTATGTTGTTCGTGGCCTTGAACTCGAGGGCGACCACATACTGGAGGATGTCGCCGGTTGGAGAGACCAGGACAACTCCAGCCCCCGCGCCCTCCAACCTGAAGGAACCATCGAAGAACAAGGTCCAGGGAGAGGGCGCGGAGCTTTTTCGGCCCGGAGTGGCGGAGTCCACTCGCAACGAACTCCGCCACTCGACTTTTTGATGGCGGTGTGGGGCATAAATTTGAGGTTGAATTCCCTGGCCCACCGCCCATTTCGTAATCCGCCCTCTGCTTTGTTGTGGAGGTTCTTCGCAGAGGGTAGGCCGTGACCACGGTAATTTCCCGCCCTTGGAAATAATGGCGCAGCTTCCTGGACGCCACCAGACGCCAGAGAGCATTTTTCTCGAGCTCTTGGTATCGGGTCTCCGCTTCGTGCAAAGACCTTGTCGATGTAGTACACCGCCTTTGACGCCTTTTCTCCGCATCAAGATCATGGCCACCACCTCGGGGTGGCAATTATGTACAGAGCAGCGGCTCACCCGATGCGGGAGAGACCAAAGACAGGGGAGAGGAGAGGTACCGCCAGATCTTCAAACGCCTACTGGCTTCTTCACCCACTAAGTGGTTTGTCTTCTTCAAGCTTGAACAGAGGCAAGCTTTTTTCTCCCAAAGGCAATGAATCACCCTGTGGAGGCCAGCGAGGCCAGCATTGAACTTGCTTGAGTCGTGGTCAAGGCTTCATGTGTTCGATGGTCGATATCTTGTCGGTCGGCTTCAATGCCCCTACCGGATACCAGAAGCTTTCCAACAATTTTGCCGAGGGCACAACCGAATGACGACTTTTCCTGATTGAGCTTTAGCAGCTTCTTCCCGAGGTTAGCAAAGGTTTCCTCCGTGTCTCGGATCGCTTCTTCACTTTTTGACCTTCACAACTAAATCATCAACGAACTCAAGATTTCGCCTATCTGGGGCGGAAGGTAATGTGCATGGCACGCTGGTAAGTGGAACCAAAGATTCTTTAAACCAAAAGCCATTCTTACATAACAAGAGACACCGTAGGGTTACAAAGCGCCTTTTCTTCATCTCCAAGTGCTATGCTAACTGGTGGTATCCGGAATACGATCCAGAAGCCTGAAGACAGACCCTACCGTGGAGTCAACAATGAGATTGACCCGCCAGTAGGGATAAGGGTCCTTCGGCAGGCCTTGTTGAGGTCGGTGAAGTCGACACATTACGCGCCACCTCCGCTGACTTCTTGACGAAAGCACGGGTTGGCAAGCCACCAGATGAGAGACTTCGATGATCCCCGCGCCAATGACTTCTCTACCTCCTCCCGAATGGCGTCTTGTCGCCCGGCTACCTCCGGACCTTCGCGGATCGGGCGTGCTTCGTGAACGTCGCCCGATCGGTGCTCGATCACCTCCCCGGGACCCTAGCCATATCGGACGGTTGCCCGGCGAACACGCCGGAATTAGACCGGAGGAAGGTGACGAGCGTGTTTCCTATTTGGCGCCGAGGTCGGGCGCCAATGTTGACGATTTTTCGGTTCGCCTCACTCGTATGCATCGCTTTAACATCACCGGCAGAGCGGGTGAGGCACGGTCCGATCCCCGAGGGGCTCCCGAGGAAGTGGCGTCTGTGCATACCGACGCAGTGGCACCGAATGTACTCGAAGCGATGCTTGTGATAGCGCAAGGCTTCGCTTTATCCACCCGGATCACAATGGGGCCAACTGCCCCAAAGATCTTCACCACCAAGTAAGCATAGTGGGTTGCCGCCATGAACTTGGCCAACGCCGGCCGGCCAAGCAAGGCATTATAGGGGAGGTCGAAGTCGGCGATCTCAAAATTCACCATTTCAAGTCGGAAGTTGTCTTCGCCCCGGAAGGTGACAGGAGACACACCGCCAAGGGGCATCAGCCGATTTCGGTCTACCCCGAAGAGGGGCAGAGACGGGCGCAGATCCTGTCATGGACTGAGCGCCAGAACGCCGAGGAGGACAAGAGGTTGATGAACTCCTCCGCCCACCAAAGACACGGCCTAGCCAAGACGTTCGGATGGTGGGCGACACCACGATCGGAGATGCCCAGCCGGTGGCGCCTCGGGGTGGTCGGCCGGATCAAGGTGAGCGATCGCTCGACCACTTCAAGATCCGACCCGGCCCCGGCTCGATGTTGTGGCGCACACCTCCCTCCTTAGCCGTTTATAGGCGGCGTTGGAGGAGAAGGTGGACGAGCCGCCATGGATGTAGGCCACAAGATGATCGCCTACCGAAGGCCGGCGGGCCGATCTTCGCCTTAATCACCGTCGTGGCGCTCCTTGAGCCGCTTCTCCACCATCTTGTCCACGACCAGGCAGCTTGTTCAGGTCATGGGTATTGGTTTTATGTATCGGGCGGTAGGGCTCGCCCTCCTTTGGTCGCGCGGTCGCTCACGATCGCTGGGCGTCATCGCGGCGATCGCGGCGATCGTTACGCCGGTCATGATGGTCGCCACGCGCCACGGCAATCATCACGCCGATCGTGGCGGTTGCGCTTCGAGGCGCTGGTTCTTCTTCGTCGTCGCTACGGCGGCGGCAGACTCGCCTGGTTTTTCCCGCGCTCAGCGCTTCGCTGCTTTCTCGCTTTCTGCGGAACCCTTCGAGGTCTCGGCTTGCCTTGCCTTTGGCTACCTTTGGGGCTGTGTCTGGCCCTCGCTCATGCCGCAAGACACTTATGTGCGAGGGAGAAAAGCTTCGAGGTGGTGCCGATGGTACGGTGGCCATCTTCTCCTTCATCTTATGGCCGCAGACGCCTCCTCCCGGCGATGACGACCGATTGCTCTGAGATGTGGGGATTGTATTACGGCGAGGGCGTAACAGCCGGATGAAGTCGCGGGTTTACTCCCTTCTCTTGCTCCAGAGCGTGGAGGTCGCCCTCCACGCGGGTCACAAGAAGGAGCTCTAAAAGTTGGCGATTTAAGAGGTCGCACAACCTCCCCACGAGTGCACCGATCCTGGGAGATTTAATACCAGAGCGGGCGAGCCTGTCAAGGTCATTGGGAGGTAGTTGGCCATGACCTTTTCAGATCCGCCACCGCCTGCACCATCGCCGTAGATTTGGAGGAACTCCTCCGGGTTGGTGGTGCCGCCATACTTTTCTATGGCACGGGCGAACTCGTCCGGCCACGCCACGTGGCGCACTGGGCCGAAAAGGCCCGCACCCGACGCCAGAGAGGGAGCCGAGTCGCTTATCAGGCCCGGTCCGGAGACTGCTCATGGGAGCGCGAGGCCCGGCCTCACAGAGTCGGAGGAGGAACTCCTCCTTGGCCCGAGGATGAGAGCCACGGGGACTTCACCGCCGATGCTACCTGCCTACTGTGGGCGCTGTTTGGTCCGGTGGCGCAAGTGGCAGCGCATGGAGGTCAACATGCTGCGCGGCGCTCTCATCCAGATGAGAGTGGAGGTCCCCACGGTTCCTCGAGGAACCAGGACCAGATCATCGCGCTTCTTTCTTTGACCCTACCGCCTGGTGGCCTTTTCGTTAGGGCGGCCGGACGCCTCGAGCGCGCTCTGCAGCGCTTTTGGGCGGAAGGTACGACGGTACCGATCGCCGGGAGCCCTACCTTGCTGGGCCGATCCACGAGGCCGGCGATGTTCGCAGCCCACAGAGTGGCCGGAGTCTCCGCGAATTCCACCGGAGGGTGGTCCGAAGAGCACGAAGCCGCGGCAAGTTCTCGGGCGTGAGGGCGCGCCCATGGCCAACCGGCGACGACGGCTGCTTCCACCGCTTCTAAGGGAGCAAGCGCCGCCTTGGTGGGCGGGCGAGACGGTCCTCGACCGGCGTGATGGTCGGAGGCGCTTTGGTCGCCGCCGCTTCGCGATATTCTCGCGCCGAGGATCCGCCATCTTCGATGCACGGCTTGCTTTAAATCGCGAACGTCCAAGTCCGCCGGAGTTGGCCGGGAAACCAACCACTAGCCCCCACTGGCGCTACCGCTTGGCAGATTCCACCGACAGCCCGAGTCTACGCCGGATTTGGTTCTAAGGAGGCGTGCTCGCTACCGGGCTAAACCTAGAGGGTAAAACCCCAGAGACTCCCACACGAAGGATTTTGCCTATGAACTAGGGATGATACTAAGATTTTACCTGTGTTCAGCCCCCTTGTGAGAAGGGTAATAGCCTTACGCCCCGCTAGATTTGTTTAGAGAGTGTGCAAAGCCAAGACAAAGTTCTCGTGTTACAAGTTCTCTCTTAGACTATGTCATGAGCTCTTGCTTGCTCGGATGCAACACTACTCAATGCCCGACCCCCTTTCCCATGCACCGTGAGTCCCTTATATAGGCCAAAGCTAACGGGGAGTAGGTAAAAGGAGGGTCATCATGTCGATCCCGATACATTCATTACTCCTTCTTGTGCTGTCCCTGCTCTCCAAATTTCATTAAATGCCGACGATGGCTTCGCCTTGGCCCGCCCGGATGTGACCCTCTTGACGGGTTGGTGAGGCGCCGAGGAATGGGCTTGTAGCGTAAAACCCTTGCGCTGATAGGTTCGACATCGCCGTCCTGTTGTCCGTAATCTGCACGACAAGGAAGGAACCTTCGAGGTGAAGCCACCTCGCCACCTTTTTTGTGTTCTTGGCGGGCGAAAGGTATGCGTTTCGCCCACTTTCACGGGCGCCACGCGGACCAACCGGGCGAAGCGGCGTGCTCGCCACCTACCGCCGGGCGCCACGTGGATCTGCTATGTTGACCGCCATGTTGATCGCTTTTACTGGCGGAGAGGGTACCCAACAGAGTACGCCGACACTGCCAAGGCCCAACCAGCGAACTAGGCCAGCCGACCACTGAAGGCCGAGGCGACTGGCCGAGCAAGGCGTGAAAAATCGTGACAAATCCTAGTTAAGGAAACCAAGTCGTAGATATAAGGGATGATTGTAATCCAAACCAATATGGAGTCTGGATAGATATGAAGATGCAATCTCCACCTCAGATCCGAAAGTGGGATTCCATATTGTAACCGCCTTCTCATTATATATAAAGGAGGACGGGCACCATAAACATACAATCTCATTAGCTACAAGCTAGTAACATATAATCCCAGAGCACAGGACTAGGGTATTATCTTCACCGTGAGAGCCCGAACCTGTATAATTCTCGTGTCTTGTGCTACCATCGAGTTCCCGATCCAGCGCCTAGCCCCCTTTTAATTATTGTCGGTAACAACCCTCGACAGTATGTGTGGAGAGAGGTCCGTCATTGGTAGTAGATTCTTTTTTTCCCCTGGTTGGAGAGGGTGGGCAGCCCTGCCCATTCGGTCGGAGAGGGGGGAGACGAGAGAAGTGGTAGAGCAGCGTTTCAATGCTTTCTCTCAATATAAATTGTATAAATCTTAAAGCAAACGAAAAGATAAGTGATCATCATGTACTCTTTATTCATACTTTAATACTTGTGTAATTGTCAAAAAGTGGTATTGTATGGGCTGGGTGGGTTGGGGGCCACAGAGCTCCAAACAAGTCAAGCCAACGCAACGGCTCTCTCTGTGTCTCTCTCGTTGTTCGGCCCGTTCCATTCCATTGCTCGTCGTCCCCGGCCGGACTCGCCATCCCCGGCCAATTCCAATTTCCCTCTCTCTCTCACCAATCCCGCTCCAATTCGCTAGCCTCCGCTTGGATTGGGTTGGGTTGGACTTCGAGAAGGAGGACATGACTCCCAATGGCGATCTGTCGAGGTGCCCCAAGCACCCCACCCAACCTCCCTTCACCGGCTTCTGCTCCGCCTGCCTCCTCGAGAGGCTCTCCGCCACAAACCTCCCTTCCCCTTCCGCCGCTGCATCGGAAATCACGACCGAAACCGACACGCGCCTCACAAATCCCAGGCCAACAAGAACCACGCTCCTCTACCTCTTCCAGCTCGACGACATGGCCGATGGCGGCACCAGCGCCGGCCACCATCTCTGCCCCAAGCAGGAGAAGATCCACAGCGACCGACAGCAAGATCCCCCATCCCTACCCCAAGCAGGAGAAGATCCACCCTTGCAGCGCAAGCGCTCCCTCCGCCAGTCCTACGACTGGATCGTCTGCTGCGACACCGGTAGCGGCTCCTGGGACTGCCCAGCTGCTGCTCCTGCTCAGCTGGTTCTTGACAGGAGGAGGAACAAGGCCACACTCAGCTGGAAATGGAATGATGGCAGGATTGCCAAACCGCTAAGGGGCTTCGTCAACAAGCCTGCCCGTATCGTCCTTAAGAGATCCTTGTCCGAGTCTTGGAGGTACGGCCGACGGCGAGGAGGAGGATGACGCAAGGTCGCGTCGGAATCCGGATCGACGGGCCAGGGACAGGGAGGATGGATTCTGGGATATCATCATCGGCCAACGATTCTTCTTGTGTCCATGCCATGCCGAACTGCCGATACCATCATCAGCCGCAGTGTCCACTACTCATTCATCCCCTGGGCTAGGCTGGCACCACCCTACAGTACACACTGGGATCAGACACCCCTCCCCTCTGAGGAGCGGCAGGGACCTCAGTCTTCGCTGCTCAGCTCACCAGGCACCAACAACAGGCTCTGTATCTGTCTATCCTACTTTGCTTGCTCAAAAACAGTGAGTGCCCCTCTGCAAGCACCATGCCCCCCTGATGATGTGAAGTAAAACCCCTCCTCCTCTTCTTACATCGACTCCTTCTTCCATGAGGATTTTCCAGGCTTACTGGCCTAGGTAGTAATGTGTTGCAACACCGGGGTTAATCACCAAAAGTTGTAGGACGAGTTGCTATCATCTTTTTGCATCTTCAAGTGTGGTTTTCTGTTCCGTGTATTTCTCCGCTGACTACAGTCATCCAACAACCATATATGACAACATGGCCACACAGTTTGCAGCCGATTCACTAGTTATAAGGTCCCTGGAAATTGTAAACTAACATGTTCCTCGATAACTTGACACTGCTCATAATTTCTCTCATTCTTTCTACTATGTATGCTATAGAATAAATTGCTCAACTCATGTACCAAATTTGCAGCTTAGAATAGCTGACCATGTTCATTCTTCTCCGTGGCGACTGATGAGCAAACTCAATGCTGTGGTTGGAAAATACCAAGTGGTTTGATTCTTCTCTGCTTGCACTTGATTTTGAATGGACTTTAATTTCCAAGCTGATATGCATGTTATAACTCATGTATTTGACCCTTCTTTTTTTGTTAATTTCGGAATTCGATCTGTGAGCTTTTAGGCTGTTGGAAGAGCACCTAATGCCCAGTTATGTCTACAAAAGACATTAGTACCCATCACTTGTACTTCTAGGTTAACTATCTCTACGAGGGGTATCTCAGTCATTTGTACATACCCAAGAGTCTATATATACCTTATGTATATGTCATTTGTAATTTGAACTCTCTTAAGCAATAAAATAACACATTTAAACTGATGAGCCATTGGGGACTTGTTCCTCAAAGGCAACCCCCGTTGGCTCACCGTTAGGAGTGGGACAATCCTCTCGTACCCTCAAACCTGTATAAATATCTGTGTTATCTCTGCTACTTCTAATTGCGACTTGGTGGCAACGGTCTGTTCTCCACCCCCCGGGGCGCCCGCCCCAGCCTTCCCCCCTAGGCCTCGATCCGGAGATCCCTCGAGCGCCCAATCCTCGCTGCGCCCCTCCCGATCCCCCCTGGCACCTATCCAGATCCAGGATGGCGGTGGTGATAGAGGAGATGGAGCACAGGCTGGCGACATCGATGGCACTGCTACGGAGCATCTCGGACGCCATGGTGTCCGAGATGGAGCGCGAGCTATGCGGGGACATCCACGCCACCCTTAAGATGTTCATCACCTACGTCGACAACCTCCCCACTGGGTAAAGTCTTTCATCCCGATCTGATCTCTGTTTCCTTCCCTTCCCTTTCATTTGGGTGGACGAGGAAATCCTAAAGTTCAATCTCCAAACCCCATGACCGGAGGTGAATAGAGGCAGGTCGTGAGGAGAGCCGCCGTCACAGCCGTCCTGTCAGGGGGAATCGTGCGTGGTCACCTGGCCGAGGAGCACAAGGCGTGGTCACGTGGAGGAAGAACCACACATATGTCTATGCCACACGATTTCATCCGCCTCTCTTGATCTATGCGAACATGTTGCCTCGCCAATTCAGGTGCCTGATCTGTTTTGTTTTTGTTATGTAGGGTTTTGCCGCCAAGCTGGAGAAGATGGCCGACGGGACGGTGAACCTCATGGTTTGGCACTGCACAATCCCTAGCAAGCAAGGAGTAAGCACCACCTGATTGAATATTTAGTGAATACCCGAAAACCCTAGCTCGCCCAAGCCCTCTTGTCCGATTTTAGATCGGGATGGTTTGATGCTTCTCCTATTAGCTATGCATTGTTTGATTGGCTCTCCTGCGGCGAGATTGTTAGTACCATGGCCCTCTTGTGGAGGAAACACTAATACGTTTCCTAGCTTGTTGGGGGATTGGGATTAGGGATTGTGCCATGGTTTGCATTCTGTAACTGCAATGCCTTCTAAAGTTGGAGACACTGTATTGGTCTTAGTCTGTTGAATTGAATAGGTTTTGTGGTGGTGTTTCTTCTTAGGTTCAGGATATAGATCATTGGATCCTTTAGTACATTGTTGAAATGGCCTTAGTGTAGTTGTGGTTTACTTATGCCTTCATCATGGGGAAAATGTTTCGTTTTAGGGAGTCACATAACTGGCACCATAAATAAAGTTGAGTGAGGGCTGGTTTTGCATGCATAATTTCTAGATGATTTGCCTCGATGGTTCAAAAGGAGTGCTCTGTGTTTATTTTACTAACTATTGCATACCATGAGTTGAAGGGAAAATGCTTAAAATGATTAGTGAAAAGGTGGACTGGGGAGTTATCCAGTGTATGCAGGTGTTCATTTGAATTATATACAGGGGGAATTGTGAATGTTCTGTTATCTACTCAGCTAAGTTACTAAGTAGGGATTGATGAAGTATTGACCTCGTGTCAGGGTCATTAATTGTGAAGGATTCGGCTTTCGATACGACGATGGCTTATCCCTCTGACGCCTTTTACCAACCCGTCGTAGAGCCGTCCTGTCCCGGGCGGACCGGGCGAGACCTCTCGCCAACATTAAATGAGGTTCGAAGAACAAGGCCATGGAGGCGTGCTTAATAAATGCGTCGTGGGTCGACGTGGAAGCTGGAATGATGGGTGTAATTAATATGTTGTAGATAAGTATAGCGCCACCTTCTCTCTTGCCCAGGGTGGCCCGTCTATATAAGGGCGCCCTGGTGCATGAAGAAGGAGGTCGGTCGGCTAGAACAGGAAGCATAGAGAAGCAGACACTGAAGAACACCTTTGTAAACGCTTCCCCATTTTCTCAACGGAGAACTAGCAGGACGTAGGGCTATTACCCACACCGGGGCCCGAACCTGGGTAAATCATTGTGTCCACCAGCTTGCTGAGGCCCGGGATCCATCGTCGAGAGACATTAGGGTTTCCAGCCACGAAGATGCCTTCTACCGAACCATAATTTCCGTCTAGAGAGTAGACACCATGTTAGCGGAATCTTGTCAGGCGAAATACGCCGACAGCAACCATGTGGTCTCATCAATTCTTGTGAAGTGGTCAGGGTTGCCAGTGTCATTAGCAACATGGGAGAACACTGCAGCTCTCAAATTCCAGTTTCCATTGGTGCTGGCTTAGGGACAAGCCACTTGTCAACGGGGAGGGGATGTTATGTGCCGGATGGTGAGCAGTGCTCAGTAACAAGACTGAAGGAGTGATGGATTTCTGATTGTGACATTTCTGATTGTGTCTGAATGTTGTGTTGGTGTTGGTTGATTGTGGGTTTAGGCCTTGCCCGCCCAAAATACCATGAATAGCCATTGAATCCTAATGCAAAGGTTTCGCTCATTGGTGTGGGGACGAGATTGTGGGTCCACTTGTAATAGACTGAAGAGTTGGGTACAAATACTGGCTTGAAGGACTTGTTTTGGGACGGAAAAGTGAAATCCTAACCAATTCCCTCCTCTCCTGTTCCTCTATTTCTTTCTTGTTCTCCACTCATCTCTGCTCTTCCTTCTGGAATTAATGATCATATCACTGGAGGACCTGGATCTTGGCATCGTGGGTGGGGAGGAGGATCTCCGGATTGCCGTCTTTGTTGAGGTCGGTGACGAGGGGAGGAGGTTGGTGGTTGGCCTCGTACTTGATGGGGTAGTCTTGGTCGGGAGATGGTACCACGCCTCGCGGAACGAGAAGTCGCCCTCGTGCATGCTACCGCCACGCCATGGGAAGGAAGTCAAGCAAGGTTAGCATTTCACCCAATCAAATATTATTCTTGTCGAATGAGTTAAAAGCATCCCAAAGAGATTGAACCTGGAGCGAGAAGAAGACGGCGAGGAGGAGGACGATGCCCAGATCCCGCTTCCGCATCCCGATCTCTCTTGTCGTCTCCTCTTCGAGGTTTAAGAGGCAGTTGCCCCCCTCTCTCCCTCTCCTCTCACAGAGCTACAGTGACGGCTGCGTAGCTCTGCCTTTCCTTTTGGGTTGGGCAGGCCGCCAACTAAACTAAAATTTAGATATCCAAACCCCGTTGGCTCCGCCGTCATCCTCGCACCAGTCCGGCGAATCAGGCGGTGGAGGCAAGCGCGTCACTCGGCAAAAACAACCTTTTTTGCAAGTGCTATGTGGGCAAAACCACCCTGACAATAGACTTTTCGTGTAAAATGCTCTGGTTTTAATAGCCTAATAATCGATTCTTTAGTTCAACGGGTGAGGTGGCCGCCGCACCAAACTCTAGAGCTAGGCAGACTCGCCCCTTCGCTTGCTTCAAAAATTATATAATTTGTCTTGAAAAGTTGATGTGTAGAAATACTACTCTTAGAGGTAATACAAAGATATTGATAATGACTAGGCTATCTCTAATTATTATCTCTAAATATTATATTTATTGTATGTGTGTAGAAAATATAAAGTAAAGTGGGATAATTATTATAGATGCAGAGGTAATCAAACTAATTTTACACTAAAAAATAAAATACGTCCTATATTTATGCGGAGACCATTCGAAGTATAAGTATCAGGAGCTAGGATCGAGTGAGTACTACAGCGCAAACTGAACCTTCAGTTCAATTTATTCCGTTCCGTTCCGTCTGTCGTACGAACACGTAGTACATCCTCTCAGGGAAAAAAAAAAACACGTACGTGGTACATGATCATGCACGCATAGGTAGACAAAGTCGTAGGAGCAAATTAAATAGTAGTAGTAGTGATTAAGTGTAATGGATGACGGTAAGATGACGATTATTGCCACGTGTAGTATGCATTGTTGCCGATCGGTCTACTAATTGGAGTACTTAAAATGCAGCAGCTGTAGTCGCCGCCATGCTGATGCTGCTGGCGTCGATCGGCTCCGGCGCCTCCGCTGGCTGCTGCTTCTGATTCTTGAAGACCTTGCGTTCGACGTGCTGCTTGAAGGTGCGCGGCGTGAACCGCGCTGGCTCTTCGTCCGTGACCAGCTCCGGCAGCGGTCGCAGCAGCACTGCCTCGGGTGGTGGCTCGCAGAAGACGACCCAGGAGACGCGCACGGCCTGGCGGTTAACGAGGCCGCGGTGGAGCACGCTGGTGTACCGGCCGTTGCTGAGGATCTCGAGGGCGTCGCCCACGTGGACGATGATGGTGCCCGGCTCCGAGCGCGCGGTAACCCAGCGGCCGCCGTGGTGCACCTGCAGGCCCGGCACTCCGTTGTGGAGGATGAAGGAGAGGGCGCTCACGTCGGTGTGGGGCTCCACGCCGACGGCCAGGTCGGGCTGCGGGCACCTGGGGTAGTAGTTGATCTTGAGCTGGAGGAGGAGGCAGTCGTCAGCTTGCTGCGGCTGAGTACCTTGGAGCTGCTGCTCCAGCGTCTCCTGCGGCAGGCCGAGGCCGAGCGACAGGATGGCGAGCAGCTTGGAGGCGAGGCGACGAACGCGCTCGCCGAAGTCGCGAGTGACGGCGACGTAGTCGGGCGGGTGCGCGGGCCAGAGGGCGTGGTCGGTGAGGCGGTCGGGGTGGAGGAGGTGGAAGAGGTAGTCCTCCCACTCCCTCTGGCCGCTGGCGTTGGTGGCGAGGCGGCTGCCGTAGCCCTGCAAGCGGCCCGCCGCTGGGTCGTTGGCGTAGGCCTCCTTGCTGTCGATGGGCAGGGCGAAGAAGGCCGTGCCCGCCGCCCGCAAGCGGTCCAGCAGCTCCACCGGGATGCCGTGCCCCGCGATGTGCATGACGCCCCACTCCGCCGCCGCCGCCCGCACGGCCACCACGCACGCAGCAGCACTGTCGGGCTCCTCGGAGTCGAAGGCGCTGATATCGACGACGGGGATGAAGGGACCTGAGCTCCGGACCTGCTCGAAGGCATCGCCGAGGTCCCTCCGCTCCTCCTCCGGGCGGACGTACTCCGGCGGGATGGTGGACAGACCGCTCAGGCTCAGAGCCTCCACCCGGGGCGCCACAGCCGGCTGCTGCTGCCGCTGCATCGATCTCCAATTAATTCTTCTCCTTCGCCGGCGCCTTCTCGTTCTTCCGAGGATGAGGATGTGTGTGTATATATGTATATAGCTAGCTGCTAGCTAGTGTTGCATGCATGCAAGATGCAACTGCTACTGCATTAGATAGCTACCTCAATTAGCTGCCCGGCGAGCACGCGCGCATGGGTACCAAACAAACTGCTCATATGCAGCTAGCTAGCTTAGTTAGCTCCATCACGCGCTCCATGCAAGTTGATTGGTTGGTATGGACACGCACGTGCTCCATCCAATCCAGGCTGCTGCTCTGGCTGACCTACCATAAACGTATACTGAAATTGGGCCCGGGCGGAGCTAGAACGAAAATAACCCCGGTGCATCATTTTACCATCACATATGTTTGTAGAACGCAGCCACTATATTTTTTATAATACCATGAAAAGTTGTCTACATGAAAAAGATGTGTCTCGAAATTCTCTACAACTTTGATGTAGAATATAAACTCATATGAGCAAAGGAAGACCCTGAAAATGCAGATTACCGAGAGATGTGGCGCCGGTCTGAAACTATACAGCGCACTAAATATTTTTATAAATTCATACGTTACTCAAATGGAAAAGTTGTCTACATGAAAAAGATGTGTCTCCTCTACAACTTTCATGTAGAATATAAATTCATGTGAGCAAAGGAAGACTTTTAAAAATGCAGATTACCGAGAGACGTGGCGTCGGTCTGAAACTGCACAGCGCACTAAATATTTTTTATAAATTCATACGTTGCTCAAATGGAAAAGTTGTCTACATGAAAAGATCATCTCGAAACTTTCTACAACTTTCATGTAGAATATAAATTCATGTGAGCAAAGAAAGACACTAAATGCAGATTACCGAGAGACGTGGCGTCGGTCTGAAACTACACAGCGCACTAAATATTTTTTATAAATTCATACGTTGCTCAAATGGAGTTGTCTACATGAAAAAGATGCGTCTCGAAATTCTCTACAACTTTCATGTAGAGTATAAATTCATATGAGGAAAGAAAGACCCTGAAAAATACAAATTACAGATTCGGGCCGACTTTTCGCCGTGTGTGGCCCATCGTATAGGTTTTAGGTCTGCCCAAGACGCCATTCGCCGTGCCAGCCCGCCCATTTTTTTTCGTGCCGGTCATGCTTCGCCTATTTTTTTTTCGTTGGGTCGTATAGCCCACTAAGGTCCTACCAATTTATGTGTCTACCTACATATATGTTATGAATGAAAGTCGATGATCTCATCCATAAAGCAACCGACACATAGCAAAAAAGAACTACTTTCTCAATCGACCTCGACCACGCTGCCTTCCTCTTTGAAGAATGGGTGCCAATCCACCCATTCACCTTGTATAATAGTTTGATCAATGAATGGAAATCACAAGAACATAATTTCATACATCAATTACATCAATTGTAAGAGGGGAGAACGAAAAAGGTAGTAAATGCAGATCAACTTATGGTTGATAGATATCAAAGTGGACTTGATCCACGACCCTCTTCTACCTCTACCAAGATTGTCAACTTGGGACATCGAATAAATCTATCGTTAGAAATAATGATGAATATCTTAGGTGAACGAAATTGCTACAAATTACATTGAGATCGAGAGTCTTTTGACCGAAAAGCTACAGCTTGTCCACACTTATTTCTCTCGAAATGATTGTCGACATTCAATGATCCAGATCCTAAATCCATAGTAGAGTGTAGAAAACGCCTGACCGAATCAATGGAAGGAAGCGATCAAGAGATTGCCTCGCTTTATAAAAGAGAAGTATTCTCAGAAGTGATGTCCACACCTCGTGGCACTTTCCCTGTAGGATACAAGTGGGTTTTTGTCTAGAAACGGAATGAAAATAATGAAGTGATGAGATATAAAGCAAGGTTAGTAGCTCAAGGCTTCACGCAAAGGCCCGGTGTTGATTATAATGAGACTTATTCTCCAATTATGAGTGGCATAACTTTCCGATATTTGATATCATTGGCAGTTCAAAATAGTTTATCTTTGCAGTTGATGGACATAGTGACAGCATACTTGTATGGGTCACTGGATTCTGAGATTTACATGAAGGTCCCTGATGGAATCAATGTGCCGGATCCACAGGCAAATCGTAACATGTATTGTGTAAAATTGCAAACAAGTCATTATATGGCTTAAAGCAATCGTATGCAATGTGGTACAATCGATTAAGTGAATTCCTTTCTTTAAAGGGTACACTAATAATGATGACCATGTGTTTTCATTAAGAAACCAATGTGATTCTCAGATCATTTTTTTACGCTGATGACCTCAAATCATCGTAATGAAACCGATATTAATGAAACGCCATCATTTAAAGACGGAGTTTGAGATGAAGGATTTGGGTAAAACCAAATTTTGCTTAGGTTTACAACTTGAGCATTTACCTTCGTGAATTTTTGTATACCAAGCTACTTATATTCGTAAAATATTGGAGAAATTCAATATAGATAAGTCGATCCATCTAGAACCCCTATGGTGGTCGATTCTAGACATGGAGAAAGACCTTTTTCGACCTCGGGGTGATAGAGAGGAGATATTGGGTCATGAGTACCCTTATCTAAGTGCTATTGCGCTTATGTATCTTGCAAATAGTACCCCACGGACATTGCATTTGGCAAAGTGAATCTACTTGCAAGACACTGTTGCTCCCCACCAAGCGCCATTGGTCCGAGTGAAGAATGTCTTTAGATCTCTCAATGGTACAAGAGATCTTGGTCTTTTCTATGGAAGAAACCGAGATCCTTTTGATATATGAGATGTCTAGCTATTTATTGATCCCCCAATTTGATCATAGACGTGCTTTGTATACTTATAAGGTAAACCATCTCTTGAAATCTTCCAAACAAACTTTGGTGACTACCTCTACCAATCATTCTCAAATAATTGCATTATATGAGGCCTCCGAGAATATGTTTGGCTTCGCAGAATGATAAACCACATACTTCAATCATGTGATCTTGGTTCCATTGAATCTCCAACCATTATCTATGAAGATAATGCTGCATGTGTTATTCAAATGGAAACAGGTTATATTAAGAGCAACATTACTAAGCATATTGCTCCAAAATTGTTTTATCCCCATGAATTGCAAAAGAGTGGGGAAATAAACATCCTGCAAACTAAGTCATGTGATAATCTTGCTGATTTATTTACAAAGTCTCTACCTTATTCTACATTTTCTAAATGTGTTAAGGGAATTGGTATGAGACGACTTAGAGATTTGCAGGAATCAAGGGGAGTCTCTCTCTCTGATAAATAACCTGTTTAACACTATATTGTACTCTTTTCTTTGTACGAGTTTTTCCCTCTTTGAGGTTTTCTCATGTAAAGTTTTTAATGAGGCAATATCGATATATGTCGATCATCTATTTTTTCCCATCGGGTTTTTAGAGGATGGTATTAGGCATGTCAAGAAAATGGACAATATAATTTCATATTGATCTGTAAGATGGATTCGATCAAGGGGACGGATGAAATCGGATGATCTCATCCATAAAGCAACCGACACAAAGCAAAACCTCATCTGCTTTCAATCGATGCAACTCATGCAAATCTACAACGCTCTCTTCCTCGCAACATCCAACAAGCAAATAATGATTCATGCTCATATGTTTGATCAATGAATGTAGATCACAATCGTAACATAAGTTCATACATCAATTACATCGCAATTGTTCTTTAAACAACTAATCTAAACAATATAGTTGGAAGAAATCTTGATGGAGGGCGCCACGCCATCCCTTGGTGATTTTATAAAACCCTCCGCTTTTGCAAATTACGATAGGTCCTGTAAATTACTTAATAGGTCCTTCGTGATTTTTTGTGAGAGTCCCTTGGTGATTTTTGAAAAACCCCTCCGCTTTCTTCAAATTACGATAGGTCCTCAGAAATTACTTAATAGGTCCTTCGTGATTTTTTGTGAGAGCAAAATATTTTTTCTTAATCGCGCTTTGGGTCCCTTTAGCGCCATTTTACGGAAAAAAACTCCCGTTAAATTCAAATCGCGAACAAGCCCTTTTCTAATTTTTTCAGATAGCTGACAAGTCCAAAACGTAACAAATGCACTCCTTGCTCCTTACGCCTAGGTCCTTTCTCCATTTTTCCTAAAAAATGTTTTCGCCACCGTAAATATGTAGGCGCTCTATCTCTAGATTTTTTTCCCAACGCGATTTTACATCTCGATCTCGATATTTTTACAACATGTATTATTACTCTATGAACGCCAGAGAGTGTTAGGCTCGACAAAACAAGGTTGTCATCTCTATAATTTTTCGCCTTTTTCCTCTAGACTATTGTCCCACCCGGTTTTCCACCCCTGGCTCCAATATTTCCCAAATAATTTGTCGAAAGAGATATTTCTATAGCTCTATCTCTATTTTTTCCCTCAGAATCCTGGCTTCTCGCTATTTTCCTGAGTGAGAAATATGTGTACTGCTGTATCTTTTATAGCTTTTTTCAATTCGATCTATAGTATTTTTCGATGCATGTATTATTGACGGTTGAATGTATAGAGTGTTAAATTCGACAAAAGAAGATCCTTTCTCCGTCTTTCCCGAGAAAATATATACTATGTATTAAAGTTGAGAGGTTGTAGGACCTTAGAGAGTGTCCGAGTGCCACCACAAAAAAAAGATCCGAAGATTTATAAGCTACGCCTTTGTTTATTTTTATGCTGCTTTAAAAAAAATGGTATAAAGATCCTACGATTTATTTTAAAAACATCTTGTTCCATTTTCCCAAGAAAAAACTGAAAGACTCTCAAAAAAAAAAGAAAATACATCTCGGTCTGTTTTTTCTAAAAAAAGGGAATCGTTTTCCGCTCACGCGCGCGGCGTGCGCCGCGCTTACCTTCCTAGTTACTATATAATGTCGCCTGAGAATGCCGGAAGGAGGGCGCGTCCACGTGTCGCCCTCCCGGCAAGGCCCCCAAAAATCCGAAAATCATGTTTAGGTCCTTTCGAAAAAAATTGAAAATCACGTTTAGGTCCTTTCGATAGTTTTTTAAGTAAAATAGACCCAAAAAATATCAAAATTACGTTTAGGTCCCTACACGCGGTTTAAAAAAAACACAGATTACCGAAAATCGCGCTTAGGTCCTTTCGAAAAAATTAAAAATCGCGTTTAGGTCCTTTCGACAGTTTTTAAGTAAAATAGACCTGTCAAATATCAAATATCAAAATTACGTTTAGGTATCTACACGCGGTTTTCGAAAAAAGAACATAGATTCATCGAGGATTTATAGTTGAATTGGAAATCGCGTTTATGTCCTTTCGTCGATTTTTTTTTCACGTCCACACAACACGGCGTGCAATAGCACGCTACCATGTCTAGTATACCTACGGCCCATGCATTCACTGGCACTAGCACTACATGCACGCACGCACTGCGGATGAGATAAGCGCGCCGCCCATCAATATCATGGTCTATTTGTGTGACGGATCGTTCTTTTTAAGGGGTGCGTATTAATATCTTCACAGTTATTCAGAATTTTAACTATAGGTAACAAAGTGTATATTGCCAGACAAAAAAAGCGAAAGCGAATGCTTAATTTATAGATAAATTAAGGGTCTAACGCCGAGTTTTTTTTTACAAAAGGTGCGGCTGACACCAGATACATTACCAAAACACCCACAAGAAAGGCTTGAGCAGATAGATTAAGGCCTTCAAAACCAAATATCATCGCCATTTACGCTCTTTTGGAACTCGCTAGCTTCATTGAAATCTAAAAGGGGGATTAAGAGTAAGGGTGAGTACACAACCGTACTCAACAAGCTATACGAAAGTTCTGAATACTACATGTACGGAGTTATAAGGAATTGGCACTGTTTTTAAGCATTTGGTGGATGCATGAGTTAAAAACCAATTTTTCATTACATTAGAAACACAAACCATCAACAACATCACCATCATCATCATCATCAACATCATCAACAGCATTACCATGGAGTTATTAGCAAAAATCCCGATTACGGCAAGTTCATGATTAAAACTACTTGAGCTTGGTTACAGAAATCACCCTAAATTAACTCAGTTTCATTAATCGGAAGCACAGCGTATTCGAATACCATTGATATCACTCTGCAGAGGTGCTCAACTTTACCCACAAGATATCATCGGCCGTTAGTGCCATGCGCAAGTAACATGCAACTTTAATGCATGCGGCCGAGCCGGGATAATCACAGTCTTTCGTTGGACTTCCCTTCTTTAGCCCATATCCAGTAGGTTACGTGGATCCCCAGCTTCCGGACCCACTGGCCAAGGCGGGCAGCGCGATCTAGCCAACTGAGGATACCTACTGTTGTGAGAACCGGCGAATGCCCCATTCCATTCCCGTTCCACCCCAATGCTATACGGTCCATTCCTCTTACCAGAAATGGGAGCTATCTCCTATAGGTATTCCAAAGGGAAGTACAATGTACTGAGCTACGTTGGAACATGTCAACAAAGCTGATCGGCCCAACTTGTGGTTGAGCGGGAACTGAAATTATTTACTTTGCCCAAGAAGGTTAATACTTAAATGCCAAAGACACAGCCAAATGACATTCCACAAACCATTGGTACCCACTGTACCAACCACCACACCACATCTTGCTTGTCATCGGTTGGGGGTTGGGCCAGCATCCACCTTTGTGATCTACCCAACTCCCCCCCTAACTGTAGCAAATTTTGAAAATGCGCTCCGAGTCATGACTCAGGAGTTTTGAACAATAGTTCATAAATATGAAAGATTATTATTATACCTAATCTACGGAGGTTCATTGATGATAACCTAGGGTTAACAATTGAATATGGCATAATTAACATGACTTTAACAAGGGAGTGAGTTTTAACTAATCAAGTCATTCCAAATTAGCTCCTTTTTAGTTCTCTATTAGTAGACAATGATGCAATAGCAAAATATATAGTATTTATATGGAAAATGGGATCAACATGTTCAAGGAGTGCGGCTTGTCTTGCATGGTTGAGGGTTCGCCTAGCGAGAAGTGGTCGACGTCGCGTCTGGTCTCGAACGGCTCTTGCTCCTGGTACAACTCTAGGTACCGCTCCTGCTCGAGAATAGCTCCGAAGGTTGCTCAAACGTTGGATCTAGCGCGAGAAGAGGCAATCAATAAATAAACAAATAAAAATAATCAAAGAAAGAAAAACGAAAAAAGAATTGGAGAGAAAAAATGGCCAAAACAGGGTTCAGGGGTATTTTTGGAATTTTCTGGACTTGGTTTGGTGGAATGGAGATCATTTTTGAATTCACGGCTCGAACTGATCAAGAATATATATTTTTGGCTATTTTTGGATTTTTGGGATTTTTGGGGATTTTCTGGAATTTTATTTGATTTTTGAATTTTAAATAAAATTAAACCTGAAAAATAAAATATAAATGGACACTATTGCAAATGGGCCGCACAAAGAACTAGCTCACATTATGCGGTCCATGGGACTCGCCCACGCACACGGGGAGATCGACAAGATGGGCTCATTGTCACGAGGGAAGAGGACCGATAATGGGGCTTTGCTGGCGATAAGTGAAGGCTGGCTGGCCGTGTCCCACGGACAAAGAGAGAGGCGGCAGACGAAATGCAAGGCGGGAGTTGGCTTCAAGACTCGAGAAGACGATGGTCGAACTGTTAAAATAGCGCAAGAGGAGGAGAAGAAGTGGCGGGAGGGAGAGGACCTCACGGCGAAGCTCGGGTGGGGGAGAAATGGGGGAGGGAGGGAGCAGAGAGGTGCAGCTGCGGGAGGTAAGCCGGAGCTAGAGAAGAAGCGGTGGAGCGGGCAAGTGGCGACACGAGGGTGGGAGAGAGCACGCGGGGAGGATGAGGGAGCTCACCACGGTGCTCAGGGCGAAGAAAAACGGACGGGGGAGGGGCTATTTATAGCTCGGTGCGGAGGAGAGAGAGAGAGAGAGGAGCGGCGAGAGAGAGAGAGGGGCGAATTTCAACGGCGATGACGCCTAGCGGAGCACATACATGAGCCGGTGGCAGAGAAGACCAAAGGTGATATCAGGCGTCCGTGGCCATGAGGACGACGGACGGGAGTGGGTGGCGTGAAACCGAGACGGACGGACGGCGGACGGACTTGAAGAAGACAGTGCATGCTATTCGATCCAAGTGAGCGAGTTAAGGGGAGGTGGGCCGGACTAAGCGGCACATGAGGCGCGGGAGGCAGGTTGGGTGGAGGGGAACTGCCAGGCGGAGCAGAGCCATGGGAAGATGGGCCGGGAAGGAGTCGGGCTGGCACGAAGGGAGGCGGGCTGCACGGGAGAAAAAGGAAGCGGCCCGAGCGGGGGTGGCGGGCTGGGCCCAAGGCCGAAAATGGGATATTCCCCAATAAGGAAAGCGGCCAAAACGGGGAAACTTTCCCGAAATGGAAAGTTGCAAAAGAAGCTCAAATAAAATTCAAATAAAATCCAAAAAAATACAAATAAAATAAAAAAACTCATTTTGAGAATTTTCTGGGTGTTTCAATTTAGATTGTATAAAGCTGGCCTGCCGCTGTGTCTTTTGATTAGACTGCGTGCGCGATGGTTTCCGCACGTATATATCAACACAAGATCCAACCACTATCGAAGGACCCAGAATATTCTTTGAGTTGGTGCACAATTTTCTACACGTATTGCGTTTGTATCCATATGTATCATGTACTTGTATACATCCCCACAGAACCAATCACCCGTATCTCTCTCATTCGTACCACTGTTTCTCTCCCACCCACTACATTGGCTTGCCAAGCGCTTGGTGACTCCTTCGGTGTGGAAGCACAACAGTGACACGTGTCGTCTGTCAGTGCTTCCATATTTAGGGATGAGGCTGCTTTTGCAATTGCGTTTGGAAATGAGCCAGATATGCAAAAAAAAAGTTTGCCAATGTCAAGACCCTCCATTCTAATGTTGAATACCAGAGGGCCTCATGTGTATACCTTACTAGTCTTATGATCAGTGGCTAGTACACACATTCTCAGCTTGATAATCACATTCATACACAATACATTTCATAAATATGAATGCTAGTGATACATGATCCATACAATAGGGCCTTATGGCCAACAAAAGCAAGCAAGATCCCGTGATGTGCCTTAGTCAAAAATATCCACAGACAAACTAACAATGAGTAAGTCTTAGAAAAGCTCATCACTGTAGTCCCCATAACTTATGGTAAAGTAGGAATCGTCGGGGATTGTGAGTTCTCAACCTCTGAATATTAACAAGCAAGGGTGAGTACATTTGTACTCAACAAGACTTGTAGTGTTTCACAATTATAATTAAAATGCATGGCTATGTCAAAGGAGATTGTCATTCTAGGTTCTTTTGCATAAAGCAAAATTTATTCAATAAGAACAAGTAATAGATTGCAAACAGAGTTGTAAAGAGTAGTCGACATGTATGTAATAAATAATAAGAATATAAGTATAACAATATTAAGAGTAACTCACAATCCTCCTTGATCGTAAATAATGAACCATACACTGCTATACTTTGGCACAAAATCAGAAATAAAACTTTCTCCCAATTTTTTTCAATTCAACACTTTTTGTAAAAACATAAAATCTAATTCATGTCAAAGCACCAGAGCGGCCTTTGACCGCTGGTGTGACTTTTCGAAAAGATTTATACTCTACAGAGGCATACATCTTTACCCACAAGATATAACCAACTCTTTTTGCCAATATTTTTACACTTTCTTTGGTGTATGACCAAGAGATCATGACAAGAACCGTTATATCACCTAGACTTAACTTTCCACCAGGTTGGTGATGTTTGACCCTTGCTATGGTAGTAGAAATTACATACATATAATGCATAATAATAATAGTCCATCCATATCATAACCATTTCCTCTCATAGCAAAGCATACACCGCTGTATTGGTATGTATTTTTTTCACACCTCTCGTGTGGACACCCCTACAAGCAAACCTACCTAGAATGCCCGTACTACGCCAGCGTTTCAATATATGTGCAAAGCTAGACTCAAGCGACTTAATAAGCTAAGACTATCTCATAATAGCACTTGTGGTTGTACAGATATCTTGGATTATGCAACACTATGTTTAGTTCTTAATCGACCCAGGCAAGAACTTCGTCTACACTACATGTAAGTCCATCCCTCGCACTTCATAGATTATATAATAACTCAACCGTGTCAAAACTTTAGTTTTTTTAGTTTTGTTTTTATATCGAAATAAATGAGACAAATCTATCAGAATTCCCATCCTATGAACAAATAGTATAACCGACCATTTGTTCTCCTAATACTAAGGCATGGCTAAGCAATTGTATATATAGTCGAGTATACCCAAGTTGGCATTAGATATTGCCTAACCCTTGTCTTATGGTTTCCAAGGTTAACATTTGCATATTTATCAAGGAGTTTCTATGCAACAAATAGGAATATCTACTGATAACCACAATATAGGAGCTTTATTGGAAATACATGTATGCATATATAAATTTTGTAAAATAAGATAAATAAGTAAAATATTAGGATCAACATGATCAAATGTGTGCTTGCCTTACTTGTTGAATTCTTAAGTGGTGTCGGGGTCGATAAGGAGAATTTCCGGGGTGTCAGTATCTACACGTGGTACATCATATAGCAATAATAAGAGCCAAATGAATCCAAATAAAGATCAAATTCAAATGTTTTTGTAGAACCAGAAAGTTCCTAATTTTAGAAAAATTAAGAAATTGGTTTTACTCAATCTGGAGTTCATTTGCAAAAGTTATGAGCATGTTAATTGACTGAAAATACCTTAAAATAAAAAGGACTGACATTAGAAATGTATTTTCCCTAGAATACGTCTTCCAACATAGAAAGCGTATTTTCAATTGAACTTAAAGAGCATTTTTCTTTTTCTGGGTTTTTCATTTATTCAACAAAGACTGACATGTGGGGTCCACTTGTCAGGGTTTTATTATATTTGAAAAATATCTGACATGCGGGGTTCACATGTGAGTGACTCATCACTTTAAATAATGATTTGATTTTATGAAAAGCTTTTATTTCATACGGGCCCACATGTCATAGACTTAGTTTTTAATTTTGGTTTTAATTAAAAGAATTGGCTGGTGGGGCCCAATGGTTAGTGACTCAGTGCATGTGTGCGAGGGGAGTAGGTGGGGCCCACCTATCATAGACCCAAAACAAGGAAATGTTTCCAGTCGTGATCTTCAAGGAGAGCTTCTTGATAAGGGAAACACATTAAATGATCCAGTCCTAATCTCTTCAATCCAGTCTATATAATTGTGTACTAGACTGTGGTGACTCGCATAATTAGTTCAGGATAATGCAGCAACATTGTCACTACACCAAGTTAATTATACAAATCTAGACATAGTAGCTAATAAAATATCAAGCAACCTGATACTTTATCAGTTACTATATTGTATTCAGAGTGTTGCAGCAAAACAATAATTATAGACTAAAATAGAAACTTTATTATAGTTCAATAAGCTATGCAGGGCTACATGTCCATTACATTAATTATACATAGGTCCCAAGTAAAACAAAAATATATTACAACCATCTAATTACCCTGGCAACCTGCCAAAACGGGGACTCGGTCTACTAAACCCCCTAGTCCTCCTGGTAGTAGTAGTAGCCGTCCTCCTATAGGTCCTGGTCCTGTGTACAATTCTCACCCCACGCCTCGTAGGTGGATCTATAGAACTCACCTTCTAAGTAGAGGGGGATTTAAGCAAGAGTGAATACAAGAATGCTCAGCAAGCATTATTAGCAAAAATGCAATAGATGAATTTCCTCTCAATTCCAACCAAGTGCATCTAATGATCACCTTCCCTCATAATCCATTTTTACAGAAATTAGGTTTTTGGTTTTCTTCAAGGTTTGTCTATTTTAATTTCTAAAAACAGCTACTACACCCATATATGAGGCAGACTTAGCTTCCGTAGCCTCCAATCTAGGAGATAGGCACGAATTCATGATTTTACCTTGCGTAGGTTTGTATCACTTTATCCATAGTGACCCCATCTAGTGAGGTCCCAGAATGTTTATCACTAATCCAGTATTAGATCTCCAACCTTGTTACTTGAGTCAGGGACACCTATCACAGGCTATCCCACCAGACTCAAGCCACAATTGTACTCTGACTACCCGTCGGCAGCAACTCTACCCATGGCTTCAAATATACCGCCACCAAAGTTGCCTGCACCTCCGAGCCTATGGTATATCCCAAAGGTACGCACTAGATTTCTTATCCAATGTGGAGATTTTAATACTTTCATAGGATAACCTTTTCTGACCGATTTCACACACTATAATTGATACTATAATTACGGCTCATTGCCCAAGTGTTGATTGTTTAACCTTATATTATAGCCTATGTAGAGGACCCCACCGGCATGACAATTCTTCTCATCGACACCTCTATCAACCATAATAAATATACACCAACTACTCCATTCACTACGTGAGCCAACCAAAATACCAAAATACAATTATCATCTCATCCATCCATTCACAATCCATATCTCCATTCGCATCCAATTTAAGGTTTTCAATTGTAATATAAGTTTTCCAATGAAGTGGTGATATATGTAAGTATAGAAAAGCATTTGAAAATATTTAATAAAATCATGATCAAAGGAAGCTTGCCTGGTATAAAATCAGAATGTACGACTCGCTCGAATTTTGAGCTGGTGGTTTGGTTGGTTCAGTTCTGATCCTAAAAATCATAGAATATAAATTTATGGCATTTAATTAGAAAGTATTTATGGCGTCCAACTATTTCCAACAGTTGAAATCTTATCTAGAAGAAGGATGTCAATTCCTATTTCTAGCTATTCATCCATTTGCAAGATTTATAACTATTTATCTCATTAACTACAATTATCTACCATCTTTTTTATTTTTAGACCTACAACTATATTTGTCGGGGACTGAGGAATCTCTGATGGGTCAACGCGGGGTCAACAGGGTCCCCCAGCTCAGGGCTGAGCAGCGTGGGACTTCAACCACGACTAGAGCTGCGCCAATCCCCGCACGACCTCGAGCTTGGGAAGTGGGGGTCCAATCCCCGCACGATCTCGACCTTGGCTCGGAGGTGTGCGTTTACTCGGCGGTTATCAAGATCGAGAATCCCGGAGTTAAGGTGGACGTGGGCGCCAGATCCGGGATGGTTACAAAGACGCCTTCGATGGCACACCATGCACTACCCCGGGAATCTCTCCTGGCTGTTTCTGGTAACGGCTGGGAGGGGTATAAAATCCCTTGAGGCACAATGACAAAGGAGGACATCAACAAGCACTAGCAATAGGCCAATAGACACAACCAGAATGCTCAAGCTCGAGTCAGAATCCACTCTCAGACTAAAGATAGTGAATCCCTCCACCTCGTGAGAAGACTAGAGTAGAGTCAGCATTCTCACGGGCTCGAACCAAGATAATTGGTCAGGTCCAGCTTCGCTGACGCTTCACCCCGACCAACGCCCATACTTCCGTTGAGCGTAGCTCATCTTGGGTCCCCTGTTCACACTAACCCCGTTTCACATTTGCGGTCAGGCAATCCCGATCGTCGACAGCTGGCTCCCACCGTGGGGCCCAAAAGCTTCGCTCATCCGAAAGAGAACCAAGACCTTCGAGGTATGGCATCTGACGCTGCAGCACATTCCGCGAGCTCAGGTTTGAATGCCGTCCCCGAGCATGGAAGCTCCACGTCCCTGTTCTCCCCCTCCCCGCCGCTACGTGATCAGCTTGTTCTCATGGCCGCTAGCCATGGCACGAGCGTGGAGGAGGGGGAGCGCAGCCCGAAGACCCCTGAAGATGCTCGCCGAATGGCACAAGTCGCCATCAACCAGCCGTGAATCGCCTACGGCGGAGGAGAGCGAAGATCGACGCCATCAGCCGCTCCAGCTCCTCGCCGAGCGAAGGCCTGCGGCGATCACCCGAAGTCATGACCGACCCCGCCGTCCCGAGGTCGGGTTTTTCGCCGAGCTCATAGCCGAAGCTCGATAAGGCCGCCACCGGCCGCGGTTGCCGCAGACCATGGCCGCTTCTTCGGGTCCCGGTCCTCGAAGAGTGACAGCAGCCTTGCGCAGATGCCGGCCCCCGCTGGTCTCTCACAGCCGATAATCCCGAGACTGCTCAGACACCGCCACCGCCGCTTCCCCGAGTACGACCGGATGGTGTGCGGCGACACCGCCCACGGCGACTTTCGCTCTAGCAAAGAACATGTCGGGCCTCTCCCCCGACGTTCCCCCAAGGTGCCACCGGGTCCACGAGCGCTTGCAGTACCTCCCAGGCGATGCTCGGGCCCGTCGCCATGACCGGCATGGTCGTAGGTCGAGCCGCCGAGGCGACTGTGAGTCCGGATCCAACAGTGGCGAACACCTATTCTGGCTTACGGCTGCACGATGTACTCCGAAGACCTTCGACGGGTGCGCTGGCCGGCTCGTTTCAAGCCCGCCTTGATCGAGCGGTTCGATGGAACGAAGAACCCCGACGTGTTTCTATCGATCTACACAACCGCTATCTTGGCCGCGGGAGGAGACGAGTACGTGATGGCCAACTACCTCCCTACCGTCTTGGATGGTGCCGCCCGCACCTGGCTCTTCAACCAGAAGCCCGGCACCTTCCTCTCGTGGCGCCAAATTCAGAGCGCCCTCCGTTCCAACTTCTAGAGCTGCTACGAGCGACCCGGCAGGGAGAAAGACCTGGAACGAGTGATCCAGGGAAAGAACGAACCTCTCCGTGACTTCGTGTGGCGGTTCATCCGCACCAGGAACCTGATCCCAAGTGTCTCCGACGAGGCCGTGATCAAGGCTTTCAAGTTCGGCGTCCGCGACCGACGCCTCACCGAAGACCTGGAGATTATAATAAGGCTTACCGTCGGCAAGCTGTTTCGCATAGCGGAACTCTACGCGGATGCAGATGACGCCGTCCGCTGGAAGCGTGATTACGACCAAGGTGAGCTTGGCATCAACTCGGGCGAGGCTGGCCCCTCCAACGCCAAGAGTGCCGACCAAGGCTCGACCGCTAAGAAGCGAAAGAGGGATCGCAAGCGCGGTGATGGCCGACCTCGGGTGACCGTTTCGGCGGACGGTCACCGCGAGGTCATGGAGGTGCGGGATTCAGCCCAGGAGGGGCCCTGTCCCCAACAAAATTAGCCACGACCTCAACAGGCGCCGTGCCGACCTCGGCAGGAGGATCGCCGGCCCGGTCGGTCAAGGTCGACGGCCACCCACAGGTCCCGAGGGGCGCACCTCGGTTCGATGAAGACAAGTTTTGCCTGTTCCACAGGACTTCGGGCTATGACCTGCGATGCTGCAGGGCCTGGCAGAGCAAGCTGGAGGCCTTCTACGATGGGCGCGGAGAGATGCCCACGCTCCCAAAGGAGGGAGATCAGCCCGATAGGGTAAACACCGGAGAGAACCAGGCCGACCTCGACCTGGATTTCCAGCAGGGCGACCACTAGATCGATGTCATCTTCGGCGGCTCATCGACGACGTCGGGCGAGATCAAGGATGCCACACGCAGGGTCTACTGTGCCATCGCCGGAAGCCCACATGACCAGCTCTGCAAGTGGGCCGGGGCTACGATAACCTTCACGCAGGAGGATGCCCCCCAAGGTATGTCCAAGGATCTCAAGATCGCTCGTTGTGACCCGCCATTAGTAACACCATGGTCGGGCGGGTCATGGTCGATGGGGCGCTCTCAACTTGTCGCCACTAGCACGCCGACGGATGCAAATTCCTCGATCGAAGGTCAAGAACATCGCGATTCCGTTTTTGATCGCCCCTAAGCTCGACCACACCTCTAGGGCGGTGGTTTTGCCCGTCACCTTCGGGCGCCTGACAACTTCCGCACCGAGTTGATTACCTTCGAGGTGGTTGAGAGCGATCTCTCTACAACGCCATCCTCGGGCGCCCGGCTTAGTCAAGTTCATGGCGCCAACCACTACGGCCACCGCCGCATGAAGCTCTGTGGCCTAGCGGCATCATTATCGTATGCGGGCGCACCTCAAGGCTACAAGACGGTTGTGTGACCTGTGTCTTGGCCTCGCCGCATGTCGCCTCAAAGAGGTCCCGGTTGCCACGAAGGTCGCCCGCCAGAAGGCGGTTATCCAGCCCAGTGGGGCAACGAAGGTCAGGCCGCCATGGAGGGGGACTCATTCAATCAAGGCCCACGCTCGGCCGAGCTGAGTTCCAAATAGGAACTCGAGCTCATCACCTTCCTCCGCGCCAACAAAGACATATTCGCTTGGGAGCCGGTGGACATGCTGGGTGTCCCGAGGGAGGTGGTCGAGCACGATCGCAGTGCCCGACCATCGCCCGCGGCGCTGGTTGCAACGCTTCTCCCGAGAAGGTCGCCATAATCAAGGAGAATCTCGACAAGCCGCCAAGGCCGCTTCATTCGTGAGATCGACATTCAATGGTCGCCAATCCCATCATCGCGTAAGAAAGGCGGAAAGTGGAGGATGTGCGAGATCACACGGGTTGAACTCGGCATGCCCGAAGGACAACTTCCCTCTCCCGCGCATCGACCAGATCGTCGACTCCACGGCGAATGCCAAGCTGCTAAGCTTCCTGGACGCCTATTCTGGGTACCACCAGATCAAGCTAGCGGTTGATGACGAAAGCAAGACGCCGCTCATCACACCGCTCGACTCCATCGCTACACGACCATGTCGCTTGGTCTCCGAACGCCGCCAAGAACCTTCCAAAGGTCTAATGACCAAGACATTCGAGCCTCGATCGGCCGCAACCTCGAGGTCTACGTGGATGACATCATCGTCAAGAGCTCCGCCGAAGTCGACCACGTTCAAGACCTTGGGGAGACCTTCGCGCAACCTGAATAAACACAAGATCAAGCTCAATCTGGAGAAATGCGTATTTGGCGCTGCTTCTGGGAAGGTGCTCGGCTACATGATCGGGGGCTCAGGGGTCGGCCCGAACCCCGAGAAGATCGAGGCGATAGAGAAAATGGCCCCTCCAAGTTCGGTAAGGCAGATGCAATGCCTCACCGTCCAGATGGTCGCCTCAAAGAAAGTTCATCTCGAGGCTCGTGAACGTGGGTTGCCGTTCTTCAAAGCCCTCGCAAACAAGGGAGTTTCCAGGACACCGGCGCAACGGTCCTTCGATGATTTGAAGGTATACTTATCAAGCCCACCTCGCCATAACCCCAGAGCCGAAAAATTGTCGCTCTACTCTGGCCATCGCCAGTCACAAGATCGTTGTCTTGGTAGCCGAGGGATGCACAAAGAAGACCCGATCTACTATATCAACGAGGTCCTCCACGGGCCAAAGGAGCGCTACACCAGTCCGTGGTTATCAGACGCCTCCTCATGGCTTCGCGAACTCCGCATTATTTTCAGCTCACTCAGAGTCGCCCCGAGCAACTTCCGCCGGGGAGATCTTGATGAATCCAGAGGCCGAGGTCGACGCCAAGTGGGCCATGGAGCTGGCCGTCTTCGACCTCCAGTTCGTGGTGCGCACGGCCATCAAGTCGCAGGTGCTTGCCGACTTCGTGGTCGAGCAGACATCGCAGCCGGCTCCCGAGCTCGAGGTCGAGGAGGAGAAACCCTGGGTCATGTACTTCGATGGTTCAAGATCCTTCAAACGCTCGGGGGCTGGGATCCTTATTCTCACCCCAGAGGGCGACAGGATGAGGTATGTGGTTCGTTTCGGATTCCCAGCGACAAATAATGCAGCAGAGTACGAGGCTCTCCTGGTGGGACTCCGAGTTTGCAAGGCGCTGGGTGTTCGCCGGTTGGTTGTCCAGGGTGATTCATAGCTCATCATCAACCAGTTCAACAAGGGCTATCAGTGCTCGAAGGACTCCATGGCCAAATACCTCGCCGAAGCGCGCAAAATGGAGAAATGGTTTCAGAACCTGGAAATCACGCATGTGGCGCGGAAAGACAACTCCGACGAAGACTTCCTCTCCAAGCTCGGGTCGTCCGACGACGAAGTTCCTCCAGATGTGATCCTGGAGACCCTGGTGTCACCCTCAATCTCCGACCAAGGGCCTCTTGCTGCTTCGTCAAGGTATCCCTCATGGGCCGAGCTAATCCACATTTTCTCGGCGAAGGAGAGCTTCCAACCGACCTCGCGGAGAGGAGCAGGATTGCGCCGGGCGAGCTCTGATAAGCTCGTGGATCGACAAGCTTTATCGTCGGAATGCTTCCCAGATCCTCGACGGCGTGTTACCACGGAGGAGGGTAAGCACTGCTAAACGACATTCATTCAAGTCTCGTGGGGCACATTCTTCTTTCATTACCATGGTCGGAAAGCTTTCGCATGGGGTTCTATTGGTCAACAACGCCCAGACGCCGCAACATTGTCCGCGACTGCCGAGCCTACCGCCCATGCTCGGTCGATCACCGCCACGCACCTGCATCATTCCACTAGCTTGGCCTTTCTCGACCGGGGCTAGACGTCTTCGGCCCCTTCGCAGCGCCGGGGAAGAAGTTTTTGTTCATCGCCATCGATACCTTCACCAAATGGATCAAAGTCGAACTCGCCTCGACCATCACGGCTCGCCAAGGGCGATCAAGTTTTTTCGCTTGTTCGTGGTCACCAGGTATGGGGTTCCATGCAGAATTATCACTGATAATGGAACACAATTTACCAGTGAGCTGTTCCAGGAGTACTGCGAAGACATCGGCACCAAAGTATGCTATGCTTCGGTGGCCCATCCGCAGAGCAATGGAGCAGTGGAGCGCGCCAACGGACAGATCGTTCAAGGCGTCAAAAGCTTAGTATCGATGAGTTCGAACGACACGGCCAGACCGGTGGATGAACTTTCACCGCCTTATGGTCTACTCGCACTACGCCACCGAGCAACGGGTCCACACCCATTCGCTCGTGGTTCGCATCGGGCCGCCCCGCCTCCAGAGGTCACGCTGGCTCGCCAGGTCACTTTGGTCGACCAGATCGATTTCAAGCACGAACGGTCCCTTGACCTTACCTCGCGTAAGAAGTAAGATGCCGTAATCGCTACGATTGGCACACTACCGCAAGCTCTTCGCAGACATGCGCCTCGATCAAGACGACCTAGGGAGCTCCTTGTTGGGGACCTAGCTCGAGAAGGATTCAGCTCGGCCCAACACCAACAAGTTATCCCTCATGTGGAGGGCCCCTATAGAGTTGTTTCAACAGATCACACGGAGGCTTACCGGCTAGTGATGCTCGATGGCAGAGAGCTCTCTAGCTCGTGGAACATTGACCAGCTCCGAAAATTCTATGTGTAACCCTTTCACCTCAAATTTTAATAAAGTCGTTATTCAATTGTCATGTTGGTCTCAGCACTCTTTTTCATTCCATATTTTATGCTGGCTCGAGTTCGGTTTCTTTGAGTCCAACTCGCGAACGAAGCGCTTGTTTTGGCCCAGCGCTATGGCTTAAGATTCACCCAAAGGGTCGAGCTACTTGTAAGTCGAATCTCAAGATCAACGCCTCCCTCGCGCCAGGTTCGAACCAAGCCCGCGACTGGGTCCATCGAGCAAAGCGCAAGTCGTTGTCAGGATTCAAGAAGCTTGACCTAGAAACGATCCTAACACTCTAGAGCCTAAGTCTTTTCTCGTGCGCCTATGTTATGCTCCCTGTGGGTTTTTCTCGATCTTGCAGATCGTGGTCTCTGCAGGTTCTAACTTGCGCCCAAGGCGGTGTTGTTTTCGACCTTGAGCCCAACCAATGGACGGGATATACTACTTAATAGAAAGGCTAAGTGCACGATTAGGAAAAATCTCTTGATCATGAAATGATAAGGCATCAAGACATTAACTATTTTTGCCAAAACGATGTCATTCCATTGAACTTTTTGTCTTACAAAAGGTCTTGTTTACGGGAAGTCTAAACCTATTTACAGATCGGCCATCTCACGCTTGAGCTTCTCCTGCTCGAGTTTGGCGACCTTGGCCCTCAAGGTCGAAAGTTCGCCTGAGTCTGAGGGCTTGGGGCGGAGGCTTTGGTGGCCTAAAGCTCTTCCCGGTTGGGCCAGGCTTTTTGGCCGCCTTGCTTGCCCGACCCAGCTTCTCCTCGAGCTCTTGGATCTTGGCTTCGAGCTCGTGGGAGACCTCACCGTGGCGGCCGCTTGGTCCGCAGCTGCCTTCTTCGATTACTCTGACTTGGCTCGCTCGCGCCTCGAGTGCCTTGGCCGACCTTGCACGCTCCTCCTCGACGGCCTTTGTACGCGTGGTTGCGCGGAGGCAACGGCCCGCCAAGCTCGGACTTGTGGGAGGCCTTGAGCGTCTTCACCACCTAATGAGGTCGGGCGATCTCGTTGAGTCGATTGCCGCCTCGGCAAAGATCCTCACGCCGACCTCCAGGCGCTATGAGCCCGAGCGCCATCTCCCGATCCTCCACGCCGAGGAAGACCTTTACAGATCGGCAAGCGCTCAAGACCTTGCAGCTCTTGAGCCATCGAGTCGATGGCCCGCAGGTTCTAAGAGTCAACACGGCACCACGGAGGAAAGAAAAAAGGGAGACTCAATCTCGAGTTCCACAATGGGGTGGGAGATTCAAATACCGTAAACCGCCCTCGGCTTGCGCTGGAGTACTCGGTGGGTCTGGCCGCCCGACGCCCCGGCGCGGTATTGCCCGCTGCCGGGCTGGTCGTTGAGGCAGGGCCTTCGGCACTCCGTCAGAGCGACTTCGCCTGCCTCCTCCTCAGGGGCTCCTGCCGCCCGAGCTCGCCTCATGGCACCACCCTCGCCTTTCACGATCGGGCACCTCTTTCCCTCCCGTGGGAGTCTTGGCCCGGACTTCTGCACGATCTTCCGTGCTGGTCCCGACCGAAGCATTTTCGACCTCGACGGTCGGGGTAGGAGCTGCCAGGCTTTACCGCCTGCTCGAGGCACCCCGCATCATCCTCTGTGGCGATTTCAAGCGGTCGACGCTATCCTCAAAGATCCACGGACCCAAAGAATCATCTTCATCGCCGTGGGCGTGGCGTCGTTTTCGACGGGTTGTCGACCCTTGGTCGAACTCCCCGATCGCGCCCACTGGGGCTGATGGAGCGCCCGGCCGAGGGCCGACGGGCGCCAAAGATGTAGGAGGCTTCCTCCTTTTCATCGACTCAGATTCGCTCGATAACAAAGCCATCGTCAGGGTAGGGTGCATTGAGCTCGAGTGCTCAAGGTCCGCGATAAAGGAAGGCTACTAAGCTAAAAAGTTAGAAAAGAAACCAAGCAAAGAAGGGGCCGATGATACACCTGAGTCTGCAGCCTTCGCTTCGCGGGGGGCTGACAAGGCCCTTGGTTCCCTGTGGGTGAGGGGGAGTCTCGAGCCTTGGACCTCGGGGCCCACGGTGGGTCCAGGTCCTCGGTCGAGGTCCTGGCTGCGTCCGCAGCGCTCTGTTGCTGCGAGAAGAAATCTAAGTCAGAGGGCGAAGGAGCACGAGCGAAGTGCTTGGGGGCTCGACCAAGGATACTCACCATCGTACGGTCGCCCCACTCGACCTGCGCTTTTCGCCTTTTTCGCTCGCTCCGTCCGGCTAGCCTCTTGCCCGCCTTTCTGTTCCTTGTTTCGCCCGGCAGCGGCAAAGATCTTTCTTGCCATTTCAAGCGCCGAGCTTGAACCTGCGGTGCATCAAAGAGTCAAGGGAGGCTCTAGGCGTACGCAGACTAAGAATCCCGGTCCAGCGCGCTTATCTCGCTTCGCACAAAGCACATTCCTTAGAACAGGATCATCGAGGGTGTAGTCGTACGCTGCCTTCCCGAACATCTCGTTCATCCCGGCGGCGATGCAAGACTCCTTCGGCGCTGCTAGAAAAATCAATTCATCAAAGGAACCCACGGATCAAAACTGGAACAAGCTTTGGGACAGGATGGCTAACCAGATGTCTCCTCACGAGTAAGGTCGTCGCGACCTTTGATCTCGAAGAACGGGTGCAACCTCTTCCGCAGAGGGAACACCTGGCTCCTCAGGAGGTCATTGGCGATGGCCTGCCCGGTGAGGCCCCGCGAGGCGCAGATGTGAATGGCGGCGATGGCCTCTTGGTCGTCCTCCAAGTCGCCCGCCTCCGGGGTCTGCTTCTTCTTGTTGATGGGGGTTCCGTCGAACGCCAGCGCGCCGTCTTCGCCCCGCTTCAAGTAGAACCACCGCTCGGTCCATGGACCGAGAGAGTCCCGAGGACGGATTTGGGGAAAAGACCAGGGGATCCCCGTCCGCAGTCGGAAGTAGAGGCATCCGACCACGGGGTCCTTCCCGGTGCGGAAGATGGAGAAGAAGTGAAAGAAAAGCGAGGGGGTGGGAAGGATTCCAAGGAACCCCTCGCACAAATGAGAAAAGATGGAAAGGAGAAGAATGGAGTTGGGTACTAGATTGATAAGCTCGATCTCGCATTGTGCGAGAACGGCCGCAAAGAAAGTCGCCTCCCAAGGCCCGCAGTCAAGAGCATGTAGTGCCCGTGGCCGACGAAGTTCGTTGTCGTGGTCGCGGCTCGGTCTCTTCGTCCGACAGCCGCCACGTCGTTGGGTCCAATAGTCCCAAGCCCTCAAGCTCTTTCATCCTCGCCGCCGTCAGGGAACTCTTTCCGAGCTTGGCCATGGTGGTTGAGGGGAAGTTTGGTCGGTGGGAGAAGAAGGGCTCGAGCGAAGGGTTAGGAGGAAAAGACTGCGAGGAGGTCGAGAGTTCTTCGAAGTTGCAATAGTCTCGAGTTTTATAAGCCCGGTGCGCTGCAGGCCGGAGGTTAGGGCATCTCAAAAGGCGACGGTCCGTGATTCGACAGTGCTAAGGGGTGTCGGCGGGATCGAGGCGCTTGCGAACGGTTCCACCGCCGCCATGTCCGCATTCAGCATTCGAAGATCAAGGGCGCCAGTGTAACGCCGCCAAGGCTCGGCAAGAGGTCTCGCGTCGACTCGACTTCTGCTCGAAATTTCAAGACACCCCTCTGCTCAGATGGAGAGGCTCGAGGTCGACCCAAGTTCTTGCCACGACCTTGAGCCTCGGGGCTAGCTGTCGGGATCGAGGAATCTCGATGGGTCAACGCTGGGTCAACAGGTCCCCACTGGCCGAAAGCAATGGGACTTCGACCATGACCAGAGCTGCGCCAATCCCCGCACGACCTCGAGCTTGGGGAGTGGGGGTCCAATCTCTCGCACGACCTTGGCTCGGAGGTGTGCGTTTACTCAGCGGTTACCAAGACCGAGAATCCCGGAGTTAAGGCGGACGTGGGCGCCAGATCCGGGACGGTTGCAGCATGTCTTTAGTGCACGCCATGCACTACCCCGAATCTCTCCCGCCGCTTTAGTAACGGCCGAGGGGTATAAAATCCTTGAGGCGAACGGCAGAGGAGGACATCAACAAGACTAGCAATAGACCAATAGACACAACCGAACGCCAAACTCGAGCAGAATCCACTCTTCAGACTCAAAGATAGTGAAGCCTCCACCTCAGAGAAGATCGAGTAGAGTCACATTTCACGGGGCTCGAATCAAAGATAATTCGCCGTGTGTCAGCCTCGTTGACGCTTCACCCCGACCAACGCCCATACTTCCGCTGAGCGAGCTCGCCTTGGGTCTCCTATTCACACTAACCCCGTTTCACATTTGCGGTCAGGCGATCCCGATCGTCGACACCTGTGTGCACAGATATGTTGCCATATATATATATATATATATATATATATATATGAAGCCTTTTCCGTACTTCGGGTAGGGGTGAAAACGATCTTAAAGTCGGAAAACACTAAAACCATTTTTGTTTTCATATTTTTCTCGGAAACGATATCGAATCGATAACTACGGAAACGAAAACGGCATCGGTAATTCAAAATATCGAAACGAAAATTCGATACAAAATATATATCGTAACGATCGAATCCGAAAAAAGAGACCTAGAACGCCGTAAGGACATGTACCACCAATTGACTTCAAAAAATTCACACAAATAGTACATCAACATAGAAATTAGTAATTAATAAATATTCACAAATTTACGATGAACACACATCAAATTTTAGACTTGAATGACTACATTAGAGTTTTGTTTTTATGATATTTAAAAATATCTATGATTGGTTAAATCATGAAAATAGGTGAAGATTGTAGCCCTCGTGATAAGCTTCGTATAGAGTCCAAAATCACCTAAATCGGAGTTCGGAGTAAAAAGTTATGTGCGTTTTAGTGACCGAAGGAGTGTGATTTGTGGGCTGGAATAATTCCGGTAATTACCGACGGAATTTACCGATTTTTTCCGGATACCGAAGGAAACGGTCGGAACCGATCAAAACCGTTACCATTATCGTTTCCGACAAAAATTACCGATTCCGATTCTGATTCCGAAAATTACCGATACCGACACGTCCGGTTGAAAAATTTCGAAAACGGTTTTCGGAATTTCGAGAATTACCGATACCGTTTTCACCCCTACTCCCGGGAGTACATACTCCCACCTCTAATATACCACTTAAATAAACGCTTTATACTCTTTATCACTTTCGGTATACTTCAATAATAATTCTAAGATGTTCCAATACAACATGATTAAAAAAATTTCATCATACCCTTTATTTTTTTGCTACATACTCTTTTCCATATGTATAAGGAATATGTAAATAAATTATGCTATAAAGGGTGGATTTTAATGAAATTTTTCATGAAACTCACTTTGGAATATCTTATAATCAGTATTAGAGTATACTCAAAAGGATAAAGAGGTATAACAATATTATTTAAACGGTATATTAGAGGTGGGAGTACATACACCCAGGTGTGTGGAATCATTTTCCTATATATATATATATGAAAATGGTTTCATACTCCCACCTCTCATATACCGCTTAAATGATGTTATTATATATCTTTATCCTTTTGAGTATACTCTAATACTGATTATAAGATACTCCAAAGTGAGTCTCATGAAAAATTTCATCAAAGTCCACCCTTTGTAGCAAAATTTGTTTATATATTCCTTTTACATATGTAAAAGAGTATATAGCAAAAAATAAAGGGTTCCAATGAATTTTTTCAACGATCGTGTTGGAGTATCTTAGAATTATTATTAGAGTATATTGAAACTGATAAAGAAGTACAACACTTTCGTTTAAGTGGTATATTGAATGTGGGAGTATGTACTCTTGAGAGTACGGAAAAGGATATATATATTGGAAACAATATGCACATATCCAAATTGAACCTTTATGGAGTTCACCCTATATTTTGAATTTAAGGAATGCAACTCGATATAATAACATCGATTGATACATACCTTTGATATTTGAGAGGTACTGCGATGCTTTTTCTTTTGACAATTGCAACAATATTAAAGCATGAATGAATGGTAGATGGTGATTACTTACCCACCTTCGATTGCTTCAAGATTTGTGCAACTTGTATTGAGAGGGAAAGCATTGAAGCACTGCTCTTGATATTTTCATCCTTTCATCCAATTGAGACTACTTTGGTATTTTCATCATTTCATCCAAATGAAACTACTAAAAGTTCGTCTCAACAAGCATGTTAATTTCAAATTTGGATTTGTCATTAATCATCATGTATTTTATATCTAAGGAATACAACAGGATATAATAAAGTGACATCAGATACATACTTTTGATAATTCTATCCTTTCATCCAAATGAGTAATAAAAGTTAAACTCAACATATAGTTACTTACAATTAGATTTGTGATCAATCATCAATCACCAAAACCATGTGAATGGAGTTTGAACTTTCAACTGTACATAAGCTAATTACAGAATCCATATAGAAGGTAGCATAGCATGCATACGCAGGAAATAGGTGTAGTTTCTTATCAACATATAGGTATTTCTATAAAGAGGTTTTTCAATATGCAAATATTTCTAGCTTCAAAAATAATGTACATATAGTTCCCAAGACTTTTATGTTGTAGATATATATGGACTATGTATGCAACAATTCGATCTAACAGCCGGAAACAGAAGGTTCACTCGTCATGGGACATAGGCAAAATATCTGGAAGTGTCACAGGCAAATTCAACCAGAGAGCAAATGAACATGTAAAACATATGAAATTGTAGCCCAATGGTGAAACCCTTTATAGGGCAAGAATTGGAGAGCATTCAGGCTATCCAGCTGTCACCGCATGCACAAACACGAAAAAGCCCCTCTGTTTCTTCGAATTACGGATAGGTCCCTATGGATTACAAATAGGTCCTTCGCGATTTTTTGTGAGGGGAAATTTTTTTTATTTCATCGCATTTGGGTCCTTGGCGCGCCGTTTTACAGGAAAAACCCTCCCGTTAAGTTCAATCGTGAACAAGCCCTTTTCTAATTTTCAGGATAGCGGATAGGTCCAAAAACGTAACAAATAGGCCCTTGCTCCTTACGTCTAGGTCCTTTCTTCGTTTTTCCCGGGAAAAATGTTTTCGTCGCTTTTTCCATCTACAATAAAAAAACACAAAATAAACACAGATTTCTCGCAAATTTATAGCAACCCATGGATTCGCCAACGGGTAGTAACCGCGGTTTTCTAAAAAAAACGTAGATTCTTCGAAGGTTTATAGCAGCCCATAGATTCGTCGACAGGTCCTAACGACCTATTTTTTTAAACAAATATGGAAACTGAAAATATGACCAGATTTCTCAAATTTTTCACGTTGTATCGTCATACGCGACGTGACGTAGTGCGTTATCCTGGCTAAACGCGATTTTCTAAAAAAACGCAGATTCGTCAAAGTTCTATAGCAGCTCATATGTTTGCCAACGGGTCCTAACGCAAAAAAAAAATACAAACAAAATTATATTTATATCTCTCTCCGGTTTTCGCCCAAAAACAAGAAACACTGACCGACGATTTAAAGTGGTTCATAGATTCGCCGACGGATCCTAGCGACCCTTTTTTTTAAGAAAACAAGGAGATCGTAATTACGCAAAAAAATGAAAATACAACCATTTAGGCCTATAAACGGAACAATATTTCTCCGTTGTTCACACCGAACATATATCTGTACTTTGCCCATCTAAACGTATATCATGGGTTTAAGACTATGATCCCACTACTTTAAATGATATGTCCATACCAATAGATCATTTGCAAAACGGCGCAGCGTAGCGCGCTATTATTGCTAGTACTCCAAATGCTAATAGGCAATCTCGTGGAATCCCCAACACTACATTTCAATAACATACAGATATTTAGGTAAAATTATTATCAAAGAGAAATAGATCATATAAACACAAATGATGACAGGAAGCTATCATAGATAAAGTTTCCATGATTTAAGAACAAAGGCACAGCGAAAGTATAAACCATAATAATCAATTAGCAATAGATAGGAATGCAGCTTAATAAGGATAAATGATGAACTAAGAACACTATATAAGTAATCCCAATTTCCATTCTAGTGTGAGATAAGTATTTTGCGATAGTTTTTATACAATTTATATAGTAAGTCTACTAAGGAATTTCAATTTACCTTAATCAATCCCAGAAACTTCAAGATACATACTTAACTCTGATTGAGGAAACCAAATTTAGATTAGGCATCAAATTCCGCTGTCAAGAAAGGAAGCATTAGTATAAATAATCAATCTACATATTCATCTACCCAAATAAGCCATTCGTACACAATCTACTATGGTAGCATGATAAGTGAAGAGAGCTAAGAAAAAAATATTTGCATGTAAAAGATAATATAAAACTTACTATAGTAGCAAATGACTCTATAACCCATCACAACAGATGATAGACATGAAGAGCAGCATAGCGATGTTCTTGGCAATGACCCCCTAGGCACAGCTAGAGAGTGTGATGAGGCTTAGGGTTTAGGCTTCAGGCTCTATATCTTGATAGTTGAAACAACATTTAGTGGTCATGGATCACAATTTAATAGATATTCAGATTGAATCAGCATCAATATCGGAGGTTATGCCTTGCTTACCAAACAAAGGATCCCACCACTCATTATGGAAAGCTGGAATTACTAATCAAGCCTATCAACCTTGTGCCAAAAATTGCCATTTCCCACAATATAGCAGAGTTTAATGAATATACACGTGCAATAAAACATTTAATAAAAATATTTATAAAACTGGGATCGACATGGTCAAAGGGGGTGATTGCCTTGCTTATTTGCTGTTTACGACGAAGTCGGAATCGAAGATGACGGAGGCGACGATGGAATCAACAACGTCGGGTTCGACACGTCGATCAACGAAAATATAGCAAATAATAAACTTCAAATAAGGGCAAAAAGAAAATAGATAGCAAGAACAAATAAAACTCTTCACAAGAAACAGGGATTGCTTTTTATGAATTTATTAATTTTATTTTACGAATTCAAGATACAAAAATTGTTTAAGATTAAATAGATATGATCATTTCAGGCTTAAGGTGAATTCTTACCTTTAATTAGGATTCAGATTCAAAGCAACATTTAATTAGTATTCTAGTTATAAAAAGCTAACTTATTGATTTAGGCTACTAGCCTTATTTACATGATATTTAAGAAGGTTCTGGTGATACAAATAACTTAACTACAAATTCCTTTATTATTACCGAGTTCGTTTATTTAGTTTATTAAGTTCAAAATCATAACGCTTTAGGTTATTTTGCTAACAAGTTTCATATGCAAAGTATAATGGAATGAGGTTATTTCTTCGTATTATGGTAGTACATACTTTGGAGAGTGTTTCTAAGTTAGTTTCATAAACTTTAGGATTTAGATGAGACATTATATTTATCACCAAAAAGGCTTAAATGATCACATATTTAACATCATTGGAAATCAAGTTTTATTTTAAGTTTACAGCTTCATTCAACATGACTTCTTATTCATTTTTTCGATATTAGCAGGGGATAGCTCTAGTAGTATTCTTAAGCTAGTTTCACAACATGTTGCTTTTATCCGAGTTGTTGTTTATACGAATGATTATTAAGGTTTATCATGAGCTTATTACAATTTTACACAAACATAGGTTATTTTTGCATAACCGTGGTCTTTATGATTGTATTAAGGCTTATGAATTTATTTTACCATTATTTAATCTCATGATCTCTAGTTAATAACTATTTTAACTTCTTATACATTTAAAAGGAAATATATTTCCAAATCTAATTCAATTTAGATTCAACTCTAAACATTTTTGCATATTTAAGTTCATTACTGATTTTTGAAACTTATACAACTGGTTTTACATGATTTACATTCTATTTGCAAAAGATATTTATATTTGAATATTTAATAGTTAATATATTGAAAGCAATCTATTTTAGAAAATGATTCAAACTAAGTTAGAATCTAAATATTTTTATATATTTGGGTTCCTAAGGATTTAGGGTTTCATAAAAATTAGTCTTACTCAAATTTGAGCTTGTTTGCATAAACTTTATTAAGAGACCATATTAGAGTTTATTCAAGTTTCTATTTCAAATAAATTAAACCAAGCATAAGAATTAAATATTTTTGCATATTATGAATCTACAGATTTTATATGAATTTATAAATTTATTTTATTTTATTTCGACTCGATGGTTCAAAAGTTATAACCAATTGAGTGAGCTAGGGTTTGATAAATACTGGAAATCAGAATTCTTACCGAAAACGGAAAATACGTTTTTGAATACTGATTACACTTTCTGTTTTGGGCAAGTCTGGATGGAGGTGCTGACAAGTGGGCCCCAGATGGCAGACTCGGGTGAGGGAGTGGCTGACGGCAAGGGCCCGCCTGGTAGTGACTTGATTGGTGCGAGGTGCTGACGATTGGATCCCGCGATGTCAGTGAGACGGTGCAAACTCGGGCGACTGACAATGGGACCCGACGGTAGTCTCACAGAGCAGAGAAGCGACGAACGAAGCTCGCCGACGGCGAAGCAACACCGGAACGGCGGAATCAGTACCGGCATGAGCTTCAGCATGTGATTGCGCACCCAGGGGAGGTCCCGATTGCTACCGGAGATGGCCGGAAGGGGTGCGCCACCGTGGTCCAACGGCGGCGCCCATGGCCGAGCGGCGGAGCGATGAAACCAAGGCATCTCGTGCTTCATTTTCACCTAATAAAGCATCAGTGAGGTCCAAGAACTCCATTTTTACACTTATTCAAAAGAAAGAGTGGCGGGAGATGGGTCCTCACCGTGCGCCATGGGTGGCGGAACTAGGAGCTCGGTTGCGCGACTCGCCAAGGAAGATGAGCGCGAATTGACACTAGGGCTGGGTTTTGGGATTCAAAAGGAAGCTACTGGTCTACTGGTTTGAGCTAATTTGAAGTATAGCGATGCGCGCAAGGATTTCCCCCTTTCGGTTTCGTTGAACACGACGAGGAAGAAGAAGGCTATGGTGGTGTTTTGGTTTTGGGTAGGCGGAGGAGGATGGCGATGCGTTGAGGAGTTAACTGAAGGCTAGCTGTGCTTAAATAGGCAGAGGAGGCGGTGCGAGCAGGATTTGAACGCAAGGGGAGATGGCGGCGCCGTAGGTCTTTGCCGAGGAGATCACGATGGATTTCAGCGCTTCACTGAGTCGCAGCACTCGAGGAGATGTCGTTGCAGGGAGCTGGCAGAGGTGAAGCCTCAGGCAGGGAATTGCGGCTGGAGAAACAACAAGATGGGAGGCGGTGGCTTGGTCTCTTCTGCGTGCGCAAGAGAGCACGGAGAGGGGAGGAAGAAGGGCTGGACCGGGACTGCGCTGGATGGATGACACATGGGAATCCGATAGTCACAATGAAAAGGACGGCTCAATAGTACTGAGGTCAACTTGCCACAGATGTTTAAGCATTCAACCGACTTAGGTTTTTATGAAACTTTTTACAGAGGTTGACTAGGAGAAGATAATGGTTCAGACAAGTTTTCAGATAAAAATTCCTTATATATTTTATTAAAATTCTGACAATGAACAATGCCCAGAAATTCCAATTCTATTTTTGATTTATTAAAGTGTCCCAATGAATCTTTTTATTTTTGAAACTTTCTTTTTAGATTGATTTGAGCTAATAATGCTTCTGTAAAATTTTCATAATTTTATATTTTATATTTAAATTATAAAAATTCTGACATTGCTAATTTCAGCTTTTCTATTTTTGAATTTATAAATGGTTCAGATGTAAGTTTTTATTCTTGATATGTTTACCAGAGGTAAATTCTATATCAAGGGTGCTTTGGTAATTTTCTCAGCTTGAGATAAATTCTTAATATTTTTCATTAATTTGGATGATACACTGTTTCTAGTCAAAGTTTGTCTTTTCCATTATTACTAATATTTTTACCATGCAGTAAAATGAAATTTACTAGGAAAAAGTTTACTCGAGGGTTAAAAATTTTAATATAAATTTTTCAACATTTTACTTTTACCATTTTACCATTTCAATATATTTAACTTTTCTTTTAAATGCAAAAGCTCAAGTAAATGCAAGAGAATTCAGAAATGGAAATTCAAATCAAGATCACATTTTAAACTCATTTTGATATTTCATTTGCTTTGGAAATAACAATCTTAATTTAGAAATCTTTCTTTATTTCTTTATTTTCATTAAGATTGCAATAGAAGAAAATGAGGAAAGAATATTGTTTAAAATCAAAATCTTGATTCCAACTAGACTTTCAATTTATTTCTATTTTTAAATATAAAACTTTCATTTTTCTTTATTTTTGAATTTACAGGGCTGTTACAGAATCTAGACCCTCCATTATATGTTAATGGCGTGCTTTAGTGAATAATGGCGTGCTTTAGTGATTAGGGACAATTGGACGTGTTGGACTAATATTTTCTATGAGTTGGTGAAATATATTAAGTTCAATAATTATGAAGGCTTTGGATGACATCATGTGTTGATGGTTATCGAGTCAAGATTTGGGATGAGCATCAAGATAAGTTCTTGGAGTGAAGCTAGTTCATCATGTGTTATGGACAAGTCAAGGACCCGGACTTAGAGAGAATATGATAATCATCAAGTAAAAGCTCCAAGTAGATACGCAAGGCAAATGTATAACTAATATAGGCTAAGGATGTGTTTTTAGTCTTTTACATGTCTCAGTGCTTGGTTGGGAGATCGGATTACTAGTGTAGTTTACCGTACTATTAAGAGGGTTTATGTCTTATTTTTTAGGCTCATCATGTTTTGATACATAAATCCTGCATGCCCTAGCTCATCTTTGATTAATTGTTCTTCTTTACATGATGCTATTAATTGCAAATAATTGAAGCTCATGCATTTGCTCTTCTTAGCATGTGACCAAAGTTTGCAAATGTGTTTTGCAAAATGTTTAAGGTCATGCAATTTCTTTGTTGTTATTATTTGCATGGTGCTAATATTTACAAATGTGTTTCGCAAATAGTCGAAGCTCATCCACTTATTTCTTTCTTAACATGTTGGTTGCATGATGCTAATATTTGCAAATAGTTGAAGCTCATGCATTTACTTTTGTAAGTATGTGATTAAAGTTTGCGAATGTGTTTTGCAAAGTATTTATGTTCATGCAAGTTCTTGATTGTTCTTTGCATGATGCTAATATTTGCAAATGTGTCTTTGCAAATAGTCGAAGCTCATGAACTTGCTCTTCTTAGCATGCGACTAAAGTTTGCAAATATGTTTTCTGAACTAATGAAGTTTATATGTTGATCATTTCTAGACTTTTGCTCATAGTTCAAAATCCCGATGGAATTTCAGAAATTTCGGCCAGGAACAAGATTCCAAATCTTGGGCAAATAAAAAAATCAAATTGCTACAATAATTTTAGAAATTTTGGAGTGATTTTGGCAAATTTTAGTGAAATCTTGGTAATTTTGACTAGATTTTGACTTTTTTGGACCGAATTTGGGTTAATACCCCATAAGAATGTCATCTTCCATGAAAATATTTGACAAAACTGAATTTTCGATATGTTTTATAAAAATAATAAAAATAATATTTGATTTTTATAAAAATATAAAAGCTTGACCATGCTCTAAAAAATTTATGGAACCATCCTTAGCAATATAGTATCATACAAAAAAATTTAAGAAGAATTGAACTTCATTTCTTATTTTTAAAAAATCAAAAGGAGAAAGAACATAAATGAGACAGGAACATTGTTAGAATTTTTAAATTCTCTTGAGAGTAATCATGATCCAAAATTTTTAAGAGAGTTTAAGAATTGCCTCATAACCCTTCTATAAAAGTTTCAAAAGTTTTAAACCTTTTTTTGTTGCACAATCAAATCTATAGATGCAATATATGTACTCAACTAGGCTTTTATTAGGATAGTAGCACTGCGAGAATGTTTTAAAATTTCTCAGGCTTGATCATCATCTAAAAATTTTATAAAAATATTAGTGATGCTTCAAGTACCATCCACAAAAATTTCAAAATTTTCTAATGAGTTTTGAACCATTTTTCATTCGGTTGAAATTTGTCGGTGATCTTTTATCTAGACAGTAGCACCATCTGAATTTTTGGAAATTCCTCATGCATGATCATCATCTAAAAATTTTATGGAATTATTATTGATGTGTCAGGAGTCAGGATCATCCATAAAAATGTTCAAAATTGTCTAACATGGTTTGAACCTATTTTCATTAGGTTAAGGTTTGCTAGTTAGCCTTTTAACAGGATAGTAGCACTATCAGAATTTTAAAAATTCCTCAAGCTTGATCATTATCTAAATTTTTTATTAGAATATTAGTGATGTGTCAGGCCCATCCATTAAAATTTTGAAATTTGCTAACATCGTTTTGACTATTTTTTCACTCGATTAAATTTTGTTGATATTTAAGCAATTTTGGTCAATTTTTTGGTAATTTCAACAAAGATTTCAAAAAATTCATTTCAAAAATTTTGGATTTCAAAATTGCTTTTAAAATTTTGACCGATCTTGTCTGAAATTCTGATATTTTTCCAAAATGTTAGATTTCACCTACTCCGAGATGTGAACCTAAAACAAAATTTCAAACCCTGCTCTTGCTAGCTAGTAGTCACTCTTTTGATCAAGTCTATGTTAAAAATTTTGAGAAAATAAGATTTTAGACTTGTATGGCTACATTAAAGTTTTAGTATTCTAGGAAATATCTATGGTTTCTTAGATCTTAAAAATGGATGGAAGTTGTAGCTCTCTTGATAAGCTTTTTTATAGAGTGCAATATCACCTAAATCGAACTTCGGAGTAAAAAGTTATTATCATTTTAATTTGCTAAAAATACCAGTACTACAACCTTATACAGGCCGGTAATGCTGTCCTATCGGCACTACCGCCCCTTGGGCAGTGGTAGTATTGACCCGACACTATAATTGTTGTAAGTCCAGTACTACCGTAGGTCGCTAGTACCATTGCATATGCCAGTAGTTATTATTCAGAGAGGTGGTAGTACCGTTTCATATAGGCTAGTTGTTATTTTTCAGAGAGGTGTTCTAGAGTTGTTTTCGAGTTGAAATTGTTGGCGCTACCGGGCTTTACATGCTGATAGTACCGAAAATTTCATGATTTTTCTCATTTTGCCCCCAAATGGCTAGTTTCTTTGAGGGGCTATAAAAGAGGCTGAATGGAAAGTATTTGTTGCTGCGCTTGCACTTATTTGAGGCAAACACTTGAGAACAACATAATTATTACAGATAGGGACTCATTAAACATAACCGCAAACAACCTTTTACACAACTACTTCACGAGCTATTAAGATCAAAATTATGAATCATTGTGATGGAACGGTGATGCTGTGAACATGATTGTGCTACTACCCCATCCATGCATGCCGCTTCAAAACACCTACAAACATTAAATATCAAGCGTGAGTTTAAACTCAAGCAAACTCAAGAGCTCATAGAGCTATGGTTGAAAGATTTGAATGGCATTTGAGCTAAAGTTTTCATGTGTTGATTCTTTGGCATTTCATTTTCATTCTCTTGAGTTAGTGCAAGCTTCTCCTTTCAATTATACATGTGTTGCACCTTGTGAGCAAGAAGAGAAGAGCTCTAGGTGCATGTGTTACACCTAGAGAATGATTAAGTATCCACTTATGCATATGTTGCATTTGGTGAAGATCAAACAAGAGGTTTGGCTTATTATACTCTTGATGTTTGCCAACAAATAGATGGTGCAGAGGTGTTGTGGTCGATGAAGAATGGAGGCACACAGTTATCTTCTCATCCAACAATATAAGTCGAGATCAATGCAACACGGATTGCATGACCTCATGTACCTAAGTCATTAGCCACGGTAGCTTTACTCAACATTGAAAAAGGACAACACATCATTCATTCAAAAAGAAATCATGCAAGAACAAGTCTACCCTCTGACTTAAGCATGAATACATGAGGCCTCAATTGACCATACCATTCTCTGTTACTAGAAGTCAGCATGACGGCATTCATCTTACAGCTAAACATACAAGCATTTAACTATGATCTCGATAGCTTAGTACACAGAGTATACAAGATTAGATTTACTGAAACAATTAAACAACTCCTTGGCCAGTAGCACGCGATCACTTATACAATAAAGACTAGCACGGGAGCATGCAGTAGAAACGCCAAATGCCATAAGCTTAAGAGGCATAAATTTTAAATAATCGAACAAGCACCACCATACTAAAGTTTATGCATCGAAACTGCTCATACATCTCTAACATGTGGGTATAGGAAAATCACATGCAACACACAAGAGGATCATATAATAACATCAATTCGTAAATCATCAAAACAAACTTTATGTCAGAGATGAATAATAACCATCAACTAGACAATAGCAAGCCTCACGGTTATAATATGCTAGCCTAACAGAGACGGGCAAGGCGGCGAAGGCTGGCGCTGGAGAAGGCAGACGAAGGATGGGCGAAGGCGTGAGCGCCGCGCCTGGCAAGCGATTGAGGACTGCGCAACTCGGGTTGGAGCGGAGGGCGGCTGGCAAAGAAAAAGGGAAAAAACTAGGAGGAGGGGAAAAGAGCTACCACTAGTGGATTTGAGGTACTTGACTTAATTTGTGGAGCTGGTCCAATTCGTTTGGACTTACCTCAACGTGGATTAGGGAAGACTGGCAAATCTCCGAACACCATTGTAAAAAGATTGTGTCATTTTGTAGTTTGCTTCCTTTTACTCATTTACATTCTTGTAATTTATATTTATAGAATTAAATTGCTTGCTTGTCATCTTAGGATTACAAACCTTGATCTAGACTTAGGTTGTTGGTGCATATAGTTGAGACTAGTTGATTTAGGCCTTAATCATACAAAACCATTTTGATTTACTCTTCCGCATATAAATTCTGTTTTGGCCAAAGAGAATTTTAAAAATCAACTATTCATCCTCTCTAGTCAGCTTTCTCGATCTTACAATATTGTTAATTGCATATCTCCAACCGAGGCAGCGAAGTAGGTAAACGGACCTAGTTATTACTAACTCGGTCTCTCCTGCGGATTGAAGCCATGCATCAAGGTGGAAATTGTTGTAAAATGTCGTCGAATGCCAACGAACAATCACCAATAGTAGATGCAATCACAAGAGCAAGAACAATAGACACGCAATGTAGGGGTGGAATTCTCTCTCGCTTTATTGATTCAATGGTTTACAAAGGGGGGCACCCTATATATATAGTGGCGTGAGGAGAGGGTTCGGATTCGACCACACCATAAAGAGATAGAGTTCTAACCATATTTGGTTTAGGTTTCCTTATCTCATAACACTCCCCTTGGTCGAATACCACGTAATGCATATGTCTCGTTAAAAACTCCACTCAAAAACCCAAGTGGGAAAAAGGAGATGGAGAAAGAGTACATCGTGACTCAAGATGCTATGTTGCACTAGTTGCCTCATTAAAACCTTTATGTGAGAAAACTTCAGAAAACTCACAAAGGGAAAAAAGAGTACAACTTATAACCTTCGTGGTTTTATTAGGATCTTCAGGATCGCAATAAGGGTTATGGTTCAAGGGTTTCTCCTCCTGAACTCTGCATCTCTCTAAGTCTTCTCATTCCAATGCCTTTAACGTATTTTGAAATGTAGATTTGGGCAAGGATTTAGTGAATAAATCTGCAAGATTTTCACATGACTTAGTTTGCATGATTTTTATCTCACCACTCTTCTGGAGTTCATGAGGATAGAATAATTAGAAGCAATATGCTTCGTGATGTTGCTCTTTACATAACCTAATTGCATTTGTATAACACAAGCAGAATTATCTTCATAGATAATTGTAGGGGTATCGACGGTGTTAAGGCCACATGGCTTCTAGATATGGCTAATCACACGTCGCAGCCAAACACATTCACGTGAGGCTTCATATAGGGCTATAATCTCTAAGTGGTTGGTAAAAGTTGCTACCATAGTCTGTTTACAAGACCGCTAGGAAACGGCTGTACCACCGCAGAGAAACACAAAACCAGTCTGAGATTTAGCACTGTGGGGATCAGACAGATAGCCAGCATCCGTATATCCCGCCATAGTCGAGTCTTGGTTCTTCTGGAAAAACAACCTAAGATCTTGAGTACCTTGGAGATATCTGAGTAAAGTCTTTACACCAACCCAATGTCTTCTGGTTGAGGCTGAACTATGTCTTGCTAGCAAATTCACTGCGAATGCAATATTAGGCCTTGTGCAGTTCACAAGGTACATGAGTGCTCCTATGCCACTTAAATATGGGACTTCGGGTCCTAAGACTTCCTCATTTTCCATCCTCGGTCTGAATGGTTCTTTATCCACTTCGAGGGATCTTACGACCATGCGGGTTTTCAAGGGATGTGATTTATCCATATTAAATCTCTCCAATACCTTCCGGGTATAGGAAGACTGGTGAACAAAAATTCCTTTTGGGAAATGCTCTAGCTGCAAGCCTAAGCAAAATTTTGTTTTACCCAAATCTTTCATTTCAAACTCCGTTGTGAGGTAAGCACTTGCTTCTTTTATCTCCTCTGTGGTTCCGATGATATTCAGATTATCAACATATACTGAGATGATACAGAATCCATTCTGGGATTATTTTATGAACACACAGGGACAATCATCATTATTGAAGTATCCCTTCTTCAGGAGGAACTCACTAAGCCGGTTATACCACATTCTTCCTGATTGTTTTAACCCGTATAGCTATCTCTGCAGTTTGATGCTATACATGTTGTGATTATTAGGATCTAGAACTTTGACTCCTTCAGGGACTCTCATATAAATGTCCGAATCTAGTGACCCATATAGATATGCGGTCACCACATCCATCAACTGCATTTCTAAATTTAAGCCAGCTGCCATTGATATTAGATATCGGAACGTTATTCCACTCATCACAAGAGAATATGTTTCATCGTAATCGATGCCGGGTCTCTGCGTGAACCCTTGTGCTACAAGCCTCGCTTTATATCTCACCACCTCGTTGTTTTCATTTCTCTTCCAGATGAAAACTCATTTTGATCCTATAGAGAACACTTTAGGAGGTGTCCAATCAACAAGACCGAATACATTCCTTTTATTAAGCGAGTGCAATTCCGTCTCAATTGCTTCTTTCCATTTGACCCAATCTGAGCACTTTTGCCACTCTGCCATGGACTTTGGTTCTGGATCCAGTTCAAGAGTTTTAGCAATTTTAGAAGTGAAATAAATGTCGACAATTGTAGTCTTTTTTTATATAATTATCCTGAATCCACATAATTGGTGGATATTTCTTCATTCATTTCTTCTACCTCCTCGTGATTTTCTACAACGATGGAGTCTGGGTGTTCCGACTTTCCAGCGTTAGATTGTGCGCACAAATGTTCACTAGGATTTTCATCTTCAAGATGGCTCACTTCAGAGAGATTACCATCATCAGGATGGCTCGCTTCAGAGATTTTCTCAACAACAGGTTGAGCTTCTTCAACTGTCTTAGGTAGTGATCTCTTTTGCTTGGTTCTCTCGCTTCATGGACGTCTCATGAATCGAAGTCCCGCGGCACCGAGGCCTCCTCTTTTTACCATGAGGGGCAAGAGCGGGTTCAATATCCTTCTGAGATATTTCCACTCTTTCGGGTGCATTTACTGTAGGTATATGAGATTTTGTCACTCCCTTATAATCAGTGAAGGCATCTAGCAGGTTATCGGCTATTTGTGGCAGACTTATTATCCTCCGAACTTCAAGTTTGGCTTCTTTAGTGCGTGGGTCTAAGGACTGAATGCCAGTGACATTTCAATCTATTTCTCGGCATTCTTCAATGTGGTACTTATCTCCCCCTAATGCCGGGAAATTGTCTTCGTCAAAAATAGATACCGACACTTCGGGCGTGCGCCGTCAATGCTGGAGGGCATGCGAGCCGCGGTTGCAACACCTTGGGTGCCTGCGCGGGCGCTGTGGGTGTGGATGGCAGTGCGGCCAGCGAGGAGCCACCGCTACTGAGCACGCGAGGCACGGCCGTGGAGCGAATCGCAGCCGCCGTCATCGAGGGGGCCACGGTCGCCGCATGCACCACCGAGCTAGCACCTCCGTCACATCTGGGACGGCGTCGCATCGGTCAGGCGAGAGAGCCACCATCCTCGGCGCTTTGGGTGCTGCCATCTCGATTTCCGGCGGATGCGGCTTCGGGCGCGGCGAAGTCCGATTGCACAGCGGGCTTCCGGTTCGGCGGCGTAGCTTCGGGCCGCTGCCATGTGATGCTTCGGGCACACACGCGGTAATCGAGATGGCTATGGCGACGCAGCCGCTTCAAGCGAGCCGATTCAACAAGCAGACGCAGTGGCGCCGGCATGCGCTTCAAGCGCAGATGGCAGCGATGCCGCTGCAAGATTGCCACTTTCTTCTTCTTTTTTTTTGATTTAACAGTACAACAAAATTTATGATTTTGGCATGTACTGATTGACATGAAAAATAACGATCTGCAGGATCGAGAGCTTGCGCAAGAACATGGTTAGCTTACGTAGAGGAAATTATGTAGACTATCGCGTAGGATAGAGCCGTGTAGGACTTTTTCGGCAATCCGAGTGGGTGTCGGCGTACGTGATGGCGAGTTGATTGCAGATCAGATCGGGCGATCAATCGCCGGTAGTAGATCGTTCGTTGAAGTCGACGATCTTCCTCCTTGCAGTAGAGACTCGTGATGATAACATGTTGTAAAATGTCGTCGAATGCCAACGAGCAATTACCAATTGTAGATGCAATCACGAGAGTAAGAACAATAGACACACAATGTAGGGGTGGAATTCTCTTTCGCTTTATTGATTCAATGGTTTACAAATGGGGCACTCGATATATATAGTGGCGTGAGGAGAGAATTCGGATTCGACCACACTATAAAGAGATAGAGTCCTAACCATATTTGGTTTAGATTTCGACAGAACTTATGGAGCTCATGGTCAGAATCACGACTTTGTCTTCTACAAGAATAGGAGAGATGGAGGCACATGTCCCGAGATTTCAGGCCCGGACGAGATTTAAAATAGGGGCCTTCTAAATAATATTATATATATATATATATATATAAGTATTACTAATAAACACTCAAAATGCATCCAAAAAATTATTCATATCAAGCAACAAGTAAAGCAAAAAGTACATATTACAAGATACCTTAAAAGTTTCTTCTAACATGTCTAGATGCTAAGTCATTCTATAAACTCATCTCGCCTGCTTTCTTCCTCTTCCTTTCCTCATTCTCCGGGATGGATACCTTCTAGATTTACATGACTATATGTTGAAAATTAAAATAAACAATTATTATTTGAAAGCTATCGCAAAGCTACAAAGGTACTAGATCAACTCAAAAAATTATTACCGATTATGTAGAACTCTCAAATCCCAATATCATATATGCATCTACACAAATTCAATCAAACAATTATAAGTGGTCTGGAGCAAATTCATAAACCAAATATGAAATATCAAATTACCGATCCATCTAATTAATATGTTAAACATAATACATGTAATCCGCTTGGTTGGGTAATTAGCAAAGTCAAGAGACAACACCTAATGGCTCACGGATGAAAAGGAGGCGGCCCGATACGTGATGATTGAATTGCAGAGTTGGGCGGGCGCCAGAAACTCTCGCCCCGCTTGGCTCGATAATCGGAACGGAGTGGGCGCGCGTTGATAAGGTACGACGTCAACCGATGATGGCGGATCGATGAGCATCGTGCGCCAGCACCTTGACTCCTTGGCGATGGCGCTATCGTTCGCGATCAAAAGACGCGAACTTTCACGCGCTTAGCAGTGCTGAGTGGCCGAGTGACGCTTCAGTGATCGCTGATATTTTACAAGTTTACGCCCAGAATCCTCAATCCTCATGCATGCATGTACGCCGTAGGAGGTGGGGCTCGGCTGGCTGTAGCGGCAACGGCCTTGTCTTCTCAGGCCGAAGCCGGGTCATGGAGGGAGGCCAAGGTAGAAAGTGAGAACGCAGTGCTTGGTGCATGCTACGGCAAGCTCGCTGGGCAGCTACGCGTGATGTGGATGACATTTGGGCCGCATCAGCAGGTTCCAGACGGCGCGCTAGAGAGAGGGAGAATACTACCGTACCGTATATAAGGCCCCAGGTTTTCCGGCTCCCTCCGTGCCCCGCGCCAATGTGGTCTCACGGGCTCGCGCCGCGTCACGCGTACGGGTGCCTGCGCGGTCTGCCATTCATACGGTGAGCACCGCGTTGAGCTATATCGTTCGCATGGCTCAGCCGTTTATTCGCCTTATCTCTACTACTATAATTCACGACTTGGTGGCAGTGGTACGGCTTCCCTCCCGCACCGCCCCACGCGCGTCGTCGCTTGACTCGCTTCGCTCCCCAAGCAAACCCTAAACCCGCGCCGCCCCCGCACGATCGTCGCTTCGCTCCCCTCCCCGCACCCCAAACTAACCCTAAACCCGCGCCGCCCCGCGCGATCGTCGCTTCCCTCTCCACCCCGCACCCCAAACGCCTCATGCTGCAGCTGGTGGGGCGACCGAATGCGGGAGACGTGCGCGCTGCTGCAGCTGGTGCGGGAGCCCGGTTCACGCGGCGCCTACCTCAGGAGATGTACCAGCTGCACAAGGAGGACCCGGCGACGTACACGGTGGAGAGGCTCCGCGCCATCTCCGGGGCGATGTGGCCTCACGGGCTCGCGCCGCGTCACGCGTACGGGTGCCCGCGCGGTCTGCTATTCATACGGCGCGCACCGCGTTGAGCCATATCGTTCACATGGCTCAGCCGCTTATTCATGTTATGTAACTTATCGTCGTCTGCTGTTAATTCACTACATTTTGGCGGGCTTGTGATAGAGTGCTACTTTCTGGATTGACATAGCATGTATGGAGCTCTTAAAAATCGAATTGATTCCCGATTAATTGGATAAAAGGAGAAATATGTGTTAAGCTCTTGTACCATTTTATTTTGCATTTTTTATTATGTTGCAATATGTGCCGTATATGATTAATTGCAGAAATTACAATTTAGTACTCATTGCGGAGTTTTTAGATAATCGAACTATAGTTAGCAAATATTTGTTGTGGTATAGTATGTGGTTATAGTTTATGGTTAGTACACAGTTTCAACTCTCAATAATGTCTTGATGCATATAACTGTCTTGAATGCCTTCAAAGGGCACAGATTGCTTTTCAAGTTGTATCTTGGCTTTTTGCATGGCTTAGCGTAGTCTCATTAATCAACAAAAGCTTCCATTTTCATTGGCAGCTGTAGCACCGCTAGGTTCGAGTGGCATTAGCGTGACATTTGTATAATGTTCCACACTGATATCTGTAGGTAGTTGTCGTATTAGAGAACTATGGTTTGCCATGCTGTTTCCTGTTTGCCAAGTCAAATCCAGTCATAATAGCTGTGCCTGTGTTGGCCACATTACTGAGAATTGTAATGGGGAACCCTCAAGACCATCAACTTTTATATTGTAGTTGTAACATTTTAATGATGTCCAATAGATTTATTTACCCAAAATTGCTTTCTTTATGGCTGCGAGGCATAATAGGATAAAGCCATGCTTGTGGATAAGATAATCAGCAGGTTTCCGCAACTGCTTGCCTTTTCATTGGAGTTAGCAATTAGGGCAAAAATTAGCAAGTTGTGTTTGTAGTTTGCTACCTCCAAAGTTTGTTTTGCAATCATAATTAATGACATACCTGTAGTTGATCAATAAACAGAATCTTCTTTATTGTTTTCGGTGATGTAACAATTTTTTAACCATGTAGTAAAATACCTTAGTTATCCATGCCTGCAAGTTATTTTGGTTGTCATTATCCTTTTGCTTAATTCCTGCATATTCCAGGCTGCATGTGTACCTTTAGCATTAACTGGACGGGATATATGTGGCAGTGCTATAACAGGATCAGGGAAGGTATCTCTAATAAACACATACTTCCCTTTTTGGAGCATTTCAAAGTAGTATATATCTTTGGTTTAACTGACTTCTGTAAATTAGACAGCTGCTTTCTCTTTGCCTGTGCTGGAGCGTCTGCTTTTCTGGCCAAAACGTGTACCTGCAATTAGGGTGCTTATTCTTACTCCAACTAGAGAGTTGGCTGCTCAGTAAGTTCCATATATTCTTTTTTCTATGTAACAATCTTTCATATTGGCTCATTTTCTTTTGTGTTTTTTATTTTATCATGAGTACTTAAGCTCCAATAAAGAATTAAGGACATGTCTTAAGTTAGGTCCATTTCTTTTCCTTATTTGTCTGAAAGTTCTTTCCTTTTTTGTTTATCAAACCAATGTTCTGGTGATATGTTCTAATCTGTATTTTCTGGAAGCTGTACTTCAGGGACGCTTGGGCTGGAATTTTTTTTCAGATCGTCACTTAAGTTCTTTTTCTCCTTTCATTTTTCTCTTGCCAACGCGTGGCCTGGACATGCGTCGCTCGCGTGCGAAGGAGCGTCATTCCATGCAAATTCGTTTCTGGAGTTGAACTTATCACGGCCACTTCTTCAGACTGTATACAATCCTCAATTTCATCTGGAGACCCACTTGAAAGTTCTTCAGACTGTATACAATCCTCAATTTCATCTGGAGACACTATCATAATACAATTTTCTTTTATTGCTTGACATGTTTTGCTACCTAGCGCTAGTAATTTTTGCGAAGACGCCCTCAAATATTTAGAAATTGTTTTTTTCACCACTTTATGCTAAAAGGCCCCCAAAAATAGTTTTTTATACAGAGACACCTGAAAATTCCTTTTTTTGTAAAGACACCTCGAAAAAACTAGAATTTCGCAAAAGGCTTTAGGAAATTCTTTATCTTTTTTGCAAAAACACCTCCGAACAATCTGGAAGTTATTTATTTCACTATTTTATGCCAAAAATCCTCAAAAACAAGTTTTTTTTCTGTGGAGGCCCTTGAAATTCCTTTTTTCCCCCAAAAGCACGCCGCTGAAAAAACTAGAAGTGCGCAAAGGCCTTGGGAAATTCTTTTTTTTTTTTGCAAAAATAGCCTTTCAAAATCCTTTTTTGTCAAAAAAACGAAAATTATAGAAAATGCGGCAGGGTCCACGAAAATTATTCTGTTAATGTGTGGGTGCGTTCCTTATTAGTCACATGCTAATTTTCTCATTTTAATACACCCACATTGTTACACACCTCTTTTTCATGTCATCATATATCTACGTAGTGTGACGTGTCGCCGCGCTAACCCATCTAGTAACATGAGAAAGACTAGTCATGTGCCCGTGCGATACAATGAAAACTCAATTTGCGATAAAAAAATTATTTACAAAGAGCACTAACCTTATCTGAATAATAATGTTCACTCTGAATATGCAATGGTTAAATATTTAAATCAATTCATCGAAACATACAAATTTCAAGCACCTGTTTACAAACTCGAGCTTAAAATTATCTTTAATTTCACAAACTTAAATAATAATATCATAGCACTTGGGATTGTAAATTTGTAATACTATAATTTGATATCGATCGATCGACTGAAAGAGGTATCACTAGTTGTCCTATGGGCGCAAAAACATTGAAGAGGTAGACGTCATCCATATGTGGCTACCACCATCAGTGGCGTACGTGGCTCGTACGCCTTGCTCCAGCCATACCATAGCCCCACCCTATCAACCAACTCCACCGCCTCCTCCCGCGAGCGCTTCCCTCAACCTATTGACATCATCCACCGCGCGCGAGCTTCAGCAATACCGCCAACCTATCTCGCCGCCCATCACTGGCAAGAAGCTCAACACATCTGCAGGAGAGGCAAGAAGCGGTGGTGTTATATAGATTCAGCAACTGAGGATATATCTATGGAATCCAGATTAAAAAATCATTGAATAAGGAAGGCAACAAAAGAGAAAGAGGCGAGAAGAGAGTCAGCTCCATGAATCGGAGCTCTACTTCCTTTGGAAGAGAATCAATCAATCAAATCTGAAAAGCACATGAGCAATCGTCACCGATTCGAATGCCAGATCAATGAGAGAAATGAAAGCAATAAATGAGTCATGCATATTTATTTACCTTCTGCGATGGATGATCCAATCTAATCTACCGGGTGGTCACAACCTGCTTCCCACTCAGCCACACGGGTGCGTACACGTGTCGGGGTGAAGGTGGAGAACGGACGTATCACCACCAACTCCTAATTAGAATTAGTAAAGATAAAGATAACTTCTCTAGTCGTATCATGCATAGCCGTGCACATGCTGTTTGCCGATCGGAATCAAGTCTATACGTGATTAGATAAAAAGAAGAGATGATCTTATCTACACATGCAAGTAAATATTTAATGGAAATGATGCATATGGCAACTCAAAGGCACATGGTAATTCAAAAGTTGTATGCGTGCATTATATGGAAAAAGAATCGATCGTGCAGTATTTGGAAATAGAATCGGCTGATTGAGATAAGAGTCTGATACGCCGCAGATCACACATGTATGAATATTCAACCGAATTAAAACTTTCTCCATTCGCCAATGCATAGAAGATCAGGACAATGATGGTTTTGTGGGTATGCCGAGGGGAGGGGGAGAAAGGACCACCGCCACCAACTTGTAATTAGAAGTAGTAGAGATAGGAGGGAGAGGACGAGGAAGATAACACACAGGCCATTTGTTTGTGAGGGTAAGATAGACATTTTGACCAAAATCTGGCAGCCATTACGTAACAGCGGAGCGGCTGGGCTTGACAGAGCTAACGACACTGCTGTACATTGTACAAGGGATTGAGAGGTGAAGGTGAGTGGTTAGGTATAAGGTAACTCAGTCTCAGTTGCATGAAGAGAATTTTCTCCGTCCCAAAAAAAAATAACTAGAATTAATGGAAACAGGAGAATATCCGCAATACCCATATTCAGTCAGATTCAATTCATTCCATTCGAGGGATTTTTAGGTTCATTAATCAAGGGCTGGTAGAAGAACTTAAAAAGTTTCCAACAATTAAAACTCTCGGTCACATAGTTATATCTCAATTATTTACGAAAGAATATCAATTACTATAACCCTCCGTAAAAGAAAGAGATGTCGTGTACGAATCACTCGTCTATTATACCCTATCATTACCAATAACTAGCATAATACCCGTGCTAACGCTACGACGATATTTAGTTATACAATTCAAATAAGCAAAAGGTGTTATATGTTTTGGTAATCAAGTGTAGTAAAATGTGATTATGATAGAAGCACAAAAGAAAGATACAGAGAGTTATTATATCGTTGATTACATAAACAAGTGCATAAAGTAACATCGCAATTGTTTATCATTAAAAATAATCTAATCTCTGGGACGATTAAGAATTTCCGTATAACTTCGGTGAATGTTGTCTTTCGATTCATCCTCATTGTAGTTCAAGAGGTTCACGAGAGACCTCCAAAAGCATGCACACACTTAATTAACAGCAATTAATTAGGGACAAATGTGAAACTAATCACTACTACCAGCTCCTCCCAATTCCGTTGGTTCTCGGGTTCTCTCAAAGAATGGCGGGTTCTCGGAGAGTCGCAGCTCGCAATGGCGATGGTTGGTTGGGTTCTTGGTGGTGCGTGTGCGGGTTCCCGAGAAGGATCTCGTGAGGCGGCTACTGTGGCAGCCCATGGTGGCGTTCAGCATTACCGCACGCCGATGTGGATGAGAAGGCGTATGAGCCTCTTCTACTACTTCGAAGTCGCGGAGGACGCCGCCGCCAAGCCCTCACGCTCATGATGCAGTTTTACTTTCTGGACCTTGAGGTGTTGCACACTGATCGAGCAAAATTTCTTCTGAAAAAAGAACTCTAATTAAGGTAAGGAATTGTGCTCACGACCGGCATCGCCAGTAGTTGCGCTCAACAAGATTGGAGCAAGTAGCATTAGTAGAAAAGTATGTTTCTTCTCTTAATAATAAAGCTTATGTAATCACATTTGTTCGATTATTTCAAGAAGATTCTCAAAGATACCATTGCGCGAAAGAAACTAAAGTACAAAGAATCATAACACTTGAACCGGCAACCATATCGATGAATGAACCTTTGCCATCCGTTTGGAGTAATGAATTGCTTTAGACATAGTTACAGTTGCAAATTGCACTGTGTCCCCAAACTAACTATAGTTACTTGCACAAATTGCTCGCTTCGGACTTACGTGAATGCAACTGATAGTCCAAATAAATAATGATATAAAGAATACCTTATCGGTATTATTTTCCGCTCTTTCTAAAGAATCAAGAACTTATTGATCATTTCATTCATCCTTTTGAACTTATCTATCAGAACAAAACCTGAAAAAACCTAAACTATTTGCTTCTATCTTCACTCCTTTTGTAGGTGCACTTAGTCAATAGGTGGATGGGTTGTGTTTGGGAGTCTCTGTCCAAGTACAAATGATCGAAATAGTTCGAGAGCTCGGTCTGGCTGCGCAAATGGCACCATGTGAGATGCACCTCGTGTTGCAAATGTTAGCACATTACTGCACTCGTTACTCAAACCTCCAACCTTGAATCAAAGGGCAACATATGTTTCATTGATTAGCCAACCTCCACAAGTTTGTATTCGAGGTTCAGTAGTATATCGCCTAATTTGTCAATTGTAACGCAATTTATCATAGAACAAGAGTATACCGCCTTTGGAACCAAGCATCAGATGGGACTGTGAGTTGCAACCCCATGGTGTGCGCTAGCTCAAGACAAGGGTTCGGGAGCCCAAGAGTGGCACCACGAGTCTTGATCTCCACTATAGTCTAGATTGATTTGTCATAACATATTGCATATAAAGCAAAACAAATTATCTGGAAATAAAAGAGTTACATTACCTGAATACCCAAACTGGTATTTTGTGCTCCACAATTTTCTGAAGTAAAGGCAATATGTTGATGTTGCCATCCTTATTGTCAGTAGTTCAAAGACACCGGCACATGATTTAAATGGGCCATGAGAGTTTTGAGTTGCAAAGGAACCTGTTCATTTACTATTTCTCATTTCTAATTCTAACAATATTTGGCAGCTCTACACATCACAACAATTATTTATAGCAAGTTAGCAACTTTCGTCAACCATCAATACTTCCATTTGAAGTGCGTCTTTCAAACTTTTACCGAGAGGGTCATAGTTAAAAATCAAACCATAATTATAGCAAAGATCTAAAGTAATCGCGTAGAAAGGACCAAGATAATCGGAAGGGCCAAAAATATAATTGGCATAAGTAGCAATACTTCAATTGAATGATACTCGTTGAGAGCCCGAGATCTGAAAAGAAACGATTATTCACTTTAGCATTCGCCAGGAGCTCTCCTTTCTCCTTGAAAAATGCAAGGTAACAAGAGAATACACTAGCATTCAAGTAGCAAAGAACAAACAAAACAAATGAATCAAGAACCATCTCATTACAATGTGTAAAAGTCAAGATCATAATCAATAGCTACAAGTGAGTTAACAACTTACAAAGTCGGGATGCGCTTCTATTCTGTGACCACCAAGGAGAATGTAGCACCACCACCCATCAATGTCTGCAAATATTATGTTTAGAAATAAGGTCCTGGATTTCCTTTTACAGATCACACTATTATTGTTAATAAATCATATAATTCATTCTATGAGTGGAAAAATAAGGGTCAAGATAATGCTATGACATAAAACATCACTATACTTGTACGACAAATCATGATTGTAGCTTTTTTCGCGCCACATCCGGTACTTCAAAACCGATACTACATGCGCTATGTAATAGGAGGCGAGATGAGGTTTACATTTATATTGGACTACAAATTTTGATGGCTATGGTCTTGTCATTGATGGGGCACACCATATACCGGTGGGTTTCTTTCAAAAATCATGGATCCTCGCTAGCTTGACAACATTCAACATATCAATATTCCCAAAAGCGCATAACGCTATAGAACATACAAACCCATGAGTACCTTGATATCCCTTCGGTGACGCTTCCTAGTCGCTCCAACAACCACCGGCCGTGGTTACATATCGCAATTGAGGATGTCGCTTGCACACAATCTATTCAAAACGACTCGATTAAAGAGAAGATTCATTAGATACCACTTATTAAAATTAAGTACAAACAAAACGAATCCAAAGAATATCCAATCACCCAATTTTCCTTATATAACCATACCTTGATTAGCTCACCTTCACAATAACCATCAATCTCAGTCCTAAAAGGGGAAAAAAGGTCACACAACCATGCTATTTGGCAAGAACGTATGAAAGATTACTGAAATATCCAAATGCATACGCTGCAAGCTCCTTTTGCACTTGACAAATTTCAACTTGGACAACCATTTGGGCCTTCTTCACGCTTCATAAAGGTTTTGCATATTTCCAAAAATTCACGCCTAAAAGTAACTACAAAATGAGGGGCTACAAGATGGTTATAAACAAAATGCCTCATCGTGACTGGGTATATATGCATCGAACTAAAGAAATGAATGAGTTCAAACTTCATGCATCTTAGACAACAATTGCAAAAACTTATACAAGGATTACAGAGAAAATTGTGTACATGAAAGCTTCAATTTTGATACGATCAATTAAATACAAAACAATACTACTCAAGTATACAAACAAAGTAAAAGCTTAGCACTTCAGAGTAGCAAGATTCATCGAAAGGAAAAGGCAATTGTCCGTGAGAAGCTATAATAGTACAATTGATAACAAAAGCTTAGCACTCCAAAAGGAGCAAGATTCACCGAAAGGAAAAGGGATGTCCGGAGAAGCTATAATAGTACAATTGATAACAAAAATTACATCTTAGTTGAATAATCAAGAAGCTCATTTTCATATCTCCTAAAATTCTATAAGAACCTTTGTTTTGTATAAAATTAAATACAACAGATGAGTTATCCTCATCTAATTTCAATAGGAGTGTAAGATTTCAAATGAATTTGCAATAAAAAACCTCTGCAATAGGAATGAAGTAAATTATGTATCCCCATAACACTAACATGATATCATATTGAGCTTAACTCAATAGTCATATAGTAAATAAAATTTGAACAAAGACACGCTTTTGCATTGATATAGGTCTACATCAGCAACAAAATTTGCGACTTGGAAGCAACAAAGTCCTAAACATAGCTACGGGCAAAGAAAAAAAAAAAGGGTGGTTAGCTACCACTTACCGATTGCTAATGTGGCTCAGATATTTGGGCTACATGGGATCGTACCCTATCACCGCCGCCCATGAAGATACTTGAACTCCACAGCTCTCGCCATCGCGCGAGGGACGTTCATTCGCCCTCTCGCCCCAACATGAGTGGAACCGCTTGTTCAACTGCTCAGATACCCAAACTACCTATAGGGCAAGGCAATCACGAAGTTCAGCTCAAGGCATAATTAAACTAAAATTGTATACATGATGACAATTCCATTCACACAATCGTATGAATACAAAGGTATAAGATGTTATTATCTCAAAGACAAAAATAGTTAATTAAGGAAAGATAGTGATTATTACTAAAGGCAACCATTCACACACTGCATTTAACACACCATATAAGATCTTACTATCCCATATAAAAATAGCTAGTTAAGGATAACATAGTGAATGGGTCTTATCTATTTCCTAAGGCAAACTAACAAAGATAAGCTCTTATCTATTTGCGAGCATTGTATTAGGGTAGTAAATATCAAGACATGATCAAGTGCATACAAAATTATGCATCTTGAAATACTGCACCATAAATATGTGCGCTATAGATGATAGAAAAAATGCAAGATAGCAAAAGGAAGAGATGCTTATCGTTATCAGTAAGAGGCATTAATCGATATATGTAGTCTTCATCCCGCTCCATTGCAGTCATAGCCTTTGATACATTACTTGCAAAGAATTCAACAAACAAAGATCGAGCTTGGACAAGGCAGATTGGACAACTCATTTGAATTTCAAATGTGGATGCACAAATCTTGATGCACATTGGACAAGGCAGATATAAGTTGTATGCACAATGGGTCAGTACAAAATCCTCACTCACCATCGCTTCCTAACCTTTTATCACGGCACCCCCAGAGACAAAATGTATTGCTTACTCTACCTTTAGTTAAACAGAGAAAACAAGATTCAAGAATGTATTCCTGATACTGGCATAATTGGACATTTGCCATCTAATAGGCACAGCAAAATGAAATGACAAGAACAATGGTATACAGACATGGTGATCAATTATTAAGATCGACAAATGGATAATGGAACATGTGTGCTTTGGTCACTATTTTGCACACTCGTGATTTAGTACGGGAATTTACTTCATGTAGGCATAGGCGCATAGCAGAGTGACCATAGTGCTCTGGACATTAAACATGTAGAAAAAGCTTACGTCGGATCAGAAAAAAAAGAAGTAAAACACCAGTAAAAAAACACATCACACTATAGACCTTAATCAAGATGCCAATCACGGGAATTGTTGTATTAGACTATTAGTTTAATTCCATTGTTACTTTCACGAATGATAGTTAGAACATTAATAGCGACTACATAACCTTACGTAAATAGCAACTTCCATAAGCATATAGCATATATCGAGAAACATGGAATTTTTCGTGTTCCTCGGTCCTCACCGTGATGCTATCTAACTCGAAAAATCCACCGCCTCTATCGTATTTGTGAGGCTACGCCGCATGGCGCGCTTGGTCTCCTAGAACGACCTCCGGCTCGCACATAGGTCACCTGCTCAAAGCGATTCTCAAGATCGAGATTAATGTCACCCAAACCCAGCAATCACCAGGACACCTGCGAGAGAACCAGGTGCAGAGAGAGGAAGATGGGGAGGGATAGAGAGAGGTATGTGGGGAGGAGAGGTGAATGCCGGGGACTTACCCATGGTGCAATGCGGGCTTGCTTGGTCGCTGTTTCACGCTTGTCTGTTCTGCCAATGTCAAGATTCTCCGTATATGCGTACTCAACGGAGGGGAACTCAACATGCGGCTTTATGACGGGAGAGGCTGGATCTAACTGTCTTCGTGACCTCCTGCGATGGCGCCTCCGGATCAAGTGAGGAGATCGAAAGATAGTGGAGCAGGTGAGGGAGGGGAGGGGAGGCGGGGCTTCGGCAAGGTTGCCGGCCGGGGGAGGGGAAGAGATCTGCGACGGCACGAATGGGGAAGGGACGGGGCACGAATGGGTAAGCGGCGTGATTGGGGGCTTCGGCGCGATCTGTGCGGGGCGGGGAGGGAACAGTTACGCGATTTGTCATCAGATTAGAAGATTATTTTAAGATTAGAGGATAATAGAGGGATGAACCAAATGATTTGAGCCATCAGATTTGATGAAGTGGTCTGAGAAAACATCTTAGCGCTTGATTTTGAGGAAGGGGGTTTTTTGGGTGCACATATTAGGGTGGATACAGGAAAAGTACTCTCTGTGGAGGCAAAAAACTGCGTAGATGACTGTGTGGATGTAAGAAAGTTTTAACTGGTGAATTATAAAGGTGTTTAGATAACCCTTACTAGCCGCAGTTGCTAGCATCGAGAGCGACACTCAATGTTCACGGTAAACGATGAACAAACGTCATCCTACCTTTTTAGTGTTTATACGGTAAACGGCGTTGTAAATAGTCTCGATAACGGTTTTACTATTTAAAATTCAGAGAAATATATATATATATAGTAACAAAATAAGCATCCAATTTATCTTCTTTCATACATATATAATGAAACTACTAGCTATCAACAATTGTTCACATGGGTGACATGAAGAAAAAAGATGACATGATATGAATGTAATTAAATAATCATAATTGAATGAATGAAAAGCTCAAGTGGCAATAAAAAAACAAAGCTAATATTCATCTCATATATATCATAATGTTCTTTATCATATAGCAATATTGTAACTTTATTCAAAAAAAGTGGGCCAATAAAACGTGCCTATTAAATGTTCGCGTCCATTAAACAAACCTTGAAATATCTACAAACGTAGCAGGCAGAGACCTTTACCGTTTTAATGGCGTTTACAAGGCCTTAACGGTCTTTATTTAGAACGCTAGTGATACTGACACCTTCTGTGCCATAATTCTTTTTTTAAAATAATACATTTTAAAGATAATTTTATAAAAAAATACGTCAAAAAAAATTACAAAAATACACATGTGTCGCACGAATACCTCCACACAGCTTGCATGCCCACGCCACCTCCCGGCCCGGTTGCCTCGCTGGTGAGGACCGAGCACTCTGAATTTCGGTAGTACCAAAATTTTTTAGTACCTTGCAAGCTTGCGCTAATCATTAAAACCTATGAATAGGTTTGATTAATCGTTGGAAATTTATCAGTTGAATTATATGCCTCCAAGTAAAGATCGAGTCTATTCGTCTCGGAAGATGCATCTTCTTTTTCCTCGCCGCTCCTCTAGTTTTAGTTTCTTCGCCTGGAAAATGAAACTTGCAGAAGTAACGTACTCAGCAGTCTCAGCTAAACAAACACATTATTAGTCCGTTTACAGAAAAACAAAACAAAACAAGCACAGTATTGTAGGAGACGGGAACACTTCTCTCGGCCATTTATTTCCAGCGCATACCTGCCTTACTGTTTTACTTAGGAAGTAGGAGATTTTAATTTTGAAAAAAGGATCTTGAACTGATTTTCAGTTTCAGATCTATCAAATTGAATAAAAGAATAATGGCGGTGAATCTTGAAGGTCATATTTTATCTTCAGGGGTTGCTGAAAGGTGCTGCTAACTCAATGGTGAGCTCAGAATTATTATTTGTTGTTGTTGTTGCACCGTCTGTAATAAATCAATGTAAAAAACTACAAAACCCTACACTGTTCCAACGATATAGAACTCTGCCGTCCGATCAAATCCAACGCACCCCAAGCCAACCCTTCGGATAAACCACCCGCTTATCTCCACCACGCATTCAACGCCCGTCTACCTCTTTTCCTCCTCCAATCTCTCTCCCCAGTTGAGCTCTCCAAAACAGGCTGAAACTCATTCAAATTTTCTTCAAACTTTGGTTGGAACCTAATGAAAATTTTGTTTGAAACTTGTTGAAACTCTTTGGTTAAGACTTGCCAAACTTGAATTCTAAAATCTGAAACTCGTTGAATCTTGACTCGAATTTTTATGGCTACTATACTTCTATAAATAAAGAACGTTGAGGCTTTCTAGTGATATATATATATATCACACTTTGAGAACTTGGCATAGAGTTTGAGTTTGTGATCCTGAACTTGTTAAAGTTGAATTCTAAAATCTAAAATTTTTTAAATCTTGACTTGAACTTTTCTAAGAATCTTCTGGAAACACACAAAACTTACTAAAATAAGAAAATGTGCAAATATTTTCATAACTTACTAAAATATGAAACTTCTCAAACTTTTCATAAAACTTGCTGAAACCACTTGAAACATGTTGCTATACCGTTTTCTAGTCACTTCCTAAATCAACGTGTGTATTGGATATTCTTGATTCATTTTTCTTGGTATGTAGTATTTATCTTTGGCTCGGAAAGAAGCTTATCATTCACATATCTATATGTGCAAGAATTGGAGAGCAACGGGGCACCCAGGTGTCACTTTGGCATTTTTACAAAAAAGACCCTCCGTTTCTTCGAAATTACGGATAGGTCCCTGTGTAATTTTCTGTGAGACAAAGATATTTTTTTCCTTTGCGTTTGGGTCCCTGGCGTGGTATTTTTACGGAAAAGCCTCCCGTTAGTTTCAAATCGCGAACAAACCCTTTTCTAATTTTTCGTGATAGCGACTGTGTCCAAAAAATAACAAACAGTCCTTACTTTACGCTCGAGTCCTTTCTCCGCTTTTTCCCGAAAAAATGTTTTCTACACAAAAAACCGGAAAAATGTTTTACACACAAAAACCCGGAAAAAATGTTTTTCGAAGATTTATGGCAACTTATGGATTTGCCAACGGTCATAATCTTGGTTTTTTTTAAAAAATGTAGATTAGCTGAAGATTTATAGCGGTTCATGAATTCACCCACGGTCCGAACAACCTTTAAAAAGGAAATACATAAAAAAAACGCACTTTTCTTTTAAAAAAACAAAAAAAACGCAGATTAAACTGCAATTTTCTAAATAAACCACGTATCGACAAAAAAACACGGATTCGTCGAAGGTTTATAACAACTTGTGTATTTGCTAATGGGTCATAACCGTGGGTTTTTTTTTAAAAAAAAGTTGATTCGTTCAAGGATTTATATCGACCAGTAGATTCGACGGCGGATCCTGACGACCCATTTTTTTTAGCGAACACAAAAAACAAAAAAAAACACGGATTTTCGCCGGACGCGGCATCGCGCGCCATTCTACCTAGTTGTCCACAACGTGCATCGGTTCGTGGAGCAAACTAGCAACCGATTAGTCATCTGGTCGTCCACAACATAAACATGTGATTCTGCACTCTGCTCAGCAAAATTAATAGTTTAGCACCACGCATCTTTGCTCAGCAATAGAAGGCAAAATGCTGCGAAGCAGGCCGCACCCACCTATATATGACTACAACCAGCTCAAGCGATGTCAATCTGAATTCCTGCACATACACATGTTTAAGCACAAACACCTGTCCACAGCATCAAAATCAAACATCACGCAATGCGTGACAAATCAAACATAAGCAGCCCATACCCATACCCCGAGAATTTCAACAAGATTTACCATATCACAAATGCAAGACTGAAACACAAGTGCTTACCATCATATCTCCAAACAATATCTGAAAGGTAATAAAATAAGTTCAATATCCCCATGAAAGTATTTCTGCGTATATCCTTGACCGATTGGTATCACAAACTAAAAACACCTCCAGATGCACACAAACACTTAACCAGAGCTGCTGTGCTGATCACAAAACCCTGACACTATCATCATCAAGTTACATTTTCCTCACACCATGAGCTCACAATGTTCACTGGGACCCATTGAATTTTGCCATCATCTTTGCTATGATAGGACCCACCTTGGGGTTGGCTTGGTGCCTAGCGAAATTGGCAGGATTCTTCATCACTGCAAACAATTTAAACACGGGGTGAAGTAACTGAAAGTACTGTAGTAAGAGTACAACAATGTAGCCTACAGCGCTACACACACCTTGCCTAGCAAATACGCAGTGACACAACTATGGAAAGCTAGTCCACTATCCTAGTAGTTAGTACCTTCATGCCATAAACAGAATATAGCTGAACTTTGTCCGGGCATACTTTGTTAGGCATATTACTATGCACTGAAACCATTGTCCAAATATTTGGACCATGCGATACTGCTGTCAACTATGCAGATCTCTAATAATACAAGGATATTCTTACAAAACGTTAAGAGAAACTAATCCACACCTCCATAACTCCTTACAAGTCACAACCAAACCAACCCTTGATTTGCACCACATATCCCTTATGATTACTCTCCATTCAGACTTTGCAAAGAAATATTTAGTATGTAAAACGTTACTCTTAAGGGAATGGTATAACCAGCCAGCACCATCCTGGCACCAGGACTTGACCAAGAAGACTGATTTTATCGAGAAACCATACTACATAAGGAAACTGGAACTTGAACAGTAGCATCACAATATTTGAGTGGGAAAGCATACCATCTTGAAGGGCCGCCATAACCTCTGGGTCACCAAATGCTGCCATCAGGTCAGGGTCCTGTTGAGTGTTGAACAAAGAAAGCAGAACTGTGTATAAGAGGGAAGTTTCTCCACTATTGCAAGTGGATTACAAGGAACAAAACCAAGAAAGGCAGCTAATGCTTAAGCACTTACATTCAGGATTTTACTCATATCAACATTACCGGGACCACCTCCAGGAAAACCACCGGGCATCCCTGGGAACCCTCCTCCGGGCATCCCTCCTCCACCAGGCATCCCTCCTCCACCAGGCATCCCTGGGAACCCTCCTCCGGGCATCCCTCCTCCACCAGGCATCCCTGGGAACCCTCCTCCAGGCATCCCTCCTGGGAAGCCTCCACCATGCATCCCTCCTGGGAAGCCCCTGTGAGATGGACCTCCTGATGACCGACTTGATGATTGCTCCTTCCTCTTGGCCTTGTCATAAGCAGCCTGGTAAAAGTATACAATGCATTAGTTCAGATGCAACCATAAGCAGTATCCTTGGGAAATACATACCAGGAGTGGGAGTTTTAGAATGAATTTACCTGTGCATCTGCCCGTCGACGAAGCCGATCACGCTCAGCTCTCTTTTCTTCCCTCTCTTTCCGCAGCCGCTCATACTTCCTGCGATGTTCCATTATCTTGTGTGCATTAGGCTCCACCTGCAAGATCACCAATGTCAAGATTATATGAGCTTGCCACATGCATAAAGAGCATAATTATTGCAACAAAATTCTACCTTCTTGAGAACAGCATTGATCTCATCATCATAATCCATGTTTGATGCTGTGTGAAGATCCCGAGCAGCTTCCTCCCATTTGCCAAGCATAGCATAAGCCATTCCACGAGTTTTATAGCCTTTTGCAGAGTCTGGGTTAATCTAAAAGAAATACAAGGACAGTTTAGCTACAGAGCATCCTGCATTACCAATAGAGTCAATGCATTCTTAACTCTATTAAATTTCAATTCTGCCTCTTTTGACTTCATTTATAGTGCATGCAGCATAGCGCTTTGCTTGAGCAACAAAGACATCAGCAAAGAAAGGGAGATGAAGTCATCAATCACCTCTAGAGCAGCATTTGCATCACGGATGGCAGCAACTGGTTTCTTCATTTTTATAAACACAGATGCTGCATAAACATAAGAATTCCGCAACTCAGTAAGTGCAAGTCACATGAGCAGTTCATCATCCATAAGTGGTAACATATGAACGTATAGACCATATAGTGCCACTTACCTCTAGTACCATACATGATTGCCGAGAGTGGATTCAGCAGTATTGCCTTGGTAAGATGCTCAACAGCTTCCTCCAGTTTTCCTGACAAGTAATGCCACAAAGATTGGAAAATCAAATTTTGAACTACAGCAATAAGCCCAAAGAAAGGATAATGAGGGAAAACTCAAGTACCTTCTGACATTGCTTCCATAGCCTTAACTTTTGCTTCTTGTGAGGAATCACGATTTTCCTCTGTCACATCAATCGAAGGATCTCCCATCTGCCATAAAAGATGGAATTACAACTTCAGCTTATTCATTATGGATAGTACTAACTGATGTTACTTGGATGCAACACGACTTTGGGTGTCCAATTCGGCAACAAAAAAAATGGACACAGGAAATGCTGCTCCGGATCGGACACGCGTGTCGGAATCTAACTCGGATTCGAGGTGTCCGATTCGTCAAATTTTTTTGGACATTTGTGTCTGAGTAACCCTGCTACTAACAGCTAAGCTAGCTCCTCCTTTGTGGAAATAAAAATTGAGCAACAGGGAAAACATTTCTTCCTTAGTTACAACTTTACTCGGATGCATAACATTAACTCCATGATGAGCAAGACTAGTTCAGAATATTGCTGCACTGCAGCTACCTTTTGACTGCAGAATGAATTGAGAAACCAGAGGGGCCTAGACTAGAGCAAAGTCTAACGAAGATGTTGGCAATGATTAAGTAAACAGGGGATGGGTAGAGAAGATAATGACGGAGCGTACCTTTTGTGGAGGGTCATCATGGTCAGATTCTACAATGTCTCCTTCAAGCTCAAGATCGGACTCGACAATTTCCTCATCGAGCTCATCTGGCTCAGGAGTAGCAGCCCTCATGTTTAGGTCGTCGTCGTCTTCGTCGTCGTCGATGTCATCCATGGAAGATGTCTGCAGTGCACAATTAACAAACGGGGACCAAGGCAGCGCATGTAAGCAGATATTGGCACTTCCTTCTTTGAAAAAGAACAGGAGGGATTTTTAGGTCGTAGAACGAACCAATCGGAAAGGTGAAGGTCGGGGATAGGGTAGGAGGACGGAATTAATTAAGCACATAGATATGATGATACCTTGGGGGCATGCGCCTGCTTGTTGAAGGCGGCGGCGGGCAGCTCTGCGCCCAAGCTGCGGAGGTAATCCCGGAAGAAGGCGAGGCTGGGGTCGGCGAGGAGGGAGGGATCCTTCTTGCACGCCTCCACGAAAGCCCGAAGCTCGCTAACCTTAGAAGCATCCATCGGCGGCTGCCTCCTCCTCGCTTCTCAGGTTAGGGTTGAGGCTGTGCCTCCCTCTCGATCTCCGTCCGCGCAGGGCAGGGCGGGGCCGTGTGCTCTGCTGGGGTTTTATTGGCCGTTCCCGTCCCTTCTAGTACCTTCCAGGCTCCCCTCCCTAACCCCGCTCCCCTCGCCCACTGTCAGTGGCTCCTCGCTAACTGACAGGTGGGCCTGTTCTGTCGGTCACAACCGTCCGATGCTCATCCACCGGCTCCCCAGAGTCGGTGCGCATCATCTTCCTCTCGACGCCGCCGCACCCCCGCCGCAACCCCCGCGTGGAAAGGAAACCCTAATCCACTCCATCCCAATCCCCACCCCCGCTTCCCATCCTCGCACGGCCGCCAAATCCCTCCGATTCCGCCCCGATATGATCTGATCTCGCCGCCAAGATCCAGTCTTGGCCCCTCCTCGTCCTCTTGTCGTCTATTCGGTTCGAGACGATTCCCTTCTTCTCCTGGAGGATGAGCTGATGGACGGCGGTGTATCCATGTTGGATGAGGAAGCGCGCTGGATCTGATCGCAGTAGGGTCCCGACCAACAACCGGCCACCCTCGCCGCCAGAGGACCAAGACGACGACGAGCCCGCGGTGCCCATGCCGGCCGTCGGGGCCCGCCGCTCCACGCGTGTCTTCGTCCCCAAGGCGTCCAAGCCCCAAGCTTCTGAGCCTGCCAGGGTCCTCCGCTCCGGCAAGCGCCTCGCCTTCTCCGACCCCGCCGACGACGACGCCCACTGGCTTCGTTGGGACACCCGGAAACCCAAGAATGGCTTCCACCTCGACGACGACCACCACCAACACGACAAGGACCGTAGGCCACCGCAGCCGCAGCCGCAACCGCTGCCGTCACCACCTCCCGCGAGGTCCTTCGGGATCGTGTACAGCAGGAAGCGCCGCCGGAGGCACCCCATCGTACCCAAGGACGACACAAGGTTTGGGATAGTGTTCACCAGGAAGGACAAGCGATCAAAGATCGCGCCTTTTCGCCGGGACACCCCCAATGACCTCGCCGCCATTCCATGCTCCTCGTCCAGGGAGTTTGCATCAAGGACTGGCTTCTTGGATGCTAATTTCTTGACCCTGGTAGATGATGCTGCCACTGACGATTGGGCTGTTCTGCTCGTCTTCCTCGTCGATACATCTTGCTCTGGGAGCTCGCACCAGTTCTTGCGCCTTCTCCTCCCAGTGCTGCGTTGGATGCATCAGAGTCAGCTGTGCAAGGTCCGGAACCTGTCCTCTTTTCTGTCATCTGCTGCCATTGCCACTGTATTTGCATCGCGTGGGTTGCACTTTGTCAAGCTCCAGCGCCGGAGAGCCGTAAGCTTTCTACAGCTTTCATGTGCCGCTTTTAGTTCCTTGTGCAGCTGGTTTGATGTGAGTGCTTCTTCTTGTAGTGTGCATTGTTACAAAGGACTTCAGTGCATTGTGGGTGGTGTGAGCTTCTTGGTGCCAAGGAATCTCAACCGTTGTTGTCAGTCAACTTCTCGGCACTTCCTTCTTACTTCCAGATCTTGCATTCCGTGATAGCTCTTGATTCCATGTATCTGCCAGCCGTGATTCTGCGGAGCATGCGCTTGGTTGGGGGAGCTGAAGAAATGTACCCTCAAAAACCCTTGGAGGCGGATTCTGGGTCCTCGAGCACTAGGGATGCTGAACCCGCTGTTGACCTGGGTAGCAATGAACCTTGCAGAGTGGTCCAGGATTATGTGTCCCTTGAACAAGTTGCAGGAGTAGTGGTGCATGGTCTGAGGCTAAAGAAGCACCAAAGGAAGAGAAGCTCGATGAGGCATCCCCTAAATCGACAGCGTATTGCAGCAAGATTTTCTGGCAAGGCAATTGGAAGGAAGCAGGGTACCGTGGCCACCCAGACGGAACTGAAGCCGCCCTTGACTAGGCAGGAGCTTTCCATGGAGCCTGTCCAACCCAAACTAGCCTTAGAGATTTCTCTTGATTTGCTTGAAAACATGGATGACAGTGATGTTTCGACTCCCATGGGATCAAATGGGAAGCAAAGGAGGTCTTCTTTGAAAAGTCCTGTTGAGCGCATGAATGAAAGGCTGGCTTTGGCTGATGTTAAGCAGAATATAGATTCTGTTCACTGCAAAGCGAACCTTTTAATTATTCAATCAGATAGGTGCTGGAGGGAAGAAGGCGCAGAAGTTATGCTAGAACTATCGGATTCCAATGAGTGGTGCATAGCTGTGAAGATACATGGCGTTACTAGAATCTCTCATAAGCCTTCAGAGCAGAGGTTTTATGTTGTTAACCGTTTTACTCATGCCTACATTTGGGCAGTCGATGATGGATGGAAACTTGAGTTCTCTGATAAGTGGGACTGGCTTTTATTCAAAGAGTTGCAAATAGAGGGTTGGGAGCGCAATTCTCAGGGAAAGATGGTTCCAATTCCTGGTGTACATGAGATTTCTGATAACATGGAAGGGATTGTAACAGATCCTTTCTCACGCCCTGTACCAGACTATATCAGAATGGCGGACGATGAAGTTGGGCGAGCTCTTTCGAGGGATTCCATTTATGACATGGACTCAGAAGATGAACAGTGGCTCATTCAGTTGAATCATGCAGATTCTGATAGAAAAAGCTCTCATCTGAACCATATTTCTTCCGAAGATTTTGAGAAGATAATAACCACGTTTGAAAAGGATGCCTACAACAATCCTGAAGGAACTAATGATAAGGATCAGCTCCTTTCCAGATATCCGGCTTTAGCGAATGGTGATAATATTCTTGTTGTATATGAATATTGGATAAATAAGAGATATAAGAAAGGTGCACCATTGCTAAGGATATTTCAGGTAATTTTGGAGTTTATTCCTTACCCAATACCCAGCTGTAATCTTTAACAGCTATGTTAATTTTTGTGTGTGTATTGTGTACTTTTGGTTATATCATATAACTAATGCATCCATTTTTTGTAAGGGTGCACCGATAAGGCGCGGACAACTATCACAAAAATCTTCTATTAAGAAAAAGAGATCTTTCAAGAGACAAAGAAGCCAAGCTGGCCGAGGAAAACCTGAAACCTTTGTGCAAGGTATTTACAACTGTAACAAGCCCTGCTGTTGGATGTCATGGAAGAATGAATTTTACTTTACTGTGTCCTATTTGTGATGACACAAACCTTTTCGCATGGGGAACCCATTCATTAGATGACTCTGTAATCTGTAACCTTTTTGTTGCTTTTGCCTTTGCCATTTGACACAGTAACAATTAGACCTCATTATGCCCTGAGTATGATAATCCTTGCGGTGCTCTAAATATAATTTCTCCATTGGAATTCTCATAGTTGTATATCATACCTTACCATTCAGCTCCTCAAGTTAAAGATGAGCTAGCATTGATCACAGAACTAAGTTCCATCTAAGGTGTTAATATAATCTTGTTTTCATTCTTTTGTGCATTTTGGTGGACAGACAATGCCGAAGAGGAGGCTTTGCAGAGAGTTGTCGAAGCTGAACGTGCAGCAAAACAGGCTGTAGAAACGGCTGTTCATCTGCGCAGTAGAGCTCAGTCTCTCATGGCAAATGCTGAGCTTGCGACGTACAAATCCGTCATGGCTCTCAGGATTGCTGAGGCTTCTAGGATATCTGACTCATCTCGGGATCTTGTTTCGACTACCCTCGACTAGTGAAGAATATGGGACATTCGTTGGTTTGTGTGGAGGGAATGGCCAATACTTTCTTTTCCTTCTTTTGTTGCGTCGCTGTGTGATATTGGCTTTTAGCTAAGCTGGGCTCTTTTTTGCTCATCTCCTGTTGTTAACTTTGTGAAGCCAATTTTGAGGCGGATGCGTGAACTCAGAACTGTAATTTCTTGTATAAATGACAGCAGTTAGCGAGATTCTGTATCTTTATCTGTACCATGTTTTGAAAGAGATGGAACGAAAGAAAAAAAAGAAAGTATTGCAAGAGGGCTATGAGTCATCTGAACGCAGTTCGATTCGCAGTTACCGTTGTTTGTGAATCTGTTTCTCTCACTTCGGTGGTCACGAATTCAAAGGTTTTGTGTGCAAGGTTTTAAATCATGATTTTTACGGTTTCGTAGTAAGGTCCTTAAAAAAAATTACAGCAGCTATCGTAGAAACTATCATTTTTTGTGTTATCAATATTAAAAAATTAAATATATATAATATAATATAGGTTACCTCTAAAAAAATCATTAAACGATGGTACTTCTAGAAGTATTAATATTTTTATAATAAAAATATGAGTCAAGTTCTGAATCTACAACTGATCACTAAGAAATATAAATGCTAGATTATTAAAAAAGGTAAGATGAGCTCTTTTACTATGTCTTCATATAGTTCAGGCCTATATGTTTGAGTATTCCAGTAATGTTATATTTCAAAATAAACCTAATACTTTAGCCCATGAATATCTATGTAGGTAGCAGAACTATCGCTGGTTACAAGCTAAGGCATATAGCGGAACTATTACCAACTATACCATTTATAGCTAATATAACGGAACATTGACCCGTAACTTCGTGTTTAAGGTCCAAACAAAACCTATATCGCAACTTACACCATGACTATCTATTTAGAACACTATTTATGTGTAATCTTTCTTTCATATGCTTATTGATGAGTTGTAATGGATCGGTGTAGTTGTTGCAGGGTGTTTGGGTAGTTACTGGGTCCGGGTGCCCTTCAGCTAAAAGTGGGTTTGCATTCAACTAAAATTTGCTCCGATTTAGCCAGTAGGACATTGGCCAAATTCCTCTTGAAAAAGATAGCTTAACGAAGAACATGACAATGTGGACTACATTTAAAAATGATGTGTTATATCATTAAAAACCAGGAATGCGAAACTGTAGTTAACCAAAAGAAGACAAATGGTCCTAGAATTCAAGATTTCTCGATGGACTGAAGTTTGCGTATATGTGTGGCAAATGGCATGGCAAGATGAGACAAAAGTAAGTAAAGAAATGCAGAGTTGACGAAAATACCCTTAAGTTGATGAGCATATTGCTTGGCTCGAATGCACAGCAAAGCCAGATTCAAAAAAAAAAAGTCAAACCCTGTAAAAATGATTAGGATGCATGAGCCACACGATGACAGGTTGACTCGAAATATGCATGAGCTGACTCAACTATATGGTTCATAACATGGCGTGTTAAAATTAGGATACCTGAAAATTTTGTTCTTGTCACTATTAAAGTGTGGCATCTTGGTTCTGTCACCAAAAAACATGTCTCTCATTTTTGTCACTCTAAAGTTTGCTTTCATTTCGTTTTTGCTACTTCCATCTGCCGATTATTATTTGTTAGCATGTAACCCTTTGAATAGTTGTAGGAGAAGCCTAGGCATTTATGGTCCTCTAGCTTCTTTTTATTGCGGAATTAGCCTCCAAACGTATGTATTTGCACTTTTAACCCTCTTCTCGACCATAGGAGGAGTGGTAGGTGTCTAGTGATGTCACCACGACAGCACGGGAGGATGGCCTATTGTGGTCAAGTAGAGTTGTTGTGGTTAGATAACATTGCAAGTGACTTGTTCTGATGGTAGTAACCCTTGTTGTGTACCAACATACATGACATTTGGCATCAGAGCTACTCACTATGGCTTCCAATGCTAAGATTTCTGAGTTTTTCAATGAGTGGAGGGAGATAAAGGCCCTGTTGTTGAAGGTTCAGGTGCAACTTGTGTCAAAGGAGAGGCAACGTCACACGGCGTTGGCCACATCTTCATCGGTGTCACCCCTAACACCGGTCAAGGAGTCGCGTGCTACTCTGGTGGTAGCAGTGCCACCAGCAGCGTTGGACATGCCACCCTCGTTGTCCATACCTACATCTTGGGTGCCTTGACTGAGAAGGAAGGTCACTGCTGCACCATGGCCATCTTCTCTGTAGAGCCGACCAAAAGCGTGCCTTTGGAGAACGGCGGACAGTGTTGCCCCAATTACGCTTCCCTCACTGACGGCATTTTTAGGAACATCGGGCAAAATCGAGGCTCCTACGCCATCACCGTCGACTGTTATCAACAAAACATTGATCAGCCACGCAAGGCAACGTGGTCGCTTGTTGAGGTGGGGCTACCATGGCCGCCACCACAGCTCAAGGACGGGCTTCATGTCTGGAAGGGGTGCAGTGTCACGTGCGTGTGAACAGTACCAAGGGTATTGTAGCACCGTCCAATAGTACCATGGTACTATAGCACCATTGAAGGAGAATAATTAGGATTGGGATAAGATTAATTTTCTTTAGATAAGATTAGTTGTCTGCCATCGTATCTATTAGATAGGAAAGATATTATTTAGATGGAATAAGTCTATTTTACACCCCCTGAACTATGAAAAAAGTCCAAATAAACCCTCAAACTACAAAACTGATTATTTAACACCCTCGGCTGTCAATACCAGATCAAATCACACCCTAAGGAGGTTTTTCTTGGCTATTTTGCATCTCATATATATAATTAAAGCAAAGATTTAGAATTTTTGAAACTTTTCTGTATGATTCTAAGGCAATACTTATACTCCCATAAAAATTTCAGATCAAGATCACACTTGTACATCTTATAAAATTCTGACAAGGTCACTGTCGGCGTATTCCGCCTAATAGGACCTCGTCAACGAACAAGGTTGACTACTCCCAGGATGGAAGGTATGGTTCGGTAGAGAGCGTCTTCGTGGCTGGAAACCCTAATGGCTCTCTACGATGGATCCCGGGGATCAGCAGATCAATGGACACGGTGATGTACCCAGGTTCAGGCCCCAGTGAGGGAAATAGCCCTACGTCCTGCTAAATCTTTGTTGAGGAAGTGTGGAGGTGATTACAATGGTTCTCCTAGTCATGTGCTTCTTTCTCTATGTCTCCTATGTACCGCCCTCCTCCATGCACCGGGGCGCCCTTATATAGATGGGCCGGCCTGGGCAGGTGAGAAGATAACGCTATATTGGTCTATGACTCATTAATTACACCCATCATTCGAGCCTTATCTCACTGACTCATGACTCATTTATTACGCCTGTCACTGTAGCCTTGTCCTTCAAGCCCCATTTAATGCCGTTGCGTGGCTTCGCCCGGTACGCCCGAGATATGACACTCCTACGACGGGTTTGGTGAGTGGCGTCAGAGGGATGGGCCGTTGTCGTGTCGATAGCAGAATCCTTCACAATTAATGGCCCTGACTCAGCATGTCAGGGGAAGGAGACTTCGAGGCGAAGCCTTCTCCTTATTCCTTTGGTTTCCTCCGTGGCCTGACAAGGGGGGCCTGAACGCCCGTCCACTTGCCAGGCCGTCTCTTAAGCCGACACTCGGCGGGTAGGGCATGATCGCCCACCTGCCCGCCAGGGCACCATGCGGGCCACTCGCTCGTGAGCGTATGCATCGCCCATCTGCCGCCGAGGCCATATGGGCTCTTCGCCCGACAGGCGAGGCATGATCGCCCACCGCTCGCTAGGGCACCACGCTGCCGCTTCGCCCGCGTGGTATGTATCGCCACCACCGCCGCCAGGCCATGGGCTCTTCGCCCGCCAGGCAGGCATGATCGCCCACCGCCGCTAGGACACCACGCGCGCCTTCGCCCAGTAGGGTATCGCCCACTTGCCGCCCGGCCACGTGGGCTCTTCGCCCCGGGTAGGCATGATCGCCCACGCGCCGAAGGGCACCACGCGCCGTTCGCCCGGCGAAGTGGTGGCGCAGGCATATCGCCCACCGCCGCCGAGGCCACGTGGGCTCTTCGCCCGGCGGGCAGGGCATGATCGCCCACCTGCCCACCAGGGCACCACGCGGGTCGTTCGCCCGGCGAGCAGGGCGTAATCGCCCACCCGCTCGCCAGGGGGTCATGCGGACTTCTTGCCAGGCGAGCAGGGCTTGATCGCCCACTTGCCCGCCAGGCTGCCATGCTGGGCCAGGCCGCTTCTTGGGCTCACTATTCGCGACGGAGAGGATACCCCGGTGCAAAGTACACCAACAGTAGCCCCTAGGGCCGTCCTGGAACGCGTCAGTTGCTTTTTAGACCTCATTTAATGCCGACGCATTCTTGGATGGGCCCACCACTTCTGAGCACGCAACCGTCTCGGTCCTCCCGATCCGGCGATTTTACTTGGGACCCAAAACGTCGCATCCTTTTACTGTTTGCGAACTGTCTTCGTGGGGGGTCTATATATTTACGCGCCCCCATCCAGCAGTTCACACCTTTTGATCTTCCCGCACTTTGCCCTTTGCCCTTTCATCTTCCTTTGCTCAAAGAACTTTGCTTCTGCTTCAATGGTGCAGCCTCTTCTTTCTTCCACCGCTGGCCAGAGCAGGATGGACTTTCTCGCCAATATGGCACCCGAGAGCTCCCTCCACCTTCGCCAGGGGACCCTCGTGCCGGGCTGCGAGTCAGGGGAGATCATTGTCTTCACCTGGGGGCTTTTGGCGGGCCTGGTGCCGCCATTCTCCGAATTCTTCCTCACCGTCCTTCACTTCTACGAGGTCCATCATCTCCATCTCTCCCCCAACTCCATCGTCCTTCTCTCCACCTTCGCCTACCTCTGCGAGATGTTCGTGGGGGTGATGCCCAATCTTCCTCTCTTTCGCTACTTCTTCACCTGCCGCAGCTCCCCTGATACTAGAATCGTGGGGAGCTGCCACTTCCGTCTCCACGACGGGTCGGCCCCCCACTACATTCCCTTCCAACCAAGATCCAACTGGAAGACATGGCGGAGCGATTGGCTCTACGTTGGTGACAACAGCGGGGTCGATCTCCTTGGGGTGCCCTGCGCGTGGGCGGAAGTCCGCGAAAGCTGGAGCTCGCCCGTCGAGGAGACGGCAGAGCTCCTAGCAATGGCAGCCCGCATCGACCGGTTGCGGGGCGCCAGCCTGATTGGGGTGCCGGTAGTCCGGGACTTCGTGACTCGGAGGATCAGCCCCCTCCGTCGTCGTGCCCGCCCTGCATGGCAGTATACAGGGGACGACGACATGACGCGCACGTACCTAGGCAATAAGTCCTGTTGCTCTTCTTTTGAACACATATTCTTCTTCGCGGTCACCATCAACTAATATTCCTATCTTCTTTTGGCGCCAGGTGAGGGAAACCTGGATGGTCCTGCCCTCTCCAGATGGCTATCCGGGCTGCTTCCACCGGTGCTGAGCGGCCTGGACTTTTCGGCAAAGGCCCGATCGCTCTGCGATCTGGAGTTCGCAGAGCGCCTCCAGATTATCCAATCGTTCCCGGTGATGGACTCCACCGGTCCCGCCGTGGTGCCGGCCCGCGGCCCCTTAGTGATTAGGGACTAGCCTAAAGTTGGCCAGATGGGCCGGGTTAAACGGGCCGACCCGAGGCACGGGAGTTGGGCCCGGCACTAGGCACGGCCCGGCACGATATTCATAGTGCCCGTGCTGGCACGGCACTACAAATCGTGCCATGCCTGGGCCTGATCTTTGGCCCGTGGGCCGGCACGGGCACGGCACGAAAAATAGGCACGGAACGGGCACGGGAACGACACTATGAAGGCACGGACAATGGGCACTATGAACGGCACTATGAAGGCATGAACAATAGTTTCAAAAGTTAAAGTTGTGCTCAGTTTCCCTGGGCAGTAGTGTTTTTGGGTGGTTGTTGATGATAATTATTGCATAAACAGAACTGAAAGTATTTGGTTTCTGGAATGAAACCGGGACATCTAGTTTTGGATGTCCTGTTGAGCTAAAAAAGTGACTGTGGAGTCTGATAAAGTGAGTCTGATAAAATGATTGTTGATGTTTAATGTTTATCCTATATATTGTTTAATGTTTATTTTCAAAATCTGAATCATAATTAAGAATTGTTGATGGTTTGAAATTTTGTTTGAGGGTTTTCTTTGATAGTGCCGATGGGCGGCAAGGCACTATGAGCACAACGGGCTATTCGTGCTTAAAGACAACACTATTTTCCCTCTTCGTGTTGTGCTCGGGCCCGATCTTTGCTCATGTGGGCGCACGCACGCACACGATTAGCTGTTCGTGCTTTGTCGCGGTGCGTGCCTAAACGGGCGTGCCGAAGTCGTGCTCGTCGCTCGTGTCGTGCCATGCTGCCCATTTGGCTATCTATAGACTAGCCGGGTCGACGATCGGAACGCAGGCAAACGGCCGATCGCTCCGTACGCCCCGAGTGTGGACCCTAAGAGGGCCTGCACCGGGGGCCAAACTCCAGCTACCGCCGCCTCCGCCGCTTCACTAAGCGCACCTGAAGCGGCGGCATCTTCATTTGGGGCGATGATTCTGTCGCCCCTCCTCCAGCGCCGGCTGCACCGACGCCGACTCCTGCAGCGTCGTCCCCATCGGCACCGACTCCACCGGCGCCAACTCCGGCCAGCACCGACTCAACATGCTGTTGGTTCGCCGAGGGCTTACGGTTCCAGCTACCTCCTTCAGCTTCAAGTCGCCCTCGAGGGCATCCCGCCAAGGTGCCCTAACCGCGCAGACATTCGCAGCGCTAACAGACGCAGTGGGGACTTCTACTCAAGGGTAGCCCGGCGGCTCCGGCAATTAACCGGCGTTGTTGGCGCCCGGCACTTTTGCTCCCCGCCCGTCGTCCCCGCGGCACGACTTGAATGCGGAGCTTGGCGGCAGCGCCACTGTAGCGAACACTCTCCACACAGCAGCCACTTAGCACGAAGCCTATGTGGCGCAACAGGTGGCAGCATTGCGCGGGGAGCTGGAGAGGAAGGAGGCGCTACTAGCTCAAGAGAGGGCTACCGGGGTGACCTTACTCGCTCGGGCGCAGGAGGCCGAGGCAGCGTGGAGGGAGGTGGCAGAGGAGCAGCGGCGGGCGCTGCACAACATCACGACCATGCTCCGGCCATCTACCGGCACATGGCGAGGGTCTTGGAGCCGCTGGGGGTGGATCTTCACGAGCCGCTCGAGCCCACAGCGATGCAGTACACCCATCGCATCACTCGGGTCGCTGAGGCGCTTTCGGCCTACCAACCGCCATGGCCGCCCGCTCCGTCCAGGAAGGGCAGCAGGTCACCAGGGCCACCGTGACCTTCATGCTAGCGTGCTACGCCAGCCGCGACGCCGCCTTCAACCCAATGACCGTCACGGACGGCATTGAGGAAGACGAGGCCCAGGCGCAGGCGCGCGTGCACGAAGCCGCAGAACACGTCGTCGGCATGATGGCGGCGGAGGGCCCAAACCTTGGCGCGGTGGCAGAGGAGCCGGAGGCCGAGGAAGACAATGGGCACATCCAGGTTGCCAATGACAACTGATGGCCCGGGCTTCTTCCTTCATTTCTTTGTTTCTCTTTGTTCCTGTATGCCAAAATACTCTTAGCAATTGTAATGAAATTGGCATCTTTGAGTTTTACCTGCGCATGTTTTCCTATTCGCGTTTTGATTGTGCTTGCTCAACTCAATCATCGGACGATCAGCCTCCAATCTTGTCACGATGCGAACCTAAGCACTCAGGTTAGGTCGATACTTAGGCATTTTTTTTGAGTAATTGCAATAATGCGAACAAAGATCACGCAGAACATGCAGGATGTAAACAAGCAAAGTCTTAAGTCTTTGCGCAATGGTGTCACTGACTCCTGCCCTTTTGGAACTTATATCCTTATGACCTCTTGGAACCTGACCGCAGCATTGCACAATAAGGAAGCAAGCTCCTAGGAGTGGTATCGAGCTTGCGGCGCTTCATGATGATAGCCCAATGCCATGAGTTAACCTTCGAGGTGTGCGAGCCGTGTTTGAGTCACCATGCCACACTCGCACTCCCGGTCACCCGTCCTTGTGACGCAGACGCTGGGCATTTCTTTTTATCAACGAGGATCCATCAGGTTATCAGGGCCAGTGATAGCCACGCATAACTCAACCCAACAAGGTGCAGATGCAAAAGATAAGTTGGTACTGCTAGGGCGAGCAACTTATCTTTGTTATAAACCATCGATCGACCAGCCCCAGTGTCGGTCACGGAAGCCGACATTCGGCGAAGCAGGCATGGTCGCCACTGCCTTGCCCGCGAGCGGTGGCGGATCGCCGCCGCCGCCTGTGTCGCCACAGGCCGTCTTGGATGTTTGAGCTAGGCCAGCGCTCCAGCACTTTATCTGCGATTGCGCATAGCTATTGAAAGCACAAGCAAGCGTTATGCAAAACATGCAGGAAACATACTGAAGAACACAAGTTCTTGCGTGGGTATGTCATGGTCCTTTTCTTTAGAACTTAAGCCCTTGTGACTCGGGGTCAGCCCGCGGCGGTGCGTGGCATGGGATCAGGCTCCCAAGAGTGGTATTGGGCTTGCGGTGCTCGCGGTGACAGCCAGCGGTGCTTCGCGGAGCTAACCCAAGGTATGCGAGTCGCGTTTGAGCCACCGTGCCACACTCACGCCTGGTTGCCCGTCCTTGCACGACGCAAATGCCGGGTGTTACCGCACATCAACAAGGAGCCACCAAATCACAGGAACTCATGACACGCCGCGATAGGCTATCCACCGGGGACAAGCGAAGAGAATAAGCGAAGCCTTTAAGGCAAACAACCGCTAATCGCGATGAGTCGCCGATCGGTAGGAAAACTTCGCCACACAACCGTCGAGCGAACCACCGGGGACTTACAGCTTTTAGGGGTAAAACTTTCGCAACAACTCCACGTTGAAGGAGTTGGCTAGCTCTTGATCATCCTCAGTGGCCAACCGGACCGCCCCGGGTTGAGATACTGAGACCACCTTGAAGGGGCCCTCCCATCGGGGAGACAGTTTGTGGAGCTCGGCATGCGTCTGGATTCTGCGCAAGACCAGGTCACCTACTGCCAGTGTTCTCTCTCAGACCCGGGTGGCGTGGTACCGCTTGAGACTTTGCTGGTACCGGGCGACACGCAAGGCCGCCCGATCACGCACCTCCTTCAGAAGGTTGACATCTTCTCCGTGGTGGTCTTCTTGTCCTTCCTCGCTGAACGCCGAAACGCGCGGTGAGCCGAATGACTTCGGATCGGAGGGGAGCAACCGGCCGTGAGACCAGGAAGAAGGGCGTTTCGCCAGTCGCCCGACTAGGTGTGGTTCTGAGTGACCACAGCACAACCGGGAGTTCTTCCGTCCACCGCGCCCCCCGCTTATGGAGCCGATCGAATGCTCTGGTCTTCAAGCCCCTTAGCACCAGCGCGTTGGCACGCTCAGCTTGGCCATTACTCTTGGGATGGACCACCGAAGCAAAGCATACCTTGGTGCCCATCTCCTCACAGAACTTCAGGAAGGCCACATTGGTGAACTGAGTGCCGTTATCAGTGATGATGCGATTGGCGACTTCAAAGCGGGTGAAGATCCCGTGGATGAACTTGATAGCGGCGAAGCCATGGAAAGACGCATCTTTGCCCGGCCGACCCACTTGGTGAATTTGTCGATGGCGATGAATAGGTGGGTGAAGCCTCGCGTGGCCCGTGGGAACGGGCCCAGGATATCCAGCCCCCAGACCGCGAACGACCAAGAGAGCAGGATGGTTTGTAGAGCTTGGGCTGGTCGGTGGATTTGCCTGGCAAAGAATTGGTATGATTCGCATCTCCTCACCAGCTCACAAGCATCTTGGAGGGCAGTAGGCCAATAAAATCCTTGGCGGAACGCTTTGCCGATAAGCGTCCGGTCGGACATATGGCTCCCGCACATGCCTCCATGGATATCAGAGAGCAGGGCGCTCCCCTCTTCCTGAGTGATGCACTTCAGTAGAATTCCGTTTCTGCTCCGGCGGTATAGGTCCCCACCTACCAGAACATAGCACTTGGCCTTACGTGCAATCTTCTCAGCTGAGGCATCATCGTCGGGGATTACTTGGTCTCGCAGGAAGGCTAGGATAGGATCCATCCACTGACCTTTCTGGCCGAGAGTGGCGATCACACGATGATCGCCCGGGTACTCCGCTTGGCCAGGCTTTTCCTCGGGTGCCGCATCGGCGGCACCGCCGCCTTCCCTCCCGGATCTAGGGGCTGAGGCGGGTGCGCTGCCTACCCTCCCTGAATCAGAGGCCGCGACAGGCGCACCGCCTTCCTCGCTAGAATCGGAGGATGCGATGGCTGCACCATCGTCCCTGCCGGAGCTGGGGGTAGCGATGGATGGTCGTGATAGTCTTTCTTCAAAGACTTCGAACGGAACAGAGGTTCTTGAGGATGCGAGCTATGAGAGCCCGTCTGCCAGATGGTTGTCACGTTGAGGGATATGGATATATCCCAGTCCTTCGAAGTGGCACTCCATCTTCCTGACCTTCGCCAAGTAGGTGGCCATGGTAGGATCAGAGCATTGAAATTCCTTCCGCGCTTGATTGATGACTAGCAGGGAGTCGCCTTTGACTTGGAGGCGCTGGACGTCTAACACCGAGGCGGCGTAGCCCTGCCAGCAGGCCCTCGTATTCAGCGATGTTGTTGGTGGCCTTAAAGTCGAGGGCAACCACGTACTGGAGGGTGTCACCGGTCGAGGAGACCAGGACAACCCCAAGCCCCGCGCCTTCGAGCCTGAAGGAGCCGTCGAAAAACAAGGTCCAGGGGGAAGGCGCGGGTGCTTCTTCGGCTTCAGGAGCTGCGGGAGTCCATTCGGCAACAAACTCTGCCAACTTCTGGCTCTTGATGGTGGTGCGGGGTACAAACTTGTGACAGAATTCCCCTAGCTCCACCGACCACTTGGTGATATGACTTTCTGCTTCCTGGTTATGAAGGATCTCTCGCAGGGGGTAGGTAGTGACCACCGTGACTTCTCGCCCTTGAAAATAGCGCCGCAGCTTCCTGAACGCCACCAGGACGGCGTACAACATCTTCTGCGCTTGCGGGTATCTGGTCTCTGCCTCGTGTAGCATCTTGGTGACGTAGTAAACCGGCTTCTGGACGCCTTCCCTCTTCGCCACCAGTACCGCGCTCACTACTGCCGGGGTGGCAGCGATATACAGGAGCAATGGTTCACCGGCCGAGGGCGACTCAAGACAAAGCGGAGGAGAGGTACTGCTTCAAGTCTTCGAATGCTCGTTGAGCCTCCTCGGTCCACTCGAAGTGGTTCGTCTTCTTCAGCAGCTTGAAAAGGGGCAGGATTGTTTCTCCCAGCCGGGCAATAAATCGCCCTAGGGAGGCCAAGCAACCAGCCAGGCACTGCACTTGCTTGAGCTGAATGGGCAATTTTATGTATTCAATGGCTGCTATCTTGTCAGGATTGGCCTCAATGCCCCGCTTGGACACGAGGAACCCTAACAGCTTTTTCGGATGGCACGCCGAAAACGCACTTCTCGGGGTTGAGCTTCAAGTAATTCTTCCGGAGGTTGGCAAAGGTTTCCTCCAGGTCCTCGATCAGTTCTTCACTCTTTTTCACCTTTACGACCAGGTCGTCGACGTACACCTCAAGATTGCGCTCTATCTGTGGATGGAAAGTAATATGCATGGCGGGTTGGTAAGTAGAACCATCATTTTTTAACCCAAAAGCCATTCTGATATAACAATAAATGCCCATGGGTGTTACAAAAGTGGTTTTTTCTTCGTCTTCCACCACCATGCTAATCTGATGGTACCCAGAGTACGCATCCAAAAAGCACAACAACTCACATCCCGCCATCGAATCGACGATGAGATCGACGTGCGGCAAGGGGTAAGAATCCTTTGGGCAGGCTTTATTGAGGTTGGTGAAATCGACGCACATTCGCCACTTCGTTGGACTTCTTGACAAGCATGTGGTTGGCAAGCCACTCGGTGAGAGACTTCCCGACGATCCTACACGCAATGCCTTCTCTACCTCCTCCGAATGGCGTCTTGCCACACGGTGCTTGGCGCCGACCTTCGGTGGACGGGCGCACTTTGGGGCGTTGCGGTCGGTGCTCGATCACCTTCTTGGGGACCCCGGTCATATCGGACGGTTGCCAGCGAACATGTCGGAATTTGACCGGAGGAAGGTGACGAGCACGTCTTCCTATTTGACGCTGAGGTTGGCGCCAATGAAGATGGGCTTCCTGAGCTCGCCCTCACTCAGGGAGACCACCTTTACCTCGCCGGCCGAGCCGAGCGAGGCGCGGGTCTGCGCTTAAGGGGCTCCCGGAAAGGCGACATCAGCCGACTTCATGCAGGTGGCACCGGCCAGGTCCAGTGCATGCTTGTGGTAGCGCAAAGCCTCTGGGCTGTCCACCCGGATGATTATGGGGCCACTAGGCCCTGGCATCTTCACCACCATGTATCCATAGTGGGTTGCCGCCATGAACTTGGCCAACATCGGTCGGCCAAGTATGTCATTGTATGGGAGGTCGAAGTTGGCGACTTCAAAATCGACCAGCTCCATACGGAAGTTGCTCTCCTCCCCGAAGGTGACGGGGAGGCGCACCTGGCCCAGGGGGACCATGCCACCCGGCTACTCTGTTGAAGAAGGCAAGGCAGGCGTAGCTCTGGTTCGACACACAGAGCGCCGGAATGCCTCGAAGGATAGGAGGTTGAGGGAACTCCCTCCGTCCATTAGCACTTGCCCGAGCTTCACGTTCCGGATCGTGGGAGAGACCACAACCGAAGGTGACCTATGCCGGCGGTGCTCTCATGGTGGTCAGCCCAACTAAAGGTGATCGGCTTCTCCGACCACTTCAGCATCCGACACACCCCTGAACTCGACACCGTAGCGCAGACTTCCTTCGCAACCGCTTATAGGACGTGTTGGAGGGGTAGGCGGATGAGCCACTATGAATGTAGGCCACGGCGTGATCCACCTGCTGGAAGGCCAGCGAGGCGGGGTCTTCGTCTTGATCGTCATCGTGAGGGCGGCACTTCTTGAGTCGCTGCTCGACCATCTTGTTCACAACCTGGCAACTGTCCAAGCCGTGGGTGTTTGTCCTATGGATTGGATAGAAGGGCTCGCCCTCCTTCTCGCAGCGGTCGTTCCTCTGACCACGATGATCACCACGCCGGCCTCGGTGGTCATCCCGCCGGTCACGGTGGTCATCCTGCCGGTCACGCCTCCGCGGCCGGGAGTCCTCACGCTCACGCTCAGCGGTTAGGACTTGCCTGGTCTCAACCGCCTCGCGCTTCCGCGCCTTCTTGCTTGCAGGGCCGGGGCCCCTTGAGGTCTCGGCTTCGTCCTCACCTCATCCTCGCACGGCGCAAGACATCAGCCCCCGAGCCTCCGCCGCCCGCGCGCACTTGTGCGCCAGGGAGAAGAGCTTGGAGGTGGTGGCAATGTCGCGGGTCGTCATCTTTTTCCGTATCTTGCGGTCACGAACGCCTCTTCGAAAGGTGATGATGACCGATCGCTCCGAACCGGGATCATGTTACATGGCAAGTAGAATCGCCAGATGAAGTCATGCAACGATTTTTTCCCGCCGAGGGCATGGAGATCATCCTCCATGCGGTGAAAGGGCCTTGAAGTTGGCGACGAAGAGGCCGCACAACTCCCCCACGAAGCCTGACCACGGAGGTTCAACACCAGACCAGCGGACCCGTCAAGGCCGTTGGGAAGTAGTTGGCCATGGCCTTCTCGCAGAAATGCAAGACACACCACCGTGGTATAAATCGCAGAACTCCTCTCGGTTTGGTGCCATCGTACTTCTCGATGGAGGCTGGCGAAACCTCTCGCCACGCCACTTGGCGCGTAGCTGAAAACACTGCATCCGACGCCGTAGGAATCTGCCCACCACAACCACGCCCGGAGACTGCTTAGGGAGTGCGGATTGCGACTCCCCAAAGAGTCGGAGGAGCTGGCTTCCTCCTTTCTCTGAAGGTGAGAGTCACGGGAGGAACTCTCAACCCCAGGGGCCACCCGTCCGTCGTGAGCGCGACGATGCTGCAGGTGATCACACAAATCACCGCCGCGCCGCCGCCGACGCTTCTCCAGATGGACCTTTAGGTCCTCACGGCTCCTCGTGGAGCTGGGACCTTCTTCTTGCACGCCCTTTCCTTACTCGCCCTCCGGTGGGCGGCCAGAGCACTTCCCACTTGGGCGATCGGCGGAAGCTTGGGTGTGATCGAGCGGAACCCTGGTTGAGGGCACCGACGGTCCCAGACCGGCCAGCATCCCTACCGCATGCGAGGTGTCTCTGGGCTAGAGGTGGTCGGGACGCATCTCCATGGCCCGACGCCGACCGAAGTTCGGCCGCCGAAAGTTCGGCTGCTGCAGGCGCCCGCGCCTCTCTGCGCGGCGATGTGGCGATCCTCGTCCGGCGAGAGTGCCGAGGCGTTCTGGCGGCGCTAGCCTCCGCCACTTTTTGCCGCTTGCGGTGCGAACTTCGCCATCACCGACGCAAGGCCCTTTCAAGCGAAGGCCAAAACCGCCGGAGAGATGGTGGGTGAGCCAACCTCTAACCCCTACTCGCACGCCTCCTCGGCAGATTCGCGCTGACAGGACCCGTCAACGAACAGGGTTGACTACTCCCGTGATGGAAGGTATGGTTCGAGAGAGGCCTCTTCGTGGTCGGAAACCCTAATGGCTCTCACGATGGATCCCGGGGATCAGCAGATCAATGGACACGATGATGTACCCAGGTTCGGGGCCCCAGTGTGGGAAATAGCCCTACGTCCTGTTAAATCTTTGTTGAGGAAATGTGAAGGCGATTACAATGATTCTCCTAGTCTTGTGCTTCTTTCTCTATGTCTCCTATGTGCCACCCTCCTCCATGCACCGGGGTGCCCTTATATAGATGGGCTGGCCCGGGCAGGTGAGAAGATGATGCTATACTGGTCTACGACTCATTAATTACACCCATCATTCGAGCCTTATCTCACTGACTCATGACTCATTTATTACGCCCGTCGCTGTAGCCTTGTCCTTTAAGCCCCATTTAATGCCGCATTGGTTTCGCCGCGTCGCTTTGGGATATGACACTCTGCGATGGGTTTGGTGAGAGGCGTCAGAAGGATGGGCCATCATCGTGTCGATAGCAGAATCCTTCACAATTAATGGCCTTGACTCAGCATGTCAGGGGAAGGAGACTTCGAGGCGAAGCTTTCTCCTTATTCCTTTGGTCGCCTCCGTGGCTTGACAAGGGGGGCCCGAACGCCCGCTCACTTGCCAGGCCGCCTCTTAAGCCGACGCCCGGCGGGCAGGGCATGATCGCCCACCTGCCCGCCAGGGGGCCACGTGGGCTCTTCGCCCGGCGGGCAGGGCATGATCGCCCACCCGCCGCCAGGCACCACGTGGCGCTTCGCATGGCGGAGGGCATGATCGCCCACTGCTCGTCGAGGCACCACGTGGGCTCTTTGCGGCGGCGAGGCATGATCACCCGCTGTCGCTAGGGCACCGTGGGCGCTTCGTTCGCGAGCGGCGTGTCGCCCGCCCGCTTGCTGGGGCCGCGGACTTCTCACCGGCAGGCGGGGCTTGATCGCCCTCACGCCGCCCAGTGCCATCTTTGGGCGAGCCGCTTCTTGGGCTCACTATTCCATGACGGAGAGGTACCCGGTGCAAAAAATGCAAACAATCACTATCTCAATTAATGGTTTTCTAATTTTGATTTTCTGTGATACAAATTATATTCAATTCATTTGGGAATTTTTCTGGTCAGACCTGTACATTTTTATAAAAAAATTGATAGTGTTATTATTCTTTTTTATTTTCTAAATATATTTAATGCTTTCAAATTTGTCTAAGACTTTTTGGGAACATTTTGGAGATAGATTTGGGTTTAATTAAATTTTCTTGAAATTTTATCCTTGCATGATTTTGAACTTCAGAGGTTACAAATCAAAGCTTTTATTTATTGAATCCTTGATTTGTAACCTCTAAAGTTCAAAATCATGCAAGAATAAAATTTGAAGAAAATTTAATTAAACCCTAGTCCACCTCCAAAATGTTTCCAAAAATCTTAAAAAATTGAAAGCATTAACTCATTATAAAATAAAAAAGCGATAATAGTTTAAAAATAACAATAACACTATCAGATTTTTATAAAACTGTACAGGTTTGATCATAATCTAAAATTTTTTTGGCATCATATTTAGACCCATAGGATCGGAAAAAATTACTAAATGAATTGAACATTGTTTGATACCTCATAAAAATCAAAATTAGAAAACCTTTAATTAAGAAAGTGGCATTGGTAGAATTTTATAAAATTGTACAAGTGTGATAATGGTCTGAAATTTTTATGGGAGTATAACTATTGCCTTAGGATCATAAAAATCCTTACCAACCTGCAACCATGTCTTCTTTCAAAATGTGATGTGTTGTAGTCACAAGTGCTCTAGTTGCCTCCACATTTTCGGATGACTTCACATAAGCGAACAATACCACCTTAGGAAGAAGGAAATCATCTTGGAGCTCAAATAAATGCAGCCTATTCTATATGCAAGGACAAACCAAAGAGCCCTAGGAATTGTCGCTTTATCAGAAATCAGCAAAATTTTCTCTAAATTTTACATCGTTATGTTGTTTCAAGTACCCATTTCCCAACCTATCATTATTTTTCTACCTAAGCTAATCATCCAAGAGTCCATATGGGACTTAGGAGCACTGAATGATCCGTCACACTCATCATTCAATGCTTTAGATTTCTCACGGTGACTTTTTAGGAAGGTAATCTAAGATTATGAAACATTTTTAGAAGATGGGTAGTTTCCTTATGTAGTTTCTACTCATTCAATATCTTCCTTTCTAGGCCATGACAAATAGCAAATGAAGCGAGAATACATCTCCGGCACCCTATGTCATATAGGACATAAAAAGTAAAAGAGCATAAGAATAAAAAACTGGTATGGTTGTCCATCTCAAACCTGAAAAGACTTAGCATATCGCCATCAATCTAAGCAACCTGCAGCTATCCTAAGTGCACAGATAAAACAATACTTTAGGAAGCACCAAGAACACAGCTCAATTAGCAATTAAGCATGAAATACTTGCAAAAACCTAACACGAAGAGCCACAAAAACAAAACAGACAAAGATACACCTCCTATGTCATGCAGGCTAGCGAGGACAAGGAGAAGAGAGGTGAAGTGAGGAAAACCATGGAGCAAACATGAGCGATGAGAGTAGCTAAATGGGAGCTTGTCGAGCGATCGGCCACCGGTGTGGGTGAGTGCACCGCGGGTCATCATCAATTAATCTTGCTCTCTCACGCATCGGTTCTCTTTATTAACTATACAACGAAAAAAAAACTTGGTAGAAGCAAAACTTAGTAATAACATAAATAAAAGGAAGTAAAAATATGCTATTACGAACACAAGTTTTGCAGGGCTCCAACTTTTCAAGGGTGTAAGCGAAAGCGATTTTCACTTTTTAGGATGTCGATTCATGAGACATGGGCGGTGCCCATCTCTGCTTGCCTTCCCACATTGACCCTCTAGAAAATTATGGAGATATCCTAGCATAATATCGACTATCCCATATTTCACAAAGGCTATCCATGCTTCTGCGGGATATCTTAAACACAATGAGACTACTTTATGGAATTAAGATACCCAGGACTCATATGAAACTATGGAAGTACATAGGAGGAGTCCTCCAAAAAAAGGGTGAGAGGCATATCCGAAGCCATCGAGCCAGATCTCATTATATACATCGAGAAAGATACCATTATATATGTATTAGCTATTTAGCTAACACAAAACACATTTAGAAGCGGATAGGCAGAAATGCAAGGATAGCACAAGGATGCATTAGCAATTTAGCATTAGTGTGACATTACAAGCCCGAACAATTGCGAGGCCCATATGAAGATCAAGACAAGGGGATACTTCATGGTGCACATCTCCGAGAAAATCTTGATGTCTGAGAAAGAAGTGTTACACATAAGCGATCCTGTCATCATTGCCAAGTAGAACACTGATCGGGATTTCTATTAGAAAAATATCACAATTTTGCATATGAGGATGAATCATCATATAGTAGGGTGCTATCATGCAAGCTGTTCATCACAAGTGTTTTCTCTTGGCGGTGATAATTAATATAAGTGTCTGAGGTAAACATAGTCCATCTCAATTGCCAATAATCGAGTTACTACAAATGAATCATTCAAAAGTATCGAACAACCATATCTTGTATCGTTTGATCACAGTATATCCATTGGGAGGTTATCATACATCGAGTTGTTAAAATCCTTATCTTAAATAAGAACTTAGAGCGTTTTATCGGTTTTTTCTAGACTCTGAAATTCCAAATTCGGAGCGATGATCCTCTTCTTTCTCAAAATGTAATTTTAATGTGTTATGGAACTTCAATTTTATTTATTGATCTAATTTGGGTCGATTAGTAAAATACAAGTCTTGAGGTGCTTATATTTGCTATATTATCCATAAACAAGAAGGTGTCGAGACCGACTCTTGACGGCGCCTTGACAAAGACTTAGTTGGACATGACACAATGACTTCATGATAAACATTTGTCAAAGTATTGCATTCATTTGTCTTATACCGACATATGTTCATCCAGATTCTAGTACAATGAGAAATCTGAACCATACCAAAAACCTTGGTTATTAACTTGGCCTCATTTGTTCTCGAAATATGCAAAAGAACATTCTACAAATAAGGAAGAATTATTGGTAGTACTCTATATTATCCTTGAGAACTTCTTGAGCAAGCGTAGCCTTCTGACGTGGCAAAGCAGGCTCACCGAGCAGCAAAGCGGGGCGGCCTCCTGACCAAAAGGCAGCGTGGCGTCCTCACGACCAGGAAGCGGTGGCGGCGTGAGGCCGGTGGTGCCGAGTGGCGGCAGCAAGAATGGGGCAGCCACGTGGGAACTAAGGAGGAGCAGTGGGATGGATTGCACCTTGAGGAGGGGCGCGCCTTGAGGAGGAGGGCGGTGGGTCGATCGCGCGCCACTGAGGAAGTGAGGATTGAGGAGGTTGTGGCGTCGATGAAATGAAATTAGTGCTTGGTGATTTGGTATTTTGGTCACTTGATGTTTCCCTCGGTTTCCTAAACCCTAAGCAATGTTGGGTTGGACGCGTGAGTGGGCTCTAGCGACATTGCTCATGGCTCTGATGCGGCTGTGGGTGAACTGAAGAACATAAATTTGCATAAAAACATATGGGCTAGGTGAATCTCTGAGGATTAAATCCAGATACATGTCGTGACCCATATGTAGATTTATTGCCACGTAAAAAGAAATCGTGGCTATAAAATTAAAATCGCATACAAAATAAAATATTATAGCAACAAAATTTACAGTGGCAATAAAATCTTATTTAATGCAATGATTTTATTTTTTGTTTATCTGACCAACCTTTTGCCACGACGATTAACAATATCATAGCGCATAGTAATTAAGTGGTAATATATTGGATGTATCATACAATTTTCCAAATCGAGCAATAACACCCTTAATAATGCAATGAAATTTATGGTGTTGTAAAAGTTTAAATGGCAAAAGCCGGATTTCTAGTAGTGAAAGTTTCAAAAATTCTAAATTACTTTTTTCTTAATTATATATAGGAAATGCAAAATAGCCAAGAAAAACCACCTTAGGGTGTGATTTGATTTGGTATTGATAGTTGAGGGTGTTAAATAACTAGTTTTATAGTTTGGGGGTTATTTGGACTTTTTTCATAGTTTAGGAGTGTAAAATAAACTTATTACTATTTACATTGATATTATATATAATTGTTAGGAGAGCCCTCTATATAAGGAGGCCTATTGTAATAATTATTCCGAAGAAAGAAAGAACGAATCGACTTCCATATATCTCAAGTCTCTCCTCCTAGCCAATTCTCCCCTCATACCAAGTGCCCTCGTTCTTATAGCGCTTTCTCCTTCAAGCCATGCCATTTGGCCTCTTCTAATGGTAGTTATCCCTCTTGTGTACCAACATACATGACACTGTAGTACTAGAGTTTTCATAGATGTAGAATATACTCTATATTAAAGCCACAAGAATTGCCGAGCAACCAGGGGTGCCACGTGTCGCCCCCCTAGCGAGGCCCCCTGAAAAAACCAAAAATTACGTTTAGGTCCTTTTGAAAATCGCGTTTAGGTCCTTTCGGCCGTTTTTAAAGTAAATTAGACCCGAGAAATATCGAAATTACGTTCAGGTCCCTACACACGGTTTATAGCTGAATTGAAAATCACGTTTAGGTCCTTTTTGGATTTTTTGTAGTAGCCTAGAAAAAATTGAAATAGCGTTTAGGTCCCATAACACAATTTTCTAAAAAACCTGATTTTTTTCCTCATGGCCTGTCATCAGCATAACTCAATCTAGTAGAACAATGGTTATACAAAGTTTAGCCATTCCTAAATAAGAAGCTAAAACAATTAGATAATAACTAACAAAATCTTAAATTATTAGAGAAGTCTATATTAGGAAAAGGAAAGTTAGCCCTAACATGTGAAACCTTAGGCGGAGTCGTAGCGGTATTATGCATTGTAAAGGCCTTGTCATGATCTCCTGCCAAGACACCAAAGGAAGTGTGTCAATAGCTTGGCGAAAGGGGTTGATCATGTCGTGGGTAAAGTGTACCAACTCTGCAGAGTCAAAACTACTTGAGTGCCGTGCCACGGACAAGGGCAAGTGTGGCAGCTTTCACATAGTAGATTTTCGGTTTTTGGTTTTAAATGGAAAAATGATGATTTGGTTTAAAATGAAAATGTGGTTGGGAATCATGCACTAGAGCTCCGGATTTTAGTTTGGCGTTGGAGCCAACCGTAGTTGGAACTTGGAAAATTGTTATACTTCAAAAGTTAATTAATTATGCTATTTACATTTTGTTAAATGCTTTATGAAATTATTACTTGTATTTAAATTTCAATTTAACTTTATGCAAATGAACCCTATATGCTTCCTTTGTTCAAGCCTTGCATTTAGTTATTGCATTATGTTTGAGACTTCTGAGTATGTTGCATACTCACCTCGCTTTTCATTCTGGCTTATTCCATAAAGCAGATGAGGTGATCGAGATGGCTATCCTAGAGTTGGCGATCCACTGTTCGACATCTGTGGTGAAGACTTTGATGAGGAAGATACTCGATCTACTAGGGAGCGTACATACGATTGCTTGTGGGCATATTTGATGCTCTTTTTTGCTACATTTCATATTACTTCACACTTAGCCGTAGGCTCGATACTGTAATAATGTGATGATGTTTACACTCTTTTGCTTTATTATTTATTTACTCGTGATATGTCTATGTTATCATCATTGTATGATGAATGCTAAATGCCTGGACTTAGCCGGTTGAAACTGGAGAGGGGTGTAATTGTAATCGGGTCCCCCGGTATTTGGAATTGCATCGCCCACCCGCTGATAAATGTACTTCAGTGACTTCTCAAATAATGTTGAGGCTTGATAGAGCCTTGCTAACTTCATTTAGAAGAAGAACCACGACTTGGGCCATATATCTCAAGTCTCTCCTCCAGCCAATTCTCCCTCATACCAAGTGCCCTCGTTCTTATAGCGCTTTCTCCTTCAAGCCATGCCATTTGGCCTCTTAGACCAGAAATATCGAAATTACGTTGGGTCCTACACGGTTTATAGCTGAATTGAAAATCACGTTTAGGTCCTTTTGCGATTTTTTGTAGGCGGCCGAAAAAATTGAAATGCGTTTAGGTCCATAACACAATTTTCTAAAAAACGGATTTTTCCTCATGGCTTGTCCAGCAACTCAATCTAGTAGAACAATGGTTATACAAAGTTTAGCCATTCCTAAATAAGAAGCTAAAACAATTAGATAATAACTAACAAAATCTTAAATTATTAGAGGGGGAAGTCTATATTAGGAAAAGGAGAGCGGCACCTTTGGCATCTTTTCTTCTTGATGGGTTCAAACCTTTCTGAGGATTATGTGCCTTGCTCACCTGGAAAGAAAACAAATTTCAAGACCAGTTGATAGCATCTAGGCCCCCTAATTATTTATTTTGTGTTAATGATATGGTTTTGATGTTAATGACTAAGTCAATAATATCTAAGCTTTGAAGACTTTGGATTGGAGTATTAAAGAAGTTGTCTGAAAGAACAAGATTAAGGCTATTTGTTATTAATTTCTGGCTTGGGAGATAATTCAAGCAAAGTAGCCAGGATTATTTTATTTTGGTCGTTCTATAAAGGGGGATTATGCACAAGTTAGATTATTGGTTCACAAGGCTAAGTCTAGATTAGACTGCTTGGAGTTAAAATTCTTGAATTATTTCTTTATCTCATAATCAATTTTACCCCCAGATAGGGTCTAAGTGTTCCTCGGACTAAACTTCATTTATCTCTCCTTAAGTCTGGCACAACCTTAGCCAAAGCCCATCTTCGTCGGACCAAATTCTTTAGTCCGATGCCAAATATCTCTTGGCCTAAATCCTAACTGAACACTTCCCATTCACGACGGACTAAACTTTATGGTCCGGCACACATGTGAAAAGTTTCATCTTTTCGCCGGACGAAAGTCTTGTTTTTTGAAATCCATCTGCGACGGACCAACCAATACTTGGATCGTTATGAATGATCAAATGCTCATAAACTTTGCCATATCATATTATTTTCAAGTCTTTGGTTAAAGTCATCTTTATCTTGAGCTAACCGAGTTCTCACCATTTACGTCGGACTAAATTTCGCCTTCACAAAGTTCAGTCTAGCACTAACATAATTCTCTCAGTTGAGCTCATTCTCTGTCAAAAAGTTCATGGCTACTGATTCCTATGAAATCCATCTATGGCGGACCAAATATTTTAGTCCGACGCACACGTTGAATTCTCATTCCTTCGCCGGACCAAAACCTATGTACGACGGACCAAATTTTTCGGTTCGGCGTAAATAAGTCCATTTGGTTCGGAGTACACAGGACCAATATCGCTAGCTTATTTCACTAAGTCCGTTGTAAATGTGTAATCTTGATTTTGTGATCGACACGTTACATTGATCCTTTGTGATAGGTGTAACGGCTATATTCATTCCAAATACCTATATAAGCATTTCCTGAGCCATATACCATAGAACTTTTTGATCTCCTTGATATTTTAGCAAACTTAGAGCTTTCATTTCTTCAAGGAGAGCGTGCTGAAACTCTGAACTAAAAACCCTCACTTTATAAGTGTTCTTGCTCCAAGCATAGTCTAGCTAGTGTTGTGTTGAGTGATCCAAGAGACAGGACTTGTGTGTAGTCTATTACTCTTGGGTCTTAGTGATCCTAGACGGCTTGAAGGCAGTAAAGGTGCGACCTGTCCTAAGTGTTTGTGGAAGGCCACCTTATTTTTGAAAGGTTTGGAACTCACCTCACTAGAGTGGTGAAAGAGTTGCCCTAGTAGAGACCCAAAGCTACTGTGACTAGCTTGTGGGGGAGCTGTACTTCAAGGAGAAGGCTCCAACGTGGATTAGGAGATAGTCTCTGAACCATGGGATAAAATCCTTGTGTCTCTTGTTTACATTCTTGCATTTTCATTATTTGTTATTGCTTTTCTGTTATTTTGAATATTCCATTCTTTCATATTGATTCTTTGAAATTAGTTTTGTGAAGCTTGATAGTTGTGCTGTAATTAAGCAGTAAAATTGAAAAGTTGCCTATTCACCCCTCTAGGCCTACTTGATCCTTCACCAGTCAACCAATCAATGTGAAAAATTCAAAAGTATATACAACAGTTGTCACCAGATTTAGTAGGTAAGTACAGACATAATTGCACCTTGAACCAAGCAAATTTCTTTGTTAAATTCAAACTAAATAGGCATGTATGAGATCTTGTTATGTGATGTTATTTAGAAAGAGACGAAGAGGTATCTTGGAAAGCTTTCTCTATCCTAAGATATAGCAAATATCTAGAATTTCATAACATATGGTATATTGGCTGAATAACAAAAACAATTAAGGAAACAATGAACTTTTGGTAGGGTAGAGTCACCAGCAGCTCACTAGAATGAAGAACCATATAATGTACAAAGCTACGTACATGTATTTCTCACGATTAAGATAAGATAATTGTGCTAACCGCATTGAACAACCTGACAACTAAGTCACCAGCAGCTAGACAGTTCATGAAAATATATTTTAGGGAAAGGCTTCCAATTAGTGAACAATGATTTTGGTGAACTTTGAAATTAGGATATGCAAAATGACATAGTGCAAAATAGAACATTACCCCCTTGGGTTGCGACCTTGATGAGCTTCTTCTCTTTGTTGTCTAAATGTTTTGTGGGCATGACATGGCCCTTCTCCTGACCTACATTTTTCACCAAACGAGGTAATGCCTTAGCATAAACACTTTTTACGGAGGCGATGACTTAGGGAGGAAGCAAAGGAGGTGTACTATACCATGCTTGTGGGCCTCTCCCTTGGGCTTGTGCTCCTTTGCCTCCTCGGCCAACTTGGTGGCGACCAATTTCTTGTCTTGCGGACAAAATTGGAGCTGATAAGAAGGAAGGAACAAAAACTATGTTAGCCCTTCGCTCCTCCTTTTGTGCTATATGTCAAGAAAGAACTGAAAAAATTTAGTTGAGAATTTGAGAAGTAACCAATGGGTCGTCGGGTAGCTTTTTGGCCATGATCTTCAAAAGCGACCGAATGCCTGCGCCTTGCTTGAACCTTGTCACCATGCGTCGATTCATCTCCAGGTGGAGGCCTCCTCGAGATGCCCTCGTCGTTGTCGCCGATGTCACCGTCATCATTGTGTTGTTTTTAGTCATTGTCGTTAGAGTTGTAGTCCAGGCGCGCCACGGAGGAGCTTGAGGAACTTCTTGCTTGGCTTGGTGCGGATGGGCTCATCGAGAGCTTGTCTTGCTTATTGTTGTTGGGGTTTTCCTTTCCCTTTTAGCTTGTTGGGGTTTGGTGTGGCAGCGGCAGATATATTTGTTGTTAATGTCTGCGGCGGTAGCCATGGATGGAGAACTGTTGCCTCTCAATGTGTCTCCCTAGGGTTTTGTTTTTGGTTTGGGTTTTAGGGCTTGGCACACACCTACAATGGTGGCAGGAATTGATGCTCTGGGCTGGGCTGGATGGCTACCTCGGCCTATATATTATATTATCGTCTTTAATGGGGAGGGTAGAAGTTAATATAAGGTTTCTACTAGGAAAAAAATTGTATGTCATAGTTCTTGGATCCTATTTCTATTACATGGCACTGTATTCTTAAACCTTACTAGGGGTGGTAATTTTACCCATGGGTTTGGATACTCGCGGGTACCCGACCCGATAAGTGTAAGCATATGTAGCATTTCAAACCCATGGGTTTTTGGGTTTGGGTATCTGATAAGATCATATGATGGGCATAGGTGTCAACTTGTATCTATTGGTACTGTCGATGTTTATAATCGGCAATAAAGAAAAATGAACGGGGCAAGGCGGAAGATCTGAGTCGATGGTAATGCAAGACACAGGCGATTTTTACCCGAGTTGGGCTCTCCAATGGAGATAATACCTAGTCTGCATTCGGTGTTTCTGGAGTATGGAAGAGTGTTTTCGCTTACAAGATCTCTCTTACAGATTTCTTCTCTCTTACAGATTTCTTCTCTCTTTTTCTCGTTCTCTTGTTCTCCCCCTTTACTCTCGAAGCTGCCCTATTCCTTACTCTGGAGGAGGATGCTGCGTCTTGATCGTGGGAGTTGTTGGGCGTGCTGAGGCTCTGAGGCGATTCGCTCGGAGGAACGTCTTCTAGCCGCGACCACGCATAGTAACTGCGAGGCGAGCCGTTCTTGCGAGGCGCGTCTGCTCACCTAACCTTGTCGGTGCCTTCTCCCGGTCTTACCCCTACTGCGCATGGCTGAGACCTTCTGGAAGATCTCCCTTTTCCGTATGCCTAGCCTAGCCCACCTCCTTAGGACGGCCCAATCGGCCCATCAACAAGATACTTGGTCCCGTATATTCCACAGGTACCTAATGGGCATCCTATGGCATGTAGACCTCACTTTTTATGGATACATATTAGAAAAACAAAACCCTAACTCACTAACTCAGCGCCTCGGAAGGCCGGTGGCTCACACCCTCGATTCCCCCGATCTACTCACCTCCTCCCTCCCATGCCCCTCCCTTTCCCTCTTGAGTCCCGATGCCCTCTGCCTTTGCCTCCTTCGATGCTGGCTCGACCCCCTCACCTCCCTCCATCTCGACTGCCTCACCCCCACGGCCCCTCACCCCATCGTCCCCACGGCTGCCTCTTGAGCTCCTCCCTCCCCCTCTCGAGTCCCGCTACCCCGGTCGCCTCCCTCCACCCCAACCACCTCACCTCCCACGGCCCCTCGCCCCATGCCCTCCACAACCACCTCCATTGAAAGGCGGGGATGTCACCTAGAGGGGGTGAATAAGCAGTATAAATTTAAACTAAATTGCGGTGGAATCTGAGAACCTTGAATGTCCGAATAATACTCGGACAGTCCGAATAGTTGAATAGTCCGAGGTTGTATTCGGATATTCAACTTATTAGGATAGTCAGAATCAATTCGGATATTCAATGCTCGAGCACATAGCTCAAAATACTAGATCTAAGCTATTTGGGGATATTGAACACACCAAATTAAACTAGCTAGCTTAGAATACGAATCAAGGAAATATCTGGCGAAAACTCACTAGAAAAGTAGATCGGGCAATTTTAAGATTCAAAATCAAATACTAAAGCAAGAGTAAGAAACAAACTTGGAGACAAAAATTTTCACCGAGTTCGGATCCTTGAGGATCCTCGTCTCCGTTGAGGCGGCTCGGTCACACTTAGTCGGGTCTCTTTCAACCCTCTTACTCGGTGTTGCACAAATGCACTTTCGCGGTTTCAACTCCTTTGGCCTTGAGCGGGTCTCTTTCAACCCTCTTCCTCCGGTGTTGCACAAATGCACTTCGCCGATCTTCACTTCTTTGATTCCTTCCCTTGCGGGCGGAATCCGGCCTTCACAAACTTCTGCGCCAACCACACAAAGCTCCGGTGGCTCGTGGCGACCTCCTAGCCGTCTAGGAGTCCTCAACCTCAAGAGTAACAAATGCTCACGAAGAACAAGCTTGGAGATGAAATCAAGTGCTCAAAGATCAAATCAAATCTCCTCAACCTAGCACCTCACTCCTCAAACTCTTCCCTACCCTTCTCACAAGGGGATCACTTAGATCTAAGGGAGGAGAGGATTTGGACTCAGAATGGGAGGAAAACTCAATTCTCACCTTTCCCCACGGCCCCCTTGAGTTGGGAGGTGAGGGGCTTTAAATAGAGGTTCAAAAACTAGCGTTGGAAGTCGCCGACTCAGTTCGGATAGTCCGAGCTCAAGTTCGGATAGTCCGAACCCATTAGAAATGGCTAACGAGAGACCCAGCTCGGAATATCCGAAAATATGTTCGGATAGTCGAACTCACTTCGATAGTCCAAGCTTCACTTCGGATAGTCCGAGTAGAACTGAAGCACCCGCAACGAGCATAACTTTTGACTCCGGACTTGATTTAAGTGATTTTGGACTCTATTGAAAGCTAAGAACAAGGGCTACACAACTAACAAGGTCTCACTATCCATTCATGAAAATATATTTTAGGGAAAGGCTTCCAATTAGTGAACAATGATTTTGGTGAACTTTGAAATTAAGATATGCAAAATGACATAGTGCAAAATAGAACATTACCCCCTTGGGTTGCGACCTTGATGAGCTTCTTCGCTTTGTTGTCTAAATGTTTTGTGGGCATGACATGGCCCTTCTCCACAGCCTACATTTTTCACCAAACCAGAGGTAATGCCTTAAACGCAAACACTTTTTACGGATCGATGACTTAGGGAGGAAGCAAAGGAGGTGTACTATACCATGCTTGTGGGCCTCTCCCTTGGGCTTGTGCTCCTTTGCCTCCTCAGCCAACTTGGTGGCGACCAATTTCTTGTGCGCGGACAAAATTGGAGCCTGATAAGAAGGAAGGAACAAAAACTATGTTAGCCCCTTCGCTCCTCCTTTTGTGCTATATGTCAAGAAAGAACTGAAAAAATTTAGTTGAGAATTTGAGAAGTAACCAATGGGTCGTCGGGTAGCTTTTTGGCCATGATCTTCAAGAAAGCGACCTAGAATGCCCTGCAGCCTTGCTTGAACCTTGTCACCCTGTCGTCCGATTCATCTCTAGAGCTGGAGGCCTCCTACGAGATGCCCTCGTCGTTGTCGCTAGTGTCACCGTCATCATTGTGTTGTTTTTAGTCATTGTCGTTAGAGTTGTAGTCACGGGCGCACTTCTGGAGGAGCTTGAAGAACTTCTTGCTTGGCTTCTGCGGATGGGCTCATCAGAGAGCTTGTGCTGCTTATTGTTGTTGGGGTTTTCCTTTCCCCTTTTGCGCTTGTTGGGGTTTGGTGTGGCAGCGACAGATAGATTTGTTGTTAATGCCTGCAGGGCGGTAGCCATGGATGGAGGAGCCTGTTTGCCTCTCAATGTGTCTCCCCCTAGGGTTTTGTTTTTGGTTTGGGTTTTAGGGCTTGGCACACACCTACAATGGTGGCAGGAATTGATGCTCTGGGCTGGGCTGGATGGCTACCTCGGCCTATATATTATATTATCATCTTTAATGGGGAGGGTAGAAGTTAACGTAAGGTTTCTACTAGGAAAAAAATTGTATGTCATAGTTCTTGGATCCTATTTCTATTACATGGCACTGTATTCTTAAACCTTACTAGGGGTGGTAATTTTACCCATGGGTTTGGATACTCGCGGGTACCCGACCCGATAAGGGTAAGCATATGTAGCATTTCAAACCCATGGGTTTTTGGGTTTGGGTATCTGATAAGATCATATGATGGGCATCGGTGTCAACTTGTATCTATTGGTACTGTCGATGTTTATAATCGGCAATAAAGAAAAATGAACGGGGCAAGGCGGAAGATCTGAGTCTGATGGTAATGCAAGACACGGGGCGATTTTTTACCCAGGTTCGGGCTCTCCAATGGAGATAATACCCTAGTCCTGCATTCGGTGTTTCTGGAGTATGGAAGAGTGTTTTCGCTTACAAGATCTATCTTACATATTTCTTCTCTCTTTTTCTCGTTCTCTCGTTCTCTCATTCTCTTGTTCTCCCCCTTTACTCTCGAAGCTGCCCTATTCCTTATACAGCAGAGGAGGGCTGCATGCGTGCGGTCGTGGGAGTTGTTGGGTGTAGCAGGGGCTACAGGGGCAGTTACGCTCAGAGGAGAGACTGTCTTCTAGCTGGCCGACCACGCACAGTAGCCTGCAGGGGCAGAGCCGTTCTTGCAGGAGCGCAGGCGCTGCTCACCTAACCTTGTTCGGTGTTTTCTCCTGTCTTACCTCGCAAGGCATGGTCGAGACCTTCGGAAGATCTCCTTTTCCGTATGCCCTGCCTAGCCCATTTTCCTTAGGATGGCCCAATCGGCCCATCAACAAGATACTTGGTCTCGTATATTCCATAGGTACCTAATGGGCATCCTATGGCATGTAGACCTCACTTTTTATGGATATATATTAGAAAAAACAAAACCCTAACTCACTAACTCAGCGCCTCGGAAGGCCGGTGGCCGGTGGCTCACACCCTCGATTCCCCCGATCTACTCGCCTCCTCCCTCCCATGCCCCTCCCTTTCCCTCCTGAGTCCCGACGCCCTCTGCCTTTGCCTCCTTCGATGCTGGCTCGGCCCCCTCACCTCCCTCCATCTCGACTACCTCACCCCCATGGCCCCTCACCCCCATCGTCCCCACGGCTGCCTCTTGAGCTCCTCCCTCCCCCTCCTGAGTCCCGCTACCCCGGTCGCCTCCCTCCACCCCAACCACCTCACCCTCCCACGGCCCCCTCGCCCCATGCCCTCCACAACCGCCTCCCGCGCTGCTCCCTCTCCCTCCCAAGTCCTGCCTCCCGCCATTGCCTTTACCTCTCTCAGCGCCAGCTTGGCTCCCTCGTCTCCCTCTGTGGTTTCGCCCCAACCACCTCGCCCCCAAGGCTATATCTCGCGCCCCTCCCTCTCTCTCCCAAGTCCCACCGCCTTCTGCCTCCCTCCGCCCCAGTGACCTCCCTCTGTGGGCGAGTGCATCGCATGTGGTGCTCGCGCAACATCGTGGGCACATCGGTGGCCTTTCCCTCCGCTAGGTACACCATCTCCTATCCTTCTAGGGAAAGCAATGGATCTGTGCTGGTGGGTATCCATCGGGTTCGGGTGTTAGCACAGATCTGTACTCGTGAAGCTTAGTGGGTTCGGGTGGGTGGCACGTGTTCAGTTTCTGGTGGTGGGTCTAAGGCAGTCAACACGGAGTACCCACGCAATTGCTATCCCTAAACATTACCCTTTTTTGCCATTATTAACCAAATTCCATTAGTCAAGTTGTGATGGAGCTATGAAAAGACAATTTTACCCACTATCCAATTTGCTCAACTTTTAACTTGGGTGTTCCCCAACTCTCACACTCATCTCTCCTTCCTTTTGTTCTCCTCCTACGGCCCATCTCTCACACCGCTCTCCTCTTGCCCCATGCCAACGTTTGTGCGACCGTGATTTGAGGCCACCACTGCCACCACTATACATCTTCACTGCCTCCCTCCGCCATCAAGGATGTCACTTCTCTAGCCTCCTCTAGATCCCACTCTCTCTCCCTCTCATTCTCCTACAGCGCCACTTTTAGTCGGCCATCTTGCCAGCTCATCGACGTCGGTCATGGAGTCACTGCAACCAAGGTTTTAAATAGTGGATAGCGGACTAGTAGCAGATAAGACACTATATTCCTATAGCTTATTCTAAATAATAGTGATAATTTTAAGTTTTATATGTATATTTAAATTATGGCATGTATCAAAGTAATATGGAATATATATTATGCACAAATTATGAGCATAAAAAGCATATATATATTTCAACAAATTTGCATGTACAACTTGAAATATTGCTAAAACTGCTATATCATCCACTACCACTGCAATAGCGCATGCTATCTCCGCTATTTAGGACATTGATCGCGGCATTTGTTCCCCATGTCAGATTCCCTCTTGGTGAGCCTCCTCAAGACTTGCCTTCGAGCCAAGAATCGAGATATGCTTGCCCGTTTGTGCACTTCCCATTTCATGTCTCGTGGGGTCTCTCTCCCATTCACCAGCCTTGCCTACTCTCTCAATAATCATACATACAACATATATTATAATCATGCAATAATCATGCATACAACATATGTTATAAGATAGATTGAACATAGCATTGTAGAATATTAGGATGAAACAAAGGTAAAACTTGACCCATTTCATTATGTATCACATGTTAATTTCACATGTAATATGAAGGGTACAAAACATTCTTGATCAACAAAAGGCAGTAACAAAGCATGGGGTAGTAGATTAAAAAATATTAAATAGATTTCCTAATATTGCTTGTGTTAAACAGAAGGACTAATTCTGGTCTAATTCGTTTCCAAATCACCAGGATCCTTTCCTTGTTCATTTTCAAATTATCAGGATTCTTTCCTTACTCTGTATTTTCTCCTGCCATGTATTGTATCCTCTCTTGATTTCTTGTCGTGTATTATTCCTATCCGCACAAGTGTTAATAGTCATATTGAGTGAATATATATACATGAACTCTGAATGAGTTCCTTGCGGCAAACCATCTAATTTGATATAGTATCTGAGCCATTGTTGAGATGACGAATCCTTCTCTTGTTTCTACCACCAACCCTTATTTTTCCTCTACTAACTCAAGCATGACCTCTGCTGACCAGCCTCTACCTTTGCAGGGATTCTTCCTACTCCATCCTTCAACAACTTTGACACGGTGAAACTCAATCGTGCGTCTTCAACTCGCCAACACGAAGAAGGGTAGCACGGTTACGGACTACTTCAACAAGATGAAAAAGTTGGCTGACACCATGGTTGGCTTTCCTCTGCGTGATGATGAATTCGTGTCATACATCCTTGCTGGTCTTGGGGATGATTATGATTCTCTTGTCACCTCGGTAACAACTCATTCTGATCCTATAATCTTGAATGATCTTTATGCTCATTTGGTCAGTTATGAGTTGAGAGAATTCAATAGCTCAGAGATGCATCACAGTTCATTGGCAAATAATGTGACCCGTGGCAATAGTGGTAATAGCAACAATCGTTACTACAACCACAACCGTGGCTCTGGCTCTCATCCTCCATGGAAGGGACAGAGCCGTGGGCAAGGGTCCCCATCTGGACAAGGATCAAAGAGTAATAACTCAAGTCGACTGACATGTCAAGTGTGTGGAAGAGTCGGGCTTGATGCACTCCGTTGCTACCACCATTTCAACCACTCCTACCAAGTTGAAGATTCACGTGTTGTTGCTGCTGCCATGACAAACTATGTGGTTGACACTAACTGGTATGCAGATACTGGGGCGACAGATCACTTGACTGGTGTTCTTGATAGTCTCTGTTCGCGAACGCTACAAGGGGAATGATCAAATTCAAATTGCCAATGGATTAGGTTTAAAAATTTCTCATGTTGGTCAATCTACTATTTCTGGCTCTTCTCATCCTCTAGCCCTTACTAATTTCCTTCATGTTCCTCATATTAGTAAGCACTTATTATCTGTTCACAAATTTGCTCTTGACAATAATGCTTACTTTGAGTTTCATCGTGATCACTTTTGTGTTAAGGACAAAGCCACGAAGAGAATCCTTCTCCAAGGAAAATTTAAAGGAGGATTGTATCCTCTACCTACTGATCTTCCCACTCGACATTGCTTTTCATCCATCAAGTCCACTTCAGAGCTTTGGCATAGGAGGCTTGGCCATCCAACATTCTAGTTGTTCAATAAATTCTTTAGTCCAATAAAGTTCTTTTTTTGCAAAATAAAGATGTAATGGTGTGTGATGCTTGCCAACAAGCAAAAATACATCAATTGCCTTATAGTTCCTCTTTGCGTATTTCTATTGCTCCTTTAGAGCTCATCCATTCATATGTTTGGGGTCCAGCTATAACTTCTGTAGGAGGATATAAGTATTATGTAAGTTTCCTTGATGACTACGGTAGGTATACTTGGATCTATCTTTTGAAATGGAAGTCAGATGTGGAACAAGTTTTTATGAACTTTCAGAATCATGTTGAAAGACTTCTTGGCCGAAAAATTCTTATTGTCCAATCTGATTGGGGAGGGAAATACCAAAAATTACACAAATTCTTCTCTAAGTTAGGGATTAGTCATTGGGTTTCTTGTCCTCACACGCACAAACAAAATGGGATAGCTGAAAGAAAACATCGTCATATTGTAGAAACTGGGCTAGCTCTTCTCGCTCAGTCCTTCCTTCCAGTGAAATTTTGGGATGACACATTCCTAATAGCTACCTATCTCATTAATCGACTTCGAGTCGTGTCATTGGCAATTCCACTCCCATTACACATCTTCTTGGTGTTCCCACTAATTACCACATGCTTCGTGTTTTTGGATGTGCCTGTTGGCCTAATTTGTGTCCTTACAATTCTCGGAAACTTGATTTTTGATCTCGCCAATGTGTTTTTCTTGGGCTATAGTAATCTTCACAAGGGATACAAGTGCCTTGATCGATCTACTGGGCGGGTGTATATTTCTCGTGATGTCGTTTTTGATGAGAGTGTTTTTCCTTTCTCAATCCAGCCTAATTCCAGTTCGTCCCCAACCTAGTTCCAGTTCGTCCCAAGTGTTTCCTTGCTGAACCTTCTTGCTCCTTCCACTATAGTTGAGGCAACACTAGTACATGACCAATATGATGAAAATCAACCTGTATCTAATGTTGTGCATGAAGCTTCTAGCTCTACAGGTGAAGATGGTGGAGCAAAAATACATGAAGAAGTACAAAACTCTCAAGAAACACCAACATTGGAATTGGTTGATTCAATTGCATGTGGTACAGTAGGCATGCTTCAATCTTCTCCAGAACCTGTGCAACAAAATCGTGTGCGTACACGTGCACAAAACAATGTGGTGAAGACTAAAGTATACACAGATGGCACAGTGAGGTACCCACTCACTGGATGCAAAGCTTTTCTTGCAGAACCAGCATCACATGAGCAAGCTCTTGGGCACGCAAAGTGGAGAGAGGCCATGGACAGTGAGTATAACTTACTGCTAAAGAATGAAACATGGAAACTTGTTCCGCCCAAAAGAGGACATAATGTTATTAGATGCAAGTGGGTTTTCAAGTTAAAATAGAAGCCAGATGGGAGTATTGAGAGATACAAAGCACGATTGGTAGCAAAAGGGTTCAAGCAACGCTATGGAATAGACTATGGTGACACATTCAGTCCCGTAGTTAAGCCAACCACGGTGTGACTCATTCTTTCTATAGCTGTCACACGAGGATGGCACTTATGCCAAATTGATATACAAAATTCATTTCTGCATGGCGTTTTACAAGAAGAATCAGCAGTTCCTAGGTTATGTATGCAAGCTTGATAAAGCGTTATATGGACTTAAACAAGCTCCGAGGGCATGGTTCTCATGGCTTAGCACAAGGCTTCATGAGTTGGGATTTGTGGCTTCTAAATCTGACACTTCATTGTTCATATTCAATAAGACCAGAATTATCATCTATATGTTGATATATGTTGTGAAATCATGTGCTGAAAAATTGGCTTAATGATGAAATTGCCATTGCAAAGTGGTTGTGATCATGACATGTGTGGTGCTTATGTATGTGCTATGTTAGATGATTATTTAATATGCTTGTGATAGTATGGTAATATTTTTGCTTGATGCAATCGCTCACGTGAGTGGTTGTATGGACTGATCTTGAGTCAAGTCGTGGACTTGTATTCGTATACGGTTTTCGTATTTGTTCATGTGCAGGTGTTACTTGAGGACAAACGTGGTTGATGACGGGACCGAAACTAGGTTCATGGAGGAACTAAGGTTCGAGACTAGGTTCAGGGAGGAATCGAGGTCTTGATGGTTAAGGATGTCATGCGGGACGTTCGGGCTAGAGAAAGGTGCACATGGAGGCTGGTTAGTCACGTGAGTGTGGCATGTGGGCCGTACGCATGCAGAGTTGTATTGGGCCATATTGGGCCAAGTGGAGTTGTATATAAACTCTTTAGGATTGCTCATTATAAATAGGGAGATGTGTCTTCTGTTTATGTGGAGCTGGGCATTTAGGGATTTTACTCTTTTGCTTGGAATATAGTAACCAGACTAGACAAAAAAAATCAATTTCTTCAGCTAGCCGACCCGAGTGTTGCCAGCGATGGAAGTTATTTGCTACATTAATTCGTGGTTTACTGTTCATGCGTGATTTGCTACAGTGATCGGTTCTGATTTTGTTTGCCCGGTTTTGGTTTTTATAGATTGATTCATTGTGTCTCTTGATTCAACGAGTTTAATCTTAATTTGATCCATCCAAAACCTGCTTAGGGTATCAACTTAGTGTTTCTTAAAGTTTCGTTGGTTAATCTTTTGTAGATTTTGATTAATCATGAAATTAGGGTTTGATCAATTCTCGTCAAAACCTATCGCAACATGCTTTCAAGGTTCATAACTTTTGATCCATAGATTCGATCAAGCTGATTCTTTTTTGTTAGATTCATATTGGAATCTAGTTTCTATAGTTCAAATTTCAGGTCAATCCGTTAGTTGGATCTCTAGAAATATACATTTTAGTAATCATATCTTACTCTATTTTGTCGAATCCGAATTAGGCAATTTGAGTTTGAATTGGGATGTTTCGAAAATCATCAAAAATTTGATTTTAGCTTCTGCGCAATCATTCACCCCCCTCTGATTGCTAGTTTAGTATATATCGATCCTACATATGTTGATGATATTATCATTGTAGGCTCATCTCGTGAAGCCATAGATACTCTCATTCACAAGTTGTCAGTGAACTTTGCAGTCAAAGATCTTGGGAAATTGCATTATTTCCTTGGAGTGGAAGCTGCGTTTGATGAGAAGGGATTGCTCTTAACACAGAAGAAATACATGATGGACTTGTTGTGCAGGACAAACATGCAATAATGTAAACCAATATCTACCCCTATTGATGTCAACTGAGAGGCTGTCAAAAGAGATTGGGATGCCATTGACAGAAGATGAAATTCATTTGTACCGAAGCACTGTAGGGGCACTACAATATTTGACTCTCACAAGAACAGATATTGCTTTTGCCGTTAATAAGGTGTGCCAGTTTTTTCAGGTACCTACCAATCAGCATTGGGTAGCTGTAAAGCAAATTCTGCGGTTTGTCAAAGGAACGTTGAATACTGGACTCCATTTTCAAAGGTCGTCGTCTCAGCTTCTATCGGTGTTTTCAGATGCTGATTGGGTGGGCTCATCAGATGATAGATGCTCTACAAATGGCTATGCTCTTTACTTTGGATCAAACCTTGTGTCCTGGAGTTCAAGAAAACAAGCTACCGTGTCAAGATCAGGTACAGAGGCTGAGTACAAAGCTATAGCAAATGCCATGGTTGAACTAATCTAGCTACAATCCATTTTGCAAGAACTTGGTATATTTCAGTCTAGAGCACCAGTTTTATGGTGTGACAACATGGGAGCAACTTATTTGACAGCTAACCTAGTTTTTCATGCTAGGACAAAACATATTGAAGTTGATTTTCATTTTGTCAGAGAAATGGTAGCGAGCAAAGCTCTCGATGTTCGGTTTGTGTCATCCAAGGATCAAGTCGCAGGCATATTTACCAAAGCTCTACCAAAACCGGCATTCATGAAGCTGCAGAGCAATCTCAACTTGTGTTGCCTAGGTTGAGATTGAGGGGAAATGTTAAACAAAAGGACTAATTCCGGTCTAATTTGTTTCCAAATCACCAGGATCCTTTCCTTGTTCATTTCCAAATTATCAGGATTCTTTCTGTACTCTGTATTTTCTCCTGCCATGTACTGTAGCATCTCTTGATTTCTTGCTGTGTATTGTTCTTGTCAAACTCTGAATGAGTTCCTTGCGGCAAACCATCTAATTTGATACGGTTGGCGCAATATAAAAAATAATTGCAGCCTACTTCTATTCTACATCTTAAGCCTAAGGGAGCCTGCACGTAAGGAGTAGTGTTGAAGTATAAGTGAATTACCTATCTTTCCTCATTAGCTTAAGCTTTTGGGTGAACTGACTGGTGCATGCAACTCAATAACTTGAGGCTAAAGGACTATAGAATCATGTGCTCCTCTGGAATTGAGTTGTTGCCTCAGTTGGTAGCTTAGCATCCCTTTTACAAAGAAGCGTCTTTTAGAAAAAAGATATCATCATGATGGAAGTTCTTCCTTATAATATGCATGGAAGTTATATTAGAAATCTAGAATCAATACAAAACAACCCACAATAGTTATCAAACAAAATAAATCAACATATTATAGTGCATATCTCAAAGATAGGCGCGTAGGCGGATACAGTGTGAAGTATTGATCACAGTCATTTAGACCTGTTGTTAACTTAAGCCTGCCTCAATTTGCATTTGAAATGAAATGAGCCACTTCCATGTGATATATGATATTATTTATTATTCCAATCTTTTTATTTTTGCACTTGAAGCATTATATCATGAAGTTATAAATGAGAACGGATTCATCAGACTCAAGGAATAAACCAAGAAATTATTAACAATTCATGGCAACCTAAATACATACAGTTCATCAAGAAGAGATCGCCAAAGCAACTTAATCCTTGTCTATAGAGTTTTAACCTCTCTTGTAACTCCCCATATTCTTCCCCTAATTATATCAAGGGCTATAGTTTCTCACAAAATTTCAAAGAAGACGCTAAATGCATAGTTTTCAGTTCTTAGGTCTGTAATCCTGCCGGTGGAGCTTGAAGAATGCTTTGTGTTCTTTTATTTCAAGCATTACATCGACTGTGTCTGTGGATGCAAAATCAGAAGAATTTTGACAGGTAAGAACAATATGTCTATAGACTCTATTATGTATGATATTCTTTTCTCAACAAACCTTTAGGTGCGATCATTAGCGATCCCTTTTTTCTGTTCAGACATTGCCTCTTAGCTTTGTCTTCATTCCAAGGTTCGAGATAGTAGTTAATATACGATAGTTAAAGTTTTCAAAACCTGAACTCAAAATAAACAAATCAGGAATGCAGGTAAACATATGTTACTCAATATTCTCACCCTGCATCGGATGTGAGAATGGTTGGTGCCACCCCTACTGGCCACAGACCAAAGAAACCAAAGAGAGCAATGTACATCCTGAATTCTTCTTTCCATCACTTGTCCTAATCATTGAAAACCTTGATGTTAGATGAAACAAATAAAAAATGAGAGTTCCAATATAAATGAGTTGTATCCAATCTGCAACTGTTGGGCAGTTAGGTCTACAACACATTATTTTATTTATGTACATTCCATTGATCAGTATACGGAGTTGTTTGGATGTAAACAAGGGGATCTTCCGTTGAAGTATTTAGGAATTCCTATTCATTTTAAAAAATTGAGAAACTCAGATTGGAAACAGGTAGAAGAGCGTTTCGAAAAGCGACTCAGCAGCTGGAAGGGAAAACACCTTTCAATTGGAGGAAGATTAACTCTTATAAATTCAGTGTTAAGTAGCCTTCCAATGTATATGATGTCCTTTTTCGAGATTCCTAAAGGTGTCCTTCATAAACTTGATTATTTCCGATCTCGTTTTTTTTGGCAAGGTGACGAGACTAAAAAGAAATATCGTCTTGCAAAATGGAATATACTATGCCAGCCCAAAGATCAAGGGGGTCTTGGAATTCATGATCTAAAAGTTAAGAACGTTGCACTTTTGAGTAAATGGTTGTTTAAATTGTTAACATCGGATGGTACTTGGCAGCAATTACTTCGAAATAAATACCTTGGTTCTAATCCTTTAGTGCAAGTTGAATGGAAACCTGGTGATTCGCATTTTTGGTCCAGTTTGATGAAGGTCAAACGAGATTTCCTTCGATTTGGTACTTTCACAGTTAATAATGGATCCCAGGTGAGATTCTGGGAAGATATTTGGCTTGGTGCTAGTCCTTTAAAAGATCAGTACTCTGGGTTATATAGTATCACAAGGAGGAAATATATAACTATTGCTGAAGTTCTTATGACCTTTCCACCTAATATAACATGGCGACGATCATTGATTGGATCTAAGTTGGTGGCGTGGAATGAATTGCTTTCACAGATTACCAATTTTACGGTGACGAGCCAATGATGAATTTCGTTGGAATTTGTGTCAATCTGGATAATTTTCTGTGAAATCACATTATTTGGCTTTGATTAACAGTGGAGTTTCTAATCTACATATACGTTTATGGAAGTTAAAAGCCCCATTGAAAATTAAAGTGTTTTTGTGGTATCTTCAAAGAGGCGTGCTGTTGACAAAGGATAATTTGGCAAAACGTAATTGGCAGGGTAGTAAAACATGTTGCTTTTGTCACGAAATGGAGACAATTAGGCATTTGTTTTTTCATTATCGTTTTGCTCGTATGGTTTGGGCATTCTTGTATTTAGCGTTGGGCATTGAGAGACCTATTAGTGCTGCTCAGATGTTTGGCTGTTGGATTGGTCGTTTTCCGTAGGATCTTAAAAATATTGTGTTACTAGGGGCCGCAACCATTTGTTGGTCCATTTGGTCAACTAGGAATGACATTGTTTTTGAAAGAAAATCATTTTCACCCCCTTTGCAGGTTATTTTTGTTATCTTCCATTGGTTGCGTGCTTGGGTCGTAGTTGTGGAGCGGACTTGCGTCCTATTATGGTGGAGGCTACAAATCGGTTGGTTCAGGTGGCCAAGGCTTTCTTTGTCCTGGATCATGGGTGGCAGTCTAGTTTGAGGATTGCTAGTATCTAGGGAATTTGTGTTAGTCTTTGTGTTCTTTTTGTGGCTGTGTGCTTCTTGTTAAGCAGAGGCCGAGAGCATTTTTCAAGGATTTTGTATCTTCTCGATGTAATTTTCTTGATATTAATAAAAGCTTCCTTTATCCAAAAAAAACATATCGGGCAGCTCTTTTGCAATTTTAAAAACTAAAGCAAACATTAATTTGTAAGGATCAATTTAGAGGAAGTTACAACGCATGTGCTCAATGCACCCGATAACATCTCATAAAATATATGCCTTGTGCTTAATGGGTACATCGTGCTTAATGCACCAGATTCTAATGGCTCAAACCAACTCAATAGGAATAGCTCTAAAAGTTTAGCAGTAAACCATTCCTGCAAGCTCCCAACAAACAATGTAAGAAAAAAAAGGCCTAAACAAATGGGAAATCTTGAATGACAACAACTTGAATAAGCTCCAATAATTACATCCTAAAAGAGCTCTTTTCGAGAGGTGCTTCCATACTTTTCCTTTTGATAATTGCACAAATATTAAAGCATGTATGAATGGTAAATGGTGATTAGTTACCCCTTCATTTGCTTCAAGATTTGTGCAAGTTGTATTGAAAGAAAAGCATTGAAGCGCTCTTCGAGATGTGTTATAGGGTGCTCACAATAATGAGCTTGCTGCTTCAAGGCTGGAAGATACTGTCAACTTTTACCAGATTTCCAATCCTGATGTAGCTAAGCTTTTCCACATTGACCCTTCAGCAAAACAGCCGTCCTTAGTCTTGATGAAGAAAGAGAAGGAGAAGTTGACCTTCTATGGTATGTTCGCCTCTAAGTTGCCATAGCTTTTTTTTTTCGAAAGAAGTTGCCATAGCTTTCAGCAGCAGCCTTTTCTTTCCATTTTAATGCAGGCATTGACCGTTGGATTGGATGTAATGGATTGTGTATCATGCAGATGGTGAGTTCAGAGCATCTGCCGTTGCCAATTTTGTATCGGCAAACAAGCTTCCATTGGTCATCACCCTTACACAGGAAACTGCCCCTTCCATTTTTGATAATCCAATCAAGAAGCAGGCATGTCATGTTGTCTGCCATGGGATCTCTTCTCTACATTTTCTCACACTGTTATCCCATGTGTTCTTCCTTTACTGAGCCGCTGTGTTCTATTTTGAAAATCAGATTTTACTATTTGCCGTTGCAAACAAGTCTTCGAAATTTCTGCCCATCTTCAAGGAAGCAGCAAAATCATTCAAGGGAAAGGTAATTCTTTTTGTTGATCCACCCAATGTTTGATGAACTTCTTTCTTTTCTTATTCCATGAACTCAATTTATTTTATCCAACTCATTAGTCATTTTTCTTGTAATTTATGTGTTTCTTTCTCTGTTCGTGTGTCTTACAAGCACTGATGAGGTGTGTGACTGAATTGCAGCTTTATTTGTCTTTGTGGAGAGAGACAATGAGGAAGTTGGTGAACCAGTTGCCAACGACTTTGGTATTGCTGGACAAGAGACCACAGTAATACCTTGTGTTTTTCATCATCCCGTTGGTTTCTTGCATAGAAATAGAATGCCACAATTTGACTTTGAGTTAATCTGGTTGTTTTTATTTATTTTTACCATTCCAATTCTATGACTTTGAAGGTTCTTGCTTACACTGGTAATGAAGATGCTAGGAAATTTTTCCTTGATGGTGAAATGTCACCGGACAACATTAAGGTAATTGCTGAAATGTGCCCAGACATTCTTTACCTGATTAGGAGGAAAAATCATAGGAGTGTGGTGAACAGTCACAAGAGAATGTTCGCTATGTTACTAATTTTGAAGCTGACTTTCATGTCCTGCTAATCAGTATTTGATCTATTTTGTGCTTTTCAACTATTGTATTTTTCTGCTACTACTGTATTATATGTAGCTTGAAAAGCTTGCATGTCTTTGTGCGTTTTCTCATAAACTAATTGTAATGTGCATCTTTTTGCAAGATTAGCCATTTGCTGTAGAAGATATTTCTTAAAACCACTATACCAATTTCTTTTTTGTCATTGTTGACCGGGAGTTCTGCTAGTGCCAGGGAAGACCGGAGAGGAGGGGGTCAACAATCATTGTTCAAGGAAAATTAATGTTTTCTTGGTTTATATGTGTCAATCTGTTTTTATTTGATCTGGTGTCTGTTTCAGTAAAATGGCGAAGAAAATAACTTTAGATCCGTAGCTCCGATCGAACTGATTTTTGTTGAGTTAGCTTGAAAATTGAGTCTAGTTTATACAGTTAAAATTTCACTTCGATCTAACGGTTAGATCTTCAAGAATTACTGTTTTAGTGGATGTGCATTATTCTGTTTTTGTCGAATCCGAATCAGTTAATTGGGGTGTTTCAAAAATTAGCAAAAATTTGATTTTAGCTTCCGCGCAATCATTCACCCCCCCTCTGATTGCTAGTTTAATATACATCGATCCTACAAGTGGTATCAGAGCAAGGTTTTTCTAATTATTCTTAACAGGTGATTAGAAACCGTAGCGATGGATAGGTATTCGACAAAACCTTGTGTTTTCGATGGTGTTGATTTTCAGTTCGAAAGCGAAGATGCGAGCATACATTCAAGCTCGGGGCTTTGCAATCTGGGAGAAGGTGTACAAACCATATCATGTTCCCGAGAATGATCAAGTCAATGAAACCAATCAAGCACAAGGTTGAAGCGAATAGCGAGCACGAAATTTGATCATTCAAGGATTGGGAAGAAGCGACTTGACCGCGTGATCCATCTCAAGTCAGCATATGAGGTATGAAAATCTCTTTGTGATTATCATGAAGGTTCTAACACTGTCAAAGAGGTTCGTCAAGATATATATAAGAAAGAATACATGCGATTTGAGATGAAACACGGTGAGTCGCTAGATGATTTCTTTGCACGCTTTAATAAAATTCTTAGCAATTTGCGTCTTTGTTGGAGTTAGCTTTGATGATGTTGCTAATGCTAGACAATTGCTTGGTGCATTAGATATGTCAATTTGGGAGATGAAAGTTACATCCATTAGAGAATCAACTGTCATGAGTACACTTACTTTAAATATTCTCTTCTCTAAATTAAAAACTCATGAATTGGATGTTCTTACTAGGAAGAATGATCATAAATCAATTGCTTTGATCTCCCAATCTAGCATGTCTCAGAATAATGCTTCTTCAAATTTTGCTTTGTCTTTCTTGTCTTCTCTAACCGATGAACAGATTGAAGAATTTCCTGAAGAAGACTTGGCACTACTCTCTTCTCGTTTTAATAAAGCTTTGCAGAATGTGAGAATGAGGAAGAGAGTTGGTGGTGGTCCTCCAAGATGCTATGAGTGTGGTGATCTCAACCACATTCGTCCAAATTGTCCTAAACTTGCAGGTAAAGCATCAAGGGAGGAGAAGGACAATGACAAAAGAAAAGAGAAGAAGAAGTTCTCTCCAAGCAATAGAAAGAAGAGTTTCATCAACAAGAAAGTTGTCCACGGGTTCTTTTCGCTCTTGAACAAGTTAATTTGAGCGATGTGGATTCGGAGAGCGGCGAGACGATGCAACTCCAAGCAAGCATGATTTGACAGGATTGTGTCTCATGGCTAGGAGTGATGTAAGCTTCACCGAGGACGATCATGACAGCGACTGCAATGAGGTAGAACCTTCTTACGATGAATTAACTATTGCTGTTGTTCGTCTTGGAAAATTGCTTGACAAACGCGACAAGAAAATTAAGAAACATGATGTTCTTGTGGAATCTTTGAATGCTGAAATTGCTAGACTTAAATCTTTGATTCTCGATGATGATGCTTGCAAATCATGTGACTTAATTTACAATGAGCTTACTTTGCTTAGGAAAGAACATGTTAGCTTGTTAGAGCAAATTAATCTTGAAAAGGAGAAAAATGAGAAACTTGTTAAACATGCTAGTTGTTCTATCGTTGATTTGCATGATTCAACTCCATGTTCTAAATGCTCCACACTTGAATTGAAGTTAAATGATGCTAATGGTAGAGTTTCTCAAATGACCAATGATTTGCTCACACATGAGGTTCTTTCATGCTCAACTTGTCGCAAGCAGAAAGGAAAAGTGGACGTTCCATGTAATAAGCTGTTTAACTCTTTCTCGAAAGGTTGATTACTTGGAAAAATCTTTAGAACGGTTCACTTCAGAAAGAAAAACCTAAACATGATTTTGGATCAATCAAAAGTCAAGACTCATCACAAAGGTTTAGGTTTTGATTCTTATGCTCATCATAAATCACATGCTCCAACTGTTGTGAAGACACTTGAAAGTGGAAAATTCGAAATTGTCAATGAGCCTAAGAAAACTGTTTTCAAGTCTGTTTGGTGTGTTATCTTCTACTATGATGAATGCAAAAGCTACTTCTGTTTCTAATGCTAAACATCATGTTAAGTACACTTGCACTCATTGTGGTAGAGATGGACACTTAGTAGATTTTTGCTTTAGGCTAGCCAAACAACAAAAGAAAGAAAAGGCTAAGGCTAGGTCTAATATCAGGAAGGCATATTTCACTCCTCATTCTGTGTCTAGGGTGATGCAAACACCTTTTGTTGCAAGAAACACGAGAAAGGGAAAATCTGATTTTGTGAACAAGAATACTCGTGTTGTGCCTACTCGTCGTGTGTCTCAGTACTGGATTCCCAAATGTTTTATTTCTAACCCCAGTATCGAGGCCTCGACATCTTCTTGTGCTATGTAGGCTTTTCAAGATTGGGTTGGAGAACAGAAGCTTAGTGGATCTTGGTTTTTTGCAAGATGGGGTCAAGACTTGGATGGTTCTCACCCTTGAGATGGTTTTCAAGAAGCACGTGCAATAATTCTTCATCTTCTTTGTGAGCTATTTTTACACACTCATGTCTTTTACATTCACAGATATTTAATTGTGGCATGAGATGAAAAGATTGTTCATATGCTCATTTGTATCCCCTGGCATGTTCAATATTGTTATATCTTATATCATGCCTTTCATGCTTAGAACTTTTGTTATGATTCATGCTTATTCTTAACCGAACATATCATGATAACTCAAGCACATGTATATTATCATCTCCTCTCTGTTGATTTCATTGGTTATCCATTTAAGGGGGAGTTAATGCTTTTTGGTGAAAGTCTCTTTCGGTTGTTTTTGGGGAGGTTTGTTCTTTCAGCCTTTTGTTTTCAATTTAATCTCTTCAAGTGATATTCTATAGAAGTTTTTTTTAAAGATGGTTGTTTTGAGGGGGAGTTTTTGTAATATTGTGTAACATCTTTTATTTTGTGTGTTTCTTAAAATGAAAAACAAAAAAATGAAAAACAATAAAAAGGTACTGAGCATTGTAGTTCATACACATATGTCATTTGAAGCCATGTTTATGCTACAAGGTCTTTGCAACTTCATGTTTATGCATATATGGTGTAGTTTATGACATGACTATTTAAATGGAATGACAACTTGAATTAAATCTTGTCATGGTTGAACTTTCTTGGCTATCTTGATCCTACTCAAAAAGTGCTAAATATGAAAGTTAAATGCTAAAACTAAAAAAGTGATTGTTGATAAATACAATAACAAGGTTATGTACTATCGCACTTCTTCTTTACGAGACTGCTTATCATTGCACTTTGATATGAACTTGGAAGAGGTTGTGTATGACCGAAACCATGAAACCTTAAGCTTGTGATTGCTTGGCATGGTTGAAAAGTAAGGCTGATGGTGCATGTAATTCCTTACGATTGTTATTGTTGCAATCAAGTAATGAATCAGTTTTTCAAAGCACAAATAAAGTGCACAAAAATTCAATGTTTTCAGGTTTTAAGATTATTGAGAAAGGGAGATCATGCCATTCAAAAAATCATTAATAGTACTTGATTTCTAGTTATGCTTACTCTACATTGTTTATGTGTAAATTTGAGGGTGCAAGTACTTTTGATAGTATGACTTGGTAATCAAGTTGTTCCATTTGTGCATGATTCATAATGCTCAAGACATAAAAAAAACAATAACATAAAGGGGGAGAAGTTTCTCTTTTGTTCTCTTTCTGCATTCTTGATGAATTCATTGTCAAAGGGGGAGAAATTTTGGAGTCAAAGGGAGAAATTTTTGGTCACACATTGCACATTCACACACACATTTCTTCTTTCTGTCAGGGGGAGTCTTTCTTTTTGATAGGGGGAGATTTCTTTTTAGATAAGGGGAGATTTTTGTTCTTCTTCTTCTTTTGGTCACTTTACTTCTTTTAAAAATGGTGTTGCCATTGTGAGGTGAATGCCAATGTTCGTTTCCAAATGGTGTTGCCAATGTTTTCATCAAGGGGGAGATTGTGAGATCATGTGATGAAAAATTGGTTGAATGGTGAAATTGGCATTGTAAAGTGATTTTGATTATAGCATGTGTGGTGCTTGTGCATGTGCTATGTTGGTATGATTATTATGCTGGTGATAGCATGATGGATTTTGTTTGATGCAATGCACTCATGTGAGTGGTTGTATGGATTGATTTTGAGTCAAGTCGTGGACTTGTGCTCGGATGCGTTGTTTGTTTATTCGTGTGCAGGTGTTGCTCGAGGGCGAACGTGGTCGATGACGGGACCGGAACTAGGTTCATGGAGGAACTGAGGTTCGGGACTAGGTTCAGGGAGGAATCGAGGTCTTGGTGGTCAAGGATGTCATGCGGGACGTTCGGGCTAGAGAACGGTGCACACGAAGGCTGGTTAGTCACGTGAGTGCGGCAGGCGGGCCGTACGCGTGCATGTGTGAATTTTGGGTTGTATGCATATATTGGGCCATGTGTTATTGGGCCAAGTGGATATGCATACATGTGTTAGGGTTTTGAGTTGTATAAAAACCCTGGAAAACCTAATCAATAAGATTGATTGCTTTTGCGGCGGCTGTTGGATAAGCCGTTTTTATGCGCTATTGTTTTTAGCCGGCGGCGCATGCACGTATTTGCGGCTGAGGAACTGTCTTGCGGCCATTGATTTTTTGCATGAGCGACCAGTAAAGAAGACCGCGGCCGGAGTGCTCCTGTGTGCTAGCGTACGTCTTGTTCCCTGGCGATCGACTAGTAAAGAAGGTTTGTATGCATGCATGTTTTGGGTTGACGGCCAGATAAGCGCTCGAAGATATTCTCTGGCGGCTGGATTGGTTCTGACTAGAGACTTCCTGGCGCCGTATGCTTGATTACCCTCTGGTTGTTTTCTCACGGCTTGAGTCCTTGCGGCTGAGGTCCTTGCGCCCAGGAATTTGTGACGCACATCACGAACAGCAGCAGTACAAGCCTCGTCTCGGCGACAGCATCAGGTTTGATCTATATATTCTCGTCATTATTTGATACAGTCGATTTGCGAAGGTCATAACTCTAGATTCGTATATCCGATTGAGGTAATTCTTGTTGCGTTAATTTCATATTTGAATCTAGTTTATACAGTTAAAATTTCACATCAATCCGACGGTTGGATCTTCAGGAATTATTATTTTAGTGAATATGTGTCAATCTGTTTTTATTTGATCTGGTGTCTGTTTCAGTAAAATGGCGAAGAAAATAACTTTAGATCCGTAGCTCCGATCGAACTGATTTTTGTTGAGTTAGCTTGAAAATTGAGTCTAGTTTATACAGTTAAAATTTCACTTCGATCTAACGGTTAGATCTTCGGGAATTACTGTTTTAGTGGATGTGCATTATTCTGTTTTTGTCGAATCCGAATCAGTTAATTGGGGTGTTTCAAAAATTAGCAAAAATTTGATTTTAGCTTCCGCGCAATCATTCACCCCCCCTCTGATTGCTAGTTTAATATACATCGATCCTACCACTACAGAATCATGTAATATTTTAAATCGTTAAAAGTCGACGAAAGCGAGAAAACCGATTAAAATAGCTATTTTCGTCGGTTTTTCTCATATTTTCGTCGGTTTTTGGCCGACAAAAATAATGCGACGAAAATACAGCGATTTTCGTCGGCAACCGACGAAAATAAACATATTTTCGTCGGCTTTGTTGGCCGTCGAAATTACAAGTCGACGCACACGAGCCACGGCCGGTGCTGACGTGTCATATATATTTTCGTCGGCTGACCGACGAAATTAATTTGTTTTCGTCGGTACACAGACAAAAAAAAATGTAATTTCGTCGGCCAAAATTTGTATTTTCGTCGGTTTTATGCTGTTTTCGTCGGTTATATCGACAAAAAAAATGTAATTTCGTCGGCCAAATTTTTTATTTTCGTCGGCTGTTTTTTATGTTCGTCGGCTAATATTTATTTTCGTCGGTAGGCCTGGCCGACGAAAATAATAATTTAATTTCAAAAAAAATTATAAAACCATTGGTACCTTCATGGGCTCGTCGTCAGCAGTGCTCAAAGGATCCGATTCGCTTTCTTTCACCTGCAATGTAAACGACATGCGAGGTAAATTACAGGAGAATGATGGCAACATGGCCAAAGCATTCCACTTTCACCAATTAAAATGCTGCAGAGCAAAGTGGAAGGAATCTGACACAAAATAAAAACGCCAATGAAAATTGGTACAGCTTAACCCAACTAAAAAGCGAGTGTGTGAGGCTCATGTTAAATGGCTTATGCTTAATCCTTAATCATGAGATTCAACAGATTTGAGTTTCAACCCACAGAAAATGCTATCTGCTCACCTGATAGTTCGTTAAGGGTTCAACATATACACCATATATATCCCTTAACATATATAGATTGATTTGGAGGTTGGAGGTGTTTGCTTAGCGTGCAGAACTGCAAATAGCAGTGGATGGAATGATTAGGGGGTCAGTGTATGCATGGTCTGGAGAAGACTGCATTATCCAAGCAATCCAGGAAGTCATCCTTTTTGCTCAAAATCATCTAAGGTCTTTTCAGCAAATTAAAATGATTTTCCAAGAATATAGTAGGGAAATAATCCCATTGAAAGCATCACCCCATAAGATATGGATGATTTATGTGCAACTTTTCTTAATATATAACTATTAGTGACCGTTCAGTTGAGCAAATCTACAGACCTGAATAATTTTGTTACTTTTCCATGGATCACTGAATCAACTCTCCTTTTACCAGGCTATATGAAGAATGCTAACCAATCTAAGGTCTTATTATGTTATTGAAATGTATTTGTGCAATATTTTGGGCTAGTTCGTTACTAATTTTTCTCGGATTTCTGGCAATGGTTGCAGGGACAATCTTTATTCACACAGGTGAAAGAGGCAAATCAATTTCACAAGCTCGACCTGTATTTCAACAATATGTAAATTACAATACACACTTTTAAATTTGCATAACTCAATAGCCTTTGAAGTTCGTTAAGGGTTCAACATATACACCATCGGACAATGTAATACTCAAACAAAATGGTGTTTCAGCATTGTAAGCAAGAAGTATACATGAGTAGGATAAAAATCTACACAATCAATTCTATGTTCAACAGGCAAACTAGAAATACAATAGCAGTAGGAAGTAGCTTCTATTCATTAGCATTTTGCTTATCTGTAATATTAACAAACCACAAGACGTGTCGCTTGCTGCATGCAAAATTTACTATATGTTGATTGTTGACATAGCTTTCATCTGATCCAACTGATAAGGAATTGAATTCATGGTGTAGCCAAACATATTTATGGTGAAAAATAAAGGTAAATGAGACATTGAGGTTTCAGACCTGGCAGTTAATTGGCTATTATAGAAATCTCTGATGACAGGACTGCCTTTGTCATCACGAGCACCAGCATGCTGCATGGAAAGTGTCAGTACTCAGCAGAATGCAGTTTGGCTTATTTTTCAAAGGATACGTAAGCAAAGGACACAACAGGTGTGAAACAAAAAACAATTCAACAAATGCTTAATTCACTTGTTCCCTATGCTGGTACACAACGTGCCCATGTACCTTTTTCTGAATTCTATTACCTAAGGGCTAAGGTAGTACTAAGAACATATACATGATTATCAGATTGCTGCAACATTTGTTTTATGTTTCTAGAGCTACACCTTTAGCAAGCCATATTATCAATAAGTCCAGAAAGAGGTCCATTTGTAATCCTGCAAAAAACACGGCATGTCATTATCACATAATAGATGTCAAGACTAAAATTTGCAATTTAATTTGCAGATATGCTACATATGGTCTTTGAAATCATATTAGCCACTTCAATAGCTTGCAGAACAATGGATTTTATGAAAGCATTCAATTCACTCAATTCAGTTCACTTTAGCGAGCACTACTAGTTGTACTCACCCACTCGAAATGCCACCACCAGCAGAGAAACCACCAGAAGGGCGTTCAACAAGATTCATGACAAGATCAACTTTATTAGAATCTGCAGAAGACCATAAGTAAGAACACAGATACATAAGAAAAGAAAGACCAGCTTACAAGAACAAATGAGAACTAAACAAATTAGATTCAGGATACAAAAATTGTGCAAAGTTATGTTTGCGTATGCAAATATTATATATAAATGATCACAGAGTTCAGTAGGTAGGCTCTGATCACACTTGTTTAGCACTGTAAGTCTGTAACAATAGTTCTTATCATTTTGGTTCTAGCATTTGCATAGCTACATCAATATCACATAAAATCAATGCTTCAACACACAGTACAGTATCATCAAGTACCAAACAGAAATGGTTCTTAAAATAATATACCATGAAAAATGGTGCAATAAGGACATAATCAAAATAAACATTTATAACTATCATCAATAGTACTTCTAAAGTAGCCAAAACACAAATACAGCAGGGGACTTTTGAAAATGCTCTGACCTGCCCCTTCTTGGTGGCAAGTTGCCGGAGTATGGTCTCTTGTTGCGTCTTACCAACAGTTGGTTCACCACTAATGACATTGAAATGGACAGATAAGAGAGATCAGAATATTATATAGCTATGAAACAGTGATCAGTGAAGAGACTCTCACTAAGTCAAGATATGGGCACTAGACACCTATTATAGGCAAATGCTCTTAACAAAGTACAATACAACACCATATAGCACAAAAGAATGAGTATTATGAAACTACAAAATGTAACCAGGAGATGCCAGCTTGTCAAAGTAGTATAGAAGTGGTATTGCTTACCTCTGGAATGACTCTTGTATATGATGGTACGGAATGACAAATTCATATGGAAAATTATATGATGGGTGGTGGCGCTCGCCTCCGGCGTCCTCCTAACCAGGGGCCCCCTCTGGGACTTCCTACAGAACATAAATAAACAGTTTAGGATTGAGTTTTTCAGCAAATTGTGACAAAAAGAATGAAGTTACCTTGTCCCCTTTGTGAGGAGGATCCTTCCTTTCACCAAATATCCATATCATCAATCATATCACAAAATATCGATATCTTACCCATTTCACTATCAACACAATCAAAATAAACGGCGCATACACATAGTATCACAAATACCGGTTCATACAAATTATTAACAAGTGGTTCACTCAGACATCCACCATAAAAGGTCATCCAAGTCGACATTCATACATAAAAGGTCATCCAAGTCGACATTCATACATAAAAGGTCACATACTCATCCAAGTCGACATTCATACATAAAAGGTCACATCACATGGAAGAAAAAGAATTCAACTTCCCGGAGCATCGTTGTTTCATTGCCGTCCTCACCTCCCGAGTGTATGTATGGCCCAACAGACGGTGTACTGAAGCATTGCCACTTCGCATGCGGGATTTGCACGAGATCCCGCCGTTGGAGGTGTTATCGAACCCTATATGTTAAAGAAAATTATTAAGTGATTCGCAATATATGTACATTTTGTTAAATGGAATTTGTGATTAGGAAAATTAACCATATGTGGGGATAGCGGTACGAAAAACGGAGGAGGTGGGGGAGGAGGCTGAAATGCTGGAAAATTAATTGTTGTCCCCAAATGAGAAGATAGAACTTCCTGAAGATCAAATTACAAGAAAAAATAAAGTAAATCTTCATATCATCAATTAAGTTGATGTTTGCATGAATGAAAGATGAAAATGTAGGCAATTCATCAATTCATAGCTAGTTCTAATTAACTTACTTGCAGATTAATCATATATGCTTGTTGTTGTGTCTGCCAATTAATCATATATTATTGTTGTTGCCTTGCCCACTCTTCTGTGATCTTCTCATCGCCTCCACTCGCTCGCTTTCTGTTCTTCTCATCGCTTCTCGCTGCACCTCAACTCCTCCTCCAAACCTAGCCTCACGAGAGGTACGCGAATGACTCTGAGATGACTGAGATGACCCGGCCTCACTCCTAGCCTCACTTGAATCAATTACCCCATTCAAAGATAGCAAATCTGCCATGTTTCTTTCCACCCCATTGAGTACAAAGCTGTAAGGTCAATTTGTTCTTTCCTCCAGTTATATTCGTCCCCATGACGTTCGACCATTATTTCCCCATATCTAGCCTGTCATTACAGGATTTTTATGTTAGGCACTAATCAGACTTGTAGCAAGTTCACACATAATTACTAACCAGGTTTTGTGTCGCCACATCACTACAAAGCTGCTCAGGATGTGTAGGATCAATTCCGCAGTGGCCCCGAACATAAGTCTCAATGTAGCTTGGGGCAACCCCACTTGTAGCCTCCTGCGATTCGATGTTCATCTATGTTAACAAGCACAATATATTTGACAAGCATATAAATAACTGAAATAAAGATATCAACCATACCATCCGCCGCGCTAGACGAATATGTCCATCAGCGCCATATCGTTGAGTGACACTCGCTCCCGCCCGACGGTTTCCCCTCTTCCTCCTCGACTTGTCCACAAAAGTGGTGAAGCCCAAGAGACACAAAGTGCTTGCCAAGCATCCATACACTTCCTTACCCAAGGCAGTCCACCGAGGTACTCATCGGCACGAAGGTAGATCTCTGAAGCACCCAACTTCTTGGTCATGTCCTCTTTTTTGATCTTTTTGTAGTATAAGCACACTGCTTGGATGCGTGCATTGGACATCATGTCTTTTACGACCTTTGTCGCAGCCTTCTCAAAGACATATCGAGACTTGCCTGCCAACGCCTCCTCCTCACCCTCAGGTAAACGATACCTCTCCTAATTAGGAATATCAACACCTGTTAGACAAATTAAAACAAAAAATATGGGTATATAAAAACTGAAAATTCCAAAGTATTACCCAGAAGTCATTCCAAATCCTAACAGCAATAGTTCCAGTTTGGACATCTGTTGCCATCTTGTAGTGCGCCCAACTCGTCAGCCAGTAGAGAAACTCCGTCTCACAAGAACCATTCCAGGATAGTGATGCCGATGAGTGTTCCCAAGGTGGCATTCACTGGCCTCAAACAGTTCTTCCCCCAAGCAATGTCATCCCATTGCTCGTCAAGTAAAAATATGAAAATATTAGTAACACTATAGAAACTTGAAAATTTTGGCAAGATGTCCCTATAAAGTCTCTACATCCACACACATATATAGATAAGAGAAATAAAGATATATCCATCCATACACACATATGTCCATTCACACACAAAGACAAGACAGGTTTAAGCATATCTCCAACCATACATCCATCCATACATTGGTTCAACAGATTGTCTCATTCTCATACTTACCACCACCATGTGGCCTAATCATCTCCGTCACGGGTTTGTAATCTTTGGGGTGATTAAGTTGGAAGATCTGAACCTGAAATGGTGAAAAAATTCAGCACCAATGTTTGCACAAAACTTATGAAAATTTTACAATTACCTAAACACAGGATCAATAGCAAAGTGTCATCTAATTCAGCACCATCCCTCCCTCCGCATCCCCATCTGCATCCCCTCCTCCCCCTCCGCATCCCCATCCCCATCCCCTCCCCTCCCCATCCGCATCCCCATCAAGATTGTCTCCTGTCACGACACAGAGCAGAAGTACCTCCTCTGTTGAGTCTCCTCTGGTGAAGCAACCGTCTGCTGAGCCTCCTCAAGACACCTCTGCAATGCACTTCTGCCGGCTCTGTTGAGATACACCGCCTCAAAAGTGAACCACCAACCGATGAAGAGCCATCATTCTTACTTCCTTGACTCTTCAAGATGAAGAGCCATCCTTCTTCTTTCCTCTAATAGCGTGTGAAAATGACTTCATCCTGTTAAAAAAAATTACAAGTTACTGAGTATGATTAAAACAATTGAACAACTTTCTTGATATACATGGTAAACCACATGTTGAGAAAATTAGACTAAAAGAGCAGATCATGCATATGAAAGCTTTTTGGTTCCTCTTAAATGTTGATGCTTGATTGTTTTAGACATTTTTATGCTCAGATTACTAGTTAATCACCAGTTCACAACCAAACAAGAACTAACAAAACTAGTATGAAAAAAACATTAATTTGAGATTCAATCAAGCATGTAAAACAAGAAAATGCAATGCTTGGTTATTTACTTCTTAAAAATCATCGAGCTCATGATCATCATCTGTAACATTTTGTAAACCACCGCAACGCCTTGTGTTAACCACTTTTCGTGGGACGTTGGTTACGCGACGAGGTCGTTTCGTTTTCTGAACCTCATCAACAATGACATCAGAGTGTCACCGGCTAGTTGGTCAAGTGCCACCCTTCATCTACTCCAAACGAGGTGGTAAACCACCTTCTTGATATGCTTCTTCAAGGTGCTCACAACCTCACTTTCATCATACCCATCATCTCCGGGGTAGGCAACCGCCAGAGGATTTACCTTCGAACAACCCACCATGGCTTTAGGATTGTTAAGGGACAAGGATATGACATATAGTACACTTGTTGAACTTGGTGAGCGAGTACAAATGGATTGAAACTCAGAAGACGTGATGTATGATTAACTTCCACTAGACCAATTTTGGTGTTTCGCCTTATCCCTATCCCTAATTTTTCATTAAACCAATCACAATAAAAAAAACACTACTCGTAGATCTTTCGACCCCCCGAACTTCATCTCAACTATGTTTTGAATAACACCATAGTACTCGATGAGACGACCATCTGAGCCACTTGCTATAGTGACAACTCCACTATTTGTCGTGGGCCGCCAGGACGTGTTGCTTCAAATTTTGCGTAATCTAAAACGAAATCCATTGACATCATAACGCCCAAAACTCCTCATTGTTATAAGCCCGTGACAGATTGTCTCAAATCTTCATGGACGCTACCATCAAGAATGCAATCGCAAGGTTATAGCAATGTTTAAACTAATACTCAACATAGTTATTAATCAATGAGAAAATTGTTAAGAAAATTACGTGTTTTCAAACCATGTCACAAAATTAGGACCACCACGTAATCCATCACGTCGAGAGTTTCAAGTTGTTTATGGTAGGTTGTTGCCTAGATCTCCATTGTTGTTGATCGAACAACCTCGTAGTACATTATTTAGGTTTCATACAGTTTGTGCATGAAGAGATTAAAATGGAATTAGGTTAAGTACTTACTCAAGTAATCATCCATCTCCTCGATGTTGGTGTACATATACAACATTGCAAAGATTCCATTCTTCAGAGATACCTCATGCATCGAACTTCCACCAACAAATTTTACCTTTCCACCATGAAATATCTTGAGATTACTAGCCGGTGCATCATCGAGGTGTGGTATCTTGGTATATGAGCATTGATGTTGTGTTCTTCTCGAAATATGTGCTCAGATAGTATGATATTTCTTTCAGATAAAATGCTTGTGCGATGCATCCTTCAACTCGTGCTTTGTTACCCACAGTTGCTCTAATCTTTTTAAGTTCCGTTCTATAGGATACATCCATCGACATGCGCAGTGCCCACCAACCTCTGCTTCATAAGGCAAATGCACCAACAGATGTTGCATTACGCTCATAAAACCCGTGGGAACACTTTCTCCATCTTACATATCAACACCGTATTTCCTTACCGAGTTTCCTCATTGTTGTTTTCTTAATTTCCTTTGCGACAATTGTCTCAGAGAAATAAGAAAGCTCGCTAACATTATCCAAACTTCTTCTTTTAGATATCCACGAAACATTACAGAAGTAGCCTCTCCATAATAATATGGTAATCATGGCTCTTCAAACCATTTATCTTGCCACTTACGATGTTCATCGCGCCTTTAGGTTTGACGCAGAACCATCGGAAATTTAAGATTCTTGAGCCACGCAAGCACCTCCTTTTTTTCAAGGCTTTAGACAAGATGGAGCACGTGGCTTACCCATACGTCCGGCTTGATTGGTTCGACCTCAAGGGTAGGCGGTCACATATGTCGACCATATCTCTACGAGCTTTCATATTATCTTTTGTTTTGTCCTTGAAGTCAAAACGGTGCCGATGATACTTTCAAAGAACATTCCGCTCTTGATGCATCACGCCGATATTGTGCCATAAGATTAGACATTTAACATAAGGAAGACTCCAGATAGAAGATATGTGAGTCCAATTATGTTCCTCTTTGAACCCTTCAGTAACCATTCTCTCGTGGCTTCTAACCGATCATGCCAAGCAACAATCTCTTCGGTCAAACGCTTGGTGGACCTTTACTAATGGTCGATCTTTACGAAATGCATTTCGTTGGGTCCTAAATAGGTGATTGGATGGTGAAGGCCGATGACAATCGAAGAAGCGAATTTACCTCCGATTTTAAAGTAAATGCATCAGTGTCACCCATGCATATTGGACAACATAACCGACCATGCGTGCTCCATCCCGAGAACATGCCATATGCAGGAAAATCATGGATAGACCAAAGGAATGCTGCACGCATGTTGAAATACTCCTTTCTACTATTGTCATACGTCCTGACACCGATCCACAATTCTTTTAGCTCATCGATCAACGGCTGCATAAACATGTCTAAGTGCTTTCCAGGATGATCGTGCCCCGTATGATAATAGTCGAACACATACCGATCTTTCATGCACAAAGAGGGTAGAAGATTGTATGGAATTGCAAAAACGGGCCAACATGAATATGTCGCCGCATTTGTGTTGAAAGGGGTGAAACCATCGGTCGCCAATCCAATACGTACATTCCGAGGATCGCTAGCAAAATCTTGGTCATACCGATCCAGTGCCTTCCAAGCCTCACCGTCAGATGGATGGCCCATGTACCCCTCATTTGTACGGATGCCTTCCTTGTGCCACCTCATATGCTTCGCAATCGCCTTAGAGAGGTACAACCGTTGAGCCGCTGCCGTGAGAGGCGATATCGAGTCGCTGAGGGAACGCTTGTTTTCTCGCATAATCCCATCTTTGTTGACTATCGCATATCTAGATTTCTTGCAAAGCATGGACAACGATCCAACTTCTCGTGCTCCTTCCAGAACAAAATACAATTGTTCACACACACATCAATCTTCTGATATGGCATCCCTAGGCCGGCTAGCAGTTTCTTTGAGTAATAGAAATCTTTCGGCAACTTGTGAGGTTTTGGTAAAATGTCGATATCAAATCAACTAGATCATTGAAACAATTCCACCGAGAAGTTGTACTTCGACCTTATAGCCATCAATCGTGTCACAGATGCATAAGTCGTGTCACGCTCGTGGACTCATGCAAAGGATCTTCAGAAGCTTTCAGAAGACTAAAGAATCTATCTACCTCTGGTCCGGGCACATCCTCAAACTGCTGAACAAAATCATGCATCATATCATCCAATGCATCAATAGGATCATCAGCTAGCTCACACTCGTTTGGATTGGATGTTTCCCTAGAACGTGGCTCACCATGCTCATACCAGGTTAGATAATCTGGCATGAAACCCCATTTGCAAAGGTGACGCTCCATATCTGTTTTGTACTGCCAATTAAAATTCTGACACCTACGACAAGGACACTTCCCCAACCCACCAGAAGGAGAGGAAGAGAAAACAGAATTCACAAAAGCCTGTGTGTTCACCATCCACTCTCGTGTGTGCATCCGGTGTTTTCCATCCATCGTACATCCATCTTCTGCCGTCGACATTTTTGATGTCGCTAACATCGCATGGATGATGGTGCAATTTTATAAATATCATTAAAATGTCGAGCATACTAAGGTAAAATCTCCCTGAATAACATAATCGAACTCAATATTAATCGTGATTGCTTGTTTTGCTAACTGTTCCTCCATATTACACACTCCGGTCACAAAAGAGTGTCACAAAAGAGTGCCATTGACAGATTTTCTCATTATGTCTATTTTGGATGAAATGAATGCAATGATATAGCACCAACAATTTTTTCCTCTATGAAATTGAAGGAAGATTGCCTCTATTCGAACTATGACAATCAAAGTGTGCAAGAACAATCCAAAATTAGGGCTAAAATAATTCAACTCGTGAAATCAAGAAAAGGTCTGTCTCTTCTCCCTCTTGGACAAAATGCTAATACAAAATGCAATTTGTTCTAATAGATATACCAACAAAGGTATATAAGCAAAGATGCATATCTTGTGCAAGTTTGCCATTTCATTATCAACCAACAATAAAACAATTATACCAGATTGTTATTAATTTGTGGCTTGTGCACCACCTAGATAACGTAAATTGAAAAAAATAGAATCTTGTATTTGTTAACTAACCAAGATGGCTGTGCAAACTATCAAATGCTATCTTAGCCTTTTTCTTCTCAACAAACTTGACGCTTTCGAAGGATTTTGCTACTTTCGCACACGTTATGTATAGCAGGGAGAACAAAGAGCAGCACACAACTAATAGGAGAAGGAAACAAACAAATTAAACGCTACTGGGTATATCATGTTAACTATATCAAGAGTCGACATCAGTAGTAACTTGGTTATTTTCAAAATAACATGGGATGACAATAACATCAACTTTTAAATCTTTATTCGAGAAGAATTTCAATGGTTTCCAAGTGATCTTTTCAATAGAATCCACAATCAACAAGTTCTAACAAATCCATATGCTCAGTATATCATCATATCTGTTTTCTCCTTACCACGATTTTGTAATCAACAATTTTCAATACTTGACAGCTACTTGAAACCTAATCAATTGAGAAGTTTTGACACACACACACACACACACACACTTAATCAAAGCATATGGAGCATACACTAGTCATCCGCAATAACAAAACAACATGGAATCACAGCTCGGTGACAGGAACATGATAATAAGCTAGTGACAGGAGAAGGAATTAACAGAGACAAGCTACAAGATAATTCAACAATGGCAACTAACAAGTGCAGTTCTACTTAGAGCTAGCAAAGATTTCCAAAGAATAATGATAGTCGACAATGATGCAAAACAGTAAGCAATAGATCCAAATATATATTAACATTCAATGTAACCGATTCTAACAGAATCCACAATCAACAAGTTCTAACAAATCCATATGCTCGTTATTTTCACAATCAACAAGTTCTAACAAATCCATATTCTAACAAATCCACAATCAACAAGTTCTAACAAGTGCAGACTCATTACTTATAAGCGAATGCAAACGATAAACAGGACCGATTCTATCTGCACCTTGGAGAAAAAGTGACGGTGAGGCTCAGGCGGCGGCGGCGGCGGCGGCGGTGCTGGGCGGCGTGGGGCGGCGTAGGTGATGGGCGGCGTCTGGGAGCGGCGTGTGGGTGCGGCGATGTCAAGCATGAGGGAGGCGGCGGGCGGGAGTGGAGCGCAGGCGAGAAATGTGAGCGAGGGTTTTTTTCGGGCTGTTCACGGGGTCAATTAGGTCTTCATTATTTTCGACGGCCATATAAGCCGACGAAATTATGAAGATATTTCCGACGGCTAAATATAAGCCGACGAAATTATGCATATATTTTCGACGGTATTTCTTTGCCGACGAAAATATATAGATATTTTCGACGGCATTCATTTGCCGACGAATTTATATAATTATTTTCGACAGCTTAATTTAGGCCGACGAAAATAGAAAAGGCCGACGAATCAACCACGTTTTCCTGTAGTGTACAGTCCTTTTTTAATGTGCAGAAATTTGCTGAAAATTTCTTGGAGGACAAATTATCTCATTTCTCCTTTCTTCACTCATTATACTATAATGGAACATTTTTTGTGTTCCCGTGCAGAATAATGGGGATGTCAAAATTGTTGTTGGCAAGAATCTAGATCAAATAGTTCTTGCCAGATGTTTGAGAAAATAAAACTTTTTTGTTGTCAATAACATCATATCATTTTGGATGCAGGTACATGCACCATGGTGTGGGCATTGCCAGGCACTAGAGCCAACATACAACAAGCTAGCCAAGCATCTCCATGGCACTGTTTGGTAATGTGGCAGTATTTCGAGTATTGTGCCACGGCGATGTAACACATGAAGACATAGATGGGAAGTAAATATCCTTTGACATGTATATAGCAGCAGACGAAGGATGGTTATATACGTTTTTGTGCATTACAAACAAGTGCAATTTTGAGCAAAGAAAAAGGGTTATGTAACTTTCATACGTTTCATCTAGCACATGCACAGTTTTTGTAATTGCTGGTAAAATAGGACGATAAAACTCAGACATTGCAGTGCCTCCCAAGTTTAGTACTTAGTAATAACCAGTTTAAAGAAAACTACAGGGAAACTCCCAAAACCAACAGACAGTGAAAGAGACCTTGGCCCGTTTACTAATTCAACCTGTTTGTTTGTTTGTTTGTTTGTTTGTTTGTTTTCGCTCAACTTTGCAGATTACTTTTGAGGGGGACCGGACTGGTAGAGATGTACGAGTTCGTCAAGAAGCATGCTAGCATCCCTTTCAAGGTGAAGCGCCCAGACTCATCAGCGACAAAAACCGAGAGCGCTCAGGGCTCAGATTCGACCAAGGCTGAAAAGACCTTTGGTGCAAACCTCAAGGACGAATTATAGGGCATTACACCATTAAACAACTCAATGCTGGCTGCTAATTTTGATGTCGATCCTGCTGCTGCTGCGATATTGGTTAGCTGTTCTTTTCCGGAGGAAGCATGAGGTAGAAAAGGAATAGGTGGCTTAGTAAAGTGAGTGGTCAGCTCGAGGCGTTGGATGTGCATTTTCAAATTAAAATGAATCGAATCGGATAAAAGCAATCCTTTGCTTTGCTTTGCTTTGCTTGCTTCCTTTGAGGTTTGTTTGCTGCGCTGCTTGTTCACTTGTTTTATTTTCGTTTCTGAAGAAGAATGGATTCAGGGCTCATTCGATGTCATGTATTTATACAAAAATGGGGTTTATTCATACAACATTAAGGTCCCAGCAAACAAGGGCTAGCCTAGTAACTATGTACAAACCAAACCAAGCTGGATTGGACTCAAGGACTGAACTGAAGATGACGGAAAGCAGAACTATGGCTGAGGCAGAGCGCTCTCAAGGTCTACCGGCGGGGGCTCAGAGTCGGAGGAGCCGCCGCGTGCTGCTGCTGCTTCTTGTTCAGGTGATGCCGCGGGTCGCCTGGCCCTCCATCTCTTGATCTGGAGGAGGACGGCGTTGGTGCAGATGGCCACGCCGAACCCGGCAAAGGTGGACAGGATGATGGCGATCACCGCTGGCATCCGCCTCTGCATGCCATGCATGATTCATAGGCTCAGTGTCGATTAGTACATCGAGTCATCGAGTAGTAGGATGCATAGAGATTTCTTACATATCTGTAGAAGAGGTGGGTGAAGAGCACGATGAAGAGAAACTGAACCGCCGAGTAGATCCACACATATCTCCTTGACACTGCACAGCAAGTACTTGTAGATTAAATTCTTGTGTTGATTCCACTACCAGTCTGTCATGATAGTATTTGTTTCAGAGAATTCATATACGCTACTACGTACGTACCCAGCTTTGTAGCGGTGAGAGAGGAGAAGAGGCCGAGGACGCATGCGAAGGGCAAAGAGATGGCCAGCGCCGCCGTGCCGTGATCGCCAACCAGCAGTTGTTCCAGGAAGCAGAAGTAGGCGAGCATGCTGATGATCACAAGGATGGGCGTGCCGTGCCATTGCCACACTCGGTATCGGCTAGCACTAGATGCTGCAGCCGCAGCGGTATCGGTCTGATTATTCTGACCAGCAGAGGCAGCGGCCGCGGCCGCCGCCGCAGCGCTGTGGATGCGCCGCAGTGTGACGGGGAGGTTAAGCACCTCCTGGTTGCAAACGTCGCAGTTGCCGTTGCCCTTGATGCTGAACCACTTGATGGCGCAGTCCCTGTGCGCCAGCGCGAGCTCACCCTTGCACCAGCACTCGAGCTTCAGCGTGTCGCTCCCCTCCGATAGCGCCACCATGCAGATCCGGCACACCGCCTCCTCTTCCGCGATGTCCTCTGCACCTGCAATGCCAAATTGCCAATGCATCCATGAATCAATCACTCAGTCAGTCTTTGGTTACATATATATGGTATACTGAAAACGGACGAATTTCTTCACCTGCTTCTGCTGGCTCTTTGTCGGCATCTAATTCTGGTGGCGGCGCGGAAGGTGGTGTTACCACCGACACTCGGAACACTCCACCATTGATATTTAGGGAGCTCGAGTCCGCCACTCTCTTGAAGCCTTTCGAGTTGAATCTCCTGATGCTCATGGGCAGAGACTGCGAACGGCAAATATGGCTCGCTTGCTGCTCCTCCTTTTTCGTCGTCTTCGTCTTCTTCGTAAATGCAACGACGATTAATTAACACTACACCCAATTATTTAGAAAATAAATATGAACACGAATCTCTTGCTGCGTGATTAGTTCATTGGTGATTGATCGGTGCTTCTACTTACTGCTGAACAAGAGTTACTTGCAGCATCGGCAGCAGCAAGCTCATCCAGCTGATGCACTGAATTAGAGATGTCATCGATATCCAAGCTGGGCGACAGTGATGAGGGCACCCTTGCAATTCTGAAGCTGAACAACTTGGAGAAGGACAGTGACCGAATGTCCTGATCGGCTTGAGCACTTGTTGATCTTAGGCTCCGTGCTGGCAACAGGCTTGTCTTCACTGACGTTAATGGCTTGGTCGACGACGAACGAGGCGGCTTCGGGACAGCAGAGCTTGCTGTGTTATCACTATTTCTATCATCAGCTGGCAAATCTCTAGAAGAAAAAGAGGAGCAAGCTGCAGGCGGCTCTTGGTCCGGTGCAGATACTGAAAGCAGCGGCCAATCCCCGTGGTGATAAAACGCAAGCTCTTCTTCTTCCGTCTGCATGCAGCCAGTTAATTAAAACAAGAGGCAAATTAATTTAAGTAGCAAAGCTAGCAACCGAACCTGTAGTTTGTGCTGAGCCATGGCAACCGACACCCCGGAGACTCGGAGGTCACGTTGAAGCAACCACCACACAGATTATACTAGCCCTAGCCAGAGGGTCCGAGGATGATGCTGCTCGCTGTTGCTTCTCTGCTCTTTCCAATTTCCAAAGATGGCTGGATCATTCATTATAATGTCTCATGTATGGCTAGAGCAATTAATTAATTAATGAGATAACGACGTAGCAAACGATCGATCGATTGGTAAGTAAAAGGATAGGAAGGTAAGGGTGGGGTGGGAACGGGAGAAAGACGATCGATGCTAATAGCTTAGATTGGTGGGTGGGAATAGCTTGACTTGATCGCGAGAGAGAGAGATTAATTGTTATGTAGCGAGTGACGGGCTAGCTAATCGCAACCATAATATCGCCCGTCACAGTACAGTCTCTCCGTCCGCCCCCCGCCCCCCGGAGTCTGGGGTGAGCTCTTAATTGTTCGACGACCCCTCACCCGACCCATCCTAGATCTTTTTTCTTTGCACAAAGCTTGTAGTTTAATTAAGAGATTAATTGCAAGTGAATTATATTATTTGGCGCATCCCCATCTATCTATCTATCTATCTATCTATCTATCTATCTATCTTATGGCTACACACACACACGCGGTCATCAGAGACGACACGTAGCACTCGATTGTATGCACATATGTGTGGGTGGCCAGCAAACGGTGGTCGATTTGTAACCAAAACCGTGAATGGAGAATTAATTAATGATCCTTAGATACATACATGCACACAACGGATTATAATTCAGGCATGTTTTTCCTCCTTGTACAAGTGGTGCCCAAGAAATATCTATGTGAATATTCATAAACTAACAATGAATGAATGAATGAATGAATGAATAATCAGAACACGCGCGCAATGCCAAAAACGCTGGAAATAACTATGGCGCTACCATACAAGTATATGGATCGATTGACAAATGCAACGCGTTCCGATTCCTAATGTCTTGTGTCCAAACCAGAAAAACCCAAGCCAAACTTAGGCATTACTCCACGGTGACACTGTTTGTTTCCGTTTGCAATGGAGCAGCTGAAGGTAGGAACGACTCTGTTTTCAAAAAATTAATCTTTTTAGAAGCATGCATTCTTTTTCACCTAAGATCTAAGGTTTATTGATTGATTCTCCTTTTTCACCTGATATCGAAGGTTTTGGAATTTTATTGACTGATCGGGTTTGTCGTCATTGCTGCTGCTGCATCACCTCCTTTTCCACAGCCAGTACCAACCGCTAACGAGTACTCCTGTTGCTTTGGAGTCACGTTGCTGTTTCTTCTCTTGTATCCATTTTGACTTCAAAAGCCACTCCTCCCCACACACCACCACATCAGATATCTTGCACAACTTCATTTTGACGTATGCTTTGCACCAAAATGCAATCAATGACATTGCAATCTAAGAACATGATTAATTAATCTCAAGTCCATCGTTGCCCTTGGCCTTCCTTCGCTATCCTACTGGGATACTGGGATCGTTCTACTTCTCCCGGAGAAAGCACATCAGGAAGACTTTCTTATAAAGCATCTGAAAGTGGTTTCTAAAGCTTTTTTTCCCGAAACCAACCACTTTGTCAGTGTACCACATTGGATCATGTGTCCATAAATTAAGAAATGAAGAGCCAAGGAACAATAAAGATGAGAGGCGACAGCCTTCGAAAGTGCTGTTTACTACGCATTTTATTATGGCAGATTTCTTCGGTAGCATATCTTCCTACAGAGACTACATATACATATCAAACACTAGCTGTCAAGCAAAATGCTCTGGGGGTTAGATTTTTGATGTCGCGTCCTTGATCTCCTCCAAGGTGATAACCTGCAACAAGCATACACGCGTACATATAAAAAGAGCATTTTTCGAGGGATTTGTATTAAAAAATAACATTGATGAAGAGACAAAGGAGAGCTAGACAGTATCTCTGAATGACTGCTGTGTTCTAACGCAGGAAATAATGAAAAAAAAGGACATGCCTGGTCCTTCCCAGTAAAATCATTGTCTGGAGTAAGAAAAAGCATGCAATGGCATTCCTTCCTGCAAAAGTAGATCGCCCATTTGAAACAGATGCTTCTAAAAGTTCACCATTTCACTTTATATCCCTTTCCAGAAAAAAGGAATTACAAGTTACGTTCCACAGCTGTTCACCATACAAAAGTGTTCAATATGTGCTACATCATAAGAGGTATAGCAGGTTGATTTGGGCTCTCTTAGCAAATCATATGCCTCCACAATTAATAATACGGAAGCGATACAGAGACAAAATAGATGATGGTCATCCAACATTGCAAATGAAATAACCTCACCATGTTTTGCGATAGAGAAGTAGAACACTGCATCTCTAACTTTAAACCACAAATAGAATTTTAACAATTTTGATGCACTAACATAAAAGATAGTCAAAACAAGACTTTATAAATAACCGTACCTCTCACGCATGGGTACGCATGGGCAGTTCCAAAATCCTTGTGCTACCTCAGCAGCTTTGTCATCATAATGCCTAATTTAAATTTAGATCATGAAGGGAGGAAACGTAAGTGCTTGTCATATGCAGACAGAAGATGAATTGAAAAAAAAAGAACAATACGTAAGATAAATTACCTACAAGGGCATAGAGGAGCTCCAAGTTGATCCTTGTGATCAGCAAGTCCCTGTAAAATTTTTTTTTTTGGTTTCCATTCATCATCAAGAAGACATAGGTGTAATTTCTATTCATCATCAAGAAGACACAGAAGGCAATCCCTAATTTATACTTTTAACATCAGGAAGGGGCTGCAACATTCCACATTTTATACTGACAATCAAGGAGAAGATCCTCTCCTCTATGAAAACCAGAGTAGAGGAGTTGCACTCAGCAAATTTGTGTCGTAGTGTTTTATCAGTTCGTATCATGCAATCCAGGGGCTACCTAAAGGCAAGATTTAATCATAGTAGTCTATGATTGGTCCTTTAATGTTTTTGCTTTTGTCTCTTATGTAACCATGTGCTTTACATATAGGCTTGCTGGTCTACAATATTAATGCATCACTTGCTTCCCTCAATTGGCACTAGAGCTGAGATCCTAAACCCTAACCATACCCTCCAGGGTCACCAATCCACTCCCCAAGGAGGGATGAACGATAAGAAAAGCCTACTTAGCGCTACAACCTTCCTTGACCTTGTGCCACTCTTCTCCACAGCAGCCAGCCACAAGCTGACGTTATCTGGTATCTTTTGCACCTTACCACCGCTGTGACTTTCCAGGTCAAGAAACAACAGCCGAAGTACCCAACAACACAACTACTTATTATTGTTATAAGGGCAACTGTACCAATGAAACACGAATACACGATGGTTCAAGATTGTCAGGATCTCGGTCTGTATAGTAGATATGTGAAACTAAGAACAATAAATCGACACAAATATTCTTTTTTCAATGTGCTCTCCAGATATCAGAAGCAAGCCTCTCATGGGAACAGCAGATTTGTGGTGGCTAGGATTAGAAGTTTTTGGATCTAGACCCTGATACCACGTTAGGAAAATATGTACTCAACTGTTATATTGATGTTGTAGGCCAATAGCCAAATATAAAGAGTGCATGTAGATTCCTACTCTAGATTGAAACCAATATGGTAATGAACCTAAACTGATACAAACAAATGATCTAATATCCTCTAGGCCATGGGAGGGAAGTGAGATTCGAACATGTGACCAGGCCCATCTAATGATGTGCTCAGATAAGGGATTATGATGTATTAAGGCCTTTCAGTATGAATTGAGGTGGGTTAAGCATTATTAAGGTATAATAATTGCCGTTTTGGACATCAACACGGTCGGTCTCCAAAAACAGCTTTGACTACTAATTTCTATTATAATATATTTATAAAAGCCACTAAACTATAATATTATGAAATTATTTTTCAAGAAAAATCTATACATATGATTTCATCTATCCAATTTAAATATTTGAAAAGATATTGGCAGTCAACGTTTTGAAAGTTTGACTACACTTATGTCCAAAACGACAACTATATGTGACTAGAGGGAGTACTAAAGTGGAACAAAAAATACCATTAAGGTATTTTTTTTACTTGCATCACTCTTTCTCTTAGTCAGTATGGCCTCATGCAAGCAAAAATCTCCTACTGGAGTCACCTTAGCTTGGCACAACAAAACGAGCCCATCCCACTAAGCCAGAAAGGACCAATGCAAGCAGCCAACCAGACACTGTCGTAATAGTTGTACCTTGAAGACGCTTTCCATGGATGCTCTTCCTAGCTAACGTAGGTTAAGGGGCACATGGACGGCCTCTACCCGAGGTCTGAACCTGTATAAAAGTTATTGTGCCACTCTCTCTCTTAATGCCAATGCATCAACAGATGACGTCTACTTCCTAGCGTGATTGCACTTACACAACCTGCACAACAGCGATGAGAACTATTTGACCTTAGCTGGAATTAAAAAGCAACTAGAGGACGAAATTTTGTATTGGTCTACGTAAAACCAACACAATGTTCCAACAAATGCGATATCATGCCGAAACTACAGAACATGTAAAAACATGTAGAAAACAGTCTGCAGAGACTAAATTCTTTGCTGTTCGATTTATATGGTTCATTATTTTTTCTTGTGTATGTTAAGATGAGAGATTTCAGAACTTGCCACCTTTAAAATTTGTTTTTTCGGTATTTGACACCCTGACCTACTATCATAGACTCAGATGGACCCACATGTCATACACAGGAGCTGAAAGTCACACGAATTGGGTGTCATTTTCTGAAATTTCACATGTTAAGATTCAGCAGTGTTCAATTGGTATGACAGTCCAAGAGAGACATAGATTCGTTCCCCTATCGTCTGAAAGGATGGTGATGACACTGACCTTGATGACGACGGCGGTGACGGACTTGTCGGCGCAGAAGAAGGTGTTGGAGCGGCGGGCGTACTGCTCGGAGAATTTGCGCATTATCTCGACCGATTTGTCGGATGCATCCACTCCTCCTGCTGCGCATCCAAATAATCCATTCAGTCGGCTTGTTGAGCAGGAAGAAGAATTTGGTTGGTTTACATACCTTGAGCTCGGACGGCGCATCTGCGTCCTCTGGACATGGGCTCGGACAGTGATGGGCGAAAGGGGTTCCCGACGGTGGTGGTCATCAACATCATCGCCCGCCGATCTAGACGATAAGGTGGTTGGACCGACGGAGGAGGAGGAGGAAGGGGAGGGGATTCGGAGGATGAGGAGATATTTTGCTTCACCAGGTTCACCCCTTGCTCTGCTTTTGCCAGGTATGTCTCTCTCCTCCCCTCTCTTCTACTTCAATCTTGGTCACACACGTCCGCCGCACCCCCGCCCCCGGCCGGATTGGATTGCTCACTGGCTGCTCGCCACATGTGACGTACAAGGAAAAAGTCCAGACTACCCATGGACAAAAACGGTATTATATCCTCGTGAACTTGGGACTATCGCATCCTCAAACTAACAGCAAAACTTAGAAGCTCCCTAAGCTGTGCTTTCCAATACTTTCATGCAAACAAGGGTTTCAAATTTCGTTTTCGGTTTATATCTCAGCACCCTCCGAAATATAAAATTTTGGCGAAATCTTGTTATTTTAGATAAAATCCTAATGAAATTCAAAAACCAAAATTCAAATCCGGAATTTTTTGACTGAAATTTTGGCCAAAATTCCGAAATTTCGTCCGAAATTGCTGAAATCTTGGCAAATTTCAACTGAACAAAAATGGTTCAAACGATGCCACAAAATTTTGAAATTTTTTAGAGGGTCCTGACACATTAGTGATATTCCTAAAAAATTTCAGATAATTATCAAATCTGGGGTATTTTTAAAACTTCGAACATTACTACTGTCTTGATAAAACACGGACTAACAAGTTTAAACCAAATAAAAAATGAACCAAACCACGTTAGAAAATTTTGAAACTTTTTTTGTATGGTTTTGATACATCCATAATATTATCATAAAATTTTTAGATGATAACCAAGTTTGAGGAATTTTTAGAAACTCGGAGAGTGCTACTATCTTGATAAAAGTCTTCCCAACAAACTTAAACAAAATGAACAATGGTCCAAACCATGTTAGAAAATTTTTACATTTTTTGTGAATGGTCTTGATGTATCATTAAATTTATATAAAATTTTTAGATGATGATTAAGCTTAATTTTTTTAAAAAAATTTTGACAGTGCTATGTCTTGATAAAAACATGATAATCAATATATAGATTTGCTTTAGCAATCAAAAAAAGGTTTAGGATTTTTGACATTTTACATAAGGGTGCTAAGGAAATGCTTAAGATCTCATAAAAATTTTGAATCATGATCACACTCTAGTGAATTTATAAAATTCTTACGAGGCACTATACCATTCATGTTTTTTCTCTTTTTGATTGTTGAAATATAACAAATGAAATTCAATGCTTACATAGATTTGCAAACCAAAAGGTTGACAATTTTTGAAAAATTTATGGAATAGTATTGAGGTAATTATTAAGCTCTCATAAAAATTTTGGATTATGATCACACTTGTGGAGATTGGTTATAGCCTATAAACGACCATCGGGCCAAAGCCATGGCGTCGACCATGTCCAAGCAGGCGCCGCGTGTGCGGGTCCGTCGACCTTTGACTTTCATCAAGTTCTCCTCCCGAGCATGCTTGCTCAGTGTTAACGACTCCACGACTCTACCGCCTAAGGCATCTCGGTTCACCCAAAAGCCGCACTGTCTCCAAGGCGGTCCCAGATTAACTGGGCCGCCAGTGGTCTGCAGCGTCATAATACACGCCCCTGCACCCACGTCGCGCGGTGCCTGGTGGTGGCGCTGCCACTGACCTGCAAGATGTCCAAGAACAAAGGAAGCGCCCAGTAATAAATGATTTGTCGCTCAGAATCCCTATAAATACCATCTCGCACAAAGGATTCGGAGTTCCTCCAGGCTGAGTTAGCTCCACTAGACTTTCACTCACATTTCTACGCAGCATTTGTAACCATCTTTACATATCAGTGCAATTACTGGACGTAGGGCTGTTATCTCCCCCACGAGAGGCCCGAACTAGATCAAAAAAGTCTCCCTCTATGCTTTGCGATTGCTCCAATTGCCTTGTCCCGTAGCTCCCAGTAGGGCCTCCTGACGCCACCCTCCACTAAAAGGGCCTTAGGTTGATCCTCATTCAACAAGTAAGCTCGCGGGATCGGTTCTCGAATCATCGATATACCGACGCCGTCGTGGGGATCGATCAAGTCCTTTCGCGAGAATCCTCGAGGATGCCGAACTCACAAGACAATCAAGACCTCTGCGTCTTCGATGACGTGGAGGACGGCAGCTAATACTACGCCCGATGATGGCGTGGGTGGTCTGGCCGACCCGAAGGTATACACCGAGACCGGAGTCTTTCCTGGTCGCAGCTGAGAGCGCTTTCTCCGCTTGCGCCGATACCCTCGTTCGTGAGGAAGAACATGGCGACTCGTGGCGGCGGGACATTCCCGACCGCCTCGAAGTTCACCAAGGGACCATGGCGTACGACACCACTTCGGCGTCATCCACGCGGTCCTGGTGCTCCCGCAGCGTTTACATGGCGGGAAGAGAAGGCGACCAAGGAGAGCGGCAGTCTCCAGCAATCTCTCCCCTTCACCAGCAAAACGCTGGTGAGGGTGACCCGGAGTTGCCCCCGGGCGGGAACCCAGCGATCGTCCACCACCGGTAGTAGGGGCCGGGCGCCGGGCCGGGACCGCCCGCGAAGATCCCAGCGAGTACCGCTCCCCGGAGCATGTGTGCAACCGCCTTCCAAGGTTGCCCCCCGTCGCTCCTCAAAGCGCCGAGCGCCTTCGCACCATGGCGACGGTCGTGCGCGGTCTCCAGAACTTCTCCAACCAGGCGGACCTGGCCGCCATGGGAGCTCTCGTGGCCGAAAATCTGGAAAAACTCACGGTTGACATAGGGCTCCCAGGACCACCTGGCCTTCAAGGGCCCCGGAGTGTTTCCCGGGGCCATCAGCGCCACTCCCCGGTCGGTGCCTCCGAAGTCCCGCCGGAGGACCGGGAAGCAAAGACCGCACCACGAGGACGTTCGGAGCGGTTCCCGGACTGCCTCGCGTGCTCGCGGCCATGCCTCTCCCACCCGCGAGCGCTCCCTGTGCTCCACCTCAAATCCGCAATCGTCGCGCCGCCATGACGGCATGTTCTCTCGCCTCACCTTGTGCGCGAAGGACCGCTTGGGCCCCGGCCGCCACGATCGCCATGTCCGGAGGGGTCGCCATGACGGCCCGGCGTTCGGATGCCGAGCTTTTTCGGCGTCCCTCTGCGATGTTAAGTGGCCGAGCAAGTTCAAGCCCGGCCACATCGAGCATTTCAACGGGACCCAGAACCCAGACGAGTTCATCTCGATTTACTCCACTGCCGTTCTGGCGGCCGGCGGGGACGAGGGGGTCATGGCTAACTACCTCCCCACGGTTCTCGACGGCCCGCCGTAACTTGGCTCTTCAACCGTAAAGAAGGGTCTATCCGCTCTCGAGGCAAGCTCCGAGCCCTCCGCAAACTTCAGTAGTCGTTATACTCGCCCGGGCAACGAGCGCGACCTCGAGCGGTTGATCCAGACGGACAAAGAGACGCTGCGCGACTTCGTCCAAAGATTTATTAAGGTGAGGAACTCCATCCCGAGCATCTCGGACAAGGCGGTCGTCCGGACCTTCAAGTTCGGGGTCCGCGACATTCGCTTCACGCAAGACCTGGAGATTCACCCTGACCTGACGGCCAATGAGCTATTCCGCATGGCCGACCGCTATGCAAATGCCGATGAGGCCGTACAATGGAAAAAAGCGCTCGACGAGGGCAAGCTGCCGCCACAGCCGGGCCTGGAAGGCCCCTCGAGCAAGAGACCCTCAGGCTCAACAGAAAAGAAAGCCAAGAAGAAGAAGAAGTCGCACGCACCAGACATGGTGGCGGCCGTGGAGCACCGCCCGTCTCGGGGCCCACCATCCCGTCGTCGGAGGCGGCTGGGGCGCCACGCCCGCGGCGCCACGACCAAGATGACCACGACAAGATCGCGATGATCAGGGGCCCGAGGACCAGGGTCGCGGTGGCCAGGATCGCAACGAGAGGGGCGCCCCTGCAGGCGACCGCTTCTGCCCGCTCCACCAAGTGGCCGGCCACGACCTCCACAATTGTAGGACCTGGGCTTACCGCCTGGAGAAATTCTACAAGGGCGAGGGCCCCATGCCGAATCTCCCGGGCAAGGGAGAGAGCAGAAAGGGCAAGGGTCCCGCGGACGACGACGACATGGACTACCAGGAGCCCCAAAACCACATAGCCATCATATTTGGGGGCTCCTCGGCCTACAAGTCCCGCAGGGATTTGAAGGAGGCCGCGCGGGAGGTTGGCCACATCACTCAAGGCAAGCCACCCTTGCAGCAGCTCAGGTGGTCCGAACAGCCCATCACTTTCTCCAAGGGGGATTGTCCCCTTAGAATGACCAAACCCCAGAAGCTCCCACTGGTCGTGAGCCCGACCGTCAACAACGCCAAGGTCGGTCGGGTCCTCGTCGATGGCGGGAGCTCCTTGGACCTCATATCTGTTACGGTCTTGGACGAGATGCAAGTCCCTCGTTCCAGGATCAAGAGCATAGCGTCCCGTTCTTCGATCGCCCCGCACCTCGATCAAGTCTCTGGGCCAGATCGTCCTACCTGTGACATTCGGGGACATCGCGAACTTCCGGACCGAGCTAGTCAACTTCGAAGTCGTGGACTTTAAGTCGGCCTACAACGCCATCCTTGGCAGGCCGGCTCTCTCCAAGTTCATGGCTACCACGCACCACGCCTACCAGTGCCTGAAGGTCCCCGGACCGAAGGGCATCATCACCGTCAAAGGCGACCATCAGGCGGCCCTGAACTGCGATGAGAAGTCCCTCGACATGGTCGAGCAGCTGCCTCAGCGTGGCCCCGACCAAGCGCCGACGCACTCCCGACCAAAAGTTACCTTCCAGCCCGGAGGGGAAACCAAGGCGGTCCCTCTTCATGAGGCTGACCCGACCAAGGTCCTCTATCTGGGATCCTCCTTAGATCTCAAATAGGAACTCGAGCTCATCACTTTCCTCCGGAGGAGCGCGGACGTGTTCGCCTGGGAACCGTCCGACATGCCCGGAGTCCCAAGGGAAGTGATTGAGCACAGGCTAGCTGTTCGGCCTGACAAAAGACACCGGCGCCGAAGCTCAGCGATTTTCCCCGAGAAACAGGCGATCATCCGGGAGGAACTTGACAAGCTCCTTAAGGCCGGCCGTCCGGAGGTCGAGCACTTCTGAGTGGCCGCAAACCCGGTCATCGTCAAGAAGAAGGGCGGCAAGTGGCGATGTGTGTCGACCACTACACCGCTTAAATGCCGCCCGCCTCAAGGACAACTTCCGCTACCACGCATTGACCAAATTGGTCGACGAACGACGAGTCCTGTGCGATGAGCTTTTTGGACGCCTACTTGGGCTACCACCAGATTAGCTTGTTCCCTGGGGACGAGGAGAAGACTTCCTTCATCACCCGCTCGCACGCTCGCTACGACCATGTCGCCCGGCTCATGCGAACGCGGGCGACCTTCCACGCTTGATGCGAAGACTTTCCAGGATCAGATAGGCCGAAACCTGGAGGTATATGTAGATGATATCGTAGTTAAGAGTAAGCTCCCCTCAGGCCATGTATCTGACCTCGAGGAGACCTTTTGTAATCTCCGTAGACATAGAATAAAGCTTAATCCCGAGAAGTCCGTTTTTGGGGTAAAAGCTAGCAAAGTGCTCGGGTATCTCATCGGGCCGAAGGGCATCGGTGCTAACTCGGAGAAAATCGAGGCCATCGAAAGGATGCGCCCCCCGGGCTCCGTGAAGGAAGTCCAGACCCTGACCGGACGCATGGCGGCCCTGAGTCGCTTCATTTCCTGGTCCGGTGAGTGCGGCCTGCCTTTCTTTAAGGCACTCCGCAGGCACGAGGGCTTCATCTGGACAGCGGAGGCTAACCGCTCCTTTGAGGAGCTAAAGCAGTACCTGTCCAGCCCCCCGATCTTGGCCACTCCAAGGTCGGGGGAGCCACTCCTACTTTACCTCGCAGTGACACCCCACGCCGTAAGCGCGGTGCTAGCGGTAGAGCGAGAAGGGACGCAACGTCCGGTATACTACGTCAGCGAAGTGTTGCATGGACCAAAGGAGCATTACCCTGATGTCCAGAAACTTCTGTACTCGCTGCTCATGGCTTCCAGGAAGTTACGTCACTACTTCCAAGCCCACAAGGTCATCATTCCGACTAGCTTTCCGCTTAGGGAGATCCTAAGAAATCCGGACGCCAGCGGTCGGACAGCGAAGTGGGCCATGGAACTCGCGGAGTTCGACATACACTTCTCTGCCCTCACGGCAATTAAGTCCCAGATCTTGGCAAACTTCGTAGCGGAATGGACGAACCCCACCCAGCCCGCCGCGGAGTCTCAAGAATCTCAGGCGGCATTGCCGACCATGTATTTCGACGGCCCCGAAGCTTTGAACGCTCGGGTGGCGTTATCGTGTCCCTCGGGATCGGCTCCAATACGTTATCCAATTACACTTCGCCGCGACAAACAACGCGGCGGAGTATGAAGGTTCTTGGCGAGCTCGAAGCGCCCAAGGCGCCGAGTCCGGCAACTAACTCGTGAAAGGCGATTCGCGGTGGTCGCCAACCAAGTCAACAAGGAGTATCGGTGTTCCGATCACTCAATGACGCTTTACTTGGTTGAAGTGAGGAAGATGGAGCGGTACTTTAGAAATTTGAAGTACTCTACATCCCGTGAAGGACAATTCCTCGCCGACTATCTTTCCAAAGTTGGTTCCTCGCAGATGCCCGCCCCAGGGGTGCTTGTTGAGCATCTGCACAAGCCCTCCATTACCTCTCAGAGGAGGCAACCCTCAGATGCCCGCCCGCCGAGGCGCCAATGAAAGCATCCGAGAAAGCCCTCCGTTCCCTCTGTAGAGGAGGCACCAGAGATGCGTGGTCACATCTCCTTCCTCGAGCAAGGTGCAGATTGGATGACGCCATTCGTCCAATATCTTGCCCACGGGACACTGCCCGAGGAAGCAGCCGAGCGTTCCCGGCTTACAAGGCACTCCTCCGCCTACAAACTGGTCGAGGGCGCCTTATACCGCAAAGGGGCACTTGGAGTCCTCTCCAAATGTATATCCCGAGAAGAGGGCAATTTCCTTCTCAAAGATATCCACGAGGGAATGTGCGGCGCTCACTCGTCCTTTCGGACGCTCGCAAGCAAAGCATTCCGCCTGGGATACTATTGGCCGACAGCTCTAGACGACGCTCGAGCACTCGTGGCGACTTCCACGGGCGCAAGGCCACGCCCGAAGGCCCACTCACCAACAGAGACGCTACGCAGACCATCCCACTCTCGTGGCCATTCTTGATCCGAGGGTCGACATTCTCGCCTTTCCCATGATCGAAAGGGTTGTAAGTGCTTGCTCGCCGCCATCGACACTTCTCTAAGTGGATCGAGGCCGAGCTCAGATCGACCATCTCGCTCAAGCGTACCAAGAGATTTTTCCGCAAAGAATGTGGTGACGCGTTTTGGGATCCCCAATCGCCTCATCACGACAATGACACTCGATTCACCAATAACTGTTTCAAGCCTCATCGCGAGGACATCGGAACAAAGGTCTGCTTCGCCTCTGTGGCTCATCCACAAAGTAACGGAGCAGCCGAGCACGCAAATGGCCAAATCCTTCAAGGAATCAAGAAAAGGGTCTTCAAAGACCTCTCTCGGCACGGCGGGTCATGGGTGGACGAGCTTCCTTCCGTCCTCGGTCTGCATGCGCGCGACTACGCCGAAAGCCGCGCCACGGCGAACGCCTTTCACCGCTTCTACGTGTCGAGGCCGTTCTACCTGCTGAAATTGTGCTCGGATCCCCAAGGGTACATTTGGCCGACAGTATCCATCAAAGTCGCGAGCGTCGCCTCGACCTCGATCTCGCTGAGGAGGCGCGTGTAAGGGCGTTGCTCCGATCCGCAGTCTACCAGCAAGCTCTTCACAGGCACGCGGCCAAGTCAATCCGGCCACGTGCCCTGCAGGTCGGCGACCTCATCCTTCGTCGTATCCAGGATTTGTCAAAGGCCAACAAGCTCTCCCCCAGGTAGGAAGGCCCGTTCACGGTCGTCTCGATATCACGCCCGGGGGCTGTCCGCCTGGCGCGTGAAGACGATCGCGTTCTCGCGAGCTCGTGGAACATCGACCAGTTGAGCAAGTTCTTTGTCTAAATTTATGCTCTATTTTGCGCTTTGTATATACATCTGTTTCCTCTCTTTCTTTTTAAAGAAAGTGGCACTTTCGCTACGCTCGTGCAAATGTCTTTTCTCCCCAAGATGCTACGAATACATATATAAGGTCACTGCCTTTTGGTAAGCCGGCTCAGTCTCGCACAAGGGCATACTTTTCATTTCTTCCTTGATCTTGGTAGCAAAACAGGTGCGTCGGGCGCAGTTCGTTATCGAAAATCTTTTTCAACCTAAAGCTCGGGCGCGTCTTGTACACAAGACCAAGACAAGGTGCCACGACCAACACCCCGCTAGTAAAACTCACCACCTGGGGGCTTCGGTCTCTATAAGCCGACCTTGGTCCGTGGTAGCTCTTTTGGCATGATACAAGTCGATACTGACAAATTTCTTGGTCGGTCCCGAGTTTTACTCCGCAAGCAGTTCGGTCATCGCAAGACCATGTCTGCAAACATGTGTCCTTCCTCGCCACGACCATACTCGTAACTCCGGGCAAAGGGTGTGCGGCTCTCTGCTGCTAAGGAAGCCTCGGCCTTGCTCCTTCTTCTCCCCGACCAAAACCACTTTCGCTCCTCGGAAAGGCCAATACCTTGGTCGGGGGGGCAATCTTTCCCAATTCTCCTACGAACGAGCCTGTGCTCGCATCATAGGCGCACGACCCTCGTTCGCAGCGGGGGCTAAGGGGAGAGCGAGTTGCCGCCCTGACGACATTTCAAAAAGTCTCGACCAAGTACTTCGTCCTATCTTACTAACGTAACGTGGCTTCTTTCTTAAAAGACGCGTTGTCATTGTGTTGAGCATTCCGGGCTAGCGCCGCCCACGTGTCGTTCTAACCGACGACCAACCTACTCTTTGCTGTTTGCCCCATGGTTTCTGTTTACAGGAAAAAGCTGGGCAAGGACAAAAGAAGCACAGTACCGAAAGCAACCCTTAAGCAAAAAGATAATTACATACCCCACCGGCGACATCAAAGGCCTTCCAAAAAGGCGCCGAAGAAAAAGAAAAAGGAACTAATCTCCACGACCGAAAGCGTCGCTCCGCTGAGGGTCATGGATAGCTTCGCCTCACTCATCAATCTTGGCCTCTTTATCGATCACCAGCCGCCGCGACAACCTTTGGGCTTCTTCTTGAGCTGCTCGACCTCTTCATTTCCTTGTTCAGAAGGTCGGCGGCGCTGGCCACGCCCGCCCTAGTTCGCCACCTTCGCCTCAAGGGCGCCGGAGTGTTGCTTCATCGCCGAGCTCTTGTTCGAGCTTGAGGGTCTTCTCCAGCATCAAGGACCGCTTCTTTTCCCGCTTGAGCTCCTGCTCGAGCGTGTGGATCTTCTCTTTCTCAGCGGCGGTGCCTTCCTGGGCCTGGCGGGAGCATGACCTTTCTTGCTCAAGCTCTTGCTCGAGCTCGAGGATCCTCTCCCTACCTTGGTGAGCGTCCTTCTCCGTCTGGCGGCATCTAAGCACGAAAGCAATTGCCTTGCTTGAAGTCGGCGGCGTCGCTCAACCTCCACAGGCGGGCCTCATGGTCGGTTAGCAGCTGGGCCGTGGCTTCAGGGACCTCCATTGCTACGTCAAAGCCCTCCATGGTCTTTTCAAGGACCTGTAATCTAGAAAATATCAGACACCATCCCGAAGACGCTAAGAAGGGAGACCACGATGAAGGCGAAAGAAACATCCTCACCTGATCAAGGCACGCGCGGAGGTCATTTCGGAAGCGCTCGGTGACCTCCCTCCTCGGCAAATCCGCCAGCTTCGGCAAGGGGCTCCGCGTTTCCTCCGGGCCCTTCCAGAAAGGTGGGTTGGTCGACGATGACGAGCCTTCCCCCAGGGCATGAGGTTCGCCCCGGGGCACCAAGGCCCACTCGTGAGCGGCGCTCTCGCTTAGAGTGTTCTCGCTATCCGCTTGAGCACGTTGTTCGCTCAGGGGTAAAACACCCGCCCGAGCATGCGGTTCGCTCGGGGCGTGCAACGTCTCATCCCGGGCATGCGGTTCGTCCGGGGACTTCACACCCTCATCTCGGGCAGGCGTTTCACCCGGAGGCACCACGCCTTCTTGAGCAGCTTTTTCGCTCGGGGCCGTGAAGTCGACCTTCCCTCCGCCTTCCACGCTCCCCGCGCAGGGGTGGTCGGGAAGTTCGCCTGAGGGGAGCGCCCCCTCTGGGGCGGGGGAGGGTCCATCTCGACCCAGTCCTCGGCGACGAATTTCTCCACCGCTCCCACACCCTCGGCCATCACAATGTCGGCGGCGTCGGCGAGCACCCCCGCTAAGGCACAATCAATAAGCTCGTAAGCTATCCTGCGATAGTCCGGGAAGACCCTACGAGCTATTTTCGCCCACATCGGGGGAGTGGGGTTAGCTCGAGCACGCGAAGCAAAGAGTAAGGGAGGCGAAGAAGGGCAAGATCTCAAGACTCACCTTCGGCAAAACCTTCGTCACCACCCACGGCTGGACCCACGACTGGGCCCACGGTGGCAGCAACCACCGCCTCGACCCTCTTCTCCGTGGCCTGGGTAATCCTGGCTAGGCGAGGCTCGGCCTTCTCCATGTCAATCTCGACCAGTGTCCCCTCCGAGCTTCCGCGCTTGGCTGCGGGATGGTGCGCGTCCAAGTCGGCGATCGCAAGGGCCCGATCCTTCTTGGCTTGCTCAACCTCGGCCTCGGTGGGCAAGCCGCCTCCGATTCCTCCGCTCGGCCTACACTATCCTTCGATCGTCTTCCTCCGCTCGACCGCTCCACTTGAGCCCTCAGACTATAGTGCTCCAGCCAGATCCTCAAGCGGCTTACCTCCTCCTTCCAATGGCCACTCCTTGTGGGCACCCGGCCGGGTCCCTAGATGCGCCTACCGCCTCTTCGACGCCCGAGTGGTCACCGGCGGCGGGGCGCTCCTCTTGCTCCTTGAGCCCTTGGCCCGGGAGGCGGAGATAAGCACTTCCTTGCCGCCCGCCGAGGGCGCAAGCGCGGCCACCGCCAGGTCCAAGGCGAGCTTCTCCTGCGGCAATGCACGAAGAAAACATCAAGAAGAGATCGGGATGCTCTCCCCCGGGCACGAACTATGATGCAACTTACCACTTCGCCCTGCTCAAGCACATTGCTCGGGACCTGCCGCTTGCGCTCGAGCTCCTTGCCCTTGAGGGTACCGAACGGCTCGACCACCCTCTTTCTCCGCCCGGCCGAAGTCCGGTCGCTTGCCAAAGAAACGAAGTCAAGATGGACCCAGAGCAATGTATAAAATAAGATCTCTTCAAAATCATGGAACTCACAGGAGGTGCCCTCTCGGGTCAGGTCGTCCCATCCGGTGATCTGGAAAAACGAGTGCTCCCTCCTCCTCAGAGGGGACACCCTGTTCCGGAGGAAGTCGCGGGCAATTTCCCGGCCGGTGAGCCCCATCTGCGTAAGCTCGTCGATCATCTACAGCGTCCGCTCCTCCTCAGGCGCAACGGCCGGCTGCAAGATCTCAAGAGGCGTGCATTGTCGATGCAGAAGCGCAAGTTGCTCCTCCGCCTTCCGCAGATAGAACCGGGCTGGCCCATCCCGCCACTAATCCTTGAGGAGAAGGGGGTAGTCGACGGGCGACGTTCAAGGCGGAAGTACTGGGAGCCAACGAGGGAGGTGCCCCCGGTACGGAACAAGGAATAGAAATGAAAGAAAAGACTCGGCGTGGGAAGGACGCCCACAAAGCCCTCTCACAGATGGGCGAAGATCGTCAAGACAAGGATGGAGTTGGGATTCAGATGGACGAGCTCGCACTCACAGTTTAGGAGCACGGTCTCCAGGAATTCGCTCTCGGGCATCCGGAGCTCGTTGGCAGGACGATACCACACGCAACTATCTCGCTGTTGGTCGGGCGCCGGCCGCCTCGCCGCCGGAAGCCGCCAGTACCGACGCCAAGGTACCCAAAGTCCCGAGCGCCCAAGCCTCTCATGTGGTTTTGCTCACGCCAAACTTCGCCATGGAGGAATTGGGGAAAGGTCATGAGCGGCGAAGGAAGTTCGAAGGATGAGGCGCTTTTTCAAGTCTAATTGCAAATCGTGGGGAGAAGAAAAGGTTTTCGGGAACTGTTCCCGGCTGATATTTATAGGTGGAAAAGTCGAACGGGTGGGAAAACCGTCCCCTGTGCCGATGGCCAACGCGTGGCGGCTCGCCTCGAAACCGCCATGGCATGGTAGTTCCCAAAAGCCATCGAGTCACGCTAGTAAAGCTTCACGAGAAGGAACCATCGCATTTCAAAGTGTTGACCAGGTCAATCCAGGCATAGATCCTCGCCCCCGAGCAAGCGTTGTTTCGATGTCTGCGCAGTAGCTCTCGCCGCAAAGATCCTCGCCCCGCGCAAGCGTTGTTTGATCTTTGTGGTAGCTCTCCACCGAAAGATCCTCGTCTCGAAGCGAAGCGTTGTTTCGGATGTGCGGTAGCTTTTCGCCGCAAAGATCTCGTTCTCGAACGAAGCGTTGTTTCTGATGTCGCGATAGCTCTCCATCAAGAAAGATCCTTGCCTCGTAAGCGTTGTTCGGATGTCGCGGTAGCTTTTCACCATGGGCTTCAATCCCTTTCCCGAATCTGGAGGCTTATATGAATTTCCCCCTTTAGCCTCGGGGGCTAGCTGTCGGGGATTGGTTATAGCCTATAAACGACCATCGAAGCCCGCCCAGCATCGACCATGTCCAAGCCCGAGCGCCGCCCGTGTGCGGGGTCCGTCGACCTTTTGACTTTCATCAAGCTCTCCTCCCCGAGCATGCTTGCTCGGGTGTTAACGACCTTACGACTCGACCCGTCTAAGGCATCTCGAAGTTCACCCAAAAGCCGGGCACGGTCTCCAAGGCGGGTCCGGCATTAACTGCGGGGCCGCCTGTGGTCTGCGCGTCCGCAATACACGCCTGCTGTACCCACGTCGTGCGGTGCCCGGCAGTGGCGCGGCATAGCCTCACAAGACATCCAAGAACAAAGGAAGCGCCTCAGAATAAATGATTTGTCGCTCAGAATCCCTATAAATACCCTCTCGCACAAAGGATTGGGGTTCCTCCAGTCGAGCTAGCTCCACTAGACTTTCACTCACATTTCTATGCAGCATTTGTAACCATCTTTACATATCAGTGCAATTATCGGACGAGGGTCATTATCTCCCCCACGAGAGGCCCGAACCAGATCAAAAAAGTCTCCCTCTGTGCTTTGCGATTGCTCCAATTGCCTTGTCCCGTAGCTCGGTAGGGCCTCGGACGTCACCTCCTCCGCGGAAAAGGGGCCTTAGGTTGATCCCTCATTCAACAAGTAAGCTCGACGGGGGACCGGTTCCCGAATCGTCGATAACACTTGAGCAAATTAATAAAATTCTGACAAGTTTACTGTCCCAATTATGTTTATTTTGGTTTTGATTTTTTTAAAGATAACAAATGAAGTTCAATTATTTTGAATTTTTATGTATGATCCTACACTACCAAAGATAGTACCATAAATTTTTCAGATCATTATCAAGCTTATACAATTCTATAAAAATTTAACAATGTTTCTGCTAAAATTTTAAAATGTCTAAAAAGTTTAGTTTTTCAACAAATTTTCATAGAAGATGACCTTATGAAGGGTTATTGGACCAAATCCGATCAATTCCAGCCAGAAAAGTTTAAAAAAGATCAAAATTCATGAGATTTCGGCGAAATTTGGCCGAAATTTCTGATATTACTGTAGCGATTTAAATTTTTTTGAATTTTTCTAATTCGGACGAGATTTTGAATCTCGCGGGTGTTCGAAATCCAAATTTTGGTGAAATTTCATTGGTTTTTTGTGAGATTTCTATCTATGTTGGAAAGAGTTATTTGAATCTCTACTACTTCTATTTAGGAGTTGGTGGTGGTCGTCTGTTCTCCACCCTTCACCATTAACCTTGACACGTGGGTCCACTCAGTGCGCGCATCTATTCACTGAGCCACTCAGGCATCTGTTCCTCCCCTTCCTCCAGCCTCCATTGCAGAGCCCGTTCCCGTTCCTCCAGCCTCCATTGCCGAGTCATGCATCCGTTCTTCTTTGTCCTCCTGCCTCCATCGCTGAGCCGCGCATCCGTTCCTCGTGCAGGTGATTCGTCTTCCTCCTCGCATTTCCCGCACCGCGAACAAAATCACATGGAATTTGCAGTCCAATTAGATCTAGCCTGTCCAAGTGTGTCCCTCACGAAGCTCCCATGAACGTCAAGCGTCTGTTGGCGGAGCAACACAACCTACACCGCCAGGCACGGATGTCACCATCGTCGGAGCTGGAGCCCAAGGGGGAGGCGTTGTCGGCCAGGCGACCAGAGGTCCTGGCGGCGCCTGCGTTGTCTCGATTGCCCGAGGCGACAGGGGTGTTCGAGGGGCTCCCCTGCATGGCCATTGTCGCCGCCTCGCGCCTCGACACCGGCGACATCTGAAAGCATCTAGGCCCCCAAAAGGATCTCAGGGTTTTGGTAATTAATGGCAACCATACTTAAGAGACTAACATGTGTGTTGAGTATATTGAAACAGGTTAGTCTCAAGGATTTGTGATCATGGAAGCATGGAAATTGGGAAAAAGAAGATCAAAGTATAGATCAAGTGAAGGTAAGAACTCTAAGGACATTTTCCTAGTCATTTTACCGATCTCGGAGTTTGAAGAAAAGATAGGATTGCTAGAAATAGGGCTGTACTATTAAGAGGGGTTTCGACGCTATCTTGATGTCGTCTTAAGGTCTAAAGGCTCAAATCTTTTTATTACACTCATGCATTGGCATATAGGACTTCATTTTTATAAACTTTGATGAATTCCAAAGAAAATCTCTGGACCCCCGGTGCTACCACCAAGGGATTCCTGTACACGGAGAGTAGCACCGCCCCTAGGTCGTGTGTAAAACCCGAGGGGTTTGTTTCAGGGTTCAGAAGGCGGTGCTACGGGTAGTGTAGCACCGGCCCAATACCCAGTGTAAAAATTCCAGAGCCGCACCGTTTTGGGTCCAGGTAGGGCGGTGCTACCCCCATGGCAGCCTGATGCTACCGGGTCCACAGTAGCACCGGCCCTTTTGGCCCGGTGCAAAAATTCCAGTAGGGGTGGTCTTTGGAATTTTGGTTGGACGGTGCTACCGCCCATGGTGGAGCGGTGCTACCGGGGTAGCGGTAGCACCGGCCCAAGTCGATGTATAAATTCCAAAGAGTGTCCTCTTGGCGGGAAAAAAAAATAGAAGTCGGTGCTACACGGCCCCTGCATGGGCCAGTAGCACCGACCTCCTCCAGACAACGGCTTCTGTCAAGGCATTAAATGCTCTGACGCACCCTCGGGGGTGAACCCCGGTGCTATTAGCCCTACATAGGCGGTAGCACCGGAAATCCTGACTTGGTCAGGATTTCGAGCTCCAACGGCTAGTTTTGATGGTTGGGGTTATAAATACTCCTCCACCTGTCATCTACAGTAACTCTTGGGCACTATTGAACATTCTTGAGTTCTTGCAAAGTTCTCTCCTTCCTCTGGTGCATTCAATTCACATTTAGTGCAAGTAAGGAGAGAAAATTGAGTGTTGATTCTAGGTTGAGCTTTAGACACTCGATTCGACTTCAAGCAAGCGTTAAACTTGTTACTCTTAGAGGTTGCCGCCTCCTAGACGGCTTGGAGGCGTGAGATTTCGGTGATCTTCACAAGAAGCATGTGTGAAAGCCCGAACGGTTGTAAAGGTAAGAAGTTTGTCTACTCGGAGTGAGGAAGAGCTACCACAAGTGATCGAGAAAGGCTCAAGCAAGAGGAGCCGGCTTGAAGAAGTTCAAGCCACCTCAACGTGGAGTAGAGGAGACCAGCAAGTCTCTGAGACCACGGGATAAAAATTCGCGTGTTCATCAATTGTGGTTTGCATTGTTTATTCACTTGTGTTATTTCTAGCTAATTGATTATCTTGGTGTAATATTAGTTTAGCTATTGAAGTATTTGAGTAGAAGAGATTATTTGGTATTCACTAAAATTGCTAGATATTAAAAGTGCTAAATATTGTCATTTGTGTTTAGAAATCTCTAGACTTGATTTTAGTGTAGAAAATTTAAAAACCTCCTATTCACCCCCCTCTAGTCGGTATCCTTGATCCTACAACATCATCCCTATGCTGCTCTCCTACACCATCGAGGTCAACAAGCAGGTCCGCGAATCAACCCCTCTCTAGTATCTGCGACATCTGAAGGGGTCTCCAATAGTCGCGGCTTCCAAAGGGGGCGACACGAGTAGGCGGCGACGAGGCGGGCGTAGCCACCCAGGTGCCCACCACTGACCATGGCTGTAACACTCCCTGTCAATCTCTTGGTTTGTTACAACTGAACACCACTAACCGTGGCCACAACACACCCGTCAATCTCTTAGGTTTGTTACAACTGAACACCACTGACCATGGCCGCAACACTCCCATCAATCTCTCAGGTTTGTTGCAATTGAACTTACTAGAATCGCTCGCTATATAAGCCAGCCTTTTCAGTGCGTGTACTTTTCTTTAGTCATCATCTCCCTCTCCATGTAGCCCAGAGTCAATTTCATTTTTTCAGCTCTGGTGGGTTCTTGACTCCCTTTTCAGAAGGAGGCATTCACATTTCCTGAAAGCTTAGGCTTTTTAGGTGGATAACCGGGAACATCAACTTACATTGCTGGGGTCACAATGATGTTCAGAGTTGCTATTCTGATTAGTTCAGAGTTTCTATTCTAATTAGTTTCAGAGTTGCTGTTCTAATGATATCTCTGTGGATCTTGCAGATACATTGTGTCGGACTGTGACTTAGTCGATGTGCTGTACAATAACCAGCACTACAAGAAGACACCTAAGGATGACGCCGCCATCATGATAAAATCAGGTTCGTGATAAGTTAAAATTTCTCACGTGTAATTTGGAGATGCAATATTTGATCACCTAATGAACTCAAAACTGATTATAGACCTCTGTATAGTAAACTAAAGTTGAAGAATATTTTTATAATCATCGTGAATTTTCATGAGCAATTCTTCATTTCTTTCATGAGCTTTAGTGAGTCTCTTCCTTGTTGCCTCATGTGCTTGCTTTTTTGTTAGCAGTGCGGCCTCTTTGGCAGTGCCATCTTCTTCAAGCTTGTGAATGTGAAAAGGGAAAAAATCATTACTATTACATAAGTTGGAACATTAACAAAGATAAAATATAAAGTTAGTGCTCTAAAATCAGAAGAGAAGCATGATTTAATCCTATAAGGAGAAATGACAGACCTCCTTATTATGTCCTCAAATCCTGCTATACTTGCATGGTTATCTTGCGCTTCATTTAGTAATTCCTTAATCTCTTTTTAGCATCAAATAGTTCTTTCTTTGTTTCGCTGTACTTTGAATCTTCAAGCAGACAAAACATAGGAATCCAGTCCAGAACACAACAAAATATAGACCAACTACATGTGTGCTTTCCCTGCATATGCATAAGCTTTATTAAGTGCAAGGTACTCCCTTAACGGAGAACATCCCATCAGAAACAAGATGAAATGACACAAAGCTGCTCACCATTTTTGCAGGTCAAAACCACGCTCTTAAATATTATGAAATTGGATGAAACATCAAATATGTGTTTCAAGTGTGGGCTGTAGTGAGAATGTCACAAATTTTGGTCTATAATCTATTATCTTTGTTGTGCACTGTAGTGGAGAGTTAGCATGAAGCTTACAACATGTAGAACAACAGTGAACTTAGATTGACTCAAAATCTAATCTGCTCTATCATTTGTAGCAAAAACTCCAGAAATGACCATAAAAAAAGCATAACCAATAACAACATCACACTTCAAAAGCGCTATATGTTGGCTCCATCAAATACTAAAAAATGCGATTATTCCATATCAATGTACATAAAGTCACTAGATTTTACTAATAACTTTTGTTTTGAAATCTTGAGCTTATAGTGTTTGAACTGTAGTGTAAGCGCAATAGTTTGTCATAAAGGAAAAGATATATGTTCAGCTTATAAATCTATATCCAGCATTTTCTTGGGCGCCTCAGGTCTGCATGACCAAAATTTAACTAGATCCTCACTTGATTTTAGTATTTGAAAGTTACAATCTGCCCAGGAATTTACACGAGTTAAAAAACTGTTACATTAAACAAAACCATTTTATCTGATCTGATTGTTCGCACAACCTGCGAATAAGCAGCTGATAGCACAACTTATTAAGCCTCTCTAGATTCAATGTTAGGTATAGGGTCAATTGTTATAGATTCATACCTTAATGCAGATGTTTGCCAATCAAAAAATTGCTGCATCTTTGTCCAGATGTCTATGACTAGATGATTTAATTCTTTAGCAAAAGCTACACATGCTTGTGCATAAATGCCAATATGTTTAGTTTGGTTCTTTTTGGTTGTCTTGAAGGGTCATCTCCATAGATGTCCCAACTCAACCAACACAACATCAAGTTCTGCCAATTCCTTCTTTTTCAACTCCTTTTTGGATAGCTGCCTTTCCAACAGATCTGGTTTTCCATGATAGGAACATCATAGTATGTGAAAACTTAGTGTTAGTAACTTCTTCTGTAGTACATGACTCATGCAAGTTACAATCACGAAGTTGTCCGCATGAAGGAATTCCAACAGAGTACTACTTTAAAAACCTATGCAGCAGGATGTTTGCAGATGGAGGTAACTTCATGGTATGCAAGTAATTACCTAGTAATAAAGTTTACATAAGAAAACTTCTCCAAATTTGGAAAGGAATTGTGTTCTTATTGATTTGTTGAGAAAAGGTTAAACTCATGGTCTTGTAGATTTTGTTTGATAGTCGGTTCATCATACTTTAGTTTGATGAACTTGAAAGTTGAGGCTCCATTAATTTGGTTTTGGTGTTAATGACAAATCTAATAGTGAGACTAACTCTTTTGATAATTATAATATTAATTAGTCTCAATTGTTAATTAATGACTAATCTTTTTATGAGACTAACTCTTTTGTTGAGTTTAACTCTTATTAGTCTCTTTTGTATGAAAAAGATGGAAATATCAAAGGTATGCATTCAAGTTCATATTATATATCTTGTTGCATTCCTTAGATACAATACTCACGATCATATTGATAAATTCAAATATGGGACTAACTTTTTTATTGAGTATATCCATGATTAGTCTTATCTCATTGAAAAATAGAAAACCCAAGGTATACACTTGTATTCATTTCTATTGTCTTATTGCATACTTAGGATTTAAGTTAAAGGATGAACTCTTTCACTGCTTTAGCTCAAATATGTGTATTATGTTTCCAAATCTATATATACATGAACACACACATTTAGGGGGAGTTCATACTTTACCTTGATGTTTCAATAGTATTGATCTAATTCGTCTTTCTATATCAAAGATCATTACTTTGAAACAATGCTTTGAGTATATTTAACTTGTGTAGTTGTAGTATACTCATGGCAATATAGGATAAACTCCAAAGCAATATCAAAAATTGAATATGTGCATATTGATTCAAGTTCAATTATTTATATACACATATTTAATGGAGTTTATTCTATTGTTGATGGTATTAAGAGTATTGATCCCTTTCCACCACTCCATATAAATTGGATCATTACTTTTAGATTCCATCAAAATGAGTATATGAAACTTGTGTAGTTAATATATACTCATGACAATTTAAATTCAATTAAATTGTGTTTGGTTGCCATTAAATCAACAAAGAACTAATCATGAGTTGATGATTCACTTTGTTGATCCTAGGGCAATTGAAAGCTCTTGTGTATAATGAAGCATTAGTTGCATTAGTATACTCAAGACACAATTAATCCTTCAATCAATTGTCTTTGGGTTGTGCTTAATCAATCTCGGGGGCATCCATTATGTGTTACTGGAGTACAATTGATAATTGAGACAACCATGTTTGTTGGACTAACACTTTCAATGAGTTTGAAATAGATTAAGTCCAAGGGTGAAATTGATAAAAGGGACAAGTACATCGTCGTGTATTGATGAACGTCAAAACCAAAGTGAAGTGAAGCTAGAGAAGGTTCATAATGTGTTCATGAACAAGAAGAAGAAGATTTGATCCTAGAGAGAAGATGATTGGAAATCATAAAAACTCCAAGTGAATTGTTAGAGGCAAAGGTATAACTAGCTAGAGCTAAGGATGTATTCCTAGTTTTTTACCAGTCACGGTGTTTGGATGGGAGATCGGATTGTTAGTTAGTGTCGACGATTCGGGACAGGGGTCCCCCGCCGAGCTTACTTGTTGAATAGGGGATCAACCTAAGGCCCCTTCGCAAGGGTCAGACGTCTGGGGTATGCCGTATCCGATCGAGATGGATGAGGCAACAGAAACACACCGATCGCTTCGCTCGTTCGCCTTCACGGAGGAGATAACAACCCCACGCCCAAAGGATTCGCTAATGAATAAAGAGTGGTTACAATGCGCTTGATCGGAGGGGCCTCTAACTAGCCTAAGGATCCCAAAGGAGCAAGCTTTATGTTAGGGTGTGTGTGGTATTGAAAGCCTCACTGCATACCCCGGCGAGGGGTATTTATAGGGATTTACAGGAGACAAGTTATTTATTACAGGGGGCTCCCAGAGACGATGTGGGCAAGCAGAAGAGGCTGCCGCCATCTGGCCGGCATCAAGGCGACGTGGGAACAATGGGCGAGACTGGTTATGGCGCGACCACGGCAAGCACAGTCCCGTGGTTTGCCTCGAGCCGCTGTGTTTAATGCCACGTTGCTTTTGTTGCGAGCCCCGAGCTCGCTTGTTTCGGGATGGGGTAGCCTCACGAATGGCTACCCAAGGTCGGTCCTCAGGCGCGCCACGAGCAAGGCCATGGTCGGTTGGTGCCGCTCAAGGGTCGCAAGCATAGCAGTATCCAATCCCGGCAGCCCAGCCCCCGAGGCTAAAAGGGGGGGGAAGAAGCCTTGCCGAGGCTCCCGCCTTAAGCCTCTAGACTTTTTAAGGAGGGATTGGAGTCGGGCAACTACGAGCCCCCGCGATGCTTGAGCCGCCCTAGCTCGGGGACAGAGACCTCCTAGAGCTAAAAGTCGCATAAATACCACGCCGATCATGCTCGAGGGCGGAGCTCATGCTAAAATCGCTGCGTGGCATCCGAGCTACTATGCTCGAGGAAAAGGGATCTCGTGATGAGGAAAGGCCTGTTGTGGCGCCCGAGCAACCGAGCCCGGGGAGAGGCGCGCCCTTTTGGGACCGAGCGTTCTTGGTCGAAACTCGGGCCAAACATCGCCGCGGGGAGCGCGAAAATCATACTGCCGCTGAAGCGCCATGGTGCGGTTCGACAATTTTTGGGAACCGCTTGGTCAGCCTGCTGGGGACGCGGCCGCCACGCTGCCGGCAATCGACCGTTGTCACCGCCTGCTCGCCTCCGCTTAGAAGTAACCGCGGAGCGCCCATTTGTCTTCCTTATTTTCACCGCTTATGCATTTAACGCCCGCAAAAGAGAAAACCTCGACGACCCCAAACTTCTCTCTTCACCGCGCGGTTCATCTTCTGGATCCTTCCATGGCGCGGTTTGGGGCTAGCAAGATCACGCGGAGAGGCTCCGGTCTTGGAGGAACTCGCACTGGACGCCCACACCGGAGAATCCCGGAGGGCGATGGACCCCTACGCCGCACGACGATGAGATAGTCTCAGGCGACTCTACATCATTAACGGCTCCGGATGCCGGAGAGCGAAGTTCTTGGGGACGGTTGAGCAATGCCGCATGCGAACTCACCCACCAACCCCAACTCGATCCTTGTGTTGAACGCTCTACCACCTTTGCGAGGGCTTCAGGCACCCTTCCCACGCCAAGTCTTTTTCCATTTTACATTTTTCCGCACCGGCGGGCTTCCCCACCGGCGCTTATATTTTCGCTATGACCGCCGCCCAGACGTAGTTCTATCTTCACCTCGTGACTCCGCGGCCGGGCCGACCATCGGTTCTACTCGGCGGAGGTCGCGGACAGCTCCTCGCGCATCGGGCGGCGGCACCTAACGCCGAGACGCCGCGCCACGGCCGGCTCCCGGCGAGGAGCGGATCCGATGACGATCCACGAAGCCATTTAACATGGGGCTCATCGGACGCGACATCGTCCGCGATTCTCCGAACGAAATATCCTCGCCGCGAGGAGAGAACGCCTTCTTCAAATCACCGGGACGACCTTACCCGTGAACCGATTCGTATGCTCGCGGCTTGTGATAGTCTTGCTCGCACGCGCGTTCGAGCTAGTAATGACATTTTGCGCGGCGGCGATGTTCCGGCTTCGATCGGGTGGAGAAGAGGGTCGGCGAAATGTTCGGGACCCCCAAGGGCAAGGAGCTCGAGAAGAAACGCCAGATCCCGCTGAACGTGCTCGAGCGGGGCAGCGTGGTAAGTAACCCTGGTCCTTCATGCTCGGGAAAACATCCGAGCCTTACCGGGTATTGGCGCACGGGGAGAGCATCCAGATTTTTTCTCATGGCGTTCCGCTTCCTTTTGACAGGAGAAGCTCGCCCTAGAGCTGGGCGTGGCCGAGCTCAAATCCAAAGGGGCTGGCAGCGAGGCGCTTATCCCCGCGGCTAAGGCCAAAAAGGGGAGGAGCAAGAGGTCGACAGCGCCGCCGGTGAGTACCCGGACGTCGAAGAGGCATGCGGCCGCGCCGGGGGATCCTCCGAAGCGGCACATGGAGTACGCCGATCGTGTGGAGGAGGTAAGCCGCCTGAGGCTTTGGCTGGAGAATTATAGCCTGGAGGTTCAAATCGAACAAATCGCGGCGGAGGGAAGACTGATCGAGGGAATGGTGCAGATGGAGCGGGAGGCGCCAAGAGGGAGCTTGCCGAGACGGCGACCAACTCGCACGCTACTAAGGCCCGGAGTTTGGGGTCGCTTTGCCGGCGGCCTTTCGCGACGAACCCGCATCCGGAAAGACGCCGAAGGGGTCGGATATGGAGGCGCTGATCCTAAGCCGGGCGAAGATCACCCGCCGCCAAAAGACGGCCGAGCCGGTGGTCCTAGCGGCGGCGACCCACTCGCAAGCAAGTAAGAAGGCCCGCCAAAGGGGGTATCCGAGAAAACGCGGAGGAGGCCGACATGGAAGCGGCCGACCCTCACCGGCGAAGATTACACAAAGCCGCCGAGAAGAGGGCCGAGCGGGCGATCTTCGGCGGCAATGACCTACCCATGACAAATGGAAGGAGGCCCGCCAAAGGTGCGCCGAATTTTGTCCTTGTTTTGATTTTTTTTTCTTCGATTTTTGTTTTGTGCGCCCGAGCTAACCCCACTATCCCGACGTATGCTGATAGCTCATGGGCCTTCCTGACCGCCGCAAAATAGCTTACTTAGCTATGCGGTCACGCTTAGAGGGCTTGCTCTTCGAGGCCGCAGATCTCGCGATGGCCGAGGGAACGGAGGGAGGCGAGGAGGTCGACCCCGCGGCCCCGAGCGAAGAGGTCGCCGAGAGGGCGCGAGCCCCGGCAAGGGCGCACCTGCGGCCCCGGGCGAAGAGACCGCCGGCAGGCGCGGAGCTCGGGCGAGGCGCTTGTTCGAGATGAGAGGGTGCTCGCCGAGCGAGCGACTGCCGGGCGGATAGCGAAAGGGCCCTCGAGTGAGAGCGCCGCCAGAGGGGGTCTAGTGCCCCATGACGTAATGCCAGTTCGGGAAGATTCACATCCTCTGACAACCCGCCTTTCTTAAGGATTCCTGCTCGTGGCGTCTCTTGCCGGGTTCGGATGATATTCAAAGGGGAGATTTTGAGCAGCCCGATTAAACTCACAAGACCGATGTTGCTAAGGTAAGGAAATCACGCCGCTGATGATCCTCCCTCTCCGATTTTTGTGGGGTTTGCTTTTAGAGTTTTCTTTCTGCAGCAATTTCTCAAAAGAACCCTAGCCAACTTCAAGAGGTGTTGGTCGCCCCGCCTCCTGGCCCAATTCACGAAGAAAGCGGCCCGGTCACGAGGCTAGAGGAAAAGGTGACCGACCTTAAGCTCATAGATGCTACAATGGTGAAGAGGTGCCGCGAGGCGGAGCAAGAGGTCAGCGAGGCAAAGGGGCATGTCCTTGGTCTTGAGCGAGAGCTCGAGCAAGAAAGGTCCGCCTCCCGTTGGGCCAAGGATGATGCTGCTGCTTCCGAGAAGAAGGTGCTCACGCTCGAGCAAGAGCTGGAGCAGTGGAAGAAGACCGGCTGGCTCAAGTGAGGAGCGCCTGTCTCTAAGCCGGAGCAAGGTCCTTGGGCTTGAGCAAGAGCTTCAGCAGGAGAAGCAGCATGCTCGGACTTTTGAGGCCATGGCGGCCGAGCTTGAGGCGTCGTGTCGGTCCGAGGAGGAGCTAGACAGGCGGGCAGGGCCGCCTGCTGGAGAAGGATCTGCCTCACCGGACAAGGCCCTTGGGCTCGAGCAAAGGCTTGATCAAGAGAGGCAAGATGCTCGGCCTCGGCCAAGGTGGCCGACGGAGCCAATGCCACAGGACGGCCGCCCACCGCCGACCAGATAAAGACGAAGTCGAGCAAGCCAGGAAGAGGCCCGCGAGGGTCGCGATGTTCCGCGTGAAGGTGATCGACCTGGAGACCAAAGTGGCCGATTACAGTGCGTAAGCTTCTCATCCGCGCTTAGAGGACGACGCCTAAAGGTGTAAAATTATACGCCGCTGAATGTAATGATGTTTGCTTGGATAGATGCGCCTGCGATGATGTTTTTTCTTGGTCTCTATCGCTTTTGCCGCAAAAAAGGTTGCGAGGCGATGTAGTGTGGACTAGGTCGATGTATGAGCTACGCGAGCCCGCTTAGTCGGCTTAAAAACCACTTGCGACGCAAACAAAGGTTTGAAGGCGAGCCGTGTTTTATACAAAAAATGTCTTAGCGTGGCTGCTCGTTCCTACCCGAGCCCCCGCTGCGAATGGAAGTCGTTCTTTCTAGGATGCGAGTACGAGTCCATTTCGCAGGAGAGATGAGAGAAAGCGCGTGCTGTCCCTCCGACGACCTTATCCGCGTGATAGGCGTAGGTTAGGTCGGTGGGAAAAACGAACGGTCCTGATACATTTTTAACATTTGCGACGCATGGTGGACGGACATGGTGAGAAGCGACCATGTATCGTGTACGCAGAAAGCGAGAAGCGCTTAAAGTAACAAGCGCTGTAATCGATACAAAAGGTCGCGAATTTACAATGTAACGCAGAGAGCTTTTAGACGAGAATTTGCGAGTCGGGTCGATGTTCCATGAATCGGGCGAAGCTCGCGCCATCCTCCGTTGCGAGGCGGACAGCTTCGGGCGTGATACATCAAACGACTGCGGAACGGTCCCTCCCATTTGGGGAGAGTTTGTTGGCTGGCGTGTCCCGAATCCGCCGCAGACGCAGGTCGCCACCGCAGAGCGCGGGGCGACGCGCTTGGCCGCGAACTTGCGAGGGTTTGTCGGTAGACGGCCGATCGAGTCGCGCTTTTAGACGAAGTTTCTTCAAAGAAGGTCGAGGTCGAGGCGACGCCGCGCTTCTTGGTGGATGTCGCCGCCAGTTCACTTTGGGGACCCGAGCACGATTTCACGGAAGGACGGCTTTTGCACCATAGACGAGCCGAAGGGTGTTTCGCCAGAGCTCGCTTGCCAGGAAAGTGCATCGACCAAAGGACTAAGAGAGCTCGCCCACCCATGAACCGCCTTTGTCGGAAAGTTCCTCAAGACTCTTTTTTCTGATCCTTGAGTATTTGGTCATGGCATTCGCCGCCGCTCCGCTGTTCGCGGCAAGAGCTATAGAGGCGGCATATATTTTGTGCCGATATCTTCGAAGAGGCTTGAAATACCACCGGTGAACTCGGTGCCGTTGTTCCGTGATGAGGCGATTGGGTATCCCAAAGCGCGGTCACCACATTGCCGCGAAGAACCTTTTGGTCGCTTGAGCGAGATGGTTGATACGGCTCGGCCTCGATCCACTTAGAGAAAGTGTCTATGGCGACGAGCAAGAATTTACAACCCTTTTGACCGCGGGGAAAGGCCCGAGGATGTCACCCTGTGTCGAGAATGGCCATGAGAGTGGATGGTTTTAGCTGCCAGACGTCTGGCCGCGGGATTTACGGTGAAATCGCACGCCCGAAAGTCGCCACGACACCCGAAGGCCGTTTAGCGCCATAATAATAGTATCCTAACCTAATGCCTTGCTTACGAAAGTGTTCTAAGGACGAGTGGGCCCCACACATGCCCTCATGGATATCTTGAGAAGGAACTCGCCCGCCGAGAAATGCACTTGGAGAGGACTCGAGTGCCCTTTGCGGATAAGGCGCCGCTTACCACCTTGTAGACAGATTAAACCGCTTTTGCAATGGAACGCCGCTTTCCTCGCAATGTCCCTGTATGGCATCGATGAATGGCGCCATCCACCAGACCTTGCTCGAGGAAGGAGACGTTACAAGACGCCTGATGCCTCTCACAGAGGGAATGGAGGGCTTTCGCAGATGTTTCTGGCTTAGCGCCTGGTCAAGCGGGCATCTGGGTGGTGCCTCTTCGAGGGAATAGAGGGCTTGTGCAGAAGCCGACTAGCGCCTGGGGCGGGCATTCATGAGGAACCGACCTTGGAAAGTTGGTCGGCCAGGAATTATCCCTCTGGGGATGTAGAGTACTTCAAATTTCAAGTACCGCCCATCTTCCTCACTTCAACCAAGTAAAGCGCCATTGAGCGATCGAACACCGACACCCTTGTTGACTTGGTTGATGACCACCGTGAATCGCTTTCACAATAGTTAAATTACCGACTCCGAGCGCTTTGACGCTGAGTCCGCCAAGAGGCCTTCATATCGCCGCATTGTTTGTTGCGGGAAGTGTAAATGAATGACGATCGAGCCGATCCTTCGAGGAGCCGGTCGACAACGACCTTGTGGGATTGAAGTAATGGCGCAGCTTTTTGAAGCTACGAGCAATGAAAGTACAAGAGTTTTCGACCTCGGTAACGCCTTTGGTCCGGCAACACTTCGCCGACGAGTATAACGGACGCCAAGGCCCTTTCGCTTACCACCAAGATTGCCGCTTACGCTCGGGCGTCGCGAGGTATAGCAGAGCCTCTCCGATCTTGGGCGTACAGATCGGGCCGGATGACATCGCTTCAGCCTTCTTCAAGGAGCGGTTAGCTTGGCTCCGTCTGTGCGAAACCATCATGCTTATGCGGAGCGCCTTGAAGAAAGGCAAGCCGCCGCCTCGACCGAAATGAAGCGGCTTAAGGCGCCATACGTCCGGCCGTGGTTTGAACCTCTTTACCGAGCTTGGGGTCGATTCTTCGATGGCTTCGATCTTCTCCAAGTTACGCCGATGTTCGCGTCCGATGATATACCCGAGCACCTATACGGATCTTACACCAAAAACGACTTTTCGGGTTGAGTTTTATTCGATGTTCACGAGGTTACAAAAGGTCTCTTCAAGGCCTGATATATGGCCCGGCGATTTTACCTTAACTACTTATATCATCTACATATACCTCTGTGTTCCGCCTATCCGCCTCTAATGTCTTTTGCATCGTTACTGAAGGTCGCCCCGCAGATTCCGCAGACCAAAGACATGGTCGTAGCGTAACGCGTCAAGGGCGGATGAAGGAAGTCTTCTCGCCCCCGGGAACAAACTAATCTCGTGATAGCCCAATATGCATCCAAAAAGCTCATTACTCGATTCCGCCGCTAAGGCCCACTCACCGGTCGATGCGCGCGCAGAGGAAGTTGTCCTTTGGGCACGCGGCGCTTAAACCAAAGGTGGTCGGTACACACATGCGCCATTTGCCGCCTCTTCTTTTTGACGATGACAGATTTGCTACCACTCTGCAGTTCGACTCTCCGACGGGTTTACTTGAGGAGCTTTTTCGAGTTCCTCCCGATGATCATTGCTTTTTCCGGGAAAATCGCCGAGCTCGACGACAGTCTTTTTTATCAGCCGATACCAACAGGCTCACCACCTCCTTGGGACCTCGCATATCTGGACGGCTCCCAGTAACACGTCCGAAGTTCTCCTGAGGAAGGTGATGAGCTCGAAGTTCCTATTTGGGGTCTAAAGAAGCCCCCAAATGGAGAACCTTGGTCGGGTCGGGCTCGCCGAGAGGGACCGCTTTAGTTTCTCCTCCGGCCGAGGTTGACCTTAGGTCGAAGGTGCCTGGCTTGGTCGGGCCTCACGAGGCAACGCCTGACCATGTCGAGGATCTCGTCGCACTGTGGTCGCTCGTGGTCGCCTCTTCACGGTAACGACGCCTTTGGGTCCGGACCTTCAGCAAAGGATAGGCGTGGTGCGGGCGCTATGAACTTGGAGAGGGCCTACCGCTTAGGATGGCGCTAGGCCGCACCCAAAGTCCACGACTTCGGTTGATCACCGTCCCGAAGTTCGCGTGTCCTCGAACGTTACGGGCAAAGACGATCCGCCCAAAGGCTTGATCGAGGTGTCGGACAATCCCGAAGAACGGACAATGATGTTTTGATCTTGGAACGAGGGACCGTGATTCGCCCAAGACCGAAACGGATATAAGGTCCAAGGAGCTTCCGCCGCCGATCAGACCCGCCAACTTTCGTTATTGATGGTCTGCTCACGACCAACGGAGCTTCGGTTTAGTCATTCCAAGGACAATCATCCTGGAGAACGGACGCAACTCGACCATCTCGAAAGTCCGCCGACGGGGCTCGCTTGGGCGATGTGGTCGACTTCGCAAGCTTCCTTTAAATCCTCCGGATTTGTAGGTCGAGGAGCCCCTTAATATGACGGCGATGTGATTGTGGGGCCCCGGTAATCCATGTCGCCGTTGTTTGCCGGGCCTTTTGCCCTGCCGCTCTCCCTTGTTTCGGGAGGGTCGGCATGGGGCCCTCGCCTTGTAGAATTTCTCCAGCGACACGCCTGTGTCCCATAGCTGCGGAGGTCGTGACCGCCACCGATGGAGCGGGCGTATGCCGTCAGAGGTGCGCCTTCGCCACCACCTCGCTGCCGCGACCTTCGCCTCTCGCCTTGGTCGGCGTTGCCATGTCGCATGCAAGGCGGCGCTGCCGACCACGCCCGCCCACGCCGCCGAAGCAAGCGGGCACGATCCGTCGTTGTTCGACGGCCGCGAACTATGTCCTGGCGCGCGACTTCTTCTTCTTCTTAAACTTTTTCAAGGAGCCCGAGGGTCTTGCTCGAGGCGCCTCCGATCGGCCGAGGCGGCAATTGTCTTCGCCGAGCGCTTTTTTCCATTGCACGGCGCCGCTGGCGTTATAGAGAGCGGCGGCCGCCATAAATAGCCATCGCTGGTCGATGTGTCCGATGAATTTCAAGTCTTGCGTGAAGCGGACATCGCGACACCGAACTTGAAGGCCCCGACCACCGCCGTCCGAGATGCTCGGATGGAGTTCTCACTTTCATGAACCTTGGACGAAGTCACAGAGTGTCTCCCTATCCGCTTGATGAGCCGCCGAGGTCGCGCTGCTGTTCGGCGGTGTAGCAATTTTGGAAATTTGCCAGAGGGCCTCCGAGAGCCGCTTCCACGAGCGATCGATCCTCCTTTTGTTAAAAAGCCACGCCCCAGCGGAGCTGCCGAGACCGTGGGGAGGAAGTTGGCTATGACCCTCATCTCGCCAAATTACCGATGGCGGTGGAGTAGATCGAGATGAACTCGCCGGGTTTTGAGTCCCGCTGAACGCCGATGTGGCCGGGCTTGAATTTGTTTCGCCATTTGACGCCGCCAGGACGGCGAGAAAGCCCGTGATCCGGTCGCCGGGCCATCATGTCGGGCCCCCGTGTTGCGGGCCAAGGCCGGGCTCAAGCGGTCCTTGGCCCGCAAGGAGAGGCGAGAGAACACGCCCTCACGCCGGCGACGATGGCGGGTTCGACGTGGAGCAGACGGAGCGCTCCCGGACGGGCCGGGTTCACCTGCGGAGACCGCGGGCTGCCGGAAATACCCCGACATCCTCGTGGTGCCGATGCCGCCCCGTGGTTCTCCCGAAAGCAGGTCTCGGAGGCCTCGCCGAGAATGGCGCTTAGCGCCCCGGAGGCGCCCCGGCGATGAACGCCCGCAGTTCCTAGGAGCCCGGTTTCGGCGGCGAAGCTTTTTCCATGTTTTCGCCACGAGGGCCCCTATGGCCGCCAGTCCGCCGTTAGCGAAGTTCGAGGCCGCTGCGACGATCGCCGCCATGGCGCTGGAAGGCGCTGGGCGCCCGAGGAGCAGCGGAGGCGATTTTGGGGGCGGCGGCGCCAGATTCGTGGAGCGGTAATCGGGGACCTCGTGAGTCTTGCCGCCCCGCACTCGCCGCCCGATTGGTGGTGGACGATCGCCGGGTCCTCGCCGGATAGCCTCGATGCTCCTCACCATCGTTATGCCGGCGAGGAGAAGGGTCAGGGGACAAACCGCTCGTCGTCGGTCGCTTCTTCCCGCCACGCAGACGCGGGCGGAGGACCAGATCAGACGGGCGACACCGGCGGTGTCGACGACGCGTCCCCCTACCGAAGCTCGAGACGGCCGGGGCCCGACTGTCGCGCAGACCACCGGATTCTTCCTCGCTATGGAGGGTATCTCGCCGCGAGCGGAGGTAACGCCTGGCCGCGCCACCGGGAAAGGCTCCTTGCTTTCGGTGTGGTTTTCGATTGACCGCCCACCCATGCCGCCGCCGGGCGAGTACTTCGCCGCCGCCCTCCACGCTGCCGAAGACGCAGAGGTCTTGGTTGTTTCTGGCGAAGTTCGGCATCCTCGTGATTCTTGCGTATGATTTCAATGGCCCCTCACGGACGGCGCCACTCGCCGACGATTCGTGGACAGGGTCCCCGCCGAGCCATTTGTTGAATAGGGATCAACCTAAGGCCCTTTCCGCAAGGGTCAGACGTCTGGGGTATGCCGTATCCGATCGAGATGGATGAGGCAACAGAAACACACCGATCGCTTCGCTCGTTCGCCTCTCACGAGGAGATAACAACCCTACGCCCAAAGGGATTCGCTAATGAATAAAGAGTGGTTACAATGCGCTTGATCTGAGGGGCCTTTAACTAGCCTAAGGATCCCAAAGGAGCAAGCTTTATGCTAGGTGTGTGTGGTATTGAAAAGCTCACCGCATACCCCGCAAGCGAGGGGTATTTATAGGGATTTACAGGAGACAAGTTATTTATTACAGGACGCTCCATCAGAGACGAGTGGGCAGCAGTAAGAGGCGCCACACCGCCGGCACCGCGCGACGGGAACAATGGGCGAGACTAAGGCGGCGCGACCACGGCAACAAGAAGTCCCGTGGTCGGTTCTCGAGCCGCTGGGCGCTTAATGCCACGTTGCTTTTGCCGCGAGCCCCGAGCTCGGGCTTGTTGGGATGGGGTAGCCCTGCGAGCCGGGCTACCCGGTCGGTCTCAGGCGCGCCGCCGAAAGCAAGGCCATGGTCGGTTGGTGCCGGGCTTCAAGGGTCGCATGGGTACAAAGGTATCCAATCCTCGGCGCTAGGTACCCGATTATTAAGAGGGGTTGAGTCTTTTAGCTTGAGCTTCATCATGTATTGATGAATTCAATCCGGTTCACTCTAGCTCACTCTCTTTATTTGGTTTTTGCATGAGCTAAGTATTTGTATGTGTTGCAAATAAGGGTGCTCTTGCTTGCATCTTATTTGAATATTAATCGATTTGGTTTTACATGAAGCTATGGATTTGCATGTGTTGCAAAAAGGAGATAGCTTATGTAATTTGATTTATGTGGTTTTTGCATGGAGCTAAGTTTTGCATGGGTTGCAAAATGTAAGAGCTCATGCATCGTGTTTTAGTTTGTGGCTTGATCATGTATTCATAAAGGCTAAGATAAGTTTATACTTTGTGTTTGTAAAATGTGTTTTTGTAAAATGTTGATTTGTTATTTGCAAATGTGGTTTGCAAATAAGCTATAGGTTATGGGTTTTAATTCTAAAGCATATATTGGCATTTGCAAATATGTTTTGCAAAGTGTCGGAATCATGTGTTGATCCTTACATGGCTAGAGGATTGATCTTATAGCTTTTCAGATTATTTGCAAATGTGTTTTGCAAAATGTTGGTGTTCATTTGATCTTGGAGCATGCGATTAGAATTTGCAAATGTATTTTGTAAAAATTATTTTGATCATTACATGGCTCAATATTTGATCTTATTGACACTTTCTAGCGTGTAGATATGCCCTTCATCAAGTCTATGTGAGGTCAGATTTTAGACTTGAATGGCTACAATAAAGTTTTTATTTTGGTGATATTTAAAAATATTTATGGTTGCTTAAATCTTAAAAATGGGTGAAGATTGTAGCCCTCATGATAAGCTTCGCACAGAGTGATCACCTAAATCGGAGTTCGGAGTAAAAAGTTATTATGCTTTATCGGGTCGTCCAATGGTATGATCGATTCCATTCGCAGATGACCGACCTCTCCAATATATCGCCTCCCAGACACGGGCTTTTTCGATGTGTTTTTTCCAGAAAACCCGAAAAATTGAAAATGGGCCCGGTATGACTGGACCCTCTCCGGTATGATCGGGATTTCTGAGTAACGGCTAGTTTTTACTAGCCGTTGGACCAGAGGCCAGTCATATCGGCCCTAGGGCGGTATGACCGGGTCTCCTAGGTATTTTTGCCTATGTTGCCCTCAACGTCTAGTTTTTCTTGTGGAGGCTTGACGAATATCCGGGAGAGAGGTATCCCCAATGCCGCCGGGAGAAGGTGACGGTTGCCGCTGCGTTCGGCCTCAAACGAGAAGCCCAAAGATAGAGACTCACGACCGACCGAGCCGACCCCCAGAGGGCGGTCCGACCAGCGATATAGGACCGGCTACCATGACCCACAAATGACGAGGACCTGTGGTTGACCCAACCAATGGGTCCGACCGACGGCAGTCTTAACGAGCTTGCTTCGTTTCACCATGAAGCAGATGTTTGATCATTGGGAACTGCCCTCATCGGTCGCCAGATCGACCGACCCGATTTAATCGTCATAATCGAAGCGGGGGCAGACGCCGCTGCTTTCCCGAGACACTTCAAGGTCGACACCTTGACGCCACCGACGAAGAGCACGAGATCAAAAGCGCTGCTTCCGGAGGAGCGGACCGAGCCGCCCCTCTACGCTTTCACCAACCCAACACGGACGACAACCACCCGCCGAAGGCCGCCTAGCGATCGACGCCGAGGCAAAAGACCGTGACTCCAAGGCGGGGAGCCCCATCCATTTTTTTTTCCTTTTACGCACTCTCGTAACCTCCGCGCCACCGCCCTCCCCAAAGCTATATAAGGAGGGTGGTTCTTCGAGTGGGGGACGATCTAGGCACCAAACACAAGACTTCGAGTCACCTCGTAGTCGCTCCGAGTAACCTCAGACACGAGGCGCCCGAGCCCGAGCTCACTCGCTTGTAACACGACGGATACACCGAATGAATAACATCCGATCACCCCGCGAATCGAGTAGGGACGCTTCGCCTCAACCAAGATAACTCGTGGACCCCTCGCTTTTTGGTCAACCATTCAAGGAGCGGAGCGCCAGAGTCTCTAAACCTACAAATTTACTCGCCGCTTTAAACATCGGCAGCTGGCGGCTGTAGGGCCCGCGCCATCAAGATCTCTCGATTCCCATTTGTCTCTTGATGGCTCCCACCACCGACGGTGACGCGCCTACCGGAGCCGAATCTGCTTTGCTTTTTTCGATTGCCGTTACCACGGCGGAGAGCTCAAGCTCGCCCGCCGCTTCCTCCCGCCAGTTCCCCACGGACGCTCGACCTCGCCGCCCACGCTCAACCACCTTCGACTTGAGGACCTCAGACGCTTCTAAGACGGGCGCCACAAGACACCGCCACCGCCCGCGGGCGCCACAGATGTCCGCAGGCAGCGACGCTACCACCTTTCCCGCGATCGTTGGATGGCGGCGCATTACACGCCGACCTCCCTCCACGAATATCGAGGGTTCTTTCGACATCGACTTAGTTCGACACGAGCGACCATCGACGGACCTTACTCCCACGAATGCAACGTGGTCGGCGAGTTAACCGGCCGGCCGCCATTTCGAGCCAGAAGCTCGCCACCGGCGCCCGGCCGGAGGTTGGGCGCCAGATGGCCAAGATGGGTCTCTCAGATCCACCACGACGAAGCCCAACAATGAATCGGAGTTGCGCGCGCCAGATTTGGCAAGGCGAGGGTCGACCTGTCAGGCTGTTACCACGCCGCCATCGGCTAAGCGCAGCGTACAAGGCCATACAAGACGCCAGTACAACGAGAATCGGCAGAAGAACCGATCGCCGACCGTGTTTTCCTTCCTAGCTAAAACTTCGCCAGGCCGCAATGTTGTTCGCGACGCCCCCGAGCCGAAGCGAGCTCGAGGTTGTGGCTACCTACCAAAGACCTCCGGAGCCGGTAGAGCATGCCGCCAGACAATATGTACCGGCTTCGGCGCTTAGTCACCGAGGTCCCCTTGGGCCGCTAAAGCTGCTCGCCATGAGCCGCGGAAAGCCAAGCCGCCGCTGAACGGCCCTGTGCCTCCTACACCCGGCGACAAATAGTTTCGCAACGCCACGACTATCGCGACACCTCGACGCCGCGAAGAGGTCGGCCGGCGCTGGGGTCTGTCATAGTCGCGGACAATGGCCGGCGCCACGATCGCAGCCCGAGCCCGGAAGGCCCGGACTCAGATTCTCCGGAAATCCGTCTGGATTTCGCCCGATTCGCACTCACAACATAGCTAAATACACGGGCCACGAACCCCTGTTTGGCTCGAAGACTATCGCTCGCTTGCCGAGACGGCATGAGCTACTAATGATCTTTTATCATTCAAGACTTCCCCATTTACCCGACGGATCAAACCGAGCCTCGCTCGAGTACCGCCACGACTATTAGGAATCGGGCCGATTTGAAGAACGCTTCGCTGGAATTTGTGGCACTTAAGTTTATTGGGAACTCGACCTCAAAGTCGCAGCAAAGCCGGAGAAACGCCCGCGACTACATCCCGCCGCTTTCCCAACAAAGGTAATGAACTCCCCGACATCGCCGACGCCGACGCTAGGGGCGTTTATCTATGGCACAACGTGCAGAGCCTGGTCCACAAGCCGGGTTGCGCCAAACCCAGACCACCAAGGAGCCGCCGACGCCGCCACTCAACCACGCCCGGCGAGGAGGCCGGGGCCATTTTCGACAAAGGAAGGCTAAACGAGAATCGCCCGAGCCCGCCGCTTTTTCCGACGCCCGACAAACGGAGGCGAAAGGGGAAGTAGGTCCATGAGGACCAAACGGTCACCGCCGCCGACCGCCCTGACAAGCAGCAGGCGCGGCGGGCGCCCGACCACTTCGAAAAATTGATGGAGAGCCCGTGGTCCGCATCACGAGTACCCTGGCTACACAAATATCGGATCGCAAGTCTCCGAGGTGTTTTCTCCGAAACCCCGCAGCCACGGGTAAAGGAAAGAAGCGCCGACCCGATGCCGAGGTCGGGAAGAAAAGGCGATGGAGGGTTCTTGAACCCGACGGATGCCTCATGATCTTCGTGGCCCGGAGAGCCACGCCGACAAGCGGCGGCAAAAGCTCGCTTATCGCGAGGTGCATACGGTGACTCCCGGCATGTCCCGGCACCTTCGGTGGTCGGAGTCTCCGATCACCTTTGATCGGGCATCACCCCGACCACATCCCGCACCGGAAGATACCCGCCGTCGCCGATCCCATCGGGGTCGGGCGCCCACGAAGGTGCTCATGGACGGGCGGCAAGGCCTCAACATCATGTATGCCGAGACGCCGACGCTCGGAGTGCCGCGCCGACCCACGATCGAGCAAGGCACCTTCCACGGTGTCATCCCAGCCGCCAGTTTACCCTCTGGGCAGTCGACCGCCTGGCCACCTTGGGGGCCCGAGAACTTCCGACCAAACCCTCACTTTCGAGGTTGTGGGATTCATGCTCCTACCACGCCATCTTGGGAGGCCATGTTACGCTTAGGTTTATGGCGATCCCCAACTACATCTACCGGCCGAAGATTCCAGTACACGGGCATCATTACCGCGGGCCTCGCCCTTCCAATTTTGCCTTCAATCGCGAGCGGCAGCTATGAAGTTGGCTTAGGCGGTCATCGATCCGCCGAGCTCGACGACTACCGGCGGGAGGCCTCCGGGTCCGTCCCTAGCCCCAGCAAGTCGGGGCCCAGATTCTTCGAGTCCACGGAGGACACGAAGAGGGTCGCGGCCGACCCTCAAGACCCGATCAAGACTGACGGTAGGGTCCGGCCTCCCCGCCAATAGGAAAGCGCTGCCGACTTCCTCCGGCGAATCCCGTTTTCGCTGAAGACCTCCGACATGCCGGCATCCTAAGGGAGGTCGCCGAGCACATCCTCAATATCCGACCCGGCAGGAGGTTTGCCGCCAACGCCGCGCCAAGCCGACGAAGAAAAGCGCAGCTCAGAGGCTAAGAAGTAGCCAAACTTTTGGAGGTAGGGTTCATAAAGGAGGTACGCCACCCCGAGTGGCTTGCCAACCCCGCCCTTGTAAAAAGAAGTCCGCAATGGAGGATGTGTTGATTACACGGCATGAACAAGGCGGTCCTAAGGACCATTTTTCTTCGCCGGACGACTGTGTCGTTGATTCCACCGCCGTGTGAATTGCTCTCTTCCTAGACGCTTACTCCTAAGTATCACCAGATCCCGGCGAAGGAGTCCGACCACCATGACTTCTTTTTATCACTCCCTTCGCCTGCTTTTGTTACGTGACGATGCCCTTTGGTCTCAAGAACGCAAAGCTATATATCAACGGTGCATGTACACCGCTTTTGATGACCGATCGCCGAACATCGAGGTCTACATGGACGACATCATTGTCAGTTCAGAAGGCGCATGATTCGCCGCCGACTCAAGAAACTTTTGCGAACCTCCGACGCCAAGATAAAGCTTAACCCAAAAATGTGTTCGGGTCCCTAAGGAAGCTTTCGCTTCATGATATCCGAACGCGCATCGGCCAACTCGTGAAGATCTCCGCAATCATGAGGATGGGCCCGATCGCCGACCCAAAGGGCGCCCAAAGTCGACGGGTTGCTCGCAGCTTTTGAGCCGCTTGTCTCGCCATGAAGCGTGGAATGCCGCTTATAAACCGCTAGAAGATCCGACCGCTTCGCTTGGACCCCGAAGCTCAGAGGCCCTTGACCAACTAAAGGCCTTCCCGACGCTACCCCGGCCCCGATCAAGGCCAACATTGCAGAGCCTTCTACTCTTACATTGCCGCCACGACCCAAGTCGTGAGCGCGGCACTCGCCGCCGAGCGGACGGAAGAGGGCCACGCCCGAAAGTGCAGCGACCGGCCTACTTCGCCGCTGAAGTACTCGAGTCCAAAGCCCGCTATTCGCAGCGTAAACTACTTCACGCGGTGCTAATCGCAAAGAGAAAATCGATCCACTACTTCGCCAACACCCCGCTCGTCAGAATCTCTTCGCCGCCGGGCGAGATCTCCACAACCGCGACGCCGTGAGGATAGCCAAGTGGGCACTCGAGCTCAACGGCCACGACATTTCGCTCGGCCCCAAGACGCGATCAAGTCCCAAGCCCTTGCCGACTTCGCGGGCGAGTGGATCAAGCCGTGCCCTCCAAAGGCTTGAAGATCCCGAGTATCGGACGATGTACTTCGACGGATCCTACACCAAGAATGGGGCCGCTACCGGGTCGTTTCGCTTCCCCGCCAAAGAACAAAGTCCAATATGCCGTCCGACCGCTTCTTCGACGCTATTTAACAACGCCGCCGAGCACGGCCTCGCTCAACGGTCTCCGGATCGCCGCCGACCCAGGCGGCGACGGTTTTACGATACGGCGACTCTAAGCCGGTGGTCGATCAGTCATGAAGGCCTTTAACCCCGAGATCCACGCATGGCGGCGATCGCCGCCGGCGCGAAAACCGGAAGAGAAGTTCAAAGGGTTCGAAGCCCACCACGCCTATCGACGCGAACAACAATGAGGCCGACTACTCGCCAACCTCGCTTCGCAAGGGCCCCGCCCCGACCGATCTTCGCCACGACCTCCACCAACCATCCATCCGATCGACCCACCGATCGCACACCAACCGCCGAGCCGACCACCAATCAACCGGATGCGCCGCTTATCCGACTCGAAGTCGGACGCGTTTTGCGTCGAACCAGATTGGAGGAAGCCCTACGCCGATCGCTGATTTAACGGGACCTCCTCCCGACCCGACCGAGGTTCAAGGGCCAAGGGCGAAGCGAAGTCTTTTGTCCTCGCCAACGAAGACCTTTACAAGAAGAGTCCTCGTGGGTCCTCCGTGGCGCATCCCGATTGACCAGGCAAGGAGCCGCCGCCGACATCCACGGGCGGGTGTGGTCACCACGCCGCACCACGATCCTCGGGAAGGCCTTCCGTCGTGGTTTTATACAACCGCCGCTGCCGACGCCGAGCAAATCGCTCGCGACCGCTGGCGGTGCCGCTTTGCTCGACAAACGACCGCCAAACCAAGCCCTTCGACAATCCCCATCACATGGCCGTCATGTCCGGGGACTCGACCGCCGACCTTTCAAAAGGCGCCGGGCGCCACGCACCTCTTCGCCGCGCGGACAAGTTCACCAAGTGGATAGAGGCGGCTTGCCGCCACTATTACGCCCGCGGCAGCGCCAACTTTTTCGCGACATCATCTACGGTTTGGGGTCCCAAACTCCATCATCACCGGCTAATGGCACGCAGCTTTACGGGAAGGAGTTTTCGAAGTTCGCGACGACTTCAACATCCGCCGATCGGGCGCCTCGCCGCCCACCCACGCACTCAACGCCAAAGCCGAGAGGGCGAACGGCATGATCCCGCAGGGCTCAAGCCGCGAATCTTCAACCGATCAAGAAGCCGCCAGGCGATGGGTGGCCGAGCCGCCTCCGCCCTTGGAGCTCGCGAACCATCCGACCCGGCCGACCGTTCACGCCGTTTTTCCCGTGTTCGGCGCCGAGGTCGTTTTGCCAACCGACCGAGTACGGCGCCTAAGGTTGCGACTTTTGACCAAGCTCGGACTCGACCACAAGAAGACGCCGCCGACCACCGACGAGGCACGCGACGCCGCCGCCCTCCGATCACCAGATCAGCAGACGCCGCGACGATATCGAGTCGCTAAGTCCGCGCCGAGCCTTCAATGTTGGCGATTTGGTCCCGCGCCAAGTCCAAACCAACGCTAAGGTGCACAAGCTCGCTTCTACGGGAAGGCCCTTCACCGCTAGGAGGTAATTCGCCCCAAGACCTATCGATTAAGAGACGCCGATGGCAACATTGTTTCAAACGCTGAACATCGAAAAGCTTAGGCGCTTTTTCCTCAAACTAATTTTTTGGTCGACCGCCGCCCGAAGCGCGAACCTACCGGAGCTTTATCCCACGAACTCGCTATGCGTGGTGCCCAAGTCGACCCAAGGTCCTCCCAATGAAGGACCCGCTTCACGACCATTACGGCTTCACGCCTTGTGAAAACTCCGTAGTTTTTCTCGACTACAACTACTAAAGTAGTGGTCCGCATGAGCAAGGGCCTCCGCTACCACGACCCACCTCGGACGGCTATAAAGGAGTTCTCGCAAGCGTCGCTAATGACCAAAGCGACGCAAGCAGGGTCGAACGATAAGATTCGAGTCAAAGAAAAGCACGGCGTCCATTACAAGATAGGAACGAAACAAAGATACAACCAGCAAGTCCCGGCAAGGTAAAAGAGCGCAAAATCAGAAAACAAGAGAGCCGGACAACGAAGACGGAAGGAGCCGCCCTAAAGGCTCAAGATGCCTCGCCCAAGACGACGAGTTTAGGGGGCGAAGCGCCATGCCCCTTGGGGTCGGGCCAAAGAAGGCGCTGCCCCTGCCACCTTTCCCGGAGATTGCGGCTGCTTGCCTGGCTGCTCGAGACCTCCAGATGC